>OZ004325.1:14217257-15622882 GCA_963924455.1 Pelagia noctiluca
GAGTTAAAAATTGAAAATCTAAAAATCTTGGGCGTGAAAAGTTTTGACAATTAATCTAGACCTATTAAGTCACATATACATCATATATCAATACTTAATACGACAGCCAATTTACCTAAGTTAATAAATCATAAAAGAACAGAGAAGGACGAGCCATGCTTTAAGACGTTTCGATAATTCTATCTTCTTCGGTAACTATTTTCGGAAATGGAAAAACTACTGAAAAAGATAGAATTATCGAAAATTCATGTACAGACGTTTCGATAATTCTATCTTCTTTGGTAAGTATTTTCGGAAACGGAAAAACTACTGAAAGAGAATTATCGAAACTTCATGTATCATTGATCATGTATCAGAGTTATATCAATAGAGAGTTTCCTGCTAAAAATCGAGATTGGAATTTAGTATCTGTTAGGAAAGAACATTGATAGGTACTCAAATTAGTCCTTAAAATGGACGCAGTGGTGTGCACTTTTAAACTGCTAGAAATTCTAGATAGCGTAGACCCAAAACAACTGATAGTACAAATAATGTATTGAGTCAATTCTTTAGCTTGATATTCACTACAGAATTGATATATAACTTGAGCTTGTTTTTAGATATATTGTCATTTAATAAGTTCCATGAATGTGCTATTGGTTCAAGCACTTATCATGGCGAATTGAAGATTTATTTCTATCAGGCATTTAGAACAGCTAATGGAACAGATTGGCAAATAATATCACACGTAACCTACAAAAGCACAAATGTTGTATATTTTCTGTCTTGTAATCTGTGCAGTGGAAATATGAACTATATTGGCCAAACAACCAACCTCCAAAAAAGACTCAACAACCATATTTCGGAAACAAGGACGGGGTCATCATATTGCAACTTTCCGAAGCACGTATATGAATGTAGCATGAAAAACAATAGTTTAGAGTAACCTTTTTTTAAAGCTTACGTATTTTTCAATTAAATGACTCAAGAATGCTCTTACATCATGAGAGCAAACTTTTTAAAGCCGGACACAGCCTACTTTACAATTAATAAATACTTAGTCTATCATTAATAACCGTTCAGGAAATAGTTAATATTTTCAATAATTTTCAGTCTTATATATAAATCGTTGAGGTAGTTTCCTTTTCAAAAAATCATAAGTCAAACTCTGAGGAAGACATAAGTCCGAAAGGTTTAAGTGTGCTGTATAAAAGTTGTGTTTCATTACCTCTTTTTTCTACCAGTTTTTAGTAATCATATCTACATAATATAGGCATTTAGAATGTGTGACTCTTAACAAGAAAAAATAAAAAAGCTGAAAAAAAAGGAATTCACATTTTAATAACGTAGGACTAGGCATCATCTGCTTGTATCTATCTGATATCTGATTTCAAAATTGATTTTTCTGCTTTTAAGCTTGGTGTGGTATAAATGGCTTTCAAAATCGTTTTCTGTGCAAGTAATTCAATTTTGAAAATACGAAAAAATAATTTTCAATAATTCAGCTATTCTCAGGGTCTTTATCAGTTTACACTATTACACACTTTGTGTAATATTGAACTGAAAATGTGCAGTATTGATTTTAAAAATGTGCGGTATTCACCTTGGGATATGTCATAACGAATAGCATGGAAGACCCTTGCCTTGCTTTTCCTTCTTTCTCACACAAACATAAATTTTCTTTGTCAGTAACACTTACAGAAGATACATTACAATGTTTCTTTACAAGTTGCTGTTTTAGCAGGTTTTCGAGTAACTTTTGAGACGTAAAGCTTGATTGCAAATCGAAATCTTTTCATAAATTCAATTTCAAATGTGTAGTATTGAGAATATCTTAGAATAGGCCCTGGCTATCCTCAAATAGAACACTACTTATAACTTTGCAATTGACTTGATACAGTAAGACCCGCGTATAAGAACACGTGGATTAAGAACTCACAGTTCCTAATTTTAGGTAATAAAGAACCATTTACAAGAACCCAATCAGCCTGAAAAACGAAAAAATGTTCTTATATGAAAAATATCAATAATCAGCACTTCTTTTCACTGGTAACATAGTTTCACCCCATCATTATATGTAACATTTCACATATTTCAAGAAAAGCATCTACTCTATTTTGGAGTTTCCTGTATAAACTTGTATCTTTTTATTTTTAAGACTTTGAATCAGACCAGTGGTGGCGCTAGGTTTCCTCCGACAAAGGGGCTAGCACTTCCGACGGAGGGGCTAATTTTTTTAGAGAACGATAGGGCTAGGGGGCGACAAGGAATTGTAAGGGCACTGGAGCCCGAAGGCGAGCGTCGCGAGCCGAAAAATTGAGGGGTCCGGGGGTACTCCCCCGGGAAAATTTTGGTGGCTACACCCGTTAGATTGGCTAAAAATGCTATCAAAATGGTGTAATCGTGCCAAAACTTAAAGAATTAGCTCCGACAAAAAAATTCAAGCATAATTTATCTTCCGACGGAGGGGCTAGCCTCCTCCGACGGGGGGGCTAGCCCCCCCTGCCCCCCCTCTGGCGCCACCACTGAATCAGACCTGACCATTTAAGGCGGGCAATTATGATTTAATGCTCTCATCTTTCAGCAAGAACAGTTAAAAACACTTACAGGCTGATTTGCAGATTCCAACCCTTCATATAAGAAACAAATCAGCGTGAGCAGCCATAATAGGTGTTCTTATGCACGGGATTTACTAGACTTTACATAGCCCGTAAAATATTATGTGTTTTCTGGCGCATACGGTAGTTTTCAGTAAAGCAGAAAATCCTTCAAACCTTAGAAGTACTACCTCCTGGGTTTTCAAACGAGAACGATGTCTCAGCAACCTTTGGTTTTTTGATAGCGTACTTGAGGCGGGATGGGTCGTGTGCCAGTGCAGGTGATTCCCAAGCACTTCTCGGTGAGGTCAACTCCACGTCGCTTTGATAGACGAAGTTCAGAAAGCTTTTCACGTTGTCACTGGAAGAGAAACAGAGAATCTATCATGAATAATTTAGATTGAAATGCGTTTAGGTTAATGTGAAACTCTATGTTGTCAAACTTCGACATTTACGGGTTGGTTCATCATTTCTTGCCAAGAGGGAGTGGGAGATATCCTCAAATATTCAGAAAATATTTTATCCCCTCTTTTTTTTTACAAATTCTGGTCTTTCGTTTATCACTCATTAATAAAAATTTCCTATCCTCCTCTTAATGATAGACGTCTGCATGAATTTGTTTTGTCAGCTATAGTGTTTATTTTCAGAAAATGTTTGGTTTTACATTAATGAACAGGTATGCAACTATCAACAAGCAGCTTGTTTCTGTACCAAAGATGTCGATGAAAAAATGAAAAATGTCACACAGGCCGTCAAGTTGCTCCAGGCCCCTAGGCCTGTGTCCCCATTTGCAATTCATCTCGGTGGGTTAGTTAATGCTAATTCGTGAAGAATTCCTTATTCTAGCCAAATATTGCTTGCCAGATGATACCATTACGAACTTAATGCAACTCTGGAGAGCAAGATAAAAATATACTCACGGATCACTTTCTTTGACTTCCCGAACCGTCCTGTTTCTGTACTTGAGGGAGATGAATATTCCAAGAACAACAGCTATAATCACAGCCACGATAGACCCAACAACAATGCCTGCAAAAATAAGTATTTTCAAATATCACTGAATTATTTTGCACTCCTCGCATCACTTGTAGTCCCATTTTGCTTTCTTGATTTGCTATCCCAAAAAATCTTAGAAGGAAGCTAGGGAGCTAGGTAACTAGGGTTAGTCTTTTACAAAGTTATTTCAAGTATGTGATGTATAAATCAGAAGAGAAACGAGAAGGGAGACTTGCTCTCTGTAACTTAAAGTTTCATGCTCACACAATCATAAGACAGACAGAATTTATCATATTGAAGGCATCAATTTTACAGAACTTTTAGTTATTTGTTTTCTGTGATGGTATCTCTTGAAAGAATACCAACATTTTTTTGCTATGCGTTACTGGCCATCTTTTAGTAGGTAAATTTTTGAAATATAAATTTTCTATGCATGATTCCGTTAATCAAGACTTCTTCGTGAACATTAAAACAACAGGTTTTTTACACGCCGTTATATTTTCACTGATTTTTCTATGTATTATAGCTTTATGACCAATAATATCAGGTACCTCAATGAATAATTCGATCGACAACCTTTGTGATCATTATATAGCTTTACCGTAAAGAATTAAACAAGATTTGTGCATGGTTAATAATAAATAATAATAATAATAATAATAATAATAATATCGAATTATTTAACAGGATAAAAACTTCAACAATTGCGATATTGCTGTTATCAATGTTTGTCCTGTAAAAAGAAAGGTGCTTAAGAAATAAAATTTATAAACATGTTACAATTGCAGGTCATAAAAAATTAGTTTTATAGTATAACAAATTAAAATGCTATGAAAAAATGGTGTCCATAATCTTCATAAAATCAGATGCATTGTCAGACGTCCTTGCACTCAGTGGTAGTTCATTAAAAGTCTTTGCACCCATGTAGAAGAAGCCTTTCCTCGCGTATTCAGTTTTTATCCGTGGAAGACATACACTACAATGATTGTTCCTTGTGTTCTTGCAATGTTCTTGATACATAAAGTATTGGTTTAAAGCATGACAGACATTGTTCTGTAGGACATTGTATACCAGCACGCAGGCTCTCTTTTTGACTGCATTTATTGGCGATATAACTTGAAGCCTTTGATTTTTTGCGACAATTTGCATTGCGCGATTGTGAAACGAGCTGAGCATATTTTCCTGTGTCCTATTCAATTTCAGATTCAATATGCCGCAATAAGTGAGCACTGGTAGTACCATTGAGCGGTAGATGGCTTTCGCTGATTCTATGTCCAAATGACTTCTTATCTTTGCCAAGAGGCGTAAACGACCTGAGGCTTTCTTATATTTGGAATCAAAATCACTGTTAAGATTCAATGAAGAGTCTAGGTGCACACCGAGATACTTATATGTCGAGGTGATGTTGATTTGACCATTGTCGTGTGCTATGCATAAAGGCTCCTTGAATTTCCGGATTCTCTGAGCTGTTCCAAATAATAGGGCTTCAGTTTTTCCTTTCTTCAGGTTGAGGATTAATTCATTTTCCCTGAACCAGACTGAAAGTTCTGCCATGGCATTGGATAATTTTGCATTTATTTCTTTGATCTCTTTACCAGCTACGTAAATAACAGTATCGTCGGCGTATTTTATTATGCTGGCACCTTTGGTGGAATAAGCAATATCGTTGAAAAAGATAATAAATAGAAGAGGGCCTAGGATTGATCCCTGCGGCACCCCACTTATCATCTTTTGTGGATTGGAGATAGAACCATTGAACGATACTTGTGCATTTCGATTGAATAGGTAATTTGTAAACCCAGTTATAACCCAACCCAAACAGGTTAATACCAGTTTGACATCCAAAATAGAATAAAGAAATGAAAGAAAAAGAAAAGGCTTCAAAACCATTCCTCTCTTGTGACTACTATTCAACTCATTTGCCAATGAATTAAACTGGGGAAGTTGAAACTCAACAGGCTATGGAAGGAATTTACTAAATTTGTGCATTAAGTAAATACAAGACTTCCAGAACATTCTTCTCTAACAACTTTTATTCAAATCCATTCTAAGAAAATTAAAATGGGGAATTTAAAACTCACCAGTTGTGTTATTGGATGGGGAAGAATCAAGAGAAGGAATAGGTCGGTGGTCTGTTGTGTCATCTTTCTTTTCTTCGCAAACTGCAGTCTTTGCATTGATACCAACTATGTAGGTATTATGATCTGAAAAAAAATTTATTTAGTATTGTATTATTAACGTTGATGATCGATTAATTGCCGTTACTCGTTCAAGCACTACATTCATATAGCTGAATATTTTCGTTGAAACCCGTGCATCTCCACATTTCCATAGTTGCTTATAAACAAATGGACTCAAACACGTGTGGAGCTCGGTGAAACCTATATAACACCCATGAAAAGAAAATGAAAAAGAAAAAACTATCAATTTATTTTTCTAAATCAGGGTTTTAAGTTTTTCAAATAAGGAATCAAATAATTAAAATGAACCGACGAAAATAATGATGGAATAATAAGTGTGATCGGTGCAATAAACGCACTAGGACCTATGTAGTGATGTAGTGTATGCTACTATGCCCCTGCTCGAAACAACGGTCTTGCCTTAGTCACACTAGGACCTCGAAATACTTGATGTAGTGATGTAGTGATGCTACCGTACCCCCTGCTGGTAACAAGGGCATGCTGAACAGAATTGAGCTCGCTCATTAACAGGTGCTACCATGCTCCTAGTGGTAAGGCCTAGTCTTAGCCAGGCTTATACGTTTAACAGAAACTCACTCAATCATAAATGGACGAAAAACATACTTAGACTTCATACTGCTATATGAAATGATGCAATGCTAATGTGCACCTGCTGAAAACAAGAGGGAACATGTGATACAATGCTACTGCGAACCAGGAAACATGTTAAACATCAACTCACTCACTGACTAACTCAGTACACCTGAACAATCATTATAATCTCACCTGAAGCCGGCACATGTCCCTTTTTAATCCTCCTATCCAAAGAACACAGAATCAAATCTTTCTCCTTGTCATCTTTTATGGACATCTGAGCCACAAACTTGCCGCTCATCTCATCGCCACACCTAACCACTGGAGACGTAAGGGTCTCACCATTTGAAGGATTACAGTCACAAGACGACCTGATGATGTTGAACACATTTGCTGCAAGTCGTTTCAGGGCACTTGACTCCTAGAAATCAAAAGAAAACATCAAAGACCTATTCAATGATTTTCAAACAAACTCGAATTCATGAAGAAATTACTGGACATTGTTGTGCAGAATTTGAATTTAAAACTCGTTCCGCGTTATCATCATCATCATCATCATCATCATCATCATCATCATCATCATCATCATCATCATCATCATCATCATCACCAAAGACTTATTAATTACTCATTTTTGTGGGTTAGTCTCCACCACGTCACAGGGTTGCAATTTAATGACATGCTCCCTGTGGCATTGTTTCTGTACTATATTTTTGCAGTAATATTTTATTCATCTATATAAAAAAAAATCATCATCATCATCATCACTATCATCATCATCATCATCATCATCACCATCATCTTTATCATTTCATTTATTGCAGACTGACAAAATATCTAAAATCAAACTAAAATAGCCAGTCAAGCCCTAACTTTCATGTAGCATCTCGTGATGTCAGGAGGTTTTCTATATTTGGAAGGATGGGAATTCAAGAGTTTTCTTCTAATTATCGTTTATACTTAAAGCCCGGCCATTAACCTCACCACTACCGACTCTGCAATCCTACCCTTGCAGAATGTCCATTTTTCCAAACATGGAAGTCCCTCCTGACGTCAACATAAAAATGAAGACTTATTTTGACACAATCAATTTTGCAACTAGACAACGGCCTGGTGTAAAGATCTTCGGCCTAAATTTCATTGTGGGCCAAAACTTAACTCTTCATCTTGAACTCCTCAGCCCTTGCTTCGAGCTATGAAATTAAAAAAGGACAAGATCATAATCAAGATTAGATTACCTGCAAAAGTGAGCATTTATCAGTTAGAATCTGCAGATCCAGCGTGATTTTTAATTGCGGCTTTGAAGTTTGTTTTGGCTCTGTGACACCTGTGGTGACGGGTAATGTGGTCTTCTTTGTATCCACAACAGTGCTTGATGGCTTTTTCGTCGTCGTTTCCGCCAAAACTGATAAATGATTGGAAATTAATATTAATCATCGAAATATGAGTATTCTATAGTTATAATAGATAACATGATATAAAGGTTAGCAGTACTGTGTAGAGCTCCAAACACTGAACATCCTATTGAATATTTTTCGAGTTTTATTGCAAAATGTTGAATCTTGCTCAATCATAGGATGGATATATTCAATTCTGTTAGGTTCAAAATTTGATTAAAAGGAACCAACAGCCTTTGCAGTAGGTCCATTGGGCCTGGTTGGCATTCAATGGACCAAGATCATCATTATTATCATCGAAATTATTGCCATAACGAATATCTACAGATGGTGTTTTCAGTCATATGATGTATCTGATGACACTTATTTGATTGATGATACCGTCCTTTGGAAGGAACCTTAAACTAGGGTTTCCATAAGAAATTGGAAACAAGGCCTCTTTTCTATCGTAGAGTAAGCTAACGCAGTTTAGGATTTATTTCATAATTTCTTTTACATCTAGTAGAAGAAAGCTTTAATCTAGATTTTGGTATATCATACATTAAATTCGAGTGAGTGAGTCAAAAGTTATTTCAAATAAACCCAATTTTAAGGCAATCAAAAATGTCAAAATTTACAAAAAATATTGGCAAAACGAATATCTATACAGGATGATTTCAGTCATATGATATGTCTGATGACACTTTGGAAGGAACCTTAAACTAGGGTTAGGGTTTCCATACCCCTGCTGGAAATAAGGTCTCTATCGTAGTTCAGGATTTCTTTTATAATTCCTTTTACATCACGTAGAAGAAAACTTCACCTAGATTTTGGCATACCAAATTAAATTTGAATAAGTATATCCGATTCTCATACTATCAAAATGGTCAAAATTTAGAAAAAATATTGGCAAAACGTTATTATGAAGCTTTCCTCAACGTTATCACACAAAAATTATCAACATACCAATCCAATACTGTACCTCGTCAAAATCTCATACTTTTTCTGACTCACCCAGTATACAAAACCACACTTACCTTCACAACGCGAGCCTGTCGCACCACCAGCACATACACAATCAAAGCCATTCACTTTATCCACACAAGTTCCACCATGCTGGCACGGCATTGCAGCACAGTCATCAATATTAACACCACAATTGTCGCCAGTAAAGCCGCTCACACAACTGCATGTCACATTGTTGCCATGGTCAATACAGGCGAGAGAATTACCTTCCAGGCAGAATAAGGTATTCTGGCAAAGGCTGATTTTTATCTCGCAGAGCCTCCCGGTGTAACCGATTCCACAGGAACATTCGTAAGATTTGCCTTGAATGATGATGAAATTATATTCATGATGTATAATGTAAGGGTTTTAGAAGAAGGAGGATTCGAAAATTAATCGAGATAAGTTTTTTTGACGTGCAGTTCTACACAATATGTGCAGTTCTAAACCTCTGTTGTGCAGTCCTAAAAAATATTGTACAGTGCTAAATATTTCAGTGGTGAAAAATGATTAAAAAAGAGGATTACAATCGTTAGGAAAAGAACATCAAACATGCGTTTTGCAGCAATCTACAAGCATCAAAATTAAAAATTTTCTTAGCCTTCGGCAGTAAACATGTTGATGCCTCAAAACGCCATTAGGTTTGGAAAGATCTTGATACATACAGCTGTGAGTATTTTAGACATTAAAAGGAAACTTAAAAATGAAGCTTCAAATTCCTAATTGATCATTGCTTTTTCAAGAAAAACACAAAACGTTTAATTAGATTTTCTTTTCAAAAACTTTTCAGACAAGAAAACTGTACAGTCCTAAATTTTCTTAAAAAGAACCCTGCCCGTGAAGGATTTGAACACACAACCTTAGTACTCTAGTGGGCTACCACTGCATTACCTGTGTCCTCGAGTAACCCTAGCCATATCAATCATAGAGATTGCACCACTACTCAGCGAGGGCAGATAGAAACCTATTCAGGACTTTCAAAAGTGCTTGAGGGTTTCTCCTATGTTGGATTTCCATACTATAAGCGAGTCTTTTATGATTAAATTGAATTTAACTATATATCCTACAAGCAGAAATTAGATAAAGAAAATGATATAAAATTACCTTTTTTGATGCATCTGCCGTTGACGCAAGGGCTTGAGGAGCATTGATCAGGAGATATGTCACATGTCTTTCCAGTATATCCTGGTTTGCAGTGGCAGTGGTATTTGTCAATGCCGTCAATGCATGTTCCGTTTCGGCAAGGATTCGGGACACAGTCGTCTTTATTGACTTCACAAATACTTCCTAAAACAAGACAGAAAATAGGTATTAAGTATAAATTAAGAAATGAGAAACCCGTAAACATTTTTTACTCTTGCCCGGTTCATATGAGGGAGGCTAGCCCAGTAGACTAGGATGGCCCACTCTTCTTTCAGTTCCCATCATAATCAAGAAAATTGTTGAAATTAGTATGGCACGTTCATAAGAGAAGTGGGCCGGCCCAGTTCTCACAGATCCCACCTCTTATTTTAGTGAGATCCGGAAGTTGTGAGCTAAACATTTTCCATACGAACAAAATAAATTCACCTGTGCCATCCCAACAAGATGAGCCAATTTCTTTTGAATTCTCGGTTTTAGCATTTCAAATTGAGGTTGAACTCTGTATGAAAAGGAGGCAGGATCATGTGTGTGGGGAAATATTTCTGAATATGAAAACAGATTGAAAATTATCTCACCTAAGTGAGATAGCTTGGCATACCGAGCTGGCTCACCTCATCCTCATATTAAAGCCTGGTTTCCATATGATCGTTCACGATCGCGGACGATCGCTGGGGATCGCTGGGACTCAGGATCGCAGACGATCGTTCACGATCGCTGGGGATTGCTGGACATTTGACACTCTGTTTCCATATGATCGTTTGCGATCGTTACAAAATTTCAGCGATCCCCAGCGATCGTCAGCGATCGTGAACGATCATATGGAAACCAGTCATTATGGGACATTTGGATCGCCGCGGATCGTTTGCGATCGCTGGAGTGTTTCCATTAAATTTTCAGGATCGCCGACGATCGCTGAGGATCGTTTGCGATCGCTGGAATAGAACACATTTCTATTCCAGCGATCCTCAGCGATCGGATCGCCGACGATCGCTGGGGATCGCTCGACATTTGACACGCTGTTTCCATATGATCGTTTGCGATCGTTACAAAAGTTCAGCGATCCCCAGCGATCGTCAGCGATCGTGAACGATCATATGGAAACCAGGCTTAACAGGAGCTTAGAATCAAAACAGATCTAAATGTAATCAGAAACAAAAACATACCTTTGTAGCCCTTCAAGCAAGAACAAGTAAATGAATCATCTCCATCAAGGCAGATACCCCCATTTCTACATGGGCTTGAAGCACACTGGTCTTCGTTAATCTCACAATTCCTCCCTTTAAACCCAGCCTTACAACTGCAGGTGAAGCCGGATGCACTGGATACACAACCAGCACCGTTGAGGCATGGTGAACTGTCACAATAGTCAACTGTATGGTTACAGTTAAAGCCTGTGAACCCATATGGACATTTGCATCTGAAGGTCTTGATTCCATTGTTATCAATTACAATGTTACATTTGCCATTGTTTTTGCAAGGCTTGTCATAACAAGGGTCTTCAGACTCACAATATTTCCCATGAAAGCCCTCACAGCATTCACACTCATAAGACATCTTAGTGAAATCGGTATAACATTTTCCATGCTCATGGCATATTTTGGCACTCGGATTTGACAGGTCAATGCATTTATTTTCCTTTATCGTAACATTCAGTCTCAGACCAAACATGCAACGATGTAGTGCATTGACATTTGCAATGAAATATTGTGTTCCTGTTTTCAAGTATGAAGAGTTAACAAGCATTTCCCCTTCATCTACTGCACTTTGGTTGCCAATAGGTATCGCATGGGTCATATTGCATTGAGAGAAGGCTTCACGGGAGATCGCTTCAACCGGTATAACATGAGGTGTGAAAGTATTGTTATAAAGCGCAGCATCGATGTCTGTTAAGAATATGAGAGTATCCAGTGGTTGAGCTTGAACAGGCTTTATCTGCACATCAGTGTAATCAATACCATCTCCTGGCATGTCAAAGCAGTTTTCTTTTGTGTTACACAGCGAATGCTCATACCCCCAGCCAACTTTGATTATTTCAGGGCTGTCACGCCAGCATTTACCACCATTTGTTTTAGTCTGGATATTTTTGCAACCATCCAGGCATTTTTTGGTTTCAGTATTTTTAATCTGGCATTTTTTGCCACTGAACCCGTTTGGGCACTGACACTTAAACTCATTTCTGGCATTCACACAAGTTCCGCTATTACAGCTAACGTAGTCACAAGTGTTCAGTTTTGTGTTACAGTTCTGTCCGCCATAGTTTGCATTACACTCACACTTGGATTTTCCATTTGGGTCAATCTTACATCGTCCGTTGATGCATCTGAGTGAGTCAGAAAACGAGCACTCGTCAGATCGTCGCTCACACCTGACACCTATGAACCCGTTTACACATGTACAAACAAAGCCGTTGTATAAAGAGGTACAAAGGCCTGAATTCATACAAGGGTTGCTGGAACATGCGCCAACATTCGGGCTGACTGCAGCTTGAAGAAGTGCAAAATTGCAAGTGACAAACAGCATCAAAAATAATCTTGATTTGTCTGTAAAAAGATAGGACTCCATGATGCTATAAACTTCTCAATTCTTTCGAAGCAACACGTAAGTTGTATCTTAAAGAAATGAAATATACAACTCTCTCGCCTTGCAATTAATAAACGTTTGTCTTGAGTGAGAATGAAGCAGCCAGCAAAAAGTGGCCTAGGCTTGACAACCAAACATTTGATAGCCGTTTGACGAAATTTTACAGCTTCAGCGAAGTAATATGGCTTTAATAGGTAAATAGCTGTGCTTTTAAATATTTATAATGATGATTAATTCCTTGTGGCTACTTCTACTACCTGTTTTATTAACTTTCTGACAGTCCACCACAGCTAGCGTCGTTGTCAACCATTGTTGTTGAATGCAAATATTGATTGGATTCAAATTCAAATCGAGAGTGACTCATCACCAGTCCACCTAGTCTTGCTCCACGAGTCCTTGTCTCCCTGTGTACAAAAGTCTGGGAAGCAGAAAAATACTGTAACAGGACTGTCGTCATGTTAATATATGCTAATTATGTAATGTCTGTAATGTATGTTTTGTGTGGTTAGAATATTTAAATTAGTCAGTTTCTTATCTCGTACGAGTTGCACGCTTTCTCGCTTCTCTCTGCATTTACTACGACTACTCGAAGTTACAGTGACAAATATCCCTGTAACAATACAATGGTAGGGGTGGCCGAGTTGTTACACTCTTTTTTTTTATAAGAATAAATTTTATAAGAATATTGAGGCTCAAAATCGCCACAGGACAATGGAAATTTAAGAAATAACAATGAAAAAGTGGAGGCCCAGGAAAATTTCAAGTATTCTTATAGAATAAAAAGAGTGTAAGTCACACCACCCCTTTTTAAGGATCTCTTGTTCGAAACCAATTTCAGACCTATCACATAAAGTGTGAGGAGAGAATGAGTCACAAGGTATTGTCATCTAGAGTAATAGTTACCAGTTTCGCACTACCTAGTTAGTTTGCCTATATAGTGGGGCCATTAAAACTTTCAGCCATCAAGAACATATCACGTAACAAAGGTTAGCAAATTTTACTGATAAAGTTTACATCGAAACTTTTTAAGAATAAATCATTTTGAATTGGTCACGTAACAAAAAGTGTGTTTTTTTATGGTTCGTTCCTTAAATGTTTTGGTTCAATAAGGTTTCTTTGAATTAGAAAAAAACTAGCCATTGCTGGAATCCTCGAGGAAAAAGTAGCAGAGGTTATCAAAAGATGACATTTATTAGAAGTTTAACTTTTGGTTGTCTTTCTGTCAAAGACAGGCAACAAATGTGACTTTTTCAGGCAGGCAGAGAACAGGTCTGGTTAGAAAGACATGATCTCCAATATTTGTTCTAGATAAGAGCACGGAGAAGAAAATAAATGATATAATTATTATGAATCTATTACTTCGTATCTTTAATTATGAGCGCATTTACTTATTGAAATACGAAACGATTTAGAAACGAGTTGAAACGAGTAGGATACGAGTAGAAATGACAAGGAAACGAAGGTTGGCATTAGGTATAGATCTACTAATTGGTGAGGGGATAGATAAAGTAATCCCAGCATTGCCTGTTCCCTATCGATCACCACTCGCTTCTGCCTGATTCTACTCGATTTATGCTTTATGCTTTATACGCGCAGTTGTGATTTCTAGTGGTGAAAATTTCCCGTTGTCAAGAAGTTTAAGTTTAAGGCTTCAATTGTATCGATTCTGATGTCAGGTGTATGAGAATTGCATGTCAGATGTTAATTCTCGCATGCCCAGTGTCATGTTTAGTTTTTCCTTTTTCTGATAGACTTATAAACTATTATAAAGACTAAGGAGAGGACAGTTAAGAATTAAATTCCCTTAAAGTTATATTCACCTAACTGAGCTTACATGATGAACTATAAGTCGAGTTGCTCTCTTCTGTTTCTACTGTTGCTCTGCCTTTACTGTTGTTCTGTTTCGTCCATTTTTAAAAGGATTTGTGTTTGTAATTTTTCTAAATTGGTGATTTGTAGGAGCACTGGTTTAATATTTACAGCAATGTAAAATTAGGTGTGGTCAGAAAAAGCCACACCCACTCTAGTTGATTTTGCTTTTAGCGCCCTCATCGTTAATTTTTTTAGAAATCACCATTGTATACGCATTTTACCTTGAAGTTACCCCTTTAGGTTCCATTAAGACACTAGTCGAATGAAGAACAAGATAGCTACAAAGAGTTACGAAAATCGACCGATTCAATTATTTTTTCATCATTAAATCACGACTCAAAACAAGTGTAGACAGTCAGTAAGATCAAGATAATTTCTTTTCTTCATTTACAACATCAGAAGTTTCTCCAGTGTCTATGTCATTCAATCCGAGCTCCTCGTTCTGCTCGAATGTTCTCTCGTATTTTTCCACAGTGACATCTGGATCCTCGTCAGGCGAATATGGGTTCTAAAAGAATTGCAAACGTAAATTTCAACCAAAAAATAAAACTTGAATACAGTGGAAATAGAGTATATCATATGCAACATTTTCGGTAGAACCAAGACAAGGTCAGTTTGAAAAGTTGAGTTAGGCCCATACGAAATATGTAGGCCTGCATCTGCACTCCATGCCAAAGCCTAGTTGCCAACCTCATCATATCGAAACAAAACATTCGTTACTTAAGGTTTTTTGCTTTTCTTTTCCCGTCTCTTGATGGTTATCTCTATCTTTTAGAAAATATATTCGCACCCCCATAGAACGTGTCTGCATTAGTGTGGGGGTTCGCAGTAGTTATGAGGGAAATTGAGTACATAGTATAGGGGGTTTGCAGTAGTGTGAAGGGACATCATGAATTGTGTAGGGGATCCCACACACAAATAAGAATCCCCCACACTACTCAGAAGTTTCCCAACGTTGGTAATAACTAGATAGTTCTGATGATTATTAACTATACTATTTCAATGATAACCACCGTTAGAAAATTATAAGCCGTTTGTGTAGGGAATAGGAAATGGTTGTAATTGGGGAATATTTCATTTAAACAAGAGGGAGATCACCAACAAGAGACGAGACAAGAAAAGCAAAAACATTTATTTTCGATGAATATTCAATTTTGATGCAATTAAATCAGCAACTCGACTTTGGCACAAAGTTAAGATTTTATGCCTAAATGTTTATTGTGGGCCTAACTCTATGTACACTAGGCTATCAAAATTATTGCACAGGGTGATTCAAAATGGCGGCAAAATTGCAAAGCTGTGAGGGCTAGGCCTAAATAAAAATTCCCATAACTTGTGTCAGACAGCTCACAAATACAAGGTTTTGATGGCAAAATTCAGGAAATTTTACTGACACCATAGCTCATATCAACAAGCAATAATAAATTGAGGGAGAAACTATGTATGACTTGGGATTTGAGTGATGGTCTAAATCTCAGCAAGAAAATTTTGAAGAAGGAGTTGTCATATAAAATCAGTACAAAAGTGTTGTAAAAAGTCATTAATATGGTAAAGTGCTTTGTTACTTTGTTGCTACTGCTATAAGGAGCCCCACGAGTCTTGTCCTAGCTATGCCTGTGCTGGGGAAAGAAATTGGTAGGAGTCTCAAAAATTTTATGGGAAAGAGGAGACCTTGAATTTTGAAGAACATTTTTAGGAATAAAGAAATTTATCTGATACACAAGATTGTAACTATTATTCCTAGGTTTAAGGTCAATTACCAACTAAAATACTTCATAAATGTAAATTTAAGGGGCATAAGAAGGAGAACAGACAACATGTTTACCTGAAGAATGACAAAATTGCAACTGATGTTTGGGATGCAAGATGAAAAGTTATTCTCCCCCTCCCTTGAAATTTTTTTGAGCCTCCTTCTTTTTCCCTTCAAGTCACCATACAGAGAAGAAACAAAACCCATAGGATTCCCCAAAGCAATAGCAACAAATTAACAAAGCACTTTACCATATTATTGACTCTTTACAACACTTTTGTACTGATTTTAGATGACAACTCCTTCTTCAAAATCTTCCTGCTGGTATTTTGACCATCACTCAAATACCAAGTCATAAATAATTTCTCCCTCAATTTATTGTTGCTTGTTGTTATGAGCTATGGTGTCAGTAAAATTTCCTAAATTTTGCCACCAAAACCTTGCATTTGTGAGCTGTCTGACACAAGCTATGGGAATTTTTATTTAGGCCTAGCCCTCACAGCTTTGCAATTTTGCCGCCATTTTGAATCAATCTGTGCAATAATTTTAATAGCCTAGTGTATTCTTCATTTTGGTTGAACACTAATGATCCCCTGGGCTCGTGACTCATCCCCAGTCCACATTCACGATCTGACATTTGTCGTAAACAGTCATAGATTCGTTAATGAATTCCGAATCTGGTGGATGTTTATTCAGTTGTAAATAAATATTTTCGTAAATAAAATTTTTTCGTAAATATATGTTTTTCGTTTACAAATCTTTTTCATGAATAAATGTTTTTGCGTAAATGGGTATTTGTTCAGTTATTTAGGCTGAGACAACCTAGCCTAATTACGACATAATCATAAAATTCTACAAAATGCAGGCCTTTTGAGATATTTTTATTTGGCATTGAATTTCAATAAGCTGGGATTGAAGAAAAGTTTAAGGCCTTGCTCAGTGAGTTTTGAACATACTAGAATTAAAAAAGAAACATGCAGACTTGAATTCGTATAATTTGCTTCTAAAACTCGTTTCGCTTTATCGCAGGTAAATTTTCAAAAATGAGTTTTTTTTTTGTTTTTGTTTTTTCAAACCCTAGCCAAGAGCCTCGCTGCTATGCAGCCTCTCACGAAGTAAACTGTCAGCAGGGTTTACTTTGAACAGATAGAAATCAAAAGGGTTTTTCCAACGGTCGTGTGTTGAATTACCAAAGGCCTGGCCTATAACCTCATCACGGTTGACTCCATGACTTTTTTTAGCAGAATTTCAATTTTTCCAAATATAATCTAGTTAATTAATCTCGGTTAACGAGTCTTATGCGATATTTTTCAAAAAAACTAGTAAGCTTGACAGATCAGTATAGATTTTGATTTGATTGGTTTTATTTCCCCATTTCATATGTCATATTTAATGATTTCTAACACGCTGATAAAGGCCTTGTCTTCAATGTAACGACAGCTTGTCCTGTTTGTCATAGGCCTAATATAGAATGGGACCTTAAAAAGAGATTAGCCACTTTGTTAATTTCTGAAATTTCGAAATGTTCTTAATACCCCAAAATCTACGAAGGAAAGTAACTTTTAAGGCAAAAGATTTAGAAGGTTATCGGTTATGAAATTGAAAATAATTTCTATTTTTCTCCGTTTCGACTCAGCACTCTTAGGTATCAAATTAAGCCTGAAAACGTAAATATTCTATTTTCCTCGATAGTGGGAAAGAAGTTTTATTGGCTGCGAAGACGGTTTGCTTTTGAGCCTTCTGATTTGCTTGCACAGCAATCATTATATATTTTTCCAGGCATCACATTCTCACGTCAGATATACAAATATTTTCATGTTTAGCAAACTTTGATGGCTCTTATTACGAAATCTTCAGTGAAGACGTATTACAAAATAATCATTATTTTCTGGCTGAAAAGCTAAAAAGCCAGGGGGCACATACCAAAAGATAAAACAAGTAGGTCTAGAAGCATTAATTAGCTTTAAAACAGCTATTTCCAATTAGCTATAAAGAAAATGACGATGGTGATGATGATGATGATTGGTACCGAATATCAGGATGGCGAGGAACATCGAAAACATAGCAAAACATAATTAACTACTAAAGCTTTGCGTGGATCGATATTGGGCGATGAGAAAAGAGGTGAATGATTGGTATTGCAGAAACAACCAATCACCAGTGCAGTGTTTCAGTGAGACGAACAATTAACTGTTTTTGAGAGATTCCTAGTGGTAAAACAAACTCTTTCTGTCTACACAGTATAGGATAAATGGTTTTGATTTTGACAGATGGGCTGACTGGAGTATGGCACTTGCTTATGGCCGTTTTAAGCTATATCTTCTATATAGGTATTATCGACAAGGGTAGATTTTCTATTTTCTATTTTCCAAATCCAAAGTGCGTTTTGGTGCTGAACAAATGTTTAATTTTCGTTCTCTTTCTGATGGACTACTCTAATGAGTGTCAGGCGCAAAGCTTTAGTAGTTATTATCATGTTTCTGATTTTTCATGCCACACTACACGATTGGTATAGTTACTGTGATGGAGTCTTTTATTGAATTTGTAGGGATGATTTGATGCGTGCATGGATAAAGAGAAATGACGATAAATCACCTGGATATAACTGTTACCAACAGGATCATCCAAAATCAAGGTTATCTCAATTTCCCCACTTATGGCCTAGAACAAAAAAAGATAGAAATATAGTATGTTTAATATCAGCTTAATACGAGTCAGGCCAAGCTTCTTGTACAAAAGTCTCTTCTATTAAAAACAGCAATTATATCACTCAGGGGATCCAACAAATTTCCATTCTGAAATGTTTGGTCAAATCAAAAAAATGTATCTAAAAAGCGATTCTTCCGTTCACGAAGAAAGATACAAACCCAAGTGTATTTTGAATGAAGAGAAAGATCATTGATTCAAAGATGGTCCGATGATTTCCAAAATAACCATTGCAAGAATAGCAACATTCAACATACAGTCTTTTATAGACCCCTTTGCCTCCAAATAAGAAACCCTACAGCTCCATAGGTTGAAAAAAATTATTCTGGTAGCATACAGTTATTTTTATATTCAATTTTAAGTTAAACGAATAAGATTATTAACAATATGACCTACATAACTATGGCTAAATTGCGATTGTGTATTAAGATGCATCTATCGAGTTTCAACTGAAAACTTTACGTCTTGTTTGTCTGTTCTACATAAAAAGTGCTATATGCCATGAGCAGAGTTTTATACAAAGATATTGAGTCGAGAGAAAACATATCTTTGCTGTTACTCGGAGTTTCTTTTTTTATAATACAGATATTCAGGTCTCATGCATTCATGTGATCATCAGACAACTCTTTTGATGATCAACTTTTTTGATGAAGGAGTTGACTGATGATTGCATGAATGCATGAAACTAGGAGTAACAGCGAAGATATGTTTCTTTCCTGAGTGTATCTCTGTGTAACTCTTAACTTTCAAATCTCAAATCAGAATATTCAGCTAAAACTTTACAATACTTAAGCATTAAATAATTTAGTAAAGAGTAACAGTATTTGAAATAAGAGCTACATCATTAACTATTAAGGCATGGTGTTTACTTTTGCTATTATGTATCAAAGATGCACCTATCTATTATTCCACTAATGTCTAAAGAATTTTGTTTTTAAAGCTCATTGCCTTCCCTTCTTTTGTCTTTTGGCATTACATGCCGTATCATACTGTATCTAGTGTGGTATGAAGCTTCCAGCCATATTAACACTACCTCGTATTCAGTTTTACCCGTTTTTATTTTGATTCTTTTTGTCTGTTCACACTGCTGTAGGTAAATACGAAAACGCTACGAAAAATGATGAAGCGTTTACACTGCTTCGGTCAGGATTAGATTATAGCCTATAACATTCGTTGCTGTTGTTAACATTTTCAAAGGTATCCGTTTCTGCGTTTTTGCTGTTCGCACTGCGTTTTTGCGGTTTCAAAAGTTTTCCAAAGTATCCGTTTTTAGAGCGCATTTTCAAAAGTATACGCTTTCAAAGGGGAACAATGTGAACACAAGGCGAAAACAGATACTTCTTTATTCGTTTTCATGAATACGGAGCAGTTTTCATGAACAGAGTTAGGAAAACATTACGGTCGCACGGTCATTGATCGGAGGAAGGTTAAGAAAAAACTGAGAAATTGAGGAAGGATTCAAACATATTCAAATTAAATGGCACGAAGGTGCTATTTAATATCTTTGTAAAGAGGTAAATTCTAGCTGTATTGAAGTCTTTTTGATACCTATTCTATCTTATTGGTAAAAAATAATTTGTCACTTCCTCTTTATGCAAATTACAATTTAGCCTTCCTAGAATATAACCTAACTTAAATGAGGAAGAACCTTGGTTTCTTGAAATATTACCAAAAGGAAGGTTGAAGACACTTTACAACCTATTAGTGGTGCGTGTATGCACTTGTAAAAACTCCAATAGCACGCTCTTAAAGTTTCCACACAGTCTTAAAATTTCACGTACATGCAGCTTTAAGACACTACTAGATCCTAATCATAAATTCAAACAAGTTATCTAGTCTCATAACATGCTAGAATCTCCATTTTAACGTGTTCAAAGTGGAGTCTCGGCATTTTGTTCCTCTGCCTTGTCGTTAAACCTCAAATTACCATTGTTGACATCGTATGAACGCTCTCGAGGCTTGCTGGCTTTCCTGAATCTCTGTTGAATGCCTTTCACGACTTCATCATGGAACGATTTCCGGTATTGCTCGATGAAATAGAAATACACGAACGGATTCAATGCGCAGTAGAAATAGGCCACCGTGCTCGAAATTAGGCCTATCAGCAGCACCAAGTGTTGGGACAGCTTGTCGTAGCTGGTGAAGAACACTAACTCTTGCACAAAGGACGGCAGCCAGCATACATAGAACGCTATAACTGATGTTATGAGCAGTTTGATGGTGTTCCACTTCTTTTTACGCGCGCGTTGTTTCATCGAATTCGACCGCTCGCCTGGACGCTTCATCTTGTACAGGAATTCGTATATCACGCGTGCGTAAAGAAACGTCATGATCAACAGGGGTGCGATGAACAAGAGCACGAAGATTATGACGAAATATCCGAAATACAATCGGGAGGATTGATCTGGAAGGAACACCCACAAGTCTAAGCATTCGTTGAAAGTATCATGCTTGACATGCCTAGGTTGAAACAAAACAAACGGCAGGGCTATAGGCCAACCAATAAGCCATGACACTACGATCATGATTTTCGCGAATTTACGGTTCATTTTCATGAATGGTTTGACAACGGCGAAATACTGCTCCAAGCATTTCAAAATCAGCATCATATTCGCCGTGGTGAGCACGGCGTATTCGATGACGACGGTGACGTCGCATGCCACACTCCCAAACGGCCAGTTCTCGAGGAGAATTTGAACGAAATACGCGACAGTAGGGACGACGGAGATGATGATACTGCAGATCGCTTTGTTAATGATGTACTTGTTGACAGAACCCTTGACGCACTTGAATTTCGCCGTCAGCCAGATAATCAGCGTATTTCCAGTTATGCTGATGAAAATTATGATTGGGAAGAGAATCAAAACTATGTAGCGTCCAGTGGTGTAGTAAGCATTTTCTTTGGTTGTAGCGTTCGTTGTGATATTTGAAAAATTACTGCTTGGGGTCGTTAAAGACGCCATTTTCTTATGATTAGGATATGAAATAGGACAGGTAGTTTGCAAAGAAACGAGTACTCTGCAATGCACTTAAGCTTTAGTCTTTGGCAAGTCAGAATGCAATGCACAGTTAATTCAAGAGCTTTGCTTCTAAAAGAAGCTACATAAGCTAGGCTGTTCTCAGGTTAGGGTGGTGGCAGATCAATCTTGATGGTCAAAAATTACAACTTGGGGTTGTTGTGAGCACTTGCCATTACATGTCTCAAATCAAACTGTGGAATATCTTCACAAATCAACTAAAATGTATTGCAGTTCAATTACACAGCTCACAGAGAGACCCAGAGCTTTGCTGTGAATGAAGCTGAATAGGCTATTAGTCTTGAGCTTACCACTTTAGGTAGTTGCACTCACTGGTCATTATTTCGAGTGAAACTAAAATATCTTTGCCAATGAACGATGAATTTCAAAATCCAGCAAACATTTAATCTTTAGCCTTTGGTAGTTCACTAATAGATATTACAATGAAGTCTAGAGCAGATAAAGTTACGAAACTAGGCTGTGTTAGCACTCTGTTGAGGGTGTTCGCATTGAGATTATTTGAGCTTTGGGAAATCACTACTTCGGGTAGTCAAATAGTTCTCGTAACCTTAGATTTCAAAACTCAACCATGAATCTGCGAATCATATCTGCAAATTATGATCAGTCTTATGAAACACTTCAGTGATACAGTTTACAGTCAGTTTCTGAGCCTTGTTCATATGTATAGATGCTTTGATCAAAATAACATTGCTTGAACTCGAGTTGACACAATAACTTCTCCAACTATTCCTCGCTGCCACCGTTGCAATTCTCACATGAAACTATAAACTTTCTCTGCAAATGACCACTGTCTTATAAAACACTTTGTAAATCAGTAAAACAGTTTCCTCTGAGATTCAAAGCCTTGATACAGATTTATGCAATGCAGTGAGCAACATAACACTGCTTAAACTGATGTTCGAATAACAACTGCTTCAACTATTGGAAGCTGCCGATAACACCAGCAAGCTAGCAACTTCTTTCCCTTTTTGCAAATTACGACAGTCTTATAAAGCACTTTATGAATCAGCAATACAGTTTACACCAAGATTCAGAGCCTTGATATAGAGAGATCCAATGAGCAAAATAACACTGCTTGAACTGGTGGTCGCACAACAACTGCTTCAACTATAAGTAGCTGCCATTACTCCAATTCTTTCACAAAACCATTCACTTCCACAGCAGCAAGCCAGCAACTTCTTTCCCTTCAAAATACCAGCTTATCGAGCAGCATTAAAACATTATTCTTACAATAAAGCAAAAACATCCCCAATACACGAATGCATGAATTATAAATGCAAGCTGAAATACCAAACCGCTAGCATGTGGAAACAGAAGAATAACTCTCTCTATTATATAGACACATTGCCAGGGGGTTCTGTATCATTGGAGCACCTGTCGGTAGATACACACTTTTTTATAAGAACATCGAACATGAGTCTGGAAAGAAGCAGGATTTAAAAAATCAATCTTAGAGAACATTTATGTGATTGAAAAATGACCCGTGCAGGATTCGAACCAATGACCTTTGGGTTTAAACCTCAACAATGAGGAATTGTAGTCAGTTTTGTAAGTAAATAGTTTTATAAAGAGATCAAAAGTCCCAGACGTTTGAAACGTATGCTGTTTTTAGTCAAATATTATCGAGTTTCATCTTTTCTCAAAGTCAAACATTATCAGATATCAGAATTTTTTAACAGTCAAGAACTTATTTGTAGCGATTTCTTGTACATTCGTAAACAGCTCGGGACCTTGCCCACCCCAGGGGTGCTCATATATATTTATAAGTTAGGTTTTGGTTTGCTTGATGGATAGAATGCACATAGGTTATGATATTATTAACAGCATATGTATTATCGTTTAGATACTCTATGTGAATTTGTGTTGGAATAGCATGTTTGAATTTGGTTGAATTTACTAAATTATGCTAATCATATTTCCTGGTTTACACGTATTTTATTTTTTAGCAATTGCTTTATAAGCAAGTAAGTACTCAACAAGACAAAAACCAATGTCAGTACTGGATAGAGGAATGCTAAGCAATTACAACATCTTAGTTCTGATCAAATTGGCAATGAAAATTATGCAGCAGCTATGAAGAAGTGGGTTACAGTGGATATCAGTACCCCGTACCCGTTTGTATGCAAGATACCATCGACATTTGTTGTACAACAACTTGTGAGATGGTATTCTAAGAAAAAAATTTCTTGATAAAAAAAGCTATGCAATTGCTAAGCAATTTTGAGTACTCAAATTCGCCCTCCAGCTAAGCAATTTTCAGTACTGAGCTCGCGCTGAAATTGCTTATGAAAAAAAATACGTGTAGTCTAGAGGTGAACGTAAGTACGAAAGAACACTCTCCTTTCATCAATAAAAACACAACTAAAAACACACTCGGTATTCTAAAACCAAATATAACACAGAAACTAGCAACCTTGATATCTAACCTGCAATCTAGGACTAGTTTCTTATAAAAATACGGGTATAGATGTTTGATGAATAGCCTTTGATATTGCGATTCTTGGTGACAAATGTACATAATTTCTCAGCACTAATCATCTTTGAATTTCACTAAGTTCCAAACATTACATTTCTTGAATAATTGGAATATAATCTAAGATTCTTTTGAAATAGAAAGGGTTTTAATACTTTAATAAGTTGTATTCAAATGAACCTCCAGGCCAAATCTAATAGATTTCAAAGCACGCGAAAACCTTTGTAAAGTTTGAAGGTAGCCCACGCAACCGACGCATTCGTCTGGATACTAATTAGGTTAATTTAGCTCTGGAGGCTAATCATGCATTTGAATAGAACTGAAGTCAGGGTGAGGGCCCTCTCGATATCAGAAATGTTTGATGACGTATTGGTAACCTTGGCTAGGGAAATAAACTTTAGAGCAGTCTAAAAAACCCTTCTCGATCGATGCCTAGGACCAATAGTCAACACTGCAGTAGCCTCGCTCACACGCTTTAGCGATGAGTGGTCCCAAAACGTATACTGGAGTCTAAATATGAGCCACAGGGTCCAGCATCGCTCCGTCATGCATACAGTATATGTAAAACCAAGGGACATCAGCTTGATCTTAAAATGAACAATATTTTGTGAAAACAAATGTTTTTTCGTTCAAGCATTCAGCTTGCGCATCTCTGCAAAATTATGTTTTGTTTTTATCTTTAACGATCACCCGGGACTTTAGTGACGAGTCTACCTGGTCTACACAAAAAACATCCATTTTT
Source organism: Pelagia noctiluca (assembly GCA_963924455.1). NCBI lineage: Eukaryota > Metazoa > Cnidaria > Scyphozoa > Semaeostomeae > Pelagiidae > Pelagia > Pelagia noctiluca. Next base: position 14,242,289 of record OZ004325.1, read on the forward strand.
GCATCTAAACGGTTTCATATTCCCATTTTACAGGACATTTCGTCATTAAGAATTGAAGAGCTGTTTGCTAGCCTCAAAAACCAAATTGCTAGATATGTCTGAATTTCCCAAACATTTGCCAGAGTATTTCACAACCAGCAGTCTAACCACCGGTGAAAAGGAGACTTGCGTCAAGAAACTCGTCATTTTCTAAACCACTGAATCAAATTACAGCTTGTTTCATATTCTCCCATGACAACTGATGATAATTCAATTCATTTTCTAAGAGGCAATGACGCAAGTTGAGCCCTAATGAACCTTAAAACTCGCTCTTCAAGAACAAGGTCATGTCGCACCTTTAGTTCAATCCTCCCATATTGGAAAATCCACAAGATCTCCTTGGGCTATTTGGATTATTTGGTATTCCTTGATAAACTATGTTTTGAAATGTCTTTGGTTCGAATCAATTTGAGAGAATGAAAAATGACGCGAGTAGGACTCGAGGAAAGGACAACTGATCCTCCTCAAATATCTATTGTGTTCTAAAGAGCGAAAAAACATGTGTTATGTCTTCTTTAGAACGAAAGAGCTAAGCATACCCTCTCCTGCAACAGCTGCTCCCTACTGCAAGTTAAGGATGTAAAACTACTTGAGCACTTTCACAATCATTTATTGGATTCTAGAAGAAGTTCCTTGTAAACGTTTCTTTATCATCATTTCATAGCATATAAACGATATCTTATGACATTTAGGTCGATAACATTTAGGAAAAGCTTTTCGGTTAAGAACCATCCTCAGTTCTAGATGTTTGATTTTTTCAACATCTAGCACTGAGAATGGTTTTTAACCTAAAACCTTTTGCACAATTTCAATATGTTGTATACTCATTTTAAAATGGAAAATTTTCATAAATTGGAAACTACAAGTATTTCCTTGTAAAAGTTTCGTTATCAATCACCAAGTTTATGGTTTCATAAGAAAATTGCAATAAAAAATACTTATAAAGTTGGTGATCATTGAGATAATGACAATTGAGGATGATTTAAACGACAAATCCCCGTTGCTTATTGGTGTTCTTACAATATATGTATTGAATAATCTAAATTGATTTTGCAAACAGAAAAACTCATTTCTCTTACTTGGGCTGGTTTTGATGAACTCCATCTTTTCCTTGTGACTTCCACGTGTTAAGAATGAATCACAATTATATTTTTTCCAGATTGCAATAAGAAAGCCTAATTGACCAAACAAAACTTTAATGATGAAGATGTGATTTTCCCAGTTTCAGCAATTCATATCATATATAATTCAAACCCAGCATGCTTAATTCCTTGAGATTTATTAGGAATACATACTTTTGATGGTTTTATGTGGAAAATGCAATTAAAATTTCATACCGCATTCAATAAGGAGGCCTAATTGACCAAATACAACTTTAATGATAAAGACCTGTTTCACTGATTTTGGATCATCAGTACAATACTTAAGTCAATGTATATATTTTTCCTTGGATTATACAATTTTTGATGCGAAAGAAAAAGGTTGGGTGAATCTATCCACACTGCTTTGTGGACATACATGCACCAAAAGATCGACTTTAAACCAACATAGTCTGGTAGTATTTACCAGGAAATTTACTTTTTGGCGACTTGCAAATCATTAAGAGGCACCAAGTATACTTTCCACTAGGCCCCATTTACAAGAAGTGTGGTGCCTGAACATGAAAAAGGAGACCCATTTTCATACCATATTCAGCCCTTTCTATACCCATTTCTTTACCTAACATGGAGATTCACACTCGAGACGTAAGCAAAGTCTGTATACTTCTGTATGTCTCTTTTGTCTAGGGAAATCTCAGAAAGTTTCAAGCGATGATTTGCTTCAATCTATACTTCTGTAGCACAAATGGGTGCTATAAACGAAATAGGATCTCTTACTACTGTTTGTAGTGGAGCATTTTCGATACCACCCTCACAGTGGGCCCAGATCGCAAAACTTTGGAAATAGGATTGTGACACACCTGTTGCTGAACAATGTGCCCTAAACATGGTTTATTACATCAGAACAGCCATTTAGAACACTATGTACACTATGTATACAGGAAGAAGTTCATTTCCAGGCTTTTTTTTCATTTTTCATTTTTCATTTCAAGCAGCAATAGGGATAATAGGAGGACCGTGGACATGTTACCTCACAAATATGGCAACCATGACCTTTAAAAGGCTGGGTTAAAGGTTATGTGTAAATCATTGCTATTGAATCGACAGGAAAAGGCTAGTCATGGAGTTTATAGCACTTTTTACGGAATAAAAAAGGCTGGTTTAGTTGTTGAGTTGTGTCATTTTGAATATCGCAAAAATGTCAATTTCTTTATTTTGCTCAGAATTGCCCAAAATCGACTCTGAGTGCCAATTTCTGTCGGTAAACAGCTTCTAAACCGCTAAGAGTGACAACATTTCCCTGTAATTTTTTAAATCAGTTAAGCCTGATGTTTTCAGAACATATATACTTTGATATGTCAATCTTAGCGGTTTTTTCGGTATTTGCTGGATTAGTTAAAAATCATAGTGCAATTTTTGCCGAAAATAGTTTAATTTTGGGGACATTTTTACTCATTTTGGGTAAATATTGGGCCAAAATTTGGATTTTTAATAAATAAAGACTGGCAAAACAGCCATAATCTCTTATCTATTCATATTTAAGTCAGAAAATGATATGAATATTCATATTCTGTCATTTTTACCATTAGAATTTCTCAATCGGAACCAGAGGGTGGTTTTTAGCACTGGAAGTAACATGTCGCTCAGCCATGATATCCGAGACCAATTTCGGCACATCTTCAAATTACTGTAGAATATCTTCCAGAAGGGCTAGAGACTTAATTTTTGTTTCATATGTTCAGAAATTGTAAGGAGATTAAATATATGGCTTTAACTAACCATAGTAAAGAACATCAAATTTGGGCTATTTCCACCTCTGGGCCCACTGTGACCCTACCTCAGCTGGAAACAGCCCTAGTCAGGCTAGCCGATTTCAACAGGAGCTAACCCACTAACAAATGGGTGGAATAAATACACCAGGACCTCATAAAGTGTAGTGATGTAATGTATACTACCATTCTCCTGATGGAAACACGGTCTTACCTTAGTAACGCTAGCACTTTTAACAGAAACCGACTCGCTGACAAATGCATCTAATTATGGCACTAGGACCACATGCAGTGCATGCTATTGTGCTCCTACTGAGGGAGGGAAAATCTTAAGTATTCTAGAATGTATTGAAATGAGAGAGGTGTTGGCTATTGGGAAGTGGAAATTTCAAGTTGAAAACTTAAGTAGCATAAATACAGGTGAGCAAATATACTAGGACATCTTACTACTGTATGTAGTGATATAGTGTATACTACCAAGGGTCTGCATGAAACAGCCTTTGTCAGCCTAGTACGTTAAACAGAAACTAACAACCCTACAACAAGGTGCAATAAACATACTATGATCTTATACATTTATTTGTATAACCCTGCTGGGAACAAGCCTTGCCTAGTAACGCCAGCACTTTAAACAGAAACCAACTCACTCACAAATGCGTATAATGAATATACTCGGACCTCATAATACTGTATATAGTGATGTAGTGTATACTACCCAGCCTCTGCTAGAAACAACCTTAGTCAGGCTAGCATGTTATACAGATACTCACTCACTCTATTTCCATTACTCTGTAAGGATAGCAGCATGTGTGATAATGATGTAAAGCAAGTATGTCAGAATCAATTAAACATTCTATCAATTCATCCAAAACTCAAACAATTTTGGGAGGATTAATAAAAAACAAACAATAACTATCTCGCAACTCAAATCAGCTTTAAAAATGTTCAATGGTTAAACAATCTCATAAGCAAGATTTTAAATCAACCAGAAGCATTTCTTCTTTAATTTCTTCTATCTGATTCAAACATGACTTTTAATCACACCGCAGTTAATATAAATTTTCTTTCCTCCGTCAAATATTGCCTCCCATATGTTGAGAAGAATACAGGATTAATAGTCTTTAAGATTACTCATGCATGATTCTTTCAGTAAAACATACCGACGATTTTAGAGTTGAGAGCTTGAAATAAGCACAAACTTTTCAAAGAAAACCTAGAATTCATATTCAACAGCTTAAGACGCCTAAACCCTACATTTATGGTAAACTATATTTTTCCGAAAATAACAATTTTATGATATTCGTATCAAATATCATCCTACGATCCCAAAAATCAGCACCTGAACTTGGGAAAAATTATTGGGGGCAACGGATGTTCTATAACAATAACAATCAGTATAGCTTCATGCTGAGAACAACTTCCTAAAGGCCTCTTAAAAATCATGATATCAAGGAATAAGATTCCAGAGGCCAAAAGTTCGGAAATTTTTAACAGATACGATACAAATTGCACTCAAGACTAAATAAATTAGTGAATTGCTGTGTCTTCCTTTTGTAATTATTGAAACTAAATAAAATTCTTGAAGTTGCCTCAAATTCTACATTAGTGTATGCTCACTTTATTGAAAATAACATAAAATAAAAACATACTTTTGCTAAACTCTCTAGTTATGGTGGGTTCCTAACAAACAGTTCAATATAAAGAGACATACAAGCTTATATACAGATTGCATGCTAGAGTTAAACCATGCTGGACTAGGGCCTACAATCCCCGCCAAAAGTCTTGGAACACTTGCACTATTTTTACAGTTTTCTACATTTTCCCCCTCCCCTCCCCCCTTTACAATGTTGTTTCTGATAACAAAAACTAGCCCAATATCATTCAGCTTGTGATTGATAATTAGACCATAAAAACAAGTTTGAGTTTTGAATTTTGCACTGTAGCTCGTGAGAGTGCACGGTTAAGAAGGACAAATTATCAACTCTTTTTGCCCAGTGGTGAATACGCTATTGTTCTATATGAATAGATGTTTACTTAGGCAAATAGAATCTCACCGCAGCGGTTTTTTATGAGGCAAATAACTTCCTTTAGGTCTTTATCTTTCAGGATATATTAAAGTTAGCCTTTAATAAATCCTGATTTATATTATACGATGTATAATGTAGACTATAAAGGGCTTTTAGAGGGAATATTTACAATGAGCAGGTGTAGAGTGGGGTCCATTATCGTCGTAGACATATAAGGAAGGACATATCCAAGCAATTTGAAGGCCTTATTCGTTTGGCAAAACGTTTGGTAGCAATTTCATGGGCCGGGGAGAGACATTGGAGTACATTTTTGATAGGTACCATGAAATAAGCATACTTTATTTGATCGATATTTTGAAAGGCCCAACCAGCCATTGCAGATAATAACCTCATTTTGTGTCAAATTCATATGCAAGTCGCACAATTTCAATGTTAGTGCTGAACATAACACGGCTTTTTATCATAACTTCATAGGAAATCATTTCGTTGGTACCATTTCGCGTCTTATTTACCCTCAAAATCTTGACAGTGAGCTACAAATATAGCAGCCTCGTTTCCATGTTGAAAGCAAATTCATTTTATCTACCCTTCTACTTTACCTTAGACTTTATATTTATTATTTGATGCTTAATCATACAAATGAGCACATTTCTTAGCAGTATTTCTATAAAAATATCCTACGTATATCAACCTTATACACTGGAATGGAGTGAGTTCAGAGGCTTACATTTTCATGAAAATATTCTTATACTGACTCATCAAATCTCAATACTTAGCAGTTATCAATAATTAGAAAAAACTCAATTAAGTGGGTTAATTCTTATATAATAAACATACTTAATACTTTATTCAATTAATGTTTAGGCCCTATCCTCACATTTCTTTAAAGTTTCATGGATTTAGATGGGAAATATCCCAGCCTCGTTATCATGTATGTACTAAATTCAACAAGAATCATTAGTTTAGCATGAAAAACGTAGATACAGTATAAAATCTATCAAGCATTTTGCTATTTATTGAGCCTTTGATTGTAGGCCAATCAAAATATCATGATAGAAAGCATTTATATGGAATATATAGGAAAACAACGTAAATTTCAACAAAACTCCCCGAAAATGCTCCCAAAAACAGGTGATACATCAGGTATGACGTCATAGCCTCGTTTGATTGCTCCAATTATGGTTTCAATGAAATCCTCGCCCCCGAAAACCCCAGAAAAACTATCTTGCTTCTCTTCACACTCCATTTGCTCAAAAAACCACTGAAGACAATCCCCGCCAAAAGTCTTGGAACACTTGCACTATTTTTACAGTTTTCTACATTTTCCCCCTCCCCTCCCCTCCCCCCTTTACAATGTTGTTTCTGATAACAAAAACTAGCCCAATATCATTCAGCTTGTGTTTGGTGTGGTCTCATAAAGTTCCTTTTGTAAACAACATTGTTTTGAGGGGGGAAGGGGGGTTTGATTGGAAATAAAAGGCTAGGAAAGCTAAAAATATAGTTATTTGGTAAAAAAATCAAGGGTGTTCCAACTACTTTTGGCGGGGATTGTAGTCCGCTTCATCTAATCCAGTTTTAATGAAAACGGTGGAAATCCAATAGCTTTATTTGGATCTCTCGGCTAAGCCAAGAAAACGGAGATTTCTAATTACAAGATGAACTCACACAATGCATCATGAAATCCGCTCAGTTTGTTATGAGAGTACCGCCAACAGCACATATTTCAACACGACTGTGTAGTTTAAGTATAGCCTCTGTCTCACATAGGAGTTTTGAAAAGCAAAGCATGCGCAAGCTAAGGTGTTCTGGAAGATCCCCATACTCTGTGTTATGTTTGTTTTATTCATAAATTCGCATATATGTGAAGAAGAATTTTCCTGATATAAGCGCAAAAAACTCACGTTTCACAAAGGAATGTTGATTCACGGAATCAAGCATACCAAATTCTGATTTCACGATTTCATGCACTAGAAACAGCAAATGACCCACAACGCAAGAATATGGGGGGAGGGGGTATTTGATGTTGGAATGGTAATAAAAAGAAAGAAGAAAGTAAAGAGAAAACAAAAAATACCTTATCTAGCTTCTCTATAAATTCGTTGAATTTCCCTTTCTCGTCTTGGGAAGAGCTGTCACCAATCGCAAAGGGATGTAATGTCTGCATCTGTGAAATGGAACAAAATTAAGAAGTAAAAAAAAATACAAGAACCAAGCTTTATCAACGTTTCCATCAAGCAATACTGTGCTAAATTTTTCATACACGTTAATGATATAAATTGGCACACTTAAAGGCCAAAGTCAGACAAGAGCCAAAATATTTCAGAACAATTAATTCAATTCAATTTTATTTTTAGAATACACAAAACTATGTAGAATATCATTTGAAAATAAGCTCTACCTAGACCTCCTTGATCTTCAGGTACAAAAGTTTCTACTACGATTTTCTGCAGGCACTTATGACCAACATATTTATTAAAGTATTCAGTATATCACTTGAGTTAAAAATTAAAAGGCTAACCACTGCAGCTTCAAAATTAGGCCTAATTTGCTTTGAGCTTGCAGTCGCAAACATTTTTAGGGAAGCCTGGCTCTACTCGACCCAAGGGAAGCGAGCACTGTATAGAAATGTTTCTCTGCTCATTGCTCACTGCTCTAGCAACAAAACTAATAGAAATAAAGCACTTTCCATTTTGATTGCTTAAATCCACTTATTTGCAAATTCCTAATTATCACGAGTTCAGATGAAAATTAATACAGTAGGTGATTCTGAAAAAGTGGTTAAAGATTCAATCTCGAGAAGAAGCAGGAGGATATGAAAAATCAATCAAGAATATTTGAGTCAAGAGTATGACCCAAGCAGAAAACTTGTTAGATTTTCAAGAATTGAAAGGAATAGAGTATTAGTAAACAAATTTCACCTGTTCTTTAAAGTTGACCAGCAGTCCTTCAACAGTCGTAAATTTTCCACCGATTGTCCCTGATCGAATCTCAAATTCCAACTCAGGTATACTGACATCACATGTTTCAGACTGAAAATATGATGACTTAAAATAAGTTTCCAATTTGTCAATCTCATTTATTTCAACTTCAAATTTTTCAAAATCCTAGATCAACTTCTAAGTCAAATACAGCCGCAAAAAATAATCGTCCTAATTCAAAATAGATTTCCAATAATCATGCCAATGAATTTCTATTTGCCACTTCTAAAAATCTTTCACACCACTTTGGAAATATAATTGGAATCCTTGGAGAGTTGAAAATATTTTGCCATGAACTTAAATGAGATTTCCTCCATGAGAGAAGGGTTTCAGGACAGCGACAAAAATATTCCCATGAATATAATTCATTATACAGTAATTACTAAATTGCCATTTACCTTCAACACATCTCTTGAAAGATCGATAGACTTGGACATCTTCAACGTTATCCTTGTCCCCAGTGGCTCAATACCACCTTGAAATGGAATTATAATGCAATTTATTACCAATAAACTGATCATATTAAGGAAGTAGATACAGATGCAATCTATAGTATACTAAAATGGACTTAGATGAGATAGGTGTTGGCTATTTGGCAGTAAATTCTAAATTGAAGACTTCTGAAGCATAAATGAAAGGCAAGCAAATATACTAGGACCTCGTAGGACTGTATGTAGTGATGTAGCACATGCTACAATTCTGCTGCTGAGTTAGAGAATCTGGGAGAGGAGTTGGTTATTGGGCAGTCATTTTCGAAATTACAACTTATGTAGCACAAATGCGGGCAAATAAACAAAATAGGATCTCACACTACTGTACGTAGTGATGTAATCAATGCTACTATGTCCCAGCTGAAAACAATGTTTAGCACCTTAAACAGAAAGTAGTTTACTCACTGAGACAGTTGTTAAATTGAAGAAGGGTGGCACAAACATGACAGAAGTAGAAGCAGTGAAAAACAAAGAGACAGAAAGAGGAACAGGATCAGTATGAGATTAATATCATTGTAATCTTACCACCAGATTTGACTTCGTTTGAGCGAGATCCACACGAATCACAGTTAGTTGCCATTATAACAACTTCCTTGAAATGTGGTATTCCTTTATTCCAGGTTAAGGAATAACACAGTGGCAAAGATGTATCACATTTAGTTACCTCGTGTTTCTAGAGTCGGATGTTTCAAACCAGGTGCTCAGATTTGAACTGTCCCCCCAATATGGCCCCTAAGAGGATGTATTGACTTCATTGCTTTTTTCTAAACAGCTGCAAAATTGTTCAGTCTATTGTGCTGATCCTTTGCAACATTTCAGCAATTATCAAATCAAACAAGAGGCCTAGGTTGACATTTTTGAATTTCAATGCATTTAATTGGTCCCTCCAATGTGGCTTTTGATGACTTCATTATTCAACAACATTGGCTAGATCCGGTGACATTTTGAGGTCAGTGAAGTGGTATGGCAATAAGCAATCATCATATCAAATTTGTTTATCAACTATATAAGGCAACACCGTGAAAACTTCTTTCGTTTGAAAAAAAAAATCCCTTGGAATTAAGAAAAGGATACGCACAACCTTCATATTGGTTTCAGCTGGAGACTGACAATTCTGACAATTCGATGGAAAATGCAAAACCTGAAATAAATGAAAACTGTTCAATAGTTTTAAACTTTGAACTGAAAACTACTAGGTGAAATAGGTCAAAAAAAGCAAGAAGAGAGAAACGAGTTATGTCATTATTTCAAAACGCTTTAATAGTTAACATGTTTGATTATTCCTGTTTTTTTTCAGCTGAGGGACGTATCATTCCCTAGAAATCTTGTACAATTCAACGAAAATCATTTTGTTTTAACAAAAATCAACAAAATATCCTTTTTCTTAAATATGTCTAATAACCTAACCTAAGTTAAGCTTGGTCGTATGAAGTCAGTGTTGGGGGTGTTGACTTAAAAACTTACTTTGGAAGGGACGTGAAACGAGGGGTTACTTGAAAGAGGAACACCAAGTGAGCTAAATTAGCTCAATTGCTAAAAATCACATCCTACATAAAATTAATTCCAAACACTTCCTTACGGTTCAAACTTTCACTTATGACAACCCCCCCCCCCCTCATCATGATTACAATAAAATCAAGCGTATACGCACCTCTTCACTCAAATCAAGATGTCCAGAATCTAAAACGAAAAATAACAAGTATCACTCGACGACTTATACGAAATGGCATAATATAAGCATTATCTGAAGAAAGTTAAATATAAAAAGTAAATGTAAACATTCATCGATTCTTACTGTAAGGCAACTTCTCTTCTTCATTTGAAGCTTCTTCAGGAATCCCAAGCTTTTCGTTCTGCTCTTTCGTGCGAGTGAAATATTCGATCTGCACATCTTCGTCTTTAAGTGGAGCATTGATATTCTCAACAAAACTGTTTCCAGAGATGTCATCTATCACCAAAGTAAACTCCTTTTCACCAGAGCAGTATGTTCTCAGCTTGCTGACGAATTCGTCAATTTTTTCAGCTACCGCTGGCTCCATTATCTTAAGTAGAGAGATAACATAGTTTAACAGTTTTAAATTTTAAGAATATATATATTATATAGGTACTGGACTTGAGGATAGCGAGGAGAATCGGAAACACAATAACTACTGAAGCTTTGTGTCTGAGCCTCATAAGCAAAGTATGTCAGAAAGAGAACGAAAATTGAACCAACAAATAATTATACCCAGAGGTGGGTCGAAATCGACCAGCCAAAAGGAGGTTAACGATTGTAAGAATGACGAAAAACCAATCAGCATCGAAAACATCGACAATAATGAAGAAAAAAACTTGGTGAATCTTCTCCACCTGCATCAATCATTGTACCATGATTAACATCATAGGCCATGGAAACTGATGAAGAGGGTAAATACCCCGTAAGCATAAACTTCCTCATACGAGAATGGTAAAATATGCTCAAGCTACACAAAGAGTGCTAAAGAAATTACAAGAAGAACGAGTGAAATATGACTAAGTGATCATTAGACCAAAAGTGCAATAAGTGTCATCAGCAAATACAAGTAACTGCACAACTAGTGCGGTGATAATCAGGAGGGAATATTGGGTCTCATGATCACATACTTATGTTCTCATAGTACTAATTTTCAATAACAGTGTTGTTCAAGATATTAGACAATATATTAGAAGGAAACCTACCCTTTGGACTTGTTTAAAGCCTCTTTGCTCGAAATTCTAAAAAGTGTTTATATAAGAGTTGGCAAATATACGTAATTGGAAAACAAACTTACTTACCCTTCGCAAGGGTTGTTGTTGTTCTAGTCCATCGATGGCGTTTTGTAGCAATCCTTCCACGTTTGTCATGACTAAAAAAGTAAAATATATAAAACTCCTAGCTGCCCCAATGGCGTAGAAATGGTAGAAGAGAAGGATATGCTGCCATAAATAAGTAGATGGGAAATAAATCAAAGAAAAAAATTAAAAACAAAGTTCAACCTCTCAATCAAATTTCAAAATCATGAATTTCAAGATCTTTGATAGTCAGGAAAGGTTCTAAACGCTTCTGGACCAGGATTTGAATAGAAAAAGGCCCTTGAAACTTTATTACGTTATACCCGTCTCCCTCTACTGAAATAAGGGGAGATTTATCATTTTACAAAGTTTTGATCAGAAGTTTTTGTACCATTATCCTACATTCTTTAGCAATACTTTTTTCATTTCCTTGGTATTTACATTACTTGAAAAAAGGTAACACGAAATTGTCATTATTTCATAGCTTGCTGCCATGCTGCCATGAATAGTGAGTGTGGAGTGGATGAGGAAGAGATATCCCTTGAACACATTGTTGCCTCCATTGAACGCCAATACCAATATCAAGAGTTTCGACAACTTTAGTGGGTAGGAGAGATTCTACTTTTTTATCACCTAATATCCTTAGCTTGATCCCCGTACGGGCAAGGACCATTGTGGAAGTATCCAGGAAAATATCTTGGAAAACTCATAACTGAGTGAGGCAAGCAACCAGGTCCCCTATAAGAACTACCAGCCCTTAGTTTATAATGTCTACCTAAACAGAGGAATAGCCCGAACCCGAAAACTTTGCGACTAACCTCCTTTCTGCGTAAAAGCTTCTGATTCGAATTGTAGCTCTGGTATTGAAAACGAGGCAGAGGATTGCTTGACGATTTTTCTGTTGAGGTCCTACAAATAATTTAAAAAATGTTGAAAATATCCACCAACCATGTCAAGCAGTAGCTGTCTCTCGCCATAGACTTGTTTTCAATAAGTTTATATCAAAAGTTTAAGCTCAAGCCAAAAGACCCAACGATGCTTGAAAAACATTTTGTTTTTGCTTTCCACTCCTTTTTTGATGGTTTGGCCAAACAAATATTGCTTGAAAAGCGAGATTGGTTTGCTAATGTTTTGAAAAGTTTCAAAAACATAAGCAAACCAATCTCGCTTTTCAAAAACATTTCCTGCTTATCATAAGTAAAAATGCTCTATTTAACATATATTTTATTTGTGGCCAATCTGAAAAATATTCTGCTTGATAAGCAAAAATACGAATGTTTGTTAAAAATTGTTTGATCGTTTGGCCGGCGCTAGCCTTTGATTTGATCAGTAAACAACTTCTGAGTGGCAGAAAAGTCAGAAAAATATCGAAGATGGAAAGGAAAGCAAAAACAAAATGTTTGTCGAGCAATGTTTGATCGTTTTGTTAGCCTCAAAATATTGTTTGGCCAATATGGAAATGTAGCCAAGCAATCAAGCACTTAAAGAAAGCACAAACCAAATCTTTTTAAAGCACTGTTTCAACGTTTGGTTAGCCTCGAAATATTGTTTGACAAATATGGAAATGCAGCCAAGCTATTAAACACGAAAAGATTGCAACAGCAAAACGTTTGTCCAGCAATGTTTGATGGTTTGACCGGTCTCAAAACATTGTTTGACAAACATTATTGAAAATATAGCCCAACCATCTAAAATACAAATGAAAGCAAATCACGATACTCGTTAAGCATTTGTTCGCTAATTTGGCGAATCTCAAAATAATGTTCGAGAAAACTGTTGAAAATTTGATCAAACCTTCAAACATGGAAAGAAAAGCAAAAACAACATTTTTTGATCGATTCATTAGTCTCAAAATATTGCCTGGCAAACATTGTTTGAAATACTGCCAAACTATAGAGCATGAGGAAAGCAAAACAATGTTTGTCAAGGCATGTTTCATGATTGGGTCAGTCTCAAAACAATGTTCGAAAATAACTGCTGAAAATATGGTCAAACTTTGAAACATGGAAAGAAAAGCAAAAACAACATTTTTGGATCGATTCATTAGTCTCAAAATATTGCCTGGCAAACATTGTTTGAAATACTGCCTAACTATAGAGCATGAGGAAAGCAAAACAATTTTTGTCAAGGTATGTTTCATGATGAGGTCAGTCTCAAAACAATGTTCGAAAATAACTGTTGAAAATTTGATCAAACCTTCAAACATGGAAAGAAAAGCAAAAACAACATTTTTGGATCGATTCACTAGTCTCAAAATATTGCCTGACAAACATTGTTTGAAATACTGCCAAACTATAGAGCATGAGGAAAGCAAAACAATGTTTGTCAAGGCATGTTTCATGATTGGGTCAGTCTCAAAACAATGTTCGAAAATAACTGCTGAAAATATGGTCAAACTTTGAAACATGGAAAGAAAAGCAAAAACAACATTTTTGGATCGATTCATTAGTCTCAAAATATTGCCTGGCAAACATTGTTTGAAATACTGCCTAACTATAGAGCATGAGGAAAGCAAAACAATTTTTGTTAAGGTATGTTTCATGATGAGGTCAGTCTCAAAACAATGTTCGAAAATAACTGTTGAAAATTTGATCAAACCTTCAAACATGGAAAGAAAAGCAAAAACAACATTTTTGGATCGATTCACTAGTCTCAAAATATTGCCTGACAAACATTGTTTGAAATACTGCCAAACTATAGAGCATGAGGAAAGCAAAACAATTTTTGTCAAGGAATGTTTCGTGATTGGGCCAGTTGCAAATGCCGCCAAACGATCGGTAATGCCGAGGAAAGCAAAATATGAAGTTTGTCAGGTAATTGTTGGATCTTTTGGCCTAGACTCTATATTTCCAGGTATAGTTCCCTAAATCATCCCTTACAGAGAAAGTTTTAAATACAAGTAGAAAAACGAAATAGTTAGAAAAACGAAAGCTTGTAAATCAAAAGACATTAATCAAATTAGTTTTATTAAGGTATCATCATTAACATGAAATTTATACACTCAATACGAAAAATCAGCTAAAAGTACCGAATGGAGATAGCCACTCCACGCCTTATAAGACCGATCTCCTATAAAGCAAAGCAAAACTCAGGGAAGGAGTTCCACATTAAAATTCACATTGATTTTGGCAAAAACTCTAAAACAGCGAGACCCTTGGACCCTATCATTAAATAACCCCAATTCATTATTGAAGTCCTTGACAATGAACTTATCCCTTATACCTGAACTGAAACTTGGTGCAAAAATGTTCAAATAACACCAAGCTGGATCATTATGGAAATATGTGGAATTTTTTACCTCTGCAAATCTTATCTCAAGGCAGTCCGAAAACAAAGACTCGCATATCCTAACAGCTCTCGAATTCATTTATAGCCTGTAGAGCGTTGGGTATATCTGATCAAGAGACCGTTAACAAATTACGTTGCGAATTGAAACGATTTTCAACGAATCTCTGACGATTTGCTAATATATGGCAACAAATGTAAACGATTTTGGATGGTCAAGAAAACGGTTAAGCATGGCCAAACCTTCATTAAATGTGTACCTTTCGACTATTACACCGATTTTGAGAGACAAATTCGAAACTATGATCTCTCATGAGCACCCTAAACCTCGTTCATCCAACTAAATTCCACATTTCGGAGCAAGTTTTACTTAGCCTTCGATTTCAGTTTCATCATAATCATCTTCATCTTGACCAACCATTTGATCATCATCAGAGTCCTCCTCCTCCACAGCGTCATAGCCATAGCCAAGCTTGTCAGCAACTGACTTGGCAAGATGATGAATGTATTCTGAAAACTTAGAAATAGCATCTTTAGCACTTGTCAATGCTGAGGAGACTCCTTTGTCCGTGCTGGTTGAATTTTTATGGTCATGGCTTTCGTCTTCTTCCTCGTGCATATCACCAAAATGTTCGAAGTGATCAGCAACATGAAGTTCACTTGATTCTTTATCCTCGCCAGGGTTTAAACCTGAATTGTTGCTGCGGCTGGTGTTCAGTGGTTGGAGGTCATAGTCAGTTTCGTAAGAATGAAATGGAAAGAAATCACCATCTTTATCGAGGGTGTCTTCATGTTCAGAGTGGCCTTCGTGGTCATAAACATCTTTATGATCACCATGATGCTTGTGATTCTCATTGTCATGGCCATGTTTGTGATGGCTATGCTTGTGATGTCCATGGTGATCTTCGTGATTGTCAATGTGATCACTATGATGATCTCCATGATATTTGTGATCGCCATTATGCTTCCCATGAAATTTTTGATCGCCGTTTTTATGTTCTCCACTTTTGTGGTTGGTATGATGTTTTTGGTCACTACGTTTATGGTTTGGGTGATGTTGGTGATGGACATGTTTGTGATCACCCTTGACGTTGTGATCGCCTTGATCTGTGTGATCGTGGTCTTCTTTATGATCATAAAAATCACCATGACTATCTTGAGAATCTCTGTGACCGTCTTTCTTTTTACGACCGTAAGCATCCGTAATATAATCATCATCGTCTTCATTATCATCAAGATCTTCGTGATCGTGATCATCAGTGTGATCAACTTCAGCTTCTTGATCATCGTGATCCCTCTGATCGCCATTTTTGTGATTATGACCATGGTCGTGATTGTGATGATGGTCATCAGGGTCTTGGTGATCACCATGCTCTGTGTCTTCATAATCAGCCTCGAGTTCAGAAGCAACATAGCTTTCATCTGAATGAACTGAATCAACCGAATCATCATTCCTATCTTTATGATCGCCAAAATCAAGGACTTTTGGTGCATGAGCTAAAAAAGTAAAAAGAAATTTTAAATTCTGCAAGATAACTTCCTTTGTTCGAAGGATTGTGGGTTCGGGCATAACTTCAAACCCGTCAGAGTATGACGACGGAGATTAATAGCTCTCTGTAATTCCTTGCCAAATGGGGAACCAAACTACAAGTTGATGTCACACCAAGAAAGGACTAAGGTCGCACTGCTTCGATTAGTATATAGCAATTTAGTGGGTCCTTTTGCTTTGCACACAAACCTTACGAAGATAGTATAATCATTTTCTATCAAAAATCAATGAACTACATCGATAAGTTTAGCTATTGAGTAAGTCACTTTTGCTTTGCACATAAATCGATATCTTAAAAAAACAGTAGGCGTATTTGCCTATTAACTGTCAGTGCACTGTTTTGATTAGACTACCTATTCAGGCCCTTTCTGCTTTGCAAATGAACCAATATCTTACGAATATAGTAAACTATTTGCTAATCAACTCAACTTTAATCAGAAACTGCAATGTATCATGGGTAATAAATCATAATAATCATAAAAAACATACCTGGGTCTATCAGTGTTTCGATGATCAAATCGAGTTCATCAGTGTATGGACATCTTTTCGCATCCACGAAATCCAATTTAATCGATCCAATGTGATTAATCATCTGATTTTGCAATGTTCGGTTTCGTCTGCACGTGCTGGAATTGCTCAACTCGAATTCGAGGCAGTTGGCCAGTTCAATCACACCACAGGTTTCAAATGAGGGAGGCACGTCTTGTGCCTTGAAAGTTTTGATGCAACTATCGTGAAGTTGTTTAGCACAATCTGGAATTAATTACAATTGATTTTAATTAGTTGTCTTTGTAATACATAACAAACGAGAAGCAGCAGTATTTGGAAAATCAATCGACATAATTTGTGAGAATTTAGATTACCCGAGTAAGACTCGAACCCAAGACCTTTCTATTATCTAGAGGTCGTGGGTTCGAGGACCTTCTAGGGTCATTTTCATTCACACAAATTATCTCGATCAATATGATACAATATTCACATTCTTAAAAGTTGGTTTACTTACAATGCATTAGTAACCCGTTTAAAAGAACCTAGATTTTTCCACTTAGCCTGAACAGGTTTAGAAATAGAACATACATCTAGAGATTTGTATTATCATACGGAAAACTTATTGAATAAACTGTGTACAGACCATAGCAAATAGTTATCATGAATCAACTCCTCTGTCTGACTAGAGCCTTAATTGAAAATTTATTTATGAGCTATGAAATCTTAGCCTATCAGGTTCTTAAACCTAGGTTCTTACAAGCAGATTTTTATTGAGATTTAAGATCTTAGCCATTCTAGCCTCTTTTCCATCTTGCCTCTTACTCCTCGGGATCTTATCATGATTATGATCATGAACATCATAAATCAATCAACACAATTAATTGTGTCAATAATCATTTTGTTATCAAAATGAAATTAATAACTCTTTTATTGGTTTCATCCTGCACGCCATGTCTCAGGCGAAGTCTGTAAAAAGATTAATGTCCTGTAAGAAGAGTAAATACATCCACACCACAGACACCGGTGCCAGTATCCGTCGGTGTGTATCTGCAGGGGCGGATCCAGATGGTTGCAATGGTTGCAGCTGCAACAGTGAGATTTCTGTATTTATACGGTATTACAAGTAACAAGAAAAAAATCTTAAAAAAAGCAAGTGAAATTCAATTTGAATTTTCCATAGCGAAGAAAATATACGAAATCTATTTTTCTTGTAAAATATAAAGGGTATGAAGCCGAATCGATATACATTCTGTGGCATTTCACCGCTCGGAACACTTCGCTCGAAAAACTTCAAACCTTTTATAAACTCAAGGCTGCACAAAGATAACTTCAAGTATGGAGGGGGGCCGATTTAAAAGATAATTCGGAAAGGTTTGTTCTTGAAAACCTGTCTCCAGTCTTTTAGTATTGCAAAGTGGTAAAAATAGGTCCTGAAATATGGAGCTCAATTTGCCTACTTTAGATTACTTAATCTCTTGCAAAAAGATTGGAAAATGTTGACATCGGGATTGTTTTATTAGTAAAATTCATCCCGCATTCCAGGCCAAAAGATGAGAGATGGAATAGTAACAGTTAAATGTGAAATTTTGTCCCACTTCGTCTTCGTCTAACCTTTTATCTTATTTGTGTCTATTCTATACTTCTATTCCATCTTTCAGCTTTAATTCTACCTTCAAGAGTTTAAATGACTAGATTTCTTCCCACCCAGGTGAGATCCTACCTTTCAACAAGTGGGTTTTCACTTTGCTGGAATGAAACATTTTCTATAGAAATAGAAATGAAAAATACAAAGGTTTTTTTAGAAGGTAAGATCTCACCTCTTAGATCGAGAGCTGGAATTTAAGACGATTTTTTCCATATAAACAGAAATGGAAAATACAAAGGTTTGTGAGATAGCACCAGGCCCTTAAATTACACACTTCATCATTAGGCAACTGGACGTTGGCTCCAGCCCTCACAGTTGCTCAAGTATTTTGAGTTTTAGACCCTCTAAATTCCTTATAAGTTGCTTATATTTTTAAAAACTAAACTGAACTCTTTTGACAATACTTTTCTTCAATAAGCAACAAGACCTGAATTGGGGAAAGTTTGGGTGAAAAAGAAGGCATTCACGGAAGGCAATGACTATGACTGCAAAATGTGAGCAAAATGTTAAGCAACATCGAGTATATGGGCTTCGAGTTCAATTACTTATTGACTGTGTAAAGTCTAAATTCATGCAATCCGAACGGCTGAAAATGTAAAACTTTAGACCTGAAATGAAGCAAAGGGAAAATGGCTCGTTCTTGGGACCCTCGCATATCGGCCCTTGCAAAAGAATGGTCAAATCGCAATTTATTTTGGACTTAGGGGCTGTCAGAGAATCTACATAAAACCAGATATTTCAGGAGATTTTTATGACCATCAAGCGTACTATGTTTTTGTTTATCAAGATTCATCCTGCATAGAAATTTCGAGAAACCCCAGAGGTACCCATTTACTCTATGATAAAAATAATAAATGTTTCACTTACCATTTGTCAGGTTTTTTGGACCATGATTCTCTTTAACCGTTGGTCGTCCATGAATCAATGAAATCAGGCAAAACAGAACACCAATATGTACTGAATGCATATTCAACGAGAGCTTCATATCCCAGCCCAGCTCTTTCCAAAAACTATTCTGAGCTTCAGTCTTTACAGAAGAACGATAACCCGAGAATGTCTGACTTCAAGAGAGCTTTCAGAGGCGTTCAAGTGCAGGTCAACAACGTCTATACACGACGAAGGTCGCCGAATTCCAACCAGTGATGTTTTTCTGTCACAGTTCGGCTATTTATCGAGTTGTTTTTCTATGGCAAATCAACATCTGTTCTTATCACTTGCAACTGATATTGTTTTTGTTCTGTTCCGGTCATTATGGCATGGCATGGATGACGTCAGTGTGAACCACGGCTTCAGTGAGGAATCCAGGAAATCACCAAGGTTGTTGATGTGCGAGTGGCACGTGGCAACATCTGTTCGAACAACTGTGCGCATAGCCAAAGCTATTGTTGATTCGTGAAGCAATATTGATATCCAACTACTATTGTCTCCGTTTATAGCGCCTAATTTGCGCAGAATTCCTTTGATTGGTCCCCAAACGAAGGCAGCCTCCCTATAGAGAGTCCCCTTCCCACCCAAAAGAGAAGGCGGTTTCCCTAAAAGGAATCTACACGCTTTTTTTTATAAGAACCAGTAAATTTGATTTGAAGCTGGCTGTTCTTAAATATTCCCCTATTTTCAGTCTGAAATGTTCTTAAATTGTTCTTACTTTGTAATGATTTTGAAGCCTTTTTTTGCTATCAGTTGTGTTAATTGGCTCAATTGTGAACTCTCTTGATTATCTGATATATCTGTGTGCTGTCAATTTGCTTCTTTTGTAATTATCTGTCAGTCTCGGGGTTATTTTGTAATTTGTATAATCCTTATATTGACCTTGAAATGGTCAGCCTCGGTTTGTTCTTAAATTGTTCTTAAGATTTGGCAAAATCTGAGGCTCGTGTTCTTATAAAATTGTTCTTATAAAAAAGAGTGTACTACCAAAAGAGATAAGTGCACCGAATTCAGCTTGGTTTTTTAGCTTTAGAGTTGCCTATTTCATTAAGATAGAGCCCTGGAGTCAGCGGCGTAGCTGAGGTGTGTAGGGCCCTTAGTGAAGTAGGAGGTCTGGGGCCCCTCGCCAGTACGTTTTTCAGTTGGGGGGGCCTTAGTGGTTCGCCCTAAAGGTCACCACCGTCGGCTACGCCACTGCCTGGCGTTACTTACGTTTTAGAACCTCACTAACATATTGGTTAAAAGCCTTGCGTACCAGACAATTTCATAAAACAAAATAAGAATATAATTCCGAGGAACATCTTTCCGTTTGTTATTGGTTACTTATCGAAAAAAGTGGAACCGTTTTAGAAGAGTGGTCTTTCTCCAGTTCTAGTTGATTTTGATAACCATAGGAGGGAGGTGTGATTTATGGCACACCTAAACTTTCAGTTGTGGGACTTTTAATGACTGCTATAAATAAGATTGCTACATATTTCTTTACCCAGGGAAAAAAGTGCATAGAATGAAATTTGTACAGGAATAGGCTGCTCATATACAGGCGGGTTTTATAGTCAAAAAAGCTCTAAACATGGGTACGATTTTCAGTCAAATCCAATATGGGTATCAAATCAAATAAGTGGTAGCTTTTCCATAGAGATGGGTCTAAATTTTCGCCATTTTGGCAAATATCAACATATATACTTATTGTCTAATATTCAAATTATATTTAAAGGGTATTATACTTTAAATTGGTATTATAAGCGAGTATTCTTACAAAATGCCAGCTGCACACCCCTATCCAACGATAGCAGACAGCCTTTGGTGCCGGTTTAGCACTCAGATTAATAAAAATTCATATTGGCCTGAGTATCTTACTGCCACTCAAGCAGTAGCAACTGAAGTCTGAACCTCCTGGTCGCGTGTCCTTTCTTCTGAAGTCTCTAGCAGTGAAAGTGACAGAAAATTCTATAGAGGGGAGACAGGGCAAGAGACACTGATTTTCAACAGACATTACAAGAAAACAGTCAGTAGTTCTTGTTTTCAACAAACAAATGCAATTAACGTTTTGGGAGTCTGGGTTCCTTGGAACGTGTTTTGCTCTAAAGGAAGCATCATAGTAGGCCCACGTAGCAATTCTCTCTTTCAAATGAAAGGTTCACCATCTCAACATATCAAACAAAATTACAATTCTCTGTAGATTTGAGCATATTCTGGTTTGTTTCAGAATTTGATTTGTTGAGACCGAGGGGCGTTCAACTCCCTTTCAAGGCGTACAAGATTTTTCGAGAACAAATGAATTTCCAGAGATTTACAAGGGATTTTGTTTAGAACAATAGGATTTTCAGGAATAGGGTAAGAGATTTTAAGGGAGTGATTTGCCCATCGGTGGAGACGGTTGTATACCAATCAATCCTTTACAGATAAAAATTAGTACAAATGGAAATAAGCTGCATGAACTATGAAACTGGATGAAAGAATTACCTTTTGATTTTTGATTATGGTTGTTATTCTTATTCCCTTGTCTTGGAATGGTTCAGTTGGCTGGATGTCATTATTTGTGTTTCCACAATGCTCACACTCAAACGAAGATAGAATAACATCTTTGAAGAATGGTATTTTCGTCAGCAATAGTTTCGTCTTGCCCTAACACAAACACATACATTGCAATTTAGATAAACGGACTAACTCAAAAACAAATCATGCTTCAAAATTTTGATGAAATCTTTTTCAGTAAACTAACAGTTGAGATCAATTCATTTTTCTATCAATGCAGGCCATATCAGGAAGACACACTCAAATTTGATCAAACTAGCCTTTGCACAGACACTTCCAGAAGTGCAGTTATCAGGGGCGGATGCAGACTTTGGAAATGAAGGGTGATCAGCAGGGCTTTGGGGTTTTTTGGCGCAGCACTGTATAAAATGCTTGGATCAACCTTTCTATACACTTTATCAATTATTTCTACTCGATTCTGGCTGAGAAAGACCCTTATCGACTTTGCAAAATCCATTCTTTGTTAGTTGAGATGCTTTGTCTAAAATACCAATCAGGTCATTTTCACCCAACTGCCCAACTTCCATCCTGCTTTCCACCTTAGATATTGGGTATTTCAAGAATTTACACAAATATTTTGAAAACGTTGTCCTTAATTACAGAATTTTTTTCACAATCTTAAATATTAGTAATATATTATCCAAGAAAATTCTACTCTATCCTAACCAGCTGAGGCTCCACCATAAACATCCATCACAATGAAGTGACATTTCACATTTGACCAGACTCAATTCATGGCTTGTTTTGCCATCTTTGACAAGGACACAATTAGTTTTCTGCCTGGAGAACGGCAGCCATGATTGAAAAACATACGAGAAGGCGAACAAAGGCTGAACAGTAGGTTGCTCGAGCAACTCTCCATCGATCTCAGGGGTGCTCGGAAGGAATTTGAGCAACCCTGTATGAGCAATTTGATTGGTTAAGAGCTTAT
The DNA here is from genome assembly GCA_963924455.1 of Pelagia noctiluca. Lineage (NCBI taxonomy): Eukaryota > Metazoa > Cnidaria > Scyphozoa > Semaeostomeae > Pelagiidae > Pelagia > Pelagia noctiluca. The sequence goes on from OZ004325.1 coordinate 14,264,844, forward strand.
TTTAAAATCAAAGAGTTGCTCCCGCTCAAATCTTATATTTTGGATCTTTGGATCACAAGATATTAGTACTCAAAAACAGCGACAATAACGGACATCGAAGTTATTTTGCGAGAATTTGGATAGATTGTGAGGAAAATCGGAACTTTAGATTTAGCGCATAATCATGGGCCTGGTATAGGTGATTAAAAACAATCATACAGAGTTATCAAAGCTAATTATAAAAAGATTATTTAGTGGAAATTGAGGGGTGCTCAAGTAGCCTTAGCACCCCCTTAGATCTGCCCCTGGTTATAGTTGTCAAGGTGATCCAAACAAAGAATTACAAGGTGTGGTCACATCGAGAGGAAGGACCAGGGTTGTACTGCTTGATTAGTTTACCTATCTAGTGGACCCATTGTACTTTGCCCATAAACCAATACCTTACGAAGGCAGTAAGTGTATTTGCCTATCAACAGAATGGAACCAGAGACAGATTTATCAACAAGACAATTCAGTCAGATGGTAAGTGCGCAATCAGACACATAAAAATCACTAATCAATCTCTTGAGGTATGCTGATGACAAGTTAAACATTGTCTCAAATAGAATTCTAGAAGCTACCATTTCTTCCATCAAAAAAACTATCAAACTATCACATCCATCCATTTTAGTTAACTTTGTGCTCTCTTCAGGCTACAAGCTACCAAAAAGTAAAGAGGCCAAAGTAGAAGTTAAACGTGTATCCACTTATCTAATGAAAGTAGCAAGCCAACTTCTATCTGCAGAATCTGTGGTAATGTACTGAAGAGTCAAAATGAAATCCAATAATAGTTCCCAGGTTTTCTTACCAGGGGAGTTAAAAAAATGTTGGATATTTGTTAATCTATTTTGGTGAAATATATCTCATGAAATATCACTCCACTTGTAGCTTTGCCTTCTTGTTCTGCTTGGGTCAGTTCTGTAGTTTTTTTTTCAAAATAGCCAGAAATACCGGAAACATAGCCAAACAAACACATAGATTACTTAACAGAGTAAGTCAGTGTTCGTTTCGCTATGTTTCTGGTATTTCTGGCTATTCTGAAGTTTTGTACCATCCATAGGCAGTTTTTTCTTCATTCTCCCAATTTCTATCAAACTTTGCCTCAAAGTATCTGACACCACCAACAGAAACTATTACCTCAGTGAGTTGCAGGGAGTGACAAATCTATCAAAGAGCGGTCACTACAGTGGTAACTAATTGACTTGACAGCTCTCGTTTTGAATAATTTGTTGCTGTGACCGCTGGAGATTTTACTGGCAGTGATAGGCGCTATGATATAATATAATGTCTTTTTAATTTATATTCAATTCCTCAAAAATGTGCCCCGTTTTCACGTGCCCCTCAAACTTCTTGTAACGTCGTCTTAGGCCCTGAAGTAAGATGAAGATATACCAATGGATGTAAAAATCGATTGGCTAGCCATCTTTCTATACTCAAGGAATGAGAAGGACAACAACACACAACTCAAATTTCAGAGATTTAAGAGGGCCTAAATTGGAAAGTCATATTTACCTCTTCTTCACATTCCACGCAAAGACTCTCGATTTCAGCAACCCCTGTATCATTTTCATCCACTCTTAGCTCTTTAAAAAGTGGCTCTTTCTTTTCAGTAATTCCTTCCATTTTTCCTAGAACTTTTAACTTTATCAGGACAAAAATCAAAAGAACCTTCCAGACCAAATTTTGTATTTGATGAAAGAATAGATACTAGTGCGTAAAAGAGCCTTGTGTCAACTAGCTAAAAACCGGACCACGACTTACAAGAAACACTGAAGATCGAAAACGTAATTTGTTCAATGATCCGTACTTTTCTAATCTAACCCCAACTAACCATAATAACCCAGGGTTTTTTTAAAGAAAAATCTAGAACTGCTCATTCTTACCTATCTGTAACATTTTAGAGAAGACAAACTAATTACATACTGTGTTTTTCTTGAAAAAGCTATCACAAATTAGGACTTTGAAGCTTCATTTTTGAATTTCCTTTTAAAGTTCAAAACCAAATATAATAATTTGATTCTGATCTTATGTAAACTTGCTCATGGTAAACTCAGCAGTACGTACCCCCTGAGGTAGCAACTTGTTTGCTGCCGAAGGGTGAGAAAAAATTGAATTTGAATGAATGCGTCTAGATTGCTACTTATTGCCTTTTTGACGTTATTATCATCATCCCTTTTTTGTCATTCTCAACTACTAAAGTATTTAGAATTGCACAATATTTTCTTTAGGACTGCACAACAAGGGTTTAGAACTGCACATTTTGTGTAGAACTGCACGTTAAAAAACCCTGCCATTTAACCTTAATCCTAACAAAATAGCCAACAACGAAATAGCCAAATAGTGCCATGCCAAATAACCAATAAATCCATAGCCAAATTACCCAATCCTAACCCGTTCATTTCATTTCATTTATTTAAGGAGGGTAGCTGGTCAGCAGTTGCTGCTCCTTCCATGGGCTTCCATGGGGCCCTTCGATAAAAACGTTACGTATAATACAGACAATATTATTATAACCTAAATAAATTGAAGTTAAAGTGTTCAAAAACTTATTTGAAATTTCCTTAAAAGCCCTAGCCAAACAACCTATAGTCCAATAACCCATAGCCAAATAGCTTATGGCCAGATAGCTAAAAAGCCCATAGCAAAATAGCCCTATACCCTAGCTCTAAACCCTGACCCTTGAAATGATCCAAAGGCTTACTTTAAAACCCAAATGTCCTTAGCACTTCTTGAAATTCCACCTACAATCCTGCCAAAGATAGTTGGGACACCCTTGTTTTTTTAAAACAAATAACTACTTTTTTAGCCTTCCTAGCATTTCATTTCAAATTGATACCCCTCTTCTCCCTCAAAAACAATGTTGTTTTCATAAGGAACTTTATTAGACTACACCAAGCACTAGCTGAATGTTATTGGGCTAGTTTTTGTTATCAGAAACAACATCGTAGAGGGGGAGCAGAGGGGGCAAAATGTAGGAAACTGCAAAAGGTAAGAATCATGCAAGTGTTTTGAGACTTTTGGCGGGGATTGTAGTTCCGGTGTTTAGCATAATTGGAAAAGGTCCATCTGAGCACTAGTATCTATCACTTCAGGCAAAGCCTCAATTTCATGCAGCCTCGTTTATTAAGGCAAGCCTCAATTCCACACACGCAACTTTCGTAACGCGAGCCACACGAGGAATTTTCGTGCCGCTTTCAATCCTCTTGCAAATCGATTCAAAATGGGGAACGTCGCCTCGACTGCTGCCGGTGGGGCACAACAGCCCCCAAAGCCACCTTCTTCGGGGCAAAGTGGTGCCAATCTTCCCCCAGCACCTCCAATGACTGCACCAGCTCCTGAAGTCGAGAAAAAGCCCGAAGTAGTTGTGCAAGAGACAAACCGAAACCCAGGAACTTACGAAGAGATTTACAAGAAATGCAAAGGTGAGGCCTAAGCATAAAGTAGAGTCATATAATGCTGTCGACTGCGTTGATATTGTGTATATATCATAGGATTGAAACTGGATTTGGGTTCTGAAATAATTACTTTAAATGTAGATTTCAGGAGAAACACCTCATTAGAGTATTTTGGTTGGAGTTGGGGTTATAAAGTCTATTACTATTTAGCTTAATTTGAACAATTATCATGAATGTTGGGAAACGATAAGGAGGCTAGTGGTAAACCATCTTTAATTTTCAAAGCTGGAATGAATGACTGTTGTAGTAAATTCAATGAGCATAAGGGAACTGCATAGTTATTCCTTGCCTGTCGTGCATTGATCAAAATTATTTAGGTTAGAATACCATCTGTGGAAGCAGCTGCGACGCACAAGAGAATTTTTATGTCTGATAAAGCATTTTGCTCTACAACACACAATGAAGTCTTTTAGAAGCAAATATTATGTTAAAGGAGGAGCGAAATTCAGGAAATCAATCAAGATTATTAGTGAGAATGAAAATGGCCCGAGTATGACTTGAACCCACAACCTCGTTATTATCTCGATTGATTTATTATGTTGTATAATTGCACTGAAAGTGATAATTCAAAGTTAAAGAACGGACCATTAATCTGAAGCCATTTTTCTTATCAAAACACTGTGCTATAGCGTGCGCCTCTTTTCTAGATGTCTTCCCCACCCCTTATGAAGGATTCAAGCTTGTCATCAACAAAGGGTTGAGCAACCACTTCCAAATCAACCACACCCTCAACCTTAGTGCTACTAACCCAAGCTCCTATCACTTTGGTGCAACTTACGTTGGAGTGACACAAGTTAGCCCTACCGAGGTAACAATCTTGTTTTTGTTTATTTCTTTTATACAAGAATGTGCTGACTGAAGGTAACTCATTCGACAATAATACCCAAACTCAACATCAGATGGACCTTCTTACCGAAAGTATAGATTTATGATTCTTTACTAGTTTTACAATTATCATCATCAGGAGTTTATTGCAGACCAAGTCTCATTGCTATTAGTGCAGCACATTTTGTGCCAACCCAGAGGCTGTCTTGTGCCTTGTGGCAATTAAAGGATACATGCAGACACTCAACCATCCTAACACACTACATAGCAACACAAGAATGTATTTTTATACTGTAGGAACACCCCATTTCTCATTTCCACACCAACACCATATAAAAAGAACCTTTGATTTGCATTCATTAACTTTTATTGTTTGACTTACTTAGTATTGTGAAGTTCCTTGAAATCTTGCATTCAATAATGAAATGTACCAATTCAAAAAATAAAGTTGTTCTTTTTGTTTTTCAGGCATACCCTGTAATTCTTGGCGACATTGATAACAATGGAAGCCTTAGTGCTCAGATTATTCACCAATTCATTCCAAACACCAAAAGCAAATTGGTTATTCAGGTAGAGGATTCTTATTTTGTTCATATGTCGGTCAGGAGAGAAAGGTTTCTTTCATATCATATATGGAATGAAAATAAGTTGTGCGAAATGCAGTAGTAGCCGGGTTCTCAGAGAGTAATGATAGGGAAGGCTGTTAGGCAGGTAAGGACAGTTCAAGGCAGACAGTGTGCATAGTCCAGCAAGATGAAAACATTGGAGTTCTTTCAGAAGATATTTTGGCTCTAAACCATCAACATAGTACAAATGCTACCGATAAGCAAATGATGGTTTTGTTTATTACCCCATTGCTTAGGGTGTTTCTGTTAACTTACTCTGTCTGAGAGTATTTGACATTATTTTAAAGTTATTCATTTTCAAAAATCAACTGCTGCAAATTTATCTAATACAGTCAACTTCTGAAACATCTAGTTAACATTTTTTGTGTTAATTTGTTGTCGTTGAATGATTCATTTCCCCTTATTTCTTTCCTAGACTCAAAAATCTCAATTTAGCATGATCCAAGCAGATACCGAATATCGTGGCAAAGATTTCACTGGAACTTTCACGCTTGGTAACATTGACATCATCAATGAATCTGGCATCATTGTTGCCCATTACCTGCAGAAACTACTCCCAAAGCTTGACGTCGGAGCTGAGATGCTTTATCACTATGGAGCGGGTCAGGAGGCAGCAGCACTCTCGTTAGCTGCACGATACACTGGAGATAACTGGGTTGCTTCAGGCACACTCGGGCAATCTGGATGGCACGCAGCTTATTACCACAGAGGTAATGAAAATATTCAAGTTGGCGTTGAATACGAGTATAATTCTAGGGCTCAGGATGGTGCAGTTAGTTTAGGTTATCAAGTGGACCTTCCGAAGGCTAATTTCACTTTTAGAGGATTAGTCGATACTAACTGGACTGTAGCAGGATTTTTGGAGAAAAAATTGCCACCTCTTCCTTTTACGTTTGTTCTTACCGGGATGGTAAACCATCAAAAGAATCAGAGTAGATTTGGTTTTGGACTGTTGATTGGCTGATTAGTGATTCTAATATTCTCTTTAACTGGGTGTTCCACAAAATGCAGGGCAGTCTATGAAAAATGTGACACATTTGATTGGATTTACAACCAATAAGTTGTTTTGAATTGCTTTTGGCTGATCATTAACTGTTGCAATGATATTCACCTTAAAAGTAATCCAATTGAAACCATAAAGTAATATATGGGTAGCATATGCGGTCACATCCTCTTTGATGGCCTATTTCAAATCTTTTATAGAGTCAATTACCTTGGGGAAATTATTTTCCTGGTTATTGTGGATTCTGTTGTTTTATAACAATATCGTACAGTTTTAAAACATTAAAAAATTAAAAATTTGCGCAAACAAAAAAAAATTAACTCCCTTGGTATGGAGATTAAAGACAGTACTTCACAATAAGTTTGGTATTGCTATATATTGCAACATTTAATTATAATACAAAATCGATTGGAAATATATTATTGTCAGTAAATGGAAGTGTCGCTTTTCTGAAACAACTTGTTAAAATTTTTGCAGAGTTATTTTCAAAGTCCTAACAACCATAATAAACCATGCTCGTAGTTCAAAATTGAACAGTATTCGTGGCATTCTTACCTTTTTTATTCATAATCAATGTGGGATCGAAAAAAAACTTTAAAGAAGTCACTTCTAATAAATGCTTGCTGAAACTTAGAGCTGAAAGTGACTGCTGTTAGAGGTTTAACTGAAGAAAGGAGTTTGAAAATAGCTCTGTTAAATTAGTCAATTATTTTGACATCTGGTATTTTATGTTTTTTTGAGAAAATCGGACGTAAAAGTTGACAGTCTCTAAAGTTATGTATGTTTCCTTGATATGTTAGATGTTTTAGGCGTGTGGAACAGTCTTAAGACTACGTATTGTATCTACATTATAATAAATAAAAGATTAAGAATTTCGTAATGAATTTGAGGATTTAACTTGGGCTGGCATGTCATGATCTACTGGCTGATATGAATATTTTGTCGGTTTGCAGTGTGCCCTATCAAAAATATCTTCTTCTGGTTATTTTGTTCTTGTACAGATATTCACATGTCGCAACGATGGGCATATGTTGCCATACAACCCCTTGGAAAAATGTGGCTATACAGACAGTGAGATGAGATCAGGGTATATGAGAAAACTTTTCACACATTTCCTAGCTACTTAGGATTCGTTTCAACGTGAGGGAGTTTAAGATGCTACAACAGCAAGTGCAACTTCGACTTGTCTAGGAGAACTTAACCATTGGGGGGATGCCCTAATCAAAGCTTATTGCTTTACTTAAGCTCTAGCCGAACTAAATACTGACCTTTGCCAGGATTTTGCTCTTTTCAAAACATTGTCTTGCGCCCTTCTTCCTGCTATGATGGAATTAGTTTTTGCCCAAATTGTCAAAACATTCCTGTCTAGTTCTACTTTTTTTAAAGTCGAGAGAAGAAAATAACTTAAATTTTAACTTTGTTAATTATACCTGCCAAACTCTTCCTCATTTCATCTATCGCTTTCTTTTCAGTTTCGTGCCTTTGCTTCATAATTTCAATTGCGCTTTCTTTTCTGTCATCTGTGGCTGGTCTTGGTCGCAAAGATGGCTTTGAAGATTGTTTTGAAAATGTCTTTATTGATTTTGCATATTCAAGAGCCTAGAAATTAAATAGAAATATGACAACATTACTCTTTGGATGGACAAAAAGCAATATAAGTGCAAATAACCTCAAATGAGTGCAATGGTTGGTGGGCTCTCCTATTATCGTGGAAAAAGTCTTGGGTTTGAGACTTTATTTGGGCCATTTTCAGGCAATGATCTAAGGAATATTCATCACTGCACAAACGGCAAAGTTAGTGGCGGCTATGGTAATGTATTATTTATGGTCTAAGCAACAAGATTCAAAAATATTGTTTAAAAATATTGTATTGAGTGATACCCAAACTTAAACTCTTTTCCTTTTTAGTATGTTTTATATTATATCCAGTTTTTCGCTTGATGGGGCATTCATTGCTGCAAAGAGTATAATTCAACACATATTTTGCATATTTTCAAATTATTACTGCACAAATTGGTCATCACTGCATCTTTGATTACAGCCTGGACAAATTGAAATTGGGTGTGAAAATGTAAGCCAAACTGAGGCTTTCTAATATACTGCAGAATACTATGATTCTAAATATCAGCATTGAAACTTGAATTTCAATTATTTATACATCAATTACAAATATTTGAGAAGGAGCAGGATTTGGAAAATCAATCAAACTAGTTTTTGGGAATGAAAAACGACCTGCTTGCAGAATTCAAATTCACAATCCTTGATTTAGTGAATCAGTGCTCTATTAACTGAGTTGTTATTCCGTTCCTTTTTCACTCTCACAAATTAATGCAACGGATAAGAATAGTAGGTAACTCACTGCAAGTCTTCTAGATTCTCTCTCTCTATCTTTAGTTGACGGTGGAGCTGTTCTGACTTTCTTTGTAGTTACAAGTGTTTGATTCTGTCTTGCGACTGCGTTTGCATAATCCCTCTGCTTTTCCGCTTTTGCTTTCTGAAAAATTACTATTCATTAAAACGGTACACTTGAAACGTGTGCCTTTGCAGACCTGCCAACTATCTCTGTATAAAAACCGGGGGATTCTTTGATCTTCGCCACCTTCTATTCTATTGTTTTTTACAGGTAGTGCCTCCAATTAATGTTAAGATAGATTGTATTTGAGATTGATTGATAAATCAATGAAAACTGAAAGCTGATCCTCGAAGGGCCAAATGGGAAGTCTCCCAGTGCAATCCAGGAACTTTTTGGTAGGTCTGCCTTTTCACACTGATCTCCTTGGAGTATATATTTATCAATTTGAGAATGCTTTACAAATTTCAAAACTATTTGTTTTATGAAAATATACTATCTAACTGCCCAATCCAGGGAATATGGCCATTCCAGGACAGCAAATAGAATTGAAAACATTTACGAAACTTACCCTTTCAAGATAAGCGCTAGACTGAAGATCAGGACCAAGGGATTTTTGCAGTCTTACATCTTTCGTGAGCGCTCTGTATTCTTTTATACCGTATTTCTTATAATTATTTGAAGTCTTTTTCTCAAGATGCTGAGCAGAGTAACTAGAAGCTTCATCCGTATGCGGTTTGTCATTAGTCACAGAATGAATTTCTGCATAGCTCTGTCTCTTGAAATTCTCATCCCTCCTTGAAGAAGTTGTAGCCTCATAATTAAAGGGCTCATGTAACACACTTGTGTCACCCACCATGTAGATATTTAGATGACTGTCATCATAGCCTGAATTCTGTAGTACTGTTGGATATTGTTGATCATAAAATAATGGTGGTTCAGGTACAGTTAAAACACTGTTCTTCAAATTATTTTCCTCTTCCCTAATCATAGCATCAAGCCTTGAGATTTCCATATGGCCTTGGATAGAATTCAAGTTATTTGTTGGTAAGAAACTTCCTGTGTATGAATTTTCAAGGCTAGTATCACCATAACCAAAATTAGACAAATTTTGATCGTCATACCCATGAGTGATCAATTCAGAATTTTTTTGGATGTGAGTTCTCTTTTCATTTAATTCTTTGGAATGTCCATCGTCATTTTTCACCCTACATTTCTTTTTGTCCCTACTGTTATCTTTTTCTGCCAGGTACTTTTGGCAATACGAGCTCTTAGCTCCTGTAGTTACAGTTATCTTATTACGTTGTAGGAATTTCGGGGCAGGATCTTTATATTTGAATTTTGGTATAGGGTTGCTTACTTTGCGGGTTGGGTCATTAATTGCAGGGGATTTTTCACGATCATTGTTTACTTGTTGCACAGGCTGTGCTGGACTTTGGCTAGGAGAAAAGCCAAAATCATGGTGAATTTTACGATTCACAGGTTCTAAATCAGCACTGTCTCCATCATCATAGTGTGAATTCGGCTTAAATTTGGTATTTTCTGCATTTATTCCAGCGAACGACTGTTCATTTAACGAATCATTAAGCATCATATTTTGATAATCTTCATATTCTTTGGACAGCTCCTTGTAATTTTCTTTCAATTGATTTATATCCATAGATCTGTCTTCATTAGCACTAGTTGGTAGGTGCCCCCTCATTGCAGAATCCGTATAGGTATAATTTTGTACAGAATTTTCCTCATCCTGCATCTCGTAATCACCATTTAACTGCGAGTTTGAACTTTCAGAAGAATTCATTTGCTCTCCTCCACTTCTTTCCACTTTGAAGATATCATATTTGGCTGGCAAATTTTTTTGACTCCCACTCTGAGAAAAGTCAGCTTCACTTTGGTTTGTTATTGATGTTTCGTCACCAGTGTCAATAGAATCTTTGGGATTATACATTGCGTTTTCTTCATTAGCATCTGAGAGCAGGTCTCCTAAATATGTATTAGAGTGAACGAATATGGAATCTCCAAGCATTTGGCATCCAATAACGGTAGGTAAATAAACATTTGAAGTTGATGTTCTATAGGCCCAATGAGTCTTTTGCTTGTTGGCCTCGTCTATCGAGACGGTCTTCCACCTTTCTTGAAAAAGATACTGTTAGTTATCATCTTGGTCATCAGAAGGCTATTTCCTCTAGCAATTAAACTTGATTTCCGTATTCATAAAGGAATTGTGATCTTTAGCCGTGCTCGCCAACTCGCTGCTTCCTCAAACCTCCGCCATTGTCCATTGAAAATTTGTTGTTTACAAAACTGCACCTTGGGAACGCGTCACAATACACTAGGCTATCAAAATTATTGCACAGGTCGATTCAAAATGGCGGCAAAATTGCAAAGCTGTGAGGGCTGGGCCTAAATTAAAATTCCAATAACTTGTGTCAGACAGCTTAGAAATACAAGGTTTTGGTGGCAAAATTTAGGAAAATTTACTGAAACCATAGCTCATAACAACAAGTAATAATAAATTGAGGGAGAAACTATGTATGACTTGGGATTTGAGTGATGGTCAAAATCTCAGCAAGAAAATTTTGAAGAAGGAGTTGTCATATAAAATCAGTACAAAAGGGTTGTAAAAAGTCATTGATATGGTAAAGTGCTTTGTTACTTTGTTGCTGCTGCTTTGTGGAATCCCATGGGTTTTGTTTCTTCTCTGTATGGTGAATTGAAGGGAAAATGAAGGAGGTTCAAAATATTTCAAGGGAGGAGGAGAGTAATTTTTCATCTTGCATCCCACACATCAGTTGCAATTTTATCATTCTCCAGGTAAACATGTTGTTTGTTCTCCTTCTTATGCCCCTTTAATTTGCATTTATGAGGTATTTTACTTGTTTATTGACCTCAAACCCAGGAATAGTAGTTACAATTATGTGTATCAGATAAATTTCTATATTGACAAAAATGTACTTTAAAATCCAAGGTTCCAACTAACTTCTTGCCTCACAACAGGGACAGCTAGGACAAGACTCATGGGGGTCCTCAAAGCAGTAGCAACAAAATAACAAAGCACTTTACCATATTAATGACTTTTTACAACCCTTTTGTACTGATTTTATATGACAACTCCTTCTTCAAAATCCTCTTGCTGATATTTTGACCATCACTCAAATCCCAAGTCATAGATAATTTCTTCCTCAATTTATTATTGCTTGTTGATATATGCTATAGTGCCAGTCGAATTTCCTAAATTTTGCCACCAAAACCTTGTATTTGTGAGCTATCTGACACAAGTTGTGGGAGCTCTTATTAGTTCGCAAGTATCTTGGCTGGGATGGCCCATGTACATACTATTAAATGAGTGAAAAAAGGCTAACACTAGAATTTACAAAAAACTATTTATTATTGATGACTTGTTGCTGCTAGTGAGAAAGGCTATACCAGTTGGATGAAATAATGACAAACTTACTATATATCTCATCTCAGCTTTTTAAAAGCGTGAATCTATGTGGGTCACAAGGAAACTGTCATTACGATGCAGAGATAAATAGGATATACATAAACAACAAAGACATTCATCTAAATCAATATCTAATTTGACAAAGACTATTAGTAAAATAATCAGATTACTTAAAAATAGGAAATGTCCAATTCAGATGCACGGTTTTTGCAAGATGAGACGGTTTCTTTCAAAAAAAAAAGAGTCTTTCATCGACATCATTATCAGACAAGAGGGGTTTTCGAAGTTTAGTAGTTATCTGCAAGTGGACGATCAGGGCTGCGACTGACTGCTGGTTTTGGGGACCTTGATAATGATCTGGAGTAGGATCTCTTTCTCCTGGGTGATCTAGATCTGGATCTAGAGCGCGAGTAGGATCGCCTTGGGGATCTTGATCGTGATCTGGACATAGGTGAGTCCTGAAAAATGAAGAATATCTAATTAGGATATTATTGCCTAAAGCTGGATTCACCCTGGATATATACTTTCAGTTGATAGTTTATAGGCACATACGGGTACTATCTTCGCAAGGTATTGGTTTATGTGCTAGGCACAAAGGGCCCACTGAATAGGTAAACAAATCGAGCAGTGCGACCCTGGTCCTTCCTTTCAACGTGACCACACCTCGAGATTCCTTTTGCCTTTTTGCCTGGATTACAGAGAGCTGGTCAATTCTCTCCTCACACTTTGTGACTGGTCTGAATGTAGTTTCGAACCCGTGACCCTTCGAACGAGGGTCAAGTGATCTAACCACTCGGCAATCCCCCCACAACTTTCTTCTCGTGTATTGAATACTTCATCTATTAGTTGACAAATCTAAAAGGGAAATCTTCTAACTTATCAAACGAATGACTAAAATACTATAATTTTCTATCAATATGTCCCTAAAATCAAATCAATATCTAAAGCTTCCACTTACATCAATGAGTCGTATTCTTTTTCCAAATAATTCTGAGTTATCAAGCTTTCTCATTGCTGTTTTGACATCTTTGGATGAGGCAAACTCAACAACACTGAAAATAAATGAAACAACATGAGAAGCCAGCTCCACTTCAGAGTAAATAAATATGAAAAGGAACTAAAAATAAAATAACAACTATATATAAACAAAACTTATTTATACCCTTCTCCAATTTTTTCTTTGTGACATTTTGAAAAGGCAACCTCTCCAATCTGACGGAAATGATCTTTTAGATCCTGAAAGGAAACAAGAATGAATAATTTCTAGAAACAGATATAGAGAACTCAAACATTTGTTGTTGTAACAATAAGTTGGAACAAAAGGTAAAACCAGACCCTTAAAATCCAATCAATATGCTTCGACTAAACATTCTTGATCGTTCACTTCAGTTTTGACCTATGTTTCAATATCAAGTGGAAGGTGGCAAGATGGTTTTGACCTTGGTGGGTGCCACCAACTATTTCAATTAGCACTTTCCTTCACTTCTCATTCAATTAAGGATAATAACTTTTGTAACAACCAAGCATAAGCCAAAAAGGTAAGATAGAGTCTTTTGCTGTGTTGAAGTCAGGAAAGTCTGCTTGGCATGAGGAGAACAAGAAATAAAATGCTGGAGAAATTCATGAGAGACAATTTTGAAAAAACATTGAGTAACTCAAAAAGCATAATCCGCAGGACTGATTTTGAACTGAATAATTGTTGCTTTAGTTGGATGAGAATTTTAGTAGGTGAGCGTACATCACCCTCCTCAATCTGTCAGGTGAACTGGCCATTTAACCCTAAAATTGGTTACTTGAGGAGGGCATTGAGGCGGAGCTGGGCAATAACCTGTCTCAAATAACCGGGTCACCTAAATACAGGCTATGGGAAACTTGAGGCAATACACTACTGTATAAACTTACCATAGATAACATAAGACGAACAAGAACCAAGGGCCAACCAAATACGATCACACAAGATTTATTCAATGCCAAATGGAAAGAAAGGCAGCTGAACCATGACACGTAGTAGCAATATTAAGAAACCGGTCATCGCTATGAATAACCAAATGCCACAGCGACCAATATGGATAAGAGTTGGAGCCAAACCAAGACATTTTACCAACATTGATTCCAAGAAATTTTACCATATTGAGTCAATGCTTGGGGCAGACCAAATTCAGTCTTAATAAGATCAAGGCCAAACGAAGTGACCAGAACACGACACTCAAACCCAAGCCAAGAAATAATTTATCTGGATAAGTAGGAAATTCAAGTAAATAAAAATTGAATCATTGAAATATCTAAACAATAAAAAGGGTGATACCTAGATTTCATACATTGCAGTAGGTTTAACAATAATGATCGATAATTCATAGCAATATCATGCATCCTGGAAAGGCCGTTAAGAAAATGATTCTTGAATCTATGCAACTTTGAAGTAAACACCAATGAGTGTCAGACAAAAAGCTTAAATACCTATGAATCATTTTCTACTCTATGGCACTGACTGCTTCTCCCTATACTAAAGTATCATATTTACCTAAAGGTCTTAAACTGTACAGTCAAAACCAAAAGTATTTCTCTGTACTAGTTTTAATACATTTGCTAGCTTCAATCACAAAACACTTATGATTTCTGGAATCTCTCAGTCAATTCCCACTTCGTAAAACTTCCCTCATTCAATTATTTTCAAATTAATACTGAAAAAACTTGACATTGTCAAATCAGTTGTATGACATCAAGGAAAATATAACGTTTTGACATATTGATTAGTTGATGCTGACAATATTTACAGATAGAAGATTATATGAAATACGAGGCATAATGAGGAAGAACAGACTCAAGGGGACAAATAAGAAATATTACCTGCCAACCACATCTGCTCGAAAGGTTTTCAACAATAATTCTGTTATCTGTATTGTATGGTGCCCCATATCGACTAAGAATAGAAAATGAAAATTTTCTAGATAATTTTCTAGATAATGAACAGAATCTGCCTTGAAAAGGTCTCTTAAAATATTCATGCTAATTGTGGTAGAATACATAAACATATGAACAGTAAAGAAATTTACTAAAATGAGCTGATTTCACTCAAACTTTTTCAAACTACACCCATAGCAATTCCCCATAGCAATTTTTTGATATATTTCAGACAAAGACAAATGAAAAGGGGACTGCTCCCAAATGGTGTGAAATATTCAAGACCTTTATGCATCTTCACATTAACAAAAAGCTCCTCATAAACAAGTAAAAACATGGAAGAAAGATAGATGGCCTCATGATAATATCTTACCTGCTGTACCTACGACCAGGTGCATTGCCATAATCTCTACGTCCTCCGTAGCCACCTCCTCCACCCATTCGGTTGGGTTTTGCATGATCAAGAATGATTTTACATCCAAGCAGTTCTTTATGATTCAGTTCGTATACTGCATCATCTGCATCTCTGTAGTCATCAAACTCCTAAAAAAATCATTTTACCAGGTAAAATATATGCCTTGATTTGAAATACACAGAGAGTTAATATATCTAGTTAATTTATGCTATTAAAAATGACCAGAAATATCGGAAACATAGCGAAACGAATACATCGACCTCACTGATTTTCGTATGCAAAGGGATAATTTTCAGGCTATAAAATCTTTGCACGATAACAAGGATATCCTTATCACAAAACCAGATAAGGGATCCGGGGTGGTTATTTTGAATCAAAAAGACAACATTACCAAAATGGGTGATGTCCTTAACATTTGGCAAAACGGCTAGACTAGAGCAGAAACTCTAAAACGCTTTCTAGAATTAGTTGGCTCGGGGAATTTATGATAGGATTCGACCCACTGGCTCACAGCGTCCACGTATGTATGGTCTACCCAAAACTCACAAACAAAGTATCCCACTAAGGCCCTTTTCATCCATGGTTGGCTCAGCTCAACATCAACTTGTGAAATGGCTTTCAGAGGTTTTGGAAACAGTTCTCCATTTGTACTCTGAAAATTGCATTTCGGACTCTTTCACTTTTGCCAAATTTATCCAAAACCTAGAGCTCAAGCCCTAAAATAAGCTCCTGCGAACTCAAGGTCTCATTGAATTGGAGCAAGCTCAACAGACAGGGCGCTACTTGGCCTGTCAAAAACAACCAAAGCCCTCTATCAATCAGATTTTGTGCATCCTGCTTCTTCTCAAGTTTAATTCTCAACCCTGGTGATGTGACTATGATAGTCCTCCTGGTGAGGGAAAGTTGTCTACCTTCTGAAGGTCCTAGATAGGTTGATAAAGAGCCTGGATAGGTGGTCTCTACAATTGGTGAGTGGTGCTGAAATCTGTGTGATTACTATCCAGACTGATAATTTTGCTTCGTGCACGGAAGATATTTTGCGCACAGTTTACGTCCTGAAGCACCCAGTTTCCACAGGACAATGGCTTTGAGACAGCAGTCAATGGCTTCAAGACAGCACCCATACACGCACTTATGGACTTATTGTTTGCAAAAGAACTCCTGTGCGCACTTTGCAAATTTAGCAGTCTGGATCGATATGGCTCAAGTTTACGACAGCCTAAGTTGCACAGCGGCTAGGTTGAGGGTTCAAATCCTGGTCATTTTAATTTGCACAAATTTAATTGATTCTTAGAGATAAGAAACAGTATCTGGCATCAGCCTCCAGCGAAATGCTCAAGCAGTCATAAATAATATGTTTAGGCCTGCTGCACTAATAGGCCCAATTATTAAAAACCACTGCATTTTTAACACCTACTATTTAAGACATTTTTATACCAACTAAGACTTAGTTTGACATAACAGACAGGTGGAGTTGTTATCCGTCGTTATGTCTGCAAAAAGTTTACCTCAACCATATTATCAAAAGCATACTCACAACAAAAGCGAACCCTGTTTTCAAGTTGATGTCTTTCACAGACTTGGAGAAGCCGTTATCTTTGAAGAAATATTCCAAATCACGAACTCTTGTGTCTCTTGGAAGACGCCCCATAAAGACTCTAACCGAAGAAGGACTTCTCGATCTTCTTTCCCGGCTCATATCGATTTTATTTGTTTATGTTTCTAGTATTGATGTGTCTTCTCGTCTTCTCACATTCGGCGTGGAGCAGAAGAAATTCACTATCTTCGAAAGAATCAGCTTTGGCAATGCGATTACTACTGAAAGTCACAAAACACGCATGCGTCATTACCCATCATGCAGCAGTGAGAATATTGCTAGCCAATGGATATCGAGTTACACATCCGGGGAACTGACGAATCTTGTGGGAAAGATAATATTGTTGTTGTTGTTTCTGCAGGTCCAGGCTTCATTGGCCTAAAAGATAGAAAGTGCTGCTGGAAAAAATACAGATCCTGAGAGTCCAAATATGAAACCGACTGTTGAGCAAGATGAAATGTTCCCTGAAGGTATCAACGCTCCAAATTGGGAGGTTGAGGAGGTAAAGGATTTAATTGCTAACCACTGTACTGAACCCTCAAATGCTAACAATAGAATGAGGCCTTACCCTTAAGGAGGGGGGCAGAGCGGGCTGGCTATAACAATTGGGTTGCAAGCAGGCTGAAGAAATGTAGAAATCTAAAGAGCTCATACGTTGGCTGCACTGCCAGGCCAGCCTGTCTACAATCGACCACATGAACTTGATTTACCGAAGTCAGCTTGCTTGACCTTGAAGTTAGCTGCTGGAATCCTGGCTAAACGGGTCAGGCCGTTTTCCATACAAATGAAAGTTTGCAAAACACATAAAGTTCTATTGACTCAGGAACCCCACCTAAAAATTTTAATCTCAGATAACCTAGCCAGCCTTCTCCATATGATCAGCCCCCTAAATTAAGTGTCTGGCTGTGACGTCATCATTTCAGGCCAATAAGGATGTGCTCCAGAAGGATATAACCCATAGAACAGTTTAACTCCACAGGTCATATTTGGCCCAACGAATCTCAGAGTCATATTAGTCTGTGGAGAGTCATATCCATGCAGACAGAAATAAAGAAAGAGAGGTTGGCAGTTTATGCCAAATGTTTGAATCTGTTCCCCCACAATTTTCAGAGATTTAGTAACGATACAGGAATATTTTGAGAGGTTTCTATATCTTCAAAACTAATGGCTTTGAAATATCTACACCTTCAAAACTAATTGCTATATATATCTTCAAAACTAATGGCTTTGAACATAAAGACATTTATCGCTAAAGTATCTGTTCATTCTCAAATCACTTGGCTGCTTGGGGCCATATTGGTCTGAAGACAACAAATCTAAATTTTTTCAGGGAGTAATATCAGTCCTAGAGGCTATTTCCGTCTGGAACAGATGTTGTTTAAGTTTTTGATCAATCAACACATCAAATCAAATTTCTCATATTGATCTGTCATCGTTCAGATCACATCATTTATTCCATGGAAAACTGAGTTGAGGGTAACATATAATGATATCACCAAGATATATGAAGAATTGACTAACCAATGGTTTGGGAAGGTTGTTGTCCTTTGACAGGTCCTGTTTTGTTTTTTAAAGAACCTAGGTAGTTTTTTCTCTAAATTTGTTGAGATGCTGAAATTTGGCCTCTCATGTTAAATGAGTTAAGATGTTTAATCACCTATCTGTAATAAAAACATGGAAAGAAAAAAATTAGATTGAAAAGCTAAGCTATTTAGCAAAATCAAAATGGACTCTATTATTGCTAAAATGTCCTATTATCTTTGTAGCCTAGTGGTGGCGTTCCAATAGAAGTTGCAAGTGAAAGAACTGTGCATAGTGACTTTTTCAATGGTGAAAAATTCTCCTTTTCAAAGTTTGATGCTCTATTTATTCTAGCTGAATCGTTTTAACAGAAATTACTACAGTCGACTCCGGGTATAGTCACTCCGGTTAAAGTCACACTCCGGTTACAGTTTATCTATTTCCCGAATATCCGCCTGGTGAAATCCTTATAAACAAACTCCGTTTACAGTCACTCCGCTTTTAGTCACAACCCGCATATAATCACCCCTCTCTGCATTCCCAAACCGCAAAATACTCTTTTTACAGTCACATTCAGCGAAAAAAAAATTTAAGCATAAATGCTTTATCTGTTAGAAAGTATTTTCATGAAGTATTCATTTCATTTTTGGTACTTAACACTGTATGGAAAGGCGAGGCTATTATTACACAGTGTGAATCTATTGATATCGAAACCCACTTTTACAATTTTTCCAATCAATTTGAGTTTTAGAGTTTCCTAAGTACGCTTTATTTCAATAAGTAGCAAAGCAGATAGGCAACTTTTGGGCCTCCATGACGTTGTGGTTTCTCTCGTACTATCATAAGAACAATTACGTCAATTTATCAAAAAGATATAAATATCGTATTATAGACTTTCCAGCCATAGAATAAGCAAATGAATCACTAAGCACTTGGAAATGATTCATGTGCTTATTATACCGCTGTTGTTTTTATAATTAAGATTTCCTTTGTATAATATTTAGATAGTAGATGCCCGAACATATAAATTATTGCATCAAAGGCAATAGCAGAGGGTTTCTAACCCGTTGCTACTCTTAAATCAACGAATTTTTGTCACTTATTACCCTATTTTTGGCAACTCTGCATATAGTCACACTCCGCTTATAATCACATTTTTCCCAAGAACATTTGGTGTGACTATAACCGGAGTCGACTGTACTTGGTTTTTGCACAGCCTCCCAATGACTGTTTCTTGTTATTGAAGTTATATATGACGATATATGTCAATAACTGCTGTAATTATCTTTACTAATATGCTAAAATGGTATAAGTTGTTGTTGAAAATAGTTGTACAATTGAGGCAGTCAATGTCCTTAAAATTGGATAGTTAGGGATGTTAAGGACTGATTTTGAAATATTTCTTTTCTAGCCTTTGATGACCTATTTGACGATGATGACCTTGCCTGATGACTACCCAAATCATTGTACAAAGGAAGCAGGAATTCTTATTAAAGTGTAAATTTTTATTGTCATTATTAACTAATAGTGCTGTATAAAGAATTATAATTACAGTTTCATAGTAAAGACATTATGAAATTCAAAATATGAAATTTGCTGTCGACATTAAGTCTTGTCAACCTGAATTTACATCATAATAAAGAGCCGAGCAAATGGGGGTGTCAACAAATTATTGATTTTTGTTAATTTTGCACTTATTCCTAATTTCTGAAACTTGGTCATTTTCCTGACAGCTAAGAGATTTCAAATTAAGTTAGGCAGGATTGACTGTAGGTTGTTTTGGAAGACAAGACAAGACATGACACTCTTTTGTCTACTTTTATGAATACTTTGATATCTAATAAAATTTTCAATAAATAGAAAATATACAAAGTTTTATGATATTACAAAAATCTAATAAATTACAAAAAGCAGATAAATTACAAATGCTAAGAAATTTATATCCCCAATAATAGATATCAATTCAGTCAATTTCCCTTCATAATGTTGCACCAAAATACTTTTTGATATCAGAAGCAACAAGTTTCCCAGTGCTTAATTGCCAGCAGTACATACTTCTCTTTGCTTTTTCCCGCCATTTTTAATCTTGTTGCCATTATTGGTTTGTAATCCATTCCCATGCCCCTTTTCATCTGAATATGCAATGCAGTTACCTTTCTCGTCACTGAAATTGCATGTATGTTTTCCGTTCTCAGATGTTTTTGCATGGACTATGATAATAGATGCTCCATTTGTACTAGTAACACTTTGCTTGACTATCTGCTTTGCATCGTTTCTATTTATCTGGTTTTGATTGGGCCTAGGCGTGCTAATGTATTCTAGTTTGCAAGCTTTCCGAACCTGGCCATTGATTTCATCTTCACCTAGAACTCTTGTAATGTTCATTAACTCTGGAATTTCAACAGCTTTCATGATAGTTGTCTTGTTTTGATTTCTCGCTGCAAGTGAACATGGTGTATTTGTGTTTGGTTTGTCTTTATTATTGTCCTGGCAATTTAGGCCGCATTGGTTCGTGTTTTTCGTAATTTGTGAGTCCTTTTCACATTTTTGGATTGCCTTGCCGCACGAAATCTGCCTCTGGTCTTGGCTTGTCCTTTTTACTTCTGCCGTTGTACTTGCTTCATTTATTCCACTTGTGTTTGGTTCTTTTCCTGTTAAATTCAGCTTTGCCTTTGGTCGACTATTTCTTTGTGATGAAACTGTGGAAGAAGCATCACAAATGTTGATATTTCGACTCTGATGTATCTAGAACAGCACTCAATTAACTGGCCACTTTTGGTGCACCATTAAAGCATAGTTTGTAGCGAGAGATGGCGTGGAAACCTATTGTTATATCTTTTTATGCAAGTTTTTCTAAATGAGAGTGGGTTGTTTTGCCATTGTTGTAGCCAAAAAATGTATGGTTAAATGAAAATGGTACAGCTTTTTTTGGTTCCATATTAAAAACAAATTCGTTATTTACGAAAGAGTTTTTGTAACATCTACCATCATATTTATGTAGGTAATGTTTTCATGTTCCATAACAGTCGAGAACGAGGATAAGGGATACTTAGTGAACTTTCAGGTACTGTTTAACATGAAATATGAAAAAGAAGTATAACAATAGATTTCCTAACCATCCACTTCAATAAGCTAAAGCTGCACCGCTTTCATGTACATACCAAGGCTATGATCTTATGCTGATATTTATCAGCCCTTTTCACTTAACTACTGTTCATTATCTTGTTGATGTAGGATACCTGGTATACATTTCATTTTAGGGACGTCAATTTTCACCACAAACTCTCCTAAACCATAAATCGTTTAATTGTGCTCTTACCTCTTCTCCTAGAGGTTGTACTTTTTCTTGTTCTCGCATCTTTCTTCTCATTCAGCTTCGAAGCATTCTGTGTTAACCGGTTGAAACAGACTCCAACTAGAAACTGACTGGGTGTCGGTTCTCTCCGGTCAACCGTATCTAGTCTGTTGCACGGGTAACACGCTCTGTCGATGAAATCTTCGTATATGTCGTTCAGCGTTGGTGTCTTGCATCCTTCTTCCTCAGAGCTTGTAAACATGACTGCTTTACTGAAAAATCTGACTTTCCCGAATGCGTTTGCTTTTTCTAGAAAATTGAGAGGAAGTTTGAAAAAATCAAATCCCTGCAAAAGCCATTTGTATTTGATACAGTACTTGTATCAAAATATCAAATACCAAATGCAGTATTTTATTTCCAGCAAGTTTTCTCTTCAGCCGTGCCTTTCTTGATGTTGATGTGATCTTGATTTGGACTCAACTCACAAATCTGTTCAAGTCTCCTTCCCTAAAGTCCATCATGACCGCATCCGTCATTCTAGTGGTTCAAAAATGTTTTAAGAACTTTATGAGAGAACTCTTTGATCTGTTCAGAGGTTTGACCTGCGCAGAGGTTAAGCAAGCTGAAATAGATTCCATTTTTTAAAGTTTCTTAAAGTTCAAAGCAAAACGTCCTTCGGTGGAATTTTTAGAGAAACTTGAGAACTTAACTGGATCTGAGTCAACTTGAATATTTAGAAAACAAGTGTATTGTATCTGATGTGTCGTGTGACGCAACCTTTGGGTTCTTATATTTACCATTGATTGATAAACGAAAGCTGTGCAAAATTCAACCCCTTTTCTACATTCTTTTCTCGAAGCCTGCCCTTACTTGTCGCTAATTCGTTTATCTTGCCATACATACCAGTTAATTTTGCGTTGGGAGAATACTTCAGTGAGACCTGGCTGGGGCATATCGGGCATATCTCAACTGTGGTTATCCCAAATTAGGGGAATTTATTTTGATGTGTTAGGTCTTGCTTGATAGATTCGTAAACTTTCATGCATAGCATTTTCCTGGAATACTTTCAAAAGAAACTTTTCAGCCCACCGCACTGCATGTGAGACTCGTCCGGATTAATCTGGAAAACCCGGATCTGTACTTCCGGTACACCATTAGAAGGTCGTCCGGTCCCTGCACTTTAGGATGCGGGCACATCGACTTGTCAACTGGCATGTCAATACAATCAAGTGTCAACACCAAAACGTCAGTCGATGTTGCAAAAACCAGAAGATAAGGTTCCTTCCGTCCTTTCAACATCTGCAACCATAGATCACTGCTCACGGCAAAACGTACGTGGCAGAACCATCACAATAACATTTCGAAGAAGGCACAAAAAGTTCAATTTACATAGACGAATATGGGAATAAAATTGCTGCAAAAAGATGACAGTTACAACCGATTTCAAGGCAAAGGGAAGCTAAGAAAAGAAAGTTTTTACCTCGATAGGCAATCTGACGACGAAGGCTTCGGGGACGAGGTTCCTTTCATCGACTACACAGAAGAAGAGGGTTTGAACGATGGACATTCTAACAAAACCTCCACTGAAAAAACTAACGATGATACAACAAACTCGGAAAAGAAACGACGAAAGAAAAGTTTAGCACGTTCTTTGAGAAAAGGCACAAAAAACTTTGGAAATTCAGTTTTCAGCTTGTTTCGATTTCGCAAAGTTTTCGGAAATCTGAATGTTGGGAGATTTGGAAAAACACGGAAGTACCAGTCAACAGAAAAGCTAGTTTGAAGTGAAGGAAAAGGATGTTACTATGTCGAATCGATGAAATATCAAATGGTTGCAGATGGAAATGGATTGTGTCGTAAATTTTATTTTGTATCAATATCAGGTCATGTCGAAAAAGTTTGTTTCTATCTAAAGTTTGTTTTTCTCTTCTTTCGGGGAAGTGACCTTGTGGTAGGCTACACGCATTTTTATAAGTAACTACTCATTCATTGGAATTAAGCAACTTAGGCTTTTGTTCTGTGCTCCACTTGCTTCGGTAGATATAGGGATTTTAAAGCACTCAAATTAGCTTTTGAATTACACTCTTTTTTTATAAGAACAATTTTATAAGAACACCAGCCTCAAATTTGGCCAAAACTTAAGAACAAGCTAAGAACAAACCAAAGTTGACCTTTTTTGGCTCAATAGCTATGAAAATTTTATGAAATATAACCATAAGAGTGAGAAATAATTACAAAACAAGCAGATTCGCAGCACACAGATAATATCAGATGGTCAAGAGAGTCGAACTTTGCAGACACTACTGATAGCAAAAAAGGCTTCCCAACCATTGTAAAAGTAAGAACAATTTAAGAACATTTCAGCCTGAAAATAGAGGAATACTTAAAAACAGCCAGCTTCAAATAAATTTTACTGGTTCTTATGTGAAAAAGGAGTGTACTTAAATTTTGATAAAACAAACCGAAACAAACGATATAAATGTATACACTCAAGACTTTGAAATTAAAAGAAAGGCTATACGATACACAGAATGTTTTTAGCAAAGTTACAAACCAAGAACGAAAGTGTTTTGCACAGTTATGGTAGTAACTATCGATTTGTTACTTCCCTCCCCCTTTTAAACTAACAAGGCTGCTTACTTGGTTACTTTTTGCTCCCTGATGCAGTGTACATTGCGATACAATGGACTTTGATACTACAAACACTCTTTCTTTTTTATAAGAACAATTTTATAAGAACACGAGCCTCAGATTTCGCTAAATCTTAAGAACAATTTAAGAACAAACCGAGGCTGACCATTTCAAGTTCAATATAAGAATAATACGAAATAACCACGAGACTGACAAATAATTACAAAACAAGCAAATTGACAGCACACAGATATATCAGATAGTCAAGGGAGTCCACATTTGAACCACAATTAACACAACTGATAGCGAAAACAGGCTTCCAGATCATTATAAAGTAAGAACAATCTAAGAACATTTCAGGCTGAAAATAGAGGAATATTTAAGAACAGCCAGCTTCAAATCAAATTTACTGGTTCTTATAAAACAAAAAGAGTGTATACTAAATTTCTTTCTAGTCTGGTTCAAAACAAAGCAAGCCACTTGTTTTTTATAAGGCACTTGGCTTTTACTCTACATTTTACTATACTTTGTTTTTATAAGACACTTAGCCTGCATTCTCTCATTTATAACAAATCGCCAACCAATCAAGCCCCTTTCTTCTCAAAAAATGATTGTAATACGTTTCTAAGCAGGCTCTTTGCATTGATTAGAAATCTATTGTAAAAGCACGTGTAAAAGAAGGAAATTTTAGAAACCTGCCACCTAACACACTCTTTTTTTTTAAGGCAGGGGACTACTCGAGAATCTATTTCCTGAACCATGCAAGATAGAGAGCTCAAACATTGTATATATAGAGATGATGGTGCCCTTAATTGGGATGTAAAATGAATTTCTAAAAATAGCTTGCTGTTACCATGGAAACCGAAAAAAAGTGCGAAAAGGACGGCTTTCCCTTTGGCGCATTAATATTTTGAATGGAAATAGATACAGGCATGTTTTTGGTGTCATATTAAAGGAAAATAGGTGCTCTATGCAGAGGTTTTTCTTAGATCTCTCTACCTCATTCAGATTTTGCAAAATTGTCACTCAAAGTTTTTTTTGCGATTTCTTAGTTTTCTTTCCTCTTTACTCAAATTTTTCTCTAGAATGGCCTAGGTAACAAGGAAATAATGTATTTCTCTGCACTCACCATTGTTCAAGGATTAAGATGGTATGCTGGGTTGTGCATTATCTAATTCCATTCCTGATATTAGTCCTCCAAAACCTAGTGCGATATGCCAAAAACTACGTTCTGAGAAAAACCACTTTAAAGTTTAGAGAAATTTTTTGCATGAATTATCTGTATTTAGTCACTCTATTTCCAACAATTGTTCTTTCAAACTTATCAAATATATTATTGAAGTTCAAACAATGCATGTAAGTCAAAAACTCTTTCTCAAATTAGTCAAAAGACCCAGCTTTGTATGTGTCGCCTTCTTTTGCAAGTTTTGCCTTTCTTACTGTAACACGATCAAATTTTATTTTTTTTCTTCTCTGCTTTGCTTCGTTTGAAGCAGCCTTTTCAGCCTTCTTTATTCTTTCAATTGATTTCTCTAGGGCACCATGCATCAAAAAAGTTCCTGGCTCTATGTCCATGAATCTCATAAGTGTAGAGCGGAATGTTGCCCCCTTAGAAAACTGACAAAGAGCCATACACGTAGCTGACTCTAAAGTTCTCATGCCGACATAAGTAATCTTAGGGCAAAAGCGCCATATGACTGAGTGTAGAGATTCATTTGGATTCTGTGTTTTATTCCTAGCACATCTTTTCAACAATTTCTCTTCCGTCAATCGTTGGAAAATAGGTACCATTTTCCTGCCAACATCTTGTGGAATCGTTTCATGCTCTCTGTGGGGGCCTGGTGTTTCATTTTTGGCCATCGCCCTCTGCCAGAAACACCAGGACCTTTCACCTGGTGGACAATGCACGTGTCTTGGAGCTTTATCACTGGAAGACATGTGATAGAGAATAGCGAATATGCGTTTCTTCATGGTATCAATGTCATCTCCATTGTCCTTGATGGCCCTACCATAATAATTTTGGATTTTTACCACTTTCTGCTTCGTCAGTTTACCTTTGCCTGTAATCGACTCATCTTTTGCCCGGCATTCTGCTGTCAAATTCATCAATGCAGTACCCATCCGTTTAGACACGTGGTTAACGCATTCTTCCTTTTCTACACTTACATCATCACCATACACTTTCATCTCCACAATATTGTCATAAGCCTTGCTGTCGCCGTCAGAGAGCATTGTTGTATATCTGAGCTTATGTTTGTCAACTGATCTCTTCCACATTATCAGTGCACATTCTTGTTCCATAGAGTTTGAAGAACCACTGTAATTCTTTGAACATTTCTTCTTGTGCGTTTCTTGCCATTCAAGATATTGTGGATCTTCAGGGCTTGGGCTTTGGAGGCAATGGTGGCAGAAGTTTGATAGCACCACATAATCAATGGGCAGTCCAGTGATGATCTCTATGACAACTCCGATGCCATTGTGAGAGCTATGTCCCCCTCCTCCTCTTCTCTGCCATGTGCCGTCATAACTGACAGCAATATCCAAGACCCCATCATTATCTGGAAACTTTCCTAGTTCAGCATATTTTTGGCGTATGGCAGCAACAGAGTTTCTTGATATCTCAGAGAATGTTTTAATGCTTCCCGCTAATAACTTCTCTTTGCAACTCTGATATGCCTTTTTACTGGGGCAGCTTTTTATGTTCATCATCGAAGCCCAGTCTCTCATGGCTTTATATCCAGATCCAATAGCCATGAACGCAAAGGTAGATCTTAAATTGATCTCGAAGGGTGACCTAGTTGAATCAGATGTACCTGCTCTTTCGCTTAAAAAATTTTCGTCAATTACTTCTTCACAAAATTTGCAGAATGTGTAGGCCTTGCTGCAAAATCCCATGTCATATCCATCTTTTATTTGAAAAATGATACCTTGTTGCTTACAGTTTGGACAGCAAAGCCCTGAAAACAACTTGGACAACGACTGCTTATCAACCAGAAGAAAATAATGTTCATTTTCACTACTCATACATTGCTCATGAGACAGTTCTTTCATTTCGATCAGTTTGTCTAAGTCTAAGCCAAACAACTCAAACTTTTTTGAACTTGATGATGAGGGTGGAGTAGGCCTTGTCACGGCTTCGGCTGCGATGGCGTCATCTGCCTGCTTTGAATTGACGATTTTTACTGACTTTCTTCTCTTTCTAACACCTTTGAAACGCTCAAACTTTGTTTTCCCCATCTCAAATACGTTTTCAGCGATTAATTTTCCATAAATATGATATTCAGGCTAATAAAACGAAGTATAAATAGTCAGAGTTTCTCTGTAAAATTCTCAACATCGAAGATTTTTGTAGTGTGGCGAAGTTCGGGAGGAAGGGAAGACCACCAACCAATCAGAATGCGTAGATTTTTTATGTAGCCAATCAGGAGTCAGATTTTCCCGAATGCTTCGAAAAGCAGTGTCGCACGAGGTAGAAACAAAGGAATAACACACAAAACTCTTACATGAAGCACTAGCAGGACCTGCATAATCAAAAAGAGCGAGAAACAAGCTTTCTTATGATGGGTAGCATTGCCAGAAAGGGTGATCGCAAAATTTTCGGTGTGAAGGGCAAAAAGTTCATATTTTTCCAAATTTTCTATGAAATAATATGAAATTATTATAGTTGACTTGGTAAAAATACTAATTCTTACAAAAAAGCGTTTCAAGATTAATTTTTTACTTAATTTTTATTAATCCTCAATAGTTAAAGTATAATTTTTTGTAAGAATCAGAAAATACCATATTTTCAGGAAAAGTGCAATTTTTCGAGTAGTCCCCTGCCTTAAAAGAACTAGTAAAATTGATTGGAAGCTGGCTGTTCTTAAATATTCTTCTATATTCAGGCTGAAATGTTCTTAAATGGTTCTTACTTTTGCAATGGTTGGCAAGCCTTTTTGCTATCAGTTGTGTTAATTGTTGCAAAGTTTGACTGTCTTGACCATCTGAGATTATCTGTGTGCAGCCAATCTACTTGCTTTGTAATTATTTCTCAGTCTTGTGGTTATTTCATAAAATTTTCATATTGGGCAAAAAATGGTCAGCTTCCGTTTGTTCTTAGCTTATTCTTAGGTTTTGGCCAAATTTGAGGCTGGTGGTGTTATAAGATTGTTCTTATAAAAAAAAAGAGTGTAACAAGTTCATGCCCGTTTGCAGACGAAATAAATCTTCGTACAGTAAACAGAAAGATTGATTGAGGTTTGAGAAATTTGAAACCAACCATAAATATTGGAGTGTAACCCATATTTTAGAAGATACATATGACCAACTACCCCTAATAATTTTCTGGGGCCAACATGGGAGCTAACAAAGTCCTGAAGTGTGTTCGGTTGTTACAAAAAACGATAGAACATTAGAATAAATTGTATTTTACAAAAAAGCCTAGTTCTAGGTTCCTTATAAACTGATACAGGTGCATCTTTATTTTTTCTACCATTTTTTTCAAATCTGGCCTCGAACTCTTAACCAAACCCCAAACCTCTAAATCCTAACCCCTTATTAAAACCTAACACTTTAATCCTATTTCCTAATTACCTTGAGGCGAAGTCTCCATTTTCATTTGCAATTCGTTTCCCAACAAAGTTATCTTCTTTAATGACTGCAGGTTCGAGAATGAAGATAATTTGCAACAAAACTCGATAACTAAACAAATCGTTCTTCTTTCGTTCGATACAATCAATAAATCGAATACGCTTCGAAGCAAAGGAGCAAGACATATGATAATTAACGATGAAGGCCAAAGCAAGATTACTACAACTAAGTTAGCAAGTGTCTTTGCACAAAATGAACGCCCAATTTGGAACTTGAACACACAACCCTCAGATTAAAAGTCTGATGCTCTACCTAGTGAGCTAGCTGGGCTGATGATTAACCCTCTTATTTATTCAAAACTGAATACTGTAGCCAACCAATAAGCTGTTGAACAAAGCTAGCAAGTGTCATTGCACAAAATGAACGCCCAACTTAGAACTTGAAACCACGACCCTCATATTAATGGTCTAATGCTTTATCTACTGAGCTAGCCGGGCTGATAATCAATACTCTTATTGATTCAAAACTGGATACTGTAGCCAACCAATAAGCTGTTGAACAAAGTTAGCAAGTGTCCTTGCACAAAATGAACATCCAACTTGGGACTTGAACCAATGACCCTCAGATTAAAAGTCTGATGCTCTACCTACTGAGCTAGCCGGGCTGATCATCAGCACTCTTATTTATTCACAAATGGATACTGTAGCCAACCAATAAGCTGTTGAACTAAGTAAGCAAGAGTCATTGCACAAAATGAACGCCCAACGTGTGACTTAAACCCACGACCCTCAGATAAAAATTCTGATGCTCTACTTTCTCAGCTTCAAAATCAATTTTGAATACATGGAGGGTTAATCAACAACCTGGCTACGTCAGTAGGTAGAGCATCAGACTTTTAATCTGAGGGTCGTAGGATCAAGTCCCATGTTGGGCGTTCAATTTGTGCAATGACACTAGATAACTTAGTTCAACAGCCTATTGGTTGGCTACAGTATCCAGTTTTGAATACATAGAGTCTTAATCAACAGCCTTGCTACCTCACCAGAAAGAAAATCAGACTTTAATCTAAGGGTCTTGGGTTCAAGTCCCACGTTAGGCGTTCATTTTGTGCAATGATATTTGCTAGCTTTGTTCAACAGCTTATTGGTTGGCTACAGAATCCAGTTTTGAATCAATAAGAGTGTTAATCATCAGCCCGTCTAGCTCAGTAGAAAGAGCATCAGACTTTTAATCTAAGGGTCGTGGGTTTAAGTCCCATGATAGGCGTTCATTTTGCGCATTGATACCTGCTAGCTTTGTTCAACAGCTTATTGGTTGGCTACAGTATCCAGTTTTGAATAAATAAGTGTGTTAATCATTAGCCCGGCTAGCTCAGTAGGTAGAGCATCAGAGTTTTAATCTAAGGTTGTGGGTTCAAGTCCCACGATGGGCGTTCATTTTTTGCAAGGACACTTGCTAGCTTTGTTCAACAGCTAATTGGTTGGCTACAGTATCCAGTTTTAAATGAATAAGAGGGTTAATCATCAGTCCGGCTAGCTCAGTAGGTAGAGCATCAGACTTTAAATCTGAGGGTCGTGAATCAAGTCCTTCGTTGTCTGTTAATTTTTTTGCAATGACACTTGCTTAGTTCTAACTTAGTTCATCAGCTTATTGGTTTGGCTACAGTATTCAGTTTTTATTCAATAAGAAGATATCATCAGCTCGGCTAGCCCAGTAGGTAGAGTATCAGACTTTTAATCTGAGGGTCATTGGTTTAAGTCCCACGTTTGGGGATCAAAATGTGCAATGACACTTGATAACTTAGTTCAACAGCTTATTGGTTGGCTACAGTATCCAGTTTTAAATGAATAAGATGGTTAATCATCAGCTTGGCTAGCTCAGTAGGTAGAGCATCAAAATCCGAGGGTCGTGGGTTCAAGTCCCTCAAATTAAAAGTCTGATGCTGTACGTAATGATCTATCTTGGCTGATTTTCAAAACTCTCATTGATTCCAAACTTTATTATGTAGCCAATAAATAAGCTGTTGAACGTTGTTAGCAAGTGTCATTGTTCAAGATGAATGGCCAACGTGGGACTTGAGCCCAGGTTCGATGGAATCTTAAGCTGGTTTTCCACTAGGCGACAATTGTCGCGCGACACGACAAATATCGCTGAATAATTCCCATGAGCATGCGCAGTCAGAATTTTATTTCCGCAAACAGAGTTTGCAGCGAACCACAGCGAAACCTTTTCTGTCGCAAAGGGAGTCGGATTCAATCCTACTTTTTCGACGTCGCTTTTTTGCGGAACAAAATCAGCCAATCAGAATTGAGATTTTTTTGGCAAAATGGCGGCCGAACTAGTTGCCAACGACTTGCATGGACTGACAGTGACACCGACAGACTTGACTTTTCATGGAAGCTGGAAATGATGCAGGAGAAGGACCAGGAAAAAGTTCTACTCATTTTCTGTGCCCTAGTCCTGCTGAAGGAAATGATATTCCTGAGCCTGATTCCTTCTCTTGGTACAGTTTTCGCACCCAAAACCTTTTTTTCTTATTGATTTCAGCTCTATTTCTAGATCTTCTTCTTAAAATCATGACCAGGATGATGCGTTTTAGAAGAAGTCTTTTGTTGAAAGCAGCCATTTTGCACATTCGCCTTAAGTAAACTTCGCTGCTGCAAATTTTCAAATGGAAATTGAAATCAATTTCGCACGACATTTTTCGCTCGAAATTTGTCGCGTCGCACGACATTTGTCGCCTAGTAGAAAACCAGCTTTAGGATTGGGTTTTTTGTGTGAGTAAAACTCTAGCTTTTGGCTTTTTTGGAAGAAACAACCCCTTCAAGCTGTTAATAAAGTTCGTTGCTAGAGAAAAAGTTATACTTTGCCTTATATGATTCAGAACTTCTTTGAATACACAATAGATACCTGATAAAACTCCTCACCATTTTCTTCTCTGATAATTTTGATATCCCTATTGATCTTTAAAAGAATTTTAACAATTCTCAAAAAGTTTTGACATATGCCCTGCACAATTCTGCATTCAAAACACTGTGTAGCTTTTAATGGAAGGAGTAGTCTGTCTCACAGACATTGTCCTTTGGAAACTGTAGTATACACTTTTTAAAGTGTTATATTCTGTGCATAGGCTCGGAAGGAACGTTTTTTTTTGGAGTGGTACCAAAAAGTGAAGCTCTCACCAATTCAATTCAATTCAAATCATATCATGTTATCAGTAAAATGGCGGTGGTTGAAAAGCGTGTTGCCAGTGTTATAGAAACTGGAAAAGCTGGAGAAAACTGTCTAAAGTGTTGCAATGAGGATGTTTCAAATATTGCTAAAACCTCATGTTCGAAACTAAGGTACTTTCTGTTCAGTTTGTGGTTAGGTTTGTTGACACTTGTTGTTCTGATGAGTGATAAATTCTTGAAAATAAAATACCAACATTGCATTTCATTAGGCCTTTTCCAAAGGTAGAGATGGGTCTAGGCCTAGGCCTAGTTTAGTCTCAGCCTAGCCTACCTGTTCATTTATCAATTTTTTTGCACTTTATAATAATATAAAATGAAAAGAAAGAATAATTAAATAATGCACTAAAGATTGATTAGGGTTCTGAGTGTATTGAACTAACAGCTTCAAAATTGGCTTATGAGTTATTGAATCATCTCAGGCAGGGACCAACGACATTTAAATTTCGTCTTTCATCGCAGCGTTTGGCCGTAATAGTTCGATCCCCCTCACCCCTCCCCAATCACGGCCTCATGTGAGTTGGTCAATTTTGTCCGAGGAGAGGAAGTCCTAAAAAATCTCAAAACGGGAGGCCTTCTTGAATCATCAACAACAGCGATTTTGAAGGCCTTGTGTGTGTAATTTCAACTATGATCTTATAATCAAAACCAAGAATGGCATATAAATAAGCATACAAATTCTTGATTGCTTCATTTATGAAATATTTATTGTGGTAACTTTCAGGTTGTTTTTTGTTATCTTTCTTCTGCCTAGCGAAATCATAGTTTGCAAAACGGTTTGTAATATATTCTATGCACCAAAACCTATAACCCAAGTTGGTTGACCCCTTCATAAACTTAATAAACAGATGTTAAAATGCAATTTCTAAGAGTAAAATAAGAACTGAAACGATATTCAAGACTTGAATTTCTAGATAAAATTTTGAAATTAGCTTTCGTCTAACAAAACCTAAAATCGCGGCTTGAGACTAGACCCCCTCCCCCCATTGCAGCCATAAGCTGCGATGAAAGACGAACATAAATGTGGATGGTTTCAGTTCAGTTTCAGTTTCATTTATATTTTAATTCACTACATACAATCTTATGAATAACAATACTAACAAGTAACTACACTACAAGGAAATAAAACACTATTACAGAAAATTAATATTTTGATATGGAAAATTAATACAATATACACTAACAAAGAGAATAACATGATAGATTGTATGGAGGGAATTACTTAAAGGAGGAGCTCTCTCAATAGGTAAACTAATCGAGGAGAGAGTCCCCCCTGTCCTAGTATAATTTCAAATGAATTTGGTGGAATTTGAATGATTCCAAGAAATACACGTTATTGCTTTTCATTTATAAATTGGGGTTCTGCAGTCCACCTTTTTAAGATAAGAGGTGCGAAAACCCCCCCACCCCAAAAAGGTGGACAATCAAAAATAGCTTGAAACTACTGACTGACTTTGTTCAATAAGTAAATTTTCAGTTGCTTTTTGAAGGATATTTTTGATGGAGCGTTGCCGAGTTCCACTGGCAATGTATTCCAAAGCTTAGCACCAAGATAAGGAAACGACTTTAGACCATATTGAAGACTGTTTATACGAGATAAATATAAATCACCTTGACTGGCCTGTCTTGTGGAATATTGATGAACAGATGAACTGAATAAGAAGAAGTTATGGAAGCAACTTGGTGAAGTTTTATTAACAGAGTCAAAAACAAAAGTTAAGAGTCGGAGTTCAAAAAGTTCAGAAAGTTTGAGAAGTTTGAAGTCTTTAAAAATTGGCAGAGAGGGTGACAAGGGAGGCTGAAATGATATGGCTTTGACAGCTTTTTTCTGCAGTTTAAAAATTGGTTCAATGTAGGATGCATATGTTTGACCCCAGACAATGTTACTCAAAACCAACAGTACATTATATTTTGATCATTGATAGGTAAATATTGTGGATTCAAACGCTACCAGGGTCATCTGTCTTCGCATGAGTTATGTCGTTGAACCAACTCAGTGTGAGGCTTCCATTTTCTCATTGTAGGCCTTTTTGGGTTAATCAAAAAAGAAAATGTTGTCAATAATTTTAGATTT
Organism: Pelagia noctiluca; assembly: GCA_963924455.1. NCBI lineage: Eukaryota > Metazoa > Cnidaria > Scyphozoa > Semaeostomeae > Pelagiidae > Pelagia > Pelagia noctiluca. The sequence continues at coordinate 14,298,799 of OZ004325.1, forward strand.
TGCACACATAGGGAAGGAATTCAAAATTTTCCAGACTATAATGCACGAATGGACTCCATGTGGCGTGGTCGCCATGATATTACATAAGAAAGAACTAACACAATTTCCTCCTTAATGTGTGGATATGTGTCTGAATTGAATGGATCCTTATTTCCTTAATATTAAACCAATGCTCAACTTATACATCATTTTATGTTTTGAAATGTCTTAGTTATGGCCAGTCTGCACAGTTTGATACTTCCACACCCAGCTTTAACATTAGAAAATTAAGATAGAATAACAAAAAATGGCTTTTGCATACCTTGTATCTTGTCAAAAACTGCCAATCTCTTTTTGGCCTTTTTCTGAACAGAATTTGCGATCCAATAAGTATGAGTTCTGTTGGAGGCAATGGTTCAAAATTTAGGTTTTTCTCCATTATATGCAAAATAGTGGAATTCCTCCCCATCGCAAAATTGAAAAATGAAGGCCTTGGGCTTAAACTTATCCGTTTTTAATTGCAGTCATAAACAATGGAGAAGATTATGGAAAAAAGAGAAAAGAAGAACAATTCGCCAGGAAACAGCAAGAAAATTCCAATTACTGGAAGAAGGTATGAGAGCTATTTGAAATAAGAATGAGGAATTATCGGGGGCCTGCAGTTCCAACTTAGGACAAAGGGGCTTTAGCTCCAAAAGGAAGTAAGGGGAATATAACTATGGACAGGAGGTTATGAATTGGCTCAAGAAAAGCCCAGAGGCTTTCCCACACAATGAAACCGCAGGCTTCAAATTTATTGAATTCGATGAATTCAATATTTTCAACATGGCGTGTTTAACCCTGTTAATTCTCTTTAATTCAAAAGCACAAAATGGTAATGTTAAAAGAATAAGGTAAGGGAATCATCTATGGAGATGATTTTTACAAATGAAAGTGACCTGAGTAAGCCTTGCACCCAAAACACCTTGCGGATCAACGCACTACCAACTGATTAATCTTGTTTAATGGAGAAACCCAAGCCATATCAATCACAAAAATTACACCAACGCTCAGTTGGTAAGCATAAATGCACAAAGTTGGAGATCGTTGGTTCAAATCATGATCCTTGGTCATTTCCACTGGAATTTTCTTCATTTATTTTACAAATCCTGCTTATCATCTCAAATCATCTATTATTAAGTTATCATCCTCCTGCCCTGGCCCATTTGGTTGATATTTCTTATTTCTCGAAACTGTCTTTGGGTCCATACAATGAAAATATATTTTTGAAGCCTCACCTTTTAGTTAAATCTGCACATCAGAAATGGACAAGTGGAAAAATTTGTTTCAAACAAAAAACCATCCAGATGAGAAGTCATTATGAGATCAACTGGTTTTTATTAAGTTTCTTGGTCTTTATGAAATGTTTACCTCGCTCAGTAATTGGGAAAACAAGGCACACTCAGGCTGTTAGGTTTAGGCACATGTAGGTTTAGGCACACTCAGGCTGTCAGGCCTTACCTATGGTGCAACATGGTTTTTCTGACTGCAGAGCAGTTTATTGATGTATGATTGAAGATACATTTTTTCATGAATAACGAGTATATATCTTTTGCTATGTTTCTGATTTTTCTCTCTTATATAAAAAATGATACACCTCTCTAACATCAAAAAATAAATAAAACAAGACCCTGGCAAATCCTCAAGATTTACTCGACAGTCCAGAATGTGATCAGAAGTACAGTGTGACTGATTTTGCATCATTGGTAGGGTAAACATTTCGCTTGGGAATCTCGGAGTTTGTATACCTTAAACAATAAATGCCATATAATATAGAGAGAAAGAGTTTGTTTTTCCACTTGGGATCTTTCAATGACAGTTATTTGTTCGTCTCATTGGATTCCTAGTGATGATTTGTCGTTTCACACTACACAGCAATCATTCATCTCTTTTCTGATTGGGCAATTCTGATCCAACTCTGGGTATTATGATTTGCTAGGTTTCATTTTCGTTTTCCTTCTGACCTACTACTCTGATGAGTGTCAGACCAAAAGCTTCTGTAGTCATTATGTTGCCATGGTTAAGATTTTTCTTACCATCGAAAAGTAACGAAATAACCAAGGCCCTCTCCCTTCACACAAGGTTAAGAATGCAAGAAACTAGTTTATTCAAATCCAAATTTCATATAATATAATTCCCCATACATCCATATCAATTTAATTCATTCCCAATGATATTATTGTCAAATCAAAAACATATCATCCATAATAACAACACTAAATAAATTCATATAATTCATTGCCAGAATTTCAGTTTGCTCCACCCTTTCCTTCTTCTCTTCCTCAATCGCCTTTGGTAATCGTCTTCGATCAACTCCCTCAAACTATCTTGTGCTTTTTGAAGAAGAATTTCTTGTTCCTCATATCCTTTCTTCATTTCTTCGTTTCTTATTTCAATGCGGTTCTTTTCCATCGTCCAGTTAATGTTTTCCACTGCAAGACTCGCTTTTTCTATAATCAGCTTCACAATATTGGTCGTCAAATCTTTATTCAACATGATATGGTCTTTTTTCGACTTTTCCTCTTGCTCAAGATCTGCGAGAGTTTTAGAAAGATCTTTTTGAGATTGGAAAAACTTGTTTTCCAGGTTGAAAAATTTCATTTCAATCTCTTCACGATCGTCTTTTTGTATTCGTAAGTCTTCTTCAAGGTCTTTGGCCTTCTTCTTCATAGATTTCTGCTCTTTTATAATTTTCAAAAAGACTTCGCCATAATCTCTCTCTCTTTCTTCTTCTTTCAGATCATGCAGCTCCTTCATCTTCTCCATCTCTTCTTCAGCCTTTTGCTTATCTTCCAATGCTTCGATAAAATCTTCCCTTAGTTGATCATTCTTCCTTTTCATTCTCACAACTTCTTCATCAAAAGCTCTCTTATACATCGTATCTATCTCATTGTTCAACATCTTCATTCCTCTCAATTCTTCTTCCATCATCTCCTTGTCTTGAACAGCCTGCTCGTGTTCCTTCTTAAATTTGTCCATTTTTGCATTCATTTCGAGAGCTTGTTGTTGCAATATCTTATTGCCTTCCTCTGCATTCTTCAATTTCTTCTTTAAACTTTCCATCTCGCTCCTCATTTCCGTTTCTCTTTCACTCGTCAAGTGTTGCACATCTTTCAAAATATCTTTATTTGCCAAATCTGTTGGCATTTGGTGGATTTCTTCTTCGGCCCCATCTTCATCATTTTTCTCCAAATCAATGGTTTCCATTTTTATCTCCTTCCGTTCAGCTTCCTTCCCTTCATTTTCTTCAAGCACGTCCTTTCGAAAGACATCCGTCTTTGCTGTTTCATCACATGCATCATGGGTACTTTGCGATCCCATAATACCTTTGATAGAGTTTACATGTGATTTTATCATCTCGAACCCAGAATCCTTTTCTCCTGGGTTGATGACTGTGCTCTGATCAGATACAATGACGTTGAAGGGGTGTTCAGATGACGGCGTGAGTGCCATTTTTTCTCTTTGGATAGTCACCCTCTTTCGAAGCATTAGCTGAACCATCTCATTTTTTTCATCCAGTTTTCTCTGTAGCTCGAGCATCTGAAAAAATTAAATAATGTAAATTTAATTTGAGATTCTTAATAGAAAAAAACAAATCAGCAAAATTTGAAAATCATTTTTGTCTAAAGTTGTCATCATCCGCTGCTAGGGAATTTAGCATTGGTGGTTATTGTGTTAACTTAATAGATACTCCATCATCTTTCGGACGAGACCTTGAGCTAAAACCAAACCCTGTATCTGCATACAGAGTTGCATACATAAGTAAGCTAAATAGCTAGAGATAACAACTTACCATGAAAATAGCAACAAAAACAAATCTCCATGCATCATTCAGTATTCAGGGATTCGTTAGATTGTTATTAGTTCCCAGTTCTGCTTTGATTTCTTTTGAAGACCTGATCCTAATCGTTGTTTCTTACTGAAATAAATAATTTGATCTGCTAAAATGTGGATTTTCTCTTTGAACTTACCTTGCATTCCTGACTTTTCGGCTTCCTTTCTTTCTTTAGGAGCTTAACTTGCTCGATAAGTGTTTTATTCAGTTGAAGGAGTTTTTCCTTCGCAAATACCGCCTCTTGCCTCCTATTTTTCTCTTCGCGTATTTCAATTTGTATAATACACAGTTCTTCTTTCATAATCGCGATCTCTTTGCGAAAATCTGAAATCATTTTTAGTCGATGGGAAACCGATTCGGGACTATCGTTATTGAAATTCATTTTCAGAAACTTGTTGCACGTCCAATGAATTCAAAATATTTGAAATTTTTGGCAAGATTGTTGGTTTTGAATACTTTCATTTCAATGTGACGTCAGATGAATCAAATACATCTTGAAATCGAGGCTCTGATTAAGAAACCTCATTTCACTGTGCTCATTCTCGTGTTGTCAGATGAGTGATACTCTGTGATCTTCGATTTGCTGTGTTTTTGTGTTGGTTTAATTTTACCTGACAATTAACCAGCATTTAGATAACATAATTTACCCTTGAGTTGATGGTTGATAGGCAAGTAGAAAGATATCCTATTGAATACCTTGGGTCGGACGAGAAGCTATAGAATGGACAGATCCTATACAATACCAATATTTTGACCTTCCAGAGGTAATGATCGAGTATTAGTGATCTCTTAAAAGTGAAGGTCGAAATATTGTTTTCATATACGATCAAAAATATGAAGTTTCCTGTGATATTGTTTAGGAAGGTATTGGTTTTTGTCTGATGCAAAAAGGATCCACTGAATTAGTAAATCAAAGCAGTACATTGATGGTTGAAATAGGCAAATCCTTACCATCTTTGTAAGTTATTTGATTTTGCACAAAGCACAAAGGGCCTAGTGACTATGTAGACTAATTTAACAGTGCTTCAGTGAACAGACTCAAAGCTTCAGTAGTTATTCTATTTTGCTATCTTCAAAATATTCTTCTGATTTTTTCACTATATGAAAAGTGATTACACCTCTCAAACATAAGAATAAATTAAACATCACTCTGGCATACCCGCAAGATTTACTCGACAATCCAGAATGTAATCAGCGAGGCCTGTTTTTGCATCATTGGTAAAGTAAACATTTCACTTGGGAATTTCAGAGTCTGTATACATCAAAAGCATAGATCCCATATTATGTAGAAAGAAAGTGTTCGTTTTCCCACTGTGGATCTTTCAATAACAGTTTATTGTTCCTCTCGTTGGATTCGAAGTCGTTTCACACTATATACAAATCATTCATCTCTTTTCTGATTGGCCAATTCAAATCCAACTCTTGGTATAATGATTTATAAGGTTTCGTTTTCGTTTTCCTTCTAACTTACTACTCTGATGAGTGTGAGACTCAAAGCTTCAGTAGTCATTATGTTGCTATGGTTAAGATTTTTCTTACCATCCCAAAGTGATAAAATAACGAAGGCCATCTCCCTTCACCCAAGGTTAAGAATACAAAAAAATAGTTCATTCACAATCAAAATTTCATATCATATAATTCCTTAAACCATATCAATGTAATAGCATCCACATGATATTATTTTTAAATCTATAGCATATCATCCATAGTAACAACACTAAACAAGTTCAAATAATTCATTGCCAGAATTTCAGCTTTCTCAACCCTTTCCTTCTACTCTTCCTCAATCGCCTTTTGTAATCGTCTTCAATCAACTCCCTCAAACTATCTTGTGCCTTTTCAAGAAGAAGTTCTTGCTCCTCTTATCCTTTTTTCGTTTTCTTACTTCAATTCGGTTCTTTTACATGGTCAAGTTAATGTCTTCCACTGCAAGACTCCCTTTTTCTATTATTAGCTTTACAATATTGCTTGTCAACTCTTTGCTCAACATTATCTCATTCTCTTTAAACTTCTTTTCTTGCACAAGGTCTACCAAAGATTTAGAATTTGCTTCTTGCAATTTGCAATACTTGTTTTCCAAGCTTAGATATTTATTTTGATTTCCTCGCCACCATCCCTTTGTATCTGCAAATTTTCTTCAAGATATTTGGCCTTCTTCATAGATTTTTGACGCAGCCTTTGGCGTGAGCCTGGATGAAACGGCCTCTAGTGCAGATCTTGGTGGTAGTAGCAAATATTTGACTATATGACTGCACTTTTATAATTTTCAAGAAGACTTCGCTAGAATCTCTCTCTCTTTCCTCTTCTTCAAGATCATGAAGCTTCTTCATCTTGTTTAAATCTTCTTGAGCCTTTTGCTTATCTTCCAATGCTTCGATAAGATCATCCCTTAGTTGATCATTCTTCCTTTTCATTCTCATAACTTCTTCATCAAAAGCTCTCTTATACATCGTATCTATCTCATTGTTCAACTTCTTCATTCCTCTCAATTCTTCTTCCATCATCTCCTTGTCTTGAACAGCCTGCTCTTGTTCCTTCTTAAATTCATCCATCTTCGCATTCATTTCGAGAGCTTGTTGTTGCAATATCTTATTGCCTTCCTCTGCATTCTTCAATTTCTTCTTTAAACTTTCCATCTCGCTCCTCATTTCCGTTTCTCTTTAACTCGTCAAGTGTTGCAAATCTTTCAAAATATCTTTATTTGCCAAATCTGTTGGCCTCTGGTGGATTTCTTCTTCTGCCCATCTTCATCACTTTTCTCCAAATCAATGGTTTCCATTTTCGTCTCCTTCCCTTCAGCTTCCTTCCCTTCATTATCTTCAAGCACGTCCTTTCGAATGACATCCGTCTTTGCTGTTTCATCACATGCATCATGGGTACTTTGCGATCCCATAATACCTTTGATAGAGTTTACATGTGATTTTGTCATATCGAGCCCAGAATCCTTTTCTCCTGGGTTAATGACTATGCTCTGATCAGATGCAATGACCTTGAAGGGGTGTTCAGATGACGGCGTGAGTGCCATTTTTTCTCTTTGGATAGTCACCCTCTTTCGAAGCATTAGCTGAACTATCTCATTCTTTTCATTCTGCTTTCTCTGTAGCTCGAATATCTGAAAAATGGAATAATTTGAGATAGTTTTTAGATTATGTTGTAAAACGTGATAAATCTATGAAATATAACATTTACTTGGGTTAAAATTATTGTCATCCGCTACTTGGGAATTTAGCCTCGTTTGTTGTTGTGTTAAGCTAATAGGTACTCCATTATCCTTCGGAGGAGACCTGGAGTTCTAAGACCAAATTCTGGATCTGTATACAAAGTAGATCTAAGGCCTAAGTAAGCTAAGTGGCCAGAGATAACAACTTACTATCAATATTGCAAATCTGCATGTATCATCCAGTATTCTAGGATTCAATAAAGGTTTTTAGTTGCCAGTTCTGCTTTACTTTCTTTGGAAAACTTTACCTTAGTTGCAGTCTCTTACTGAAATATATAATTCCATTCTTACTGAATCATCTGCTAAAATCTCAATTTTCTTTTTGAACTAACCTTGCCTGGCTGATTTTTTGGCTTCCTTTCCTTCTTTAAGAGCTTAACTTGCTCAATAAGTGTTTTATTCAGCTAACTGCTGTCTGCAGAGATATTCCTGTAAGATCTTCCCCTCTCCATGCCTCATAAAATTCATTAGAAAATCGCATTCATTAGGTTCTCATAACTCGTAAGGTTTTCGAGAAGAGGATTATTCGCTCCTGGTCCAATACAGACAACCAACACTTTCGTTCTATCTTTCCAAAAAGACTGGCGGTTTTCGATAACAATGCTGGATTCGTAATGCTAGAACTCTTTTTTGCAGACAAAACGATAAGGACTTTGGGTCTTTAGGTACACCTTTCCTTGCTCCGTTTGCCGGTTTGAATAAACCTATAACCGCTCCTTCAATAGCTTTGCCTTATTCCATCGCATTAATCCCAGAACTGGTCAATTTATTGATAGCCGGATTGAAATCACTTGCATTCTTGTGATCTCCGAATCTTATCATATCCGACCAGTCGTCTGAAGCAATAAGACCGAATCGACTGCCATTGGGAGAAAATGTGAAGGCTTCTTCGATCCTCTTCAGAAACAGTCTCTGCTCTAACAAAGTATTCTTAGAAGCATCAACCGGGTCGCGTAGGAATCTGATATCCATAGCTGCATGCACTTCATTTGAATGCTTTCTCCCCTGAAAACAAACATTAAGTCAATTTTAGAATAATGAAAAAACTTGAAAAGCATCCATTAATGATTCAATTGATTTCTAAGTATGTGAAGTAAAGCTAAGACATTTTCCATATGCTTAATTGTAGCTGCAAAAAAGTAATTTATTGAAAAATGATTCAAATAGGCTTGATATTTTAATTGAAAAAGGAGAAATATGAAATTGTTCTTATTTGACATTCTTATAAGATCAGTGTCTAATCTTAAACGTGCCAACCTGACTAAGACAAGGCCTTGTTCCAGCAAGAGCACCCACTAAATTCAAATGAATTCTAAATAGCAGAAAAGAAAATAATTTGAAATGTAATATTAAGAATGTAGAGGAGGAACTCTCTCAGTAGATGAACTAACGAGAAGAGAGCCTTCCTGGTAACCCTAAGGTTCTTTTGGTTGTAGAATGAAATAGGTTATCATTAGTTCCGTCATGTTGAGAGTAATGAAAATCTTATAGTTGTCAGTTTATATGCTTTATCAAAAAGAATGGAGGAATTCAGGAACAAGATTTAAAATCATTGATCAGAGGTACTTTTAGTTTGGATTTGAACAATGCCTTGGATTTATTAGTTCTGATATCATCAGGCTAAACTAACTAAATAAGTGCTAAACTAACTAAGACAGACCTTGATGCCAGTAGGAAAACCCTCAGTAGGTATAGATTGTATGACTGCATATAGTAAGAGGTGTTACTAGTTTGTTCACTTAAACTATTTGTGTTAGAAATATCTTGAAATGGAACATTACTGCCCACCAGACACCTTTTCGACTTTGAATTCAGCACATGGTCGTCCATAGCCTGCACCGTCCTCGCGTCAAAGTAGCTGGCTGCATCTCTTTACAGCTATATCCTTATTAATCGCAGCGGTAGTGTTCTAGAGTACGAATCTAGAGGTCGTTGGTTCGAGTCCTACTCAGGTCATTACAAACCTCGAATCGACGACTTCCAGCCTCAGATATTTCAAACGACTCAGCCAGTTGCTTCACAATGGCCATTCTTGCTGATTGTAGAATAGATAGATGTAAAACAAACAGAAAAGATCCAAAAATACCAAGTTCTCCGTATAGAACTAAGCAGGTTATACAACACAACAGCAACCGTTGTACCCATTGTTGTCGGAGCCTTGGGTAGTTTACCTATTGTCACAGTTTTGATAACCGTTATCTCTGCACGTTTACTTTATTTCTTGCTATAGCCTGCAATTCTGCCACTTTAATCTTCTTACCAATATTGATGATAATAAACTGAATGCCATCATCTCCTAATTGCTTTGCCACAACCGCACGCTTCATTGCATCATTTGCACCTTCCTTTTGGGACCCATCAGTTAGAAGTAACACGATAAGTGGAGCATCTGATTCTAAACCAAACATCAACTGTTCTTTGCAATATTACAAACCTTGAAATGAGTGTTGAATTAAATGGATTCGGATAACACGAGTGCCCAGAGGGTTTCGGATCGACTTAAGACGATCGCGGAATTTCGCAAGGAGATCGCGATTATGAAAGAACAGCTGTGTTCTAGACAGATGGAAATACGCGAAGAGAAAAATAGGAGGGAAAGGGTGATGTTTGCGAAGGAAAAACTCCTTCAACTGAATAAAACACTTATCAAGCAAGTTATGCTCCTAAAAGAAAGGAAGCCGAAAAGTCAGCCAGGCAAGGTAAGTTAAAGGGAACATTGAGATTTTAGCAGATGAAATTATTCATTTCAGTATGAAACTGCGATTAGGGTCAAGTTTTCAAAAGAAAGCAAAGCAGAACTGGCAACTAATAACAATTATCGAATCCCTGAATACTGGATGATGCATGCAGATTTGTTTTGTTGCTATTTTCATAGTAAGTTGTTATTTCTAGCTATTTAGCTTACTTAGGCCTACTTTGCATGCAGAAACTTCTTCCTATATCGCCTCTTCCCTCCTTTTTTTTCTTCGCGTATTTCTATCTGTATAGTACACAGTTGATCTTTCATAATCGCGATCTCCTCGCGAAATTCTGCGATCGTCTTAAGTCGATTCGAAACCGTCTCGGCACTCGTGTTATTAAAACCCATTCTCGAAAAGGTGTTGCTTCCCCAATGAATTCAAAATGTTTGAAATTTTGATTGAGGTTGTTGGCTTTGGCAACCTTCATTTGAATGTGACGTCAGATAAATTAGTTGCATTTTGAATTCAAGGCTTGCAATTCAAGGCCTTGCTTCTCTGTGCTTACACTCTGACCTCAGACGAATGATATCAATGTTGAACTCACGACTTGCACTACCAGGCCTCGTTTTCGTAGAACAAGGCTTGTTAGAGGTGAATTAATCATCTGACGTCACATTCACATAAAGGTATTCAGAACAAAGAATCTTACTAAAAATTTCGAAAATTTTTAATTCGTTTAAGGTTGAATAAGTTTCCAGAAAATAAATTCGAGTAACGAGAGAGTCGAGGTAATTTCTGCTCAACTAAAGACGATTGTGGAATTTTGTAGAATTTCGTGAAAGAACAGATTTGCTGTATACAAATAGAATCAATCAACTCCTTACGAAGTCATTCGATATACCCCTGGAAGAAATGGGTCTGATTTTAGATGGCTTATTAAAAACTAGTTTCATCCAAAAAATTCTATGTTTATATTAGACTTATGAAATATAAGACTTATTTTTCCACCCTGATCTTTCTTTCCTTCTCCTTCTTTAAGAAGCTTTATTGCTCAATAAGTTTTTTACTGAGTTGCAGGAGTTTTTGCTGAATAATTGTGGCAGAGATGAGATAACCGAAGAGAAAAGAAGATGAGATGAAAACACATTTGCGAAGGAAAAAACTTCTGCCTTCAACTCCTTTGCAAACTATTGAGCAAATAATTTGAAACATTTCCCACAGGGACTGAAATGTCTTCTTCGCAGATGTGGTGTCTTCTCTCTTTCTTTTCTCATCCTTTATCTCATCGTTGCCACAATTATTCCAAAAAAACTCCTGTAAATCAATAATAAACTTATTGAGCAAGTTAAGCTTCTGAAAGAAGAAGGAGGAAAAGAAGATCAGTGTTTCAAAATTAGCGTAATATTTCATAAGTTTAATATAACCATTGAGTTTAGAGGATGGAACTTTTTCTCAATAAAAAACTGCAATGAGATCCATTTCTTCAAGGAGTATATCGAACGACTTCGTATGATTTGTGTTATTCTATCTGTATACACCAAAGCTGTTCTTGCATTTTCAGGATTTCCTCGCGAAACTCCGCGATCTTCTTTCGAATACCTTCATTTAAATGTGACGTCAGATGGCTCAAATACATCTTGAAATCGAGGCTCTGATTACGAAACCTCATTTCTCTGTGCTCATGCTCGTGTCGTCAGATGAGTGATACTCTGTGATCTTTGATTTGCTGTATTTTTGTGTTAGTTTAATTTGACCTGACAAAGGTCCAGCATTTAGATAACATAATTTACCCTTGAGTTGATAGTTGATAGGCAAGTAGAAAGGTATTTAATACCTTGGTTCGGTCGTGAAGTTTTAGAATGAATAGATCAGAAGAAGCTTCATATTTTTGATCGTATATAATAACAGAATTTCGACCTTCCAGGGGTCATGATCGAAAATTGATGACCTCTGGAAAGTGAAGGTCGGAATATTGTTTCATTATACGATCAAAAAGATGAAGCTTCTTGTAATAATGTTAAGGAAGGTATTGATTTTTGCCCAATGCACAAAAGATCCGCTGAATTGGTAGACCAATCAAAGCAGTACATTGATGAATGATAGAGGCAAATCCTCTTACCATCTTTGTAAGGAATTTGATTTTGCCCAAAGCACACTCTGACTGTTTAGACTAACTAAGCAGTGCGGTCCTGGCTATTTTGGAATCAACTGCTAAACGTTTTTTTGCGTTATTCAGTGTTTACGAAATGTTTACCTTGCTCAGAAATTATGAAAACATGGCCCCATAAAGGTTTAGGCAAACTCAGGCTGTTAGGTCTAAATTTACTACCTATGGTTCAAGATGGTCGTTCTAGTTGCAGAGTAGTTTATTGCTGTGTGATCGAAGACACATGTTTTATCTTATGAATAATGAGTGTAAAACTCTTGCTATTTGTCCGATTCTTCTCACTATAACAAAAATTACTGTTGTTTAAGCCTTTTATACTTGAAAATCAATAAACTAAACATGACTCTACGAATGGTCAAGATTTACATGAAAACCCAAAATGTGTTCAGAACTATGGTGAGGAATGTTTTCGCATCATGTGCAAGGTTAACAACTCATTTTTTGATACTCAATTGAGTCAAGAGACCCAAGCCTGGAGTTTTAAAGTAAAACTATATCGAAATATGCTTTTATTATTATTAATAATTATTGTTAAAACAGAAGCAGTTTATTCTCATACTTATTTGTCAGACTCAAAGCTTCAGCAGTTATTTCATTTTGCTATATTCGAAATATTCTACTCAATTTTCGCACTATATAAAAAGTTATCACACCTCGTAAACATCAAAAATAAATCAAACATGACTCTTCCATAGGTCAATATTTTCTTGACAATCCAGAATGTGATCAGAAGTACAGTGAGGACTGTTTTTGCATCATTGATAAAGTAAGGATTTCACTTGTGAATTTCGGAGTCTGTTTACATTAAACCAGAGAGTCCATTTTATCTAGATGGATGATGTTCGTTTTTCCACTTGGGATCTTTCAATGACAGTTTATTTGTTCGTGTCATTGGATTCCTAGTGATGATTTGTCGTTTCACACTAAACAGCAATTCATCTCTTTTCTGATTGGGCGATTCCGATCCAACTCTAGGTATTATGATGTGTTCGGTTTCATTTTCGTTTTCCTTCTGACCTACTACTCTGATGAGTGTCAGACCAAAAGCTTCAGTAGTCATTATGTTGCTATGGTTAAGATTTTTCTTACCATCGAAAAGTAATGAAATAACCAAGGCCCTCTCCCTTCACACAAGGTTAAGAATGCAAGAAACTAGTTTATTCAAAATCCAAATTTCATATAATATAATTCCCCTTACATCCATATCCATTTAATTCATTCCCAATGATGTTATTGGCAAATCAAAAACATATCATCCATAATAACAACACTAAACAAGTTCAAATAATTCATTGCCAGAACTTCAGTTTGCTCCACCCTTTCCTTCTTCTCTTCCTCAATCGCCTTTGGTAATCGTCTTCAATCAACTCCCTCAAACTATCTTGTGCCTTTTTAAGAAGAATATCTTGTTCCTCATATCCTTTCTTCATTTCTTCGTTTCTTATTTCCATTCGGTTCTTCTCCTTCTTCCAGTTAATGTTTTCCACTGCAAGACTCGCTTTTTCTGTTATCAGCTTCACAATATTGGTCGTCAAATCTTTATTCAACATGATGTGGTCTTTTTTCAACTTTTTCTCTTGCTCAAGATCTGCGAGAGTTTTAGAAAGATCTTTTTGAGATTGGAAAAACTTGTTTTCCAGGGTGAAATATTTCATTTCAATCTCTTCACGATCGTCTTTTTGTATTCGTAAGTCTTCTTCAAGGTCTTTGGCCTTCTTCTTCATAGATTTCTGCTCTTTTATAATTTTCAAAAAGACTTCGCCATAATCTCTCTCTCTTTCTTCTTCTTTCAGATCATGCAGCTTCTTCATCTTCTCCATCTCTTCTTCAGCCTTTTGCTTGTCTTCCAATGCTTCGATAAGATCTTTCCTTAGTTGATCATTCTTCCTTTTCATTCTCACAACTTCTTCACCAAAAGCTCTCTTATACATCATATCTATCTCATTGTTCAACATCTTCATTCCTCTCAATTCTTCTTCCACCATCTCCTTGTCTTGAACAGCCTGCTCGTGTTCCTTCTCAAATTTGTCCATTTTTGCATTCATTTCGAGAGCTTGTTGTTGTAATATCTTATTGCCTTCCTCTGCATTCTTCAATTTCTTCTTTAAACTTTCCATCTCGCTCCTCATTTCCGTTTCTCTTTCACTCGTCAAGTGTTGCACATCTTTCAAAATATCTTTATTTGCCAAATCTGTTGGCATCTGGTGGATTTCTTCTTCGGCCCCATCTTCATCACTTTTCTCCAAATCAATGGTTTCCATTTTTATCTCCTTCCTTTCAGCTTCCTTCCCTTCATTTTCTTCAAGCACGTCCTTTCGAAAGACATCCGTCTTTGCTGTTCCATCCAATGCATCATGGGTACTTTGCGATCTCATAATACCTTTGATAGAGTTTACATGTGATTTTATCATTTCAAGCCCAGAATCCTTTTCTCCTGGGTTGATGACTATACTCTGATCAGATACAATGACGTTGAAGGGGTGTTCAGATGACGGCGTGAGTGCCATTTTTTCTCTTTGGATAGTCACCCTCTTTCGAAGCATTAGCTGAACCATCTCATTTTTTTCATCCAGCTTTCTCTGTAGCTCGAGCATCTGAAAAAATTAAATAATGTAAAATTAATTTGAGATTCTTAATAGAAAAAAACAAATCAGCAAAATTTAAAAATCATCTTGGTCTAAAGTTGTTGTCATCCGCTGCTAGGGAATTTAGCATTGGTGGTTATTGTGTTAACTTAATAGATACTCCATGAACGAGACCTTGAGCTTAAACCAAACCCTGGATCTGCATACAGAGTTGGCCTAAGTAAGCTAAATGGCTAGAGATAACAACTTACTATGAAAAAAGCAGCAAAAACAAATCTCATGCATCATTCAGTATTCAGGGATTCGTTAGATTGTTATTAGTTCCCAGTTCTGCTTTGATTTCTTTTGAAGACCTGATCCTAATCGTTGTTTCTTACTGAAATAAATAATTTCATCTGCTAAAAAGTGGATTTTCTCTTTGAACTTACCTTGCATTCCTGACTTTTTGGCTTCCTTTCTTTCTTTAGGAGCTTAACTTGCTCGATAAGTGTTTTATTCAGTTGAAGGAGTTTTTCCTTCGCAAATACCGCCTCTTCCCTTTTTTTTTTCTCTTCGCGTATTTCAATTTGTATAATACGCAGTTCTTTTTTCATAATTGCGATCTCTTTGCGAAAATCTGAAATCATTTTTAGTCGATCGGAAACCGATTCGGCACTATCGTTATTCAAATTCATTTTCAGAAACTTGTTGCACGTCCAATGAATTCAAAATATTTGAAATTTTTGGCAAGATTGTTGGTTTTGAATACTTTCATTTCAATGTGACGTCAGATGAATCAAATATATCTTGAAATCGAGGCTCGCACTACGCAACCTCATTTCCCTGTGCTCATGCTCGTGTCGTCAGATGAGTGATACTCTGTGATCTTTGATTTGCTGTGTTTTTTGTGTTGGTTTAATTCTATCTGACAATTAACCAGCATTTAGATAACATAATTTACCCTTGAGTTGATGGTTGATAGGTAACTATAAAGGTGTCCTATTGAATGCATTGGGTCGGACGAGAAGTTATAGAATGGACAGGTTCTATACAATACCAATATTTTGACCTTCCAGAGGTAATGATCGAGTATTAATAACCTCTGGAAAGTGAAGGTCGAAATATTGTTTTTATATACGATCAAAAAGATTAAGTTTCTTGTTATACTGTATAGGAAGGTGTAAAGGATCCACTGAATACTTTGATACTTTCATTACAGTACTTTGATGGTAACATACATACATACATACATACATACATACATACATACATGGTGATAACGAGCTGATCCACAATAGTTGTGGCTCTTCATCTCTTTAAAAAGTAAATTATAAAAAATAGTAATAATGATAATAAATAAATAAGTAAATAATCAAAGATCACTAGATTATTAAATGTTTTAAAAAATTGATAAAAAATATTTAAAAGGTGTCCATTTCATTGATCTTCGAGCCTTGCGAATAAATGTCTCCTTAAAGCTGAACAGAATACAGGGAGATTGACAGAGAGGTTGACAGACGCAAAGAGGGGGAGGTTGACAGACGCAAATCCTGTTACCATCTTGTAAGGTGTTTGATTTTTCTCAAAGCACAAAGAGTCCTCTGTTTTGCTATGTTTTCGATTTTCTTTGCCATCCTCAAGTTCTATACCGATCAAAACTGAATTACAGAGAGCTAAAGATGGGTTCGAACCCATATCATTTGAATAAGGGTCAAGGGATCCAACCACTCGGCCATCCCCATCACGAGAGAAATAATTTCTGTTTTCATTCACCCTAACCATGCTTCACCTCAAACCAACTCAAATCAACCTTGAAAGATATAAACTCACTAACTATGTTTATTGCCGTGTAATTATGCTAATTTTTTTATTTATCAATTAAAAACAATTAACGATTCAAAATCCTAAATTTACTGAATTTGCCTTTCAAGTTATGAAATTTGATGAATATAGAAAGAAGCGTTCTGGTACATAAAGAGCACAAGTAAATATTTCTAATGTATTATGTTAATATTTCATGGTACTAAATGAAATTAATTTGATATATTTACTAATGAAATTTGATGGAACGGGTGAGCAGCCTGATTAAGGTAGGCCTTCATCTTGAATGAGAGTCTTTAAGGGTTGCGGATGGAGGGGGCTGCTAGCTATTTTAAGCCTTGAATTTGAATGCTTGCGACTGTATATTTGATTTTTTCCCTATTTTATATTTTGCAGAAGAAAGAATAAGAAATGGTTTGACTTTAAGGTAATGCTTATTCTATCAAACTTATTCTTAGTAATTACAATCTTGTGCTATTGGATTACTAATTTCTTTCAGCTGAAGGATATTTTAAACTTTTAATATAAAGACCTGTACTTAATCCCACCATTAGAGCTCGTTGAAGTTTTTTGTATATAGTTGATAGGCAAATACGCTTACTATCTTCATAAGGTATCAGTTTATGTGCAAAGCACGAAGGGCCCACTGAAGAGCAGTGCGACCCTTGTCCTTCCTCTCGTTGTGACCACACTTCGTGATTCCTTTTGCCTTTTTGCCTGGATTATAGAGAGTCTGCAAATTCTCTCCTCACCCTCTGTGACAGTTCTGAAGGTTGTTTCGAGCCCGGACCCTTTAAGCAAGGGTCAAGTGATCTAACCACTTAGCATCCCTGTACAATAAATGTTAAATTTTGAAATGCTTCTAATGCAGTAATGTTGAGAAATCCAATTTTTTATCCAAATTTTTGCCATGAACATCTGGCATTTTAGTTTTTTACTACTCAAGGTGATTTTGATTTTTCATTAAATCATAAATTGTTTGCAAGGTTCCCCATCCAATTATATTTCCTGGCTATGCCCCCTGGAGCCCATTTTCTTAAGTCGTATTCTTTTCTGCTTCTTAAGTTGAAAAACGCCTGTGGGACTGGACAAACTGTGTCCTACCTGGTACCATTTAGAATTTAGAAGAATTTAGAATTTAGAAGAATTTAGCTCTTGATGCAGGAAACAGATACCTGTTGCATACTGTCTCTGATCCAGACCCTTTCAATGGCTATCGTGTAAAAATAAAATGTATTCAATCATATTTTTCCGTCAATGGCTATCATTTTCACTGTCATTTCTTTGTCATTAGTGATGCTATTGTTGCAAAACAGAAGCAAGAAGAGTGGCAGGAATTGTTGCAGGAAAAGAAAAGGTGTGTTCTTTAATTTAGATAATTCATAAGTTATGGTCTAATATGGGAAAGTAAATTTTTACCAGAGAAGGCTACTGCGATTGACATATGCCTAATGTGGCTCTCTCAAGGTTGCTGTGCTAACTTATTGTCCTGGTTTTGGACAGTGGTTAACACGCTCACCTTTCTTTTGTGCAACGTAGGTTTGAGACCAGTATTTAGAATTTAGCATTGTTTTACTTTGTGATTTACTCTTCTAAAATGATATCTGGCATACTGTATACCACATACTATATCGTATACGAACAGGGGTACTTTTTGGGGCGCCCGGTATAGTAACTCATTGAATCATTGCAGCCTAACAAACATGCCCACCAAGTATTTGGAACTGAATGTTATGAAAAGGTTTTTGAAATAAAATACTTTTGGAGTATTTGAAGCAATTGTATTATCTTGAAATATAGGCAAAAGCTTCACGAAGAATGGCTTGCTAAGGAAAAACTAGCACAAGAAGAATTTGAAAAGAAGAAAAATGATGCCGAAAGACGAAAGCAGGAAAGAATTGAACAAGAGGTACTGTTTTGTATTTTGTACTAGATTGTTCAAAATATCTTTTCATATGGCTTGTGTTGAGAAAATACTATTAGAAAGGCATACATTCATAAGACACGGTCTAGTACGGGAAACAGTATTCTACCAAAGAGGGCTGCAAAAATGTTCGTAGCCTATCACCAGGTTTCGAACCCAGGACTTTACCCTCCAAATGCAAGTACAACCACTGTCCTAAACCAGGACAATAAGTTGGCTCAGTAGCCTTGAGATGTTTCTTGAGATCTGGCAGAGGCATATCATAATTTTGATAGCCCTGTTTGGTAAAATGTAATTTCCCTTGTTAGACCATGCCTTTAAAAGTAATATTTTTATATTTGGAAAAATGATACGGAAATGAAGCACTTGAAAACTATAAAATCTGAAAGTTTAAAACTAAAATCCTAAAAACAACTCTCCAAATATTGGTGGCAGGGATCGCATTGAAGGTCAAGAAGTCCTCATAATGGTCCCCTCTGGTGCCGAGAATGTTTCCATGATGTCAATGATTCCTGTTTACTAATCGTTGCTTCTTTCTCTCATTATATGATTATTTGAAGCATTTAACTTTTCTCTCATTCAGAAAAGAATAAAAGAAGAATGGGAGAATCAACAAAAATATGAGAAACTCGCCAGTGAACGTAAAGAGAAAGCAGTAAGGGAGCGAGAGGTGATCCTTGTGGTTTACTTGTTGTCAGTCAGATTTTGGTATCTTTTTTATAATGATTTTAATTATTTGAATAGCTGAATCGTAAGTGTAGTCATGATCCAACAGGGTTCATTCATCCAGTGTCAATCTGTGTTCTGTTGCTGTTAATTGGTATTCAATTGGTTTTCTTTAGTTTTCGATGTTGTTCGTTAGTGTGCAATCGTGTTTGTATTGGAGTAGTTAGTCGTTATCATCAGGCTATACCTATTGCTATAGTTTTCAAAAAGCTATAGATTCGTTTACAGGTAGAGGTAGGTTTGCCTTCAGAAGTTTTGAGTTTTTTTTTGTTTTGTCGAATAATTCTTTTTTAGATTATGTTTGTTTGGGAAGGGCTTATTTCTAGGGAATAGCTTGATTGATCGAACGCAACCTTAACTTAACTCTGATAGAAATAAACCATGAAAGATGACTTTCAAGAGAGCACACAGAGAAACTTTTTGAATTCACTGGTTTTATCCGATGTTCAAACAACCGATCAGTTCCAGCAAATGTATCTTTCATTATTGAATTTAACTTTATTTGATTTTGTATAAATTTTACTCTTAACATTACCAGATTTAGAAGGACTGGGTAATTTTTCCCCGCGATGAAAGTTCATTGGAGCACCCCCTTACTGGCAAGGAGGCTACCCCGCATGCTGGCCCTTATCACTATTACAGACCTATCTCTCTCTGAATGTCGAGGAAATAGATTGCCTGTCCTTAAAGATAATGATATTTGATACCGCTTTTTACCTAATATTTTCATAATTCTAATTACCCTGTGAAGGAGATGGTGCAGGGATTTATATCTTGCAGACTCGATAAACAGTCCTTTTAATTTCAGCTTTTAGAAATTAACGTAATCGCAAGATATTCGTAGATTTACCTGTAATTTAACCTTGACTTGGACGAAATCTAGCAAGAAATATTCAATAGATATTGAAGATATTTGCAAACAATTTACCCAGGCTGGAAGGTAAGTGCTCCAAGAAGAAGTAAATATGTTTCTAAACACTTCTGGTGACATTTCCTAGACTGAACCCAGTATTCCTGAAAGATTTCTTTTTTTTGGAAAGGAAAGGACTTATAATCTGACATGTTGGAATGAATTTTCTCTTCCTCTTAACTCAGTAAAATATTGCTTAAAATCGATAGGATTTAGAGGCCCACCTGTCTGGGCTTCCTTCCTTCAAAATATGAGATATTTTGGGTCTGTCCATAAAATAAAGAGGTGCAGATCTGGAAAAAATGGGTTGAATTGAAAACTTCTCTAATATCAATATCCTAATGTGCCCCTTATTGGTTAAGAACGGCATGGAGGAAACGGCTATTGCTGGATCTACAAGTCGCGTTCAAATGATAAATATGACTTTTCAATCACTTAGCTTATTACTATACTATACAAGCTTCGCAAGTAAAAAACGGGAACTCGAAATAATGGCCTTCAAAAATGATTCCTTTCAGCCAAATTTTTCATATTTTTTTTATTTAAACTCTTACATCCATGTTAAAATGTTTTAGGGTTTGTTATTGATTAGATATTTTATGTTTTTCACAGACAAAACTAGCAAAGGTGCTTGAAAAGTCGGGTATCATCAACTCCTCTAAAGTAAGAATTCCTTTATTTCTAGTTTACTTGATTACTTGATTACTTAATGGCAGAAAGATCAATTTTAGCCTATTTCATTTTGTTTAAATTCAGTGGAAAATTGGCGTTTTCCGCTAGTGGATTGCTGAATTTATCCAAACATTCATAGAATGAAAATAGCCTCTAAGAACCTTTTATCTTACAACTGTAAAAATATCTTGTTTTTTTAATTAAGGATGAAGGAGAATGGCATAATCCCATTGCAGAAGGAATTCCTGAAAATCCCAAACTTTATGGAACTGAACAGGTAATCCCTGATTTTCTTACTATTTTTCTGCCTTCTTGGTTTGATATGTGAACTATTTCTTGTTACTAACGATTTCGAGACAATCTTACAGCAACGTTAATCGATTCCCTAAGATTGAGGAACAATGCACATTTGGGGGGTACACAACTTACCATTGGATGGGGATATGCTGAGGGTATGGGCCACTGAGTGCTATGACAAGTCCCTGGACAACTTTAGCCTTCAGTCCCCTCTTATTTTGCTGTTAATGTGGATTTTAGAATCAAATCATCCACTTAAATTTGAGTTGTAAGTGCCTTTCTAGGTAGGAGCTCTTATGACCTTGTGTTTACTTCCATCATGACTGGCACAGTAGTTGTATCCTTGTGTATTTTGATTGTTAAAAAAACTCAAATTCTTACAGAACAGAATTAGAAGTAAACATGATTTTTGAAGGAGATGGTTACTGGACGACCAGGATAGCTGGAGTATTCTATTTTTTCCGTTGTTTCCGATCTCTCTGACTTTTTTAAAGTTTTTTATTCATAATCTTGCAGGATCCAAACAACTGCTCATTTTACTTGAAAACAGGGGCATGCAGATTCGGTGAAAGGTATGTGAAACAATTCAAAGATGCTGGCTTTTCATATTGACACTATTCTTTTATCGTTTACCTATTTTATAGGGCTCTCTGTGGATTAATTCTAAGTTAACAGTCACATTTGGATATATTTTTAGTGATTTGTCATAAATGCCATGTCCAGGAGATGCTTGCCCGATATTTATTGCCATCTCTTCTAGTTAGCAATATTTTGAAGTCAAAGAACTCCGCACTTTTTATCTCGCTGAACATTACCAAAATCTTTCTCCATATATGATACATTGTAGAAGTGACAGTGCCAACTGAGGATTGGCCAATCATAGCTCGTTTTGAATTGTTTTTAATGGCATTTTCATTCAGTCAAGATCATATGCAGCCGTCATTTGTTGTAATAGCTATGTATCACGAAGTTCCATATTCTTATAACCTATTCTGTGAATAGAGATCCTGCATCTACTAAAATTGATGTTGGTAAAAGAGAAGCCTTAATTGTTAAAGTTATCAGAGTGGCAAAGATATTAGAAAAGTATATTTTGATGGTTTCATCCAAGATCCTGCATTCATTTCTTGTTTTTAGATGCTCACGGCAACACCCCAGACCGGACAGTGGTGTGACATTACTCATTCCAAACATGTTTCAAGATGTTCGCTTGACTGAGGTTATGCTTGATGAGAAGGATCAGGACGTCGGACTTGAGGTGTGTATGAAGTTGATTCGTTTGTAATTAGGGTTTATTTCTAAAAAACATTCACTGTAGGGGAAACTTGATAAATTATGTTATTCTTATTCATCTCTGTATTATACAAGACAAAATATGAGGAAATTTTCCAAGTGAATGTTATAATGGAAAACTTAAGTTGTATTATAGTCAATAACAACACGTTTTGTTTAATTGCTTTATCATTTCTTGCTAAATAAACAACTTACAAAATATATTTTAGAGGGACATACCTATGTACATGTAAAAGAAAAAAACAGAGTGCGAGCTTGTTCTTCACCAAACACTATTATGTGGCGAAATATTCGCATGGAAAGTCATTTTCTTGCCAGTTTTTTCATTAATATGATACATTTATTGTTGACAGTAAACTCAAGTTTATGATAACATTATAAACCAGAGTTTTCATTTTTCTGATTGCCTTAACTCGGTTGTCTCTTCTTTTAGTTTGATGAAGACGAATTATATCAGAATTTCAAAGAGTTTTACCATGATGTCCTGGGAGAATTCAAAGTTTTTGGTGAAATTTATCAATTCAAGGTAAGATATATGATAGAGGCCCTTCATGGTGCATTAAATTATGTTTTTAGACTGGCTTATCTTTGTTAGAGAGAGATTATTCAGCATATTGTTGGTCGAATCATTCAAGCGTAAAACAAACTTTCGTCTAATAATTTGCATGCTTCTATTTTTCTTTCTTAGGTATGCAGCAATTTTGAACCACATCTTCGTGGCAATGTTTACGTGCAATTCAGAAGGTGGGAATATATGATTTAATTTTCGGCCTTTTCCTTTAATGGTTTTTGGGTGTAGCCCAAACCCTCAACCTCACCATCTTCAGTTCTGTCGAGCTAGACCTGCAGTTTTCTCGATTTACTTTATCTCAGCCATTGATACTACTTGTACTTTCTAATTAAACTGAGATAGAGAGGGGGCTTACTTGAGGGTATAGTGACTTGGTATTATAAATCTATGGTGGCCACCTTAGCTCCTTGTGTTCAAGTTCGTAATCTTGAGGAGCTGGATCCTAGCGACTGCAAAACCAGGGTGTTGATCTCTACACTGCAAAGAGAAGAGGCTTACTCAAAAGAAGGCGTTCATCGTACTTTTACGGTATACTGATGAATTTTTGACTTTTCTTTGTAGAGAGGAAGATGCATTAGCTGCATTCGCAAAATTCAATGGCCGTTGGTATGCTGGCAGGCAATTATCAGTTCAGTTTTCACCAGTTACGAAGTGGAAGTCAGCAATATGTGGTATGGTTTATATATTATTATTCGTTATTCAACCTAGTATTTTACATTCTATCTGATACTTTTGATTCTAGGATTTGAAAAATAATATTTTCTATAAAACCTACCGTAAATATTCTGTTCGTAACAGTTGATAACAGTGTCCTTTTGAAAGTGAGCGATCTCAACTTGTAATAACATTCCTAGTATTAGTATTATTATTATCATATTATGTCTGTATGTAAGTATGACTTTTGTTTCAAAAATGATTATCTTTCGTTTCACAGGAACGTTTGCCCGCAATCGCTGTCCACGTGGTAAAAACTGTAATTTCTTGCACGTGTTCAGAAACCCAAACAATGCCTTCTCGGATGCTGATCGTGATTTCGACTCAATGAGAAACCGACCACCAAGTTCTCACCGAAGTGAACGCGAATGGAGAAGCAGTACGAGGGAGTTAGAAAGGTAGGGAAGAAGATTGAGAGAATTTACGACAAGTACCTGAGGTACTTGGCAATAGACGCTTTCGCTGCATTTTACTGGTACCTATTTATAGCAGATCGAGACGTGTTATTTTGGGTTCCTTTTTGAGCAGTTAAAATCTTGGGTTTCATTTCGTTGAGATTACACTCTTGTGTTAAATCTTTGAGCATAACGTTAAGTATCTACCCATAGGATTTCTACCCCAATCATGTACCCATCATTACAAGACGAATCGAATTTCAATGTATACCCTTACTGACATATGAATCTCGCGATTCAGGACTTTAATGGTCCCACCACCCACCCTCACGAACCTTCATGTCACATCCATCCCTGTTACTTGACCTAAGGCTAGTGAAACCTGCCAATTAACTGCTTTTCTATTATAACCATCCATTCATCTCTCGGTTTGCTAAAGTACCTCCTTGTTTCTGATTACCACACGCCTATTTCTTACTCGTATTGCAATTAAGATCATTACATTTTTAATTAATTTAGGCGCTGGGAGCGAGCCGACAGCAACTACTATGACCGAAGCCGGAGGGAAAAGTCTCATCACAGCGAACGTAAACGAAGATCGAGGTCACATGACCGATATAGAGAAAGATCAAAATCTCCAAAGCGTCACACCGTTCGCTCGAACTCTAGAGAAAGAAGCACATCAAAATTGAAATCAAAACGTCATAGACAGAGGTCAAGGTCACGTGAACGTAGGTCAAAGTCGCGGGAAAGAAGGTCAAGGTCACGTGAAAGAAGGTCTAGGTCACGTGACCGGAAGTCCTTGTCTCGCAAGGAAAAGTCAAGATATGCTGCTGTGTCAAAAAGACGAGACCGATCTAAGTCACTTTCTCCCTCGTTAGAACCAAAGAAACGTGGCAAGACCAGAAGAAAGCGGTCCTCATCCATGTCGTCCTCACTCTCCGACTCAAGTGACGAAAGCGTTCACAACTATAACTCAAAGAAGAACGCGGTAGGAAAGCGAAGACAAAGCTCTAAGAGTTTTAGGAAGGATAGAAACTTTAGAAATAGTTATGCTGAGGATAATTTTGAAGTTGAAGTTGAAGATGACTCGGATTAGCTAGATGAAAAGGATCATGAAGGGGCATGAAGAACAGTCGACCTTGAAGTCCGTTCATTGATTTTGGTTGAGTTTCATTAGAATAGATGTCTACAAAGATCCAACACGGGTTCTCGTACGATGCTACAAGAAGGCATACACTGGGCTTCTTTATGCTTCGCGAAAGGAAAAAATCAACAATTAATAAAACACTTAATAACTAACAGATATGAGATTGTTTGGCGCGTTGAGGGTTTTTTTGAGAGGGTCTTGCACGATCTTCTTATGACGAAACTCCGTCAGCCTTTAGTGAATCGATTATGGGCCTAAACAGCACTACAGCTAGTTATAGGAAAATATAGCCAATGTATAGAAATATCGGTATCTGTTAGAGATGAAATTGTTTGGTACGTTGAGGGAATTCCCAAGGAAAGCTTAGCCATCTTATTATGATGAAACTTTACCAAATCACATATTGGACTGCTATTAAAACAAATATATCAAATGACCTGGAAGCCTTTTGTTGTTTTCCTTTGTAAACTTTTTCCAACTATTCATATTATACATCAGTAAAAAATTCGTTTCGCACCCTTTCTGTCCATTTACATAGCCTAAAGTTCCTATCATCCATATCCTAATGAGGTTAGAAAAACTTGAGCACGGTGAAGACCAGTTTAGACTAGAGCAAAGAACTGGAACAAAAGTCTTCCAGGCCATACCCTCGAAGACTAGACTTCTATAGTGGAGCTGGTATGAATGTGCCTGTGGCAATCTAAACGGTAGACAGACTCATACTCAAATTCAAATACTCAATTTTTACCTTTTTCCTGGACCAGTATTGCTTCCTAAGTGGATCTAAAGATTATTGGTACCATTCGTGTTTGGTCGATTTTGATCAAAAACCATGGACTAATTATCATGTTTTTTTTCAATTTTTTGTCTATTTGGAGGAAATATTTTGGTGATTTTATGTCTTTTCTGGTAATTTGCTTGCTTTGTGGATGAGGGCCTGGGTCCTACCTTATTTTAGATGACGTCATCGAAAGAGCGTCATTAACATATTTTGGTGGTTACTAAACTTATTCACCGTCTCTGTCAATGTTTGGGTCTTCACTTCCCATGTTTCCTGCGCATTAAAACCTCTATCTTGCTTAACTTTTAGTTGTCTCCGCTATTCATAAACAACTGCCTAATTATCGTGAGATCTTAATAAGATAAAAGGCGCTTCATGTTTCTGCTAGAATCCAGAATAAACACTTGAAAGGCAAAGAAGAGGAGGGAAGACGAAGAAGAGGAACGAAAAAAATTTTAGGAA
The DNA here is from genome assembly GCA_963924455.1 of Pelagia noctiluca. Lineage (NCBI taxonomy): Eukaryota > Metazoa > Cnidaria > Scyphozoa > Semaeostomeae > Pelagiidae > Pelagia > Pelagia noctiluca. The sequence continues at coordinate 14,325,000 of OZ004325.1, forward strand.
GGCCATTTTTGCCTAGGCCTAAGTAGGAGTTCCAGGAATAAAATTGAGAAGAAAGCACGACGAAAATGGCCCAGAATGCAACAGACCGCTCACTATCTGATGAGTCAGCTCCAGTTCCCAATCTTGCACTTCAAGCAATTATTCGGCCAGCTTTAAAACAGGTAGTCTGAAGTAAACCAATGAATTTCATGATGCCAAATTTAATGTTGATTGGTAATTCAAAAACACCCTCTCTTCTTGAGAGTTTGTGTGTATCTAGACGTTTATACTTATTCCCCAACCCCAGACCTTGATGGTCCTGGGGTAAGGTGACTTGAAGTTGTATGAATTCAAATCCAGGAAGTTCTTTTTCTCTATTCTGCAGTAAATACGCACTTTATAGTCTTTGTAAGGAAGTTTATTTGCTAAAACAGATTTTGAATTAGCACTTTTTTGGGACACTGTAGACCATACCTTTTGAACACAGAAGCAGAGAGTGGAAAGCTTGCACTCACTCGCAACAATACTTGCACCCCTCCTATTGTCGTCAGTTGTTTCATCAACTGCCTATTGTTTTGATGATGTTGCTTGCTATGATGCGTCTGCAAATAATGTCCGGTTTTCCAACCTGACATTAGCCCATGTCTTGATCTAACTTACAAGTTTCTCTTCTTTTTAGGTCAAAACGGTTGATACATCATCAGCTGATAATCTCATTTCAGCATTTGAAGCTGTAAGTTTATCACCATTTTCTTTTTGTACATGATCTTTATTTTTCTTGGCAAGGTTGTACGAACCCTGACTCGTCTTCTTACTAAAGTTGATCAGCACCATTGAAATAAATCTTCAAAGGAGAGGGGAAAATTGTGTAAATACCTTGGATTTAAGGAAATCAATTGTAAAACTAAATCAAGAGAAGGGAAAACTAAAAATCCTTGGATACAGGAGGGTTATCTTCATGCTTTTCTTTTTTTCTGTTTCAAAAGGCAGAGGATGCGATTCCTGGAATAACACAAGAAATTCTTGAAGGAATATTGAGATCAGGTTGGTATTTGATTTTTACATGCCCTGCATAGTAAACATTATTTGAGTGGTCGGTTTATTGAAGAGTAAACAAGAATGAAATATATTTCTTTAACCAGTTGGTAATTTTTACTTATTATGACAAATTTCAACTGATACAATACATTATTATTTGTGTTGACTCTTTCACTTTGTGTACTTAAGTAAAACATCATTTTCCCATTATAACAACCAACTTGAAATTAGGGAAATCTGTATTGCATAAAAATTTTGATAATCATCCAAAGTTTGTATGTATCCAAACCAAACAGCGAACCTGGGAAGTAGCCTTTTTAGAAGATTCTATATACACATTGAATGTTGTAATAAATGCTTATTTGCTGTATCTACAAAGTAAGTGCTCAAGATACTCAGGCTCAGAAGAAGCTGTCCATCGCTGGTCCTGTTCAAACATACAAACACATTTGTATTGTCGGGGCTTACCTGAACATTTTGAAATTTAGGTTCTCAGAGATGCAATTGGGTGCATTTTTAGAAAGTAATTTACTTGAAAATGAATCAAAAGTACTGTAGAAATCTGATGTTTCAAAAAGCAATATCATCTTTTGACAAAATGAGTGTTTTAGCCCAAATTGTGGTCCGACCAACGCCGCACTAACTGCACCAGTTTGGTCAGGTCTGGTACTGGAAGACTCCCCCCTTTCTAGAACTTCTGGCTATGTTTCTGCAGAACCATAGATATAAGGTGGTATAGGGATAACCTTTGAAATGTTTTTCTTTTTAGAGGGCTTCACAATGAATATAAGTGAGATATTACTTCGGTGTTCTGCCACTAATTCTGAAGGTAAGATTCTTTTTTAGCCTTTTTGAATTTTTTTTTTTAACAGTCTTTAATTGGTAGAGGAATTGGAAATTTAGCAATGCCAATATAGTTCTTATTTTGCTATGTTTTCGGATTTTCTTTGCTATTGTTATTTTTTTTTGTTAAAAAAATTTCTGGAATTGTTTATTCAATGTTTTAAAAGGAAAGTTTGTTGTTGTTATTTTTTAGACTTTGAAATAGAACGAGAAGAAATTGAGTTCATCAAGCTTAGCAGAAAAGCGCAAGGTATAGCACTGGATCCTTCATTATTTTTGTATGCTTTGAGTTTAGAAATACAAATATCAAATTGGATGGACAATGAAAATGTGAAATGCCAGCTGCATTTAAGCCACCTTATACTTGAATGAGGTCAACATTTTAAAGATTGAGCAATGTTCATTATTGGTTTTAGCCAGGGCTAATAGGAAGCTTAATTTTCTTTTCCAGAGTTAAAGTTCATCCTTGGAAAAATTCCCATGGAAATCCTGGACAGATCAAAGTTCCTGCAAACTATAAAGTATGTCTTTAAACTCAATTCGGTTTATTTGTTTTTATCCCGTTAAGTGGATCATGTATCTCTTCTTACTTGTTTTTTTACAGAGATATTGCAAGTGCAATCAAAGAATTGCTTGATTCTGTCAATGAGGTGTTGAAGGCCTACCAAGCGCAAGGCAAGATGAGGGAATATAGAAGAGTAAGCATGATTATTTTTCTTTCTTTTTTTGCAAAATGAACCATCCTGAGACAGATAGTTGGAAATCCTTTGGTGGGGTCACATCAAAAGGGAGAACTCACTACTACTCAACCTATTCAGTGGGCCCTTTATGCTTTGCCCATAAGCCAATACCTTTCAAAGATAGAAAGCTTATTTTTCTATTAACTATAAATGCATTTCTCAGCTACACTATATTTTTTATAAGAAAAATTTTATAAGAACACGAGCCTCAAATTTTGCCAAATCTTAAAAACAAGCTAATAAAAAACCGAGGCTGATCATTACAAGGTCAATATAAGAATTATACGAAATAACCATAAACCTGACCAATAATTACAAAACAAGCAGATTGACAGCAGACAGATATATCAGATGGTCAAGAGAGTCCACATTTGAACCAATTTACATAACTGTTAGCGAAAACAGGCTTCAAAATCATTATAAAGTAGAAACAATTTCAGAACATTTCAGGCCGAAAATAGAGGAATATTTAACTTCAAGTCAAATTTACTGGTTCTTTTAAAAGAAAAAGTGTAATTTAGCTTTTTATTGGATCTTGTGTACTTTGTGCATAATCGATACCTTGCAAAGATAGTAAGCGTATTTACCCATCAACTATTGATACACTGCTTTTATCACTTAAACTATTCAGTCGGCCCATTATGCTTTGGGCGTGAACCATACCTTACAAAGATAGAAAGCTTATTTGTGTATCAAATATGAATGTTCTACTACAATTAGTGGAGTCATTCAGTGGGTCCTTTGTGCTTAGTACACGAACCAATACCTTAGGAAGTTAGTAAGCTTATTCACACATTAACTATAAATGTACTGTTTGATAAGATCTACCTATTCAGTGGGTCCTTTGCACTTTGGCAATAAACCAATACCTTACATAAGCATATTTGCCTATCAACTCATCTCAAATTTTTTTTCTGTTATCTTTTTACCTTCCATTTTTTTACAGACATTGGAACAGAACAAACGGGAGTTTGTGAAATACTCAAAAAGCTTTAGTGACACCCTCAAACAATACTTCAAAGATGGAAGGTAAAGCAATCATTTGATCAAGACAAATCAATATGTTTTTCTCATAGTCATCAAAGAAAATAATTTGAAATCCAGAACAAGATAACCATTGTATTCACAATTACATCTTCAAGCAAATTTAATCACTCTTTGATTTCAAGAATTAGCCATTTTTAGGTTTGAAAGATATTTCCTAAACAAAATTGAAAAAATGAATTTAGCTTAAAAATGTCTGCCAAACCATTTGATTTCTTGATACTATTTTATAAGAACAATCTCTCGACATTGCCGAAATTTAAGAATACTTTTAGTAAGAAAAGGTGGATTACTGGCTACAGATTGAGAAGAAGCAGGGTTTAGAAAATCAATCAAAATAAATCCTTTGAATAAAAATGACCTGTGTAAGATTCAAACCCATTACCTCTGAGTTCATGCCTCTATTTCTCTACCAACTGAGTGAGATACCCAAGCCATATCAGTCACACAAATGGCATCACCAATCACCGAATGTAGAAACGAACCTATCCATATTTATGCTATAATTCAAAGGAAAATATTGTCAACCAAATGGCCTTTTGATCTAGAATTGATATATCACCTTATCTGTTTTTCTGCAATGAGTAATTTTTCGATACAATTAGTAACCAATCGATTAAACTTGATAACCAATTCTTTCTCGATTGAACTTAATTGCACATATTTGTACACCCAATTCTAAAGATGCTTTCTCTTTTTAGGCAGGAAAGTGTTTTCGTCAGTGCGAACAAGCTGATAAACCAAACGAACAATATCATTATCGTTTTTAAGATGGTTGGAGGTACTGTATAAACTACTCGATTAATTGTATTTTGTATCATATTAGTAAAACATATTAGATGGGAAAATTAATTCAAGAACACCGAGTTTTGGATCTCTCTAAATCACTTGAATATTTTGAATGAGAAAGGCGAGGAAAATTGGAAACATAGTGAAACATAATAACTACTGAAGCTTCGAGACAATGCGTCAGAAAGAGAACGAAAATTAAGCCCAGCGAAATATATCCAGAGGCCAATCAGAAAGGAAGGCAAATGATTTGAAAAGTGGAAAGAACCAATCATCTCCAGAAGTCCAGTGAGATGAAGAATCAACTTTTAAAGAAAAAGTCCTTATGAACCAAGAAAATGCTTTATGAATTTTTATTGTATACATATCATAAAAGCTCTATTAAGCCCCTCTTCTATTTAAAGCCCATCCTCTTTTCATACAAGAAAGATTACGGGGTAAAGGTGATGAGTTAGGGATTGCTAATGAATGTATTCGATCGTAGTATTGTGAATTTATAACCTTTCTTTCTTGAGAGTGAAGAATTTCTTCGCCAAACCCTCTTTAAAAAGCACCTGCTCTAATAAGTCACCTTCTAGAACCTCAAAAATAATTTAACCCCCCCGGTGGCTTAAAATAGCCTTTACCAACAACAACTACAACCAACAGGTCTGTTTTATCTACATAGTATATGGATAATAGAGATTTGAGGAGAAGCGGGATTTGGATGATTAATCGAGATAATTTGTGTGTAGGACTCGAGATAAACCCACGACCTCTTTGTATACAACAGTGATAGTGCGTTATACACTAGCCTATTGGAAATATTGCACATGTTGATTCAAAATGGCGGCAAAGTTGCAAAGCTGTGAGGGGTAGGCCTTAACTAAAATTCCCATAAATTGTGTCAGACTGCTCTCAAGAATATGATTTTGGTGTGGAAATTTTGCTGAAACCATATTTCATAACAATAGGCAATAATAAATTGAGGACGAAACTATTTATGACTTGGGATTTGAGTGATGGTCAAATTATAAGCAAGGAGCTTTTGAGGAAGAAGTTGTCATCTAAAATCAGTGCAAAAGTGTTTTAAAAATTCATTAATTAGGTGAAGTGCTTTGTTACTTTGTTGCTACTACTTTTAGGATCCACACTAGTCTTGTCCTTGCTGTCCCTGTAGTGAGGCAAAAAATTGGTAGGGGGTTGCAAAAATTTCAAGCTAAGGAGGAGAACGTGAATTTTAAAGCAAATTTTTATAAATAAAGAAATTTATCTGATACACACGATTCTAATTCTTCATTATTGCTGTGTTTGAGGTCAGTGACCAAGTAAAATACTCCATAGATATAAATTATAGTGGCATTAGAAGGTGAACAAACAACATGCTTACCTGCTGAAGAATGACAAAATTGCGACTGATGTGTGGGGTGCAAGGTGAAAAATTACTCTACCCCACCCTTAAAATGTTTTGAGACTCCTTCATTTTCCCCTTATGCCTTCATACAGAGGAAAAACATAACCCATGGAAATCCTCAAAGCAGTGGCAACAAAGTAAGAAAGCACTTTGCCATATTAATGACTTTTTACAAAACTTTAGCACTGATTTTAGATCATAACCCCTTCTTCAAAAACGCCTTGCTTATATTTGACCATCAATAAAATCCCAAGTCATAGATAGTTTCTCCCTCAATTTATTATTGCTTATTGTTATGAAATATGGTTTCAGCAAAATTTCCTTAATTTTGCAACCAAAAGCCTGTATTTGTGAGCTGTCTGACAGAAGTTATAGGAATTTTAATCTAGGTCTAGCCCTCACAGCTTTGCAATTTTGCTGCCATTTTGAATCGACTTGTGCAATAATTTTAATAGCCTAGTGTAGTAGGCGAGAGGTGCTGTAGTCGGTATTAAGGTAAAGTAATAAAGTCTGCGTTGCAGCGCGTAACCTGTAGGCTGGCTTCTTTCATTTTGATACAGAAATCTCTTTGATATTCTTTAGTGAATAACATTTGATTTGGGGCTTGGCTCAGCTTTTTACCAAAATTGTGAAACAACACGTTTTCCATTGAGAAAGTACTTTTTGAAGAATGATTTTAGTATTCAATGCACCAAAGTGTAGGAATTGTTCGCAAAGAGATCTTACTTACTTTTCCTGTGTAATATACCTTTTTAAATTATATCTAAACACAATCTCTTTCAGATATAAAAATTGACAAACAATTATAATTTTTGTCGAAGGTTATACAATGCTGGTTCTCAAGGGATCCTGCTCTGAGAACGCAGCTTTTAAAAAATCCTAAATTCATTCAGTTTTCTCTTGAAGTTCTTAATGTGCTGCTCATACTAATTGGTGATGCAGTTTTTTCATATTTATAAACTAGCAAATAAAAACATTCCTTTGGAGAACTCAAGATTCAGTCTTGGAGTCAACGATCTTTTGTAAGAAAGTCTTTAATGATCTCAGTTCTGAAACGATCTCAGTTAAAGGAAACAATAGAGAAAAAGAATCGATTTTATTAAAAATTCGAGTACTACATCTCTCTAACTACGTTTACGTGCAGCAAACAAACGTGTATCCAGGTCATGCTGATTTTGTATAAAATGATTCGAAAATTGAGACCGGCTTAAAGGCTTCTGCCTCTGGACTGAAACAAGCTGAAACAAGTGTCAAATATCAGAAGCCATTTTGAAAGTTCAAAGGAAATATTGGTTTGATAAATAGAGGCTTAAAAGAAACGACGCAGCTCTACCGAAAGATTTGCTTGGCGTTGTTGATGGAATTTTGAGATTTTTTCAAAGAAAAACACTGCAATATTATACATCCATCAAGAAGCATAAGATTCATCCTAGCTGTTCCAATTCACGATGGGAACTCGAAACATCAGCTTTGTGTCGGAAGAAAACCCAGGGTGCGAACCCCCAAGCCCCCCTAACATGCCCCAGCTTGGAATACCCCTTGTGGATGTCGTTTCCCACTCAAACAGCCTTGCAGCATACGACGAAATCCCGAAAGAAAGCGAAAAACACGACTTGAAGAAACCGACGCCTACCGATCTGTGTTCTATAAAGGAAAGTGACAAGCCTAAGTGGAAAAGCGATAGATTTTGGATGACATTTTGCATGGTGGTGATTGGATTCCTGGCGTTTGTAGCTCTCGTTATTGCGTTGCTACAGTTTTCCGGGATGCTGAAATGCGGACAAATTACTGTGAATGTTGGTAAGTTTGGAATTTCATGCATCAGTAAACTGGCTAAACAATCGTAATACGGCTCACTAACCCAGAACTGTCAATTTAATTACGACTCTTACACTTGCAGCAAAATAAGTATTGATCAGTAAATATAAGTGGGACAGACTAGAAAAGTCTGGCATCAGTAAAATATTATGGCTCGGGCATTAGTTTTTCATAATAGGTATTCTTTCGTCGTCTCTGATAATACTAATGGTTTTTCTGACCTTGCGTTCAGGAAAAGTCTTTTCAAAGACGAAATTGTTTATTTAGAAAATATAAACCTTTCATTTGGTAAGAATTCTTGCGGGCCCCGGACCTTTCAACCCCCTACCCCCCGTCTCAATGCTCCTGCTCGGACTAGGGGTACCTACTTTAAAGGGAGACTCTTGTTGGTCAGAGTTCCATTTGAGGCAGCTTTAGTCAGCTCCTGTTTACATTGGAGAGGAAAGTTTCCTCGACTGGTCAAGTGACCTGGCTTTCCGAGTTACTCAGTTTACGAAGCATGATATGGACTATTTCTTATTAGTGTGTAGAAGTCCATAACTACACTGTCATTTTATTAGACCATAATTTCTTTAGCTAAAAGCTATCTTTTAGTTCCATCTACATGCATGTTTTTAGTGCATCTCCAGGGCAATGATGAAAACAGGATTGGAGGGTTCCAAGACATGAGCCCTGCTTTGCAGTCTATCACAGGTCTCGATCCAGAATAACAAATCTGAAAACCGAGATCCTAAAGTTATACGTAATTCGAAACTCTCCTCGACACCTTGGCATAAACAATTTTAATTCAAATACTGATTGAATAATCATTTTCTAGAGTATTATTTTTTCTACTAGATTCTAAAAGTCTATTGCTGTTGCAATCCAACATCATCTCACTTCAAATGAAAATGGTAAGAATCACAATTTGAAATATCTAGTGTAATTAAGACAGTTACTGATGAAGATTTTATCGAATCGTTTAAGACAAGCATGGTTTATTTTTGAATTTATCTATTAGAATTTTATAAACTTAGTTAGTTAGGCTCTCGTATTATTAGTGTAATTAAGGATATTTAATTTGATTAGCAATGTTTATCGTATTACGGAGCCCTTGCTTTAAGGGTCATCGATAGGAGTGTCGTGGCTGGGACCTTATTCTTAAGAGGGGCGAAGAATTGTGATACAATCAGACAAAATTAGCAAAAAAGTCAGGAAATGTTTCTAAATTGAGAGTAAAACCGTGTATCTAATAACAAATCCGATGATTTCGATTTTCTTGGGGGTATTTTTTTATCAACTTCAACTCTCAATCAACATAGATAGGCAATTAGCGTATCAAATTTGCTAGAAGCAATACTCAAATACCGCCAACCTTTACCCAAATACTAAGATTAGTTAACTGATAAATGTCAAATATCGCTCAATTTGGTAGCTATCCTTTCAAACAAACCATATTGTGGCCTAATTTCGCTAACTTGTATCCAAGGATATTGATATATTTGACATACTTCTTAGATATCACAAGAGAAAGAATTGGAACGTCTGAAAAATCTTACAGATAAGTGTCTACAGCAGGTTGGGAATTTTTTTGAATTTCGAAACTATCTTAGATTTTTCAAACTGGAGCACTTGTCAATCTGATATGGAAGATTTTTGAAGTTGCAACCTGCTAACGAGCATGGTAAATTAGAAAACCATCTTTTGCAAGCTTGACTGCTTGGTAGAGTATAACAAACTGCGTAGGTTGTGCTGTAATACTGAGGTTGTTAATCGGTAGCGTAGCATTGATTGTTCATGTGTATCTTTCCTCAAGTTCTGGTGACACACTAGTGGACGGGCTGATCGCATGGGTGTCTGAATGGCGTTGGTATAGTCCCTATTGTTCTTCCTAATGCATAGTTATCCGCCAGAATCCTAGAGCTTTACACAACGCACGAAAAAAAATTGTTAAGTTTGAAAAAATCCGGTCCAGTGCACCATTGGAATTTAGGCCTGGAGTTTCATTACGCATATCGATGGACCTGTCAGACGAAAACATGGCATTCCAAATGAAGGCACGGTATCTTCTTACGAAATCTTCTGATTTTTCAAGAAGGTGTGGGGTGGTTTTTAAACAAAGAAAGATGTTATTCCGTAGGCACATGTTAATTTCAATAAATTGTCAAGATAAAAGTATAGTATTGGTATTCTCCAATAAGGTCGGGACGGCAAGGTTCAAAATTTGACAAATGGTTGAATTGGAATATTTGCGGGTCTTCATTCGGTCGCATCAAGTGTTTCTCTGACTATTGTCCCCGAGCAACCGATTGGCAAAACCAGAACACCTGATCGGGCAGTGGAAAGGTGCTCAAACGAATCCGTTTGACTGCTGGCAATGAATGGTGATAAGAAGAAGCTTTTTGGCCCGGAAGAAAGTTGATTTCTTCACTTGATCGGTAAGACAACAATCATTACCGTCAGTACAGCATTTGAAGTTACGAAACCATGCACGAAAATCTCTTTAGTCAAAATGTTTGGGAAGAAGGGTAAGCAAAAAAGCCATCATTGTTTGTTCGTCTGCCTTGCTGTTTACTCTTACCAAAGTTTCCAGGTTAGGAGAATACACTGTGAACATTTGAAAGGTGATTAATGAAGTGATTTTTCTTATTTCAGATAAATAACATCAGCTTAACCCCCGGACCACAAGGACCTGTTGGTAAAAGTGGTGCTGGAAATCTTTCTGCTTGCTATTCTGAAACAAAGAGTGTTTCTAGTGCTGGCGGACTAGGAGTTGTAAAGACAATGCCCCTGAATTTTGATCCCGTAAGTATACAGTACATCCTCGGTTATCCGAACCTCGATTATCCGAACCTCGATTATCCGAACGCCAAAAGTTTTCATTAAAAAATTTTTGCAAACCAGTTCTTGAGAAACCAATCGAAATATCCGTTGTCTGCTCAAACTGTTGCCCAATATAAAAGTCATATGCAACATTTTTCTATAAACAATAACTTCTTTGTTAATTAATTTTGTCATTTACACAAATCGTCGTTATCGTTGTCATTATTACAAATCGTTGTTGAAATTTACACTGTTGCCTTAGTTTTGTTGTTGGTCTTTCCGTTTGCCAAGCTTTTCAATTTGCATTCAGTTTGAGCATCCTGTGACTGTTCAGGACGATGATAATAACCTTAATAGCAAGTTTAGTTGGTAAAATGTTCTTCCTCGATTTTCCGAATTTTTTGCGTATCCGAACGGCCCAACAAATATTTGAGTTCAACCTGTTCGGATAATCGAGGATGTACTGTATTGTTAAATAGCTATACTGTAAAACCTCATTATTTTATCTCGAGGTTTGGGTTCAAGGTACTTTCTCTACGATAAAAACAACAAAAGGGAATAACCTCTTCCCCTCTTCTTTCTTGTCATTAAGGAACTCATTCGCATAGGCTTCTGCATTTATAGCGACACAGGAACAGCGCAAGACGATACAAACAGAAAAAACATAGATTGATTAAATATTATATATAAAAAGTATTGTCAATATTTCGCCCTGGCATACAGGGCTTCTTCGGGTCTGAATTTAATAACCGTCCGGTATGCTAGGGTGAAATATTGACAATAATTTTTATCTATGATATTCAATCCATCTACGTTTTTCTGTTTGTGTCGTCTTGCGCTATTCCTGTCTCGCTATATTTTACTTACTTCGCCGCAAGCATCGAAAAGGACCCGGCACAAACACTAGTATCGTGGACTTCCTACGTTTAAAGTCTGCATTTAGTTATCAATTTCCATGATCAATGTTTTTTTTAGATATAATCATATCAATAAAGGAACGTTACTATACAATACATATATGATTTAAGTAAGCATTCACCATTTAATTTCTCTGCTTTCAAATTGAGATCGTAAAAATCCCCCAAAAAAATTTAAGTCTTGAATTAAGAGTTTTGAATTAAACGGATATCGTGAAAATAAGGTTAAAAACTTATAATAAAATCCCTTAAAAACCCTATAATTATAAATCATCAATACATTGTTTATATATAATATATAATTTATATATCTTAACCCTGTAATATCAAATAAACGTAAGTTACTACAAGTCCACTTCAACCACACCCAGCCGAAAGCTATCAATGTCACTATTAAGTTATAAACTGAATAATGATAAACTCTATTCACTATTTCCCTGATAAACTGAGTGCTTTTCGAGGCGGGCTGCATCATTTGATTTAGGCATCTAAAATCAAACCCCTGGTAGACCTACCTGTTTTTCTTACCAACTGACTCTAAATAACATGCGTTCATTAATAATTAAGATTTAACGCTTCAGCATGGTGGACTAAACACATGGCTTCATTGCTGATGATCCTTGGTTTGAATCAACTCTTTAGCAATTAATTTTGAATTGATAAACGACTTATTTATCTAAACGCTTCGTTCTCTAAAGACTTTGAAAATGTCAAAATCACAGAGAATTTGAAACACTTAAACAAGCTGTACTATCAGTGGAATCTCGGATGCAATCTCGAACTCCGTAATGTAGTATTTCGGGCACACCTCGTATTATTGTATGTAGTGATTTTAGTGTATGCCAACCGTCATCTGCTGGAAACATGTCAAGCTATCAATACAAAGACTCACTCATAATTATCGGCTTTTTTTCTTTCAGGATGCAATGGTTGTGACTGGGGCATACTGCTTTGCTAACAACGTGGTTAAATATCAATACAACAGACATTCTAATTATCATCAGTGCACCTGTCAAGCAACGAACTATGACGCTTATCAGTGCTCTATCGTTGCATGGTATTGCCCAAAGAATAGTTAAGGTAAGTCTGAATAAACGCTCTATTTTTACTAATTGGTGGCCCGCTGACTGGATTGGTAAGAAATCGCTTACTGGCCATCGTTTGTTTATTGGAGATTGGCGTTTGATTGCATATATGTTGGCCTCAAACGCAATCGATGTTGTTTACCTTCTTTTAAACGCCCCCATCAAAAAAGGCCCGACTATCTCATTTTTTTCATAAAAGCCACCCTCTATTAAATGACCCTTCTAATAGATGCCCCCTCCAAAAGTGAATGTATTTAAAGCACATAGAGCAGTTTTTCCCAATTTGTTGTAAATCACAATGCCCTTTTAGCTTTGTTTTATTTGTTTTTTGAAAGTGTAAAGGAAATTTACTATATACACCCTCGATATTTTACTTTCTTAGTTATTAGTCAGACATTCGCAATTTAATCATATAACCATCATTTTTAAGTGAATTGCTTGGGAGAGATAAAAATTTTGGAATTTGATGTGAAGTCAAGAAATTTAGTGAGAAGTTTGGAAATCTTGTGTGCACTTATGTGCCACTGTACAACATAGCATTTGTGCTGCTCTCCCACTAGCTACCTCCCTCTTCAAAGTTATTTAATTATTATTATAGTATTTGTTGCAAGTATTAAATGGCTGTGCTCTGCAGGCTGCAGAGGAGGTACTTGACCGGTTTAGGAAAGAAACCCGATTTCGGTCTCAGCCCTCGAAGTCATTCCAGCCACGGTTACTTATCGACTTGTTGCTTATTGAAAAACAGATAATTGATTTCCATGCTCAATTCTTTAGAGGTAAATCTCTGCTTGTATTTGAATCAGTTTTCGAATATGAGACTAGAAGAAACCATAGATAAAGCAAATAAACTATTGAATTTGAAATCTACCCAAAATACTCACCCAAGTTCTTTATCAAATGTTTCATTTTACAGAAACTATTCATCATCCATGGGTGTTGTTGTAACACCTCTTATTTTCTTGAGAAAACAATTTGTTGTCATCCTTTTCTAGCCATGCCATGCAAAGATCTCTGAAGTTGGGAAGTTTTGAGCATTTGAAGATAAGGATGGACATTTCCAATATCTCGCAAGTTTTTAGCTTCGGCTAAGAGGCCATATTAGTCTATAAAACCGTATTTGATTCTACATTTTATTCAAATGTGTGTATCGTCCTGGTTGCTTATGCAGGACAGTACATTGCATTCAAATTTAGTATGTATAATGCATTTTATTCAAACAACGTATGTACATTGCATTTTATTCATATATTGTATGTACATTGAGTCTTCATTGCCAATATCATATAGTTTTTCAAAATTCTTGCATCTTTTATACTGTGGCAGTGTGAGAGACTGTGGGGCTCGGGGAGGGGGCAAACACCTAGTTTGATATGATCGAAGTTGAAGTTTCATAATCGTTATTTTTCCTTTTCCTTTTTTGCGGAGCCCTTTTCACCTTAATGAAGCTTTGTGCCTTGTGGCCTTGGCCCCCTTAAAACCACTAATGCCTTTGCGTTTGCTACATCGCTACGCTAAACTATTAATGTTTCATGATTCGTTAACTTGAGGACGTTTTACAAAGGTTCAAGTTACTAATGTTGATTAAAATTCTGAAATTATGAACTCTTTTCATTTTTTTCAATATAACTTTGCATTTGTACATATCTCCTCTCTGTCTTCGATGTTGTAACAATTTTAGAGCAGCATTGGTAGGGTTCAAGTGGCGGGACGCTGAAGTTGCGGTAGTGCACCATCCATTTTTATTAGAAGGGAAGAGAGGAAATATGTGCCCTTTGAGGTACAATCTTTTTTTTATAAAAACCGATAAACTTTTGAAACTGACTGTTCTTGAATACCTATAACCTATTCCTCTATTTTCAGCCACAAATGTTCTTGAATTCTTCTTACTTTCAGGGCCTTTTTTAACACTATTACTGGGGGGCAAATGCCCCTCCATTCTTCAACTTTGCCCCTCCAGTCATGGCGTTTTTTACCCCATAATATTATCCCTTCTCGTACTGATTAGTTTGAAAAAGTCTATTTTGACCTTATTTCTTTGCAATCATAAAGGTGTTGTCAATAGGTTTTGTTCATCAGCCACTTAAATTAGCTACTTATACAGTGGCGTTTCTGGGGGCTATTAACATATGCAGCAAAAGAAACTTAAGGATCCAGAAGCCATTTCGAGACCTCGGAAATGACAAAATGTCTAGAGCTTCCATGGGCGTCGCCCCCTGGACCCCTACCAGGGCCCTGCCCTAGACCCGCTGTGGGGGGGGGGGCTTACAGCACCCTTAGCAGGGGCGGATGCAGACTTTGGAAATGAGGGGTGCTCAGCAGGGGTTTGGGGGCGCAGCCCCCAGAAATTTTTTCCGGGTAGTACGGTACCAAATGCCGGGGTTGACCCTTCTTTACACTTTATCAATGATTTCTACTCAATTCTGGCCGAGAAAAACCTTTATTGACTCTGGAAAAACAATTCTTTGTTAGTTGAGATCTGGTCATTTTCACCCAACTGACCAACTTCCAGCCTACATCCCACCTTAGGTGTTTGGCATTTCAAGAATTATATGAATATTTTGAAAACTTTATCCTTAATTACAGAATATATTTTACTAGCTTAAATATGAGTAATATATCCTTCAAGAAAATCCTAACCTATCGTAACCAGTTGAGGTTCCACCATGAATATCCAATGCATCACAATGAAGTGACTTGTCACAGACTCAAGAGGTTTATCCTTACAACTTGATAAAAATCCAAAAAGAAATAAATATGCATATTGATTCACGAAATTTGAAAGACTTTAATCGTCATCAAGCTAGCAGAATCGGAAAATCAACTGACAAGGACTGGATCTCAGATATTATGTTTTCAGCGAAATATAAACACGCCTTAAGAAGGCCCTGTAGACTAAACATTGCCCTGCAAGTTACTGGGATGCGAAGGCTGTGAATAATGTCAATAAGAAATAATTTATTTTCAAGAGGACGGGTAGGCCTAGAAGTATTCTAGCTCTTTCTCTTTCAAAGAGGCTTTCACTTCGAAGCATCGCAAACTCAAGGAGTCGTCGACTGCTTTTAGTTTAGGCCTAGGCCTACGGCCCTTGAACGCTAGCCGGTCCACAGTGGTGTCTTTCTCTCTTCTTTTTATATTTGGGCCTTTATCTTCAAGAAAGATTCAGTCTCATTCAAAAAAGAAGTCACTCTGAAGCTGCAGATTCTTTCAATTCATGGCTTGCTTTGCCATCTTAGACGAGGACGTAATTAGTTTACTGCCTTTTGAGAGCGGCAGCCATGATTGAAAAACATACGAGAAGGCGAACAGAGGCTGGTCAGTAGGTTGCTCGAGCAACTCTCCATCGATCTCAGGGGTGCTCGGAATGAATTTGAGCACCCCTGTATGAGCGATTTGATTGGTTAAGAGCTTATTTTCAAATCATCGGGGGTGCTCCCGCGCTTTTTGAGCAACTCTTTTGAACCCTAATGGGCGATTCTTATTGGCTAAGAGCACTTTTTCAAATCAACGGGGGTGCTCCCGCTCAAATCTTGCATTTGAGTAAGATGGAAGATTAAAACACGGACCAAAAACTTTGATATTTTGATCATTAGATAATAGGATTCAAAAACAGCGACAATAACGGACGTTGAATTTATTTTGCGAGAATTTGGATAGATTGCGAGGAAAATCGGAACTTTAGATTTTTAGAGTATAATCTTGGGCCTGGTATAGATGATTCAAAACAGAATACAGAGTTATCAAAGCTGATTATAAAAAGGTTATTTAGTGGAAATTGAGGGGTGCTCGAGCACCCTTAGCACCCCCTTAGATCCGCCCCTGCTTAGACACCAGCTTCTTTAGCTTTATTGCTTGCGTACCTTCAGCAAACCAAGACGAGACCAAAATACCCATTATCCCTTTTTTAAATTTGCCCACCCACTAACAATTTCTTAAAAAAGGCTCTGCTTACTTTCGTAAAACTTTGGAAGCCTGTTTTACTATGCTATCTTTTTTTGTTTACAGAAGTAAAAAGTGATTACTAGGTCCTAAGCAAAGAGCTATGTTTTTTATAAAAAAGTGTATACAATCGGTTAAGATACAATAAGAAAGTATAAAATAACGAATAGAACACCAAAAACTGATGGGAGGGAAAATCTGTTTCTGAAAAATGTTCTGAAACTGGCCTCGACAAGTTTATTTAAGATTTGAAATATCGCGAAAATAGCAAGGATGACGCAATTTTGATGACGACCGGTGCAAAACCTGTTTGTCCTGCTTTTTGATTCAAGTGAGACGAGATAGACCAGAAAGGCTGACATAGACCCCATTGTCTATTGATGGACTGCGATTGGTCAGAAAGCCCATATTGTTTCATACTTCAATTTGATTGGTTAGTGATATTTTTCTATTTTTTTCAAACAAAAGAAAGTTAGAAGCCAAGCGTGTCAGACAAGTCACGTGCCAGCCCTAGGTCTGACGAAGAGCTCAAACATTGCTTGGGCTTCGAGTTTATTCCATGTCAAAACTTCAAAACGGACAGAGGGACACAGACAACAACTTCCGAGTTCCACAACATCTCTTAGAATCAAGAAGTTACATGAGTGGAAATAAGTGAATACAACTTCAATATTTCAACGATAAAATGTATCTGTCGTCGCAGTATTCGATTTCTGTGACAGAATCGAGTGAGGAAGAAATAGGCCTATTGGGTCAACAAAATGGTGGAAGTTACTTCGCTTTGAACGACGTCCCAACTTATGGTTTGTATAACAGAAATGACTTTATGCAAAGATGTTACAAAAGATGCAAGAAACTCAACGATAAACACGGTAAAGATTTGAAAAAGTTGTTATGTGTTGGTGGAGAGTCGTCGAAATCTGGTGACTTTTGCTCCACTTTGTTTTTTGCCATGGTTTTCATAATTCCGTTGATTACCTTAGCACTGCTACTCCCTGCCAAAAAACTCTCTATGGAAACCAAATTGACGATAGTTTCGTGCTGTCTGGTATTTCTATTTGCCCTGGCAATTTGGCACTGCTATTCCATTTATGTCATTGTCCAAAACAAGAAAAAGTGGCTCTCAAGTTGGTTCACGTGTGAAGTTACAAAAGCAATGATTCCTTCTCTAATGCCGATCAAAACCGGGGGTAGTGGAGATCGTTTTTTCGACATAAGACACAATATGATGTATCTCGACGTAACTAAAGAAAGCATTCCTAACACCCCCGTCTTAAGTGATGAGCAGAAAAAATCGATTTTGCATACTTTTGCAAAGTTGAATATTGGCAGAGCAAGAATCATTTTGTACACCAAGAAATTTATGCACACTGTTTCTGATGTGCCAAAGAACTTTTCCATCATCTTACTTTGTGTGACTGTAGTTTGTTTATGTGTCATGACATTGGAACTCTTGTTGCTGTTAGGTGTATTTTCATAGAAACTGGTATTTTAAGCAGAGGGGTAGAGTGGTAGGGCATGTGCTTTACCATATTTCAGCCAAAACTTATGCCATGTCCCTTTTTTATATCAAAGAAGGCTCTCTACTATTTCTCTTTGTTAACATGTCACTTTTCTTTAAATTTTAGTCAAAATAGAGGCCATAAGAGCAAAAGTAGAAGTGTCAATTTATAAGATTTTTCTAAAGATCATGAATTGAGGCAACTTTGGCAGGTTGCAACTTTGGCCCATAACGTGAGAGATTGGCCCTTTTCTGCGTGCCTCTATACATTATGATACTCACCTACCACTGGACAACAAGTGTGCTATTGTATCCTTAACTTCCCTCCATTGAAAACAATAAGATTGGAAAAGGTCTTGCCATAATCTGAAAAAGCATTTGAGATACCGAATACTACCGATGAGGTATCAAGATTGTTGTCAAAGAGTAATGGACATGCTACAAATAAGATGCTATTAGGACTCCATGTAAGGTTTTTCTCTCTCTTATTTCAACATATTCATTCTTAGTCTTTTCCCTTCTAAAAATTTTAGTTTAGTTAAGCTTCTAGATAAAAACACTCTTGTAAAAGTGAGTTTGATGATGACAAATACGATGATGATGATTATGTTTGTATCTCACTGCTGGGTGGAAAACGGTACCCCATCCCAAACATATACATTATACATTAGGGTATTTTGAAGGACCACTACAAAACTAGGATTTCTGGTGAAATGCATTGGATGCCTTTGTTCTATTGTTTCGTGTAACAAAAGAGAACAATAGAAAACTTAAGGAACTTTTAGCTCTAGGCCTTGAAGTAGGTTCCTTATAAAATAAAAAGCTCTATTCATAAGTTTGATTTTTAGCTTTGTTTGATAAAACATAAAAGGGTCGATCTTTCCAAAATTTCCTAACAGGCATAATATTCAATTGTTAATTTGTTAGTCATCGTTATGTTCTACTACTGCCATTCCCATATCCTTATACCAATTAAGCATCCTGTGCAATGATGCTTTCCAACCATTGTGATACCCATGATAAAATATAATAACAGGTGATCCCTTAGAAATACTCACTTTTTTATAAGCATTAGTAAAAATAGTCTGGGGCTGGCTGTTCCTAAATATCAGTTGAGCTTTTTTGCAAGTTTTGGCCCATCTCAAAAAATTGAATTTTAGGGCTTTTCTTGCTCGGTACTTCTATTATCCTGTCGGTACTGTAATTCCTATCCACCATGTAGATGAGCACTTAGATTTTGAGAACTTTTATTAAGGATCTATTAGAACTACAAAGTGGTCCAAAAGGTCTCAAAATAAGAAACATAAAGAACTAGGCCTTGAACTAGGTTTCTCATAAAAAATTGTGTAGAGCAGTTGTTTTTAAAGAGGTTTTGGAGAATGGATTCTTGTCTCTCGAGCATTAAAGTTAGCATTTCGCAATGTTATACGCATTTTTATATGCAACTATCAGCTCTATCTGCTCTATCAGCAAGTCAGTACTCGACAAGTCAAAAACTTAAGCAATTCCATAACTAGATAGAGAAATGCTAATCAATTTGAACAGATTTTTGCAGCAGCTATAGAGAAGTAGGTCATAGTGGATAATAGTACTCCGGCACACTTTTGTATGCAAGATACCATCGACATTTGTTGTACAAAGACTTTTGAGATAGTATTGTAAGAAACAAATCTTCAAGTATAAAAAGCTAAGCAATTGCTGAGCTCGTACTGAATTTACTTAGTGAAAGTACTGAGCTCGAGCTGAATTTACTTAAAAACAAAATGCGTGTACATGTAGCATACATCAAGTTATAGCTATCCCTAACTTATCATATTTTTACTATGTAGTATTTCTTGTACGAAAAGGAGGCTTCACTGAGCTTTTACAGTAAATTATTGGAAAGCTCTCTGGTTTTATATTGTAGGTCTAAATTAGCTGATATTAATGGGTTTTACCCAACATATGCCAATTTCAAGTTACACAAGCACAAGTATGCACAAGAAGCTTGACATATCGCTTGATTTCAACTGGTCAGCGGTGCTCAGTGTGCGCACGCATCAGATGACATCTGTGATCTTTGAAAAAAGGAGAAATAAAGAAGGCTGCAGATATTTCTTCCTGGCATTTCAAATATTGAAGAAAAATGCATATTTATCTTTTGTCTGTCGTGTTAGGGACCTTTGGTAAGAAATTCAGTTGAATAGATATGTGTTTGTTTGGTTTTTTGGCTCAAAAAGGTGGTACATAGTGCCTTAGTAGAAGATAAACCTCAGCAAAGTTGAGCTTTTAGATTTAGGCCAATCGGAATTCCAGAATGTAAAGTTGTTTGACCTTCTTCTTGAAATCTCATTTTGAATTTTTTTAGTATGCTTCTTGATCATTTTCGCCTTGTAATGAGAGAGTAAATTCTAGAATAGGCACCAGTGTACTTATTAGTTTAATTGGTCTCATTCACAAATTTTTTGGTACCTACAAAAAATGTCACGTGACCCCTCACTGCAGAGTGTGGCACTTGCACGCCCAAGTCTAACAATAGAAAAGTAGGATAGAACAATAGAAAATGGTAGGTGAACACCTTAGAACTTGCCGCTAGGGACAGCACACGCCCCAAAATTCTTCTCGATTCAAGACTATTTTTCACCAAGAAACATACACATACACCTGTAACTTTGACTGGTTGTAAATGCAGCAGGAGATAAGCGAGAAAGCGTGCAACTCGTACGAGGTAAGAAGCTGACTAGTTATAAATATTCCAACCACCCAAAACAGACATTACATAATCAGCATACATTAACGTGAATATGACAACAGTCCTACTACATAAACGTCAGGTCAACTTTTCTCAGAACTTCCAATAAAAGTTTTGAATTTTGTTTGTTTCATCTTCAAATCAAAATACACCACTATAGGCTAATTTTTATTGAGTTCTCAATTTTTTGGGAAACATCATCATAGGTCAAATCTACTGGAGGGCAATTGCTCTGGATAAAATTATGTGTGATGGCAAGGTATCAAACTTGATATTTGGAACCAAAAAATGAATTTCTGGCCGCTTTCAAATTGTTTGTGTCAGTGTGCCTCCTCGCAGCAAATTCATATAGGACAAGGTCAAGGTGTGAGAGATTTTGGAGCACATTCTCCCTTTCATAGCCAGGTACCCCCTCAAGTTGAACCCTCACTCTCAAATTTTAGATTGAAATTTACCATCAAAACCAATTTGTGAGTCTTTGCATATGATTGGTGCGTTTTCATATCTGGCGAGTATAGAATCTTTGTTATGTATGCCAGAGATATCTAGCATGAAGTTTGACTTAACCCTTTCGCGACCGCCAACACGTTTTCGTGTTTTCCATGTTGTTGCTGTGTGGACCGCCAACACTTTTTCGTGTTTTGAGGATTCCTTGAGAAATCTAAGAATTTTCCATATTTGGAAGAAGGCAACAGTCTACCTATTGTTTTAATACAGTAGTTCAGATGTTCTGCTATTCTATTGGTCAGTTATAACAAAGGGGAAGGAGAGAAGAACTTTGTACCTACTTACTCGCATTTTGCGATTTTGTGAGTAGGATCAATGTTTTGAAGATATAAACACAGTTTTCCACTTACAAACTTTTGCAGATCATCAAGAAGACATCAGCTACAATTAGTTCTGACTTTTTAGACAATATTTAAGAAGGAAACGGTTGTTTAAAGTATGAAATACAACAGATTTGCATTTTGATATGGAAACTAATTATCATTAGGCCTAGGTCAAATACAGCGCAATTTTCTTTTCTCGTTCTATTCTTTAAAAACATTCAAAACGAAAATTAAAACACATTTTTAGTTTGCTTATTATCTAATCTATCATCCATCTTTTGAATTTTTTTAGATGAGAGGTGTTTTTCATGCAAAAATTTGCGTTTGAATTTTGGTACCCTCGACTTGAGATATGTGCTCAGGACAGCGGTTTTCACAGCAACTCCCACACTGGAGAGGCGGTCGCGAAAGGGTTAAACAATTTGATCACATATTTTTCTAATGTTCATTAGGGTAAGATCCGGCATAGCCTTTACATAGATTCTACCCTCTGATCTATGTGTCAAAAAGAATATGAAGCTAAGGTCCAAAACATAATTTTGATTCAGACTATTCTCTTGCTGATTTGTATATCAATTGATGGTAAATATAAAAATCAACAAAACTACCTCAACCCTTCGTCTGGTGATATGATGAATAGTCAGATTTAAACATAGGTTATGTTCTTCTAAACCTCAAAAGCCATTCAAATTTTTGAAAAAAAATGCTACCAAAAACAGATTCCATGATGAAAAAGAAACAGTAAGGCCTTCCTGTGACCTCTCACTCTAAGCTTTGATTTACATTTCAAGCAATCTCTCTATTTCATTTTCTTTACACCTAGGTTGTTTGGCCAATTGTAGCTTGGTTGGAAAGTTTGTGCCTAAAAAGGTAAGATTCAATTTATTTGATTAGATTTTGATAATAATTAGCAAGTCTCAAGGACACCCTCTTTTAGTTAATTTGATCAGATACATGGTTTATTGGGAGGCTGCACAAAGGGGCTCCTTTATGCCACCATCCCATCACCATTTTTCAGCAAATCCTGTATCCTATAAGGTTGTTTTCTCCATTCCTGTCCTCTTTATCTTGCTGATCCTGCTTACCAGCAGCTGTAAATCCGGTATTCCATCCCTCAAAAAAGACCAATCCCACCATCCTGTCAAAACTATTGTGCCCCCTAAATGGGATATAAGGCAAGACAGCTGTCTGTGTGGAGTATCAGTCAAAGCAATTCAAGTTTGGGAGTTTGATCCTCCATCTCATTAATTTTTGTAATTGAATATCAATTTTTCTGAAATATTACTGAAAGTCACGTTAAAGATACCAAGTATTGATATTGAACAATACTTGAATTGATCTCTTTCTACTGAAGAACCTTGACTGCTGATTGCTGTATGTGATGGTAAATCATCTTAGTGGACCAGGATCCCACTCCTGATAGATTCAGACTATTTCTCTCTATATTTTTATGTCTGAGTGGACCAGAATTCCACTCCCAATAAGTCACATCTGAGTGGACCAAAATCCCACTCCCAATAGGTCAGACTATTTCTCTTGATATGTTAACGTTGTCAGAGTAGAGCTGGTCATTTGAGGCTAAAAATCGCTCTGCTCCATCTCAATAAATGAGAATCACTAATGGATAGCCTTCCTCTTCCATGAAATTTGATGAACATTTTTTGCCTTGTTGATGTACATCCACTTAAAGGGATTTGAGAAATTTCCACCCACCAGCCCTTTACTCTAGCCCATGTCTTTTAATGCACTTGATATTTTCTATATGGATGTTTTTAGAAGATTTACTGGAAACCTTCCTTTTTAGGAGATTGAAGGATCAAAACTTAGTGTGATAAACAAGCCATCCTCGGTATTGTTCACCAGGGAACCAAAACCAATCAACATCAATGAAATAACAAGCATCCTTTCTCTTGCACTTGGCTTCTCAGTTCCAAAGGTAAGTTCTTTATAAATCTATGAACTTACCTTTACACTTATCTTTGGTTAAAACATAAGTCATTAAAAAACTAGAATCATCACAAAGCCAAAGGTGGAGCCATAGTTAAAAGAGGAAATTGTTAGTAAGCCTTTTGTCTTTGTTCTGAATTACACTTAGGCTCAATATGTATTGAGACACCTAGCAACAAAATGGCTGCCAAAACTGCAAACAGCTGCAAGGCCACAGTTTTATTTTTGCAATTTACTGAAGTTTGACACAGTTGAAAAGAAAAATGTTATCAAAAATATCAAAACAATAGGCGTATAAATGTAATAATATCACATTTGACCACATAATTTTCTTCTATTACTCTTTTTGAGAAGAAAATACAAAAAAAGATAGGCTTATTAAAAGGCCAAGAAAATTATGAAGGAAGACATTTTATTATGGTTTTATCAAGGCATGTTTCTTAGTTTCATATTCTTAGATTTGTTTCAGAGTTTAGAGGGTAGATTTAATTTTGAAATTTGTATGCGTTGACTCATGTTTGAGTAACTTATAAAGAAACCAGAGGAAAAAGTTTTTATCGCAGTTTCAGGCTTCAATGAAAAGCTCAACAAAGTCTTTCCTTATTTTGAAGCACAAAGAAACTTTTCCAATATATCTCGAATACGAGATGAGCTTTGGGAGAAAAATTACAGCATTCATAAAGTAGATTTTAACCTACCTTTTTGAATTTTATATTACTAAAAATACATGCTCCATTATTGATTTGCTCAAGATCATTTTTATTTTTGTAATGTATTGAGACACTTCATTATGGCTTCATCCTTGCCAGCGTTTTATCAACAGCAAAGTTTATATTTCAAATAAATTTCTTTGAGTGAAATGTTCGTTCGTTTCACTTTCCAAATCAAAACATTCAACTCACTAAGAGTCTCTCCAGCCATAATTCACTGAAATTACTCGGAAGATCTTCACCAGTTAATCATCAACTTTTGTGCGAATGTTCGTTTGTATTTTCAACATTTTAGTTTCTCGCTCTGTTTTCTTTTCCTGACCCAAACACATTTGATATCGCTCAAATCCACGAAGTTTTGATTTCAAACTATGGCATAAGCAAGTGTTTTTGATTTGGCGCCAAAATCTCGCTTACGCATCACAGGAAGAGCTCGCAAATCGCAAATGAAAATTAGGGCCTAAGTAGATAGTCAAGGAAGAGACGCCATTTTTTTGCTAGGTGTCCCAATACGTATTGAACCTAAGTGTAGATCAGTATCAACAGCCCATGCACAAAGGTTGTTTTATACTTTTGGAGTATAGCATGATAAAGGCACTGAGAATTTTCTAAATTCTTTCTGCGATGGTAACGACTAGAGTGGCTTCAATATTTAAAAAAAATAATGTTTGCCAGAGTAGGACAATAGTGTCAGCAAGGTGGGATCAAAGGCCTTTGTGTGGTAGAGATGGCCAAGTGGTTTGATCCATTGACCCTTGTTCAAAGGGTCCCAGGTTCAAAACACCTTCAGACCTATCATATAGAGTGAGGAGAGAATTTTTCAGCTCTCTGTAATTCCAGGCAAAAAGGCAATTAAGGAATAATGAGGTGTGGTCATATCGAGAGGAAGGACCAGGGTTGCACTGCTCGATTAGTTTACCAATTCAGTGGGCCCTTTGTGCTTTGGGCATTAACCAATGCCTTGCAAATATAGTAAGTGTATTTGCCTATCAACTATCAACCTAGCCTAAGCTTTACAACCACAAGATAGTTGGAAAATCCTTATATTCAGCATACTAAATATACTTTACTGACGTCACTTAATGTTACACATAAGTAAGGTGGTTGGTTAGAGATAGAGCAAAGCAGATTTTATATTTGAATTCCGAGCATTAAAATCTAAAAAGTTTATATTTCTTGATAAGAAATAGGAATATAAGGAGCTTAATGATTTTTTCATTAGTACAACCTAAATCTAAAGGTAATCATCAGAGATACGATATAATTTATTTTTTTTGTTTATACATGTGTTGTAACATATCTCTGTTGATGGCCTTTAGATTAAGGTCAAATATACAGATAGAAAATCATCAAGCTTCTCATTTCCCTCTTTCTTATCAAGGTATTTGCACAAACCAGCATACACGTTTTTTATAAGAACATGGGGAATCGTGAAAGCCTTAGAATGTTCTTACCAGATACCTAGAAATTAGGCCTTAAAAGTGCTCAATATTTTTTCATTCTAAATGATCTGTTGGCTTCATGTTTATTATACTTTAGTTTAGAATATCAAAAGTTTGACCTTTTTTTTCCAATCTGACCCAATGTCACTTCAACTTTCAGTACTTGAATTTTGAATATTCATTCTTCTTTTGAAGTTACCACTTGACTTCCAGAATAGTTTATTTCAGTGTCAAGGCAAAATATTTTCTTGTGAGTATTTTAGCTTAAGGCCACCAAAAGGACCC
Source organism: Pelagia noctiluca (assembly GCA_963924455.1). NCBI lineage: Eukaryota > Metazoa > Cnidaria > Scyphozoa > Semaeostomeae > Pelagiidae > Pelagia > Pelagia noctiluca. The sequence continues at coordinate 14,350,830 of OZ004325.1, forward strand.
GAATTGCAAAGAAAAAGATGGCATCAGAGACTACCCATCAGTAAATAAGTTATAGAATGTTTCTAATATTAGTCAAATATAAGGCCAAGTTTGTTTTAGGATTTTCTTTACTTGTACAGTTTTGAAGGGTTGCGTTCTTCTAATCTATTTTCTTGTAAAAAAATGAAATAAAAATAAAGTTTCACGCACTTGTGTGATCATTCGTGACCACGAAATCCCATTGGTCAGGATCACCCTACAGTGGGACCCTCTTTCCAATATTGAATACTTAAAAGATATTATTGACTTTGCGTCTGAATAAATATTACCTCGAGGAATCCTACACAATGATCTCCTTAACATCTAGATCTGTATTTAATTCAAAAATACGTTTTAATCAAGTTTTTACTTTCGTCTGACTGTGGTTACAAATTACGGAAGCTGTAAAACTTTTACTAAAGCGCATGCGTAGAATCGCTTTTGAAAATGGGTGTTATCCTGACCGGTGGGATTTCGCTCTCACCGTTATCATCAGACAGCATACATACATAGAGACCTTGATTTGAATACTGTGGAAGGAGAACTACCGTCAAAGGGGATATACAGTAAACTTAGGAACACTGAAATAACTAAAGCAGAAAAATAATAGAGTGAACCACAAGGGAATACGTCAAGCAGTGTAGACCATCAAAAGCATACTTCTTGAGTACTCTCTCTGGGAATCCTATAAAGCCTGAAATCCAATCTAAAAACTGTGCAACCGTAACAACGGACACCTATTGTTGTTTCCACAAAACAAAATTCCAGTTTCGACATGCAGCCGTCATGGGCAGAGCTGCCGTATCCAGTTCTGAGAAAGATAATGGGCATGCTATCAATCGTCGATGCAATAAATATGGTGAATGCTTGCGTGAGCTGGAAAAGAGGCGTTATTGCATCCCTCAAATCCGTACGAATAGACGAAAGCTTACCCTCTTCTGGTTCATGGAAAGCCTACAATAAATCAGCTCGAGGTCTCTATCGCACGATTGCTCGATCCCTGGTTTCTGACAGCATCGATAAATTTGCAAGAAGCCTTGCTGAATTAACAGGCAACATTGAACACTTGTATTTCTGTAGTCAACATATTCCTGCAAGTGCGTTTCAAGTCTTGCTTTCAAGCCAGAAAGCGATTAAAACGTTGGAAGTGAAATTGCGGCAAGAACGATTTTACACGGAGATGAGCCTCGAGACTCGCGGAGACATACGTCTGGCTCTTAGTGATGCAATCATAAGACACGAGGCGAGCCTGGAGACTATTAAAGTTGGGGTTAAAAGGGGGTGTGATCTCTATCCAGGAGCTGTGGTTTTCCCTGACTTCAAAGATCTGATCGAGGGGATAGGAAACAAACAAAGATACTTCCCCAATCTGAAATCAGTCGAGTTTCTTTCTCCTTCGCTTTGCACACCAGAGACACTAAAATACGCCGAGATATTTTTCCAACGATTATTTCATCTAAACAAGATCCGCAAAATTAATATAAGTTTACAATTTGATTTTGCATCAGAGATTACAAGGCTATTGGAAAAGTTTTTGAAATCTGGCAGCTTTTCCAATTTGAGAGAAATAAACGTGGATATTCTTTTAGATTTTAATTCAGACAGCAATGCAGACCTTCTGATCAAGAACTGCCCTAATATTACTCATATTGAATCGTATTCCCTTGAATCGCGCGAAGATGCTATAGTGAAGATAATCAAGAACTATGGGGCTCAGCTCGTTCATCTTCGTTGCCAAACAAATGATATCATGGCACAACACATTGCACAATATTGTTGCAATTTGAAAAGCCTTGGAATAACTGGTCAGTCTCATTCATGCTTTGCGGGATTGGTAAAACTCGAGCAGTTAGAAATGAATTGTGTGGGATCCGACTCACTGGCAATGCTAGGAAAGGTTGTGAAGAGAGTGAAAAAGTTGAAGATTGGAAAAGTTAGTGATGCTGAAGTGATGAGAATCATCAGAAGCAATGCAAAGAATTTGATAAGCCTTGAAATTGAAGCTAAACCGACCACATGGGACAACTATGCGTCATTAATCGAAGAATTTTCGCGATTTTTGGAGAGAAATCATGGTCTCGAGAAATTGCATTTTGTCGTGTATCATGAATACTGCTGCGATAGCTCTACTGTCATGGATAAACGGAATGCTGGCAATGAAATAACTGAGTTGTTGATAGAAAAACATTCTGAATTGAGAAAGTTGACTCTTGGGCTAGTCAAATTCATGTCGGAGACAAATAGAACCAGCCTGATAAAATGCATGCCATTTTGCAAAATAGATTTTGATAGTGGTCCTTTCTAGATCTGATTAAATGTAATGATCCTTGTAGAGGTAGTGTACTTGTAGTGATGGATACAGGGCTTTAGCTAGGCCTTCGAAGCCGGGGTGACAAAACTTTGAAGTCAGTAGAAAAAGTGTTTTGAGGGGTAAGGCTAAACAAAAAAATGGGTATGGACATTGAAGGAACGATAACTTTCAGGATTTAGGCCCATTTATATTTCAATCATAAAATATGTTCTTTTTCTCACTTATTCTCCCCAATATTTTCTTCTTTCTCAATTATATTCTAAAGGGTGCAATACAGGGCAATTATTAAACCAAGTTTGTTACTTGAAAAGGTTTGACAAAAAGCTTACTGCAAAAAACGCACCATGGATTACGCTATGGTTACGGGCCTGGATAACTGATCTCAAAAAGACTGGATCGAGCATCTGTCGTTCAGAATGAAGTCAATTGACAGTTATATTGGGAGGTCCAATTCCATAAATTGAGATTCCACTAGGGAGTGTTTTTTCTTTGATGATTGTTGGAATGTTATGAATGATCAGCACAAGACTGAATATTCGTGCAGCTTTTGTTAACAAATAATCAAGTCAATATAATTTCTTTGGCAGCCATTTTGGGAGGCCAAGTTCAAACTAAAGCAATAAGCTTAAAATATTTGGCTCCAGAAAGAAAAGAATGATCGATCCAGTCTTTAGTTTGAGATTAGTGGTCTGGATAGATAGTGGCTTAGATAGAGTAATCATTTATTAGCCAAAAAAAGACAAGCAATCACTCGTTCATTTCTGTATTCACTCGTTCATTTACATATGCCCTTATTTCTCGTTTATCTTCGCATTCACCCGTTCATCTCCGTTATCACTCGTTCATCTTCGTATTGACTTGTTCATCTCCGTTATCACTCGTTTATCTTCGTATTGACCCGTTCATCTCCGTTATCACTCGTTTATCTTCGTATTCACCCGTTCATCTCCGTTATCACTCGTTTATCTTCGTATTCACCCGTTCATCTCCGTTTTCACTCGTTCATCTCCGTATTCACCGCTCTACTATCTATGTATCGAGCACTGTTCCTCTGAAAATCGGAACACTGACCTCTAATCAAGAATGTATGTATTATTGAACGAAATTAACTCTTAAAGACCTGACATGCATTGGAAAATTCATCCTCACAAAGAGGGCTTTCACCACTCGGATACGCCTCCTACAGGTCACGAACCCTGTACTTTATCTACCAAAGGCGAGCGGGTAACTACTGCCCTAAACCCGAGCAAATGTGTTATGAAGTGTACGTGTAGCCTTCAGATTTATCCAGCTACAGGCTTATTCAATGAGGCATTAATGTGTCTCTCGGATTTAATCCTTGTTTAGAGCCATGTATTTTATAACATAAACTAACAAGATATGGTTTTGTAGGAAGAAATACATTATAAGAATAAATTAATACGAGTCTTTGATGGGTACGATGGTATAGAATAGCGAGAAAATAGGAAACATTTAGAAACAAATTAAACCTCTGAAGTCAGGGTTACACAAGTAAAGTTATTTTTTTGATACGATCATACAAACGCCCAGAAATTTGCATCATGGTTGGATTTCTAATTTGTTTCCGATTTAATCATTTGATTTTTAATTAGGATTGGTATAATCGGTCTGTTTAGTGTAGAAACATTAAACTCAGAGTTACGGAGAAACAAGTCTGCTTTGTGATCGGTACTTCTTCTAATGTTTTAGTTATGATCAAAATCTAATGAGCTTGCAAAGCATGTTTGTTGTAACGAGACAGGAACAACGCAAGACGACACTAACAGAAAACACAGATAGAAAAGATATTTAGATGTCAATATTTTAACCTGGCATAGGGTTTCTTCAGGACTCTGCCTTTTTCTGTTTGTGTCGTCTTATGTTGTTCCTGTCTCGTTACATTTTACTAACTCCGTCGCAAGCATTCAATGAGGATCTGGCACAGAGCCTAGTATTGTGGACTTTCTTTGTTTATAATACACATGTTTCTGTGTTAGAAGATAATGACCAGATTTTATTCACAGGATATTGAATGGAGGGGACTCTTGTCTGGAAATCCTTTCGATAGACCAAGTGCGGCTGTTATATTCACTGTCGACTCTGTACCAACTGGTAGGTTTTTTCAGCAATTCTAACAGTCTACCCTTAATACCCTTAGGGGAAAGGGGGGCAATCATTCCATATTGTTCTCAGCACGGTACCTTGTGTTTCTGTTACTCTCAAACAACAATAATCCGCCCCTCTCCTGATGCTGTTGCCTGGGTTACTGGGCTTGTAAACTTTAAGAATCCATTTTTGTGTGCAACTGGAAATGCAGCTTTATTATAGAACTTTTCTAAATTTCCCATCTTATACATTTCATGTACTTTCTGGCTTTTCTCGATGAAATGAAATTACTTCAAGAAGGTGCACAGTAGCATGCAATACATCACTACATAAAGTAGTATGAGGTCCTAGTGTGTTTATTGCATTCATTTGTGAGTGAGTTAGTTTCTGTTTAATGTGCTAGCCTGCCAAAGACACAACAGGCCTTACTTCAAGAAGGTACACAGTAGCATGCAGTCCATCACTACATATAGTATTATGAGGTCCTAGTGTGTTTATTGCATTCATTTGTAAGTGAGTTAGTTTCTGTTTAATGTGCTAGCCTGCCAAAGATACCACAGGCCTTACTTCCAGAAGGGATACAGCAGCATGCAATACATCACTACATAAAGTAGTATGAGGTCCTAGTGTGTTTATTGCATTCATTTGTGAGTGAGTTAGTTTCTGTTTAATGTGCTAGCCTGCCAAAGATACAACAGGCCTTACTTCAAGAAGGTGCACAGTAGCATGCAATACATCACTACATATAGTAGTATGAGGTCCTAGTGTGTTTATTGCATTCATTTGTGAGTGAGTTAGTTTCTGTTTAATGTGCTAGCCTGCCAAAGACACAACAGGCCTTACTTCAAGAAGGGGCACAGTAGCATGCAATACATCACTACATAAAGTAGTATGAGGTCCTAGTGTGTTTATTGCATTCATTTGTGAGTGAGTTAGTTTCTGTTTAATGTGCTAGCCTGCCAAAGATACAACAGGCCTTACTTCAAGAAGGTGCACAGTAATATGCAATACATCACTACATGCCACCCAGGCATCCTCTTAATTCTAAATGGTCTTTTAGAACTCATGTGGTCTAAGATCTGCATTACCAAGATAGCTGTTTTATCAGGTCATTGCTTTTCAATCTGATTTATTACAATCTGATGAATCACTCCGAGTAATGATGTTTTGTAGATGGAGATATCAAGATTGCATCTTCTACTCAAGTCCCTATCAAAATGGTTAGTAAATTCTTATACTTGAATTTTACTACTTTGATACATTCTGACATGAAAAATGTATAGTATCAAGAGTTTTCCATTTCTTGGTCTTAAGATATCAAAAGAAGCCCTTTGGACAGACAAATACATAAGACGGCCATATTAACAAAGAAGCAATTCCTTGGTTTTAGTTTTCAAATTAGTTTTCAAAGCAAGCCCTTCAGATAAACAAATACACCCAATGACCTTATAAGAAATAAAGACCAAAAAAGCAGAACACCATAAAAAAACAACATCACAGATAAAACAACATAAAGAATCACATTAAGATGGTATTGTTTATGATGAGATACTAGACACAACATTGAGAATCATTAGTTGATGACCATATGATGACTGAATTCAAAGTAGAATAATGGACATGGCCCACACCAGTTGTGTTGACCAGACAAGTGTTGATATAGTATATAGGCAAGAACAAAATTCGTATTTCGTCTGAATTGTCATTGTGCTACATCAGCGATAGCTTTACAATATTAATTAGGCCTAAATTTATACCAATCGATATATTTCAAATAGTAAAAGAACCTTCTTGATAACAATGATCTTATGAGATGTGAATAGATGGAGGCAACTGTGAAATAAACCAATAAAAGATGATATACGAAACACTAATATACATCAGACAATGCCCTAGCCCATTAGGAGCTACTTATATACAAGATATGGTTATAGCCTCAAGATTATGGTGGTAAATAGTTCCATTCAAAATTGTTTACACGGTCCAGTAATTAGATTGATGGAACCAGGATTCCACTGGCCTGATTTCTATAGCTATCCAGTGAGCCCTTAGCTTTTACATAGATACTAGGAAGATTCAATTTTCTTACTTTTCCAATATATGTAGATGATACTTTGTCTTAGAATCTGTCTGAGGAATGTGAGTTCTTTCCTGGTGGGCTTCTCCTAAAGTACTAAGTATATAGAACAGTCTTTGGATGGTGCGAAACTTCAAAATAGCCAGAAATACCAGAAACATAGCGAAACGAGTACATAGATTACTTAAGTTTTTGGTCTGACACTCAACAGACCTGTTTCGTTCTCTTTCTGACGTATTACTCCGTTGAGTGTCAGACAAAAAAGGTTAAGTAATCTGTGTGTCCGTTTCGCTATGTTTCAGGTATTTCTGGCTATTACTTAGTATATACCTTACCTTTTATCAATTTGGTACCGAAGTAGCATTTCGGTAATTTGGTTATTGTAAATCATGCATTACTTGTTTGTTTAGGATGACAGTTCATCAAGGACTGAGGCTTTGGTTCTTTCACCCAAAAAGACGCTGAGCAGCCACATTTCAGAGATTTACAATGAGAAATCTATGACAGTGTCCTTATCAGCCAGTGAGGAGGTTTGTAAGACATTATTTATTCTATATTTGATATGATTGCTGGTTGGTCGTTTCTTTGTGTAGGTGATTCTGCAATGAAATTCATAAGGGCTGCCTATATATAGCCCCCTGTGTTTGGGGGTTCAGAATTCATCCACCGTATCCCTGCGTGTTGTATGAGGTGACTAAAAGGTTTTGCGTCAGGGAGGGCATCCGGTCATAAAAACCTTTCTCCAAACCAAAATTATGGATGAAAAACCATGGACCAGTCGACTCCAGCTAGCAGGGTAGCAGGAACAACAGCTATAATATAATTCTGTTTGTGTGTGTGTAAGTGCTGAATATGAAGAAATCCAAATCATCACTTTTCAAAAAGTGCACACCACCTAGCATACAGCTTGTATAACCCGTGGAAATGTCTACTGTAATGAACTGTCACTTAATTTCTTTCTTTTTCCTAGCTTGCTGCTGCTGGCTACTCTGACGGAGAAAGAAGCCAAACAATTTTCTGGCATGAAAAAGTAAGATTTTCTTCAAAATATGTTATAACTTTAGTGATAGCACTGAAGACTTTTAGCTTTATATAGTTTGAAGTGTATGTGGCGTCTCTAAATCCAAGAAAGCATTTCACAATAAAATACCGTGAATAACCTCGGGTTTTCAATCACCATTTAAGTATGGGTGCGTTCTTTTTGAGCAATGCATAAACTTTCGATATGATCCCGTTCTTATTGTCATAAAACGGAATCTGATTTGCTTTCCCCGACCAAATCAAGCGAATCGCACTTGCAGCGATTTGCCTTAATTGCTTAGCAATCAAATCACAACGATAGAGGGGTAAAGATTAATACAGATTTACGGAATAGGTACTTTACTACATGTACAAATATTGTAGCAACATATTATCATGAAGTGTTATTTCTTAATTTTTTTTTCTTAAACAGGCAAATGCTTGGGTAAATGTGAATGCTAAGCATCCAAAGGGACAAATACTCTTCACAAAAGAGCAGGTAAGTTACGTCATAGTACGCAAATATTTGGTTAATTTTTTGAGAAGCACTGGAGAATGCTTGGCTTCAATCTCACTAAGGCTGCGAAATACCTGCTTATGGATTCAAATTTGTTTTGTCCAAGAGAAAAATGTTATACCGTTATGCTTTGATAAAGCGCCCCTTTCTTTTAGATGCCCCCTTTAAAAAGTTGTGTTTCCAAAGCATGCAGAACAACGTGCATTACCAAATCATAATCTTATTGTCCCTTTCTTTCAGTTGAAAACAGAGATGGAAACCATATTTTATTCTAAAGGTATATTTGATTATGATATTTTCTCAAAACCATTCTGCAGTTCATATCTGCAATAAGTCAACATATGCTCAACATATGCTTAGTACCCTGGATCCCTTACTTAACTTTGTAGGAGTTCATTTTCCCACTAGAAACCAGATTAATCCTATTGGCTGCCTAGCTGGACCAGCCATGAATAATGCTGAGGGGGTATTAGGGTCATCATTCATTACCTATTTTTTCTGAGATTTAGATTTATGCATCATTCAAAAATACAAGAAAAGTTAAAATCTCCCCTTCACATCTGGGACCGCCAGGGATAAATGTTTTTCTGCATAGGGTAATACACTCAAGCTGCCAACCAAAATATAGATCAATTTAGCAATTTGCATTCAGTCCCTCGATGGGCAGAGGTTCCACGCTCCTTCACATACGTCTTTTGAGTTTAGATTTAGTGTTTATGGGTGTTTTATATCTTGCATTTCAATTATGACAGGAATCAAATACCATGTCAACAAGCACTCAGTGGTTGTTTCAATGAAAGATGTTGATGTCTCGTTTGATTTGAACAAACAGGTATGGAATAGTCATTTTATCTTAATGAAAATAATATTAGCACTAGTGCCATGATTACTTTTTGATCAACATATGCATGCAAGTTAGCCTATGTGCTGACCGGGGGGAAACAAATGCTGGAGGTTGGACATTATGCATGGGAAGTGTGGTGGATGCGATTAGAAACACTGTTTACAGTCGTTTGAATATTCAGCAATGAAATCAGAGGGCCCCTGATTTTCTTATCCATTTCATGTTAAACTATTTTATTTTTTAGGCTGATTGGCTATTTTTTGGAGAATTGGCAATGACTCATCTCCTCGCTAAAAAGGTAATGAAATTTTTGATTTTCTCTACGGGATACAACACTAAACAATTTTGTGGCAAAATATAGAAAAATCATGCACTTCATGAAAGCAGAAATATCTGCTTTTTGTAACCACAGCACAACCTAGAAAAGCTTGATAGGTAAAGATAGTGTTTCGGCCATAAGTGTAAGTTATCAAGATTTAACGTTTAGCAAGGTAGGCATTAAAAAACTGATAAAGTATAATTTTATGAAATAATTTTTCTTTTTATGTTGAATAGATTGCTGCTAAATCTGAGCTGATCAAGGACAATGTACCAGATGTCTTCATGTTTGGAATTTCAGGATTGAAGGTAATTTTCAAGCATTTGATTTTCAGATTAGATACGAATAGCCGTGGCTCCGTTACTCGGTGGTTTTTCTCTTGAAAATTTTGATTATTTTGGAGTCAGTAATTGAGTGTTTGAGTTTGTTTTATTAACGTGCTAGCCCGACTAAGGTTGGGTCTCGTTTTAAGCAGGAGAACAGCTGCATGCAATACCAACATTCAGTATTGTCATTCATATTCTATTATATATACTATAGAATTTTTGCAAATTATAAGAGAATCATAGCACACTGAGATCTTTCAAACCCACGTTTTCATTAGAGATGAATTTTTACATATTCTCATATGGTGAAAAAACAGGTTTGAAAGACCTAAGTGTGTCATAATTTTGTTATTTTCTGCCTTCGATTCTTGAGGAATATCGATTTACCCTACCTACTCTACCAAATAGATTGTACAGTCATGCTCATAAGTTTGTGACCACAATGAAATTTTCATACATGTTTGTGGTAAATATTTGAATATTGACAACTCAAATTACAGCATATGAAGGATATTGCATTAGTAACTACAAAAGAACAAAAATATTGTCAGGGCGCTACATTGACCTTCGTTAATTTGCTACAAAACTACGTATGACTCCCTACAGTGCCAAGCCTACTGAATTCTTTGTTGTTATGGTATATTACGAGCCAGCCTTTATCCTTGTCAATTTTATTTTGAACTCCCAATCTTTCTCAAGGTTAAATGGTTGATGTTGAAAAACGAAGCAGATTATTTGGGGCCCCGTGTAATTCTATCATTAGATATTTCTTCGACAAATTTGCGGCTATTTTTGCTAATTTAAAGTGCTCATTTGAACGCAGTGCCTCATCAGTAAGTGGCCTTTAAATTTGCGTCTATCATTAGTTTGTGTATTGAACTAATTCACAATCTTATCTTTTAAGGGTCTTCAAAAGAAATATGGATCCAGCTCTATCCAAGTCAAGGCAGCAATCAAGGCCCTTGAAAATATCATCCCTGAGGTAATTTATAGAATATTTTCATCACAGTTTCTAATAGCACTAAAATAACTCACTTAGCATATCAATGCAAAATCTTTTTCAATTCCAGAATTATTTTTGCAGGTATTTTCATGCATTTGTGAATTATTCTGTTTAACAAGCATTTCCTTATTTCAGGTCACCCAAAAGATTGTCAACCTTTATAATGGAAATGTACTTGCTGTCCAGCTGACTTTGAAGAAAAATGAATCGTAAGATTTTTACTGAAATTTTACAGGCTTCACCCCCATCTCCCATCTGTACCAGTAAATATGTAGAATTAAACCCCCATATAGAAAATCTTGTTATATCTTTCAAAATTTTGAATTTGTTGAAATTTTTGTCTCGTAAATAAACTATAGATTGTTATAAACATAAACCCATGAACTGTTTTAGGCCTGACTCTCACGATGCAAAGAACACCAAGATCATATACGACCAAGTGAAGGAACATTTAGGAAGGCAAAGTTACAACCAATTCCAAGAAAAGTTTCCTGAGCTTCATGTCTTTGATGATATGGTAATTATCTTTTTATGAAACTATATTTTGTGATACATAAACAATGTTTTGCAAGAGACTACTGTCAGTGGTGGACACTTTAGGGGCCAGGGGTCACGGTCGCCCCCCTCCAAATATTTTCAGAAGGAATTGCCTTTTGTTCTATAAAAAGAGAAAATATTACATGGTTTATTTCAAAAAATGAGTATGCCCCCTCCCCCAATGATTGCCGAAGTATCTGCCACTGGCTACTGTGTCTATTTGCCTGACAACTGTCAACTTAAAGGGTACTTTTGCGTCTTTCTGGCTTATTTTGGGCCGTTGATTTCATAGTTTAGTAAAAATTCTCAAATCGTTGATAACTCATCATGGTGCCTTATCGTGTGTCCTGTTTAATGTCCATCTGTCTTCCTGTTGATGTCGTTTCTTTTGGAAAATAGCCGCCTAGCCCCATGAATTTGTCTGTTATGATCAAAATTGGAGTACGTCAATTGATTATTCATGCTGACAGGTGAAAAATCTCATGTAGCAAGTGTGTTTAGTTGGAGTGCTGTCTAGCAAAAATTGTTTATCAGTCGACAGTTTGTTACAAGTAGCGAGTTCGCCTTGTTTATTCTCCACATGGAAGAAATGTTGTTTATCAGAATTTGGATAGTGAATGACTGGCTTGATGACTACCTACTCCGCTTAACCGGTTGCTGCATTAATAATTCGCAGAATCCTATCTGTTTACTTCATATATTTTATCGCAAAGTCTGTGGAAATGAGCATTCCGGGGAACGTCTGTGCAGTACTGTGGACGGTGCTCAATACTGTGAAGGGTGCTCAGTAGTTTGCGGGGGGGGGATATCTATCATTAGGGGGAACATAATCTGCAATGTGGGGGATACCATCAGTTCTTTGGAGGATGTTTAGTACTGTGGGGGATACCATCAGTACTGTGGATGATGTTCAGTTCTGTGAAGAGAAACCACAAGTATTGTGAAGGTAATACCCAAAGTGCTTGTTATAACCTTCCACATTACTTAATATCATCATCAACCGTACTAATAGTATCCCCCACAGTACTGATGGTATCTCCTAACAGTACTGAATTTCCTCTTCAGTAAGAGCTGCACAGAAGTTTCCCAGGTTTAAGAGGACTTATTTTATCGTTGAAATGTTCTTGGATCGTCTAAATTTTCTACGATGCTTTAAGTCTGGGTCACTGTGCAATAATTCTTGAATAGATCAAGATTGATCTAAATATAGATGATAGGCCTACTTAAATAATTGTTTATTTTATTAGGTTGAAAAAACCAAGAAGTCCTTGTGTGAACAAATGGCTGGCCTAGTCTCGAGCTTTGGCGTTGATATGAAGGTAAATTTTGAAACGATGTGATGCATAACACGATCCCATGACTCTTTATTTCTAATTTCATTTTCTCTTTTTAGGCATGGTAGCCTTGTCAGGTAGAAACAACTGATATTAACATTATTTATTATGATACAGCGTTCTTTAAAATACACTTTTAGATAGATTGATGGTATTTTTTCGGCTATAAAGCATTTGATACAGTCAGAAAAATCGGAAGCATAGCGAAAACATGGATTACTTAAGCTTTTCATCTGACAATCGACAGAGTAATACGTCAGAAAAAGAACGAAAAAAACTAACGAATTATCATACCCAGTTGTGGATCAAAATAGGCCAATCAGAAAAGAGGTGAATGATTGATATAGTGTAGGACCAATCAATACCCATGATACAGTGAGCAGACCAATAAGATTACTTCAAGAGTCCTTAGGTGAAAACGAACTTTTTCTACCTCCAAAATAGTAATAATTTGTTAGGTTTTTGTCTATTTCTCTTTCTGACACATTGTGTGTAAACGTTATTGAGTGTCAGATGAAAAGCTTAAGTAAACTATTTTTGCGCTATGCTTCCGACTTTTCTGGCTGTATCGGAGTTTTTAACCGATCAAGAACTGTTCAAGAAAGCATTTAATCAAGGCAACGATTACTAGCTTCCCCTTGCCAGGAACGTGTTGATAAAGAGATTTTGGGGGTAGGGGTTGGTAATTAGCCCAATTTTCTTAGCAAAATGTTAAGCAACTTCGAGGGGCTAGACCAGAGTCCAGTTGCTTATCGGAAAAAAAGCACATATCAAAAATACCAATAAAACTAAGTTTGAGAATAACATGGAAATAATGATGAACATAGTATATTTTCACCCTTTTTCAGATTTTTGAACATTGGTGCTTCCCTTTATTCATTATTTAGTCTATTCCAGAGACGTACTCCTCTGAAGAAAAAGCAACTCTGACAAGTTTTTGTCCTAAACAATGGAGGTCTAAGGTTCACGTTACCATTCTCCCGTACGGGCTACTTTTTACGCATCATAGAGCAAAGGAGTCAAAATTTATAGGAGGTAGTGTTTTAGAGTTTAGTTTAGAATAATGTGAAAACTGTGTTAAATGAAATATGGTCATTCCGTGAACTAAGTCTTGTGAATAAAGAAGAAACTCCTGGTTTCTTGAGCACATTATTGTCTGAGAAGTTAACTAAATGTTTTAATCTTTCTCTCGTAGTTTAAGTGTGCCACTGACAGTGAATATCATAAGCTTACCCGAAGATCACTTCTCGCAGCCACACAGGTAAGGCTTTTTGTGTATTACTACCTTATTCATTTCATTCAAACGGAAACAACCTAATTTATCCACTAAACAATAAAAACAGTTGTGTGGTCTGTCTAGCAAGATTTGCAGGCATAAGAAATGCTAAGAAGCGATGAAAAAAGGTTTTTCATATTCAATTTATTGCTTCGTTTTTAATTTCTTGTTATACGCTCACCCTAGAATATATATCATAAAAACTGGAGCAGCAGACCTAATTCTAATGGGTAGGATTTGGCGCTCACTGGTTTTAAAGGGGCTTCAAGGGATGTACTAGACATAAGATAAATGGTTTATTTCTATTTTAGGCCCCACAGACCACCAGCTCCATAAATCTTGGCTCGGTCTACGATTCTGCGTTTCCTGTCATCTTCAACATCTGGTTTTGGCTGATGGTAATATTGTTTCTCGTTGTTTACGTCATCTGTTTGGTCATGTGGTACATGGATCCCGGAAGAGACAGCATCATATACCGAATGACGAGTCAAAGGATCAAGACAGAATAACTTGGTTGTCAATCGGTTGTTGATTGAATCATAACTGAGCTTTTCGTGAATTCACACCTGCAAATCAAGCTGTTCCTTCTTGTATGATTTATACTTACTGGTCTCAAAATAAAGACTGGATCGAGCTTGCCTTTGTTTTGGAGTGAATTTTTTGAAGCCAATTGATATGGCTTGAGTTTGAACCTCCCAATATGGCTGCCAAAGAAATTTTATAGAATTGATTGTTTTCAGCAATAACTCCACGATTTTTCAGTCTTTAGCTGATCGTCCACAACAATCCAATGAATGACAAAGCAAAAAACGTGCCCCAGTTTAATTTCAAAGTATTGATTTAGACCTTCCAATATGGCTGCTAAAGACTTCATTTTGAACAACGAATACTCGATCCAGTCTTAATTTTGAGATCAGTTTTTACACTTTGATTTTTGATGAAGTTTTGCTACAAACCCAATTTAACTTTGTATTGTAACTGACCAACTGCTGAATTACTGATTAAACTTCTGAATCGCTGAATTGAAGAAGAATTTCTGATACACAATTCCTCGGTTATTCTCTCGCTAATAAAGACAACTTTTGAAATGAGAGCTCCCGAGAAGTTGAATCTTCAGCCAAGATGTTGGTTTTTTACACAGCTTTATAATTAATTTGCAACAAAAAAACACAAATGTTTTTGGAAACCTGAGGAGTAAGTTCAATTTCTAGAAGAGCCTGTTTTGGCTAAATAAGAAATCTAGGCTATCTTTTATCCCAGGCTTTTTACTGGAAGAGCACACTTTTCAAATAATGTCATGCAAAATGTTTATCCGAAATTCAACCCCATCATGCTTTGTATAAATGCATCATGGATCTATATTTTATTCATTAAGTAGTGGGCTATTAAATTGTTGCCTGAAATTGGTATATGTGTAGCTCACTGTACTGGGTGACCAAAAGCTTGTCGGGTGATGTTTGTGCGCTGCATGCTTAAATTTGATTGCGAGAGATTTTCTCTCAAAGTTTTGCCCGACTGACAAGGTGGCCGAACAGAAGCAATTGTTGAGCCACATCAAAAACATCAACAATTCTCCTTTTACCTTGACGAATACGAAGGAGAATTTGAAAAGATTTTTGATATTTCAACATCGTTGTTTCTTAAAAATGTTCTTGAGCAATCTGCTTTTAGCCAATTTTACTTCTCCAGACGATTGGCTAACTCGAAACACAGGTCTGAAGATGGGGTCGAATGACCCTACTTGTCCCTTCGAACTAAAAAATGGTTATCGCAAATCTCAGTGGCTCTGTGATATGCTAAACCATGAATAGTATACAGTACTACTGTATGATACCCCGAAAAGTACCAAATTTGCAAAATTAGTAAAAAAGTAAGGAATTATTGGATTTATTCATATTTGGTTATTTCACCCTCTGAAATCTTTCTCCCATTCCTTCCTTTGTCTCGTACCACCATCCTCTGTTTACAGCCTTGACAAGGGTCATAATCACTTCGAAAAAAGAGTACGAGATTTTGTGACATTACTGTTAAAGAATTTTAGGATTATTTTCCAAGATTTCGCAGAAGAATCCGGCAAAATGTTTCAAATTGAGATTTATAATGCTTTTGGAAGATTATCAAAAAGTGCAGAAAATTTTTTGGAATGATTTGCCCCTTACCTTTCATCTTGCCGTGAAAGCATTAATGCAACAGCAACAACAACAACTTATCTATCAGTCTCACTTTGATTTTGGAATGAGCCATGCAAGGGAGGACAAAACATGATGTTTGTATTTTAAAAATTTGTAGTGGGCTGGGAAGTTTTCTTGGCATTGGTATTTGAAAAATGCGGCTTCGACGCTTCCTCCTAAGATATTACCCACCAGGTGAGAATGCAGAGTGAATTCAACAACTTTTTGTCTTTCATTATCAATACAACTACTGCTACTTTGATTTTTTACCCGAGATGAAGGATATTTTGAAATCCCACATCACAAACAGGCCTACCACCATCATCCATCACAAGCGTTGCTAGCCTACCACCAGGCTAGAAACAGAGCCCATTTGATATGGTCTTGTTCATTAATAACGAAAAGCTTTCTGAATCATTTTTGTTTGATTTTGGAACTGCAATCCGTCTTCATACAATATCAGGATGTCTTTCCTATAGAAGAATCAGAAAAAACTCTGTTTTGACGACAAGCTGTAAAAGAATTTTGCATTCTTTAAGTCTACTACAAAAATTAAAGTTGATGAGGTATCTACCCATCGTTAAAAGTTTTATTTGTTACACTGGAAGTTTACCCCATAGCAATTTCCAAAGAAAATAGAGGGAGTACAGAGGGGGCCAAAAGCGACTGGGGGCCAAACAGTGCGTGTTTTTGGTGCTTTTATTTGTGAATAACTTATCAATTTATCACTTTTTAGGAGGGTAGCAGTAGCCATAGCAATAACAATAGCACCCCTCTTATGCGGCCTATGAAGTAGTGTCAGCACTATTATCTAGAGTCAACTGAACAAGCAGCACAACCCAATAACAAACTAGAAACAAAAACATAAACATCTAAAACTTATCCTTGCTCTGGCTACATCATGGTTATTGCAATACTTTTGGATGATGATAATGAAGCAATACAGTAAGGATCTTTCAAACAAGGTTGCAAAGATTATTTGTAAGTGATTGCCATATCTTTACAAAATATTCTTTGGTAAAATCTTAGGAAACTTTTCCCTGGAAGTGATGTTAATGACTTTTTGTTCCTAGGAATTATCTTGGAATATGAGCAATCCAAAGTATTAAAGACAAAGTCTATTGATCTCCTCGACTTGAAACCTGAGTAAGTATAAAATGCTTCATTTCTACCAAATCAATGGATGAAAGTGCAAAACTTGACCATTAAATCATCAAAATTCAGGAGCACTAAAGTTAAGACCACTGCATTCATAATCTCCACATATTTCTTCTGGTTTCCTGTTTCCCTGAGTTCATTAGCATTTGTTCTTCTTAACAGTAAAAAATCGGTGAAATTTGGTTACATCAATATTGTATCCTTTGCAGGGGCCCTTGTTGGTAGTCTACACTATATAGACTTATAAGTGAGAAGAACATTTTCTAACCTAGATTTTAGTTTTTGTGTGATATGGTAGCCTGACTAAGACAGGCAGTGTATGAAGCAGGGGCAGGGTAGCATACACTTTATCACTACATTAATAAGAGGTCTTGGTGTATTTATTGAAACCATGACCAATTTTTGGGAGCTCTGCATTTTTTATGTTTACACGCTTTTTTTTATAAGGAATCTTTTATAAGGAACCTACATGTAGAAGTTTGAAGAACTCAAGGAACTTCTAGTACTTAAGGTTCAATAACAAAGGAACTTTATAATTATAATGATATAATCAATGGTGTAGATATGCAACTTCTTTATTCACTCTCGTTAACCTTAACTTTATATAGGCCTGGCCTAAGCTTCTCTGTGTTGTAACATGTTTTATTACATTTATTACATTATTACACAGTCTATTGCAAAATGTTGAATTTTAATTCTGTTTGATTTGTCCCAGGTCGAATATAGATGATATTCTGGATGATATTGTCTCTAAAGAACCTCTTGTCACTCCGTCAAAAATGGAGCAAGTTAGAAAGTTAATTCAAAGTATCCTTTTCTGAAAACACACGAGCTTAAATTCCTTATGTTTCAATGTTTTGCTTCAGAATTTGTCAACAAGTGAAAAATCAGTGTGGTCACAAAAATCAAACCTACTATCCTGGTGAAGCTGAATCCCTAATTTCATCTATTCTGACGCCCAGAATATTCTTGACTTACCTGACTGAACTGCAGAGGTCTATAATGACCTCTTGCTCCTTCTTAGCAATATTTCATCTCTCTACTCTACTTCTATTCCTTGAGAGTCTATAAACAGTCAATAGAGGAAGTTTTTTGTCTTTGTGTCTAATTTATTTCCAAACATGTCCAGCTGCTTTTGAAACTCTCTTCGATATTCTTTTAAAATCACCATTGCCATCAATGCCTTGTCTCTCCGTCCCACTTGCCAACCTATTTCCAATCAAGTCAGTTTTACTTTATAGAAATGTATTAGTAAGTGTTATGCTTCCATATATTTCCTTGACAAAGAATTAGGACTCCAAGAAAAGCTTTCTCAGCAAGATACGCACAAGTTTTATCTATTCAAGGTAGGTTGATTAAATTCTACATATCTGTAGGTGTGATGAATGGTGATATTTTTCAAAGTGTGATTAATGGGGAAAATTTCTTATCTTCTATCAAAAGTTTTTTATTTGGGATACTATCAATATTTTGTTGCAAGCTATTCCACTGGAACAACTCTCATTGAAGAATACATATGAAATAAAGATGATTTTGTATGCCCAAACTGGGTCTTTCCTCATAATCTTCTTTTTATGTAAGCAATAATAAGCCTTGTAGTAAGCAATAGAAAGGCTAGTATTCTAATTATATCTTTACAAGATTTAACCTGTCATCAGAGACTCAAGGTTATGTTATGGGGTTTTTACTGTACTGCCTTATTGCAAGTTGTACATGAGAGGAATACTGCATAAATGTTTATTTTTTATCTCTTGATTTTGGTTTAATTGTTTTAACAGGTTTTGAAGGCTCACATTCTTCCTCTCACAAATGTTGCATTCAATAAATCAGGCTCAAGGTTTGTGATATCTTAAGCCGAAAATTTGTGATAGAAATATTGATTGGCATAGTTCTTATCCCACTTTCATTCAGCACTCCTATTTACTGAAGTCGCATAGTTCCTAACAAGGTAGAATAAATTGACCCATCACAAAGGGTCTCCCCACCAAGGATTCCTCAAATGTTGCAAGCATTTGAGAGTAATTGTTTGAGTTTGATGTAACCGCAAACCCAAATAAACATGTTGTATTCAAACAAATTATAATCAAAGATTGAAATTAATGCAAGCCCTTCAATATGCTCCCTTTGCAGAAGTTTGGAACTCTTCTGATATAAGGCCCAGCTGGAAATAATTTAACGGCAAAATATAGAATAGAAGTAATCACACAGTCGTTCAGAATCTCTAGCATATAGCAGCTAATTTGCGGGTGCACATTCAATAATTTAAATGGCCTTTAGTAAACAAGAGACTGTGTCCAGTTGGCAGGCCTTTTCATGAAGAAAATGTCAGGAGAGTGACAAAGTACTCCTTGCCATTTGATTTACATGCTTTAGTGGTTACTTTAACAGAGAGAGGACGAGAGCTCAGAGTGATTGCTCTGGTCAAATTAAGAGGCCTGCCATTAGGAGGTTGTATAGAGCTGTTGGTAATTACTTTAGATTCATTAAACCTCCAAAGACAATTAAAGCTGATTAGCCGATGAGCTACCGGACTTTTGTGTCATGGCTCCCTACATTATCCTAATGGGTAATTTTTCCTAAATGCAACTACAAATGCTTGTCTTTTTTCTAGTTTTGTAACAGGAAGTTACGATCGAACATGTAAGATCTGGGATACTGCGTCTGGTGAAGAACTGCATACCTTGGAAGGACACAAAAATGTTGTTTATGCAGTGGCTTTCAATAACCCTTATGGGTAAGAATATTAACTTGATATTTTTTGCTTCAAAGTCTTGGCTTTCTTCGTCCACTCAAGGAGATGAATGAGCTCCCCCTTTTTTTAGCTTTATTTTCAAGGAAAAGAAGACTCTCGTGTCTGTGTGATTCCAGGTATGTTTCAGCAGTTGTGTGATAGGATCAAACATGATGTGTCCTCAAACATTTGCTAAAAATAGTCTGAGAAGACTGAGGAAACCTTAAAGCATGATTCTGCCAGCTTTTACTCGACAACCCATGAATTTCACTTCAAATTCTACATTGCGGACTGTTACACTCAAGATAAAAATTTCCTTTATGAATTTTAGAGTCTATTTATATCAAAACCATGGATATTGTGTAGAGAGAGGAGTTTGTTTCCTCACTCATTAGTAATCTTTGAGTAATCTATTGGTCATCTTACTGGTAACTGATTCATCTTATTGTTTTTCATTATACCAATGATTCACCTCTTTTCTGTTTGGCCTATTTCTATTCGGTTCTGGGTATAGAAATTTTGAAAAAGGTATCTTTTTTGTCGTCTTCCTGACATACTACTCTGATGGGTCTGTGATTCAATAGTTATCATTTTTCCCTTTGTTTCCAATTTTCCTCGGCATCCTGAAGTTCTATGCCAATCAAAGGCTCTTCTATCATCATTACATTTCAGGTTGAGTAAGTTAAGAATGTTACATGTTTGCATTCAGGCAATAATTGTTGGTATTACTATCAAAATATTACTAAATATCAATATCAATGATTACCTTCTTAAAATGTCAACCTAAATGATTTTAAGAATTATTCCATTATTCCAATTATTCCATATTGTAATTGTATATTTAGATATTTCTGCTCTCAATTATTTATTCATCCATTTGTGTAAATAAGTATTCCCTTTAGATTTTACCTGTTTTACTCTGTACAGATGTAAATTGTAATCTTTAGCATTTGTTTTTATCGACCGAAGATGAACTAGTAGTTCGAAATATATTTCAAAAATGTACATTGCAGTTTAACGCGAGAAGAGAGTGCCTATCCTGGCTATAGTGCTCGATATACTTGAGTATAGAGCAATTCTAAAGCAGAATGAACACATTAAAAATAGACATGTCCTTCTGTTACTCTGAGTTTCGTGCTTACGCACTCGTCAGACAGACTAAACCAATCTTTTTGGTATAGTCTGTCTGACGAGTGCGTAAGCAGGAAACTCAAAGTATCAGAGTATGTTTGTTTTTTAATGTGTTCATTCTGCTTTACATTGCAGTTTACTTATAAATTCATAAATGATTTTCAATTTGTTCACAGTGACAAAATTGCAACTGGATCGTTTGATAAAACAGCAAAGGTATTTCCTCAGTTATGATTTCTGATATTTTTAATGAATAATTCACATCCAACTTATTATGCTCATTGATAAAGAACACCAGGCAAGGTATCCCAGATATCCCACATCTCCTGCAGTCCAATTTCTCTGTCACTTTCTCTCTGTCGCTGTGATCCTGATTGTTTTTATTTCAGCTATGGAATTGGGAAACTGGCAAATGCTACCACACGTTTAGAGGTCATACTTCAGAAATTGTAAGAAAGCAGTTTATTATCTTTTAAAATTTTTGTAAATCTTTATACCATAGATTAGTTTTAGGTGTTATGCTAGAATGCAAGTGTTAGTTATTACATAAATTTGTGAGACATGGTCAACCAGCGGAAATACATTCTACCAAGGTAGGCTACCACAGTTCTGATGACAATGAGATGATGACATTGCCATGTCCAAACTCCGACCTTACTCACCAACTCGGTCCATACCCACCAAAAGTAAATGTTCTAACTATTGTCCTGAAAGAGGACAATAAGTTAGTGATGTATTCTTCTTGTGTATCCGGCTCCAGGGCTATCCACAATAGAGGTATAATTTTTTATTTCGCATTAAATCCTTCTTCGGAGCCATGTATATAATTACATATATATAAGGCATGGTCTATAAAGCTATGTTAGTACTAGTTTATATAAGCCAGGGTCTTAAGCTTCTTTTAGCAAATACAGTATGTATCTAAATACATTAAAAACTTGTGTGTAAGAATTTACTTTTTTCAGAGTTGAAGAGGTCAGTTGCCTTTTTAGTGCTTACTGAAATTTTAGGCTTGATGAATAATCAATAATGTTGTTTTTTTGCTTATTTCACTAGGGATATTTTATAGTTTGAAATATCAGAATGGCAAATTTGTCTATCCCTTTTTCTTACATGCTGGTTCTTACTGTATTAGCATATTTCACATTCTTAGGTGTGTCTAGCATTCAACCTTCAAAGCACGCTCATCGCAACTGGAAGCATGGACAACACTGCTAAACTGTGGGATGTACAAAAAGGCACAGAAGTCTGCACTCTAACTGTAAGTTGACATGTAGGCAAGTAGCAAGATGAAGGTGTTAAGAGCCGTTATGTTTTGATGTTGTATCATCACATCATCAGTCTGAAGCTTTGTGGGGTATTGCGAAGGTAAATACTAGAAATGCTAAAAGCCTGTATTCAGGAAGATTGTACTCAACATCAAGGAGTTTTTTTATACAAAGAACCTTTTTAGTGTCTTTTTATAACTCAAGTGCATATAGGTATGAAATGTTTTCTCGTCGTCTAAAATGTCTTCGAAATTGATGCTGAATTATTTAAAGAGTGATGCTTAGTTGTTGTCAATTGTCACCATTTGCAAGAACAATTTGTTACTCAAGCCAAAAAGGTTTAAATGTTATTCGGAGATTTGGAGGTCACATCGAGAGGAAGGAACAGGGTCGCACTACAAATTATATTCATTAGATTCTATTATTTTTCTTTGTGGTTAGAAAATAAACTAATACTTTGAGAAGACAGTTAGAGTATTCACCTACTATTCACTGCTCCTTTTTTGCTTTGCACGCAAAGCAATACCTTATGAAGATAGTAAGCATATCTACCTATCAATTATCAATGTACTGCTTAGATGAGTATACCAATCCAGTTGGCCCTCTGTGCTTTGCACATAAACCAATACCTTACGAAGATAGTAAGCGTATTTGCCAATCAACTATCAGTGCACTGCTTCGATTAGTCTACCTATTCAGTGAGCCCTTAGTGCTTTGCACATAAACCAACACCTTACGAAGATAGTAAGCGTATTTGGCTATCAACAAACCCTCTACCATGGCTGATATTATTTTCTCCTCCACAGGGACACTCAGCTGAGATAATCTGCACATCATTCAACACGACTGGCGATCAACTACTGACCGGCTCCTTTGACCACACGGTCAGTGTTTGGGACGTCCGAAGTGGAAGGTATGACAGCTCCTTGAATGTAGTTTATTTTGTTCATGATTGAGCAGCAAGGGTCGGGCTAAGGAGTGTTGAGGTAATCACTGATTACCCTTTTTTCAGAAAACTGCATCTAAAAATCACTGAAAAATACATGAATAGTTTTCCATCCATCAATTATCTTTCAAAGATGTATTTTGTTTGAGATAGATAAATTATCAGCTGCAGCCAGTGATATTGGCTCTAGAGTTTGGCCCTCTATATCTCCATTGTAACACAATTTCAATTTGATTTTCCCTTAATTAAAAGTCAATCGTAAAAGTGCTTTGTTAATAGCAAGTAGTTTAGAGTTCGAGTCTCACCACTTACAACAAATTTGTTGGAATTAATTGCTAATCATTTTGAAATGATTTTTTAAGGAGAATCCACACGCTGATTGGCCACAGAGGAGAGATTTCAAATGCTCAGTTCAATTTCGATTGTTCTTTGATCGTCTCTGGATCAATGGTAAGCCAAGACACCAACCTTGATTTGGTTTGTTTGCCCAACTCCTGGAAGGTCTCATCCTACGTCTTGCAATCCAACACATGATATTTTGAAGAAACAGACGCGTGGTTTGCTTGGGTGAAAACTGAGAACAGTACCCTGCTTTTGAAATTGGAAAAGTTGATTAAATCACGGCTAATAGAATTGTATAAAAACGTGAAATAAATTACTTGTACTCGAACATCACAAGACAAAGGTGACCATGCTCCAGTACAACCCCATCCTACGTCAGGAGAAACACCAGTAGATATATCTACAATAACTGGAAGAGGCCCCACCTACCCCATCATACCCACATCTTGATCCTAAAACGCACCCCATCTTACACTAGAACACCTCCAAAAGCATCCATCCTACCAAATCCTAGTCCCAAATGTACTCCATCCACCCACTATATCTACAATGCATCCAATCCTACCCAATACTTCCGATGAGCTCTAGTGACCAAATAAAAGATTACTAAAAGTAGCAGCTTCAAAATACCGATTAAGCAATGGCTTCGAGTCTCTTAATTTCAAATAGCCAGATACACATGTATATTCTCTGTTGAAGTTTTAGTGGGCATAATTCAGCAATTTATCAAGTATCTAATGCAGGGTCCCTTTATGCTCTCATGGTTATCACCACCACACTGGCTGTGCAGCAACTCGTGAACTTTTAGGCAGTAGATATATGACTATTTCAATGATACAAATTATGAAGAGGATAATAATACGAGAGCCAAATTTCCTAAGTTTATGAAATATTAAGAGAATGATTCAGAAATAGACCATGCTTCAAACGTTTCGATAAAATATTTCTCAGTAAACTTCGCAAGCAACGATCAGGGTTCAATTATTGTTAGTAAAGTCTACTGAAGAACGAATTATTCTAGATGATTAATATTCTATGAAATAATTATTACTTTGCAATAGCTTATTACTATTGTTTGTAAGGTAGTAATTATTAGTTACGATTCTTTTTATAGGACAAAACTTGCAAGATCTGGGACGCATCGAGTGGAAAATGTATTGGAACGTTGAGGTGAATTATATTCTCATATATTTTTTACTATGAAATGAGGGAGGGACAAGAGTATATCTAGGGTCTCGACTTTAGGTTGATGCACCAATCACACTAAAGCATTGAACATTAAACTATGTTAGTATCTTATTTATGTAAGTATGTCAATAAAGGAATAAGATCTTCTTCTTCTTCCGTTTAAGTAGCCCGAAATGAGAAGCATGATGCCGTGAAGTAAGAATTCATATAAGAACCTGAGGCACCGTTCACACTTATCCATTTTTGCATGAAAACGGATACTTTAGCTCCGTTTTTTGGCTTAGCGTTCACATGAGTCCAGTATAAAACTGAGCTAAATGAATAAGCTTTCAAAAACAGAGCTAGACAAAAATGGACGTCTGTAATGTGAACGCCAAAAGCGGAGGAATTGAAATAGAAATAAAAAGGGCGAACGCAATGATAATCTCGTTTTCGTAAAGAGAAAATCGGATGCGTTTTTGAGATCAAGTATGGATAAATATCAAAGTACAAATTGATAAATATCACTTTTCATCTGAACACTTAGTATTGTAAAAGTAATAGTAGTGTAAAAGGGGAGGAACGGAGAAAAATTTAAACAAAACGAAAACGAACAAGTGTCGACGGGGCCTAAATATTTGTGAATTATCAAATTATCATTATTTAGCCGAATACCGATTTATGCTTTTAGGGGACACGACGATGAAGTTCTGGATGCGTCGTTTGATTACACGGGGCAGTACATAGTCACCGGCTCGGCAGATGGCACTGGAAGGGTTTACAATGCCGTCAGCCACCAATGCATCTGCAGGCTGGAAGGACACGAGGGAGAAATTTCCAAGGTACTGTTAGTCTTGAAAATTCCCCCACATATGACAGATTACCGTTTGCTTTTTAAACTTAAGAAGAAGCAGGATTTGAAAAATCAATGGATACGTCCAATTTGCAAGAATGAAAATGACTCGAACCCATGACCTATACATGATGGTGCAACAGAATACCACACAAGGGTACAAATCTAGAGGCCGTGGGTTCGAGTCGTATACGGGTCATTTTCATTCTCAAAAATTATCTCGCTTTGTTAGTTTTTCCATTGTTGGGAAAAATTACTAGAAGTAGTCTTTAAACGTTTACAGAACTTGAGGATGATGAAGAAAACCAGAATCATAACGAAACATAATACTGAAGCCTTGCATCTTGACACTCAGTTCAACAGATTGATACGTCAAAACGGTCTTCGATCGATGCAGATCAAAACTTGAGGATGGGTAGGAAAATTGGAAACATAGTGAAACATAATAACTACTTAGGCTTTTTGTCAGACACTCCACTCATTAGATTGATACGTCCAAACAGTCTTAGGTCAGTACAGAACCTCAGGATGGCGAGGAAAATTGGAAATATGGCAAACCATTGTAACTACCTAGGCTTTTCGTTAGACATTCCACTCATCAGAGTAGTACGTCCAAACAATCTTAGGTCAGTACAGAACTTGAGGATGGCGAGGAAAATTGGAAATATGGCAAACCATTGTAACTACCTAGGCTTTTCGTTAGACACTCCACTCATCAGAGTAGTACGTCCAAACAGTCTTAGGTCAGTACAGAACTTGAGGGTGGCGAGGAAAATTGGAAATATGGCAAACCATTGTAACTACCTAGGCTTTTCGTTAGACACTCCACTCATCAGATTGGTACGTCAAAACGAATTGTTTTACCCACAGGTGGATTGAAATGGGTATAAATATTCGTTAGGTTACATCTTCTTTCTGTATCTGACGTGCTACTCTGATGAGTTTCTACTCATTTTTGAAAGCTTCGTCATTATAGGGACGTCCTGCACGCAACAATCGATTCTCTTCTGTTCCCTTGACGCTATCCTAACCTTCCCTCTACTTTCTTGGCCTTTCTTCTTTTTGTTTCTTTATCTCCACGTGCTTTTCAGCCTTTGATTGATTCTTGTTGTTATGCATTCAATTCATTCGCAATTAACATAAACTTTGGTAGCCAATAAGTATGTAAACCGTATCTTCACTTTAGAGTACCTCGGGGCAAAACGGGTCAGGGTAAAATGGGTCATTCTGTATAAAATGCTTCAGAACTACCGCAGGCTATGCTGGGGAAGCAAAATAGAGTTACCCCACGTTGTTTGTTATTCTACACTGTAATGGAGGCATGATAGTCTTTCTTCGCGGAGCTGTGTTCTGCAACATTTTATACAGAATGACCCATTTTACCCCCTGACCCGAGGCCTGACCCATTTTGCCCCGAATTACTCTAATTGTTGAGGTTCTGAGGATAGAATAAAGTTTGTTATACCTAAACTGTAACTAACTATGGACTTGTCGTCGTAAAAGGATTTGTCATGGAAAAGTAACACTAATTGTCTGCTTTCTTTTGCCGTCCTATAAGAAATGAGCATTATTGTCACCTTTCTTAGGGCCTATTTCATGGAAGCGGGCCAGCCCGGTTAGGTGAGCTGGCTCTGTTGGGCGAGCTATTTTTCCGACCGTTTACATGGAGGATGAAGGAAATTCCCCCAAGCCCGGTTGGCTGAGCCAGCCTCTGTCTGAATCTGTAAACGAGACTACGGTTTTGATTCATCTGTCCTGGCTGGCCTGCATGTAAACTCAAAGCGAACAAACAAAGGATTTTATTTTTCTCACGAATCCCAGTCAGCCGAGATCCGTGGACCTTTCTCACGAATCTCGTCTGCCCGTGCTGGGTAATTGCTCATATAACTGCAAGTATGATTAACAATTGAATTAATTGTTTTAGCAGATCTTACGTAACCGGGCTGATCTGCCACCAGGTTAACAGGCCCTTATTCCAAAATTCTAATCAGTGCTTAAAATTTACAAGACTAATAACCGTACAAACACAAATTACGTAGACTATACCCTTGGAAGCAAGAGTTGATGACTATCCCAGGGCAATTTCATTGTTACGAGTTTTGAATACAAAAAGAACGGATTTATAATAGTAGTTGGACACTGTTCGATGATAATACTTGTGTGATTTATATTTGTACATTCCTTCCTACACAGGCAATCTTCAACCCTCAAGGGACACGAATACTGACAGCTGGGAGTGACAAAACGGCCAGGTTGTGGGACCCGTTCTCTGGAAATTGCTTACAGGTAGAGTCAGTCATTAAATTCATTCAATGTTTATCTCCAATTTTATTTACACTTGAGAGAGATGAGATGGAATTTCGCAATGGCCCTAGAAAAGGAAAGATAAAGGCTTATTTGGTGTGATTGGTGACAAAAAGAATTTGATATCCTTCATTATTGAATCATATCATCTGAAGTGCGAAAAAGATTTTTGCAACCTTTTGATATACGGAGCTGCGAAGAGTATTCGATCCAAGAAAATATTTCATGCTGCCAGAAGGTCTACTTCTCGGGGTTTGTTAGGTTTCATTTTTGCTCTCTTTCTGACGTACAACTCTGATGAATGTCAGACGCTAAGCTCTGATTCTAATTGTGCTTCATTTACAATTCGTTATGTTTCATTTTTCTCTCTTTCTGACGTACAACTCTTGTGAGTGTCGGACTCGAAGCCTCGGTAGCTACTTGTTTGGTTATGTTACTTATTTTTTGCTATCTCGAAGTTTTCGTAAGACTAAAAAGGCGAGTTTGACACACTTGAAGCTTTCTTCTCTCCATATTTTCCAAAATAAAAACTTCGGTTTCTGGTCTAGTAATTAACAAGCATTAAAAATCATCAATCGCTTGGCTTTCATCCCAGCCAAAGGGCTATTGTCTCGTGTTTTTGTTTCTCTCGGTGTCAGTCCCAGCAGAGAGGAGCCTGCACGGAATAGTGCCTTTGTTCTTGAAAAGGAATTGTCTTCTTCCTGTTTTTCTGTAGTAAAGTTAGGGCACCTGCTTCCTATGCATTCTGAAAAACATCTAAGAGGCCCTGTTGAAAGTTCAACACGGGTTGAGTCGCCGAGTTGAGTTGAACACGGGTTGAGTTTAAACTCGGCTTCCTTCATGTAAACGCGATGAAAGCTTACACCGTCAGCCGAGTTGAAACTCAACCCGGGTTGAAATTTCTCATGTAAAGGGCCTCTAAGGGCCTCAGCATGGCGACTTTAGTGCTTTGCGTACCTAGCTACTGGGTCACTTGAATAGTTGGAGGCAACTTTTCTTCTCACATGCACATGTAAACAGGATTTCTTGCCTAAACTAATTACTAATTCAGAATTAAACCATTCTTCAACCGCTTCGATGAGATATTCTTCAGTAAATTGTATATGATAGTTAGATCTATCTCTATAGCGAATGCGTTGTCTAACGCCGCATCAAGGTTAGCGATATAGAAAACTCTTCTTCTTTGATAGTTAGATCCTTATACATAATGTTAGATCTTATCAAAACGATTGAAGAATGGATTATTTTTGAATAAGTCTCTTCCTATTCTATAAACAATGGAAATTGGGTTTTCGTTGTTGCATCAAATAAGGTATGCTTGCATCGAAAATATTTATCTTTGCTTTTGGCCTAATTTTTGGAAGAGCGCGTGCGCATTAGATTGCGACTAAAATCTCTTTAAAGAGAGAGTACTACCGAAGTCGCACTGGCATACAGTGCTTAAGCAATAGGGTATTGTGTACTATCCCACTAGTGAGCAGAGAGATAAGTATTAGAGAAGAACACCACTAACTCCTCAACCGTCGGTTACAGACCGGTTTCATCCAAAATCAGGGCTCGCCAGTGCAGCTAGGCTAATAAGGGCTCAATGCCAATGGTTGAGTATTGGGCTGCCAGTCGTAACTATTGGCCTAATACCAAGCCTATATTTTTTAAGTGAATAAAACTTAATAAAACTCCTTTATATCATCCAGAATTTGTTGCTTTGTAGACCCAAGATCAAAGAGCTAAAAAATCGACAAAAACAATTTCCATAGATCCAAAGCTTTTTTGATTATTCAAATTTAAGAAAGCAATTGGGTCCGACTCAGACATCCCATCTTTAACCACGTGTTGTTGCATGTTTATACCCTATACCAAAGTAGGAAAATATTATTCGTGCAGAAAATTCGTGTGATTTGCACGTACGTTCACAACGGATTAGCTCTGCACAAAGCTTTTCTAAGG
The DNA here is from genome assembly GCA_963924455.1 of Pelagia noctiluca. Lineage (NCBI taxonomy): Eukaryota > Metazoa > Cnidaria > Scyphozoa > Semaeostomeae > Pelagiidae > Pelagia > Pelagia noctiluca. The sequence goes on from OZ004325.1 coordinate 14,380,536, forward strand.
ACGAAATGCACCGCTTAACTGTCAGTGTTCTTTTTCGCACGATCCATTTTTTCAATTAAGTTTCGTCAGACAATATTTTCCTCAAGAAACTGGGTTCATTATTTTTTACTTACTGATGAAGATTTTATTGAAACGTCTAGAAAGCATGGTTTATTTTTGAATTAATCTATTAGAATTTCATAAACTTAGATAATTGGGTTCTCGTATTACACGAACTTTTTTATAAGTAATTTCATCTCGAGCTCAGTACTCAAAATCAATTAGCGAGAGAGAAATTTGAGTACTTAAAATTGCTTAGCAATTGCTTAGCTTTTTATACTTGAAGATTTGTTTCTAAGAATACTATCTCAGAAGTTTTTGTGCAACAAATGTCAATAGTATCTTGCATCATACAGAAGTGTGCTGGAGTACTTATATCCACTATAACCTACTTCTCAATAGCTGCTGCACGATTTTCATTGCCTGGAATGGAACTAAATTTTCAAATTGATTAGCATTCCTCTATCCAATACTGGAATTGCTTAAGTTTTTGTCATGTCGAGTACTGACTTAATGGCGGGGATAGCCGAGTGGTTAGATCAATTGACCCTTATTCAAAGGGTCCTGGGTTCGAAACCACCTTCAGACCTGTTATAAAAAGTGTGAGGAGTAATTAGTCAGCCCGCTGTTATTTCAGGCAAAAAGGATTAACGAGGTGTGGTCACATCGAGAGGAAGGACCAGGGTCGCACTGCTCGATTAGTTTACCTATTCAGTGGGCCCTTGTGCTTAGCACATAAACCCATACCTTGCTAAGATAGTAAGCGTATGTGCCTTTCAACTGACTTACTTATAAAGAAATTTCTTATGAAAAAGAGTGTATTATTTAATTTTTTTTCTAGGTATTAGAAGGGCACACAGATGAAATCTTCAGTTGTGCTTTCAATTATGAAGGCAATATCCTCTTAACAGGTAACCTGCAATACTAGTTGTTGTTGTTGTTGTTTATATCCATATCCCATAGAGTTGACCTAAGAACTGGGGAATGTGGTTTTATTCAGAACTACTTTAGGAATCTCACTGGAGAAAGTCACCTATTTTGTTATTGAAGAACAAGTAGGAAAATCAATCAAGATGATTTGTGTGGATGATAATGACCCGAATAGGATTCAACCCGTAACCTCTAGATTCGTACTCTAGAACTGTACCACTGAGCAATTGGGGCATTCTCAGTTAGGGCATTCCAATAACATAAATTGCATCCATTTCACCCAGCCCAATAGCTCCCCTGTTAGGAAGATTTCAGTCTCTTTTTTTCCCATTTTTACATTTCTTGATGCGATTACAAAAATTCGTCTACTATAAAGAAGAAACCAATATACAAATACAAGTCTACTAAAACTAAATACTTTACTGGAGAAGATTTTATCAAAACGTTTGAAGAATGGTTTATTTTAAGATTAGTCTCTTTATATTTTATAAACTTTAAAAATTGGGCACTCATATGATGATAGCGTTATAGTAGTCCAAGAGGAGAAGGGGGGGTATCGTCACCCGACGAGGGAATTTACGGAAATAGGTGATTTTGGTCAATTTCGGGGTGCTGATTCCGAATTTCGATGTTATACGGAGGATTAAGGGGGCTAACTGCCTCGTTTTAACGAAAAACCTCGATTTCAAGCATGATTTAGTTCTGCTTTAAAATAATGCCTATAATGCCTAACATATGTGCAAGATATTTAAAAAGCAATTCAGGGGTGCTGATTTCAAATATTCCATGTTTTGGGGGGAATATTTGGGGGGCTAACTACCTCGTTTTGGTGTGAATCTGGATTTCGATTAAAATTGCTCTAAACACTCAGATGTTTGAAGCACAGTCATAGGTAGTACATTTGTTCAATTCAAAAGGTCTGGCATCATCTATTGATGCTGTACGGGGATAATGGGGGTTAAAAGGGGCATGAAGATGGATCCCTAGTTTCCAAAAATATCATGTTCTTTTGAAATTTTCAGAATTATTTGTTACTGTACCTCCAACAATGTTTGAAAATAGAAAAACAACTTCAAATATTGATGCTAACTGACATATTCCTTGGGATTCCTTGCTGCATGGTGATTACTGCATTCTTCTAAATATGAAATGGAACTGTATGAAATCATGTAATATCAGCGTTGACTGCCTTTCTTTCATGAATTCGTCAAATGTAACCATCAAAGTCCAAACGGATAAAGTGTTAAATTCTACCTAGTTTCAAAAAGATTGACTATATTTAAATTCAGAGTTATCATCCTTTATTTCCATCTTTTCTTGCAAGTCATCTTCATCATCAGAATCCCCCAAGTAGTCATCATCAAGCTCCGAAAGAACCTCGCTAACATCTTCCAAAAAGCTGGCATTGCTCCAAATCTCTATTCTTCCCGAGGTCCTGTTGTGTTCTTCAAGGTTGAATTGCAGCTGATTTGTGTTTCTGAACGATGTGAGTTTACCACTTGCTTCGTTAATTGACTAGATACGTGAAAAACCAACAACGATGAGGATAAATTTGTCCATGTCCTTCAGTAACTCTTCACCTGCAACTAAGTAAAGTTATCAAGCTACAAAGAAGCCTGTCAAAGCTACCATTCTTCAAAACTGCTTTCCACAACGCTTGCTTGCCTTTCCTTAAAAAGCTTAGCACATGCTCATTGCCAGAGAATGCATGCATTCCTATCTAGGCTTTCCTTTACTTTACAGGCAGTTCTAAAGAGGCATCATCCCGGGTCTTCTGGGTTTTACCTGTACTATTTTCAACTAGCACTGTAATATCAGGAAAGCTATGTCCAACAATCAAAGCCATATATATATCAATCAAGACGATGACCTTATCATAACGGTGCTCCCAGGCTTAGCTGGAAGTGTAACGAGCTTTGTATCAGCTTCTTCAAGTCCACAAGATAACTCTTCCACAACAATCAATTTCTTTTTACATTCATTTTTACCAAAAAAAATAAACACTTCATCACAAATATCTTTCCTTCCTTCATTGCTTTGTTAGTTGGAATAGAATACCTTTAATTTCACCTTTATGTAAGAACTATACCAAAGTCACTTGATATACTATCATATCTAGGCTTGGGATTATCTAGCGAGAACGTTACCCCTCTGGCCACTTGCTCGCCACTTTTGATGCTGTTATCTATGTGTTTTTAGCAAATAATACGATTATAATAAGAAAACTGAATGTGACCATTATATATAGAGATATTAAGGGTAGTTCTCTAATCATTTTAACAGTCAAAACAATGCTTCTAATTGCTGCAGCAAGATTTAGCAGGGAAGTATTCATCGATTTTTACGATGCAGAATCTTCAAAACTCAAAACATGATTAGTTGTAGTTAATGTTGTTAGTGTTTTCAAATCGCTGAATCGGGTGTACTTAGAAGGATTGAAACTAAAGCAAGCGAGCGCACAGGTGACATATTTAGATTCACGCTGGATATTGCCTGTCAGAATGTGCTAGTTACGTGCCCAAGATATTTAGCTATTTAGAAAGCTAATTTTCTAAACGATTCTGAATTTTGACTTTGTCTATCGATTCTTGGAAGGTTTTCCCTTTGAAAGTAGAAAACGGATCAAAAAATACTACATATGAATCATTGTTGTGATTCGTTTTTCAAAAGCATTCATAATTTCTTTACCGGTATCCTCTATATTCAGAAGGTTTTCACTGATTTGGACTTCAACAAGGCAGCCTAATAACAAATGTATGATTGGTCGTGGCATGGGGCATCAGTGATGTTTTCGACCATCTTCATTTTGGTCAACATTGCATACCTCTCATTGTCGATGACATCTTCGCAGATTTGATGTTCCAGACCCTTCTAGAAAGTAATTTTGAAGCATGGTAGCTGAACAAGCATTTTGCGCAGCTTGGTAACTTTCAATAAGTTGCGGGTTAAAGAGTTCGAAGGGCATAGAACATTTATCTTCTTCCCGTATGGTTTCTTTCGTATTGAGTCTGTTAAGTGGTCAACAATTTCGGCAACATTTGGCAGAGAGAACATTTGAGAATTCTTCTCAGAGATTTACATCAACTGAATGTGAATTTGGACAATCCTGAAGAACACGGACTTTGATGGATAATTATCCTTTATGATTTTTCACGTATAGAGTCAATTAAAGAAGCAAGCGGTAAACTCACATCGTTCAGAAACACACATCAGCTGCAATTCAACCTTGAAGAACACAACAGGACCTCGGGTAGAACAGAAATTTGGAGAAACGCTTGCTTTTTGGAAGATGTTAGCGAGGTTCTTTCGGAGCTTGATGATGACTACTTGGGGGATTCTGATGATGAAGATGACTTGCAAGAAAAGATGGAAATAAAGGATGATAACTCTGAATTTAAATATAGTCAATCTTTTTGAAACTAGGTGGAATTCAACACTTTATCCGTTTGAACTTTGATGGTTATATTTGACGAATTCATGAAAGAAAGGCAGTCAACGCTGATATTACATGATTTCATACAGTTCCATTTCATATTTAGAAGAATGCAGTAATCACTATGCAGCAAGGAATCCCAAGGAATATGTCAGTTAGCATCAATATTTGAAGTTGTTTTTCTATTTTCAAACATTGTTGGAAGTACAGTAACAAATAATTCTGAAAATTTCAAAAGAACATGATATTTTTGGAAACTAAGGATCCACCTTCATGCCCCTTTTAACCCCCATTATCCCCGTACAGCATCAATAGATGATGCCAGACCTTTTGAATTGAACAAATGTACTACCTATGACTGTGCTTCAAACATCTGAGTGTTTGGAGCAATTTTAATCGAAATCCAGATTCACACCAAAACGAGGTAGTTAGCCCCCCAAATATTCCCCCCAAAACATGGAATATTTGAAATTAGCACCCCTGAATTGCTTTTTAAATATTTTGCACATATTTTAGGCATTATAGGTATTATTTTAAAGCAGAACTAAATCATGCTTGAAATCGAGGTTTTTCGTCAAAACGAGGCAGTTAGCCCCCATAATCCTCCGTATAACATCGAAATTCGGAATCAGCACCCCGAAATTGACCAAAATCACCTATTTCCGTAAATTCCCTCGTCGGGTGACGATACCCCCCCCTTCTCCTCCTGGAATATAGCGTACTTCTCACCAATACTTATATTTGTGAGCAAAAACTTCCTCAAATTTCGGTCAGAAACTTCCTCAGAACTATGTTTGTAGTTTTGCAGTATTTTTGCATTTCTACAGAAATCCTTTTGAAGTCGAACAAGAAAATCACCTGTTTTTTTTAAGTCACACAAGAAAATCACCTGTTTGGTATCTCTTCCTAGGCAGCAAAGACAACACATGCAGAATATGGAGGTAACAAAGCGATCCGAGAAATAAAACCCAGACCATCTTAACCAAAAATCTTGCCTTGAGGTCAGTATGTTCCAATACTTTTTGAAGGACCAAGAGACGTCGGAAATCATATCGATTTTTAGTGAAAGAAGAACAGGTCGGTAATACGGTTCATCCCAAGTTATAGTTATACTTTATTGTAATGTATTGTCTTGTTCGAGTTTAGATCTGTAAATTTTTTTGTACCCAGTTTTGCAAACATTACGAAGTTTTGTCGTGTTATGTATTCGGGAATTTCTTTTCGAGAGTCTTTCATCACATTGCACGGTCAAGTCCTGTCAAGTCATGGACTTAAGTTGGCTTGCCCTTCTAGCAAGCATATTCGTTTGTTGATGAAGCTCAGGAGTATTGCAGCGTGAAGCTGATGTTGACCTACAGCTTGTGCAGCCAGAATTATTAAACGAAACTCCTGGGCACTCGTTTATCAACCTTGGAAGGATTAACAGCGGAGTTGGCTGACATCTTTAAAGTTGATATTCTTAGATAAGTGACAATTAAGTATCTTTACCCATACCTATAGTTAACTATAGGCTTAAGACGGATATATATCACCATAGGTTTTATTGGAAACAAACTGTGCCTGCTGCTTGCCCAAAGTAAAAATTAATTTCTATAAAGAAGTTCTGTAAAGGTGACTGCAACAAGCAGATTTATTTGCTATCGCAGGCTCGGAATATGGTATTGTGTTGCTAATGTGAACCTGAGGCTTTTGCTCCCAGAGTTACTTTTCTAGAACCAATATCCTGGGTAGTCATTTATCGGCCTCGCAATAATGAACGGCTTAGTTGACTGACAGCTTGTAGTTTATGATTCCAAACATTCGTGGGAAGAAACCCACGAATTTTGGCCCTAGAAGGTTTGAAATACAGCACCGTAATCACTAGGCTACACTCCGACGTTTGTCAGACAGAAGACTTCCATCTCTTTCTGAGTTGGAAAGAAGGCCTTGCAGACCTCGGGCGGATGGACAGCTGGCTTGGCTGCGTGCTGAGGGCTACACGTGACTATTTGATACGTCTTTGTTCTGTTCTCGGCAGTTTTGTGATTTTTCTATAATAGCAAGACAGATATTTTTGAAAGAACATTTTTAGACCTTAACTGTCGTAGCAGAATTTTCAAAAATCATCCACATCTAAGGCTGGTGTAACACTATAACGGATTGCTATCGGAGCGAAGTGACTTTCGTACCGGATGGGATTTGCAGTTGCAACACTCCTCATCAATCAGATTCACAACGCTACGATTAGTTGATTGAGAATCACTCGGATATAGTAGTGGCATGAGGCACTCAGTAATGGAGTGTTGTCGTATAACTTCATAAATCCGATTCGTAACTCGCTCTGGGGGCGCTCCGTTATGTAACTGCCTGATTCCGATACACTTTGTTCCAAAACCTCATCAGAAATGCGGAGGAATATTATGCAGGAGCAAGCGGAGCGCCGTAATGTACCTGTACTCTCGAGTTTCACTCCGAAGTGAAAATCACTTCGTATCAATCTATCCCGATAGCAACCCTGTATAGTGTAACTTCAGCCTTAGTTTGTCGTGTCTAGCATGGATACCAACTTCTTCAGTGTATTCAAGCATTCATTAACGTGTCTACTTTTGTCTGTTGCACACGATATTTTCAGACACTTACCTTTACGAGGGAGAAACAAATTCAGCACTAATTCGTAACACCCAATTCAACATCGACTAAAATGCATTATCCTAGAGTAAAGACATTGCTTGAAAACACGCAAAGTACTCCTTCAAAATCTACATAAATAAACAAACACTCTAAAATCACCACCTTACAAAATCAAATCAGTGTTGAAAAATTCCTAAAATCTGAAAACCTGAAAACCAATAGTGATGAAATTAAGTGAAAGTTGATTTTTTATTGTCTTGTGTTTACACCTGTTTATTAAGATCCTAATTGATCTCCTCCTTTTTACTCTTCTCTGCCCGATTTTCCTGTCTTCTTAAGCACGTTCTCAAGCACGCTTCGTCTTGTGATAGACTTCCAAATGACGACTGGCTGTGTCCTTGCCATATAAGAACGATGTAACATACACTAGACTGTAGCTATCGGCTTTTTCCTACAACCTGAACCTAATTTCTACGTCTTACCGGGCTTTTTTGTTATCAAATTCAAATAATTTTTTGATCGATGTAAAATTTCAGGATAACGAGAAAAATCGACAACAGCCCTGTTCACACTACACAACTAACCGAGGCTCGGCCGAATAACGTTAACTGTTTGGTCCAGGCCAGGCCTATAACCTGTCCACACTGCATCCACACTTTGGGGCCCTCTTCACACAGTTTGAACGCTAAAGTTGGCCGAGCCTCGGCCAAGCCTTGACTTGCTCTGCCAGCACATGCGCAATTTCCCGCATTAATCAATCGATCGAAGTTGCTACGTCTCGACAGATTATTGTCGTCTTTTACCTTTTTGTATTTTTATTTTGTTTTGTTTCTTGGATTTAGGGAAGGAGCGGCTGTACCCTTCCTCTTCAATTTCTGACTGTATCGTCACAAATTTTTAGTTTTTATCCTTGTGCAATTATTCAACTGATGTTGTACTTTTTCATCAGCCCAGAGGCCAATCAATATTCCTGTCTCCTCTTCACTCCAGGTTGATCCTCGCTCATTAGCAGCGCTCATTTTTGAAGGTCCAGTTTTTATCAAAATGAACTTATAAGCATTTAGGCCCAGGTTATCAATAAAGAAGAAATTCGCCTGATTTGGCATCAACTTTTGTACCTGCACGCATGTGCGATCTCAGAATAGACAAGGCTCGGCCTGTGTTTCCGTTCGCACTGATTCACGCTGCACTTGGCCTGGGCCGAGCCCATGTTTTTAGCGTTCACACTGACCTTGGCCTGGCCCGGGCTAGTTTGGTCCAGGCTAGTTTGGTCCAGGCTAGTCTGCGTAGTGTGGAAAGGGCTATAGCAAAGCTAAATAACCGCGAAGTCTTTACGCCTGGCACTCGTGAGTAGTACGCCTAAAGAGATTGAAAGTGAAGCCTAACAAATTATCAAACCATGATGTGGATCGAAATCGACCAATCAGGAACCTGATGAATGATTGGTATAGTTATGGACAACTAATCACGAAAACATTATTTTTAGGCCCACGAGATACCGAGACCATCATCATCACCACCTACACTAGAAGATCTAATAAAACATAAAGATGATAAAGTGCTCTGGTCCGAGCTTGATTGGCTTGTAAATTATGAGCCTGAAAACACTCAACCAGACTGGAGAAACTGCAAATTGCTAGGATCTAGGCTAGACAATCAAGTAGATATAAATCGAAGAAAGATATTAACAATTGACAGTATGAAGCGTTTTCAGGACATTTACAAGTCAAAAAGAATAAGTGCACCTCTTAAAGTCAGAGCTTGTATGCTATGTGTACTAACAGATACGCTTGAAAAACAGATCGATTCTTTTCACAGTAAAAATTTAAGAAGAGTAATCGATATATTTTGGCCAAAAGTCATTTCAAACGATAGATTGTATGAAAAAACAGGAACAATGACATGGAGTACTATCAGCAGAAAGAGGAGATTAAACTGGCTAGGTCATTTGATGAGACTTGATAAAAAAACGCCAGTTAGACTTGCACTTTACGAATCACTGCAACCAGTAGAAAAGAAGAGAGGCAGACCGTGTTTAACGTGGATAAAGACAATAGAAAAACACCTGAGCTTAGTAGATATCAAGCTTGAACTAAATAAGACACCACCAGACGAAATAATTTCAAAACTCGAAGGACTTGTTGCAGACAGAAACTTGTGGAGTTCGGTGGAGGACATAATAGTAGTTAACTGTTGAAATATGTATAGATATATATATAAGGTGAGTGCGCGAGCGTTTCCTGAAGAGGGGGGCCTTAAAACGTGCTTCCCCTCCCTAGAGGTAGATGGGACTGCCCAAGCTGTATTTATAGTAGTAAGCAAGATATAAAAACTATCCAAAAACAAACATTCGTTATGCCTCATTAGATTCTGGCCAGTTTACTGAATGAAATTATGATCTGACTCGAGAGAAGGCCTCTTCCAGTCCTTCCATGTTTTCTTCTTTAACGAAGGATATGAGGTGGAAGTCAATTGAATAGCTATGACAACCTCTAGGTTGAACTATGCCTGGAAAAATATTATGATTGGAAATCGTGGCAACTAACGACGTGAAATTAGGCTCCACTGTGCTTGCAATTACCTTAACTACTGTTACGGTTATTTAATTACAAGCAATGATGACATATGTTAGTGGTCTGGTTTCTACGATACAGACTTGTTCGGAATACTGAAGGAGGTTTAGAATAGAGTAAGGGGTGGAAAACTCGAGGGGCAAAGCATTCAAAAAAATCTCGTTCACTTTTGGCTAAAAATCTTTAAAAAATCTAAGATTGCTTTGCAAATTTGGCCTGAAAAATCTGAAAAAAATCTCTAAAAATCTTGGAAATCTTAAAAAAATCTTTAGAAATCCCGAAAAATTTCGTACACTTCACTTGAAGTGGTTTGCCCCTCGGGAAATCTGTTCAAAAAATACAAAAACGGAAGTTTCGGATACTGAATGAGTTTACGTTTAGCGTGCTAGGCTAGCTATACACTGATCTCAAAATAAAGACTGGATTGAGCATGATGTTGTTTCTGCATTGAGATGTTGAAGCCCATTGCTTTGGCTTGCGTTTGGCATCCCAATATGGCTGCCAAAGAAATTATATTGCCTGTATTCTTTGCTCACAATAGCTGCACGATTCATCAGGCTCGTTCTAACCATTCATAGCATTCCAACAATCATCATAGGAAAAGAAGCGCCTGGTTGAATCTCCATCTATTGAATTGGGCATACCAATATGGCCGCCAATGACTTCATTTCAGAACGACAGATGCTCGATCCAGTCTTTATTTTGAGGTCAGTGGGCTAGCTACGAAAGACCACAGAGGCCCTATTTCCAGAAGTTGCACGGTAGTGCTATGATTAACCACCATTTACAACGATTTTGCTATGATAAATAAGAATTTGCTACGACTTAAAACGAATTGTAGCAATTCAGCTGCAATATGCAACGATTTCAGACTATTTGCTACGATATCTAATGACTTGCAACAATTTTGCTACCGTTTACAACGGTTTTAGAAAATTTGCTGCAAGTTACCACAACTTAAAACGATCATGGCTACGATATACAACAATTTTCCTACGACTTAAAACGAATTGTAGCAATTCAGCTGCAATATGCAACGATTGCAATGATTTTGCTACTATTTACAACGATTCTAGACAATTAGCTACGAGTTAACCCAACTTAAAGAACATTTGGCGTCCATCCACAACGATGTATAACGATTTTGGGCTATTTTCTACGATTTTAGACCATTTGCTAGATAAGTGGTGCATTTTATAACATTATTTAGGGTAGCACGCTAAACAAAATCTCACAAACCCAATCAATTTCGGTTAGCCTTCTTGAAAGCATTCCAAATCTTTATTTCGATGATTTTATGAAGCAAATCTGTAACCATCGTAATTGAACGACCCCTGCAAGGCCTGTTAAGAATCTAACTGGAAAATCTGCGATAAGAATCTATAACGAATTGAAATGAACCACCAATGCCATTAGTTATCATTCTACGAAATATGATTTCCATTATTGAATTTGATTTCCCAAAATAATCCTGTTTTATTTGCAAAGCCACTGACTAAACCGTGGTGCTGAATACTTTAATCAAATCACCAGAGATGGCAGATTATTGTAAGTGTTTGATAAGATGTAAATGATTTCGTTAGTGCTTGCAGAACAGTTAACAAGTTACGCGATGTTTACGGGATGCTTAAGTTAGACCCAAAACACGCAGAACCAAATCAAATGGTCTAGACAATATTTAACGAAGACCAACCTGCAGACTCACTACTCAATTATCTAGTTATTGCCCCATAAACTGATTAGTCGTTCACCAGATTATCCCATAACAACAACAACAACGAAAACAAAAGGGACTGTTACATAATGTAGCACACATGCACAGGTCCAAAATGAAAGTTTGTGTGTGACCATTTGAAAATTTGTTTAGGCCTAGTTTCGAAATCCCTTGGAATATGTTTCATTTCTACACCTCTCAGACTCGCGGAAAAGATGGAGAACTCTCTTTTCTCAAGCCTTTATACGACCCAGTGATATATTCTGTGTATAGAAAATATTCATTTGTTCACTGCATGGAAAATTCCCGCTTGGTATTTATTAAATGTGTTGAAGACACTGCTTGATAAGTGCACGGGAATGAAAATGTTCAATTGATAAGCTCGCTATATGTAAAATGCTCAATTGACATGGTCACTCTATAGAAATGCTCCATTGACATGGTCAATGTATAGAAAATGTTCAATTGATTTTTTCACTGCTAGAAAATGTTTGATGAACAGAAAATGTTCACCTGCTATGTTCAATGGATAGAAAATGTTCACTTGATATGTTTACTATATGGGAAATGTCTATTTGATATGTACATTGTATAGGAAATCTTATCTGTATAGAGGATGTTCAATTGATATGTTCACTGCATGGGATGTTCAATTGATATGTTCACTACATTGGAAATTTTCACTTGACATGTACATTATATAGAAAATCTTATCTGTATAGAGGATGTTCAATTGATATGTTCACTGCATGGGATGTTCAATTGATATGTTCACTACATTGGAAATTTTCACTTGATATGTACATTGTATAGAAATCTTTTCTGTAGCTATAGAAAATGTTCACTTGATATGTTCACTGCATGGGATGTTCACTTGACATGTACATTGTATAGAAAATCTTATCTGTATAGAGGATGTTCACTTGATATGTTCACTGCATGGGTTGTTCACTTGACATGTACATTGTATAGAAAATCTTATCTGTATAGAGGATGTTCACTTGATATGTTCACTACATGCGATGTTCACTTGACATGTACATTGTATAGAAAATCTTATCTGTATAGAGGATGTTCACTTGATATGTTCACTGCATGGGATGTTCACTTGACATGTACATTGTATAGAAAATCTTATCTGTATAGAAGATGTTCAATTGATATGTTCGCTACATGGGATGTTCACTTGAAATGTACATTGTATAGAAAATCTTATCTGTATAGAAGATGTTCAATTGATATGTTCACTACATGGGATGTTCACTTGACATGTACATTGTATAGAAAATCTTATCAGTATAGAAGATGTTCAATTGACATGTACATTGTATAGTAAATCTTATCAGTATAGAAGATGTTCAATTGACATGTTCACTGCATGGGATGTTCACTTGACATGTACATTGTATAGAAAATCTTATCTGTATAGAAGATGTTCAATTGATATGTACACTGCACTGTAAAGAAAACTTGAACCGTATTGAAATATTCATTGAATATTTAAGCTCGATGGGGAATTCTTATGGAAATGACGGCTGAAATGACCACAGCGATCCATGTTGTTTTCACTGCTAGCTGTGTTCGAACGCCACATTCGCCCTCAACCTACAGCTGTACAGCATTATAATCGAGTTTAATGATCCATGCAGATTAATTTACAGGAACTTGGAATCGCCTGGATCGGCCTTTTCTCTTGCTAACCTGTGCAAAGCTCTTTCCTGAACTACCCTTAATGAGATCCGGTTAACCGAGATTTGCCTTGACAAAAAAGCCCACTCATCTTATTCTGTTCCGTATTTTACCCTAATGCATATGATAAGTGATGTAATGTAAAAGCTCGGTTATTGCGAATCTGTGCTTGTGATTTTTGATTAACGCTAAACTGGTTACCCGGGTCGTCCCGCTGTTGATAGATCTGTTGGCAAGATCGGTCATTATGCTGCCGATACTGTTTAATAACCGTTATTAAGACATATAACCTCGCATATAACTTGCTGATGATTTAGCTCTATGACATATTGCTAAATCTGTTGAAGATACAGCGTAACGTTTGATAACTAAGACCGGTTACCCATTGAAAGATATCGAATGACGTCTAATAACCGTTTAACCTGTTAACTACTAGTTCGTCCAGCCCAACTCTTCAACATGTTGCTGGATCTGTCTGCGAAATCGTTATTATTGCTGAAAATACTGCGTAAGATCTAACCGTTTGATAACCGTTTAACCGGTATAACCCACTAGTACGTCCAGCCCAGCTGTTCAAAATGCTCCTAGAAATATTTGCGAAACCAGTCTTTATTACTGAAAATACTGCGTTAGATCTAAACGTTTAACAACCGTTCGAGCCCTTCTACATGTTGCTAAATATGTCTGCGAGCATTTCTGTTTTCAACATATTGCTAGATCTATTTTGAAAACAATCATTGCCGACCATACTGTTGGACATTTGATAGCCGTTTGAAGTAAATTACCTTTGATTGACCTGTTACCGCCTGGTTTGTCCAGCCAAGCTCTTCCATATGCAAATTTCTTTGACCGTTCTGAGCAGGTGAACAAGCGATTGCATCTGCACGATTTCACATCTCCCTCACATTCGCTTCCTGTGCAACTCTAAATGAACAGCAAAAGCCTTCTAATTCAGTTAACGACAGCAGTTTGGTTTTGCAGGTAGATGGGAGACAAGACAGAATCTGCAGGGGAAAAATCAAGATTTTGGCATCAAAGAGCCTCGCTTCTTTTCGGGGTACGTGAGTTTAGGAGATTTTGATTTTGCATTTTCAATCAAATGAACCCTTTGTAAATAATATACTCCTTCAGTATAAAGTATAATTTTGATCATTGCAAAATTGCCATTGCACATTTAAACGCACTTTTTCATCAAAATCAGCTCATGCTCTGTACTGAATTTGCTTTTCCTGAAGGAAAATTGAAGTACTCAAATTACTTCAGCAATTGTTTATTAACTATTTGTTGGTGTTTTTTAGAATAGACTAGAGAAATATTAATGTATTTTATTAATGTGTCATAAGGCTCGATTGCAATGATAAGTATGGAACATTCAACTAGTATTGAAGGTAGATAATGCTTGCACCAGTGAATAAAATAGTGATGTTCGGCAATTGCTTAACTTTTTGTTTGTTTCTTTTAAAATAGACTAGAGAAATGTTAATTTAGTTTATCAATGTGTCATAAGGCTCGATAGCATTGATAAGTATGGAAGATTCAACTAGTATTGAAGGTAGATAATGCTTGCACTAGTAAATAAAATAGTGATATGTGGCAATTGCTTAACTTTTTGTTAGTTTCTTTTTAGAATAGACTAGAGAAATATTAATGTATTTTATTAATGTGTTATAAGGCTCGATTGCATTGATAAGTATGGAAGATTCAACTAGTATTGAAGGTAGATAATGCTTGCACTAGTGAATAAAATAGTGATATGTGGCAATTGCTTAACTTTTTGTTAGTTTCTTTTTAGAATAGACTGGAGAAATGTTAATTTAGTTTATTAATGTGTCATAAGGCTCGATTGCATTGATAAGTATGGAAAATTCAACTAGTATTGAAGGTAGATAATGCTTGCACCAGCGAATAAAATAGCGATGTTCGGCAATTGCTTAACTTTTTGTTTGTTTCTTTTTAAAATAGACTAGAGAAATGTTAATTTAGTTTATTAATGTGTCATAAGGCTCGATTGCATTGATAAGTATGGAAAATTCAACTAGTATTGAAGGTAGATAATGCTTGCACTAGTAAATAAAATAGTGATGTTCGGCAATTGCTTAACTTTTTGTTTGTTTCTTTTAGAATAGACTAGAGAAATATTAATTTAGTTTATTAATGTGTCATAAGGCTCGATTGCATTGATAAGTATGGAAAATTCAACTAGTATTGAAGGTAGATAATGCTTGCACCAGTGAATAAAATAGTGATATGTGGCAATAGCTTAACTTTTTGTTTGTTTCTTTTAAAATAGACTAGAGAAATTTTAATTTAGTTTATCAATGTGTCATAAGGCTCGATTGCATTGATAAGTATAGAAGATTCAACTAGTATTGAAGGTAGATAATGCTTGCACTAGTAAATAAAATAGTGATATGTGGCAATTGCTTAACTTTTTGTTAGTTTCTTTTTAGAATAGACTAGAGAAATGTTAATTTAGTTTATTAATGTGTCATAAGGCTCGATTGCATTGATAAGTATGGAAAATTCAACTAGTATTGAAGGTAGATAATGCTTGCACCAGTGAATAAAATAGTTATATGTGGCAATTGCTTAACTTTTTGTTAGTTTCTTTTTAAAATAGACTAGAGAAATGTTAATTTAGTTTATTAATGTGTCATAAGGCTCGATAGCATTGATAAGTATGGAAAATTCAACTAGTATTGAAGGTAGATAATGCTTGCACCAGTGAATAAAATAGTTATATGTGGCAATTGCTTAACTTTTTGTTTGTTTCTTTTTAAAATAGACTAGAGAAATGTTAATTTAGTGTATTAATGTGTCATAAGGCTCGATTGCATTGATAAGTATGGAAAATTCAACTAGTATTGAAGGTAGATAATGCTTGCACTAGTAAATAAAATAGTGATGTTCGGCAATTGCTTAACTTTTTGTTTGTTTCTTTTAGAATAGACTAGAGAAATATTAATTTAGTTTATTAATGTGTCATAAGGCTCGATTGCATTGATAAGTATGGAAAATTCAACTAGTATTGAAGGTAGATAATGCTTGCACCAGTGAATAAAATAGTGATATGTGGCAATAGCTTAACTTTTTGTTTGTTTCTTTTAAAATAGACTAGAGAAATTTTAATTTAGTTTATCAATGTGTCATAAGGCTCGATTGCATTGATAAGTATGGAAAATTCAACTAGTATTGAAGGTAGATAATGCTTGCACCAGTGAATAAGATAGTGATATGTGGCAATTGCTTAACTTTTTGTTAGTTTCTTTTTAGAATAGACTAGAGAAATGTTGATGTAGTTTATTAATGTGTCAAGGATCGATAGCATTGATAAGTATGGAAAATCAAATAGTATTGAAGGTAGATAATGCTTGCACCAATAAATAAGATGGTGATGTATGGCAATTGCTTAACTTTTTGTCATTTTTTTTTAAATGGACTAGAAAATTTGAGTTAAAAAGTTAATAAGGCCCAAAGTGTGCAAGGTATCATGGCGTAGCATGGCAGCCTCGTACCAAAACCGAGTAATTATGTCGATAAGTGTCCCATTAAATTTATGTCTTCAACAACTATTTTTTCTCAAAAACGCATGAGCGAAAGCTCGAGTTAATCTGAAAGCCAGTTTCGAGTTGCCATCATCTTGATTGAAAACCTCGATGCAGCTGCACGGCAAATATTGAACGATGCTGGAAGAAATTACATTTGGCTTGATTCTTTCGACCATTTCCCGTCTGATGTGCTTTTTATAAATAAACTAAGTGATTTGGTGATGACTGTTCTAACTCAATATTTGTCATTGCAATTTATTGCTTTCATTGACGCCTTCCTCCTCCTTCTATTTTCAAACTCATGTCCGTCTGAATTTAATAGGTAATGTTCACAATGACGTCATATCTTTGAGAAATGCACCTGGTGCAATGTCACTCAAGGGAACGTCAGTGCAGTCGATGCAGGATGTTCAGTACTGGGGATACCACCAGTAGTGAAGAGAATGCTCAGTAGTGTTGAGGAATACCATCAGTATTCTAAAGGATATTCATTACCGGGGGGATACCATCATTATTGTGCAGGATGTTCAGTACTAGGGATACCACCAGTAGTGAAGAGAATGCTCAGTAGTGTTGAGGGATACCATCAGTATTCTAAAGGATATTCATTACCGGGGGGATACCATCATTATTGTGCAGGATGTTCAGTACTGTTGGAGGATACAATCAGTACTGTAGAGGATATTCATTACCGGAGGGATACCATCAGTATTGTGGAGGATGTTCAATACTGTTGGGGGATACCATCAGTACTGTAGAGGATATTCATTACCGGAGGGATACCATCAGTATTGTGGAGGATGTTCAGTACTGTTGGAGGATACAATCAGTACTGTAGAGGATATTCATTAGCGGAGGGATACCATCAGTATTGTGGAGGATGTTCAATACTGTTGGGGGATACAATCAGTACTGTAGAGGATATTCATTACCGGAGGGATACCATCAGTATTGTGGAGGATGTTCAGTACTGTGGAGGGATACCATCAGTACTGTAGAGGATATTCATTACCGGAGGGATACCATCAGTATTGTGGAGGATGTTCAGTACTGTGGAGGGATACCATCAGTATTGTAGAGGATGTTCAGTACTGTGGAGGGATACCATCAGTACTGTAGAGGATATTCAGTACTGGGGGATACCACCAGTAGTGTAAAGAATACTCAGTAGTGTTGAGGGATACCATCAGTATTGTGGTGGATGTTCAGTACTGTGGGGGATACCATCAGCACTGTGGAGGATGTTCAGTGCTGTTAAGGGATACCATCAGTATTGTTGAGGATGTTCACTACTGTGGAGGGATACCATCAGTATTGTGGAGGATGTTCACTACTGTAGAGGGATACCATCAGTACTGTGGAGGATGTTCAGTACTGTTGAGGGATACCATCAGTACTGTGGAGGATGTTCAGTGCTGTTTAGGGACACAATCAGTATTGTGGAGGCTGTCAGTGCTGTTGAGGGATACCATCAGTATTGTGGAGGATGTTCAGTACTGTTGAGGGATACCATCAGTATTGTGGAGGATGTTCACTACTGTGGAGGGATACCATCAGTATTGTGGAGGATGTTCAGTGCTGTTTAGGGACACAATCAGTATTGTGGAGGCTGTCAGTACTGTTGAGGGATACCCATCAGTATTGTGGAGGATGTTCAGTGCTGTTTAGGGACACAATCAGTATTGTGGAGGCTGTCAGTACTGTTGAGGGATACCCATCAGTATTGTGGAGGATGTTCAGTACTGTTGAGGGATACCATCAGTATTGTGGAGGATGTTCAGTATTGTTGAGGGATGCAATCAGTATTGTGGAGGATGTTCAGTACCGCCTTACACCGCCTTAGCTCCAGGTATTTTTATCAAATGTGATTTGGGGGGGATGAGGTATTTGATGGCTTTAATTTGCAGAAAATTAATTTGAGCCTGTTTGTTTCCTTGATATGTAAAGATACGCTTTGGGGTGAGTAGCCTTTTAACCAATGAATGCATTAGAAAATCAAATATTGCTTGTACTCTCGGAACCAGACTGTTGGGTATGTTGTTCGATTCTCACTTGCAAACGTTTTACATCTCAGAACTCGACCCAGTCCCCAAATACACGGTCAGTCGAAGTGGTGTATTGAAACTACGTAATGGTTACGTGACATATAAGAATAGCCTATTGCCAATCTGCTATTTTCAATTTTGCCTGGGCCGGCTTCCTATATGCTTTGAAATTCATGAATATGTGATGATAGTGGAAAATCTCCATATTGTTGACTGAAAATCCCAAGCTGGAAACAGTCGTGCCACTGTTCGATACGGCAAGTACGTCATTCCCATAATCTGATGTTTACTGCGGACAGCCAAAATCAGATACTGTATCTTTGTTTACACCCTTCTCAGGTCACACATGATATTATATCCTTACTCTGATTAGCTTGTTTCCCGGGGGAAGGGTAACTTGAATTACCTCTGGATAGGGAGGCTGAGATATTGTAAGCACATCCAGTTATAATATCAAATAGCAAAAATTTAGAAAATTCGATCTATTTGATTATGAGATATTCAACACAAGATTGTTCTGGTGTTTTTTACACAAGAATTTGATTGAGCAAGATTGAGAGATATAATCGGTTCTCTGGAATGATCCCATCAGTACATTAGAGGGTGTTCAGTGATATGGAGGATGTCCAGTACTGTGATTTGAGGGATACCATCAGTACATTAGAGTGTTTTCAGTGATATGGAGGATGTCCAGTACCGTGGAGTGGAAAGCATTCCGTATTGTTGAAGGATGTCATTCAAAACTGCGGAGGATGCTTAGTACTTTAGAGGGATACCATCAGAACCGTGGGGGGATACCATCATTACCGTGGAGGAAAGGATGCCACAAGCACTTTGCACTTTAGGTATTATCTCAACAACAGTTGTTGTGTTCTCTCTACATTATTGAATATCAGATAAAAATCACCCAGAGTACAGAAAATCCCCCAAAGCTCTAAACACCCTCTACAGTACTGCACAGAAGTTCCTTAGGGTGAAGATCAAAAACAATTCAGGCCTTGTTCGTCTCTCCAGACCCCCCCCCCACTTAAATACACCACAGTGAGGTGCCCTCTAAGGTGACTAAAAATCCTCCAATTGTAAAGATGTAAATACCTCGTTAAATTCGTTTGAGTCTTTCTACCTCCAATTATTGCGAACAGAGCTCTCTTTAGTTCTTATCAGATCAACCATCTTAAGACACATCTCTCGTGAGAGTTGCAGCTGCAGGTCTCGTCAAAAGACGCTTCTGAGTTACTTTTAGAAGGAAATTCCTCGTAAATTTGTATCATTCCTAAAACATTATGCCGACAGAAGAGAAGCCGAAGAATGGAGAACCTTTAACTCAAGTTTGCTGGAATTTGGAGTAAACCACTCTTATAACGAATTCATCGTTTCGTGGGATAGGCTGGACGATTACTGGATAACTTTGGGATAATTACTAGACATAAACCTCTGTTTAGGGTATCTCAAAGCGAGGCCGTAACCTATTTGGAAAATCTGTGATTAGGTTATAAGTGACGGAGTTGTAATTGTCGAGTTAGAGCTGTCTTGTAAGTTGGGTTTTGTCGACTTTTAAGTTTAGAAAAGCAATGCAAATATATTGTGCCCTCTATGCATCGAAAAAATACAAGATCCTTATTTATTTTTTAAGAGTTTGAGTTTATAAAAGTTACATTCAGATAAAATATTTAGACTCGGGATACGAATTTTTAATAACAGACCGGCCACTTTTCAACTAATTCTACCATGTTGGGTCCATGCAAATTGTTGGCATGGTATTTGCAGAGGATTCTGGGATAGTACATCCCAGATTGCTTTGTACCACGGGGAATGTTTTTTTTGATTTTGTATTGATTACGGTGTGAGTTAGTCAGACCCAAAATACATAAACCGAAAGCAAATTGGCGTAGACCCAAAAACTCTTTTGTTAGATGTAGACCCAAAAAGTTGGGGTCATTTTTACATAATACTCACGTCATACATTTCACATCACGTTCTTTCATCATCGAGCTCTTGAGTTGAATCAGGGAAAAGATGCACTTTGAGAAGTGTATAACCGCAGATTTTCAACACAACACTTAGTATTTTCAAAGCTTATCCAACGTTTGTTTATTTTTAGACCCAAAAAAAAACCTATGACATCGATGGACCCAGAAACAAGTGCCCTAGATTCAAATGATTTTCGGTTAAGTTCGACTTGGACATCCCGTTCGATTTCTCAAGCTATGACTCAACCCTTGCACGGACCAAAGCGTTGAAGGGAGATACTTACCATTTCAATGTTTGACCATCAATCTAATCAATTTTCAGGTCGGCAATTCTCAACATGGCTCATTAGTGGCTGATTCGCCTTAGCTCCAGGGTTGCTCATATTTGTGTCATTCCAGCCCTGTACTGGTTGCCTTCTAATTAGTTGCTTATTGAAAATACAAAGTGTCTTTTTTCTGTATTTTGCACAAATTATTTCGTTCAACAACTCCTTGTTTTAAGATCAACAGAAATCAGGGATAGTAAAAGTTTCGATCTAGCCGGTTTAAAAGATCAGCGAAATCTCAAGTTTTGCAGACTTAAATCTTGTGCTTGCATTTACAATATCCGTCAGAATTAGAGATTCGTCGCTTTATTCAGCTTTTATGAATGAAATATTCAAGCTTGGGATTAATTTGATTTTCAGCTAATCATCAACACCATTAGGAAGGTCCTAGGTTCGAGACCAAGTGGGAGGATGTTACGATCGTCGCAGTCCGCTCGTGAGCGCATAATTCGCATTTGAAACATATTTGATGACATACGGTAGAAAATATACTAACTAAGTAGACATGTTATTCTGTGACTCTGAGTTTTGTGCTTGCACACTCGTCAGACGTCATACCAACGATAGCTCCATACTCGCATATATTGAGCACCTTGGTCCAGCATTATGGTTCAGCGCTATGGTCGCGCATATAGAGCACATGCTCTACTAAAGTTTTGTGTAATTACATGAATTCACCAGGCATTGATACAGTAGGTCCAGTACATGAATAATACTCGATAGTTACTTATTATGAATCGAATAAATTGGTAAATCTAATTTTCATTTTAGGTTACGTTGCCGAACCTAATGTCTTGCTCTGGATCGTGTGATGAATAGAACTCCTTCCTTGACTAACTCTAGTCTTGTGCTGCGAAGATCCAAGACCATGCTCGCTGCCAATGTGAAGGAGCCTATTGGCATAGAAGTGCCTCAAACCGAAGAGTCTTTCAGTAATGGAGCCAATGGCAGCAAACAGAAGCTGAAACGCAACGTTAGGTATTATATGCAAACATTATGTGCACAGAAATATTATCTTTGAAGCAAACCTAGTTTTAGTGTGCAGATTTAACCAATTTATGCTGTGATGAAATATTTTTTGCAATGATACTTCAAGCAGTATGTAGATATAATATCATTCAATTGTAGAGGATTGTCTCTTTGCCAATATACACTTGCATGTTTGATATAGTTCATTAGAAGTGTTGACTATCAATGATGCTTGATTGCTTAAACCTAACTCTAGTTTACAGTGATAACCAATTTGAACAGTGATAGAATGGTTTCGTGCAGTGATACTTGAAGCAGTGTGCAGTGATAATATCATTCAATTGTAGAGGATTGTCTCTTTGCCAATATAAACTTGCATGTTTGATATAGTTCATTAGAAGTGTCGATTATCAATTAATCTTTTACCTAGTTTTAGTGTGCAGATGCAACCAACTCGTGCAGTGATAACATAGTTTTGTGCAGCGATACTAGAAGCAATATATATCATATATGAATTACACACGCCTGATTCATTTCAGGTCCTTCACCTTTGGTAATATACCTGCAAAGCCAATGCGGAGGCGCTCTACATTTCTCAATGTTCTTGACAACGGGAAAGAGAGGCAGTACACCGAAGACGAGAAGAGGTTTCTGAGGAAACTGCATTTTGTTAGTACCGTCTCACCTACCACTGAAGTTCCATCCCGGATGAAGTTATGGGGAATTTCTTTTAGAGGGCCTAACAAAAAATTAGTCATTGACCCAGGAGGTACAGTATGACTTGTTTTATTCATTCTTCTTTTTCTTTGCGAAAAGGCTTGTTTCATACGAAATGTGTGCGATTACTTCATCTGAACGAGGCTACCACAGTGACAAGTGATTCTATAGAAGTTTTTGCAAGATTAGGACGAAATTAAGCTTAATTTAGGAATGGCATTGTAAAAGCGTACATCTGGCAGAAATCCAATCCACGCAAGTAATTCATAGATAGGGTTCTAACCGTTTAGCTTCGTTTCAATCCTAAATGGGATTCCGGCCTTGGGAGCTGGGGTGTCAAGATTTGTAAGTAAGTAAAAAGTTTGTTCGTGGGGAATGGTAAGGCAAAACATAATCAGATATAGAAACTAGAGGAACGACAATTTTCAGAATTTAGGCTCATTTATATTTCAATTATAAATATGTTGTTTTCCCACATTTATTCTCATCAATATTTTCTTCTATTTCAATTTATATTCTAGAGGGTGCAGCACTGAGCAATTAGAAAACCATTGTGGTTACTTGAGAAATTTTCTAGGGGTGGCAAAAAGTTTAGTCGAATCGCACCAGGGGTTACAATACCATCCCGTGCTATACCATGGCTACGGGCCTGATGGGATTTTTATTAAGATTGATACTGTATGTGCCAAATGACGCATGATCTTTGAAGGACTAACTATTCTAAATATTGAAGGAAATAACATAGTTCAAATTTGCATGACTTTTACTGAAGAATAGTTGGATTATTTAGACCCGGTTTACATTAGCTCGTATCCAAATCGTTCCGTACCCAAACTAGCACAGATAGACCTCCAGTTTGCACTAGACCTGTGGATCCGTACCCATTCAGGTCTGTAATCTGGACCCATTTGGGACCGCTTTTCAAGGTGTACTCATTTGGATCCGTGCTCGTTTAGGTCCAGTGTAAACCTTTGGAACCGTTCTAAAACGGGTGCGGATCGAAGTCGAGGCAAATTTCGCTTTGATTTGTAATTAGATTCGGGTCAAAGTGCTGAAAACGGGGCTGGACCTGGCGGTGGATCCGTTCTAATGTAAACGCTAGCAAATATGAGCGCGGATCCAAATTGGATCTGTACCCATTTGGATCCGTTCTAGTGTAAACGGGTCTTAAAGCGTATCTTTACAGATTTTTGCTATTTGCCCATCAAACGTGTCTTATTTTTCTGGTGTTAATGGTTTAGCCTGGCAAAGATCCTCTGATTTTGTTGTTGCACCCTGTATATGAAATTGTACTTGATAATAATCATAATAACTTCTTTTCAGGCAAGCTCAACTACTACTGGCATATGTGGCTGTCCATAATCCTGATATACTCCGCTAACATCCTGACGTTACGAGCTGCTTTTACAGAAATCCATAAACTGCATCGATTAATCTGGATTCTCCTGGATTACTTCATCGATTTATTCAACATCCTGGACATAATATTCCACACTAGACTCGCCTATATGGATGAAGGGATACTGGAAACGAACATTAAAAAGGTACAGCGAAGATACTTCAGGAGTTATTCTTTCGCCCTGGATATATTCTCTGTGATCCCTGTGGACATTGTGTTTGTAACCTCGCATCTACAACCGGCATTGAGGCTGAACCGGCTGTTTAAGCTGCATCGGCTGCTCAAGTTCATAGAAAAGGCCGAAAGCTCGACGACGTATCCTAACACGTTGAGGCTGAGCATTCTCGTCATCTTCATGTTCACGGTGATTCATTTGAATGGCTGTTTGTATTTCAAAGTCTCTGAAGCTATAGGTGAGTGGGGATTAGGGATGTTTATTTAGATTGTATCTTGGGGTACCATCATTACTGTGGGGGGATACCAGCCACCACTATGGAGGATGTTCAGTACTTTGGAGGGATACCATCAGTATAACAGTGCTTGCTGTTATTTATGAGTAGGTCAAAGCGTATCGAAGAGCGTGATAAAAAACGTGCTACTCGTGTAGAGAAGTAAAACTGACTAATCATAATTCATTCACAACACGAATATAAACAGACACGGAAGTACGTAACAAAATAATGAGCATGAATTAAGGAAGTAACGACAAAGTCCTGTTACATCAGTACTGTGGGGGGGGGGGATACCAGCCACTACTATGTAGGATGCTCGGTACTTGGGAGGGATACCATCAGTACTGTGGGGGGGGGGGGGATACCAGCCACTACTATGGAGGATGTTCAGTACTTTGGAGGGATACTATCAATACTGTGGGGGGATATCAGCCACTACTATGGAGGATGCTCGGTACTTTGGAGGGATACTATCAATACTGTGGGGGATACCAGCCACTACTATGGAGGATACTCGGTACTTTGGAGGGATACCATCAGTACTGTGGGGGGGGGGGATACAAGCCACTACTATGGAGGATGTTCAGTACTTTGGAGGGATACTATCAATACTGTGGGGGGATACCAGCCACTACTATGGAGGATGCTCGGTACTTGGGAGGGATACTATTAATACTGTAGGGGGATACCAGCCACTACTATGGAGGATGTTCAGTACTTTGGAGGGATACTATCAATACTGTGACTGTGAGTGGACGCAAGCAGTACGTTGGAGGATATTCAGCACTGTGGGAGGATACCATCATTACAGTTCAGGGATATCATCAGTACTGTGGAAGGATACTAGCAGTTGTGTGGAGGGATATCATCAGTATTGTGAAGGGAAGCCATCAGTATTGTGAAGAAATACCATCAGTATCGTGGGAGGATACCATCAGTACCGTGGTAGGATACCATCAGTACTGCGGGGGGATGATATCAATCCTGCTTCTTCTCAAGTAAAAACCATTTTATTCTTTTGTTAAAACATGTTTTCTATACATTTCAGGATTCGGTACCGATATGTGGGTTTACCCTGGTGTTTTTGGAATGACGGAGTTGAACGAAACCTATTCATCCCTGACGAGACAATATGTGCAGTGCTTCTATTGGTCAACTTTCACACTGACCACGATTGGAGAACTCACGAAACCGCATACAACATTAGAGTTTTCCTTCGTCATTCTCGATTTTCTCCTCGGTAGGTACTTCAGGTAGATGGCTCCTAATTCATGAATTACGATAAATCTAAATTCTTCGATGCCCATGTTTTAGTGTGTCTGTCACTGGTTACTTTGAGCACGACATGCAGTACGGTCGAGACTCCTTGGAGGACCGAGTTCGAAAAATCATGCAAAAATGATTCAAAAACATTAGGGCCTACGAGCCTAGATATCTGGAAAATTTCGCCTTACTAAAGCAAGAAAAACTTTCCAATTTTGGCACCTAAATGTTCTTTTCCTATGCATCTACTTTTGTATGCATCTATTCTTAAATAAATGAGACATTTTCAAAATTTTAGTATCAAAATGGTTCTTTTCACTTCCTATCCCTTTTTGGCTGAGAAATAAAGTGTTTCTAGAATTGAAGGAACAAAGGAAATACGAATTGTTGTAACCCACATTATGGATTACTGCGTTGTATTTTGCAGGAATTTTACTGTTTGCATCGGTAGTGGGATATTTGGGGAACGTCGTGCAAAATACACAAGTTGCAAGGTCGCAATTCCAACATCGTCTGGATGCCATCAAGGTATGAAATACCTTAGATAACTCTCATCTGAGTGATTTTCTGTTTATCGAGCTAGAGAGCCTCTTTCTGACAAGGACTGATTTTCTGTTTATCGAGCTAGAGAGCCTCTTTCTGACAAGGACTGATTTACTGTTTATCGAGCTAGAGAGCCTCTTTCTGACAAGAACTGATTTTCTGTTTATCGAGCTAGAGAGCCTCTTTCTGACAAGGACTGATTTACTGTTTATTGAGCTAGAGAGCCTCTTTCTGACAAGATCCGCCTTAACCCTAACACTAATTCAATACATCCAAAATTCGTTGCAAATCATTGCTTCCATTTACTTACAGGTTTACATGCATCACCACAAATTGCCATACAACATTCGTAAACGGGTAATGCATTGGTTTGACTACGTGTGGTCAAACAACAAACACCAAACGAACGATGAGGTATTGGGCTGCCTGCCGAAAAAGTTACAAGCTGAAGTGGCTGTTCATGTTCACCTGGACACCCTCAGAAAATGCAATATGCTGCAAGACTGTGATACTGGCTTTCTCTACGAGTTGGTCCTTCGTTTACGCATTCAGCTATTTCTGCCAGGTATCCATTTTCTTCAGTGAATATCTTTAGTGAATATTTCTTTAGCCATTATTATTGCAATTCATATCAACTATCAAGACCTGGACTGACCAAACTTGCAGACTTTGCGAAAACTTAACACTCTTTTCCAATAAGCAACAAGTAAATAAGCAACCAGTCCTCGATTGAGGGTAGTTTTTACCGCAAAACATCAAATCGAGGCCATAACACTCTTTGATTGCTTTACTTGCTTCCTCATGCTGGAACATGCAAATGCAGATTTTTCGGGGGTAGGGCGAGGTAGTTAGTCTGTCATTTTCAGCACAATATCAAGCAACAGTGAGGATCTAGATCCAAAGTATAGTTGCTTATTAAAAACAATGTTTATACCGAATCTTGGCTTCATTTGATACCTAGTCTTTCTGACATGATTACTTATTTAGCATGGTGTGGTTTTTGTTTTTGGATATTCAGTACTGTGAAGGAAAACCACAATCACTGTGGGTTTAATACAGTACTGATGTTATCCCCCATAGTACTGATAGTATCCTGCCACAGTACTGGATATCCTCCTGAATATACTCCTCAGCGCTGAAAGCATCCCTTCACAGTTCTGAATATCCTCCGCAGTACTGAATATACTTCACAGTACTGAATATACTTTACAGTACTGATGGTATCCCCCACAGTACTTATGGTATCCCCCCACAATACTAAATGGTATCTCCCCACAGTACTGATAGTATCCCGCCATAGTACTGAATATCCTCCACAGTACTTAATATACTTCTCAGCACTGAAAGTATCACTTCACAGTTCTGAAAACCCTCCACAGTATTGAATATCTTCCACAGTACTGATTGTACCCCTCCACATTGCTGAAAAGACGTTCCTCAGGGTGGTTCTGTCAATGCACTGATTAAAACATGAAAAACAATTTAATTTATTTTTTCACCAAGGTGACTACATATGCAGGAAAGGTGACGTAGGGAACGAAATGTACATCATCCATCGTGGAAAAGTCGAAGTCGTTTCTGCAGACGGATGCACGGTGTATGCTGTTTTGGAGCCTGGGTTCTACTTCGGAGAGATCAGTCTCCTGAACATCGGGCCGTATGGAAATCGAAGGACCTCCAACGTCCGCTCCGTCGGCTTCAGTGAATTGTTCGTCATTACGAAACAGGATTTCAACAATATTCTGGCCGAATATCCCGAGACGAGAGAGAAGATAGTGTCATTGGCCAATCAGAGGCTGTCACGTGATCCGAAGGGGAGTAAAACAATGGAAGAAGCTTTGTCTGGTTTTAATACACCTCAAAGGTAATAACTTTATTATTAAGTCAAACTCAAACTAATTAAGTTTCGTTGGTTGAATGTTCAGAGAATAAACATATTTTACAACATTTTGGACGAATTTATCGAATAGACATTTTTGGACAATATTCTTTTATCTATAGTGAAGTTTCAATCAGAAAGAAGTTGTAAAAGGCAGAATAAACAAGATAACAGTTGCGTAAAACAAGAAAGAAAGCAACTGAGATGAAAAAGAGCCCTTTAATTATAGTGGATCGCGATCGACAAATTATTTGTCTCACTTGACCAATCAGTGATGAATGGTTAAGTTGGTTGTTTCTCACTTAACTAAGAATTGATTTCATCTTTTATTGGCCAAGTTTCATCCACATGAGGGTATAACGATCGTTAGGTTTCATGTACGTCCTCCTTCTGACGTATTACTCTGAAAGTGTCCTGAAAATTTGTTGCCATCCTCAAGTTCTGTACCGATCAATAAATGTTATGAATTAGAAACGTCTTCAGCCACCTCCCTTCCATCTTTATTGTTTTTTGTGTACCTTCTAGTGATCTGCCTCATTGGATTCATTTACTGTCCTTACTGAACTCAGTTCACTCACAAAAGCTCTCCCGTTTATCTTTAGGAACATGTCGAAATCAATCTCGGTCCAAGAACAGAAGAGCTGTTGTAGAACTGAGTTTAGTAAGAATAGTAAAGTGGATAGTAGCATTGGGAGATGTACTAGAATAACAATAAAGCACAAAATATAAGGTAAATTTCTTCGTATCATTTCAAATCCGCACATCCAACTACCGTTTTCCTTCTAACTAATCTACCAGTTCGTTGACTTTATGACGGGGATAATCATTTACATGTTATATTTGGGGTCGGAAACTTAGAACACGAAAACATATTTGGGGTGTGGAATTTTGAAGAATACATATTTGGGGTGATGATTGGGAGCCCGTAGATATATTTGAGGTCTAAGATTTAAAAGGGTTAAACGATTTTGAATAGGCTACCTAAGATTTTTCATGATATGTGGCTTGATGTAATTGTTGTCAACAAATTTGGATTTTGAGAACATTGATAGATTTGATCACCCCGGTCATTAAAGTACCCCTCCTCGGCCTAATGTAAGCAAATTTCTTATCTCCCAAACTCTACAGCATGTTTTTATTCAAAAATCATTTAAGGCTGATTGTAATGTGCTGGATTCAAGAACGAAGGAATTATGATATTATAGTTACAGGGATGACCGAGTTGATAGATCACTCGACCCTTGACCAAAGGGTTCCAGTTCGAAACCATCTTCAGACCTGTGGCATGAAGTGTGAAGAGAGAATTTGCCAGCTCTCAGAAATTCGAGGCAAAAAGGCAAAAGGAATCACAAGGTGCGGTCACATCGAGAGGAAACACCAGGGTCGCACTGCTCGATTATTCTACTTATTCAGTTGGCCCTTCGTGCTTTGCACATAAACCAATACCTTGCGAAGATAGTAACTAAGTGCATTTGCCTATCAACATCCAAAACATCAACAATTATCTATTAGATCCTTGCTTTAGGAAGGGAACATATTAGTTGGAAATGTTAAATCAGACCAAATAAAGTCAGATTAGAATAATCAGAATCAGATTAGTTCTTGTTATCTTGTCACTTCGTTATTAAATCTAAAGCATATATATTTATTGTAATTCAGCATAAAATCTGCAGCTGGAAAAGTACTCCTGAGTAGTTGAATATTTTGCCTGCTACCCAGCTCATTACCCACGGAAGCAATCGATGCAATCAGCCTCTCATTGAGTTATTTCATATTATTCTCGTAGGAGGCCGTCTGTAATTACAGAACACGTCGACGTCACTTCCCCGGCAACTCCAGTCAACAACGACGTATTGATAATGGAGAGAGTGGAAAACCTGGAGAACCATCTTTACATGAAGTCACGTCTGGATCAGTTGCGACAAGAAGACCGACTTTCAAGAATAGAGTCTGCAATAAACATGCTTCTCGAGGGAAAAGAATAAGAATTTTCAAAGTCGACAACAACAATGCATGCTGCACCACTAATCTCGTTTTCATATGAGATTGGAAAAACAACCAAAACAGAAAGGAGACAAGGAGTGAAAAATTGGTTGTTGCTGTTGACTTTTCAATGAAACCCATAGAGATATAGAATCTAATTCACCAACCCTGATCTCAAAATGTAGACTGGATCGAGCTTCTGTTGATGAGAAATGAATTCTTTGACAGCAATATTGGAGAGAACAATTCGATGCGTTGAAACTGATAAAAAAAACTGGAACGTGTTCCTTGCTTTGATGATGGTTGGAATGTTGCGAATGATCAGCAATAGAGTGAAAAGCCATGCAGCTATATTTCTGAAAATGATAAATGCAATGAAGCATCTTGGCGGCCATAATGGAAGGATCTACCAACAAAATGCTCGATCCAATCTTTATTTTTAAACCTGTGCTGATCACAACTGATAAAAGCACCAATGAAATGTCTCACCAGCCTCGTTCTGATGAAATTTTGATAGCCCTTTCCACAAAAGATGGTAGATCTCATATCACCACCCAACGCATCATAGGAAGGTGCCCCTTGGCAACGCAAAACTGCAAAAACTAACGACTAAATCGTTACACTTTGACTGCACTACAAACATTTAGGCCATCACCGATGTAATAGAATTTTGAAATTCACAAACTGGTAGTTCCTTTTCTAGCTTTGCCCAGGAATCTCTTTTTTTTACTTAAACTTCTTTATTGACAAATAGTCAAACTATTTTAACAGCTATGGCCTAAATCTTTTGTCGCTGTGGCTCAAATTTCATATTTCATTTGTTAGTTTTGGTAACTATGGGCTTCTAAGACAGCAACAAAAAACACAGCCTAAATCTGTCGAACTTGTGGTCAATATTTGCTGCTGTAGTTGGTTTCGGAAGCTAGTTCGTTGCTAGGGGCTTATTTCTATATTGCGTCTTGTTTGGACGAGATCAACCATCTTCAACAAAGTTGTATAATGAAATTGGTATTTGCTATTGATCAAAGTAGTCTAGCTGTATTAGTTATGTAGCATTAGATAGCAGTGCACCACAGCACTATATCTTGGGGAAATTATTGGGGGGGGGGGCAACCATTGTTCGAGACCACTATGCACTATGTTCAAAAAAACTGATTTTAGGGAATTATCGTGAGGGTGAATGCCCTTCTACTCCCTGCTTCTTACAGGCCTAGTTCAACGAAAGCATCGCCTGTGGGATACTTCAACGTCTACAAAGGAGAGAACATTGCTATTGATAACAACAGCATCTTTCTTTTGCCAAGGGGAATTTAAGTAATATCATAGTCACAAGAGGAGGATAGAGTGGAAGCTAAAAATGAAAATTGTTTCAACTTTTTGTGCAGAAAACCTCTTTAATTTTCATTGTTTCGATTTGTTGATGTGCACTCTCGTTCTGCTCTATTAACAAATTTGTCATATGACTTGATGTAATTTCCTTTATTTTCTTTTGTCAGTGTGCACTTTCGTTCTGCTTTTGAAGTTTCGCTGACAGATGCAGCTGTAAATGCTATGGTGATTATTTTAAGTAAAAATTGTCCCAGAACTATACAAACAATAAGAACTAAACAATTGATTTTGGAAGTTATTCCACCCAAGGATGCTTCTGGCAATGAACGTTTAAAAATATGTAAATGTTAAAGGGGATATATGGATGCATAGCTACAGTAGTGGCAATTGGATGGTTAACTTCTATACCTGAGAGATCCTAACTGGCAAAGTTGTGCATACATAACCGAGATATGATAAGCTTCTGAAAAGTTTTATCTCTCAAACCTTAACTATTTATTATATGTAGAAAAATTGCGTTGATTAATTTCATAATCAATTTCATTCGTCATTAGTTTGTTTTTGTTAGATATTTATTGAAGAGGGTTCTTTATTACTGCTTGCCAATATCCGAAATCTATCACTGTTCTTGTTTCTAAAATATGAGCTGTTTACTATTAACAATGTTCAGATCAGACAATACTCATTTGGAGAACGTTTGTGCTGTACCGTGGGATATCATCAAGTACTGTTGGGGATACTATCGTTAATGTTGAAGGAAACCATCTGTACTATGAAGGATGTTCAGTAATTTGGAGTGTGTTTTCGTTCTCTTTCTGACCTTCTGCTTTGTTGAGTGTCAGACGCAAAACTTTACTAGAGAGGTTAGGTGTGAATCTAAAATTTTGGTTGTGCGTCCCTGTCATATTTTGGTTTTTAGGCTACTTACTGGGGTTAGGGTGAGAGAACAGTAAATACTGAAGAAAGGAAAGAAAGACAACTTTAGATTTTCTGAAACGAGGTTGAGGTATCTTTATGAACTTTTGATTGAATTGAATTGAATGTGAAAATGTGAACATCTGTGTTGTGAACCAAGAAGCAGGAGCTAACGAGAAGACTAAACTCTGCGTTGTGGTGAGTATCTCTTCGCAAAATCAAACCAGCTAACTAGTAAATCGTGCTCTTGATAGTTGTTGATAGTTGATAGGCACATACACTCGCTATCTTCGCAAGGTATGGGTTTATGTGCTAAGCACAAAGGGTCCACTGAATAGGTAAACTAATCGAGCAGTGCGACCCTGGTCCTTCCTCTCGATGTGACCACACCTCATGATTCCTTTTGCCTTTTTGCCTGGAATTACAGAGAGCTGGCTAATTCTCTCCTCACACTTTGTGGCAGGTCTGAAGGTGGTTTCGAACCCGGGACCCTTCAAGCAAGGGTCAAGTGATCGAACCATTTCTCCTTGCACAGAGGTAAATGGGTTTTTAAGGGGATACTTATAGCAATCCCTTTTCTACATTCAAGTAATGCATGCCCGCATTATGATGATGTGTTTGGTCTTCCTCGCAATAGGAATTCCTCCAAAATTCTTTTAATCAACTCTTAAGAACGAACCCCTACTTTGAGCTCCTACTAGACCTTCAAAGAACCCCCAGCCCCCTCTAAACTCTCACTGAACCCTCAAAAATACCCAAACCC
The DNA here is from genome assembly GCA_963924455.1 of Pelagia noctiluca. Taxonomy (NCBI): domain Eukaryota; kingdom Metazoa; phylum Cnidaria; class Scyphozoa; order Semaeostomeae; family Pelagiidae; genus Pelagia; species Pelagia noctiluca. The sequence goes on from OZ004325.1 coordinate 14,413,625, forward strand.
CTTCTAAACCCTTACTGCTCTGTGCGACCTAAAAACCCTAGCCGGGTCCTACAAAACCCTTTACAAATCCCTGACTAAACAATGCCTAAGCCCTAACAGTGCTGGTGCCAGCCTCCACAAATCAGAAGGGTTAGTAAGGTGGGGTTAGGAGGTTTAGGACTACGAGCACACAACCTACTTCATGTTTATCCCGCTGAAAATATTTTCTCATTTCATTTGGTCAATAAAGAGGGACCATCTTTGGAAATGGTGGGGACTAGGAACCCCCCTAGCCCTGCTACTGAACAGGATGTGAGTTTGTACGTGAGCGCTCTTATGCACTGAGAAACTTATTGAGGTACACTTTGCATTGTTACCCGAACCCTGGTTCGTCTGTGTGTCCCCATAGCTACATAGCTCTTCCAAAACAAATTACAGGGGCAATTCTCTACCAGTTTTCAAACAAATGTATATTAAGTTCCTTGGGTATCAGACTGTTTAAGAGCAAATTCATCATTGTCATAATGACAAGGGAGTCCAAAGGATTTGCAAAACGGGGGTTAAGTTCCCTGAGTGATGGAGGCAGGGGCGGATCCAGAGCAAATCTGAAGGGGGGGCAGTTGATAATGGGGGCGCCGAAAAATTTTCAGAAATTTGTGACGAAAGTACCAACAAGAACAGCTGTGTTGCTGTATACAATTATTGCCGACCCTAACTACTGACAGAAGGTCCTCTATTCACGTTCTAGGAAGACTTTCAAAGCAATTTTGTTAAAGCAATGATATATAGTCTGTGCATCACGTAGAATTTCGTGAATCTTACAGAACATAAAATCTATCTTTATTGAGCATTTGTAATGACGAGCATAGTCCTATTACGACACCGAAAAGCTCTACCAGCAACCAAAATAGCTATAACATAAACATCTGCATGTATGATATGTTTTCATAAAGACCAGATCATTCGCAGGATATTGGGAAACGCCAACTCTAAGAAAAACATAACGGAGGCTTTTGTTTGGAGGCTTTTGCTCAGAATGAGTAAATGGCCGGACATTCTTGTCAAAACTTTCAGCACAACGAGAAACTCGAAATTAGGGATGCTGTTCTGAAGGATCTTGGCCTCTACTGCCGAGGTCTTGTCGTCCCAATCTGGGATAGCATCAAGAGCAGCTAAAATGTGCGGAAAGAGGTCTGCAAAACACAGTATTGCCTGATGTCGTTCAATGAAACGGGTTGTACAGAGCTTGATTAGCTTTCGTTTGCGTTGATCATCATTTTCCAAAGCAATGCTGTCTAGCAACACTTTGTCTTTCTTTGCACACTGAAAAAATGTAACTACTTCCTTGACAGTGTCTAGGCAGCAGGACAAGGCTTGAACTTTGAGTATTTTAGAGGCAGAAAGGTTTAGGCAATGGCTGGCGCAATAGAAATAATCAGCAAGGGGTGCAACTTTCTTAACATTAGCTGCTTCTCCAATTCTTTCACTTGACATTGCCGAAGCACCGTCGTAACCTTGCCCGACGCAGAAGCTGGGGTCCAATCCTATTCGGCCTTTCTCCCTCAAGATAACCTTCCCAATGTTTTCTTCGGACATCTTTATCTCTTCTATTGCCTTTTCGCTTTGGCTGTCAGAAACTTCTTCATCTGCATTTCTCACCTCTTCCTCCTTTATCTCCTTGATTGCCTCAAGTAAATCAAAGACAAAAAGGGTATCTCATGTATTTGCAGCGTGGAACCATCATCACATGCAAATCGTAGTGCAATCGTTATAAGTTCTCTTTTGGCTCGGTCAGTTGTTTCATCCGCTATGATAGAGTAATAGGATACTTCCTTTGCCATAAAAACTATGCGCTCCTTTATAAGGTCGGCTGAGAGACTAAGAATCTCATTTTGAGTTGTTTTTTATATATAGCTGGCATTCTTTGGGGCTTTTTTAGGTGTTCACCAAGTCTTCCGTCTCCTGCTTCAACAGTGTAGCGGATAAGAGCGCAAAAATTTCCATCATTGTAGTTTGGCTCGGACAACACTTCCCCATGATCTCGATGACCTCTAAAAGATATAGACTGCTGGCCACACAACATTGTCAACTTTATGATGCTTTGAAAAGCTCCTCGATTTCTAGAGATTATTTCACCAGATTTGCCATACATCAGTGATAGTGCATCTTTTGGATTTTCTATTGTGGCCGTTCCTTGCAAAAACTCTTTCTCTCTCTCCATGTTCAAATTATGGAATTGTGATGCTTTGTGCTGAGAAATGTACCCATCTTTTCCATGGAGCTTTTTAAAATTCTTCAGTGGTGCACCATTTTTGGCCTCTCTTTACATCTGGGCGCAGACTTTGCATCAAAGCCCCTTATGACCATCTGCTTTGCTGACCGCTAGCCATTCATCTTCCTCCTGGAGAAGGGCAAGTAACACACGCCGATTACACTTAGCAAATGCATCGTAAGATGTGGGACAGTCCAGTCCTCCTGTTTCTTCGGCCTCCAATGATTGAACAGACCCACCCTCAATTCTTCCACAATTATATCTTTTAGAAAGAAAAAGGCTAGATCTTGATTAACCGGTATAAAGTGGCTTTCAATAAGGCAGGCATCGGAGTCATTGCTGGAAGTCGCTGTGAACATTGTTGTAGTTGCTGTTTCTATTTTAGCAGGTCAATCTTCTTTGTCATTCCCATCTCCTGCGCAACCATTGTAGTGCAAGTCAACAAAGATTTTCGTCTCTAATTGGGTGCCTGAAGGCTTCTCTTCTTTTCAACAGAAATATCAAAAGTCAGTTCTTCAAAGGGGGCGCAAAATTTCCAAAAAAGGGGCGTCCAACCTGTTTCAACTCGGCGAAGGGGGGGGCAACTGCCCCAAGTTGCCCCCCCCTAAATCCGCCACTGGATGGAGGGGCTAGACTATGATAGGAAATGGTACAATCCCCACCAAAATTAGTTGGAACACCCTTGCCGTTCTTAACAGACCACTCCTCTTTTAACTTTCTTTGCTTTTAATTTCAAATTTAACCCCCCTCCAAACTCAAAGAAAAATCTAGGAAACTGTAAAAATCCTGTAATTTTCCAAGACTTTTGGCAAGGATTGTAAGTGAAAACATATATAATTATGCATTCATCCAAATATCAGAATCCCAAAAATTATCAAATCTGTCAATCTTTGATAAGAGAAGGGAGGCATTTCAAGAAAACTTCCCTTGCCCTTTCTATGGTCAAAGTATTTGAAAGTGGATGTCAATATTTTCGTTTTCTTTTTACCTCTTATAGCTGGACTTGATAATATGAGCATTTCAAATGAAGGCAGTGAAATAGAATTCGAAAGTGATGCTTGTGACTCTGGCTCAAAACTATCAGGTGAAGGTTTTAAAACAGTTTTATTTAATTTTCATCAAGTTCTTCTCCATTTTTAAGGGTTTTTCTAAAGTGAGCAAAGACCACACCAATCCACAACAACTCAGAACGAACCATAATGACGTAAAAACAACCACATTGATCTCCAAAGACCCACAACCTAGTTTCAGATGAACAACAACAACTAGTTTGTAGTATAAATTGAAATATATTACCTGGTTTCCATAACGTTTTTCCTTGCCTTTTTTGTGAGTAGGTCATATAGGGTCATTCATTGTGCGTTGATGCACAGGTAACTGGGAAAATGAATATGATATTGCTGTTTAGATTGAAAAAATGAACTAAAAGATACAAGTATGTGTGTTCTTAAAAAGTGCTAGCTTTTAACTCTGGAGTTTCTTGTGCTTTATTTTATTTGTTGTTGTATCTTCTACTCATTTTTGTCTTTTTTTCACTTGATGATATGTCTCCTTTGATTTCTGTTTAGGCATAGTCGAAACACAGTTTGAAAAAAATTTGAGACAGGGGAATTCCACATTTTCAGGATGAACTCTATGTGTTTGCCATAATATTAAATAAGAAAGAGCCAACACTAACCCCTCCCTAGAGCGTGGATATCTGTATGAGTTGGTCTGTAATTTAATTAAGGTTGAACCCAATACTTAATACCCAATCTAATGTTTTAGCATTTATGATAGAATGGGCCTTTCTTCTAAAACCCATGCGCAACGAACTGAATTAGATGTGGAATTCCTCCCCTATCTAAAATCCGTTTGAAATGAACTGTTACCTAACACAGCGCCAGTTTCAAAAACTGGGTTAATAACATGTCTAATTTAATTTTTCAGGAGATGACAGTGGAATAGAAGACTCTTGGAACGATGAAAACATCACAATGAAAGATAAAGTAACTCATGGAAAAATTGTTGACAATGATCCTACAGCTACATCTCATGAATTCTCATTCAAAAATTTCACTCCTTTGAATGCACAAAAGGTAGAGAATCAACCCTATGGTCCCGTCAACATTTCCCCCATGGTGGGGCCGCAGCTGTCTCCAGGAGGTCCAGTCAAACATGATATCAAGGGTAAATCCATTTATTTCACATTAAAACGAGCTACCGTAAAGCTTTGATTAAACTTTGGTGTGTTGATTACATTTTTTGATATATTAGAGGGGTATCTGTTCGAGAAGTTCAAAAGAGGGGGTATTTGTTGATTTTTATCCTTCTTAGAGGCAATATCAGAGCATCGGATGATGATTTTACTTAGCGTGAAAATTTGAGTGACAACTAGATAAGCAGTTGATATCCTTATTATTTTATAACATAAATCTAACTACACTTATTCAACTACTTTGGATGGCAATTATTTTTCAGCATGTTTCCAAATTTCCTTGCCATCCTCAATTTGTCTACCAATCAAAACTATTAAACTACTTTCCTGTGTGTTTCTAGTACAAAAACCGTCTACAAGAGCCTTTAAGCAAATTCTTTTTTCATCAAAAACACCAAAGAATAACAAAAACTGTTATACCTCATCAATGTTTTATTCTTTGTTCTGACACTCATCCTGATAGTAGGCTACTTAAAGTAAGTTTACAATAAAGAATTTGATAGAGGTACTTTTAAAAGGAGCTCCACTGTAATATTAACTGTTCTATTTTTAAAACAAAGCAAGATTTGGAACATTAGTAAGGCACTCGCTCAGTTGTTTGAGCACTGTGCTAATTCAATGGTTTTAGGGTTAGCAACCTTCTCGGGTCATTTTCAATTCTCGTAAATGATTGTTCTATTTTTCCTATCTTTTTAGATTCAAATGCAAAGCCTGGTGTTTGTGGTATTGAAAACCTCGGTAATACCTGCTTCATCAATGCAGGCCTTCAATGCCTTTTTTCCACTCCTCTTCTTCATCATCTTATGCCAGCGGAGCAATGCCCAGGACTTGCCGCCAATGCTGACAATTCAAGAGTTATGGTGATTAATCATTGTTAGTTGAAATAAACTCGAAAGGTCTATATCGCTATTCAACATGTTAACCTGACTTAGGGCCTATTCACATAGAGAGATGATTATCCCTGGACTCAGGTTACCTGCCTTCAAGGAAAACTTGGGGTAGATCAGAATTCTTTTTGAGGCAAGTTCTGTCAAGAAATCTTGTTTACACTAGAGGAGGAAAAGTTGCCTTGACTGGCTGCCGAGGCAATCAGTTCATGAAGCAGGGTGATTCACGTAGTGGGATTATTCTACTCCCAGAGGAAACCTAAAACGTGTCATGTGAATGTATTTACAAAGCATTTTATCTCATCCATTCGGGACAGAAAATGATTATCTGCACATGCGAAGTAGAGAATAAGAGTTTAATGTAAGTGTGTGGAAAAACTAAGTGTGAGATCCGTGTGGTTATTGCACCCATTTTTGCTACAGAAGTTTTCAAATTTGAAATTACTGTCCACCAGAAAACCCCTCAATTTTTAGTTTTAATGCTGGGTTGTTGAGAACCTGCCTCATTCAGATTATCCCACTTGAGGCAGCTGGTTTAAAGGTGCGCTGCAGCACCTGCAAAGCCTGTTATTCTTCCTAGCAGCTAAGTTCTGATTTTCCCGCTGTCCCAAACAGAGCATCAGATGCAAAGACCAGGGCTCAAATAGTCACGAGACATTTAAGAAGGTGTTGTTTTGAAAACCCAGTTGCCCTAAAACCTCAGGAAAAGATAAGCCGTGTTGATCAATTTTTCTAGTCTAATGAGGAATCTATCGAGGAGGCCCTTCTCTGAAGTTTTGTAATAGGTTTAAAAAACACGACATGTGCCTAGAAATGTTGAATTTCTGAATGTTGAATTATAGCAGTTGAATTCATGTTTCTAGGCTAATGTGAAATCTATTAAGGGGCTCTTTTCGGCAGTTATTTGATAAGCTCAAACGACATGATATACCTTAGAAATGCGCATAGAAATGTTGGATATTAGAAGTTGAATAATTTCATGCATCTAGTCTAATTAGATGTCATATCTGTCAAATTTTAGCAATAACAAAATTTTAGATGATGCAAAATTTATTTCGTGTCTGAAAATTACACCAGTTCATTGTCTTAGACTCACGTTTCTACAGTCAAGTTCCAAACTTTTTTTTCTACATTTTTAGCTTGCTTTGGTTGAGAAATTTCAAGAAATGTTCAAAAAAGTTTTGTCAGGAGAGTTCAAATCATTATATCCACCAGAATTCCACAATGCGTTGATTGAAGTCCATGCTATATTCGGGGACAGAAAACAGGTATCTTGTTACTCTTTATTGGATAATTTCGGCAGGGAAGAAGAGTAAGTTTCAAGGGAATAACCTTGCTGGAAGAAACTTTTGTGTTCTTTGCGTTTTCTGCCTAAAATAACGAAAGGTTTACCCGTGAAACTCTTAAGAGTACGCAGTTTGAAATATGCAAAATTTGAAATTTTGCAAAATATTCTTCACACTAAAGTTTTTTTGTAAAGTTCTTCTACTCTTCTTTAGGGGACATTTGCAGCTTCTTCTTTTTTAATAGACTATTTAAAAGATAGAGATTCTGATTGGTTAGATGACCTAGGGTCCTATTTATCGTCCTGACAATGGCAGTGATGAATGAATCATATGATATTTTTGATTATTTTCAAATATTTTGTTGATTTCAATCAGATTGTCATAAGGATTCTCTTTTGTATGAAATTTTTCTGAGTTTGGCTACGTAAGGACATTCTTAATGAAGTAAGCTTGCGAAATTCATTTGTGAAAATGAAATGGCTCAGGTAGGATTCCATTGCAACCATAATTCGCATTCATTTACTTCATGTTGGCAGGGTTGACTGAGCGGTTAGATCACTCGACCCTAGATGGAAGGGTCCCGTGTTCGAAACCACCTTCAGACCTGTCACATAAAGTGAAAGAAGAGAATTCGCCAGCTATCTGTAAGTCCAGGCAAAAAGGCAAAAGAAATCACAAAGTGTGGTAACATTGAGAGGAAGGACCAGGGTCGCACTACTAGATAAGTCTACCTTTTCAGTGGGCTTTCTATGCTTTGCACATAAACCAACACCCCACGAAGATAATAAGTGTATTTGCCTATCAAGATCAACATGTTCACGTCATCTTTTATTTCATGCGTCTTGTTGATGGGTATAAATTCCCCTTTTTCATGTCCTTCTAATTGCCATGCCATATTCGTGCTGACTCTTTTGTATGATGGAACTGCCCTCATCAGTGTGATGCCCGCTTAGGCTTTACTGATTTTGTATATAGATGTAGGCGTAGATTGCATTTTGTTTCTAATTGTACTCAATTTTGGGTTGAAGAAAATAAATTTACATATTAGATCTATTTGTAGCATGACTGTCAAGAATTTCTCTCCTTCCTTCTGAACGGTCTTCATGATGCCCTGAATCGAATTAATCCAAGAAAACGCATGCCAGAGAGGCTGGACAGCATGCCAGAGAGGCTAGACAGCAGGGAATCCTCTCCTCCCTTGTCGAACCTGAAGCTGGAAACATCTTCTGAATCTGAAAGTGATGATTTTGAAACGAAGAGAGATGATTCCCCCAAAAGAATGAGGATGGATGTAATGGATGCGGAACCGGATGTCGGGGTGGAGTGTGATGAAAAGTTGTCAGATGCTCAGTCTGCTTGGAGGTGAGACATGCTTTCATGTTTTATGCATACTACTTGCGGGTATCATGGTTCAAAAGAGTATATCGATTGTAGGACCGAAAACTATCAAACTAAAAAGCAAACTCGGTCAACGGTTTCACTGGTTATTAGAACTTTGGTGCATGCAACTTTTTGCTCTCTTAATGTCATGAAACTTGATTAAAGACCATATACTAACTAAACAAATCATGTTGGCAAACATAAGGCCTCTCTTGCAATTTTCACCGTCAGTATCTTGTTTTTTACTAGCAGTGGCGATTTTTATGCTTATTGTAACTCAAAAATTGGTAAGCTAGGCGTTGAAGATGATATTTTCCGTATTTATCTTTCTTTTCAAAGATAGTGCTCTTTCAATCGATTTGGCAAGAAAGGGCCTCTGGATTTTCACGCTTTGCAGCATGCATTTTGACTAGGTCAACACCGAGAGCTTTTTCATTGTAGCCGCGCAATTTGAATAATTTCTGAATCTTCAAGTTGTTGGTTGACAAAGGTCCTTTAAACCTTATCTATTCATGTTTTCAAAGACCCAAACATTCCCTGTAGTGAATTTTATATTAAAAAGTCATCTGCATTTTCATAACATCGTCTCCTATTATTTTTGCTTGTTGTGATTGCCAGCTGCAGCTGTCACTGCGAAGAATTTGAATAATTTGTACTTAAGTTTAAAAGGCGTTTCTTCTCTTCCTGTTTTTGCAATTGAAACCTTTGCTTTTCGTGAATTCCATTTCAAAATAGCATAAAGTTGTCGCTGGATTAGTTGACTTCCATTTTCATAAATTCATTTCCTGTTATTCTAATAATCAGGTGCATTTTAGTTGTAGCAGCAACAGTGCAGAATTTTTGTAAACATGACCCCTACTAAAAAATTTTTTCTCCTCCTTTCTTCTCCTCATATTTTCCCAAAATTAAAGCCTTTGCTCTTCGTGAATTTGACTTGAAGATAGCAAAAACTTATCCCTGGATTACAAAGTTTACATATTCATGGCCATGGCATTATATTTCCTGTTATTTTTTAATTCATTTCATTTACACGAAAATAGATATATTTTTCTCCTTTACTTCACAGTATTGTCTTTGTAAGGTAGACAACGAGAAGACAAACAGGTCGGGTGTGATATACATAGTATTGGTCTGTTTAGGAAGATTGTTGTATAGACACATATTACATTACTATCTGCCATAAGGTTCATTCTGCAAATACTATAACAATAACAATGATGCTGTAAAACATTGCTATCGTGCATCTCTCTTTGGATGGGTTGAGGTTACTAACCTCAAAATTAAGACTGGATCGATCATTCTTTTCTTTCTGGAGCCAAATGTTTGAAGCCAACGGCTTCGGCTTCCACTTGGCTTCCCAATATGGCTGCCAAAGAAATTATGTTGACTTGATTCTTTGTAAAACAAAAGCTGCACGATTTTTCATTCTCTTGCTGATTATTCATAACATTCCAAAAATCATCAAAGAAAAAGGCACTCCCTAGTGTACTATTATTGTATTGAATTGGGTGTCCCAATATGGCTGCCAATAGACTTCATTTCAGAACGACAGATGCTCGATCCAGTCTTAATGTTGAGATCAGTGGTTGGGGTGGGCTATCGGTCCAATGATAAAGCCATCGACGTGAGAACTTTAGTTCTGCTTCATAGCCTTTATACCTTGCTTAGAACAATAGCACGCTTCTTCTCTTAATCGTTTACTGCTGACCAGCACGCACTATCATTGTCTGAACAAAGACTCTGACATTGACCTTATCGAATGAATGGATTTATTCTAGTTGCTTAGAGTTTTTTTAATGGCAACATATATAGTAGATAATCATAACTTTTTCTTCAGATCCTACTTACAACAGAATCATTCTGTCATCGTTGATGTCTTTCAAGGGCAGTTTAAAAGCATGGTAAGCATTCATCTTAAATGGGTTTTATCCTTCTCTTTCTCCGAGCTCAAAGAATTCTAGTTCGTATCGTAAAGCATGGATGAAGGTTAGAAAACTTGGGATTTCCAAGTGGTAAGGTCATCCCACGCCTTTTCAAAGGGTTGAGGGCTCGAGCACACCTTTAGACCTGTCCTATAAAGTATGAGGGAGACTTTCCCAATGTAATTCCAGGCGAAATTACAAAAAGAATCGCGAGATTCGGTCACATCGAGAGGGAGGACTAAGGTTCAGAGCTCGATTACTCAACCGGTTAAGTGGGCCTCTTGTGTTTTGCCCATAAGAAGTACCTTAAATTCGTACCTCTCTTTACCTGACACGTCAGAAGGTGGGCAATAACTCACGACCATTTTTTATAAGAATTATAAGTTAGCAGGAGGGGTAGACCAACAAGGAGTCTTTCTTGTCACAATGCCATGTTTAGAAGGACACATTGAAGTAGTTCTCAGGATGTTTCTATCAGGTTTAGTAGGTTATTCTGCTACTGCGTGCTTGGCTGTGAAAAGCTTTACACCTTTGATAGGAACTTTAATTATGAATTTCCATATTTCTATGCAGCTATAGCCTACGTGTCAAGTTCTGTTTCTTAAAGATTTCATCACAGGTTGAAGATTTTAGAAAAATACGTGTCGATCCAATTCAATTTGAAATAATTATGTTATTTGAAAAATTTGATAATGACAATAATAAAAATTTGCTTCATATTACTGACGCAATATATCTTCTATGATGTTGGTCGTTTTGTAGTTCTGAGACTAATATAAACTAACTAGAAGTTACATCGAGTATAACCGGATCCTATGGCATGTTATTTTTGGCCAGAAGAGCAGCAACATACGTCATCAAGAGACCAAGCTCTTATGTTGCTGCTCTTTTGCCAAAAATAACATATAAGAGTGTTCATACTTGATGTAGCTTTTAGTCACTTAATGTTCGTTCATATTAGTCTCAGCCCTAAATTGATTCTATATTTTTGTTATAAATGATACTATAAAAATCTTTGAAAATAATGATATTTGATTCTAATAAATTAATACTTAATTGACTCTATTTTGAGACTTGTGTCATTCAAGATGCAATGACAAAAATCTCAACAAATACAGGGATTCGAATATGGACATCGGATGTTTCTAAAGGGGTCTTATTCCTTCTCTCATAAGTTTCCCATTCTTCAAAGCTTTGCCTATTAAGGATTAGTTGAATCAGAATGATCATGATTATTATTATTTCGTCTTTTCATTGTGTTACAGGTGACATGTGAGAAGTGCCGACATGTATCAAATACCTATGAGCCGTTCATGCATGTATCTGTTCCAATACCTTTCTCAAACGAGAGACAAGTTGGTAAGTTTGATACCATTTCCACTCAGGGGAACGTCTATGCAGGATGCTTAGTCTAGTGGGGGATATCATCAGTGTTTGGGGGGGATATCATCAGTGTTGTTAGGGGGATATCATCAGTACTGTGGGGGATACCATCAGTGCTGTGGAGGGATACCGTCAGTAATGTGGAGGGATACCTTCAGTAATGTGGTGGGATACCTTCAGTACTGTGGAGGGATACCATCAGTACTGTGGAGGGATACCATCAGTACTTTGGGGGATACCAATAGTGCTGTGGAGGGATACTATCAGTACTGTGGAGGGATACTATCAGTACTGTGGAGGGATATCATCAGTACTCTGGAGGGATACCGTCAGTACTGTGGAGGGATATCATCAGTACTGTTGGGGATACCATCAGTACTGTGGAGGGATACTATCAGTACTGTGGAGGGATGCTATCAGTACTGGGGGGGATATCATCAGTACTGTGGAGGGATACTATCCAGCAGTGGCGTAGCGTGACTTTCAGTAGTGGGTATTCAGTTGAGATTCAAGTTAGGCCCTCAAAATGGCGTAGGATCCTAAAAATCACTCAAAATCTACCTTGCACTTACGTTCTTACTTGTTTTCGTGTAATGAGCTCAGGCCATCTCAGCAAAATATCTATTCAAATATTAAACTGCAAAAGCGACGACGAATTTGGGTTTCATGTTGACCTATTTATATTCATCTGTTGATTTTAATCTGTTCACGATCTCAATTCTGTTTTACTTCCGTCTTCTTGCCTATGATTGTTTGAGCCTCGGAATCAGTTTTGATCATCTAAGTCGAGAAAGGAGGCTGTACGCAGAGATTTCTCTGCGTACAGCTCTTTTGTTTTCTCGATCTGAAAGGTCAATCTAGGGTCAAATACTGGCGAAATGGATTGTTCTGATTGGTGGAAACTACCGGAAAAGATTCAGTGCGTACCGTAGACCTCTGCTGTGATTAATACAATGAAATTCAATCGTTTACTGTTCTCATAAACAATTACACATAACCGTTAATCCATTTAGGAATGTTTCCTCTGCTCAACTAGAGATCTTTATCAAAAATATGGAACACGGAATCAAATACAATGGAATGGAATAGATGGAACGTATACAAATTGTGTTGGGATGCGTTCAACAACTAGAAAGGGAGAAAAACTATGAAGTTTATAACCAAAACGTTAAAAAAGGTCTTCTTGTTTAGTAAAATCTTATATTTAGGCTATTTTTTTATTTTTTGCTCAAAATCCCAGGGTATTCACTGAATACCTTGAATACCCAGACGCTACGCCACTGCTATCCAGTACTGTTGAGGATGTTCAGTGCTGTATGGGGGATGTCACCAGGGCTAGCAGAGTTTACCCAGGTCAGCTTTTCACATGTAATCGAAAGCAAAGTGGGTTGACTCGGGTAGCTGAGCTGACTTGGGTCAGTTTTTCTCATTTAATTGCAAAGAATGTGAGTTGACAACAGCTTTTGTCGTTTTCTACAATTAATTCTCGTATTTTGGTGCATACCGGGAATGTAAAACAGTTGACCCCATCTGATTTGCTTTGCTTTTTTCCATATAGACGCGGGTCAACTGAAATAAGCCAATCTGGCATTTTGGCCGAACCCGGGTCTGATTCTCTTGTATAATCAGGCCCTCAAACATTGTATTAATCTGGTTTCTTTGTGATCAATTGTTGTGACTTTGATTTACGCCCGAGCCTGATAAACATTTGCTTCTCTTGGACTATGCAGAGTATTTATACCACTTGTTTCGATTTCATTATACTAATGATAAGAAATTGATTGAAGGAACAGCCTGGTTTAAAAAAATGCAGGTTCTTTAATGTAGGTTTCGCTGCACATCGTTTTCTTGAACTTGAAAATCATTCCGAATCTGTTCAATTCGTTTCGAACCGTTCATAAATTGCTCAAATCGTTGCAAGAACAATATGAGATGGTTTTAAGTTATTCAAATTCGTAAAAAAATTGAAAGACTTAGGACCCCATACTACTAAATGTAGTGATGTAGTGTATGCTACCACCCCTCTGCTGGAAACCAGGCCTTGCCTTGGTCAGGCCAGAACGTTAAACAAAAACTCACTCACTCGACAATGTTTTCTTTGTTGATTTGTTGATTGCACCTCGACAGACCTGTAATTCTCAAAATATCCGAGTCCGTGTAATACTCGAGCACATGCTGTCTAAGGCTCCTGAATGTCAGCAAACATTTGTTGTTTTTCTCAGGCAAATTGCAAGTCACCGCGCTGATTCCTATATTTATTCCATGAACTCACTCAGCTCTCTCTCGCCCGCCTCCGCCAGAGCTCAATCTCCCATTCCGAAATCCTGATGAGATGGATCATCGGGAGCTTTAGATCGTTGATTATCTATTATGCGAGTCTCCTCTCCTTGTTCCGTATTTGTAGTTTCTCCTGAGGCTCACTGTTAAAGACTGTACGAATCCATCTTCTGAGCGCTCTTCTGAAATTAAAAACACATTATTATGCTCAAGAAATATCTAACCGGTTTTGATACTTTTCGAAGATAGATTTTTCTTAGGAATAGTAACCATTAAAAGGAAACCAAAGACAATGTTTTCTATAGCTCATATAGTTGTTAGTTGATGGTTAATAGCCCAACCTGCTTACTATCTGCATTGGTTTATGCAAAAAGCGCAAATGGCCCACTGAATAGGGAGACCGATCGAAGTAGTGCATTGATGCTGATTGGCAAATACGCTTGCTATCTTCGTAAGATATTTGCTTGTGCACAATGCACAAAGTGCCCACTGAATAGGTAGAATAATCAAGCAGTGCATTGATAGTTGATAGGAAAATACGCTTACTTTCTTCGTAAGGTATTGGTTAATGCTTAAGGCACAAATGGGCAACTGATTAGGGAGACTAATCGAAGCAGTGCATTGATTGTCGATGGGCAAATATTAACGCCCCTCGATCTGATTTTTATCATTGCCCAAATCTCTCTTAGCAGCCGTCAATATCTCATGCTATAGTTTTTGATTGCAGTAGCCATGCGTTGCTAAGAGGCACATTCCAAGCATGCATTGCGTGAACACGAGATTCTGCTGAAGTTTCTATAAACTCGAGTTCACAGAGCAGATCACACAAAGTGCAGCGATACGCTAATGTTGTACGGTTCCCTGTGTTTGACGCATTGCTTTCTGTTTTTGACCCAGCCTGTTGATACCGTCTTAACGGGTTCCACCGACAACTTGTCTTTCGGATACCAACATTGATGGGAGCTCAGTTGCTCCAAATCTGGGCTTTCTTCCACTTCATCTTGTCCTAAGCTGCTTAGTATTTATAACATTTGTTGTTTTTCCCAGGCATGTTGGGAACGTCGACATGTGTTGTTATTTATTGTTATTTCGGGGCACGATATCCTTGGATTTATTTTTGATCCTACCTGTTTGTTTTTAGTCGTCTTGGCGATTGCTCTTTGATTTTCCCACAATAACGTTATGGCCTCTCGCGTGATCGTAGTTAACCTTATACGCAACAAATATATGTCCCAATTTAGATATATGTTTCGTTGTTGCTGTTGCTCTTTTATTTAATACGGTATGCACTTTGCTGGCTTTGCCGAAAATGTTGTCTTATAAAAGCTGGAAGGTATGAAGAAATCAGACTTGTAAATATGGGCTGTTTTCATGTCATATTGTTTTTTTAACTATTCTACCCACCTTCCTGTGTTCATATGAAAATATATCATCCCACACAGGTGATATCCCATCTCTCAACAATTGAGGTTACTTTCTGGCACACATAAAATAATATTTTGAATATCCTCTATTTCAGTCGTAATTTGGCATGGATTATCAAGAATGAAAAAACTGAGGCATGTCAAACGGTACGCCATATATCTTTTTAGTTTATTTCCCTATCTTTTTGCTACTTCATTACCTTACTACCCCATTGGCACCTTACAACCTTACTACCTTTTTGGTTCCTTACTACCTTACTACGTTTTTGCTACCTTACTACCTAACTTCATTTTTGTTACCTTACTACCTTACTACCTTTTGCTTCCTTACTATCTTACTACCTTCCTTACTATTTTACTGCCTCCCTTACTATCTTACTACCTTACTACCTAACAACATTTGTGTTACCTTTCTACCTTACTTCCTTTTTGCTTCCTTACTACCTTACTACCTTCCTTACTATCTTACTACCTTCCTTACTATCTTACTACCTTACTACCTAACAACATTTGCGTTATCTTTCTACCTTACTTCCTTTTTGCTTCCTTACTACCTTACTTCCTTCTTTACTACCTTACTACCTAACTTCATTTTTGTTACCTTAATATCTTTCTACTTTTTTGCTTCCTTACTTCCTTACTACTTTTTTGCTTCCTTACTACCTTTTTGGGTTAGCTAAGGAGGCTATCAGACAGTAAAAGAGGGAAATTTGCGGTCAACCAATGTGGGTCATAGGTTCTAGTGTATATTAAAGATGACCAACCCGAATTCTCATTGGTAGTGTTTGAGACGTGAATTTGGAAGTAGGCTTGCTGCATAACTCCTTGTTTCCCTGCATTCTCTCATACGCTGACGTCACCCCGGCAACGGTTTAACGACCGTAGCGAGCACAGGTAGCCAAAAAGCACCCACCAGGGATAAATGTGCACACTACACCTGCCTCATCATCAATAATCCCATTTTAGAAAGTAATTATAAGGACAGATTAACTCACAGTCACCTTTTAGATCGCCACTGATAATTATTCATTTGTGCCGTCCAAAAATATATTTCGCAATGTAATTTAGCTCAGGAAGCTTTTTCTTTCAGCGTATCCGAATATACGGAGGAATAGCTAGCAAGAACGTTATTTACATCTTCAAAATAGAGCCAATACTTATCTACCCCCCCCCCCCCCCTTCACGCAAAAATGTTTGACTATATGTTTCTTAGGATGCTCTTATAAGAAGCAACAAAAGGACAGATTTATTTACCTGCAATATACCGTCCTTAAATTTGGACCATATTTTCATTGTAATAGTTTATTTCCCAATTAATCTTCTATGCGTTATAGATATCAGCACAATCTGGGCCTAGCCCTGGGAACTTTGCAATGGTGTTGCAATTTCCGATTCAACTATGCAATAGTTTTGGTAGGCTAGTGTATATGATTAATTGGATTTATGTGTTTTAGGTATTTGGTGACAGTGTCAAAAAATGCTTGCATCGGAGACGTGAAAAGAGCGTTGGTAAAGATGCTTGAAAAATCGGAAGAAATAGACGAAGAAAGTATCATCATGGCAGAAGTGTCAAAATCTACCATTACCAGGACCCTGGTGAGTGTTTTAGAACCATTAGAGAGTGAGGACTTTTGACGTCATTCGAAACATTTCTTGGTTTTACTGACGCTTTAGCAGACAGTTTCTTTACATATTAAAACTCTGATACAAATTTTGATACATTCTGCATTGAATATATCAAAGGTGTCGGTTATTTACATAACGAATGTATCCGTTATTTGCAAACCAGATGATATTGGCTGGTAAATAACAGACAAATATGACACTTCTCTTTTTACAGGAGGCTCGAAATGTTAGTTAAGCATGCTGGGTGTTTAGCCTAACCTCCAAAGTAATTTTTATGCGAGTTTTTGGCTTAAGACCTTGCGGTGGTCAACGGCACTTTTGTATTTACCTCAAGCAGTTTTGGAGATAACGACGGAACTCACCCAATTTTGAGCCTCGTGTCTCTCAGAATTATGTTTCTATGCTTGTGCACTCATTGAAAAAATTAACCATTCCATATGTGTTTAGATTGCGTAAAATTTTGTGTCTTTGCTTCATTCATCAACCCCTTCCTATTCGGCTCTGCAAGTTAGGCCTTTTTTCAATATTTCTTCTACGCTTTACAGTTGCTAGGCTACAAGTAAATCATATTAAATTTCTGTGTTGCAACAAACTCGGTCCGCTGAAGGCAGTCCCGCTGACATCTTAATCTTGTCTTCTTGTCGCAGGTTAACCACATGCAACTCAAATTCCTCAAACCAAAGACGGAGAAATTGCTTTACGCGATAGAGACACACTTTAATAGCAGCAATCCCGAAAAAGAACCCAGAAACAATGCCCAATGTTGCAGCACGACTCGTACATCCACAAACAATACGAATCCAACCGACGATAAATCGCAGCATGTCTCACCACCTGACGTCAGCGACAGACCTTCCATGAACAGGAGTGCCACGGGTTGGCATACTTGTGGAATCTGCTTAGAAGACATCTTCGATGATGATCTTATGGTTCATGAAATTTGTGGGGGAGTCCTATGTAATGATTGCCTACAAGCTACAGCTTCGTATCACTCTGGTCAGAGTTTTCCATGTCCCGTAAGTCTTCATTTGCTAATGTACTTTAAATTTAAATAATATAAAAATAGATAGAAACTTCTCCCTACTGTTGGATAAACTTCAGCCCAAACTTTTATTTTGCAAATTTTGGCACCTTGCACAATAGTAAGATAAAATATTGCTCATATTTTGCTTCAACTTGGTCCTCTCCCGTGGGCAAAAGTATTCAAACTTGCCAAAGTTCATGAAAACTAAAATTATTCTTCATCTTAGATAATTTTATAGAATCCTTGCAATTATAATTAAGGTGATACAAGCAGATTAGCAAAGACAATATTTTCTCAAAAGTTCGCCATTATCAAGATGGATTTCAAACTAATTCTTTGCGTGATTTCTCGCGCGAAATTATCTTATCCAGCCTCTTAAAAAGCATCATAAATCATCTTAAGGTAAATACGGCAATAAAAAGCCGTTTCAATTTCGAGGACCTACAGTTGGATGAAAACAAAATTAGGAAATCAACGAGGAATCAAAGACATAAATCAAGAATAAGAGATATTAATCAGGAATTCGATTCGATAATCCATTGTTAAAATCACTTACGACATAAGGCCTAGTAGTAACTGTATTACAATGTTTCACCTCTGGCTCCAGTCATCATCACCTTGACAATCGTAATCGATTGACAATCGTTACGTTTCACAGTGATGATCTGAGGTCGATCCCTAAGACTGCCTTCTTGCTGCACAATATTTTCCAGGTGCCTGAACGCGTTTGAAAGAATCCACAGAATGACCCCTTTGATGTGTCGATACTAACTACAAGATTTTGTTGTTGCTGTTGTTGCTCTATTCATAAAATCCCGATAACTCGAAGCATAGGCTGATTTTCTAAAAAGTTCGAGTTATGGAGAACCTCTATAACTCGAACATCCGTTAACTCGAACTATTTTGATCGTCCCTTGCATGTTATGAGTTATCGGGATTCTACTGTACGTTAATTGAAAAGCTTACGTTTGTAGTATTTTACAAGTACTTCCACGCGTCAGTAAAATATCGTGCAGTGTGGATGCAGCTTGTCAATTTACCCAATAATGAAAACACTTTAGACTAGTCAATTTGATTCGAAAGAAATGAAACGATACATGAATCGATCACAGCAGAACTCATCATCACTATTTCGTGACCATAACATTTTACCTCCCCCCCCCTTATAAGTAGATAATCCTGCACATATTTTCTGGTAGGTATGCAATTCAACTGTGGATGAAAAAACGTATCAGCCTGTTAGCAAATGTGACCAGGATCAGATTGAAGAGAGGTGGGTTTGGCTTGTTTAACTTTACTTATGGATGTAGCTGTTTGATACGTTATGCGTGTAGCACTGGTTGTAAGAGAAATCAACTACAGAGGCAAATCATTTATCGATAATAGAATTGATATTTGTAACTAATATTTGAAGCCATATTTATGTTAAAAGTAACAAAAAAATTGGTATTCAGGTTTGAGATTACAAATTTGTACTTATGTTAGGGATTAGAGGAGAGACAAGAAAATGTTTTTCTTTTATTTAGAGTTTCATGCTCTTGCAATCATCAGACAGACTAAAATGTTATGACTTACATGTTTGCATTCTATGTCTAAGGGTCATGATACAATATTTATGTTGAATTAAACACAAATAAGGAACTCTATGAAAATTAGCATGTGCTTGGAATGTTATTTTGCTACTTAAAAATAAATATAGAACTAGAAGAGAAACAAGAAAGGAGACTGGCTCTCTGTTACTTAAAGTTTCATGCTTACGCAATCATCAGACAGACTATTACATAGTAGTCTGTCTGATGATTGCGAAAGCATTACATAATAGTTTGTCTGATGATTGCGTAAGCATGAAACTTTACGTAACAGAGAGCCAGTCTCCTTTCTTGTTTCTATTCTATACTGCTCTGTACGTTCGTACATCGAGCAATATGATGCGGCATTGATAACGCATTCGTTATAAAGATAGATCAATACAGAACTATTCATTGATGATTTGTCTTTTCATTTTGTTTTATTCAACTGAGCGTAAGCATGTTCTTTAAGTACGTAAACAGAAGATCCATTTCACTTCAAGTAAGCTAGAGACAAAAAGGAAAAGCTTTTCTATTTCAACAAGAAAATTTCAATAAATAAGGCCAAACCCATTTTTGACAAATCGATGTTAAGTTAATTTCTACAAATTAGAACTAGGCCTTTCATTTACGTTTTGTAGTAGATCTTGGCTTCAACTTCTTAAGTAACTAGAGTATGACAAATTCTTACGAATAATGTAACTTTGTAGAATCATATTGGTTCCTGTCTTCATGCGCTGCCGGAAAAAGCAAGAGGAAGAAAAAGAAGAAATGCCATCTGCACTCAGAGAGCAGGTATTGGCAATTGCTTTATTACCATCTTGTTTGGTCTAATCGTCCATCTTCCTCAATTTGGCATCATTGCATCATTAAAACGTGTGCGATTTACCTTTGCGACTTTGTAAAATCTACTATAGCAAGTCTTAAATCGTTTTCCTTCATTGTTTCATATGCAAAGGGCGTAACGTGCTACAACTTTTTTCTACATTGTTGTTGGTTTGATTCAAGAGGCTTTTGGCTCGAAAGCTCCTCTGAGGCCTTTTCAACTGTTCTGAACTTGTCTGTTAAATTCTACCGTTGTGGTTGTGATTAGAAATTCAATTTTTTTTATTGAATTAAATTAGAAAAGTATCTTCTCCATTGTGCTATTGTATTAAATTTTGCCTTCTTTCATGTTATTGCCCTATCACAATGATAACTCCTTTTTCTGATTTCATTTTTTTGTTTCTATATTCCAATGATATTGTAAATATACGTTTTTATCGTTTTATCATTTTAACACTTTGCTCTGATTTCACCTGTTTCTTATTTTTGAAGTGATTTTTCACCAACTTACCAGCCCCTACTCTTCTCCAAAATAGACTTAACTGCATTTTTAGGCAGGGGCTTTACGTTAGTGAAGTTGTGCTGTGTTTATCTCAAATAGGTTTTGAGATGGTAAAATATTGATGACCCTACTTTCAGCCTGGTGGTTCTTATAAAGGCTCTCCTTATTTAAAACTGGTATATTTGTTTTAGACCGAGACGTTTGGTCACCCATCAGTCCTACTACTACCATCAAAAGTCAAAGCTTCGCATATTCGTTATGGAATCAAAGAACTTCTCAGCAACAATCAGGAGTATTCCTACTCCATTTGTTTCACCGATGCCCAGGTATTTTACATTTAATTCATCCATGACATTTGATTTAGGGAGTATTTACATAACAGTTTACAACGATTTTGCAAAAATGTTTGCGACGATTTTGAAAGGTTTCAGCACCCATTAGAGACATTTCTGACGATTCGTTCTTTACTTTCTCCTTCTAGTTGGGTGAGATGTGATTATCGATACCATCACACCAGGTAGGCCTAAATTCATGGGCCTAATTTAGCTGAGCAACTGCAAAAGCTAAGCTCGATAAAATAAGAAAACCAGCAGAAACATTCAGATTTTTCTATGATTTTGAAAGGTTTTAAAGCCACTAAAGACATTTATGACGATTCGTTCTTTACCTTATCCTACTATTTGTTAGGTAAGATGTGATTATCAATACCATTAAACCAGGTAGGCCTAAACTCATAGGCCTAATTAAGCTGAGCAACTGCAAAACCTACGCTTAATAAAGTAAGGAAACCAGCAGCAACAGTCGGTTAACTTTCTTGATGGTTACTCTTTATAGAATTTAGTGCTTGTAACGCGTCTGTACATTTTGCTCTTATTCTCGTAGGCCGTCTCGTGTTCGAGATGTGACACGTTTTCAAACTGCCCTGGCTGCTCTTTCGAAGAAGATGATATTCAGCTTAGGCCTGGAGATCATTTAACAATCAATTTTGATGACATCTCATCTCAAGGAGTTGAATCGGTAAGAGAAATTTGAAAATGTGTTGTAAGGTAAGCAAGCTAGCAGACCTATATGATATGCATACTGCAGTGGATAAACTTACAAGGGGACGGTGAATGTCCCTACAAGGGGTAAATAAACTTACAAGGAAGAGGCATATCATGTTGTAGGAGGTGGGTACGCTTGTACAAGGGGCTGGATACACATATGAGGGGATGCTATATCATCTTACAAGGGGGATACGATTACGGGGGAAGGTTTATTTAAGGGAATGGATACACTACTAAGGGGTGACCAATCATCTTCTAAGAAGTGGATACACTTGCAAGGGGAAAGGCCACTCAGCTAGTTCCAATCAGTCAGGACAGCTTTTATCGAAGGAAAGGACTGTAAAACTTGCCTTGAGCCTCCTTTTTTAGCTTTGAAGTATTTCTTAGAAAAGTTGCTACCAACTGAATACATAATTCATCATAAGGGCTTAGTAACCCAATCAACCTTCCTAACTAAGGTAGTACCTAATGATGTCCTTTTTTGTATCCCATACCTCTTCATCAATGATCACAAAGCTCATTTAATTATTCTTTACTTTTCAGTTGTCATCAGTAATAAATGATGAATCCATGTCTTTATTGAGGGACAGTGATGTTGTTCAGCTCAGTGAGTGCTTCAAGTTCTTCTCGGAAAGGTAAGTTGCTTGACTCTCTCCTCGATTAGCTTTGCTACTGAGAGAGTTTCTCCTTTGAATTCAAGCAAACTCTACAATTACCTTCGAATTTTCACTTTTAATCATTTATTATTTTTCTCTATAATTTTCATTGATTGTAGAAGTATCAAAATGTTAAAAAAAGTAATTTAGTTTGTAGAGTAGCGTTGTGTTATTGTGGAATTTAAAATAATGAACCTGAACCTGAACCCGACTGAGTAGAGGAGTGTCCCAAAATTGAAGTTTCAAATTGTAGTTCCGTGAGACATTATTTATAAAATAATTTGTCTTGTATAAGTATTGTTTTGCAAATTTTTTTCAAATCGTTTCGTGATTGTTGCAAGGTTTTAGGATATTGTCAATGTTGCTATCAAGTGTTGAAAAATCGTTTCGTATTACATATAGTTTTGTATTCATTGAAAAATTGTTACAACTTTTGGAAATTGTTTTGAATCGTTTAATATCTGTTGGGAAATTCTTGCACATGGTCTCAAATTACAGTTAGCATCCTTGAATTTCTTTGAATTAGTGTTTTTGTATTTTATATAAAGCATAGCATGTACCCTCATCATAGACACATACTTGGCTCGATTTCCTTTTTTGTATTTTTCATCCTTTCTTTCTCTAACATTCAAGTGCATTGTTTTCTAGTGAGATTTTAACGGAAGAGAACCCATGGTTTTGTCCTAAGTGCAGAAGGAACCAGATTGCAACTAAGGGAATATCCGTGTCAAGGTGGCCTGACGTCCTTATCGTCCATCTGAAAAGGTAAGCTCTAGCTGAATCACAATCTTACTTTCTATGCCCTATTCTCCGAAACTAGACGGTCGAGGTTAACCTTTTTTTCGAAAGCTGATACAGTAGTGTCCTGGATATAAAAGACATCATTTTCAACATCAGGTCAGAGGTCTTCTGACGCTTCTCTATTGAAATCAATATGTGTTTTGTTATGATAGGGGTAGTTGTTGGGGAGATGAACGTTTGGTGCCATTGTTCTAAACTATTGTTTTCGTTTAAAGTCTTGGACCAATCACGGTCTTCCTTCCTGAACGCAGGCGCACAACGGTCTGAATTTGCATCGAAAACCTGATGGTTCCCCGACGAGTTTCACTGTCTTGGTGATTTGGCAGGCCTAGGAGGTTTTCAATTTTCTTAATTCTAAATTTTAATTTTCTCATATGAATGAGATTCATTATTAGACTCTACGTGTTAAATTTGTCATCCTTTCCAGTGCCTAAGTTTACCTCGAGATCTTCCACTGCCTTGCTTCTCACATCTACGCTCATCGATGTCCGCCATTACTCAAATTTGAAATCGATATTCTCCTCAAACGAAACTCAAGAAAAACATTACTGCGCCTGCGTTCAAGACGGAGAGATTTGTGATTGAAACGGTCACCAGACTTTAGGTTGTTCGTCTCCCCAGCAAGTAGTTTTAATCAAAAAATCAGGTCTGCGTTTGAGTGATTTGTCTATCAAGGAAGACAGTTTTATAAATTTATTTCTAACTCCTGTTAGGAAAGTTGAGGATATGGTTTGATATTTTTAAAGAGTTTTAGAGATAATTAGTGTACGGCATTTTTGAGTGATTTGTCTATCAAGTAAGACAGTTTTATAAATTTATTTCTAACTCCTATTAGGAAAGTTGAGGATATGTTTTAATATTTTGAAAGAGTTTTAGAGATAATTAGTGTACGGCATTTTTGAGTGATTTGTCTATCAAGTAACACAATTTTATAAATTTATTTTTAACTCCCGTTTACTTACACATGAAACGAATTGAAACGAGCAGGAAACGGGAAGGTTGGCATTAGGTAAAGATTCACACATTTTGGAGGAAACGGATTAAGTCTTTCCAGCAACCACTGCCTGTTTCCTACCAGTTTTGAACTCGTTTCATGTCTAGTAACTGCGATTTTAACTCTGAAAGGAAGCTTGTGTTTCCGACTAGATCTACGAATGGTTTAACTAAAAAGAACAGGGAATCTATTTGTGAAATATATATTTGTAAAAGACGTTCTGGTCGGCGTTGCAGTCGTAGCTAGTAGCCTCCTTAATATCAAATTCACGACCTGCACATAACAGCGTTCCTCACCAACGACACCGTCTTCTTCCTCATCTCTGTCAGCCTCCAGCAATATATAACCGGGTTTAATGCGGAATTCAGCAGCACAAGACTCTGCCCCCAGTCATGCACCCCATTTATCACCTGTGAATCAGACCCCACCAGATTACGAAGCGTCGTCAACACACAGCTAGGTGAATAACATGCTATCGTGACAACCAGGACTAGAACTGCCATTTCTGTTGCTTTTAGCTTCCTCCGATTATAGGCCAACGCCGACGATCTTGAGCCTACTCTGCGTTTGATACTACCAAAGGTTGTCTCTTCAGCTGGCAATGTAGATACTCTACGGTTGATCCTCTGCACGACTAATATAGCTCTCGTGTAGACAACTGAGCTACACGTTATTGTCAGTATGATGAACGCAATAGCTGCGATTCTCATTATTTTCAAATCGGCAATTAGTAAACTCAGCCCTCCGATACTTATTGAGAGTAGCCATATGAAACTGATTCCAATAACCAGCCATGTTGTATTGACTGTCATTTTTATATACTTGAATGGCTGGAAAATTGCTAGGTATCGCTCTATAGCCATTAGTGCGAGCGTCAAACATGACACCATACCGAATATATAGCCGAGTACCAGTCCAGTGGTGTATAGCGAGCAATCTGCCGCTCTCCTCAGCATTAATGTAGTCTGTATGGCTTTGCATGGCTGTGAGATGAATCCGGCTAGTAGGTCACTTATAGCTAGGTTCATAATCACGCAGTTTGGTATTGTGCGAAGGCAAGGGTTTTTGTACATGACGCTTAGTATTAGTAAGTTTAAGATGATGGTGATGGGGGATAGGATTGTGTCAAAAGTTATCATTGCGATGAAACTGTAGTAGTATGGATTGAATAACGGGTATTCCACTGTGCTTACTTTGCATTGCAGCTTGTATATTTGGGAATATAGTGGATAGTTCGGTATTGTGTTTGAAGAGTTAGTATATGAATAGGAGGTAGTTTTTGTAGGTGATAACATGGTGGTGTTGAAGTTTACACTATGATTCATGTTGATGTTCAAAGTGTTGTATTTTCAAGTTAAACCATCAAAAGTTTATAGGTTAAACGAGTCTATCAATCACTGAATTTAGTAGTTTCTTCAAGAATTGCAATTTTGGTGTTCTTTCCTCACTTGCTAACTTTTTTTTTCAATTGTAGTTATCAAAGTGTTGCTACATATTACTCATGTTCAAAATGTCTACCATCTGTCTTAGCTGTCTTGCGAGCACTGATATATATGTTAATATCTTTCCATGACAGAGTTTACAAAATCTGCCATGAAACATGAAGCTTGGAAAATAAGTTTGTTAGAAGGAACTAACGCTGCATGTCACTACCAAGTTTTTTTAAGTCTTGCTACAGTTAAAACTCACTAATATACTTGTTTGATATCCCTTTCTCCAGTAACCAATTTTGTCTACTAATGTCAATCCAGGAAATTTAATGTGCAATTGTTTACAACATTAAAACTAACATGAAGTCTAGTACTTTTTGATTGTTATATTAAAGGTAATATATAGCATTCAAACCTTTGCTTTCAATAGCTGAATACTTTATAAGCTTTGAAGTCTTGATGTGGGAAATATTTCTTTATTTTTCTTCCCTCCAATTTTGGCTATCGTCTTGTGAATTAGGAATATTTTTTGGAAATCGAAATCTCAGCTCATGAGTTTTGAGGTGTTATCTAGAATCATAGTCATAACATGTTTTTTATTCTTCAAGGAAACCTTGCTTTGAATTTTTGAGTTCTATCTATTTTAACGAAGGCTATTTTTTTCTGTTATAGATTGATAATGTAACACGCTGTACCCCATACCCCATGAGTTTTTTGTAAACACCTGATATGGGTTAAACAGTTTTATGTACTTGCTTTGCTTTGGTACAAAGGTCTCTCCTCTTGAAAATCAGGTCCCTGATTACTACACTAGACTCAACGTTGTTCCGGATAAAAGCATAAAATATTTCGTACATGCATCAACCTTGTATAGCCGTAAGCTCTCTCTTAATTAAAGACTGTGCCCACCTCATTGATGAATCAACAGTACTTCGTCATAAATCAACACTGAACATGCATCCAATAAAACCATGTAGTACAACCAATCTCTTGGAGGTCTTTCTTCCTTAATTTTGGTATATACATTCAACTTGTGTGGCCGTAAGCTCTCTCTTGATTAAAGACGGTATGTACTTAACTTGATCATTCAACAGGACTTCGTCATATAGCAACACTTAACATGCATCCAATTAAACCATGCAGTAAAATCAACATAATGAAGGTCTCTCTTCCTTTATTTTTGTGTATACATTCAACTTGCGTAGCCGTAAGCTCTCTCTTGATTAAAGACGGTATGTACTTAACTTGATCATTCAACAGGACTTCGTCATATAGCAACACTTAACATGCATCCAATTAAACCATGCAGTAAAATCAACATAATGAAGGTCTCTCTTCCTTTATTTTTGTGTATACATTCAACTTGCGTAGCCGTAAGCTCTCTCTTGATTAAAGACGGTATGTACTTAACTTGATCATTCAACAGGACTTCGTCATATAGCAACACTTAACATGCATCCAATTAAACCATGCAGTAAAATCAACATCATGAAGGTCTCTCTTCCTTTATTTTTGTGTATACATTCGCCATGTATAGCCGTAAGCTCTCTCTTGATTAAAGACGGTGTGTTCCTAACTTGATCATTCAACAGGGCTTCGTCATAAAGCAACACTTAACATGCGTCAAATAAAACCATGCAGTACAATCGACATAATGAAGGTCTCTCTTCCTTTATTTTTGTGTATACATTCGCCATGTAGAGATGTCGCTTCTTCATTAAAAACGGTGTGCACTTCAGTGATCAATGAAAAGACTCCAAACGTCGTCATAGATCAACACTTATCACGCATCCAATAAGACCATCTGTCACTATCAATATTGTACTTGCGTTGTAGCATTTACTACGACTCTACAATATTACATCAGTTTTATAGTGAACTTTGTATGCTTAATCCCACTACTTTCCTGTGTGGATTAAAGAAGGCAAACCACCCTAATTTCATAAGATGTCTTGCAAAGCTCCATTCTTATCTTGACTAGTTTTCTCACTTCAATTAAAGCATTGAGAAGCATGTTTGTTGATAAGACTTGACATTAGCTTATTCCCTTCTGTGTCAATAGTAATATCTCTGCTTTTTCTGATACCAATGTCAACTATCACAAGTTTAATTTCAATGGGCAGTGCCGTGTTTCACTCGACCGTTAAACACAGTGAGGTGCTTAATTATTCAGGTCGTTTGATAGTTGCAGACATAGACCGGGTGGGCCAAAAAGCAGATGCCCTGATGTTTTTGAAAATCCACTCAAACGAAAGTTGATTGACTGATATTGTGATTTATTGGTTGGTTGGTTGAAAGGGAAATATACTTGCCTTCTTTGCAAAGTGCTGGTTCAAGCCTAAAACACAAAAGACCCACTGAATTGGTAAACTAGTCGAAGCAGTGTATTGATAGCTGATAGCCTAATACGCTTACTATCTCCATAGGATATTGGTTTAAAGAGTCCGCTGGATAGGTAGACTAATCTAGCAGTGCGAGACTCAATGTAATCCTCGTGATGCAATCCTCTTGCCTTTTTCCCTGGAATTATAGAGAGCTTGCTAATTTCTCCTCGTTCTTAATGTGACAGGCCTCAAGGGGGTCTCTTAGCCTCAGCCCTTGGCCCAAACACTTTGCCATCCCTGCTAGATTTGTATTTCCTGCCAAGGTATAACTTATTCACTCTCTTGGGCCATCAGTCAATTACAGGTGGCTCAATAATGTGGAGGGATGTCATCAGTACCGTGGAGAGAATACCTTCAATACTGTGGGGATACGAACAGTACTGTGAAGGGAGACCATCTTGTACTCTGGAGGAATGGAGGATGTTCAGTACTTTGTAACCATCGGTACTGTGGGTGGGGAGTACCATCAGTAAATTGGAGGGTGTTGGAGTTCAGTAATGTGGAGGATACTATCAGTACTGTAGGGGGATACCAAAAGTGCAATAGAGGTTTTTCAGTGCTGTGTAATTATAAGTACTGTAGAGGAACATCATCAGCAATATGGGGGATACAATCAGTAAATTTGGGTACTGTAAAGGGATATGGACCATCAGTACTGTGGACAGATATCATCAGTACATTGGAGGGTATTCAGTATTGTGGAGGGATGCCATCAGTACTATGGTGAGATACCATCAGAACATCCTCCTATGTAATGATGGTATCCCCCACAGTACTGATGATATCCCCAAGGTACTTAAACCCTCCCCAGTACTCCACAGACATTCCTGAGGGTTGTTTGATAGATATGCAAGAAAGAAGTCTAGCTCTCTGTTAATCAAAGTTTCATGCCTTGCAATCATCAAGCAGACTTTAAGATATATCTATCCTGGAAATTCTCGTACTGGAAATAGACTTTTAAGGATGATATTGGTTATAAGGATTATATGATTATATGGTATTGGTTATAAGGATTATATGATTATACGAAGTTTAGTTCTGGAAGTTTCACATTGTGGTGAAATTATTCAAAACTAATACAATGTTGGAAATGCTTTTTCTTGTCAACTTGAACCATTTTAAACCTCCCAAGACATAACTTATACACTCCTTCTATTATTTTTGCTAATACTTTTTAACTAGCCGCAGTTAGAGGGTAAATTATTGATGTGAATTTACTATGAAATAGTATAGCCTTGTTGAATATCACAGCATAATATGTCCAGCCTATTTTATTGAAATTTGTTTAATCTTCTTGGAAGCACAGAATGTAAAAAAAGGTTTATGGTTAAGAAATTATAATGTACCTATAGTCACAGTCTATTAACAGTTTCTCAATAAAATTTTACTTGGAAGTCCTAGAACCTTCTTAAATATCACAGCATGATATGCCCTGCCAACTCTGTTGAAATGCATGTTATCTTTTTAGAAGTACAGAATATAAGAGAAAATGTTGATGGTAGAGAAATTATGATTTAGATTTAGTCACAGTTTAGTATCAGTTTTTCATCAAGATTTTGCTAGGAAATTGCAAATTTTATAATCTTGTTCAAAAGCACAGCATGATATGTCCTGCCTATTCTTTTGAAATACGTATCATGTTTTTGGAAGAAAGAACGTTGTACAAACTTTACAAAGAACTCTCAACCATTTCCTAACGACTTCCTCGCCATGATGAAAAAAACTCACGTTTGACAAGGATAGTAAACTCAAAGCGTGCAACGCATTATGGTCTAGCATGTTAGCCTCTTACTCGAACCGAAATCTATAATGTCGATGAGATTCCCATTACGTCAAACACTAAGTACCATGTTCAACGTTGAATAGGAATGCAATCACGAAGAAGCTTTATTTGATCAGTGCAGATATTTGCACATCTCTTATCTCGATTCCTGTCAGCTGTGGCTCTTTTGTTTTATTTTGACAGGAAAGCCTTCGCGTATGTCTTCTCCCAAGCACAATCTGCCTGTCCAGCTTAGCTATTATTTTCGAAAGCTAAATCAAATAGCGTGAAAGCCCTTAGATAACAACCAGGCATAACACTGTCTAATAAGTATGAAAAATCTTCATGATTTATTAACAATTCATATTGAAGCCACAATTATAAAATTTGCCTTTATGATTAATGAAATACTTAAAACCCTTATGGTAATACACGTGTTTTTACAGTTTTGATTTATTCAGCAATCTAAGAATCAGGGAGGTAAACATTAACAACATCTGCAGTTATCTCCATCCAAGCTTTTGATTAGCCTTCTGACTAACACTAAATGTTTCTGCATATTTAATGTCCTCTGTCAAGCTATTCCAGATCCATGGCCCAAGAGATGGCAGGAGAATTGAACCAGATCTTGTCTATTTTATGGACCTATTGTATTTCAAGTCATTTTTGCAACATCAAGGTCTTTTAAAAAATCTAGTCTATTGAATGTTTTACATGAATTCAGGGATGAGACGATTTCTGTAAACAGTACAGAACTTCAGGATGGGAGGAAAATCGGGAACAAAGCCGTAATATGATAGCTACCAAAGCTTTTCGTCTTACACTCATCAGAGTATTACGTCAGAAAGATGAGACAGACACTGAATCTCCGGTGCTGATTGGTTGTTTCTCACTATACCAACTGTAACGATACTAGCCTCGTTTCTGTTAATTGTGTTTTGTTGGGCATGCGCCCTAATGGTTTTGTTGTAAAATGTGAGAGTTATAAAATGGCTGACTTGAAACTCGTGTATTCATTTTTCCTTCTTTTCCTGCGAACTTTACACCAACAATTCATTTTTCTGATAGGCAAATTTCGATCCACCTTCGGGTATGACAATTTGTTAGGTTTCATCATCGTTCTTCTTTGGCCATACTACTCTGATATTTGTCTTCAAAAAGACACAGAGCTTCAGTAGTTATAATGTTTCTTGCCACCCTCAATTCATTAGCATTGAAATAAATCCAATAGATTTAATTTTTGTGGCAGGTTTCATTTTAAAGGCATTCATCCAGTAGTCTGCAAAGGGTTGCTAATGGACCTGTCGCATTTCGATAAGATAGATTTTGATACAACAAATATCTAATGATTTTCAAGTTTCTGCCTCAAACCCCATTCATTTTGCACTCTTGAATCTATAGCCCTGGATCCGCCCCTGGCTTGCGCACTGTTAGTCACATGTTAGACCATGCATTATGTATTTTGGTAATGATAATTGGCTCTGAAGAAGGATTTGGTCCGAAGCACGAATTGATGCCTCACTGTGGAGCACTGATTAATTGTCCTGGTTAGGACAGTGGTTGACGTGCTAGTCTCAGATGAGGAAGTTTTCGGGCTCAATACTTTGTTAGGTCATATCATAATTGTCGTAGCCCATTTGAGTGAATATATTTCCACATGTTAGAACATCTCTTATAAAGTTTGTGGATGGTAACTTATTAACATTGAAAGAAATGTGAAAAATCTCATGTTTGTTGCAGGTTTCATTTCGAAGGCCTACGCACTGTGAAGATCAACAGCCCAGTGGAGTTTTCGCTGAATGATTTCAGTTTGGATTTTGTTTCGAGTGCTGAAATCGCCTCCAAAGAAAATCCTGTCTATGAGTTGATTGGCTGTGTCTGCCATACTGGAAGTAAGTCGCACTTCCTAACTTTAGCCGCGATGTAAATTTACATTGCCTTGCCTCTATGCTACAAAAGTGTGGACGTCGTGATATCTTTCATGCATCAGAGTAATATTTCATTCATCATAAATAAGGTAAAACAAATTGAATTCTGTGTCTGTAAATATTCTGGGAATGAAATACTTTACTTGACCATCTTCAAAAGCTTCAGGTTTCAAAAGATTCAAAAAATCGATTTGAGTAACAAATTCTATTATCGGTAATATAACCTGAAGCTTCATCTCAGGAAAAAACTATTAACATCTTTAGGACTTCATTTTTACCATGCTTGATGAAACAATGTCTCAAATTTGTTATATTTTCTATCAAACTTGTCACGGTTTTGAATTTCAGGTACTGAATTTTGATTCCATCTTTCAAAACATCAATTCTACCTCAAATAATTATTGATGAATTCAAAAGGGTTAGAAGCAAGAAAGTTTTTCTCAGTTCTATAATGGAAGTGTTCTATCTGATTCTGAGGTTTAAAAGTTTTGTATGAACACAGTTGATCAGGAACATAATGACTACTTAAAATTTGCGTCTGACACTCATCAGGGTAGTACGTCAGAAGGAAAACGATTACGAATGAAAGTGGATTGAAACTGGCAAATCCAAAAATCTGACATACTACCCTGATCAGTGTTAGATGCAAAGCTTCAGTAGCTCTTGTGTTTCGTCAAGTTTCAGATTTTCCTCGCCATGAACAAAAGAACAAAGTACCTAATTTTGAAAACAATGCTTTAAATTAAGAGTACCTGAATAGGCTAATGTATTCAATGATGATTGAATCTTTTAGAGAATAAGAATCTGTTTTGCTATTAGAAACTTGAAACCGTTTTTTCTTCAGGCTTAACAAGCGGACACTACACATCCTTCAGCAGAAATTTTCTAGATTCAAAGTGGTATCACTTTAACGATGAAGTCGCTTCTGAGGTAATTTCTTATAGATGCATTATGTGATTTTCTTATTTATTTCATTCAAACAAAAAAAATACAAATCAAGTAATAATTTTGCTTACTGTTGTACTGTTTCCAACCCTGTGTTCAAAGGTACTGGACCTCTTTCACACAGTGGCCAATGTAACATTAAATAAAAGCATGCAGACTAAGCATCGCTTTCATACCTAGAAACTGATGAAGACCTTTGGCAAAGTAAAAGCAATATGTGTAATATTATAAATGTTCCTTTAAGCTACGTTGTTATGGTATAGAAGGGGGCCTAGTGAAATTTCGTACGGTCTGACAAAAAACAAATTTAACAGGGGCTCAAGGGGGCTTACATCTGCCTTGTTACTGCCAAGGGGGCCATTTATTATAATTTGATGCTATCGCATTGCTGAAAACTGCGCAAAATAATATTTTAGCCTAAGAATATTTTGTATTTGCACCTTTGAATTGAAAACTGTATAATTTTACTTTTTGCAAATCTGCACAGGTGTTATGTAAGGGTACCCATGTCATAAATGGGTTTCGTTATCTCAAATAATGAATTCCTTGATAACTAACCGAATCTTAAAATGACTAAATTTGGATCTTTCGTATTGCTGCACCAGTTAGTGTCCTCTTTGCGTTTTGGAGTTCCATATCAGGAGGTTACTTCTCATTTCAGCTCACTCCTTCGGAAAGAGACTTCGAGAAAGTTTACATGCTATTTTACCAAAAAACAGGTAAGAATCTACATCAATTGAGATTATTGAGTAAATCTAAATCGTATCAACTTCGTAAGGAGATCGTTTCTGAAAGTTTTGTTTCGAATTCATTTTTACGTGCATATCATTTTGATTCACATCACAAATCATGCAAGTGATTCTATTTTATTTTTACAGCTACAGGAAACGCAGCCAGTGCTGGAGAATAATCAGATGTGTTTTCACCAGTGCGAGTAACTTTTAAAATTTATATTTTCACTTCTATTTGCGAGAAATACGACGCAGGGGTTTTAACAGGGTGGACCAGAAAAAAATCACTACATTTAGTAGCAAGAGGTCCTAGTATGTTAACTGGACCTATTTTGACTACAGAAGTTGTCAAATTGAAAATTACTGCCCCCTAGACAACTCCTCGATTTTAAGTTTTGCGATGGTTTATAACTATTGCAATCTCACAGTAAGGTGATCTAATGATCTAAGATTTCACTCAACGTTTAGGTATTTTTATACCCAAATTAGGACTCGATAGTTTTGGGTGATATCGATAGCCATAATTGTTGTTGTTGTTGGTCTTTTGTATCCCTTGTATCCCTATTATATTACTTCTATCCCTGTCATTTGCATAAAAACGGCCTGAAACCTTTCACTTGGTTGCTCTCCTGTAGAAGAAGCTCATTAAGAGCTAGTTTTTAATTGACCCAATATCGTAAAAAGTATCTTGAAAGGTGTAAGTTATATCTAGGAACTAGGTTCCAGGAACTGCTCAACCCGCTTGACATGGTACCTCTTTCAGTCATTTTTAGATAGCAGGGTGCAGCCACAGACGGTGCTCATAACTACTGATCAGGTACCCATTTATAATCCTGGGTGGAGAGAAGCACAATTTGTGCTCACATCTTATCCAAGAATGTTATCCTCAATTCGTAAGGGCTTAGTTTTGAACCCAATTCCTTTCACTTTAGAGTCAACGCCTTACCACTATACTACCGAGGACCAAGTATAGGTATATACATCACGGAACAGGCTGTTAAACTTTCAAGTACGTTGCTCATGTGCGATTAATATTTGTTTCTTGCGAATTCTTACACGTGTGCTGTACCCAGCTCTTATAGAAAAGTATATAATTTATCAGTACCTTCAAATGTAAATATTCTCCCAAGCAATTGCTGTTATTATTAGTTAGAATAGTCAAATGGAGGATATTGTTAGTTTAAATTTAGTTTGATAAACATTTATACCTAATATCAGAAGCACATCATTCACAACATACTGTAACTAGAAATCTTCCCAACCCTAAAACTCTCAAAATGTTTGGTTTGAAAAATCTTGCAAATTCTTCAAAAACCCCTGAAAATCTTAAAGATCTCATGAAATCTTCACAAATCTCTAAATATCTTCAAAACTCTTTAGAAACCTCTAAAGATCTTAACGCTACTTGTAAAAATATTTCAAAGTGATTTGTCCCTATCCCAATGTGATATGTGTTCCTTTATTAGAAATGTGAAATTGAAATTGTCGCTGAAATGTTACTTAGCATAGTTTACATTCGTATTTTTGGAGAAGCTTTTTCTACCCCTTCTTAATTATAGCGAAGAACCAAAGTGTACACTTAAGAAAGAAAGCAATGGAAAATTACATAGGAAATTAAGAGCAAGCAATACGTACAGTTCTGACGAGAATACGTGCAAGAACACAATACGCAATACTTGTATGATTTGCTCTTTGGCAGCCATTATGAGTTACAGTCGTACCAGTCTCTTTATTTAAAGCTCGTTGGTTTTCGCAGAAATGCTTTGCGTAGAAAACCAGATAACAAAGAACGCCACGTGCGATGTTGCGTTCTATCAAAGATCTTGAGTATCACTATGGAAACAGATTTTGTATTGTTGAACTTGGTGGTGAGCCTAAAGTATCATTAATTCGGCTACAATGATGAATCTTGTTTTTTCCACGTTGTTTTTGGTGTTGGTGTTTCAGTTATCATCCTCGAATATAGAAGCAAAGCCAGTTGGTGCCTGCTCAGGTAATTAGAAATTAGTTTCTTGCATTTCCTTTTATACTGAAACTCTAACATAATAACGTTACGTTGGTAGATGTTAGGTCATAGCCGACAGAAAGATATGTTGTGTAATTATCTTTTTCTCATCTTAACCTAAGAACTAAATTATTTTCAATAAGCAACTAGACTTTGGTTCCAGCACTCAAAGTGGCCTAAATATTTTGGATTTTCAGCCTTCCATGTAGCTTGAGTTTTGAAAAACCAACAAAATATAGACATTTCTCTGTACCATATACTATTTAAAGTTGCTTTGTTCTTGTTGCTTAATCTATTTCATCGAGTCCCGGGTTGGCTAATAATTTGGCTCATTCCAGCCCTGGTTGCTTATTCACTTCTTGCTTATTGATGATAGAATTTATTTCAAACGAACTAAAGATAAACAACCATTTCACTATCTAATGCAGTCATTCAGCAATTATTTCATTTGTTCTTCAATATCATTGTACTTTTTCTGTGTCAGCTATATAGTGCTTTTTTCGTTTAGAGTATAAGAATGACTTTAGTCTTGCTTCTCGGTCAACAACAGGCCCGTCAATAGGTGTTCACGATCATGCTAAATGGCAATTTTGCCTTCTTTCCTTGTGATAGAAGTCTTGATAAGGGTAAAAATGAATTTTTTTTACAATTTTTCAGATCTTGACCCTATCTCGTAGTCTAGTTGGTGTATACAATCTTTCCATTACTTTGGGTCTTTTCTTGGCTTGAGTGACTCATTTCTTGCACTTTGCATTACAGGCCCTGGCTGTTAGATACCAATCCATGCTCCTCATTAGAAACAAATATATTTTCTCATGTTGCTTCTCTCGACTTCTATCTACTCTCCTTGTCCCCTTTTATTCTTAATCTGGTTCCCCAGCCATTCAAGTCCCTCAAACAACCCAGCACCTTTAACTGCACTTGTCGACTGTATGTACCAATTCCTGTTCCTTAGCAACAACAAACCAAGCTTATCAGTCAACTCTGTCGTTGTCATGACATTCGGTAAGTCCTGCTTATTGGCATAAACAAGCAGAACACAATTCCTCAATTCGTCCTCCTTCAGCAATCTGAAGAGCTCTGCTTTCGCCTCCTCGACCCTGTCTCTATCATTACTGTCAACTACGAAGATAATTCCATCTGTTTCTTGGTAATACAGTCGCCACAGAGCGCGTATCTTGTCCTGACCCCCGATATCCCAGACGGTGAAGTTGACGTTTTTGTGTTCGACTGATTCTACATTGAACCCGATGGTGGGGATGGTTGTGACGAGCTCGTCCAGTTTGAAGTGGTATAAAATCGTCGTCTTCCCTGCTGCATCGAGTCCTACCATCAGAAGTCTGCACTCTTGCTTGCCGAAGAATCTTTTGAAAAAGTTCGATATGATATTCCCCATTTCGAGCTGTTTATTCTCCAAGCATTTCTGATGTTTTCGCCTTTAATTTGACGTTTTTGCAACTTTATTTTCCTGTATATACTATTCCAAAAATTATTTTCATGTATGTATTATTCCCAGCTTCTATTCCCCGACATCTCATGTACGCACTATTCCAAACTTTTATTGTCCTGTATTTGATATTTCCAGCTTTTATTTTCCTGTATTTACTAGTTTCTATTTCTATTTTCCTTTATTTTCTAACTCTTCCTCTTCTGTTTGCCTTTTTTCTTTAGAGCGAGCTTTGAAATCTATAATTTCTCTTTTTAGTTTTGCATAAGTTTCTATCATCCAATACTTGGTTATGCTTCTTACCTTAAACCGAGCTCAAAAGGTCAAAGGTATTAGCAGCAGACAATTGCCAGCAGGTGACCCCTTTCACAAGGCCTTTTACTCAATTGCCAGTCCTGTTTCGGGCAGTAGAAGGTTTCGCCCTCACACCGGTTGCCTGGAGAGGATACTGGTTTCTAGGAAAAGTCCGGACTGGTATGCAAATCCAACCAATGAGATGCGTAATAAATCTCATTCCATGCTTTCATTTCTATGCTAGACTGGCTAAACGACCAATCATTGCTGGACAAGCATTTTGGATTGGCTTTACTTTTCCTACTCGATCGTTAGGGATTTGTTTCCTATTTTTCCTTTGCAACAATTTTTGACTAACAATGTTTTTGGACAGACTAAACTATCATATATTGCTGGCCAAGATTTTGTTCATACTTTCCCTCCTTATTTGATGTTTTTGCTGCATTTGCAACAATATTTTTCAAACAGTGTTGTGAGACTGGTCAAACGATCAAACATCATCCCCGCTCGATTTATAGGCCTCATTCGCAACTATCTGTCAAACAATGTCTTCAGACTAGGCAAACGATAAAACATTACCTAACAAGCAATTTGTCTTTACTTTTCTTTCCCTGCTCGATTGAAACAGGTCTCATTTGTAACAATGTCTATCAAACAATGTTTTAGACTAGGCAAACGATCAATCACTGATTGCGTGAAAAACATTTGATTTTTGCATTATTTCTATATTTGGATGTTTGGCTAACGTTTACAACAATGTTTGTCCAACCATTTTTCGAGACTGGCTTAAACAGCGAAAATCATCAAGCCCTCTACAATTCATGAAACTGTGGTTTACATCTTTTAAAGAGAGCAGAACATTTGTTGGTTTGGCCACCACCAAAACATTCTATTTGCTTTTGCTTGGTTCAACCTTATTTTTGTCTCAAGTAAAGAATAAGAAACATCGATTAGATTAAACAAACTTTAACAAATATGTTTTCTTCAAAAGTAATGTTCAATAACTTGTGTTCCTTTAGCCAGTATCAAAACTTTTTCTGACAAACATTGATGTTCAAACATGGAAAATAAAGTTAAGGTTTCAATTTCTTTAAACCAATATTTGATCGTTAGGACTGAACAGTAAACTGTATATCTCGTAGGATTTAGTTCTGTTTCCTTATCTTGTTACGATACCATACCTGTGAGAAAAGTTATAGAAATTTATTCCGAGCAAAACACAAGTGAAAGAGTCGACGTAAATATGTTTATCTTCTTTCAGGTAAAGACTACAAAGATGTAATGCACGATAGACACGCACACGGTGAACACGATAATGAACAAAGGAATCACGATGATGCGGAATACGAGAAACACGATGAACAGATGACAGAAGACGAACTGATGATGTCAATCGAAAGGGCAGCCAGCCAACACGACGAGCAAAGATTGTTTTGGGACGACCAGCTGAAGCAGATGAACAGATGGGCTAACCTCTGAACATAGTCATAAGAGAGGGATGGTCTGTAGACTGAACAAATGGATATCTTATTCACTTGCATCTACCAGTGAACTTGAAAAGCAGAATGTGAACACTAACAAAAGAAAACAAAGGAAAATTACATCAAGTCAAGTGACTGATTTGCTAGTTGAGCAGGAAGAGAGTGCACACTAACAAAAGAAAACAATAGAGATTCAGAAGGTTCTCTGCACAAAAAGTCATAACAGTCAACACTGTTAGTTTCCAGACCATCTCTTTAGAATGACTATGCTTGGAACTGAAAATGATTATTGATATTTCTGTGGACAGACAAGTTAATGAATGTTGAAATTTCACTAAAGCCAAGATGTGTGTCATCTTAGGGGCTGTCTGTCTGGATTGCTAAATACGCATATTTGCAATCACTTATCTAATCAAGATAATTAGCGTGAACAAGCATGACCCAAGAAGGACTCAAACCCATCACCTCTGATTTTATACACCAGAGTAAGAGGCTGTTTCAATCTCCAACAATACTTCTCTGGTGGAAGCTCCATAAATAACATTTTTATTGTTAGGAGAAAGGTTAGGAAGCTTTTGTTTCAATGGTGATTGTGCAGAGGTCTTTTTTCTTTCGTTGTTTTCCTACTGTTGGTCCTGGTTGAGTAACTGAACCCAACAGTAGCGTAGCCAGGGGGGGGGGCAAGGGGGGGCGATCGCCCCCCCAATGATCAAAAAGTTGGGGTCTGAGAAAAGCCCAAATCTGCAATAAAATCAGCACCTCAGGGGGGGTAGGTTAATCATAGATTTAAACAAAATTATTCCGATAGCAATTTCTTTAGTCATAAGTTATTTGGTCAGTCACCTAAGCACATGTCCTGACAGCGTCTTCAAGATAATTAGGGCCTTCAGTGCAATTTTGATAATCGACCACACCAGTTACTTTTGTTTGAGGGTCATCCCTTTCTTGTTGGGATGGGTTTGGAAGAGTCGAAATGCCTTGTGATTCATGAGAATTGTTTGTGCTATTGTGATTCCACTTGAAACCGTTGTCTTTAAAAAAGACATCGCATTGTTTATCCCTCTCATGGTACGTCTTTTTTAATCAAACCTAGCGAGGGCGAGGATAGTCAAATTGGTTTTCTCAGTTTGGATGCGTATCTCCTCGTGCTGTGTGCTTTGCTGGGCTTAGTGTCATGTCAGAAAGAATGTCAGAAACAGAGATGCCAGCTGATTTATCTACATATACGTTTGACCCCTGCTTTCCCATTCCAAGTAATAGAATACACTTTTTTTCTATAAGAACAATTTTATAAGAACACGAGCCTCAATTTTGGCCAAAACTTAACAACAAGCAAAGAACAAACTGAGGCTGATCATTTTTGGCTCAATATGAAAATTTTACGAAATAACCATAAGACTGAGAAATAATTACAAAACAAGCTGATGCACAGAACACAGATAATGTCAGATGGTCAAGAGCGTCAAACTTTTAAACAATGAACACTAATGATAGCAAAAAAGGCTTCCAAACCAATGGTATAAGAAAAAACAATTTACGAATATTTCAGGCTGAAAGTTTGAAAGTGAATTTTCATTTCCTATTGTCTATCAGTGCCAAACATGAATTGGGTTTAGAGAAGCAAAAATTAAATGCAAATTTCATTGCAAAACAGCTAAAATATCTTATCAAATGTAACTGAACTGAACTATAGGAATAAAACTCTGTAGGACAGACATATGGAAGTTGTTTTTCTTGATAAGAAAAGTATGAAAAGTTTCTTAACTTCTTTGGTTCAAACAAAATATCCTACTAAAGTTTCTTAAGTTTAAGAAAATCTGGCCCTACGGTTTCTTGTTAACGGTTTCTTATAAAAAATGAGTTTATTTAGATTTAAATGTTTGTATTTTTGTGTTATTCAAAGGTAACTAAGGCTGGTAATTTGACTCTTGAGTTTATAGAAAATCGATGGGTATAACTGCATTTTCTAGAATTAGATATTGTTGAATATTGTGAAATAGCCAGAAAAGCTAGTTGATTCCCCTCAAAATTAGGTTAAGAATTCGGAATACTCAAGGCCAAAAGCTAAGTTTCCTTTTAAAAAAACGTGTAAACAAGATTTTTAGGATTTTATTTGTTCAAGTAGAAGAAAGTTAAAAATCTTTCAAAGGAATTTCTAAGATGCAAAAAACGTGTACACAAGCCACTTTTTCGAGGAAGGACAACATTACCTTTATGGTACTGTATGTCTTGGCAATTTGTTTCCTCTTTTGCTTTCCGCCTACTTTGGCCCTTTCTAATCTGCACATTTTTTGCTCAATGAAGCAATAAACCGACCTTTCTAGTATTTTAGGACGTGGAATGAAAATTATATGTCATAAAACTCCATCTTTCTATAAATTTTCAAAACAATACACCATATATTATATAAATAGTTTTCCTTTTTACAGATCGAGTCCTGGAAGCACTTCCTACTTTGATGGTCTAGGCAACCAAAATACACTCGTAGTTTGTACCATCGCTTTGAGATGATAATTTGAATTGAATAGTTTCTAAAATAAGATATTTCTATTAAAGAATATTTGAAATTATCATAACCCTTTTATTTACACTAAAGTACCTGTAGAAGAGGTTTAATGACCGCGCGAAGTAAGTTGTTCCGAAGCCACTCAATAGGGATTTCAATGTGTTTTGAGAATCAGCTGAGTTTGGTACACAACAACTGACGTCACGCGGCGCGTTGGATGAAAACGAACTGTTTTGCGCGGGGAGTGTTTGGGCTAATCACTTTTTTGTCCATAACTCAAAAACGAAAACTCAGATTTGACTCGGGTTTTTTGCTTCCTTAGTTAAATTACCATAGCAAGCTACTGTGAAATTTAAAAAAATCACGACACCCCCACTTTAAGAACAGCCAGCTTCAAATCATATTTACTGGTTGTTATGAAAAAAAAGAGTGTATCAAGCAATCATGTTATTGCGAAAGGACCAATACAACCAATGCACTGCGCGTTTCCATATTTGCAATAATTAGAATGAATCTTTATCTATTCCCAGTATTTTGGTGACTTGGTTCTTCAATTATTAGAATCAATTTTGATACAATTTCTAGTATTTTTGGTGACTTGGTTGTAAAGTTAAAAGTTAGCAAACTTCAAAATTACCCCTGGGCTAAAACCAGAGCTGCTGCATTAGCAGACAGTGGATTATGTTGTTAAAATATAAACATGACAATGCCAGCTATTAACGAAGATTGCTGACCAGCACGCAAACACACAAGGTAATTGATAATTGAACGTTGAACAGACTGCTTTTTCTAAAGTGACTTGGCCATTATTATAGAGTTATACTTTCAATTGGAAATGACACTGAGAACTCCCTCGAAACTCATGAATCATCAAGGGATCCCTTGGTAACAATCTCTTGATCAAATTGTGTGCTTGTATGTAATCCTGTGAAGTTGCAGATAATGCCACGCTTTCAATTTTTCAGTACGCTTTGCACCATTGCTGGCAGCTCCAGTTTTGCCCTGACAGCAAATATAGAAGTTGTTGTTTTATACCTTTGCAACCAGGTCGCAAAAAATTCTGAAAATTATACAAAGATTTAATATTATTATTTTCGATTAAGAGAATAATGATTTTGAATTTGAAACAGCTTGCGTTAGAGATTTTTGAATCTGTTGCATTTTTTGGGACACTCGGTACGTAACACAAACTTATCATTAAAACTTAAATTTGTCGCTCAGAAGGTTTGCTTTCGATTGGAACTAAAGTTTCAAATGAACTTTTTAAAGAAATATTTCTTCTTTGTGTCCCTCAAATTAGATTTTCCTTCATGATTCATAAAAAAGGGCTATCACCTTTCAGCTTTGAAAAGATTAAAGTACTGAAGATTGAAGCCCAGTAAACATCACCACATACAGTTCCTCTAAGCTTAAATGTTAAGTATGTCTTGTGCTTGGCATAATTCTATCACAAAATATTCAATTATTAGGACTTTTCTATTAATCATTCTAGGGTGGTCTTTCAAAAAGGAATGTTCTCCGACGTTCTGAAGGGCGTGGCCCAAAAAAATGTGTCTTTGCTGTTTGTTTGATATGTCAAGTTAAAAATGAATCATATTTGTTTATATTAGATTATATTTGATCCCCTGTGGTTAGGGGTTTGAATTCATCCCTGCATGTTAAAGGATTGGCGTCAGAAAAGGCATGCGGCCATAAAACTTTCTCCGTAACTACATCATGGCTTTGTCTCCATAGCCAGAATCATAGACTGGTCAAACCCTGCTAGCAGGGTAAACGGCTGGATGCAATAAATATAAATTCTTTGTGTGTGTGTGTGAAAACAAATTATTTTTGGATACTTCAACAAACAATCCATAATAGACACTGATTGAATTCAAAGAAAATTTTTCCAACTCATCTCCCTCTATTAACTGCAGTTTTTCACAGGAATCATTTACTCTGCTATTGTTAGGAAAGAATTGAGATCCAAGTAAAAAAAATACTGCAATTAATGAAACCTAACTATTTTTTACCTTCAATCATGATAATGTGATAACCAAATTTGGTTTTAACTGGTGGGTCAGTGTATTTAGGTTTATCAACAGTACTTGGTTGCAGAGCAAAAGCTGCTTCTTGGAAAGGTCCAACCTGTAAATGATAAAAGAAAATTCATATTCAATGAAGTTAGTTACAGAGGCTGTTTTTTAATTCAACGATTATGTCGGACGGACAATCGATACCTTGAACCTTGATTAAAAGTTTTCTAGATGTTGTATGGTAAATGCCAGTTTATTTAAATGCAGAGCTCAGCCAGCTTTGTAGCACGCCTAGATACAAAATTCAAAGAAATTAATTCTGTAACCGCAGTTTGAAGAAACAAGGCTGTGTCGGACGGACAGGGATAGAATAGGCCTTCGAGGGAAAACATCATTTCGTGTAAATTTCTATCAAAACTATGCACATGAAGCACCAACCCAGTCAATTTCTGGACGAAGATATGATTAAACATACTGAAAAATAAAAGATAAAGATGGTCAAAGAATCTTATTGCTCTCAATAATGAAAAAGGTGAGAGCAAGGAAGGTGTGTCGGACGGACATGTCGGAAGGACAAAAATGCAACTCAAACCAAAATGTGATATTTATTCACTTAATTGCCATAGAACGACGCAGAATACCGATACGCAATGGAAAGACTTATTTAAACAACGTAATACAATCCAGCTCTGCTACAACAAGATATTGATTTGTTTGTCCGTCCGACATAAAATCAAGTGCTAGGCACCTTTCTCATACAGTATCCAAAAGAAAATGATCAGCATTCCTTTTCCTTCATATTTTGGTAGAGGGTTGCATCGGCCTTGTGATAATATGTTAAAAGCTTCTAAATTACAAGTCAGCACTTTAAGATACTAAGCAATGTAACTAAAATTTCCGTCCGACATATTTTTGAACAGACAACGTCAGACCTCGACAGTCTCGTTTTCATTTTATGAAAATTTTACCCCCGACTGCTTTATTATAAACATAGAGTTTTGAATTATTCACGATTAGACGATTCTTGGCATCATTTTCTTCCGTTTTTTCTATGCCTATTAATAATATGTCGGACGGACATAGATTTTCAAAATGAAAACATTCGTGCGTGCAATCCCGTAGACAATTTTTCTTGTTATTGATGAAAAGGCAATCACATTTGGAGATAAGAAAGATTACTGATAAATACTGAAT
The DNA here is from genome assembly GCA_963924455.1 of Pelagia noctiluca. Lineage (NCBI taxonomy): Eukaryota > Metazoa > Cnidaria > Scyphozoa > Semaeostomeae > Pelagiidae > Pelagia > Pelagia noctiluca. The sequence goes on from OZ004325.1 coordinate 14,457,796, forward strand.
GCAGTCAGCGTCTCAGAAAAAAAACTTTCCCCGTTTATTTTTATGTCGGACGGACATCATACTGCTTTCAAATCCCATCTTTCTGTTATAGTAAAAGCAAGAACTGAAAAATTTCAGCTCTGAACTAAGAAAAGTAAGTGATGTATAGTTAAAGGAAGATAGTTCATACTCCGTAAATGAAATCTCTCTTTTCCTTAAAAAATGATTGTCCGTCCGACATACGATTTTCAATGAGTGTCAGCTACTTTAGCTGATTTTTTGGGAGTTTCACCTGTCAGATTGATAAATCTAACATTATACCAGATGCAGTAGATATATCGCAAGGAAAATACACGCAAAATTCAATATTCTAACTAATTTCAATTTCTCACGTTGTGATCAACCATTTCAAAAACAGCCTCTACAACAAAACAGCATCTACATTAATAAAAAAGAATAAGAACACAATTTTTAAGAACCAAGAAAATTCATTTTTTCATGAATAATAACACTCACCATTGAACCTCTGGTCATCCAGCCAAGATCACCCTGAAAGGCAAAATCAATAAAGAATAATAATGAATGGCTAAGTCTAAGAAGAACAAGATTGTTGGGGCTAATTATGGAAGGGGCCAGATGAAATGATCAATTTCTTTAGAAGAATACTAAGACACAGGGTGATAGCTTCAGAAAAATGTCAATTGTTTTCCTCAGACTTAGCTATTTCCCAGAGGCTTTGGTCCATTTAAGTGACTCTGAGCTTGCTTAGAAAGTTTCTCTAGAAAGAACCATTACAGCTGTAAGAGCTCTTAGGGAGTAAATAGAAAATCTCATTCCATTCTACAAAGTTGATTCTGAAAATTCTGTGTTTATTTTACTTGCAAAATTTTTCCTACAGCAAAACTTTAATTCCTCTTAATGTTCTTGACCTAAAATAACCATTACACCACAATAATGGGAGATTCCTAGATTTGATATTCAGAATTGAGTTTAAGTTTGGAACAGAAGATGGTGCAACAGTGTTCGTTTGACTATGATCAACTATTAATTCTACTTCATCATTCACATGAAACTTGTTGAAGAACATCCACAGTACCCCATTGTGTTCCTCATTTAATTGACCCATGCGGAAATATCTGTAACACCAACATAATATTTTCTTTTAAATAGTTTTCTTCCCAGGTATAAACTTCCATGTTTTGCTGCCTACCCCTTGTCTTGCTTTATCTTCACTGTATGCTGTTGCCACCTCACTGAATTTCTGTCCAGCTTTTATCTTTTCCATTGCTTCCATAACTTTAGAATGTTTCTCACAGAGAATGTGTCTCACCTTAAAGATTGATTAAAACTTTGAAGGGTAACTGTGTCACAAGATGCTCGAGTTATTCCATTGTGTTTACACAAAGAACAGAACAGAACCAAACATGTATTTAGAAACAATGGATTCAATGAACTGTGGTTTCTTTAATTAGCTTGCATACAAAACTGTTATTTTGTATGGCCTATTGTTGTTATTTGATAAATACCTTACAAACTGGCATCAAACAACTTTTACTATCAAAATTGTCAGATGGCTTACTTTTTGGCATCTTAAAATGGCAGGATCCAAAATATCACGATTCAAAACATTTGGTCAAGTTATTGTATTTCTATTTGGCATACTTTGACTGATGTTCCTGCACTAGATTTCTTTCCACCTTTGGCACCATCTTTTGCATCATCTAAGAAACAAAATTATCAGATTAAATCTTGACTAGAAATGGAATTTTTGCTACAACAAATTGATGGATATCCATAAATCTCCCATAACCCATGACTTATATGAGGCTTTGTAATAGACTGGTCACATAAAGTCAATTTTAGTACAAGGTTTAAAATAGAAAATACTTGTGGATCAGGCCAGGATCATACAGTCATATGCTATCTTGATCTGATGATATTGTGTTGTCAATGCCTCTAATTTAAAAAGGTCAAATCGGAAGTCTCCTGGTGTAATCGGTCTGAATGGGGGACAAAATTCTAGAATTTGCCTAAATTCGCAAAAAAACCAAAACATGGGCCTTATTTACATGTGCCTTTTTAGGTGGGTTATCAAGTCAAAAGTAAGTGAGGATAGAGAAGAAAGTGATCGGAGATATAGCAGATATTTCAAGTATGATTGGTGCACGATTACCTGATCCCCCAGAAGCCTTTCCACCTTTCCCACCTTTTGATCCTTTCCCAGAGTCAGCACCACCTTTACCCTTGCCTTTAGGAGGCATCTTCTACACAATTTCAAGAGCTGTGACAAGTCAAGATGGAAAAGGTGAGTTGGCCTAACATATTGACCTCGTTTAGAAGTAAGTTTTTCCACGACAGTGAGGCGAGGCCTCAAAATATTTTCTCAGAAAAACAAAAAATAAACACTGCAAAATAACTTTCAAATATGGATGTAAAATCGAAAAAAATATTAGTTTACAATGGCGAAGGAACCTCTTCAGTTGATGTGCTTATCAACTCAATAATCAAGTATTTAACACATTGCAGTGCGAATGAATATATTGTGAGAACAGTGGGTGCAAACGACTTGAAAATGGACTATTGTTTTGAAAATGTTGAATTATTTGTAATGCCAGGTGGTAGAGATGTACCTTATGTTAGAGATCTGCAAGGCCAACGCATCTCGAATATCAAGAATTTTGTATCTGGGGGTGGAGCTTATTTAGGTCTTTGTGCTGGGGCATATCTTGCAGCTTCGTATTGTGAATTTGAGAAAGGCACTGATATGGAAGTTTGTGGTGGGAGGGATCTGAAGTTTTTTCCTGGAATTGCACGTGGGTGTGTCTTTCCTGGATTTGTATACGGAAGTGAATCCGGAACTAAAATAGTCAATGTAAACATTGATGAAAAATATCAGAATTATTTTGATGGAAATTTGACAAATAAATTCCCATGTTACTACAATGGTGGTTGCGAGTTTGTTTTTGATGATGAAAAACCATACCAATCCGTAGAAGTTATGGGAAAATATGCAGAAGTGAAACATAAAGCTGCCATAGTTTGTTGCAAAGTTGGAAAGGGAAAGGCTTTGTTATCTGGAGTCCACCCTGAGATGAACTTTGAATTCATTGATGAATCTAAATTTGCAGGCAATATGGACAAATTTGAAGTTTTGAAGTATATTAGCAATGAACAAAAACTCCTTTTTGATGGAATGATGAAACTTGTTCTTGAATAGTAAAATTATTACAATTTCATTGACTAGTTATAAAGGTATCTAAAATATAAAACTTGATGTCTTTATCTGCTATTTTTATGCGATGTATTATGCAAGGGTATTGGAAGCTTCATGATGCGACACAAATTGAATCTATTCAAAACAAAACCGATGCTGATCCCATACTTTTAGCAGCCAGTGTAGTCATAAATGAGGAGATCAATCTTCAGTCTTTGTTGAGAGTTCCCCAATGGTTTTTAATTTAGACTTCACAAACTGTGTTTTCCAAACAGCTAATTCATAACTTTTTTCTGCTGAATAAAGGGAGCCTTCATGGGGCTGACTCGTAGTTACTTGGCTCATGTAATTAATTTGCTCTAAAAGACGCCTCTCTACATCTTCAAGTGTTTTCAAGAACTCGGTAGTGTTTCTAGTTATGACATCTTCTGAGGGGGCTTCTTTTGAAAGTTCTCCAATTGCACTTGATGCACATTGTATGACTTTAGTTATGTCCTGAAAAATCAAAATGATATTTTAAGTCCGAGAATGTTTGATATTATAGAAAAATACAAAAAGACCTTTAAGGATAAGGCCCAATCTAATATCATGTGCATTAAACATCTTGCTTTAAAAAAGTTTGGCATGCGTACATCTTTCATATTTGTATGCCCAATTGGTATACACAATAGTGTTTGCCCAGTCTGACTTGCTCAGCAGAATGTATTCAATTCAGATAGATACCTATTCGCAAGAGATATCAGCATTCCGAACACAGAATTATGCATAACTTATAAGTACTGTCCCACTAAGCTCCTCGCTAGCTCCTTTCATATCAGGAATATGCACTTGTTTGAGTAGTGGCTCCACTCTCCAAAGAGCAGATTTTGTTCAAGCCCCTCGCTGCTGAAAAATGTTTTGTTGGAAATGCTTTTGTCCATGCGAAATGAAACAAAGATGAAGAGAAATTGCCTCCAAACTCACGCATGACTATCATTTTAAGTAAAAATTTTTTTTTGGGTTGAGGGGCCCTTTAAATTCTCTCTTTCACTTTCATTGATGCCAGATTCATCCGAGGTGTATTTTGCTTTCAATGTCCTACCTGTTCTGTTTCCTCCAGTTGCTTTAGTCTTTCTGCCACGACGTTTGAAGCCATTGTTGATGAGATGATGGTTTAATTTTGTAAGTTTGCTACTTGTTGGCCTTTCTTAAAAGTAAGCTTACTTCACTCCATGCTTGTATCAAAACAAAACCTGTCAACAACAACAACCCTGTCATCCTAGCCTTGGATCCCTGTGACCTTAGCCTCTGTGCGATGTGATTGGTTGTTCTCTTGTCGCCTTCCAACTTCTCTTTCTTTCACACCAAAAATCAGCAATGGCTGACGACATTGGTCCACAGCTGCCTCCTCATCTTGCAAAAAAACCAATTACTCAAGTTTCAGAGAAAAACCCACCTTTTAAAGAAATTCAAGATGATTTTTGTGGTCCAGTGCTTCCTGAAAGTTGTTTGGAGAACGATAACAAGACTGATACCTCAGAAATCGCCATGATTAAATCGGAGCAAGTGGATGATGATGATGATGATGATGATGATAATCATCATGATGATGGGTCTAAATCTAGTAAACAACAGTGCAATGAATCAGATATGGCGTATGGTCCTGCCCTTCCTCCTGGCTTTGCGGTGGAAATTCCAAAGAAGGTAGTGGGACCAACTCTACCACCTGGGTGGAGTGCTGGAAATGAAAGAGAAACAGGTAAAAAATTGAAACTCCTTTAACGCTAGGATGCATTTTATGTACTCAGGCCCAAAGATCTTTGGTGTACAACTTGCCTTGGAACAATACAATCTATTATTTTCTCGTTGTATATCACCAAAATCTTTGGCATGGACATAACATGGAATGCACCCTGGCTTTAAAGTGATGCATGTCCCCAAATCTCACAATAAAATATGATTAACGGTGTCTCCCCCTTCTTCCCCTCTTTTTACTTTATTTTTCTTTATAGCCCTCTTTTTTATTATATCATATATTGCTCCTATGTTCTGTTCAAAGTTTCAATTCAAATCTTGTAAAATGATTTACGTAATAATTCAATCTATATCGTGTAATAATTTTGTTTAACTTTAGCTTCAAACTTGTTTATTCTTAACATTTCATATCATAAAAGGCACTGGGCTCTAAAACCTCTATGGTTTATCTTAGTGTCCTTGACAACATTTCTTGTAATTTTATAGATATTTCACTACTTTCTATTGTAGATTATTTTTTTATGTTTTCTTAAATGTTTACCTGTAAGATTTTTATTCAATTAAATGGATTTGATTTGATTTGATTTGACAATTTATCAATCATCTATTTCTTTTTCAGATGACGACTTAGATGACCTTATTGGCCCACTGCCATGTCAAGCTGGCGAAATGGTATGACATTTTTATAATTCTCAACCATGAAACAATAATACTTAATGATTTATGCTATGAATGTTAGGAAATAATCAAAAAATGTAGAATCTACTCCATGGATATAGAAGAAAACAAAAACATGAATTGAATAATCTGAGTTAGGTTTGGGACAGTGGTTAGAGCACTTGCTTGTGTCTGCAACAGCCCGGTTTTGAGACCCGGTGGTGGCATATGTCAATTGCAGTAGCCTGATCTGGTATAATTTAATTTCCTGTCTTAGACCAGGCCTTATGAATTGAAATTGAATACTAATCTGATATATACAGGCGCTTTTTATTTAGCATTAAAGGTTGAAATGTGTCAGTCTCTTGTTGATTGGTTGAATGAGTGAGGCAGTTACTGTTTAAAGCATTATGTTGACCAAAACAACAAGGTTTTCAACCAGTGTACTGTCTACCTGCCTAACTATCCAAGTTTCTGATGTGCAGTTGTATTTGATAACAACTACTGTAAAGCATTGAATAAATAAGGACTCTTCTTGGATTCACTTTATTTTATGAATTATTGGATCAAATCTGTTTTGATGTTTTATCCTTTGAATGAATGAAGGAGAATAAGTTAGGAAGTGAAGTGATATGCTCCTTTGGAGAAATTTGTGTCCTCTCTGTGGTCACTAGCTATGTGTAACCTTTTTGTTTGAAATTTGAAAAAAAAATTTTATAGGAAGATGTAAATCAAAAACGAATTGAAATCGAAGAAAGAGCGCTCGCAATGAAGAATAAGATCACCGGGAAGGTAATTGGTTTTAAAAGATTTCTCGAGCACAAATCTTAGAGGCAAATGATTTTCAGGTAAAGGCAAAGCTTTAGAACTAGGTTTACTATCTCAATTGTCAGCTACAAAACATGCAGTGCAAAGCTCCAAAAATATGTTTCTTGGAATCTAAAAAACAATGAAATATTAATATTATCTATAAGGTTATAGCATTATGTGTAAATCAAATGTGTAAAAAAGATGTCCCTGGAAATCACTCTTGTTAAATGTCCTAGAAGGGAGTCTGGCAGAGACAAAGTGGCAAGAAAATTGTGACCTGAAAAATACACACACAAAAGGCCAACAAGCAAGGATGACATGTAATTTCATATTGATGCAATAGAAAGCACTATCTAATGCAATTGAATTCAAACACTACCGATGTAAAAAGAAGTCACTGAAAAAAAGAGCCCTGCTTTGAACAAAACACTAACAAAGCAGAGTAGTAATAAGTTTTAATACTATCAGCTCTCTAGGAGATGCACAAACCATATTATGGTAATTTGCATTTTAGTATATATGAAATACAAGCTTGCAGATTTTCCTTTTTTCCTAAAATCCTAAAAAAATATTTTGCTTGCCCTTGATACTTTTTGGAAGCGTTGTTCTCTTGTTGTGATACTTTTTGCAGCTCTGTGCTTATGTATCATGTATTATGTACTATTTACATATCATTTGTGGCTAAACTCTTTAATTTCAGAATCAAGATAACAAGGTTCTAAAAAGAGAGACTTGGATGACAGAGCTTCCTCCTGAGCTTGGAGCTAATATTGGTAGGAATGCTCCATCAATATTTTGTTATTTCATAGATCTAGAGAAGGGTCGGAAACAAACAGTGTCAATTGTTTTCTTTTGTAAGTGTGCACTTTTATACTGCTTTTTAGGCTGGCTAGCAGAAGCATAGTAAATACAATGGCAATTATTACAGTTTCTAGACAATCTCTCTTAAGACTATGCTATGGCTTTGTTAAATATTACAGCTATAAGTTTTCTACATCATTGCCATCATATCAAGCATAAACTTAATCTCAGGCCGGAAGTGCTCATCATTTTAACCAGTGCCAAGAGAGTCCTTTGGCCATCGCCAAAAACGTTGCATTCGTAGTTGTATTCGTAATTGTAAAACTTATATATTTGTATAAATCTTTATCAGGAATTGTTGCACGGACATTTAAAAAGAGAACACTGAATTCTTCAGAAGCTGACCGGTCAGTGTGGACGGAGACTCCAGCAGACAGAGAAAGAAAAAGGAAGGTTTGTCATGTAATTATCTTAAATGTCTACATGCAATACACCCAGCCTTATTGACAAGCAATTTAGTATCATGACCTTGAAATGACCTTTATTGAAATTATGTGGAAAAATTCTTGAAATTTCTAAGAAAGACATTGCTAAGAAGAAAAAATGGTTGATGAAATAGTTACTTTCGAAAGAAAATCTTTAAAAAAGACTAGAATCATGCATTCACATTTTGTTTCTACCAACACTTAAATCATTGCAAATATTGTCGAATTGCAGAAAGTTGATATATTTGGCAAATGAAGGCATAAAATAAGGATTCCATTTCCAGAGAATGCAAATTTCATATAAAACACAAGTGATTTTGATATGGCATGAATCAAAATGCTGGCCAGTATTTTATGTTTAGTTTTTGAAACACTTTTCAGGAACAAAGAGAGCAACAAAGTAAAAAACAAACACAAGAACCGACGGAACTGAGTCAAAGAGACCTCGAAATGCAACAGAGAGTGCAAGAGCACAATGTAAGTTGAATGCCGCAAATTTTATACCAAGTAGTTCTTTATCTTAACTTGAAAACTACATTCATTATTCAAGTATTAAGGTCAGAAAATAATCTTGCTCCATTCTTTGAACCATGCTCTATTATACTTTCACAACCGTATGTAAAAATCCGTATAATGGTGTAATGATTGTACGAATTATACGATTGATTATACAAGCTTCATCGTTTCCAGTAATTTTGAACTCGCATAGATTCGATTCATAATCAGTATTTTGTATGCAATACTCCCTCTTCAATTCCTATAAATCAATGTCTATGAATATATTATAAAAATCATATTATTTAAGGACTAATAGCCATTTCTTTGATTTCAATTCTTTCAATTTGTTTAAGATATAGTTGCATGATAATTGGGCACGGCTCTTTATGAGCCAGTCAAGACTGTACTGTACCACGAGTTTCTTTAGAGTTAATTTGTATCTGCATGAAATGTTTACTCTTATAGACGCAGCATCGTGGACAATCGTTGATGGAGATGCATCAGCAAGAACGTAAAAAGAAAAAGGTATGAACCCAGTTGCTTGCTAACTTCGTACATACATTTTGAAATACCTCCCTACCGCTTATTCAGAAGTACTTTATGGATGACCCTAATATTATCATCTACTGATATCTAATGATAATGATGAATAAACATTCCCAAGCCTGATAGGTTGAATAGATACGATATGAGGAGTCGAGATAGTTTTGCTTAAAAATAGGCTATCCCTCCATTTGCTCATAAGTGAGGGGAAGTTACCCACCCCTGCCATGACGCCGTAACGACATTTTGATACCCACAAAAGATTTTTTTCGTAATCAGTGTTAAAAATATTTCGAAACATCTGACTAAATCTCAAACTGTCACCAGCATATGCACGCTCTATATACTCAAACAATCAACTAGGAATGAAATGATAAATACAGTACTGATGAATATAGGGCTTTTGGGGAACTGAGTCACTGATCTCAAAATAAAGACTGGATCAATCATTCTTTTTGGTGCCTGATGTTTGAAGCCGATTGCTTTGGTTTGGACTTGGCCTCTCAATAATATGGCTGCCAAAGAAATTATATTGACTTGATTCTCTGTTAACAAAAGCTGCACGATTATCAGTCCCATTATTCATAACAATCCAACAATCATCAAAGAAAAAGGCACTCCATAGTGTAATCTCAATGTATTGAATTGAACCTCCCAATATGGCTGTCAATTGACTTCATTTCAGAACGACAGATGCTCGATCCAGTCTTTCTTTTGAGATAAGTGGACTGAGTATATAACTAGGATGTAAAAAGCTTGTCTGTAGTTGGTTACTAGGATGAGAAATATTTTACTTTCTTATTTGGTGATTATGTAATTAGTCAATGAGAGTTGTATTTTTGCTGACATTTATTACTGATTTGCTACTTTAATATTTTCTATTATGTTTTTATTCGTTTTTAAGTATACAAAGCACTTTTTGTTTTGGTTTTGGTTCGATCAGGTCCTACAGTAGGTTTTGTAAAATATGGTGAATGGTTATTTGGCCTTCGTTTTTGTCGTGAAAGTAGCTGATTTCATTTTCTGTTTAAAACTGTAAAAGAACGTTGACCCCAGAACTCGATCTAGTGGTGTATTAAAAGGAACCGATCTGCTCCTTTCCTAACTTATGGTATGATTTTCTTGTTTTTTCAAATTCTTAGGGTTCTGCTCCAGAGGAACGAAGAGCTTTCAGTCGAGACGTAGATTTGGACCACAGAAAAGTTGATAAGAAAAAGATGACTGATTTCATGCAGAATGCTACTAAATTCAACAGCAAATTTGAGAATGCGAAATCTGGACACAAATTTCTCTGATGGAATCCCATAGAAGTAGAAGGGTACGTACTTACATTTTACTGAATTAAACTTGCATTTTACTAAATGAGTTGTGGCCAACTCTATAGAATTACTGTAGGAATAATTTGGCATTTTAAAAGCTATTGATATACACAGAACTGAATCTACATAACTTCAGGTCGGGGAAAGAAATTTAAACTTGCCAACCTGAAGTTCCTTGCTGATCAAAGACAGCAAGAGCTAAATTTGGTAACCATCTTGTACCCAGAGTCCTAGTAAGTCCCAATTCAGGAAAAAATAGTTGAGTTTATACATTTTTAGAAATAGACTGGTATCGTCTATTTCAAATATAGAAATCTTAATTCTCTTTGTGACGTGTTGTTGGTCAACTCAAGCCTGCTGAGGTTAGTTGAAAAATGATTAAGGGGTTTTCCCAGTTAATTGCTAGACATCAGAGAACCCATATTCTTCTGACTTACGAAATTGCTCTGTTGTTGCTGTTGTTGTCACTGTTATTGAGTGTTCCCATAGATCTCTCGTCAGTATCTGTTGCTAGGCAACTCTAATCAGGATTCGTTTCCAAGGTAACTGCTCTTATTAATCATTATCACTCTCGTTCACAATAAAGTCATCGATACTATAATCTTCAGAGAAATCTGAAGTTATCCTAATAAAGTTGAATTCTCGTACGAATGTGAGGCTAAACCCCGCCATACTGAGGCACATCAGCCATTCTGTCACACTACTGATTACGTGCTGCAAATACCCTTCTTGTCCTGGCAGCCACTTCAGCCTTTTGTCATTGCCCACGTGATTTGTATCATGCTTCTGATTGGACCATTTGCTGAATATGATAAATAAGACGAAGTTCAGCATGACGCTGATAGTGGTGATTGTTCGTATGATGCACATTTTGTGTGAGTTTAGGCCGCAGCGTTTCATTTTGAATGAGATGAGCGATTGCAACGAGCAGTAAACGATTCCGCTGCAGAAGACGATCACGGCAGCCACGTTGTGGATGGAGTATTCCGAGACTGGAGCGAATGCATGGTCCTGAAAAAAAAACAGTGCTTTTTCTCAAAACTGGAATCAATAGGAGGAAAGGGTACAGTTCTTTTTTTGGAGAATATAGTTTATAAGAAAACCAATCGAGTTAATTTCATTCTCACAAAGTACCTCGATAGAAAAATTTAGGAGTAAGAAGTTTCAATTTTCACCTTTTGAAAATTTGATGAACTAGAATACTCATTAGGTGTGATACTCATTAGGTAAAATACAAAAGAAATCAGGAGATATGGTCACATCGAGTGAAAGGTCGACTTCTCGATTACTCTCCCTTTTCAGTGGGTCCTTTTTGGTTTGCATATAAACCAACACCTTGCTAAAGTAATAAGCGTGTTTTCCTATCAAATTTCAATGTACTTCTTCGATTAGTCCACCTATTCATTGGACCATTTGTGCTTTGAACATGAACTAGTACTTAACGAAATTAGTAGGCGTATTTGCCCACCAACTATCAGGAATAAAAGAAAGGAGGAAGTTGTACTCTTGTAACTCACCTTTTTTGCCTGGAAGTTCCCCACAAATGTGATAGCCAGAGCACCAATTAACCCAACTACCAATGCAAACAGACTTATTTTCGCAACCAAGGCTGGAAGCTCTCTCTCCAAAGAAGTTTCAATAACCCTAAGTTGCATAAATCTAATAAACGCCGTTGTAGCCGCTAAGAACCCCGCTATATTCATCATTTCTCGAAATACCAAACTTTCTGGCACTAGAATCCCAGAGTCACTTATTGCTGGAAAGAACGGGTAGATGTGGCCGGTGTGTGTGGCTATGAAATACGGGACGAAATACGCCAGGAGTGTAGCGAGTACGAAAACAATCGGTACCCAACCGAGGCTGAATATTGGTTTGTGTGGTTTAGGCCTAATAGGCCTTTCGGTCTGGCTTTCTATCGATGACTCCATGAAATGATAAATTAGACTTGATGAGTAGAGTAATTCCAATGTGTTATATTGATAGTGCTGATAGTGAAGATGAAGGCCTTGGCCGTTTTGTCTTACGATATTTTAGGCTTATCGACAAATAACTGATCTCAAGCTTTCTGTAGCTTATTGGGAAATTTCGTTGAATTCTTGTATCTTGGTCTCTTCTATTCTTAGAAAATGTTTTTACTTCTACAGCTGTGAATTTCCTTGTGCTATTATCAGACCATACAAACGAATTGATTGATTGGGTTTCTCTGAACATCAATCTTCTTGCCTTCTAGAACTTTCCAGGAAATCTCGTTTAATCCTTTTTTCCAGATATCTCATGAAAAATATGTTTTCCAATTTTGGCTGTGAATATCCTTGTGCGGTTGTCAGTCCATACAAACGAATTCATTGATTGGGCTTCTCTATACTCCAATCTGCCTTCTGGAAATATATGGGAAATTTTATTGAAGCTTACATTCCATATACCTTTTCTTTTGTCCTTGATTTCATGATAAAACTTCTTGCTTTTGTCCACCAATGCAGACGGTTTGATTACCAAGGCTGTAGATCAACCTTTTTTCCGTCTAGACGTACCTTTTTTGGCTGTAATTATAATTCTTTCCGAGGAAGTCAATTTGAAATTTAATCTTTTAAGCAATTTATGTGAATTAACTCTTCTGGCTCTTACTCTATTCCAGATCTTACGAATGGCCTGTCGTAATTCACATGCCTAGGCCTAAATTTTGGTTATCGTGATTGGTAAAAGCACAAGGTTTACTGCCATCATCATCTGAAATTCGTATAAATTTGAGTAGCAAACTGTGAATTCTCGTCAATGATATTATCTCTGTATTCCCAGAAGTTGCCTTCTATTCCTCCTTTCAATTTTCAGTCTCCAGATTTCAAAGCTAAAATCGTTCAATGGCTTGCAGGTTACGGCTATCGTATTAAACGGCTATATCTCCATGCTTCAATGTATTACGATGCTTGTATACAGTTTATATCATGTTGATATAATACCATTATTTATTATATACTAATTGATTTGATCTTTTATTGCAGACTTGGTAGTTATTATATTCATTTTATGTTTGGTCTCGTGAATGGGTCATTAGGTTAGGAATACTAATGAGCGAGCTAGCCATGCGTAACACTCGACCTGAAAAAGTCGGTTGCCATTTTTTATTCGGAATAACTGTTTTTAAGGAATTGTTGGAAACCTACATAGGTTTTGTGAATTTCTCGATGTATGTTTGAATTAAGTGTTTGAAAAGAGTACTTGATTCAATAGACTTCAATAAGGCTAAGATAACATTTACTGTCGCATTGACTGGTAGAGGGCAAAGAAAACAATCCAAAATTGAAAATTCCGTGTATTTTTTTATGATAACACCTCATCGATATGAAATTGCAAGTTTCAAGTAAGGTCCTAACCATTTTGATCCCACTTTGCAGAAAATAAATTTTAGTCCCGTTTTTCTGTATAGATTGAATATACAGGTTTCACATTCAGCTTAAGGCAGGTAAATCTTATAAAGGATAGGGTTTTTGCATTAAGCCGATTTCTATTCGGTACAGTGTGCTTTCCTTTGTCATAAGAGAGAGATAAAGCATTGTTTGAACTATTCATGCTGAAAATGTTTTCAGCTCTCACTCTTTTTATTTGTTAATGTGCACTTTTTTTCTGCTTTACGAGCAAATCATTTACATGACTTGATGCTATTTTCATTTGTTTTTTTGTTATTCTGCACTTTCGTTCTGCTTTTCAAGTTCACTGGCAGATGTAATGGTATTCACCATGACCATTGTTTTAATTTCTGCACTTTATTTCTCTTATGGCTATGGTTTTTCCATGTGAAGGTGGATCAGCTAGACCTGGAGGGAGTATGCTTCGTAGGGCTGTTGTATCCCCTCGCTTTCATGTATTGAGTGAACCCATTTGAAATTGAAAGGTGGAGGCGAGGTTATCGAGTGGTTGCTGGGTTTATTACGACAAGCCAATTCAAATGAATTTTGAATGTAATTTAACTCTACAACTTCGTCATTCCCTGGTGAAACAATAAGGAAATAAGAAAAGCGAGCAGAGAGTAACTAAGAAATAAATCAGTCGAGATAGCCGGTGGGAATGAAAATGACTCGCATCCACGACCTCTAGATTCGTAATCTAGTGTGCTACCACTGCTACTCATGTTTCCCCGAGTTAGGAAATATTTTATGGAGTGAAACCATCCATTGATGACAATTAGATTGTGTTGTAAAGAAATTAGCAAAAAAACTTTTTCGAAAGTATAGGTCACAGCTAAGAAACTCTGTTACGAAGATTTGCGTAGTTCCTTGTAAAACATTTCAAGTGTACACTGTTTTGAATAAATAACGAGTCAAAAAGTAAAAAGCCTGGATTTGATGTATTTTGTTGCGAAAAAGCATTAGATTAAGGCTATGACTGTCTTTACTAGCTTCCTATTGGCAGGAACATTAAATTCTTAAGATAAGGGCAGGTAGATGGTCTGTTATTTTTAGCTGATTGTTAGATTATAGTGAGGGCCTACAGCTGAAGTCCGGTTGCTTATTGAAACAAATTATGATTTAATGAAACTACGATGAAGCAAGAATCTTCTGTTTGCTCAAATAAGCAACATTATTCGCATCTTTTGATACTTTTATTACTACCTGATGATGTTGTTGTTCGCCTTACAGCCTGAATCAATTAAAGTGTTCTACCGGTAGGATCACAGCCTCTGGCAAGCTCAACGGGTACAGCACCCGCAACCATTCACTAACCAATTCCTCTGATCACTAAACAATCGCTGTCTGGTTGATCAGAAAAACTCTTCAATATCTTAATAAACTAATCTTATGGAAGTTTCTTACTCAAAAATGCGAGATTCTGGGTGTTACTTGTTTCTGGTTGAGTTTTGTTGGCTATGAGGTATGGAATGTGATGTAAGGATGCGATGCGAATCACTCTTCTTAATCTACGTGGACCTATAGCTGTTTTCTACGTCCTTTCAGCGTTTGCGTTCATCCTGACTTTGGCTATGGTCGTCAAAGGTGAGTTGGCCTACTGATTTTGCGCTACGATACAGCAGTTGCTTGCGATTTTTTAGTTATTGAACGAAATGTATAGAGGGGGACATCAATAGGCATTGGACGGACGATAGATAAGTTTAAATCTGAGGAGAGACACTCGAGACTTTTATACGGAAATATTTTCGATTTTTACGATATTTTTGGGTCCAAAATTTTAGGAAAGCCAAAATTTTATTTTTGGGTGAAAAAATAGAAAAGTATCTGATAGTTTTGGTTTGCGGAAAAATGAAGTAGAATTAAAGAATTTCTATGATATTTTTGGCTTGCTGAAATTTGTTTGGATGTTTTTTAGGGTTCTGTAAACCTTTTCGGACTAACATCCCCGGATATAAATGTCTTGACTGCCTCCCTGGGATTGAAATACGGTATCCCTAACTTTAGCTTCTCAAACTTTATCTGCTTTATTTTCTTCAGAATACATCAAATACCGGCAAGAAGACTTCCACCGTCCAAAGCGAGCAGACATAGCAGAAAATCATCCCTCACAACCGCTACCCAAGGTAACGAACAATATTTTTCCGAACGAAACTCATCTCTCTAAAAACCAATGCAGGAGACACATTTTCAACGACACCCTGCTTATTATCGGCCTCGGTTCCGACAAGGAATACGAGGGTATCCCATTATACGACTTGTTATACAAAGGCGGGTTCGAGCATAGGATAATCTGCGGACCGTCAAGTCTGTCAAATGACAGTGACATAAAAATCGAGATCGTCAATACTAGAAACGGTGCTTTCCTGTACGATTGTCTCTCGCATGCCGTCGTCAAATACCCAGACTACAAAGGATATTTATTTGTAGCTGAAGAAATATTAGTAAACTATTGGAATTTTATCGCGTATGACAAAGAAAAGATCTGGCAGGATGCTAGTGTAATTCACGGACCTGTATTGTACGCTGGAACGCCGACTGATTGGGAATGGTGGGCGAGTCCGTGGGGAATGCGGGCACTGGAGAAGGCCTTTGAATATCTTATTGAACGGAATTACGGAGATCTGAGAAAAAGCAAGCTGACTGAGGGGGACTGGAAACCAGAATGGGATGTCAACAACGCGTTGAACAGCTGGTTATGGAACGGCAAAGGCGAATATCGGGCCTACTGGATTAATAAGACTATTCTATACCTGCCAAGCCATCGTGTGCATACTTATAAAAAACTGGCTAAGATATTCCGCCAGAGTGGAGTCCGCCATGCTATAGCCATGCCAACAATGATGCGACTGTTAGAACTGGAAGCCGACAGCGTGAAGCTGCGTGGTGAGCTGATAGACGCGTTCACAAACAGCAGTGTGCTGAGTGATAGAGACTCGCTCGTGAAGGCTTCTAACGAGAACGATTTTCTCTTTGTAAATGGGGGCAGGAAGGAGAGGAGGGTTGTTTTGAACGATCTCAAGCTCAAGGAGTTTGCCATGGGAAAGTTTTTGTATTATGACGAGTGTCCTGATTAGTAAGATTTAATTTGATGTTTAGGTTAATGTAATTGTGAAGATGTTGTCTTTGTCTGTTTTAGAGATGAGGTTTCAATATGCCTGGTTTCCCCTATCTCAAAGGCTTTCATGATAGATATCATTTCATAATCAAACATGGAACACTAAGGGCCTGATATGAGGAAATCTTCCAAGACCACACTTTCATCAATGTTGTGGAGTTATCTGATCGCCTGTTGAGGTGGTAATGGCACACATTACCAAACCTTGGGTAATTATCTAAAATAGCTAGGGACCGGGGGGTGCTTTATGCCTTCCAAAGCCTTCCAGTTGTTCCGTGTAAGAACCCTGGTTTTGTTGCAGGGGGAAAAACCCTAAGGAAGTCCTTAGATTTTCACATGTCTGAGTTCAGTTCGTAAAATAGCTAACCATTCTTCAAGTTTTGATAGAAATATCTATAACAATAAAACTTAACCCACACTTTTTCATTTCCATGAGCACATTTTGTATTTTTTGTATTTCTAAGAGCACAAAATGTGAGGAAAACCAAATTTAATCAGGCCCTGGCTGAATTAAGGTTACTCTACCGGGTGATCCGAAAAAATGTACCGCTGTTTGCAGAGCTATACATGAAATTATATGCATTCTTGATCAAGGTTAGTTATATCATCATGCAGCTCAAAGGCTAAGTAAAGTTTTGAGACCTCATATGTACCTCTGTGACAACACTAAGGAATTTTATTCTCTTCGAAAATGATTGTCCTTATTTGTCTTCAAAGACGAAGACAAAGAAATATCGAACAGTTGAAATGAAGCTTTAACTAACTCAAATTACTTTTTCTTAAGTTTGAGAGCGAAGGATTCAAATGGCTTTTTTATTCATATGGTTAGTTTCTATCGTGCATGGAGGGGAATATGGTCTATCATCTTTTGCGGAATCATCTTTCACGATTGCTCGTGATCTGCATGTTTTTAAATTTCACAAACAACCTTATATAATAGGCTCTCAACGAAGTCTAACAAAACTGCAGATTTTTGTTGTGTATTTCTTTTGGGTCGTGCGAATGTTTGCAATAAGCGTGGTGCGTTCGCAAATAGAGATGTGATTTTGATTCAATGCAAGGCCAGCATGGTGAGTGCTTTAAACAGGATTAAGATGGAAACTCGAGGTAGCAGGATGGTGTTATCAATAAATACAACCTTCTGAAACTGTGTTGCATGAAAATTTATCTTCCTATCCACGCTTCTTTTATAAAGAACTAGTTAAAAAACTGATCAAGAGACCCAATATTTCCCTCCTGTTTATTACCACATATGCTGTGTAGCAACTTCTTAGACTTGGGCATACGATGTACGATTACATATCATTTGTGTTGAGGAACCAAATAGTGCTCAAATTGCTGCAAGAGCAATGAGCAAAAAGTTTAATGGTTCACGATGCACAAAGAGTGGTGAAGAGGTTGCAAGAACAACAAGCAAAATTCAAGTATAAGATCAAGAGACCCAATACCTCCCTTCTGTTTATCACCACATTGGCTGTGTAGCAACTCGTAAACTTAGGCCTGCGATGTACGGTTGCATATTGTTTGTGTTAAAGGAAGCAAATAGGGCTCAAATTGCTACAAGAGCAACGAGCAAAATGTTAAATGGTCCAAGATACTCAAAGAGTGCTCAAGAGGTTGCTAGTATAACGAGCAAAATGTAAGTAGGTGATCACACAAGAAAAAATATGCCCTGCTTGTTATCACCACACTGGCTGTGCAAAAACTCGTAAACTTTGGAATACGATTAACTGTTACACATTGTTGGTGTTCAAGAACCAAAGACTGCTCAGATTGCTAAACCGAGCAAAAATTACAATGGTAGAGTATGGCTACTATATGCAAAGAGTACTCTAGACGTTACAAAACAACGAGCAAAATATTTGTATGTGATCAAGAGACCAAATGTGGCCTTCAGTGTTATTTCCTTTCCTTGCTGTTGCATGTCAGACGAAAAAGTTATCAATTATATTTGTTCTTGTTTCCAGTTATCCTATCGGTTCTAGACGAATTTCAGATGTTCAAAACAATACCCCTATTGCACGAGCAACTGGTACTTTTGAAAAAAGTCGATCTTATCTTGATGTTAGCTAAAAGCCTAGTAAAAGCTTAACATTTAAACTTTAGAAAAGATAACCAAACGTTCGCTTTATTTTGATGATGTTTAGGAACATATCAATATTGTTGAGTTATATTTGAATATGACTTGACATGACTTACATTGATGCTTAGCATTACTTAGTCACGTCAAAACAAGCAATTCTCTGCAACGTCATCAGAATAGAATTACCTGAAATATTTGGTTGAATTCTTTCAAGGGGGCAGCCATTCCTAGCTTTAGTGTGCACAGTGGCGTAAGAGCAATAGGGCAATGCAAATACAATGACGTGCCCTTGGTACTTTCAGAAATTGCCCCTCTGCCTTTAGGAAAAAAGTACCCTTGTAGCGTCGTGTCCCCCTTTCCCAAGTTTGGGATGCTTAAGGGAAGCCATTAATCTAAAAATTCTTCCCTAAAGAATTCTACCACTTTTTACGAAAAGCCTTTAAAAATACCAATTCAATCCTGGGTGCCAAGACTCATAGAAGAAGAAGGCTGCTTGCCCATAAACCTTTGTCTTTCAGTCATTTGTTGTGTTGAAAGAAATATTCGAGAGCAGACACTTTAAGAGAGGAGGAAGGTGAAGATAGTTTTGCAACTCTGGTTCTTTTTAGTAGCTATTATTGCCCTGCCGGAGAGAGAGTAACAGTTTTCTCAAACTAGGGAGATATTGCTGACAGCCAACCTTTGCTTTTTTTTATAGAAGAGTAGCTTCCTAGTAATGTCACTTGACCGGTGCGTCTTATGGAAGTGATGAACAATGTCGACTAAAACGTGCCGGGAGGGGTACTGCAATGCTGGACTGCCAATTGCACTATGGGGCCCAGTCAAGGGTCAAAGTCAGGTTCAAAGTTAGTGTCAAAGAAGGCCAAGGCTAAAATTCTAAAAATCATCCGCAAATGGTATTGAAATTTTATCATAACGTCAAATGGAAATATTGGAACCAAAATTATGTTATTGCTTTTGTTGACTTAAATGGAGGAATAAGAATTTCGAAATTTGTAATAAGTCATTTTAGTAATCAACAAAAACCCCGTTTATACTAGGCCCCCTACACCTACTGGACACACTGTCATGTCATAATGGGGCCCCTCCCCCTGAGTTCCACTACAAGATATTAGTCTAAAATGTTAACAGTAGACGTGAGCCATGACATCCCATACTAAAATGATTTACAACTATTAGCTAGCGTTTCTTTTATAGCGGAATAACCATCACTAACATTTACCAAAAATTCATTAATGGAACCCGTAATAAAGTTCTTTCAAGCTTCCTGCTTCCTTTTCAATTAGTCGTTCGAGTTACAGCTGCTAGTGGGATAACATCATTTCCAAAGAGGATTCTCAATAACTGAACATGACCCCCTGGCAGATAGATATTTCATCTATATAGCTATGTGTTGATAGTTTGAGCGATCAATAAGAGTTTCCTGCATTTTTGTACCAGACGTATTGCAACCATAAGCAACGCATCATATTGTATACAATCTGTTGAAGACTAATGCAGCGAAATTATCGAGAACTACCATAAACAACTCATCATATCCCATCTCTTAAACTTACTGTATGTACTTGAAGTGAAATCATCGAGAACTACCATAAGCAAAACATTGATTTTTATTCCATCTGTTGAAGACTAATGCAGTGAAATTATCAAGAACTACCATAAACAATGTATGAAAGCCTGCTATCTGTGTATATGCAGTGAAATTATCAAGAACTACCATAAACAACACATTGTATTGTATTCCATCTTTGAAAGACTACTCTCTGTGTATATATGCAGTGAAACTATTGAGAACTACAATAAGGAACGTATAAGAGCCTATTTACTGTGTGTATATGCAGTGAAGTTATCAAGAACTACCATAAACAATGTATGACAGCCTACTATCTGTGTATATGCAGTGAAATTATCGAAAACTACCATAATCAACACATTGTATTGTATTCCATCTTTGAAAGACTATTGTGAAAGTCTACTAACTGTGTATATGCAGTGAAATTATCAAGAACTACCATAAACAACACATTGTATTGTATTCCATCTTTGAAAGACTACTCTCTGTGTATATATGCAGTGAAACTATTGAGAACTACCATAAGGAACGTACAAGAGCCTATTTACTGTGTGTATATGCAGTGAAGTTATCGAGAACTACCATAATCAACACTTTATTTTGTATTCCATCTTTGAGAGCCTATCGTGAAAGTCTACTATCTGTGTATATGCAGTGAAATTATCAAGAACTACCATAAACAATGTATGACAGCCTACTATCTGTGTATATGCAGTGAAATTATCGAAAACTACCATAATCAACACATTGTATTGTATTCCATCTTTGAAAGACTATTGTGAAAGTCTACTAACTGTGTATATGCAGTGAAATTATCAAGAACTACCATAAACAACACATTGTATTGTATTCCATCTTTGAAAGACTACTCTCTGTGTATATATGCAGTGAAACTATTGAGAACTACCATAAGGAACGTATAAGAGCCTATTTACTGTGTGTATATGCAGTGAAGTTATCGAGAACTACCATAATCAACACTTTATTTTGTATTCCATCTTTGAGAGCCTATCGTGAAAGTCTACTATCTGTGTATATGCAGTGAAATTATCAAGAACTACCATAAACAATGTATGACAGCCTACTATCTGTGTATATGCAGTGAAATTATCGAAAACTACCATAAACAACACATTGTATTGTATTCCATCTTTGAAAGACTACTCTCTGTGTATATATGCAGTGAAACTATTGAGAACTACAATAAGGAACGTATAAGAGCCTATTTACTGTGTGTATATGTAGTGAAATTATCGAAAACTACCATAAACAACACTTTATTTTGTATTCCATCTTTGAGAGACTATTGTGAAAGTCTACTATCTGTGTATATGCAGTGAAATTATCAAGAACTACAACAAGTAATGTATGGGAGCCTATTATTTGTGTCTCTATGCAGTGAAACTATCGAGAACACCATAAACAACACATTGTATTGTATTCCATCTTTGAAAGACTACTCTCTGTGTATATATGCAGTGAAACTATTGAGAACTACCATAAGGAACGTATAAGAGCCTATTTACTGTGAGTATATGCAGTGAAGTTATCGAGAACTACCGTAATCAACACTTTATTTTGTATTCCATCTTTGAGAGACTATTGTGAAAGTCTACTATCTGTGTATATGCAGTGAAATTATCAAGAACTACCATAAACAACACATTGTATTGTATTCCATCTTTGAAAGACTACTCTCTGTGTGTATATGCAGTGAAACTATTGAGAACTACCATAAGGAACGTATAAGAGCCTACTTACTGTGTGTATATGCAGTGAAGTTATCGAGAACTACCATAAACAACACATTATATTGTATTCCATCTTTGAAAGACTACTCTCTGTGTATATATGCAGTGAAACTATTGAGAACTACCATAAGGAACGTATAAGAGCCTACTTACTGTGAGTATATGCAGTGAAGTTATCGAGAACTACCATAAACAACACATTATATTGTATTCCATCTTTGAAAGACTACTCTCTGTGTATATATGCAGTGAAACTATTGAGAACTACCATAAGGAACGTATAAGAGCCTATTTACTGTGAGTATATGCAGTGAAGTTATCGAGAACTACCGTAATCAACACTTTATTTTGTATTCCATCTTTGAGAGACTATTGTGAAAGTCTACTATCTGTGTATATGCAGTGAAATTATCAAGAACTACAACAAGTAATGTATGGGAGCCTATTATTTGTGTCTCTATGCAGTGAAACTATCGAGAACACCATAAACAACACATTGTATTGTATTCCATCTTTGAAAGACTACTCTCTGTGTATATATGCAGTGAAACTATTGAGAACTACCATAAGGAACGTATAAGAGCCTACTTACTGTGAGTATATGCAGTGAAGTTATCGAGAACTACCGTAATCAACACTTTATTTTGGTTTCCATCTTTGAGAGCCTATTGTGAAAGTCTAAAACTATGTATCTGCAGTGAAATTATCAAGAACTACAACAAGTAATGTATGGTTTGGTATAGATATGGATGCCTAGTATATATGTATCTATGCAGTTAAACTATCGATAACACCATAAACTACGCCTTATGATAAATACAATCTATCAACGCCTAATGTTTTTAGAATATCAATAACTACTTATTATATATTGAGCAAAATGAATTCGACTGTGTCTAGCTCTCAGAACTGGACTTGCCATGGCTTGAAATCTATTCCCTTCGAAAGAACCACTGCAGTTTTAGCAACTGCGATTGGTACGAGCTTCGTCAACTTCTTCACTGGAGTTACTGCTGCCATTATAAACCCAGTCATATTGTTTGCTATCAGCACGAAACGCTCTTTAAGAACGCCATCGAACTTGTTACTATGCAGTATGTGTTTAACTGACTTTCTGGTCGGGTTTATAGTTCAGATGTTATACGTCGTTTTACGCATACACGAGATCCTCGATATCCACTTATGCCTAGTGAAGCAGATATACGCCTGCGCAGCTCATACATGCGCTGGTGCATCCTTAATGACACTGACTCTAGTCACGATGGACCGCTGCTTTGCTATTACATGCCCGTATAGATATGACGCTGATAGGTTATTCGGCAGATACGTTATAGCAGTCATCATAGTATGGGTTACTTGGTTGACATTTTCCACTCTTCCATGGGTCGGTGCAATCACACCAAAAGCTTACTATCTTTCATTATCCTGCATCATCCTAATTTCTTTCTTCATATCAGTGGCCTGCTATGTTGTTATATTCAGAATCGTGAGAAGGCACAAAAAAAGAATATTAGCAGAAACCAGTACTTCCCGGGCACCTCATGAGCCTGTGTCGGATGCAGTCCAACATGCGCCCAGAAAGGCCGAGCGAAAGCGGTCCAATGCTGTTGCTCTGATATTGGCTATCTTCGTTATCTGCTACCTTCCAAAGGTATTGTTGTTTTTATGAATCTTTACTAAAGAAATTGGTAGTTAAAGTTATGGGGACGACAACGTGAGACAAGACATTTTAAATGACAAAATAGGAAGATCACAATACTAGGCTCTGTGCCGGATTCTCTTGGAATGCTTGCGACGAAGTAGGTCATAATAAGACAAGACAGGGACAACGCACGACGACACAAACAGAAACACGTAGATAGATTAAATATTTTTTATAAAAAGTATTGTCAATATTTCGCCCTGGCATACAGGGCTTCTTCAGGACTGAATTTGCAAACGAACAAATACGGAGCTATATACAAAATTTGAAAAGTTTTTGCTGTGATATGGTTGATAAGTACGTTATAATCGTGCTGCTATGCAGAGGGGAGAACGGTGGCAATGATTATGGTGCAATTTATTTATTTCAGGACTTGTTTGTTCCTCAGGTGTTGGTGATGGGCCTGAATATGGCGTTAGGTGACTTGCGTATCTTGTTGTTGGTTGGAGGGAAGTGGGCAAACACTCTGGTATTTGCCAACAGCACCCTGAACCCCATAATCTATTGCTTGAGGATTCCTGCCATTTGCAGTGAAGTAAAGCGATTTTGCCGTTTCGTCAAGAGGAAATCCTGCTGCAATGGAATTTTGCCTCTTTCCAGACCTGTTGATAAGACAGACGGACGTATTGCTGCAACGGTGCAAAGTGAACTTCGACAAACTACCTGTACTGGGCCTCTCTGAAAAGCTTCAAGAGATGGCAAGGTTATGACTAAACTCACTGTCTTTGGGTCAGTTTACACTCACTTTTTAATAAGAAGCCGTTTAGAGGATAGTCTGTGTCTAAGCTGCAGAAAAACAGCTCTCGGTACCATACTGTAGAGGGATTTAAGTATGAAAACGACGGACCTATATTTACGAAGGCAAAAATACAAAACGAGGCTTGATGATCTTTAGGAAAAGCTCGTTTGTTTTCATTTTCTTGTTTTGGTCACGTCAGCTTTTATTTTTCGCGCGAAAATGTTTTAAAAAATTGCACAGCCTCGTTTTGCGTTTTTGCTGTCGTAACTTCAGGCCCATTTTTTCCATACTTTCATCCCATACAGTAATAGTAGAGCATGATATAAATGTTGAAACAAAGACAAAAAATGAGTTTATTCTGTGACTGGTAGTTTCAGGCTGATGATTTCAGGCATCAGACAAAAAAGAATCTCACAACAATTCTTCACTGTCTGTTGGTTGTGATAGCATGAAACTTTTAGCATGAAACTAACACATATCCGTTTTCGTACAAAAACAGAGAGAAAAACCACCGTTTTTGTAGAATTGTCCACATTAACACGCACAAGAACAATAAAAAAAAGGTTTTCAAAAATAGTCTCTAGAGTGGATTTCTAGAGTGGATCTAAATAAACGAAGCTTTCCAAAAACGCTTAAAAAGTGTGAACGCACAAAACCGAATAATTTTGAAACCGATACAACAACTATGTACAAAAACAAGTAATATGAACGCACAGAAACGAATATTTCTCAATGCGTTTCGTGGTGATGTGAACAGACAAAAACTAAAGCATTTCTTGCCGTCTGTGTAAAAACGGAATGATGTGAACATACAGCTTCGCCACCGCAGAAACAAAACGGAGCAATATGAACGGAGCCTTAGTCACGGCATAAACTTGCTTTTTGTCTATATTTCTGCATTCAAGAAACGTTAATGAGAAACTTTAGGGTCAGATTTTCAAAGACTATGGTGAGAGATTTTGGGAAGATTTTGTATGAATCAGAAAAGTTTGAAAACGTTTCTTGTTATCTTGACAAAAAGACGTTTGTAAACGCACAATTCCCTTCATTGGCATAGAATCATAACATATCTCATCCGGTGATTTTTCTAGAGTAATTGGCATGGACTAAGATTTTATATGGGCAAACCTCAAGTTCTTATTGACAACACGAAGTTATAGAAAAATAGGTTTCGTTATTAATCGAGAAAACTTGTTTATTATTTTTCCGCACTATATCTAGGATGTGAGCTAAGAAACTATGGTTTCAAGATTCAGCAAAGTTTCTTACTTCGTAGATTAATGGGCAATGAAAACAAGTGAAAGTCATTTTCACATATTAAGATATGATATTGTGCGCAGCTATTAAACTTCTGGCAAATTATTTTTTGATATGACTATTTTTACAGTATCGGGCAAAATAGAATTAATTGGGTTCTGAAATCCAATGTCAACCGGAGGCTTCAGCCTTTAAAATCTCTCTGCATTCTTCAAATACCTTGTAGCACGCTCGGTAAGCCATTTTCCCGTGCTTAGTATAGCATTTATATGCCCTATGCAAGCAATCCTATGAAAAAAGGAAACAGATTTAGTATGCAGTAAGTTCAGGCAGCAATGGAAGAGCAATTTTTAAAGGCGACCTGTTTTGAGGAACATCCTGGGTAACATCTGTGAAGTGCTGTGTATGATGACCAGTGCTGTGGAGGATGTGTAGTGCTGCAGAGAATGGGCAGTACGGTGGGGGCCTACCATCAGTGCTGTGGGGAGATACCATCACTTCTATTGGGGGATATTCAGTACTGTGGGAGGATATTCAGTTCTGTGGAAGAGATCACAGGTACTAAGAAGATAATTCCCATAGTGGTTGTGGTTACCGTCAACATTACTGTATATCCTCAACAGTACTGATGATATCCCTTCACAGTATTGATGATATCCTTCCACAGTACTGATGATATCCTCAACAGTACTGATGATATAATCCTCAGCTTGATAAACATCCTCCGCAGTATTTAACACCCTCCATTGTACTGCACAGAGGTTCCCCAGTGTGGGAGGAGAACGAAGGGGAGCAGCAGCTTTCAAGTACAAGCAGTGGTGGCGCTAGGTTTCCTCCGACAAAGGGGTTAGCACTTCCGACGGAGGGGCTAATTTTTTTAGAGAACGATAGAAAATATAAAAAATTCGCTCCGACAAAAAAAATTCAAGCATGATTTATCTTCCGACGGAGGGGCTAGCCTCCTCCGACGGGGGGGGCTGTAGCCCCCCCTACCCCCCTCTGGCGCCACCACTGAGTACAAGACGGGGAAGATAAACCGGAGGTAATCACACCAGATAGGCCTTTCTTCAGTCTGTGCCGTTTATCTTGGCCTTCTTCATATCTTTTCTTCCATAAAAAGTTTCTTTAACAGGACGATCATCCATCTTAATCTGCGCCAAAGCAATAAAGCAAATTTTTTAAAGTGAAGCAAAGTTTCGGAGCGAAATGACCCTATGTTCACATCACACCGAAACAGTTCTGAAGGATTTTCAATCCACCTCCAGAGTGGAGTGTTTTTCACGCACCTTACCACACGTCCCTAGTTAGAACACAGCCCATGCTAACCTGCAATCATATTCAGTTCAATTCAATTCAATTTTTTTCATAGCTTACAACCCTAATACAAGGTTACAAAATATTGTATACTAAAGACAATCAAATTCTTTTAGAAGGGCATTTCACTCCCTTTCAAGATGATCGAGATTTTTTCAAGAAGGACAGGGTCTCACGAGGTCTTCAATTGATTTTAATCAAAACAATACAAAAGAAAAGTGTGCGAGATTTTTAGGAAAGGCTTTAGGCCTGGGTTAATTTACTGCTTACGGTGAATTCCGGGCTGTCACGTTTCGACCATCCGGCAGCGGCATCTTCGGCATCGTTGGCAGTAGCTGTCTCTGAACGCTCCATTTCTCCATATTCTCTCACCACATTACGTGGGGGGATCCTTCCACCATAAACGAACCCGATGACCGCCAGCAGAAGTGCGATTGACAGTAACTTGTGCATTTTCAAGCTTGCTTGTTGTATCGAACGGTTTAGGATATTGCTGTGTGGCTTTCTCTCAGCTACCCCTCCAACTATTTAGACGGATCTAACTCTCTTGACCTTCTTATACAAATCCTCAAGCCCTGATCCTAAACCAACATCCGATCCACCTAAGTTTAAAACCTTTCACTCCTTTCCAGAAGTCTCGATTTCTTGTTTGTCAAACACCAACTGCTTTCAAGCGGAATTACAAAGTTGCAACGTGCGAAGAAAATGCGGAAATGCAAGAGAGACAGCGATATGCCTAGTTTGATTGAAAATATACAGATACGTTGTGTTAAAGATTATTTGAGCAAACTCCAATGATCTTAAGATTTAAGGAAAATTTAAATATTCATCTACCAAAGAATAGGATTAGTCGGAGTGCTAATTTTCATTTAAAGCAAAAGAACAGTCTTGAAGAAAAAAACTAAGGCGTTATGAGAAAGGTCGACTTAAATTTGAGACATTCTTGAGAGAGATCATCTTCTTCGTCGGCTGATTCATCTTGGTGTATGACTGTTGATGAACGAGGACGAGTAATCTTTAATTAAAAAGATAGTTGGTGCAGTGGGGTGCACCCGTTAACCAGCTGCTGTGCTGATAGAGACTCTGATCAGGATGGACTCGAAACCACCGTCAGACTTAAATGAGGGTCATTAAGGGGTAAATTTGGAACTGGGGATTTACCTTTATCGACTGGCAAAATGGGATTAGATTTCATGGGACTGGGATTTGGGAATGAAAAAGTAAACATGGACTGTCAAACACGAAGATATTCAGAATTTCTCTATTTTCCTCACTGGGGTTTAGATATTTGATTATTGAAGTGATTGGAATAAGCATCAGTACCCCTTCAGGACTTTCTTAATTTCTAAGGCAGTCTTGTTACGAAAATAGGTGCATTAAACATACTCCTATCATGGGTATTGTGCACACAATTGGAGCAGATAATTGATTAATTTGTTAATTTGATAATTGATTAATTAAATGATTACTCCATAGTTCTTTATGAATAAATTATCTTAACTTTCTCCTGGTTTTATTTATTTCGATTTTAATTATCTGTTGCAATTACTTTCAAATTTCAAGATTTTATCTTCTATTACAGCAGCAGAAAATTACATACAATTGGTTACATACTTGCATATAAATCTACCGTCAAACTAAAAGAAGTAAAATATTGGACTGGTGTGCTTCTAAGGTGATGATCTGGGAACTAGTCTTCGGGCCTAAATTGCACAGCGGAGGGAGTACCAATCGAAAAATGGCCTAAAATTGCAGAGGCAAAGCAAGACCAGATGAACCATACGATTGAAATAAATGCAACTTGGTGGCAAGTGAGGGTTGTTCATTTATCAAGAATTATGCAATACTTAGACAAGATGATTGATGTTAATATAGTTTGGAAATACCGTTAATCCTTGAATTAGCCCCCGGAAATTTTGGTTCGCGGCTTACACTTGGGGGGCTTATACAGTAATGGGGGGTTTATTCGGGAATTAAGGGGGAAAACCAAGAGGTACAATGAGAGCGCAGGTGGCCCGCATCGCCTGTGGGGAAAGGGGTAGTGCGTAGGCAGAAAGTGCCTGTTGAGGAAATGCTGAAAGATATTTGCCCTCTTAGCTTGTTGTATTATTATCAATTTAATTTGATGTATGGTAGGTACCGAACATCACCCTTACTAGCTCTTCAGGGGGTCATACTGCCAAAACACTTATTTATCTTATTCATTCTTTATCTTAGATTTACTAACATACTTACCATTGTACGTTATACCTATTTATTATAGGACAATATACGTTATACCTATTTATAGGGCAATGTAAGTACAGTAATTGTTGATAGATAGATAGGTAAACTCATTTCACAAAAATGTAAGTCAAATCCTTGCAATTAGATTCTTAAGAAATGTATGCTCAGTTTTTAAGGGCTTTAACACCCCCAGGAAATTTCCTGAAACCGCCCCATCTAGATCCCCAGCTTTTATGAGCTAGTCTAATTTAAATTTACAGTGCGTGGCCTCACTGCTGCAAACAACGTGTTCTTGGATAATTGAAAAAAACATTTCTGGTTATTGCTTTGTTCAAACAGAGCCTTGCACCTGGTGTCTCAACAATGGGAAGATTTGTTTTCGAAATTTATCATAAAATATTTGCTTACAGCAAAAAGCTTTGAATTAGAATCATGGATTGCAGATTTCAGTATTTGTAGAAGAATTTAATTTGAAATTGATATAAAACCTAGAGCTTGAAAGCGATACAATGTATTACTAGATAAAATATTTTCTTCTTTGCCTTTCAATGGCTTCTATCTTCAAAATCACCCTAGGAAATGTTTGTTGAGTACTGTGGAGGGTCTTCAGTACAGTGGGCAATACCATGTCATGCCGTGTTCTAGATAAAGAGGGGCTAGGAGGGGCAGAAAACCTCCCTATAGATCGAAATAGCCAGTTTTTCGGGAAATTTCTAATCTTATCAGGAAAATAAAGCAACATTTATACTAAATATAGGTGTAATGATAATGATATTTCAAATTTTTCTTTCAAACTTGGCAAATCACACACAAATTTTAAGAGTGCCCACATCAATTGAAATTGACAGACTTACAAATGCCTTAGAATTCTAAGCATTTTTGTATGTGCAACCCTGTGTCAGAGGTCTGTTTATTAGCAATTTAAGGTAAAAATGTTTATCGGAAAATATTCATCCTTCCCCCGTCTAACAAATTTTCTATCTACGCCCCTAATGTCATGAGCACTGCTGTGGAAGATGTTACCATCCAGGGAAGATACCATCAGAACTGTGGAGAAATACTATGAGTGCTGTAGGTATTACCTCCACAACAGGCGCGGATCCAGCATTGTTGTTTGGGGAGAGCCTTTAAGAGAGAAAAGTGATGGGAAAAGTTTCTTGAACGCTGGCAACGCCCTTTCTGATCTTTGTGTTATGGACCCCAATTAAAACTGTTTACGTCATTTTTTACACAAATTACAATTCAATTTTCCTTTAAAGCTTCCTTTCCAATTATCAATAAAGCCTTACGAATGGGTGCATCTTTGAAGCTTTAGAAGTCGAATTGCATGTGGGATTAATCGCAAAGTATAAGGAGTAAGTCTGTTTGAAGGATATTTTAGTGCAATGCAAAAACATCAAAAAAGACAAAGGAATGGAGCTTGTACCAACTTCCATTTTCGAATAACCTGGGTTCCTGAGCCTGTCGGGAGGAGGTATGTTAGATTCCAATCAAATGAGCCCACTTTCATTTTATTCGGCCCCTTTCCCGAGAATCTCGTAGCTAAGGTGGCTTTTTGAGCAAAATTGATGATGCTGTTTGTTTATGATCAGCTTCGAAGTGAAATGCTCTTGGAAACGTAATTACTTAGAGCTGCTGATATATATGGTTTATAAGCAGGGCTGTTTTTCTAAAAATTAGGTTCTTCCGATGTTTCGAATTCATATCCTAAATACATAAATAAAATATGCTTAAAACGTTTTGGAGATTCGCCCAATCACCTGAGATATAAGATGACGTATAATTTTGATGTTAGGTATCTATATAGTGTTTTAATGTTACACTGTTATGTTCAAGGCATTAACTAATTTATTTAACTGCCTAATTATTATGTTGCACTTCGTTTTCTTGCAAAGTTCGATCGTTGAAATTTTATCGTTTTGCTGATACTCATAAAAAAAAGCAGTTTTGCATGCCATGCAATTTCTGTCGCAGTTTTAATATCTCATGACTGTGCACAGATTCCTATTAAAAGCCAAAGACTGATTCAAGAAATATCTAAGAAGTAACCGAGAAAAACAGCCATTGAATCTATTCTCTTTTGAGGGAAATTTGCTATTCAAAACGAACATTGATGGTGACAAGATCTATTTTTGCTTCTTTCTAGGGATTTCTAGGGACTAGCTCTTCTGTAAATGAAACTAAACTTCAGCTTGATGTTGAAATCAAAATTCTACTTCTTCCAGTTCTCTCTGAGAATTCTTGTAGCTCAGATCATGCCAGCCCAAACTATCCCCACCAGCTTCTTCTTCGGGTGTATCCTCGTCGGTAGTATCTTCTTCGGGAGAACCTTCGTCGGTTGTATCTTCGTCGGTAGTACCTTCTTCTGCGATAGGCTCTTCTTCTGGCTACCCTTCTGCGCGAAGCTCTTCTTCTTAAAATCCTCCTGCGGGAAACTCTTCTTCTTGCCACCCTTCTGCGGGAAACTCTTCTTCTTGCCACCCTTCTGCGGGAAACTCTTCTTCTTGCCACCCTTCTGCGGGATACTCTTCTTCTTTCCACTCTTCTGCGTGATACTCTTCTTCGAAGAACAATTAAGGGAAGCGTTCTAGGAGGAACCCTTCTTCTTGCGACCCTTTCGCTAGGGATTCTTCTTCGGGAAACACTCAGGGGAAGCGTTCTGGGAGGAACTCTTCTTCTAGCGACCATTTTGCTAGGGACTCTTCTTCGGGAAACCTGTAGGGGAAGCGTTCTGGGAGGAACTCTTCCTCTTGCCACTCTTCTACGGGACACTCTTCTTCGAAGAACTATTAAGGGAAGTGTTCTGGGAGGAACCCTTCTTCTAGCAACCCTTTTGCCAGGGACTCTTCTTCGAAGAACAATTAAGGGAAGAGTTCTGGGAGGAACCCTTCTTCTAGCGACCCTTTTGCTAGGGACTCTTCTTCGGGAAACCTTTAGGGGAAGTGTTCTGGGAGGAACAAGAACCCTTCTTCTCAACAGAACTGGATTCTTTGCTTGTTTTTCCACTGCATCTTTCACTGTGGAAGAACATGAATTAGGGGTTTATTTAGTTTAATTTTGATATGTGCAGATATGGTACCGCTTTAAGGGATGCTGGTTTACGATAGGCTTTCTAATGCACAAAAGTCGATTAGAATTCACTTTACTAATGGGCCTATTACTTCCAAGCTCCAAAGTCCTATGTCACCTACGCTACTTATCATAATTTGTTCCCTTTTCCAGGTGTAAAATGGACCACATACCTCTTAGAAAGCAACTTCTTTGAATTTTGTTGTCCCTCAGGTAAGATAAATTTGATATAGAATATGTATCAATGGTTTCAAACTTTTGTTTAGGTACCTGCTATTTCAAATGTGTACTTTGTGCCTGGTCCTCTAGTTCCTTTTACTTACCGTTATGGAAGTAGGTACTAGGTGTCCTGTACTGGTACTGCCCCCTTGGTACCATGGCACATTCTCAGTCCCACCATCCTTAGGATAAGACTTTTTTGAACATGTTGCGAATTCAACTGAATATGATTGAGCACTAAATACCCTTTTTGTTTTGGTCTTTCAGGTTTCTGTATTCTTCAACCTCGTCCTCGTCATGGTCCTGCACCATTGCATCTTCTTCCAACTCGTCAGTATATTTTTCAGGTATGTCTTTTTCAAAGCTGTTCACCTCTTCTGCTTTTTGCTGCTCAGTTTGAGCAGGTTGATTTTCTACCTTAATTTCTTCCTTTTTAAGTTCAGCACCTGTTATGAAATAAAAAATTCAATCTTGAGTCTATTTCAAAGATATAAGTTTATAGCCTGAGGGCTCTTGACATTAATTTGGTAGGGGTGTGGGAATCAAAGGTCCAAAAAGTATACTCTGAACTGTACCAGAATGTCAAAAAGAATACTTTGATGACTTATACCGGGCTCTTAAATAGTTCGGTTTTTCAGGAATGAGCGGTTAAAGGTTTTCTGAATTTTTTATGAGCAGAAAGTGTTTTGAGGGAAAATAGCTCGCCGTGGACGGTCAAAGGCAGAAATTGTTGGTGGTTTGACGGTATTGAGGACTTTGATTCAAGGTACACTATGGTAGACCCCCAAAGTTCCCCTAATTTTTATCAAAATTTCAAAACTATTCCAAAATGTTGAAAAGGTTATAACAAATCTTCAACAACCGATAGTTTTCATACCAATTTCTTGAAAGTGCCTACCTGTACTTACTAGTTTGCTTAAAAATGTATGCATCGCGTTGAGCAGACAATTATTTTCAGAAATATATATTTCCTAACATGAAACAAAACCAGTACCACTAAAACTCTCACTTTTGTTATTATGTTTTAAGGATATTCCAAAGAAAGCAACATCAACGCTGCATATCAATGCACACACAGAATTATGTAAAAGAACAAAGGATCAAAATCAATGTAGATTGCATCACTGCCAATCGTTTGTACCAACATTATAAAAATCTTCATCCAAACTTATACCAAATAATGAAAATCGATACCTCAATGATGGCTCGCCCTAGTTTCTAAAACATACATTGTGCCCACCAGCCCCAGGGTGGATAGTTAGTTTGAATACTTCCTGTTGTTCAATAAGTCTGTTACTAAATTCGCACAACTGATCATCAAGATATCAGTGAAAATATCAATAAATTATGTGAATCCATCATCAAATTAATTTTCCTTCAGCCAATTTCATCAAAAGTGAAAAAATCACATCATTTTGAGAAGTTCCATCATTTTAAAGATTTTAGTGAAAATTCAGCAATTAAATTAACTCACCATTCAGGCAAAGCAACAAGCCAAGGAAAATTGCCAGCATCAAGGCGGCCTTCATTTTAACACCACTCATTCGCCCAGAGGCAAAATGTTACTTGTCTGCTTTTGAAATGCACCAATTGCCAGTTCGAGACAATAGCCAACACTGGACTGATATTACTTGCACACAAGACCTCATTTAAGTAGCCAATCATGATTCTTTCCTCAAGCCAATAACATCTTTTGTCCACAGGCTGAGAGCCGCTGAGCATAGGAAGTATTTCCCAACGAAATATTAAGTGATTTATGTTTCTATGTTTAAGGTGGTTACCACCGTAAGGACACTAGAGACCAGTGGCGGCGCCAGCCGCCAAGAAGTGGGGGGGACACATGCACGACGGGAGCATGGGGGCGGAGCCCCCGGAAAATTTTTTAGGGCCACGCCCTTTAAAAACAAGGGACACGCCCTTGTAAACGCTAGGAACGCCTTTTTAAATGCTGGAAACCTTCTTTCACCGAAAGCTCTATTTACATTAGGGAATTCCCTTTAATTTAATAGATACAGATATAACCTTGAAGTTGGTTAGTGATGTAAAATTTTAAAAATCGAATTGTTACATCAGGAGCTTGCGGTGGTTAGCTAGTTTAAAAACTTTTACCAATTTACTGAGCTTGATATTGTCGGCAATGTCACGTCACTACTTATTTGAAAAAGTTCTTCAGGCCTGTCGGGAGACATAGCTGCCCGCATATAATTATGGATGATCTTTACTTTGCTGTGTGTGCGCTCACATGATGCCACGTGGTTAGGGGTGCTCGGGGTGGGGTCAAGAGCATGAACCTAATAAATACGTTTTGGTCCTGATTAAAACAAAAAGGTGACAATTTTTCTCATTGGAAGTAACAAAGTAGTTCCAAAGAATGTTCAAATCATGAATCCGAATTTGTGTTTTGATTCTTTGCTGTGTATCTAAGCTTGTTGCTTGTTGAGAATTGTCTTTTTCTCCATCATTGTACAGTCCCCCAGACCCCAAAAATAAAACCAGTCATGCAATCAGAGGCGAAAAGTAACTACGAAAACCATTCACCTAGAAATATGAATTCTGGAAAAAATTTTAGACTCGAGCAAGTAGACTGAACACCCATATCATGAATGAACTAGGCAGACTACCAACCTGAAAGCTTTTTGCATTTTCACGCCCAGTGAATAATATTACTTTTTGTGGTTTTTTTCAGTTAAGGCATCAAAGAAGGCTTTACATGATTACTAGGACAACTAAGACGGGATTATAACCCAGGGTCTCCCATTGTGGCCTGGTAGGGGGTTCCAGTCGGTTTAAGGGTCTGATGAAAGGCTACCGAATAACCCAATAACAATAAACACTACTTTTTGGGGGTGATTCTTGACTTTGCTATTTTTTGGGGGGAGAAGGGATTGTTCCACGAGATTACTGGGATTTCAGTTCAAATACTATTTGAGTGTTATTTTCAAAATCTTTGCCTTGGCCCTCTTTAGCCCTGATTAGATCCCCTGTTACTCTTCAGTTCAAAGGTTGAGTACCCCCCGGGCATTATAATGGGCTCAATAATTACTTACTGCTTCAATTAATTTTTTATTCAACTTCTTACAATCCACCATTTCATTATCGTACTTTGGAGTAAAAGGTCCACACAAAGAAATTAGGCTTCACAGATTTTTCATTGTCGAGCCAAGCCATGTTTCAAAAATACAAAAAAACTATCAATATTTTCATGGTAAGAGTTTTAAGCATGATTAGACAAAAGTTTACCAGATTGAGACGGGAAGAAAAATCATGTAAAATAACATGTCTTTCCACAGTAGCAGTCGAGAGATTCGAGAACATCTGAATTTACATTAGAAAGATAGATCTTTTTGTGATTAAAATATTTTTATAGAAGTGGCCTGGCCACATCAGTAATTGAAGGTCATTAAAGCTAGAATTCCTTCGTATAGTAAATCAGATAACTTGAAATTATAATTTGAGTTTGCCATTTTTATGGATATAATCATTCAAAAAAATGTTTTCCTTTGCAGATCTAACAGACACAACATGTTCAATATATTCTCATCTCGTTAAAACAGTTCAATGTACTCTCCTTTCGTGAGAATCATATTCTGTAGAGCGTAAATGCGTTGAAAATCACTACCTTCTTGGCGGTCGTCTGTGCAGCACTGTGAAGGATGTCGAGTACTGTGGGCGATACCATCAGTACCTTGGTGGATGTTCAGTTCTGTGGACTGTGGAGGGAAACCATCAGTACTGTGCAGTGTGTTCATTGCGGTTAGGGGATACCATTAGTAAATTGGAGGATATTCAGAACTTTAGAGGAAAACCACAAAAACAAAAGAAATGATATTTCTAAGAGTGTTGCTGTAATCAGCTCAACCCATGTAGATACAAGTCAAACACAATCCTTGTAAATATGAGATCACTTCTAATCTAGTGGTCTTGACTTAAAACGGCCAAAAATAAATGGTTCCAAATAGGCTTATCATCCCCTCTCAGGATTATCCGGGGAACAATATTAGGCTATAGTAGTTTACCAAACAAATCAGGGCAACTCAAGCATAAGAAAACTTTTGCGTTGCTATTTAACATGGAAGATACATTTGACTTATTCATTAAACTTGAGAGAGGGGAAAAATGACTTCCACTATCTTCACCATATATCATCAGATGAATTAATATTTTGATCATGTAGGATGAAAAGCGTTGCAATAAAAAGTGAACCTGAAGGATACAAAAATCATCATTGCTGAAGAATAAACCTCGAAACAATCAGAGGCTTTTAATTTCAAGGTGATTTGACTTTATTTTACTTATGAGCCAACTCAATCAATATGTAAATTACAGGCAAATGTATCCATGTACATATGAAGGCAACTCAATCCATATAAATGTAAGACGAATAAGACGATTTTTACCATGTAGAAATAAGTAAGCTTCTGCTGTTAGTTTTGATTAAAGACATATTTCTTCAGAATCAGCCAAAAATTGGGAAGAATTTTGATGGTTTGCCCATGTATTTTGGTCAAAATTAATCCAGGCATATTACTCCATAAAATAATCCAGCTATACTTGGCTTGGAAAACTTGTAATATCCCCATAAAATGTAACTTCCAAATCTGCCAAATATTGGAAAAAAGCCTGATGGTTAGCCAATGGTTTTTTGGTGAAAATTTGCCGAAGAAAAATGGTTCCAAATAATCAGCCAAAAACTGGGAAAAAGCCTGATGGTTACCCCACGGTTTTTGGTCAAATTTTCCCAAAGAAATGGTTCCAAAAAGGGTTTTAAACCACTCAAGGCTATTCATAGAGGCATACTAGGCTATAATAGGCTTAGGGAAACCTGTAAAATCACCATAAAATGTAACTTCCAAATCAGCCAAAAGTTGGGAAAAAGCCCTGATGGTTTGCCCATGCTTTTTGGTCAACATTTTCCTGAAATCAATGGTTCTAAGTAGGCTTTTAATCCACTAAGGACTGTTCATAGAGGCATACTAGGCTATAATAGGCTTAGGGAAACCTGTAAAATCTTCATGAAATGTACCTTCAAAATCAGCCCAAAATTAGGAAAATACCTGATGGTTAGCCCATGGTTTTTGGTGAAAATTTGCCCCAAAGAAATGGTTCCAAATAGGTTTTTAATCCACTCAGGACTGTTCATAGAGGCATACTAGGCTATCATAGGCTTAGGGAAACTCGTAAGATCATCATGAAATGTACCTTCAAAATCAGCCAAAAATTGGGAAAAAGCCCTGATGGTTAGCCCATGGTTTTCGTGGAAAATTTGCCCCAAAGAAATGGTTCCAAATAGGTTTTTAATCCACTCAGGACTGTTCATAGAGGAATAATAGGCTATAATAGGCTTAGGGAAACCCGTAAAATCATCATGAAAATGTACCTTCAATACAGCCCAAAATTAGGAAAATACCTGATGGTTAGCCCATGGTTTTTGGTGAAAATTTGCCCCAACGAAATGGTTCCAAACAGGTTTTTAATCCACTCAGGACTGTTCATAGAGGCATACTAGGCTAAAATAGGCTTAGGGAAACCTGTAAAATCTTCATGAAATTTCCTTCAAAATCAGCCAAAAATTAGGAAAATACCTGATGGTTAGCCCATGGTTTTTGGTGAAAATTTGCCCCAACGAAATGGTTCCAAACAGGTTCTTAATCCACTCAGGACTGTTCATAGGGGCATACTAGGCTAAAATAGGCTTAGGGAAACCCGTAAAATCTTCATGAAATTTCCTTCAAAATCAGCCAAAAATTAGGAAAATACCTGATGGTTAGCCCATGGTTTTTGGTGAAAATTTGCCCCAACGAAATGGTTCCAAACAGGTTTTTAATCCACTCAGGACTGTTCATAGAGGCATACTAGGCTAAAATAGGCTTAGGAAAACCCGTAAAATCTTCATGAAATTTCCTTCAAAATCAGCCCAAAATTAGGAAAATACCTAATGGTTAGCCCATTGTTTTCGTGGAAAATTTGCCCCAAAGAAATGGTTCCTAATAGGTTTTTAATCCACTCAGGACTGTTCATAGAGGCATACTAGGCTATAATAGGCTTAGGGAAACCCGTAAAATCTTCATGAAATGTACCTTCAAAATCAGCCCAAAAATAGGAAAATACCTGATGGTTAGCCCATGGTTTTTGGTGAAAATTTGCCCCAAAGAAATGGTTCCAAATAGGTTTTAAATCCACTAAGGACTGTTCATAGAGGCATACTAGGCTATAATAGGCTTAGGGAAACCTGTAAAATCTTCATGAAATGTACCTTCAAAATCAGTTCAAAATTAGGA
Organism: Pelagia noctiluca; assembly: GCA_963924455.1. NCBI lineage: Eukaryota > Metazoa > Cnidaria > Scyphozoa > Semaeostomeae > Pelagiidae > Pelagia > Pelagia noctiluca. The sequence goes on from OZ004325.1 coordinate 14,496,566, forward strand.
AAATACCTGATGGTTAGCCCATAGTTTTCGCGGAAAATTTGCCCCAAAAAAATGGTTCCAAAGAGGTTTTTAATCCACTCAGGACCGTTCATAGAGACATACTAGGCTATAATAGGCTTAGGGAAACCCGTAAAATCTTCATGAAATTTACCTTCAATACAGCCCAAAATTAGGAAAATACCTGATGGTTAGCCCATGGTTTTTGGTGAAAATTTGCCCCAACGAAATGGTTCCAAATAGGGTTTTAATCCACTCAGGGCTGTTCATAGAGGCATACTAGGCTATAATAGGCTTAGGGAAACCTGTAAAATCACCATAAAATGTAACCTCCGAATCAGCCAAATATTGGAAAAAAGCCTGATGGTTAGCCCATAGTTTTTGGTCAAATTTGCCAAAAATCAATCGTTCCAAATGGGTTTTTAATCCACTCAGGACTGTTCATAGAGGCATACTAGGCTATAATAGGCTTAGGGAAACCCGTAAAATCTTCATGAAATGTACCTTCAAAATCAGCCCAAAATTAGGAAAATACCTGATGGTTAGCCCATGGTTTTTGGTGAAAATTGGCCCAAACGAAATGGTTCCAAATAGGTTTTTAATCCACTCAGGACTGTTCATAGAGGCATACTAGGCTATAATAGGCTTAGGGAAACCTGTAAAATCTTCATGAAATTTACCTTCAAAATCAGCCCAAAATTAAGAAAATACCTGTTGGTTAGCCCATGGTTTTCGTGGAAAATTTGCCCCAAAGAAATGGTTTCAAATAGGTTTTTAATCCACTCAGGACTGTTCATAGAGGCATACTAGGCTATAATACGCTTAGGGAAACCCGTAATATCATCATGAAATTTACCTTAAAAATCAGCCCAAAATTAGGAAAATACCTGATGGTTAGCCAATGGTTTCGTGGAAAATTTGCCCCAAAGAAATGGTTCCAAATAGGTTTTTAATCCACTCAGGACTGTTCATAGAGGCATACTAGGCTATAATAGGCTTAGGGAAACCCGTAAAATCTTCATGAAATTTACCTTCAATACAGCCCAAAATTAGGAAGATACCTGATGGTTAGCCCATGGCTTTTGGTGAAAATTTGCCCCAACGAAAAGGTTCCAAATAGGTTTTTAATCCACTCAGGACTGTTCATAGAGGAATACTAGGCTATAATAGGCTTAGGGAAACCTGTAAAATCACCATAAAATGTAACCTCCGAATCAGCCAAATATTGGAAAAAAGCCTGATGGTTAGCCCATGGTTTTTGGTCAAATTTGCCCCAACGAAAAGGTTCCAAATAGGTTTTTAATCCACTCAGGACTGTTCATAGAGGAATACTAGGCTATAATAGGCTTAGGGAAACCTGTAAAATCACCATAAAATGTAACCTCCGAATCAGCCAAATATTGGAAAAAAGCCTGATGGTTAGCCCATGGTTTTTGGTCAAATTTGCCCAAAATCAATCGTTTCAAATAGGGTTTTAAACCACTCAAGGCTGTTCATAGAGGCATAGTAGGCTATAATAGGCTTAGGGAAACCCGTAAAATCTTCATGAAATTTACCTTCAATACAGCCCAAAATTAGGAAGATACCTGATGGTTAGCCCATGGCTTTTGGTGAAAATTTGCCCCAACGAAAAGGTTCCAAATAGGTTTTTAATCCACTCAGGACTGTTCATAGAGGAATACTAGGCTATAATAGGCTTAGGGAAACCTGTAAAATCACCATAAAATGTAACCTCCGAATCAGCAAAATATTGGAAAAAAGTCTGATGGTTAGCCCATGGCTTTTGGTGAAAATTTGCCCCAACGAAAAGGTTCCAAATAGGTTTTTAATCCACTCAGGACTGTTCATAGAGGAATACTAGGCTATAATAGGCTTAGGGAAACCTGTAAAATCACCATAAAATGTAACCTCCGAATCAGCCAAATATTGGAAAAAAGCCTGATGGTTAGCCCATGGCTTTTGGTGAAAATTTGCCCCAACGAAAAGGTTCCAAATAGGTTTTTAATCCACTCAGGACTGTTCATAGAGGAATACTAGGCTATAATAGGCTTAGGGAAACCTGTAAAATCACCATAAAATGTAACCTCCGAATCAGCCAAATATTGGAAAAAAGCCTGATGGTTAGCCCATGGTTTTTGGTCAAATTTGCCCAAAATCAATGGTTTCAAATAGGGTTTTAAACCACTCAAGGCTGTTCATAGAGGCATACTAGGCTATAATAGGCTTAGGGAAACCCGTAAAATCTTCATGAAATTTACCTTCAATACAGCCCAAAATTAGGAAGATACCTGATGGTTAGCCCATGGCTTTTGGTGAAAATTTGCCCCAACGAAAAGGTTCCAAATAGGTTTTTAATCCACTCAGGACTGTTCATAGAGGAATACTAGGCTATAATAGGCTTAGGGAAACCTGTAAAATCACCATAAAATGTAACCTCCGAATCAGCCAAATATTGGAAAAAAGCCTGATGGTTAGCCCATGGTTTTTGGTCAAATTTGCCCAAAATCAATGGTTTCAAATAGGGTTTTAAACCACTCAAGGCTGTTCATAGAGGCATACTAGGCTATAATAGGCTTAGGGAAACCCGTAAAATCTTCATGAAATTTACCTTCAATACAGCCCAAAATTAGGAAGATACCTGATGGTTAGCCCATGGCTTTTGGTGAAAATTTGCCCCAACGAAAAGGTTCCAAATAGGTTTTTAATCCACTCAGGACTGTTCATAGAGGAATACTAGGCTATAATAGGCTTAGGGAAACCTGTAAAATCACCATAAAATGTAACCTCCGAATCAGCCAAATATTGGAAAAAAGCCTGATGGTTAGCCCATGGTTTTTGGTCAAATTTGCCCAAAATCAATGGTTTCAAATAGGGTTTTAAACCACTCAAGGCTGTTCATAGAGGCATACTAGGCTATAATAGGCTTAGGGAAACCCGTAAAATCTTCATGAAATTTACCTTCAATACAGCCCAAAATTAGGAAAATACCTGATGGTTAGCCCATGGCTTTTGGTGAAAATTTGCCCCAACGAAAAGGTTCCAAATAGGTTTTTAATCCACTCAGGACTGTTCATAGAGGAATACTAGGCTATAATAGGCTTAGGGAAACTTGTAAAATCACCATAAAATGTAACCTCCGAATCAGCCAAATATTGGAAAAAAGCCTGATGGTTAGCCCATGGTTTTTGGTCAAATTTGCCCAAAATCAATGGTTTCAAATAGGGTTTTAAACCACTCAAGGCTGTTCATAGAGGCATACTAGGCTATAATAGGCTTAGGGAAACCCGTAAAATCACCATAAAATGTAACCTACGAATCAGCCAAATATTGGAAAAAAGCCTGATGGTTAGCCCATGGTTTTTGGTGAAAATTTGCCCCAACGAAAAGGTTCCAAATAGGTTTTTAATCCACTCAGGACTGTTCATAGAGGAATACTAGGCTATAATAGGCTTAGGGAAACCTGTAAAATCACCATAAAATGTAACCTCCGAATCAGCCAAATATTGGAAAAAAGCCTGATGGTTAGCCCATGGTTTTTGGTCAAATTTGCCCAAAATCAATGGTTTCAAATAGGGTTTTAAACCACTCAAGGCTGTTCATAGAGGCATACTAGGCTATAATAGGCTTAGGGAAACCCGTAAAATCTTCATGAAATTTACCTTCAATACAGCCCAAAATTAGGAAGATACCTGATGGTTAGCCCATGGCTTTTGGTGAAAATTTGCCCCAACGAAAAGGTTCCAAATAGGTTTTTAATCCACTCAGGACTGTTCATAGAGGAATACTAGGCTATAATAGGCTTAGGGAAACCTGTAAAATCACCATAAAATGTAACCTCCGAATCAGCCAAATATTGGAAAAAAGCCTGATGGTTAGCCCATGGTTTTTGGTCAAATTTGCCCAAAATCAATGGTTTCAAATAGGGTTTTAAACCACTCAAGGCTGTTCATAGAGGCATACTAGGCTATAATAGGCTTAGGGAAACCCGTAAAATCACCATAAAATGTAACCTACGAATCAGCCAAATATTGGAAAAAAGCCTGATGGTTAGCCCATGGTTTTTGGTGAAAATTTGCCCCAACGAAAAGGTTCCAAATAGGTTTTTAATCCACTCAGGACTGTTCATAGAGGAATACTAGGCTATAATAGGCTTAGGGAAACCTGTAAAATCACCATAAAATGTAACCTCCGAATCAGCCAAATATTGGAAAAAAGCCTGATGGTTAGCCCATGGTTTTTGGTCAAATTTGCCCAAAATCAATGGTTTCAAATAGGGTTTTAAACCACTCAAGGCTGTTCATAGAGGCATACTAGGCTATAATAGGCTTAGGGAAACCCGTAAAATCTTCATGAAATTTACCTTCAATACAGCCCAAAATTAGGAAGATACCTGATGGTTAGCCCATGGCTTTTGGTGAAAATTTGCCCCAACGAAAAGGTTCCAAATAGGTTTTTAATCCACTCAGAGGAATACTAGGCTATAATAGGCTTAGGGAAACCTGTAAAATCACCATAAAATGTAACCTCCGAATCAGCCAAATATTGGAAAAAAGCCTGATGGTTAGCCCATGGTTTTTGGTCAAATTTGCCCAAAATCAATGGTTTCAAATAGGGTTTTAAACCACTCAAGGCTGTTCATAGAGGCATACTAGGCTATAATAGGCTTAGGGAAACCCGTAAAATCTTCATGAAATTTACCTTCAATACAGCCCAAAATTAGGAAAATACCTGATGGTTAGCCCATGGCTTTTGGTGAAAATTTGCCCCAACGAAAAGGTTCCAAATAGGTTTTTAATCCACTCAGGACTGTTCATAGAGGCATACTAGGCTATAATAGGCTTAGGGAAACCCGTAAAATCTTCATGAAATTTACCTTCAATACAGCCCAAAATTAGGAAGATACCTGATGGTTAGCCCATGGCTTTTGGTGAAAATTTGCCCCAACGAAAAGGTTCCAAATAGGTTTTTAATCCACTCAGGACTGTTCATAGAGGAATACTAGGCTATAATAGGCTTAGGGAAACCTGTAAAATCACCATAAAATGTAACCTCCGAATCAGCCAAATATTGGAAAAAAGCCTGATGGTTAGCCCATGGTTTTTGGTCAAATTTGCCCCAACGAAAAGGTTCCAAATAGGTTTTTAATCCACTCAGGACTGTTCATAGAGGAATACTAGGCTATAATAGGCTTAGGGAAACCTGTAAAATCACCATAAAATGTAACCTCCGAATCAGCCAAATATTGGAAAAAAGCCTGATGGTTAGCCCATGGTTTTTGGTCAAATTTGCCCAAAATCAATCGTTTCAAATAGGGTTTTAAACCACTCAAGGCTGTTCATAGAGGCATAGTAGGCTATAATAGGCTTAGGGAAACCCGTAAAATCTTCATGAAATTTACCTTCAATACAGCCCAAAATTAGGAAGATACCTGATGGTTAGCCCATGGCTTTTGGTGAAAATTTGCCCCAACGAAAAGGTTCCAAATAGGTTTTTAATCCACTCAGGACTGTTCATAGAGGAATACTAGGCTATAATAGGCTTAGGGAAACCTGTAAAATCACCATAAAATGTAACCTCCGAATCAGCAAAATATTGGAAAAAAGTCTGATGGTTAGCCCATGGCTTTTGGTGAAAATTTGCCCCAACGAAAAGGTTCCAAATAGGTTTTTAATCCACTCAGGACTGTTCATAGAGGAATACTAGGCTATAATAGGCTTAGGGAAACCTGTAAAATCACCATAAAATGTAACCTCCGAATCAGCCAAATATTGGAAAAAAGCCTGATGGTTAGCCCATGGCTTTTGGTGAAAATTTGCCCCAACGAAAAGGTTCCAAATAGGTTTTTAATCCACTCAGGACTGTTCATAGAGGAATACTAGGCTATAATAGGCTTAGGGAAACCTGTAAAATCACCATAAAATGTAACCTCCGAATCAGCCAAATATTGGAAAAAAGCCTGATGGTTAGCCCATGGTTTTTGGTCAAATTTGCCCAAAATCAATGGTTTCAAATAGGGTTTTAAACCACTCAAGGCTGTTCATAGAGGCATACTAGGCTATAATAGGCTTAGGGAAACCCGTAAAATCTTCATGAAATTTACCTTCAATACAGCCCAAAATTAGGAAGATACCTGATGGTTAGCCCATGGCTTTTGGTGAAAATTTGCCCCAACGAAAAGGTTCCAAATAGGTTTTTAATCCACTCAGGACTGTTCATAGAGGAATACTAGGCTATAATAGGCTTAGGGAAACCTGTAAAATCACCATAAAATGTAACCTCCGAATCAGCCAAATATTGGAAAAAAGCCTGATGGTTAGCCCATGGTTTTTGGTCAAATTTGCCCAAAATCAATGGTTTCAAATAGGGTTTTAAACCACTCAAGGCTGTTCATAGAGGCATACTAGGCTATAATAGGCTTAGGGAAACCCGTAAAATCTTCATGAAATTTACCTTCAATACAGCCCAAAATTAGGAAGATACCTGATGGTTAGCCCATGGCTTTTGGTGAAAATTTGCCCCAACGAAAAGGTTCCAAATAGGTTTTTAATCCACTCAGGACTGTTCATAGAGGAATACTAGGCTATAATAGGCTTAGGGAAACCTGTAAAATCACCATAAAATGTAACCTCCGAATCAGCCAAATATTGGAAAAAAGCCTGATGGTTAGCCCATGGTTTTTGGTCAAATTTGCCCAAAATCAATGGTTTCAAATAGGGTTTTAAACCACTCAAGGCTGTTCATAGAGGCATACTAGGCTATAATAGGCTTAGGGAAACCCGTAAAATCTTCATGAAATTTACCTTCAATACAGCCCAAAATTAGGAAAATACCTGATGGTTAGCCCATGGCTTTTGGTGAAAATTTGCCCCAACGAAAAGGTTCCAAATAGGTTTTTAATCCACTCAGGACTGTTCATAGAGGAATACTAGGCTATAATAGGCTTAGGGAAACTTGTAAAATCACCATAAAATGTAACCTCCGAATCAGCCAAATATTGGAAAAAAGCCTGATGGTTAGCCCATGGTTTTTGGTCAAATTTGCCCAAAATCAATGGTTTCAAATAGGGTTTTAAACCACTCAAGGCTGTTCATAGAGGCATACTAGGCTATAATAGGCTTAGGGAAACCCGTAAAATCACCATAAAATGTAACCTACGAATCAGCCAAATATTGGAAAAAAGCCTGATGGTTAGCCCATGGTTTTTGGTGAAAATTTGCCCCAACGAAAAGGTTCCAAATAGGTTTTTAATCCACTCAGGACTGTTCATAGAGGAATACTAGGCTATAATAGGCTTAGGGAAACCTGTAAAATCACCATAAAATGTAACCTCCGAATCAGCCAAATATTGGAAAAAAGCCTGATGGTTAGCCCATGGTTTTTGGTCAAATTTGCCCAAAATCAATGGTTTCAAATAGGGTTTTAAACCACTCAAGGCTGTTCATAGAGGCATACTAGGCTATAATAGGCTTAGGGAAACCCGTAAAATCTTCATGAAATTTACCTTCAATACAGCCCAAAATTAGGAAGATACCTGATGGTTAGCCCATGGCTTTTGGTGAAAATTTGCCCCAACGAAAAGGTTCCAAATAGGTTTTTAATCCACTCAGGACTGTTCATAGAGGAATACTAGGCTATAATAGGCTTAGGGAAACCTGTAAAATCACCATAAAATGTAACCTCCGAATCAGCCAAATATTGGAAAAAAGCCTGATGGTTAGCCCATGGTTTTTGGTCAAATTTGCCCAAAATCAATGGTTTCAAATAGGGTTTTAAACCACTCAAGGCTGTTCATAGAGGCATACTAGGCTATAATAGGCTTAGGGAAACCCGTAAAATCACCATAAAATGTAACCTACGAATCAGCCAAATATTGGAAAAAAGCCTGATGGTTAGCCCATGGTTTTTGGTGAAAATTTGCCCCAACGAAAAGGTTCCAAATAGGTTTTTAATCCACTCAGGACTGTTCATAGAGGAATACTAGGCTATAATAGGCTTAGGGAAACCTGTAAAATCACCATAAAATGTAACCTCCGAATCAGCCAAATATTGGAAAAAAGCCTGATGGTTAGCCCATGGTTTTTGGTCAAATTTGCCCAAAATCAATGGTTTCAAATAGGGTTTTAAACCACTCAAGGCTGTTCATAGAGGCATACTAGGCTATAATAGGCTTAGGGAAACCCGTAAAATCTTCATGAAATTTACCTTCAATACAGCCCAAAATTAGGAAGATACCTGATGGTTAGCCCATGGCTTTTGGTGAAAATTTGCCCCAACGAAAAGGTTCCAAATAGGTTTTTAATCCACTCAGAGGAATACTAGGCTATAATAGGCTTAGGGAAACCTGTAAAATCACCATAAAATGTAACCTCCGAATCAGCCAAATATTGGAAAAAAGCCTGATGGTTAGCCCATGGTTTTTGGTCAAATTTGCCCAAAATCAATGGTTTCAAATAGGGTTTTAAACCACTCAAGGCTGTTCATAGAGGCATACTAGGCTATAATAGGCTTAGGGAAACCCGTAAAATCTTCATGAAATTTACCTTCAATACAGCCCAAAATTAGGAAAATACCTGATGGTTAGCCCATGGCTTTTGGTGAAAATTTGCCCCAACGAAAAGGTTCCAAATAGGTTTTTAATCCACTCAGGACTGTTCATAGAGGAATACTAGGCTATAATAGGCTTAGGGAAACCTGTAAAATCACCATAAAATGTAACCTCCGAATCAGCCAAATATTGGAAAAAAGCCTGATGGTTAGCCCATGGTTTTTGGTCAAATTTGCCCAAAATCAATGGTTTCAAATAGGAATTTAAACCACTCAAGGCTGTTCATAGAGGCATACTAGGCTATAATAGGCTTAGGGAAACCCGTAAAATCTTCATGAAATTTACCTTCAATACAGCCCAAAATTAGGAAGATACCTGATGGTTAGCCCATGGCTTTTGGTGAAAATTTGCCCCAACGAAAAAGTTCCAAATAGGTTTTTAATCCACTCAGGACTGTTCATAGAGGCATACTAGGCTATAATAGGCTTAGGGAAACCTGTAAAATCACCATAAAATGTAACTTCAAAATCAGCCCAAAATTAGGTAAATACCTTATGGTTAGCCCATGGCTTTTGGTGAAAATTTGCCCCAACGAAAAAGTTCCAAATAGGTTTTTAATCCACTCAGGACTGTTCATAGAGGAATACTAGGCTATAATAGGCTTAGGGAAACCTGTAAAATCACCATAAAATGTAACCTCCGAATCAGCCAAATATTGGAAAAAAGCCTGATGGTTAGCCCATGGTTTTTGGTCAAATTTGCCCAAAATCAATGGTTTCAAATAGGGTTTTAAACCACTCAAGGCTGTTCATAGAGGCATACTAGGCTATAATAGGCTTAGGGAAACCCGTAAAATCTTTTTGAAATTTACCTTCAATACAGCCCAAAATTAGGAAAATACCTGATGGTTAGCCCATGGCTTTTGGTGAAAATTTGCCCCAACGAAAAGGTTCCAAATAGGTTTTTAATCCACTCAGGACTGTTCATAGAGGAATACTAGGCTATCATAGGCTTAGGGAAACCTGTAAAATCACCATAAAATGTAACCTCCGAATCAGCCAAATATTGGAAAAAAGCCTGATGGTTAGCCCATGGTTTTTGGTCAAATTTGCCCAAAATCAATGGTTTCAAATAGGGTTTTAAACCACTCAAGGCTGTTCATAGAGGCATACTAGGCTATAATAGGCTTAGGGAAACCCGTAAAATCTTCATGAAATTTACCTTCAATACAGCCCAAAATTAGGAAGATACCTGATGGTTAGCCCATGGCTTTTGGTGAAAATTTGCCCCAACGAAAAGGTTCCAAATAGGTTTTTAATCCACTCAGGACTGTTCATAGAGGCATACTAGGCTATAATAGGCTTAGGGAAACCTGTAAAATCACCATAAAATGTAACTTCCAAATCAGCCGAATATTGGAAAAAAGCCTGATGGTTAGCCCATGGTTTTTGGTCAAATTTGCCCCAACGAAATGGTTCCAAATAGGTTTTTAATCCACTCAGGACTGTTCATAGAGGCATACTAGGCTATAATAGGCTCAGGGAAACTCGTAAAATCATCATGAAAATGTACCTTCAAAATCAGCCCAAAATTAGGAAAATACCTGATGGTTAGCCCATGGTTTTTGGTGAAAATTTGCCCCAACGAAATGGTTCCAAATAGGTTTTTAATCCACTCAGGACCGTTCATAGAGGCATACTAGGCTATAATAAGCTTAGGGAAACCCGTAAAATCTTCATGAAATTTACCTTCAATACAGCCCAAAATTAGGAAGATACCTGATGGTTAGCCCATGGCTTTTGGTGAAAATTTGCCCCAACGAAAAGGTTCCAAATAGGTTTTTAATCCACTCAGGACTGTTCATAGAGGAATACTAGGCTATAATAGGCTTAGGGAAACCTGTAAAATCACCATAAAATGTAACCTCCGAATCAGCCAAATATTGGAAAAAAGCCTGATGGTTAGCCCATGGCTTTTGGTGAAAATTTGCCCCAACGAAAAGGTTCCAAGTAGGTTTTTAATCCACTCAGGACTGTTCATAGAGGAATACTAGGCTATAATAGGCTTAGGGAAACCTGTAAAATCACCATAAAATGTAACCTCCGAATCAGCGAAATATTGGAAAAAAGCCTGATGGTTAGCCCATGGCTTTTGGTGAAAATTTGCCCCAACGAAAAGGTTCCATATAGGTTTTTAATCCACTCAGGACTGTTCATAGAGGATTACTAGGCTATAATAGGCTTAGGGAAACCTGTAAAATCACCATAAAATGTAACCTCCGAATCAGCCAAATATTGGAAAAAAGCCTGATGGTTAGCCCATGGTTTTTGGTCAAATTTGCCCAAAATCAATGGTTTCAAATAGGGTTTTAAACCACTCAAGGCTGTTCATAGAGGCATACTAGGCTATAATAGGCTTAGGGAAACCCGTAAAATCTTCATGAAATTTACCTTCAATACAGCTTAAAATTAGGAAGATACCTGATGGTTAGCCCATGGCTTTTGGTGAAAATTTGCCCCAACGAAAAGGTTCTAAATAGGTTTTTAATCCACTCAGGACTGTTCATAGAGGAATACTAGGCTATAATAGGCTTAGGGAAACCTGTAAAATCACCATAAAATGTAACCTCCGAATCAGCCAAATATTGGAAAAAAGCCTGATGGTTAGCCCATGGTTTTTGGTCAAATTTGCCCAAAATCAATCGTTTCAAATAGGGTTTTAAACCACTCAAGGCTGTTCATAGAGGCATACTAGGCTATAATAGGCTTAGGGAAACCCGTAAAATCTTCATGAAATTTACCTTCAATACAGCCCAAAATTAGGAAGATACCTGATGGTTAGCCCATGGCTTTTGGTGAAAATTTGCCCCAACGAAAAGGTTCCAAATAGGTTTTTAATCCACTCAGGACTGTTCATAGAGGAATACTAGGCTATAATAGGCTTAGGGAAACCTGTAAAATCACCATAAAATGTAACCTCCGAATCAGCCAAATATTGGAAAAAAGCCTGATGGTTAGCCCATGGCTTTTGGTGAAAATTTGCCTTAACGAAAAGGTTCCAAATAGGTTTTTAATCCACTCAGGACTGTTCATAGAGGAATACTAGGCTATAATAGGCTTAGGGAAACCTGTAAAATCACCATAAAATGTAACCTCCGAATCAGCCAAATATTGGAAAAAAGCCTGATGGTTAGCCCATGGTTTTTGGTCAAATTTGCCCAAAATCAATGGTTTCAAATAGGGTTTTAAACCACTCAAGGCTGTTCATAGAGGCATACTAGGCTATAATAGGCTTAGGGAAACCCGTAAAATCTTCATGAAATTTACCTTCAATACAGCCCAAAATTAGGAAGATACCTGATGGTTAGCCCATGGCTTTTGGTGAAAATTTGCCCCAACGAAAAGGTTCCAAATAGGTTTTTAATCCACTCAGGACTGTTCATAGAGGAATACTAGGCTATAATAGGCTTAGGGAAACCTGTAAAATCACCATAAAATGTAACCTCCGAATCAGCCAAATATTGGAAAAAAGCCTGATGGTTAGCCCATGGTTTTTGGTCAAATTTGCCCAAAATCAATGGTTTCAAATAGGGTTTTAAACCACTCAAGGCTGTTCATAGAGGCATACTAGGCTATAATAGGCTTAGGGAAACCCGTAAAATCTTCATGAAATTTACCTTCAATACAGCCCAAAATTAGGAAGATACCTGATGGTTAGCCCATGGCTTTTGGTGAAAATTTGCCCCAACGAAAAGGTTCCAAATAGGTTTTTAATCCACTCAGGACTGTTCATAGAGGCATACTAGGCTATAATAGGCTTAGGGAAACCTGTAAAATCACCATAAAATGTAACTTCCAAATCAGCCCAAAATTAGGAAGATACCTGATGGTTAGCCCATGGTTTTTGGTGAAAATTTGCCTCAACGAAATGGTTCCAAATAGGTTTTTAATCCACTCAGGACTGTTCATAGAGGCATACTAGGCTATAATAGGCTTAGGGAAACCTGTAAAATCACCATAAAATGTAACTTCCAAATCAGCCCAAAATTAGGAAGATACCTGATGGTTAGCCCATGGTTTTTGGTGAAAATTTGCCTCAACGAAATGGTTCCAAATAGGTTTTTAATCCACTCAGGACTGTTCATAGAGGCATACTAGGCTATAATAGGCTTAGGGAAACCTGTAAAATCACCATAAAATGTAACTTCCAAATCAGCCGAATATTGGAAAAAAGCCTGATGGTTAGCCCATGGTTTTTGGTCAAATTTGCCCCAACGAAATGGTTCCAAATAGGTTTTTAATCCACTCAGGACTGTTCATAGAGGCATACTAGGCTATAATAGGCTCAGGGAAACTCGTAAAATCATCATGAAAATGTACCTTCAAAATCAGCCCAAAATTAGGAAAATACCTGATGGTTAGCCCATGGTTTTTGGTCAAATTTGCCCCAACGAAATGGTTCCAAATAGGTTTTTAATCCACTCAGGACTGTTCATAGAGGCATACTAGGCTATAATCGGCTTAGGGAAACCCGTAAAATCTTCATGAAAGGTACCTTTAAAATCAGCCCAAAATTAGGAAAATACCTGATGGTTAGCCCATGGTTTTTGGTGAAAATTTGCCCCAACGAAATGGTTCCAAATAGGTTTTTAATCCACTCAGGACTGTTCATAGAGGCATACTAGGCTATAATAGGCTTAGGGAAACCTGTAAAATCACAATAAAATGTAACTTCCAAATCAGCCGAATATTGGAAAAAAGCCTGATGGTTAGCCCATGGTTTTTGGTCAAATTTGCCCCAACGAAATGGTTCCAAGTAGGTTTTTAATCCACTCAGGACTGTTCATAGAGGCATACTAGGCTATAATAGGCTCAGGGAAACTCGTAAAATCATCATGAAAATGTACCTTCCAAATCAGCCGAATATTGGAAAAAAGCCTGATGGTTAGCCCATGGTTTTTGGTCAAATTTGCCCCAACGAAATGGTTCAAACTAGGTTTTTAATCCACTCAGGACTGTTCATAGAGGCATACTAGGCTATAATAGGCTTAGGGAAACCCGTAAAATCTTCATGAAATGTACCTTCAAAATCAGCCCAAAATTAGGAAAATACCTGATGGTTAGCCCATGGTTTTTGGTGAAAATTTGCCCAAACGAAATGGTTCCAAATTGGTTTTTAATCCACTCAGGACTGTTCATAGAGGCATACTAGGCTATAATAGGCTTAGGGAAACCTGTAAAATCTTCATGAAATTTACCTTCAAAATCAGCCCAAAATTAGGAAAATACCTGATGGTTAGCCCATGGTTTTCGTGGAAAATTTGCCCCAAAGAAATGGTTCCAAATAGGTTTTTAATCCACTCAGGACTGTTCATAGAGGCATACTAGGCTATAATACGCTTAGGGAAACCCGTAATATCATCATGAAATTTACCTTCAAAATCAGCCCAAAATTAGGAAAATACCTGATGGTTAGCCCATGGTTTTCGTGGAAAATTTGCCCCAAAGAAATGGTTCCAAATAGGTTTTTAATCCACTCAGGACTGTTCATAGAGGCATACTAGGCTATAATAGGCTTAGGGAAACCCGTAAAATCTTCATGAAATTTACCTTCAATACAGCCCAAAATTAGGAAGATACCTGATGGTTAGCCCATGGCTTTTGGTGAAAATTTGCCCCAACGAAATGGTTCCAAATAGGTTTTTAATCCACTCAGGACCGTTCATAGAGGCATACTAGGCTATAACAGGCTTAGGGAAACCCGTAAAATCTTCATGAAATGTACCTTCAAAATCAGCCCAAAATTAGGAAGATACCTGATGGTTAGCCCATGGTTTTCGTGGAAAATTTGCCCCAACGAAATGGTTCCAAATAGGTTTTTAATCCACTCAGGACCGTTCATAGAGGCATACTAGGCTATAATAGGCTTAGGGAAACCCGTAATATCATCATGAAATTTACCTTCAAAACAGCCCAAAATTAGGAAAATACCTGATGTTGCCCATGGTTTTTGGCGAAAATTTGCCCCAACGAAATGGTTCCAAATAGGTTTTTAATCCACTCAGGACTGTTCATAGAGGCATACTAGGCTATAATACGCTTAGGGAAACCCGTAATATCATCATGAAATTTACCTTCAAAATCAGCCCAAAATTAGGAAAATACCTGATGGTTAGCCCATGGTTTTCGTGGAAAATTTGCCCCAAAGAAATGGTTCCAAATAGGTTTTTAATCCACTCAGGACTGTTCATAGAGGCATACTAGGCTATAATAGGCTTAGGGAAACCCGTAAAATCTTCATGAAATTTACCTTCAATACAGCCCAAAATTAGGAAGATACCTGATGGTTAGCCCATGGCTTTTGGTGAAAATTTGCCCCAACGAAAAGGTTCCAAATAGGTTTTTAATCCACTCAGGACTGTTCATAGAGGAATACTAGGCTATAATAGGCTTAGGGAAACCTGTAAAATCACCATAAAATGTAACCTCCGAATCAGCCAAATATTGGAAAAAAGCCTGATGGTTAGCCCATGGTTTTTGGTCAAATTTGCCCAAAATCAATGGTTTCAAATAGGGTTTTAAACCACTCAAGGCTGTTCATAGAGGCATACTAGGCTATAATAGGCTTAGGGAAACCTGTAAAATCGCCAAAACATTTTCCTTTAAAATCAGCCAAACATTTGAAAAAGGTTGACGGTTTATTTCTAAGATATATAATTTTTGGTAGAAATGATACAAATAATACCTATTTAGATTAGAATGCTTTGGTGGTCAAGTGGACTAAGTATAGGGCCGCAGTTTTATAGATCATAGTTCGATTCTTCGTAAGGTACGTCTTTTGATTTCTAAACTTTTTAATGTTCGGTAAAATGATATAAAAGTAATACTTAGTATGCTATATAGGACCTGTAGACGTACAAAGTCCACGATAGATTTTCCACTCAGAAGAACATTTAATTTTAAAGAGAAATGGGAGTGCTTTCACTTAGGAGAATAAGGTAAGATTAAGATATCATATGTTTTATAAAAATGGTACAAAAATAGTACCTTTCTCTTAAGGAAATCTTTGATGGCCGAGTTGACTTAGCCAAGGGTTTAGATGTTTTGACCAAATTTTGACTTGCTATTAAGTAAGACTCTTCGTTTCTAAGATGTATGATACTGGGTAAAAATGATATAAGAGTAATACTCTTTCATTCCACAGTTCGACTCTTCGTAAGGTAAGACTTGATTCTAAGATTGATAATAATTGGTGAAAATGATACAATAGTAATACCTCTTTTGTTAAGACAGCTTGGATGGCCCAGTGGATAAAGCCAAGGGCTCTGTGTGCTTGGACCGTAGTTCGACTCCTGGTAGAATAAGACTTTTGATTTCTAAACTCTGAATAGAAATGATATCAACTTCAAACCTATTCTGTCGGTGAGCTCCGGGTGGTGTGCAGGCAGAGTGCTTGTATCACAGTCGAAGGGTCGAGGGTTCGATCCTGAGATATACCTGGAGTGAACCAATCCCCTGGCGACATTCCAAAAAGTGGCGTTGGCTCCACAGGAATTGTCAAGAGGGGCGTCAGGGGTTGGGGGTGTCCCCTGGCGGTTCCCTGGGAGAGGAACTAGGGGATTTTGAAGAAATTTTGAAAATTACAAAAAAAAACTAACGAAACCTCACTAATAAGTTCAAATGAGAAACTAGTTTCGTTTAGTTAGTTTATAAACTGTAGTGTAGTTAGTAAATATACTAAACTTACTAACTACACTATACTTTACAAACTAACTAAACTAAACAAAATCGAAGCGAAAAAACGAAAAAAGAAACTACACTATACGAAACTAAACTAAGAAATGAAAGTGAAAAACTATAGTTTCTATACGTGAACTTCTTAGCTTCTTTAGTTGTTTAGTAAGTATATGTTAAGTAAACGATAGTGTAGTTTACATAGTGTAGTCTAATTATGTAACTTAATTTTTTTCGTAATTTTCAAAATTTCTTCAAAATCCCCTAGTTCCTCTCCCAGGGAGCCGCCAGGGGAGACCCCCGACCCCTGGCGCCCCTCTCGACAATTCCTGTGGAGCCAATGCCACTTTTTGGAATGCCAAGGGGATTTTGGATCGCTTCAGGATACAACCGTATATCTCAGGATCGAACCCTCGACCCTTCGACTGTGATACAAGCACTCTGCCTGCACACCACCCGGAGCTCACCGACAGAATAGGTTTGAAGTTGATATCATTTTTATCCAAAGTTTAGAAATCAAAAGTATCATCTTACGAGGAGTCGAACTACGGTCAAAGCACGCAGAGCTTTTCGCTTTATCCACTCGGCCATCCAAGCTTTCTTAATGAGGGAGGTATTATTATTGTATCATTTTCACCAAACATTATAAATCTTAGGAATCAAAAGTCTTACCTCACTAGGAATCGAGCTACGGCCTGTACAACTGCAGCCCTTGTTTGTCCACTGGACCAGACAAGTTTTCTTAATGAGAGAGGTATTACAATGATATCATTTACACCAAACATCATCAATCTTAGAATCAAAACTCTTACCTACCGAGACATTGAACTACGGTTTGTACACCTAAAGTCTTAGCCCACTTGGCCACACAAAGCTTTTTAGATGCGATAGGCATTACTTTTACATCATTTTTACCAAACACTATAAATCTTTGAAATCAAAAGTCTTCCCTTTCAAAGAGTCGAACTATGGTCCTGTCAATTAAGGCCCTTCAATTAGACCACTTGGCCATCAAAGCTCTCTTAGTGATAAAGATATCACTTTTGTATCATTTTACCAAACATTAAAAAATCTTAGAAATTCCAAAAAATATCCAAATAAAGTCTTGCCTTACTTGGAGTTGAACTATGGTCTGTACAACTACAGCCCTTGGTTTAGTCCAATTTGCCATCCAAGCTTTGTAAATGAGAAAGATATTACTTTTGTATCATTTTCACCAAAAATCATCAATCTTAGAAATCAAAAGTCTTGCTTTATGAGAACTATAACTATGCTCTGAATAACTAAAACCCTTATTGGCTGATTTTGAAGGAGAATATTTTTGGTGATTCTACCCGTTTTTAAAGGCTATTATAACCCAATTTTGCTCCCTAAATAGTCCCGAATGGATAAGCATATCTGGAACCATTTATTTTGGGAAAATTTTGACCAAACACCATTTGTTAACCATGAGGCTCATTTCAATTTTTACTAGTTCTCTGGAAGTAGAAAAGCATAATATTTAATCTATAAGTTTATTAAAAGTTATTTGCAACTATTTCACTATGTTGATTATTTCTACTCTGTTAAGGCCAAATTTCAAATTTTGCCATCAAAATATACCCTGACTGATGCCAGTTACCTTCAACAGTGCACTATTAACATTATTTCAATACTTGATTACCTGAAATATCTTAAACCTCACATTTGATTTTTTTCTTGTTTAACAGATTTGTGAACTCTCTAATGATTTTATCAGTTCTTGATTTGCTGTTTCACATCGAACAAGTTTTCTTTGCAGGATCCTGAAAGCATTTCTGCCAAAGATACAAGGATCCAGGCACCAATATTCCAATCATTTTAAAGGGTCTTTCCTTGGTAGCTCATACTTGCAGAGGCTGAAATAGCAAGTTTGTCAGAATCATCAAGTGTGATGTTGCCCCGCTTTTTCTTTGATAGTAATATCATTGTCAATTTTTATACTTGAAACAAACAAAATGTTAAGAACTACTTTGAACATACGAGGAGCTACATAACTTTGAAATCAGGCAAAATAGAAATTCCTAGATAGAATTATTTGTGATCAGGGGCGGATCCAAGGGGGGGGGGGCGGGCGGGAGGGCCATAGCCCCACCAACAAACGATAAAATTTCAAAGATCAAAAATTTCCGAAAAAACGAAGTGCAACACAATGACTAGGCAGTAAAATGAACTAGGTGATGTTTTGAACATAACAGCGTAACAAGAAAACATTACCCACGTACCTAAAATTGAAATTAATCATATATCATCTTACGTCTCAGGTGGTTGAGTGAATCCCCAAAAATGTAAAGTTTTAAGTATATCATATAAGTTTTAAGTATATCATATAAGTTTTAAGAATATCTGTGGTAGCGTTCTAGAGCACAAATCTAGGGGTCGTGAGTTCGAGTCCTACTCGGGTCATTTTCATCACAAATTATCTCGATTGATTTTCCAAATCCTGCTTCTCCTCAAGTTTACTTCCGCACTTAAGCTACGCTGTTATAAATTGGGGTAATGCCCCAAAGTGTGCAACCATAAAACTGAATAAAAGTCTTAAAAAAGCAGTTAGAATTATGACCTTTTCAGGTTTTAAAGAAAGCTCAAAGCCTTTATTTACAAAGTTAGGTATACTAAACTTTGAAAATATTCATAAGTTAGAAGCTGCTAAATTTATGTATGACATTAGTATCAACAGTTTAGCATCCCCCATAAGTGGCTTATTCCAAAAAACAAAAACAAGACACAACTACAAAACCCGTCAAGCTACCAAAAATGAATTTTCCTTTCCTTTGGTAAATACAGAATGTCGAAAAAAGTCTATTGCTTTTAATGGCATTAAAATATGGAATGAAATTCCACTCGAAATTCGCTCAATGTCAAATAAAGCATTATTTAAAAGAAATCTTTTTCAATGGTTACTACAAAACTCTTAAAAAATATCCAAATTTTGCAAACCTTTGAACCCGTCCCCCTCCCCCTCTTTTTACTCTGTTTTTCTTTATTTTCGTATTTTTTATTTTTATCATATATTGCTGTTATGTTCTGTTCGAATTTTCAATTCAAATCTTGTAAAATGACTTACGTAATAATTCAATCTATATGCGTGTAATAATTTTATTTAACTTTAGCTTCAAACTTGTCTATTCTTAACAGTTCATATCAAAGAGGGCACTGGGCTCGAAAACCTTTATGGTTTATCTCAGTGTCCTTGACAACATATATTGTAATTTTATTAATTTTTCAGTACTTTGTAATACAAATTATTTTTTATGTATACTTAGATATTTACCTGTAAGATTGTTGTTCAATTAAATGGATTTGATTTGATTTGATACTTCCTGCAACTCTATCCAGTGATGGGACTGCGATGGTCTCCCTGGTGCGAGAGAGTCGTCGCCCTTCGGCAGGTCCAGTGTAGTGTCAAAGAGCCCGGATAGGTTCGTCTCTGCATTTGGTGAGTGGTGGTGCAACAATTTGTGTGAATGAAATAGCCTGGGTTTCTCGTAACCCCGGTTGCGCAGTGGTAGCGTTCTAGAGTTCAAATCTAAGGGTCGTGGGTTCGAGTCCTACTCGGGTCATTTTCATTCTCACAAATTATCTCGATTAATTTTCCAAATCCTGCTTCTCCTCAAGTTTATATCATATATCTTTTTAGGAAATTAATTCGAAACTAAATAAATTGACCAAACCCAAACCTTAGAAATATAACCCCAAATATTAACCACACACATATAGTAGCAGCTCTAAGTGATTAATTTTTCCCAGATAATTTATTTTGAAGCTAATCATGAAGGATCTAACATACCCCCTCTCTTCGCGCTCTGGTACCCAGATTATTTGAAAATGAAAGTTATTACAAGCTCAGTTCATTTTTCTTTGATGTCTTTGCATTGCATTACTATAAAAGATCCTTTATAGAAACTTACTCCTTTCTTCATGATTTAGCCCAGCTAATGTTTCAAAGATGCACCCACTCTAAGGATTTTTTACATAATTTGAAAAGAGGCTTACTTTCTTGTAGAATATTGAAATTACAATTCTTGTAAAAATGATGGAAACTATTATAATTGGGATACATAGTGCAGAAATTAAAAAGAGCGTTGCCAGCGTTCTAAGCTGGTTTGAAGGGCGTGGCTCCGAAAAAGTTTCTGGCCCCCTTAGTTATTTCTGATTAATGACTTTTTAAAACACTTGTGCATTGAATTGCGAAGACAATTCCTTCAAAAACTCCTTGCTTACATCAGTCAACCCCCAAGTCATAAATAATTTCTCCCTCAAATATTGTTTTGAATGAAAGTGTTGGGTCTTTGTAAAGATCTACAGACTAATAATTCTAGATGCTACTTTCAAATGCCTCTACCCCCTTCAGCTTATCGAATTATAGATTTTAAGTTAAGTGTATAGACGAAAATTTAGTTTTAGAAGTTTCAGTTAAACTGCATTAGTTATAAGCATTTTAGTCTATAGTTTTTATAACTTTGTTGTTTACAGTGAATCTTTTATACCATCATCTATAATTGCTTATTGTTATGAAATATGGCTTCTGTAAAATTTCCTAAATTTTCTCACCAAAATTATGTTTTGTAAGTTGTCTGACACAAGTTATAGGAATTTCCATCTAGGGTCTAGGCGGGAGAAACCCTACAGTTAAGGTATGACTGGCTACTTCTTTGGAACATTTCTTCAAAAAATCTTGGAATTATTTCCACAATGATCAAATATACCATACTTCACTTTGATTTGTTGTATAGATTTTCAACTCTGTTTTGCTTAGTAGCAAACTGGCTTAGAGACTCTAGTAGTTGGTGCAGGAGTATCCGTACACTTTTACAAGTGAAAAATAATTCAATTGAATCTATTCTAAAATCTTCACTGGATAAACGTTAGTTTAATACTCGATAAGGAAAAGCTCTACAGCAAAAAAGAGCAGACAGTATCAAGTTTTTTATCTAATGGTTAACAAATTATTTCATTCAAGTTACTTGTTGAACTAAAAAATTATCTGCAAAGTTCAACTCCCGCTGTATGGTTTCCAACTATGATACGGACCTCACAACATATCAACATATATGGCCTGAAATGTAGGGACCTGACCTATATGGCCAAATTCAGAATAACAGAAACAATATGTGTATTAGTCCACAATAGATATCTATCATCAGATTAGGTAAATTAGGGGGCAAAGCTTGAATTCGAAGTCATTAAGAAAGCATGCAATAGCGTCCCTAGTTTAATATGCCCCAAGATTTGAAAATTTACAAAAACATGCAAAGCAGATTTGAGATAAGCACCCCAAAATCATAGCCTGGGACAGCAGCAAAATCATAGGAGTGTGTCACTTGGGGTTTCTGTTTTGCAATGCTTCCTATTTTTCTTATTCTTGGAGTTCCTGGCTCCATAACAGCCATGTTATGCCTCCAGATTTAAAAATGTACCCCAGACTTGCCTTGTCCTTTAACTTTCAGCTAAATCATAGGATGGTGCTTGTCACTACCCCCAATGCCCCAAAGTTTGAAAAAATAGGAAAACGGTATGCAGATTCAAGATCAGCACCCTAGGCTTTTGTTACCTTATAATTTCAACAAAATTGGAGAAATGGGCTTGTTTTAGATTGTTGCCCCCATTACCCCAAAATATGCCCCTGGATTTGAAAATTTAGAAAAAAGGTATGCAGATTTGAGATCAGCACTTCAAACTTGACATAACCTATAACTTTTTCAAAATAAGAAAATTGACCTTGTTTTGGATTGTTGCCCCCTACCCCCAAAAAACGCCCCCAGATTTGAAAATGCAGAAAAAGAAAATGAAGATTCAAGATCAGCACCTCAACCTTGTCGTACGATAGATAATTTTTAGCAAAATAGGAGCATTTAGCGCTTGTTTTGGATTGTTGCCCCTATATTACCCTGATACCCCCCAGCATTAGGGATTCGTTCGTACCGACTTCAAGTTCAAGCTTTGCAGCCCCCTAATTTACCCCTTCCGATCATAGAAAATTATTGGTGATCAACTAACATCTTGCTTCTGTTAAATCTGGGTTGTATATGTAAGGACCCTTTTTGTCAGGCCGTATATGTAAGGTGGGCCGTATATGAAAGGTGCATATGTAACGTTACCACTATACTTGACACTAGGCCTAGCCTTAAAAGTCACAGCTTTGAAATTTTGCTGTCATTTTGAATCCGCCTGTGCAATAATTTCGAGAGTATAGTTTAAAACACTGAATATTGTTTACCTCACTCTTCTTCTTGGTTAGCAGTTATTTCCAAGCTTCAAAATCACTTTTTGCTACTTGTACCTGTATGCGATTGAATTTATATCATTTTCGACCGGCCTAAATTTGCCATCAGCAATTAGAAGTTCACTGACGCTTCTAACTCCCATCGAACGTCTAGATTTCAAAATTTGAAGAAACACATCCTTCGTTGAGCTAGAAAGTTCATTTCCCAGGCCTTTGTAGTTCCCCCCATTCTTCATAGAACTCCCTCGAGCGGTAATCTAGTTCCTCGCAAATCAGCGGCAAATCGGCCGCCATTTCTAACAACAACAACAGCAACATGAAATTCGGTAGTGATTTCCCACATGCACCCACATGCTTGCTCTACTCAAAGCTGAAATATATCGTATTTTACAAATACTCTTTTATTCTTTTTATGTCCATATTCAGTTTAATATTTATACACCTCTATTTCTCTAAAGTATCTTACTGCTTCTTGTAAAGCATTCTTTTTTAACTCCGCACATCGATCCGAAACTTTTCCCGGGAACCAAATTTGTTTGTATCAAGAGCATTTCATGAGTACACTGCAGGGTTTTCAGTCAATGATTTCCCTTCTAATGTTTTGGATTATTGATTGACATTAAAAATGAAAAAGTGAAAGCCCTGCGTCTGGTTGTAAACCCTGCAGTGCACTCATTCTGCGATGAATTTTCGGTGCTTTCTCCACCAAATTTCCTTTCACTGTGTTCAACCAGTGCTTTCATTTTTAGCAACGCCGAGTTGATGCTGTTAGATGGGAATGTCATGAGAATATGAGACAGGTCTCCCAAACGGGCGAGTTTCTCTTACTGTAGGTTCTCTGGGATGAGCGACCAAAAATTGAGATCTTTGAAAGCGATAACACCCAGGAATTTAGCTTCAGTAAGCCTTGTCATGCATTATTTACCGGAACACGGAACACGGAACACGGAACAACCTTCCGTTCCAGCATCGAAGAACCAACATTTGATTTTGCTCATTTATACAGCGAACTTTACGAAAAATTACGTTAACTCAGTGCGGTGGAGGGATACTATCATCAGTACACTGTTGATAACACCCCACAGTACTGATGATATCCCCACAGTACTGAATATATCCTCAACAGTACCGATGGTATCCCTCCATAGTATTGTAGAGACCCCAGAAGTACTGATGATATTGAAGAGAGTTTTGATGTTAATGATTATATTGAATTTTGTAGCAAAGATAATATTACTTACTTTACTAGGTAATAACATTATTACAGCCGTCGAACGCAATTTAAAACTCATTTGAAAACATAACCCGAGTTTATCTTCTTCCTCCACACTTTTCTTTTCATAAGAACAATATTATAAGAACACGAGCCTCGAATTTTGCCAAAATTTAAGAACAAGCTGAGAATAAACTGAGGCCGACAATTTTTCGCTCAAGAAAATGGTTCTAAAAAATAACCCTAAGACAGAAAAAACTACAAATCAAACAGAGGGACAGCATACTGGTATGTCAGACAGGTCAAAGAATTCAAAATTTGCAACAGTTGAAAGGAAATTTCCTTCTAAGTGGAAGCACTACCAGTTCTCTTTAACACAACTGCAAAAATAGGCTCCCAAAACCCGAAAGTAAGAACAATCTAAGAACATTTTAGGTTGAAAATATAGAAATATTTAAGAACAGCTTCAAACAAATTTTACTGGTTCTTATGAAAGAGAGTGTAGCGTGAAACGATACCCCCTAAAATAATGAAAATATACGAAACATTACTATTGAAAATTAATATAAAGAGGGGTTATTTTCGTCAGCTACTCTCTTACAGAACGGATTTGGCAAATTCTAAGCAATAGAAGACCATTCCACAAAAGATGGCAGACCTCATTTCACAATGCATGATGGGAATTAACCCCTTAGCAACGCGCAGTTACCAAAATTGCAACGGCCTAAATCTCTAAAAGTTGAAAATAAGCTGCAATCGTTAGTTTAGGTAACTGGATGTTTAAGGAGCGGATTCTTATTTTACGTGAAAGGTCTGAATGACGCAAGACGTAAGAAGAATGTACAGATCCTGAGGTTCGTCCCATTTTTATGTGTGAATGATAAAGAACCGCTTGGGATTCGAGCCCACGACCTTTGAGCGTCCACCTCCATCACTCTATTTCACTCATTTTTTCTGATACGAAACCGTTTATTGCAAAGCGTAGGGTGAGATTTTTGAAAAAAGGAAACTTTTTATATCGTCTTTACGGGAAAGGATGTAAAAAACAGCCCTAGGCACATTGCAGCCCTAAAATTGGATAACGTTGAGGCTTGAGAAGGAAACTTGAGAGGAAGTAGAATTTGGAACGCCAAATGAAACTAATCAAATTCTGATCCATTGGATTGGATTGGGTTTCGAAATCCTACTCCATCTCCAGGTCTAAGATGTTCGATATTATTTGATGAATTATTTTGGAGTTTTCCAATGCAAGTCTCGGACTGAAGCGCAGATCGGTATAGAGGAGGGGTTGTTGTCACCCCCTCAAACTTTATAACTTTCTAATGTTGTAGCATCATTCCTACACTGTTTGAAACTAGTTGACTGGGAGTTTATTAACAGATACAGTAAAAACACGCAACTAAGAACCTCTTAGCTTAAGATTTCAAAATTTTGACCCTATTCTAAAGGCAAAAATTACAAATTGTACGTTTAAAGGTTGTTAGTTTTTACCAAGAATAATAATGGCATTTAAGGAGTTTTCATAAGCCTACCAACAACAATTAACCATCATTACTACTTTTAACTACAATTTATTTGAAAACCTGTTTAGGCTAACTCGAAATGTAGGTTCTTAGTTGCGAGTTTTTACCCTATCTTTTGGTAACTACCAGCATACAGGAGAGATTGATACTGTTGTTGTTTTGTTTACCATGTGGTGTACGCATCTGGTGTGCGGAGGTCTATTTCTTTGGGAAATCCCTGTCTGTTTTGAGGCTGAATTACCGGGGGCTGACCAATAACGATTTTATATTAGTTTAGCTACAATCCTCACCTAAAGGTCTTGAGAAACAATGACGATTTTGGCAATATTTCAATCATGGTGCTATCAGCCTGTAAGATGATGTTTGAGGCCCCCCCTAAACCAACGTTGATACTAGGTCTGGATATCCCTGGAGGATGTTGCAGATGCATATCCGCACAAAACAAACATCTGAAACAACATTATTTAGGGGAAGATAGGGGTCTTTCTTCGACTAATAATTCACTAATAATTCATGGCAATCAAGCACTGTCTCATACCTTTTGGCGAGGATTGTAGCTGGGTCCAATTTGCCCGGGGAAATGATTAACCACGTGTTACTGCTTTCACAGTGTGGCAGAGGACAATACGCTCAGCACAGCGCTCCCTCCTTACCTGTACATATGACATCAATCCATATACTCATAGCTATCGGACTTGACGCTGCGAGGATGTAATTTTTCTGCGGCGTTTTCACGCAGAACGTAGTCTTACTACTGGGACTCTTTTTCATGCTACTGTCTACATACACCTCTTGGATTGCCTGGAAGTAAATAACTCCTTTCGCCTTGGTTTTTCTTTCGTCCTGATAGTAACACAGAGCGCGCAGCTTGCGGTCGAAGACAAACCATCGTTTAGGCCACGATGTATGAAAGCGAGATTTGCTCATTTTCGATAAGTAGCCTCGACATGAGTATTTGTTGATTTTTACTGAAGGGCAGTTTTCAATGATGTGTCCTGCGGCTATGATGTGATGCAGTAGATGGATGTCTTCCGTCAACGAGGAGCCTGGGAACGAGCGAATCGACGGGGTCTGAAAAAAGAAGAGAATGAGAGTTAAAAGACTTTGCAGAAATATAACAAAAATTCATAAAGTCAAGAAGCACTAGCTATCACCCAGGAGAACGCCTGCAGTGTGGAGGATGTTCAGTACTCTGGAGGGATACCATCAGTACTTGAAGAACATTCAGTACTTTGGGGAAGACTAGAAACACTTTGGGTATTACCTCAGCAGTACTTATGATATTCCCAATAGTACTAAGGGTAGTTATCCCTTTAGAGCCTAGAAAAGCTATATGGCCAATGAATAGTCTTCTAGTTGTCTTACTTAGTTAAAATCGTTCTAACTTTAATTGTCTCCTTTTGTCAGTGTCTCGTTCTGCTCTACTAGCAAATTAGTCAAATGACTTACATTGACAAATTTCTTACATTCTTCTTTATTAGTGTTGGTGCAATTTCTCACCTGCTCTACAAGATCGCTGGCCTGATGCAATGATAATACAATGCCAATCGTTCGGGTATTTGAACTATCTCTCTGATGACTTTGATGTAGCGTAGCCCATGTTTTGGTAGAAGATCATTTTTGCTACACAGATATTTTCGTTATCCAGATTATTCGGGGGAGGTGCAACAAAATTGGATTTCCTTCGACTTCTACGGACTAAGTCTCATCCAGTGATAGATAATAGTGCAACAATTGGCTGAATATCGAAAACCTAATCCGATTTGGTATTCTTGTCATCACCCTGGGGAACGTCTACCGTGGAGACTGTTTAGAGCTGTCTGTGGAGCGATACCATCGGTACTGTGGGATGAAACCATCAGTACATTGGAGGATGTTCAATACTGTAGAGTGTGTTACTGTGGAGTCAGTACTGTGGGATGATACTATCAGTACAATGAAGGATGTTCAGTACAGTGAAGATTGTCCAGTGCTGTGCAGAGATACTATCAGTACATTGGAGGGTATTAAGTAACATTGAGACTATCCAGTAATGTGGGAGTAATATCCCCGGTACTAATGGTATTCATCAACAGTACTAAAGACCTTCCACAGTACTGCAAAGACGCTCTTCAGGGTAGTAATGGCATATAAGATGTCCTAACCCAGAAAGCCTGAGGAGAAAGTTTGAAAATAGATGCGAATGAGAAGAAACTGCAACTCACATAAGACGGAATGCGATGCTTCATATGCGATGATGAAGTAGAACTTCTTAGCTCTAACTGGTGCTGTTTCTTCTCCTCGAATTTCGCCTTGTTTTCTTCGTTTCTTTCCTTCTCTTCCAACCTTCTTTCGATTTCTAATCTTCTCAGTCGTTCTTCGCTCAGAGTTTTCTCAAGAGTCTTTAGTTTCTCTTTCTCGTCGGATAAAGATTTCTCCAGGACGCCTTCGTTGACTTTTTCGTGCTCCAACTCCCTTTCAAGCTGAACCCTTCGCTCTCTCTCCCTTTTCAGGTCTTCTAGCTCTTTTTCTTTTTGCTGAAATAAGATTTGAAATATTGTTATTCAAACGAGTAAAGGAATTCAAACGGGTGAAAATGGCTAAAGACACAAATTGTGCTCAAGAAGCAGGCAACAATCTAAGGAATGACCATCACTGCACTAATTACAAATATAGTGGCTGCCCTGGTATACAGTAAGGAGAGTGGGAAAGAAGTTTAAAGAATATCGTTCAGAGTGATGCCAAACCAAATATCCCCTAGCATGGGAGATGGTAGAGAAATAAGCTAAAATGCTATTAATGCTTAAAACCTTGAATAATGTTATGTTTTTACGTTGCGTCTAGTTTTTTGCTTGATGGGACATTCATCACTGCACAGATTCTAGTTTAACAATGCACAATTTCGAATCATTACTGCAAAAATAAGTCATCAATGCTCAGATTTATCTAGAGCCTTAGGTAATTGCCTGCAAAGAAGTACAACAGAACAACAAGCGTCATATTTTGTTGAAAAGAAACTGAAGGACGAAGAATGGGGAAGGACAAGTGGTTAAATCCCTTAAAACTTGTTCACAGGGTCTTGGGTTCGAGCAAATCTTCATGCTTGTCACATTAAGTGTAAGGAGGGAGTTGGCCAGCCCTCTTTACTGTCAGGCAAAAAGGTGAAAAGAATGAGGAGCTCACTTTTAGAGGAAGAAAAAGAGTCACACAGCTCGCTACTGAGTAAGCCCTTCGCACATAACGTTATGATTTAAGTAAGCGTATTTGCCTATAAACAATGTGCTCCTGGTCATTACCACGATTGCTGTGTAGCAGATCATAAACAAAACCGTTTCACCGAATTCATCAAGCCTAGAGTCTGGGATTCTGGTATTTTGGTCACACAAGCACGACAGTTAACTAATGAACAAGACATATTCTCCGCAATTATGCACAAGAAAGGCTTGTTCTCGCATATCATAATCATCATTCTAATTCTAGGCAAAATTAAGAAAGAATCTAATTGCATGTAGCCAATGACCCAGATCCCTTCTCCTATGCCTATCAGACTAACTCCAATTAAGCTGGGCTGAGCATTTCGTAACCACGGGCATTGAAATCTCAACCACAAACATAAGTCATTTATCGTAAAGGCTTTTGAGTGGATAAGTAGATACAATACATCTGGTGTACAGAACGCAACTATTGAGCCATCGTAATCAGCTGCGACGTTCTTAATTGGGTCATTTGTTGATTTTAGTTCGAATGTTCCATGCACATGTTTAAAAAGATGTTACATGTTTTGCATACGGGCTGTGTCAGTGGAAATTATGGCATGTTAATTTTTTTCAATAAGCAACAAGGCAATCCAGCACCTCGCCCTAGACTGAGGGTATTTTTCTTAACAACCTTTGACCGGTACAGAACTTGAGGATAAAAGCATTTAACGAAGACTACGACTCTCTTGGTTTACTTTACAAGCCTCTTTTTGCCGGGAAAATGCAGATGAATGGATTTCGGGGAAGGGGGTGTTAGCTAGTCTGATGTTCTTATCAAAATGTTTAGCAACGGTGAAGGTCTTGACCCAAAGTCCAGTTGCTTATTGAAAACAGTGTAATTCTGTAATGAGCAGACTTATTGAGTATAAATTTCTATAAGAACAAATATTTCTGATATCAGCCTGCCTTTCTCTCATTTTTGAGGAGACTTTTCACCAATTCAAAACCCCTTCCCTTAGTAATAATTTAGATGCTTTATGAGATTTTTGAAATGTCTTTTAAACAAAATGTGTATCGAGTATAAATCAACGCATGGAACACAAAGTACCCGAAATCTTCCCTCCTCTATGAATTAGTGGGAATAGTGGCGTATTTCAAGGTGTAATGAGCAGTTTTCCAGGTATGAGTTTGTTAAATATGAACTAACCCATAAACAACTAAAATTAAAAACAAAAAATTAGCATAAGGACATCTAAAGTAGCTGAAATTTTCCCTCCTCTCCAAATAAGTTGAAATTGTGCTATATTAAATGGCGTGATGCAAAGACCTGACAGGTATTAAATAAAGAGCCTCAACTCTTCCCTGCTAATTTGAGTTACATCGAGGAATATACCATAGAGATCCGGAGCTTATCTGAAAATACTTGAGAGGCATCGGCATTTCATTACCTAGATGATGGCAGCGTCTAGTGCTTGCCACACCCTTCTTATCACCATTTTGAGAGATTAGGCCAAAGATAGAACAGACAAGTGTTGTCTGGTTGGGTTTTTAATTGATTAAACTGACCAGTGTATAGCAAGATGTTTATACTAATGTAAAGATGCTTATATTTAGATAGATGGATATAGAATGATTTCATAGAAGATTTGGACGGAAGCATGCATTTTTTCGCGCATGCATACGGATATTTATGATTTCACTTGATAAGATACCACTACTGTAAGCTTATAATATTCTTATATTTATCGTGGAATTTTTGAGAAAAAAAAATTCTAATGTAATTGTTAGTATCTAGAGTTAACGGAAGGAATAATTGTTGGGTATGGTTAGCCTATTTATTTACACGATCCACACCAAACCATCTTTAATCACAACTGAACATAAACCCTCTCGACTCTATCAAAAGCAATAATACCCTACCTCTGACTACTTAAAAACTATCCCAAAAATGCATTTGTTTCACTTTTGGGACACTAGAAACTCGTGAGTTTCGTTGAAAACCCTTCAAGGAACAAGATCACTATACAATTCTTTTCTCTATGGGGTGGTAATTTTCGAGACATGGCGAGGTAGTCATGCCTGAAAAAATGTTCTATACTCTAAAACTGTCATTGAAAACATTTAAAAAATGTACCATATCTTTTTGATTAAATTTGACATCGATTTAAAATGTGTTGAGTGAGTTAAAGACAATATCTGATTTATAACTACACTCTTTTTTTTATAACAACAATGTCATAAGTACACGAGACCAGTGGCGGTTTTAGGGGGGAGCCAGGGGGGCCATGGCCCCAGGCCCCGCGCTTTTGCTAGAAAAAAGGGGCCCCGCACCTTTCAAAAAATAAATAAATTCTCTCCTTCATAATGAAATATTTAAGCTATACTGTACTGTTTGTTTTACTTTTTATTTGGTTTTTCTATAACATATCAAGCACATGTTACAAAACGCAAAAAATAATATTAGGACCAAATTTTTTACCAGGGGTAGGGGCCCCGCAAATGTTTTCGGCCCTAGGCCTCGCATTTTCAAAAACCGCCACTGCACGAGACTAAGATTTGTCCAAAACTTAAGAACAAGCTAAGAACAAACCGAGGCCGACCATTTTTGGCTCAATATGAAAATTTTACGAAATAACCATAAGACTGAGAAATAATTACAAAACAAGCAGATATAAGACAGCACACATATAATGTCAGATTATTATAGCAAAAAAGGCTTCCCAATAATTGTAAAAGTAAGAACAATTTAAGAACATTTCAGGCTGATAATAGAGGAATATTTAAGAACAGCCAGCTTCAAATCAATTTTACTGGTTCTTATATAAAAAAGAGTGTAGTGGCTTATTAGACGTTCTGGTGCTCATACACTTTTTTCAACCAGCAACTGGTCGCACCCCTTAAAATTGCTTATCAGTTGCTAAAGTTTTGGAAAGTAAACGATGCAAAGCCATTAGGAGATAGCCCTGCATCACAAACTGCTTAAATTATAGTCCAAATTTAAGAAAAACCATAACAATACCAAACAATTATCTTTTATCTATCTCTATAGCATCGCGTTGTCTATATCGCATCACAGTACTCGATGTAAATATGATCAATGAAAGTAGAGAGCTGAAACTTCGAGTAACAAGAAGCCAGTCTCCTTTCTTGTTTCTTGTCTATCTTTTAACAATGAAATCTTACATAATAAAACAAGCTAAGGACGTCTTAGCATTATTGTGAACTACCTGTTGCTTGGTGTTCTTTATCATTTAGGCCTGGAGTTGCTTATCGTTTTAGTCATGCAAGCCTTTGTTGCTTATTGCAAAAGTGCAATCCAAATTATACGAGGAAATTTGAAAGTTTCATTGAAGGGTTTCATTAATGTATGTAGGAAGTAAATCACATAAAATTCTCAAGTTCCATATTCTTACCAGCAAAATATAGATTTGACAAACAGTGCGAATACTCTCCGAGATGTCATCACTAGAGTCGCGAGTGCCATTCAACAACAGATCGATGGTTCGTTCCAGTGCACCGACTTCAACACCAAGCCTCTGAACGTCCATCTTACACAGCTTTACATTAGAGAGTTCAGCACCAACCATACTGGTCATGTCAAGTATAATGATTGTAAACACACAAAACGCAATTAGATGGGATTTTAAGTTGAAAGATCGATGGAGTGACAGCGGAGATAATGGTGGTTTGCAGGAACCAATGAATGGCGCTCTGCTCACCACAGAAGAGGAATATGCGATTTTGGAAATGGGAATTGAGGTGGATTTGTCAGGGTTTTAGTGAGGTTTTAGCAAGGAAAGACGCAAATACAATAAGCCGATATGGCAGGGCTGACGTCACTCTCTGTTCAAAACATTTTTAATGAGAGTTTTTAGAGACTGCATGAAAATTGGGCGACAATGGCACTAAGTGGTCCATTTATTATGATTATATATGCTACATTAGAACAATCTCATAAGAACAATCTCATAAGAACACCTCTTAAAATCTGCATTAAACTCTGAAACATTAGAACAAGCAGAGGCCGGACATTTCGTGTTGCGTATTAGATCCCATTTCACGCAAAGTAGTGTCCTAGCTGTGGATAGGCTTCGATCTGGATACATCAGAAACTACTGTACAACCTAACTAATCTTCCTAACTTAAGGTAGTGGTTAGAATGGTGGTCAATGGCTGGGGCTTATGACAATTATCAAAGAGAGTGCATTCTTTATATTGATTTTTCATAGTTTGCAACGCTTTGCTTGAAATAATCCAAACTATCACTTAGTATGACTGATGGTTCAGGGTGTGGCACCCTTATATCAAAGTGGGGCCCATTCAGTTGCGTAACGTAGTTTACGGCGCCTTAGTACGAAAACCAAGGGCCCCCGAGCAAATGTGTTTCCCAGTAACCCGACTCCCTATTTTCCCTTTGCAGCTCAGTCGCTACACAAGGGCTACATCGTGCTTTTAATTCTTAAGGGCCTCGATTGCCTCCGTTACGCCACTGGAACCATCTCTACACCAAAGTTCAGCCCTTTTAATACCTCATTTCTATACCTGATATCAAAAGTTGGCGTTTAAAAGATACGAAAATGGCAAAATATAATTTTTACACTTAGGAAACTTCATTACATGCGGAGGAATGAGTTGAATCATAAAATCAAAATTAATTCCCTCATATAATCCAAATTGAAATTATTGGATACCATACAAATCATGAGTTAATTCTACATACCAATTTTCATACAACTCGGTAGGGAACAGCTTTAGTGGGAGGGGATCTGGTTGTTTATTTCGCCCTAATGAATACACATGCTTTCCACTCTTTGGGACACAGGGTGCTTCAGGGAATACCAAATAAACAAAATAGCATAAGGAGATTTAGTGGATTATGCAATAGTGGGGGGGGGGGGGACTAAATATGCTATACATGACCCCAAAAGTAACGATCCATTTGGTTGTCACGTTCCCATCTACTTGCAATAGGAAGTGCCACCAAGGTCACGCTTTCTCCATCAGAAAATTCCTGAAATCCTTGTTGAGAGGGCTTTCCAATTCAAGATATTCAATTTAGAGGTTATCCCTGATAAAAGACTATACAGGTGCAAATGGTGCAATGGATAGACTGGTTAAGTCATTGCTTTGAAAATCAAATCGCCAAGAGCTTCTACTTATTGACATTCGAGACAATGCCGTCCGCCTTTTAGTTACACTTTCCATTAAAAATAATCACCCTTTCAGCACACTCATTGCTAAAATAATACACTGAACAATATTGATGACATTAGCAGAAGAATTGTTAGTTTAAAATGTTGGTTTAGAAGGCGTAATGTTTTGACGAGAAAAAGCAGATACTTAATGCAGATATACTCATTTCTGCAGCACTGTAGATTGCTATGAACAATTCCAAAACGGAACACGTTTTAAGATGACAATGATTTATTATCTTAGAGGGTGTATAGTAACGGTTATACATATAATTCTTATCCATTTCTGTGGAGTTGTAAAATTTCTATGAACCCATGTCTGAACCTAAAAGTGCATATAGTTGATAACTGATGAGTAAATAAACTTGCTATCTTTGTAAAGTTATTCACAAAGTGCTAAAGGCCCTCTGAATAGGTAGACCAATCGAAGCAGTGCATTGATAATTGATAGGGAAAATACATTCACAATCTTTGTTGGCTAAGGTATTGGTTTATTCGTAAAGCACAAAGGAACCTCTGAACAGGTAGTGTCGAAGCAGTGCAGTGGCGGCGCCAGTTTTCAAAAAGTTGAGGGGGGGGGGGGGTAGGGCGTGGTCAACTCTTTAGAGTCCATAACCACGCCCTTACCCCTTCAAAACATTTTGTCATTGGAATTGGTAGATAATCGAGGATGAACTTTGCATACAAATGTGTGCCGGAGTACCAATATCCACTATAACCTACTTCTCAATAGCTGCTGCACGATTTTCATTAGCAATTAGATCTGAACTAGAATTTTCAAATTGCTTAGCATTCCTCTATCCAGTACTGGAATTGCTTACCTATTTGTCATGTCCAGTACTGACTTGCTTATGAAGCAATTACTTATAAAAAAAATGCGTGTATTGCAGCAGCCTCTAACCTCCTTTTAGATGCACCCCTGCTAGCTCAGATTTCTTATTGACTGATTGCTCATCGAGAAGCGGGTGTATTTCTGTTTTTTTACAGCAGTTATTTATTTACTATTTATTATACGTACTCACTTATTTGTCTTCTTATCATACGCATATATATATATACAGCATGCCTTGCACATCACAAAAACTTCCAACCAGAATGACCCAAGAAAGCTTCAAGCTAAACCATCGTAAAGAGATTAAAATTTCCTCTCCACAATCCTGACAAGAATAATCTGCTTTAAAAAGAAAAAGAGCACGAACCACTGAGCTCGCCTATTTAGCGATGTATCCACTTTCAACAGAATTAGCCAGATCTTGCCAGTTGAATACGTTCTATGCGAGCAACAGAGGAAGTTAAGCCAATTCAATGGACTCCGAGGCCAGATGCGTTAAGCCTGACCTTATTTAAAGAATTAGCCCTACATGATGTTATGTGATATTTCTGTGAACATTTATTTCTGTACACGGTTGCTGTTTCAGATAAAATAAGGTCAAAGCAGTTAGAGTAATGGGGTTATGGATTAGGCAATGAGAAAATTTCCATTTAATTTTACCCTTTTGGATTTTGCATATTTCACATAGACCAAAGAAATCTGAGAAACATTATCCCAGGGTGCTTTGCGAATTCTTAGACAACGCAATGCATTAAGGGATGCTTAGGAGGCAGAATTGCATTAATTAATAATTGGATCATAAACGCTAGAATAAATTTGGAAGTGGTTAATTGGTCTATAGTACTTCCATAGACATTATTCCTGTGCACGATTTTCGTTGCAGAGGGTATGAAGGTGAAGGCACGGGCTAAGTATTATACAATACATCATTGTATAAGTAGTATGAGGTACTAGTATGTTTATAGCATCTTTTTGTGTTGAAAAAATCTTCCATTTGAAAATTACTGCCTGATAGTACATATCTTCATTCCGAAATGTCTATAAATGTTAGACAACACAACTTCAGTCGAAATTTCTACAGATGTTGAACAACACGACATCAGTCCAAAATGTCTACATATTTAGGCAATGCAGCTTCATTACAAAATGTCTACATATTCTAAACAACAAAATTTCATTCCGAAATATCTGTAAATGAAGAGCAAAACCTTTGAACACATGGTGGACAACACAACTTCAGGTTAAAATCTTTACACATATTTCACAACGTAAATTCATTCCAAAAGTCTGCACATGGTAGAAAATCCACATATTTCACAACGTAACTTCATTCCAAAAGTCTGCACATGGTAGAAAATCTTTACACATATTTCACAACGTAACTTCATTCCAAAAGTCTGCACATGGTAGAAAATCTTTACACATATTTCACAACGTAACTTCATTCCAAAAGTCTGCACATGGTAGAAAATCCACATATTTCACAACGTAACTTCATTCCAAAAGTCTGCACATGGTAGAAAATCTTTACACATATTTCACAACGTAACTTCATTCCAAAAGTCTGCACATGGTAGAAAATCCACATATTTCACAACGTAACTTCATTCCAAAAGTCTGCACATGGTAGAAAATCAACATATTTCACAACGTAACTTCATTCCAAAAGTCTGCACATGGTAGAAAATCAACAATGTTGAAATGAAGACCTCAAACATCTAAAACAAGCATTAAGTCAGTCGAACTGAAGAAGGAAAACAACAAGAAGCGTGGAGTGAGGTAAAAACATAACAAAACATAACAAAACATAATACAACACAATGCAACACAAAGTGATATAACATAACATAACAGAAAATAGACATTGAAAAACATAACATAACATAAAACCTTACACAAACATAACCAATGATCCAACCAGCTATGCCAATATACTCAAAATATCTTCTATGATTCTAATTAACACTTCATGTGAACTGACGCAAGCCTTTCCAATTCCCACGGATCACAGCCAAGATACAATGAAAAGTCCGGTACCGGTCGGTTCAATTCAAACAAATAACAAGCCGGTTTATATTTGCAGATAACAAGCCAGTAACTGATACCTATTCAAATGATAACGGGCATACGCCTGAAACGTTAGTGCTAATTCTAACTATATCACATGGTACTTCTTATAGAATTTGTCTCTTTTATTTGTCTTATTACAGTACCACACGCAATAAATAATTTCTAACTACAATAATCTATGAAATTCATAATCATAATTATAATTCATAATCTATGGAATTCGAAGATATATGGAAAGGGTATACATGACTGCACTAATTACAAAGCTAGTGGCTGCCATGGTAGGGTATTTTATGCAGTAGGGAGAGTAGGCAACCAGTTTAAAAAATATCGTTTAAAGTGATCACTAAACATAGACTCTAGTTTAGAAATAGAGGAAAGCAAAGAAAAGAATTTAAAAAGGTGAATTATTTGATGTCAAGCCCAGGTTTTTGCTTGATGGGAAATTCATGCTTGCATAAATTCTAATTTAACACTGCACGTTTTCGAATTATTACTGCACAAATTAGTTACACTGCACCTCAGATAATTGCCTGCGTTTACTGTTCAATACAGATATCTTACTGCTGATGCCGAAATGCATTCTTCTTCCTTTTGAAGGGTATTAGATTTTTGCAACAAAAAATGATCTTTAGTGATTTTCAAGGGATTTTCATTAAAACGATGTTCTCCTAAGTTGAAGTGTACGAAGTTTTGATACCTCTTTGTTCCGTCCTTAGGAAGAAACGTTAAACTAGGGGTCCCGTGCCCCTACTGGAAATTAGGACTCTGGCCTACCGCAGATGAGCAAGTTAATCATAAACTTACTTACTTCAAAACATTTGAAAAAAATATAGTTTGAGCTGTAAAAATATTGCAAAAATGTACAAGTTTGATACTAAAAAACTGAATTGTAGATTGCCTAATACTAAGTAAAAACATCAAAAACATCCAAAACTTTTTCTAAAATAGATATTCTTTTAACACTACAGAAAATACTATTTTGCCATGTACCCCCCCCCCCTCCTTCTAAGCTCTTAAAGTGAATTTTCACATATACTGTAAAAAAATACTGGAAATAATCGCTTGCTTTGAAAACTTTTCTTGCACGAATATTAGAAATTTCTTCAATCGAAAATTTCATATTCAGTTTTATATTCATATGAAATCGTGACTTACAGCATACTTTTCCCAAAGCTTATATCATCCAACGTATATATAAATGATAATTTACGTCAATGATAATTTGCAACGTTTCTTATTACTTTTCTCTTATACTTGCATGTGCTTTATAATAATTCCAAAATCGACTCTTTACAATTGCTTGTTTTCAATACCTTTCTTCAATGATTACAATAAATCTTTTCAATTTGCAATTTTACATAACATTTTATATTCATATCATATCATAAATTTCAGCATGATTTTTCGACGACATAGAAAAAGTGTATCTCCTCTTTTCTAAGGTTTATGCTGTTAAAAACATACGTAAACAGGTTTTGCAACGATTCAAAAATACACTAGCAACGAATGCTTGTATTCAATACCTTTTTCAATGAATAGTATTCGAAAAATTTTTACCAATGACTTATAGCTTAATCTATCGTTGATATGTGGAAAAAAGAGAGTACTAAATAATAAATAACGAAAATCATCCAAGCATATGCAGCTAAGAAAATACCAGCACTTCTCAAAAAATTGAACCGAAAAACATACGAAACTACGGCGAAAAAAAATCACAAGTCACATTCTTACTTTGAGCTGAGCAGCATAAGTGTCTATCAATTCCTTGATAAGTGTATCCATAAGATCACACATTTTACACTTTCACTAGCTCCCACTTTGAAAGCTCGCAGCAGATTCAAGAAAGCTCAGTAATTATCCAACTCCTTGACACCACGCTCCAGCATCTCGGTGCTCTGCTAAAAGTGGCAAGCAGTACCCTTGTAGTGCACAACTTGTATCGACATGTCTTTACGCAGTGTTTGCTGTATTCCGCATTCACTTCGAATCCACAAGCCCCGAGATACGTTGGCCAGTAGCCCTGGAGTTGCTACTGGTGACAATAGGGCAGCTGAAACCGCTGAAACTAGGGTGTGCAGGTGGTATAGACCACCAATTAGTAAAACGAAGATTTCGGTTTAATGGCCAGACGAACATTGAATTCTAACAATCTCAGAGGATGAACTATTCCATTGCGGTTTCTCGTCGTTTTTGTCGCTATCTATTCGGTGTGAATGGTGTTACAAATTACACATAGAAACAGATTCAACATATAGAAATGCATTCATTCATCATAGAAACAAATTCAACACGTTTAAAAACAGATTGGGCGAATATAGAAACATATTCAGTTCATTCAACGCTCTATGATGCAGATTTAGCACATTAACTAACCCATTCAATACAATTTGAAACACATTGAACCCTTTTAGAAGCTGACTTAATACAGTTTGAAACAATTTTATCGCTCTATTAGAAAAGGCTCGAAACATCAAGAAAACAACTTCGACCCTTTTAGAAATACACTGAACACAATTTGAAACACATTCAACGCTATAAAAAACACATCAAGAAACACATCAAACTCCTTTGGCAACAAATTCAACAGAATCAGAAACAGGCTCAATACAAAACGAAACAAGTTCAACACATTTCGTTACAGTCTTAGCTAACACAAAAATCCAGAAAAAACTTTCAGCACATTCAAACCGTAGAAATTTATTCATAAGTAGCTTCAACACATTCAGACAAAGACTAAAAAGATCCAAAACAACTTCAATACATTTAGAAACAAACCTATCATTCACTTAGAGCTTACATGAAACGAGTGGCAGAGAGGTTACTTTACCGTGGGAATTGAGACCCATGGTGGAAAGGGCGATTGAAATCCTCAAATAGGCCTAGCTTGTCCAATACCTTGTCCAATGTCCAATAATTATACGCTTGAAATGGTAGAAGATTGCCTCGGGGGGGTACTTTAGGGAGTTAACTGATAGGGATGTGCCATTGTGAAAAAAAAATTGGGGCCATAATTCCGTGTTGTAAATTGAAAAAAGGGACCCATAATTCGTCACGGTATATGTAAAAGAAACAAACTTTCAGTATTATCATATAACTGTAACTGAATAAGACAAAATATTTCTAAATAAAAGTCTCATACCAAACATCAGTGTAAATTCTTCTTTGGGTTGATCTACGAACACCACATTTTCTCTTGTCTTCATTTTTTCTCCAAATTTATACCCATAATTCCGGGTGCAACCGACTATTAAGTGAAAATGTACACCCATAATTCCGTATTTGACTTTAAAAAGGTACCCCTAAAAAATGGCACATCCCCGCTACCATATCCTTGTTAAGATACCCCCCCCCCCCCGAGAAGATGGCTCAAGATACAGAATGAGTGCTAAAGAAGTTCCAAAAATAAAGAGTACGTATGCGATGTAGGAACCCAATGTGGCCTTTCAGCTATCACTGCACTGGCTGAGTAGCAACTTGCAACCTTTGGCATACGATATACTATTTATCAACACAAATTAAACACTGAACCTCACACTAAAATGGAGTGGCAATACTAAAACTAGGGTCGAAACGTTTTTACGACAAAATCTATGAAAACGGAGCTTTTTATTAGTGGTATTCGCCTTCACACAGACAAGCCTCGACGATTACAAGCAAGTGGTCACGGCTATCGGTCACGAACGGGCCTAAAGCCTTTTTCAGACAGCTTAAAAACACGACTTTCCCTGTGGGGAGCGAGAATTTCCAGTTGAATCGCAGTTAAATATTTCATTACATTGCGGGTAAAAGTAGCAATACGTCTTTACCGAATTACACGTTTGCGGTGGGTCTACTAATAAGACTAGAAAAATTAACAAGGCTTGCAATCAGATAGTGGGCAAACACATCAGGTAGTGAAGTCAACATTGAATTGCCGAAACAGAGGAATTATGCGACGTGCAATGAAAACATCGATTGATTTATGAAGTTCTTATCAACAGGATGACTTTCAGACATTGAGAAGAGATCGAGATCACGAGTACGGCTTGATGTCTTTGTGAAGACGCAGAAAGAAAGCGCCTGAAGAAATCGTCATGAATGGCCTGAGAGCCAAAAACATCATGTAGATTTTTTTTAACAACAACCATTATAAGAAACACCAAGCTGAAACTTTTCCAAAAGGATTTGAGATAAACAAAATACAAGTTCACCATCGTAAAGCCCTTGCATAGAAAAGCAATTTCAAATCGCCAGAAATATCGGGAAAAATAACGCGAACACATCGATTACTTAAGCTTTTCGCCTGACACTCAACAGAGTACAATGTCAGAAAGAGAACGAAACAGAAACGTAACTGATTTTCATACCCAGATGTGGATCGAAATAGGCCAATCAGAAAAGAGGTGAATGATTGGTATAGTGTGGGGAAACCAATCAACACCCTCTAAACAGGTTAAAAGCATTTTCACCTGTGGATAGGGTATATAACATAACATTAGCACTGGGGTTTTCTGCTTATAAATCAAATTGGTTTTTTCCTCGAAACATCTCTGATAAACATGGGCATCATTTCTATCAAATCCCATATAAATGGGTATGAAACTCAAGCAAAAGCGTTATCATAAAGAATGGTCTACCTTTTCGCCATTATTGTGAAATATCATAACGTAAAATGGGGTATATTTTTGCATCGTTTCATTCAATATTGATGTTATCATTTTAGATACGCTCACTATCTTCCTAAGGTAATGGTTTATGTGCAAGGCACAAAGGGCCCACTGAATAGGAAAACTAATAGAGCAACCCTGGTCCTTCCTCTGGATAAAACCACGCCTTGTGATTCCTTTGCCTGTTTACCAGGAATTACAGAGAGCTGTCATACTCTCTCATCACACTGTATGTGACAGGTCTGAAGGTGGGTTCGGACCCACAACCCTTTGGGACAAGGGTTGAGTGAACTAACCACGCGGTCATCCTTGTCACGGCTAAACACCCTTAACTAAGAATCGTTTATGTTCGTATGCTGTTTAGCACTAAGATCCACAGGAGGACTTCCAGCTCAACTCAACTTAAACATTTTAATGAATAATTTCTCCGCAGATGTTCCCTAAATTTAAGAATTTAATTTTCTAAAACACATTCCCTTATCAAAATAAAGTCATTTAATCCCAACACGAGATTTCTCATTCACCTGCCTCTGTTTATACGAGGGAAAAGAAAGAATTTCAGAATTTGCTGAAATTCGATAAAGCCGGGATTTACGATTGGACGGCTGATAAACTTGTTACATGCAGGAATGAGTGAAGTTTCAGTGAATTAAACATTCTGTCAGCTGCGTGTATTTGATTATCACTAAATGTTATTACTATCTCCAGTTATTACTACTGGGTTCACCAAAAACATCCACAGGTTATATCGTGTGCGCCATAAAATGCATTACCTTTCACAACTTACTTATATATCTTGTTAGGCTGGATTGCAAAGATTTTAAGTCAATTATCACTACATGTTATTACTATCTCCAGTTATTACTGCTGCGTACGCCAAAAACATCCACAGGTTATATCGTGTGCGCCATAAAATGCATTACCTTTCACAACTTACTTATATATCTTGTTAGGCTGGATTGCAAAAAGTTTAAGTTGATTATCAGTACATTTTATTACTATCTCCAGTTATTACTGCTGCGTACGCCAAAAACATCCACAGGTTATATCGTGTGCGCCATAAAATGCATTACCTTTCACAACTTACTTATATATCTTGTTAGGCTGGATTGCAAAGATTTTAAGTCGATTATCAGTACATGTTATTTCTATCTCCAGTTATTACTACTGGGTTCACCAAATATCCACAGGTTATATTGTGTGTGCCATAAAATACATTACCTTTCACAACATACTTAATATCTTGTTAGACTGGATTGCAAAGATTTTAAGTCGATTATCAGTACATGTTATTTCTATCTCCAGTTATTACTACTGGGTTCACCAAATATCCACAGGTTATATTGTGTGTGCCATAAAATACATTACCTTTAACAACATACTTATATATCTTGTTAGGCTGGATTGCAAAGATTTTAGGTCGATTATCAGTACATGTTATTACTATCTCCAGTTATTACTACTGGGTTCACCAAATATCCACAGGTTATATCGTGTGCGCCATAAAATGCATTACCTTTCACAACTTACTTATATATCTTGTTAGGCTGGATTGCAAAGAGTTTAAGTTGATTATCAGTACATGTTATTACTATCTCCAGTTATTACTACTGGGTTCACCAAAAACATCCACAGGTTATATCGTGTGCGCCATAAAATGCATTACCTTTCACAACTTACTTATATATCTTGTTAGGCTGGATTGCAAAGAGTTTAAGTTGATTATCAGTACATGTTTTTACTATCTCCAGTTATTACTACTGGGTTCACCAAACATCCACAGGTTGTATCGTGTGTGCCATAAAATACATTACCTTTAACAACATACTTAATATCTTGTTAGA
This sequence comes from Pelagia noctiluca, assembly GCA_963924455.1. NCBI lineage: Eukaryota > Metazoa > Cnidaria > Scyphozoa > Semaeostomeae > Pelagiidae > Pelagia > Pelagia noctiluca. The sequence goes on from OZ004325.1 coordinate 14,539,584, forward strand.
CTGGATTGCAAAGATTTAAGTTGATTATCACTACATGTTATTACTATCTCCAGTTTTTACTGCTGCGTACACAAAAAACATCCACAGGTTATATCGTCTGCGCCATAAAATGCATTACCTTTCACATCTTACTAACATATCTTGTTAGGCTAGATTGCAAAGATTTTAAGTCGATTATCAGTACATGTTATTTCTATCTCCAGTTATTACTACTGGGTTCACCAAACATCCACAGGTTATATCGTGTGCGCCATAAAATGCATTACCTTTCACATCTTACTAACATATCTTGTTAGGCTAGATTGCAAAGATTTTAAGTCGATTATCAGTACATGTTATTACTATCTCCAGTTATTACTGCTGCGTACGCCAAAAACATCCACAGGTTATATCGTGTGCGCCATAAAATGCATTACCTTTCACAACTTACTTATATATCTTGTTAGGCTAGATTGCAAAGATTTTAAGTCGATTATCAGTACATGTTATTTCTATCTCCAGTTATTACTACTGGGTTCACCAAACATCCACAGGTTATATCGTGTGCGCCATAAAATGCATTACCTTTCACAACTTACTTATATATCTTGTTAGGCTAGATTGCAAAGATTTTAAGTCGATTATCAGTACATGTTATTTCTATCTCCAGTTATTACTACTGGGTTCACCAAACATCCACAGGTTATATCGTGTGCGCCATAAAATGCATTACCTTTCACAACTTACTTATATATCTTGTTAGGCTAGATTGCAAAGATTTTAAGTCGATTATCACTACATGTTATTACTATCTCCAGTTATTAATGCTGCGTACGCCAAAAACATCCATAGGTTATATCGTGTGCACCAATGCATTACCTTTCACAACTTACTTATATATCTTGTTAGGCTGGATTGCAAAGACTTTAAGTCGATTATCACTACATGTTATTACTATCTCCAGTTATTAATGCTGCGTACGCCAAAAACATCCATAGGTTATATCGTGTGCGCCATAAAATGCATTACCTTTCACAACTTACTTATATATCTTGCTAGGCTAGATTGCAAAGATTTTAAGTCGATTATCACTACATGTTATTACCAGTGGCGTAGCGTCTGGGTATTCAAGGTATTCAGTGAATACCCTGGGATTTTGAGTATAAAATAAAAAAGATAGCCTAAATATAAGATTTTGCTAAACAAGAAGACCTTTTTTAACGTTTTGGTTATAAACTTAAAGTATTTTCTCCATTTTTAGTTGTTGAACGCAACCCAACACAATTTGTATATGTTCCATCTATTCCATTCCATAGTATTTGATTCCGTGTTCCATATTTTTGATAAAGATCTCTCTTCGAGCAGAGGAAACATTCCTAAATGGATTAGCGGTTATGTGTAATTGTTTATGAGAACAGTAAAAATTGAATTTCATTGTATTAATCACAGCAGAGGTCTACGGTACGCACTGAATCTCTTCCGGTAGTTTCCACCAATCAGAACTCTCCATTTTGCCAGTATTTGACCCCAGATTGACCTTTCAGATCGAGAAAACAAAAGAGCTGTACGCAGAGAAATCTCTGCGTACAACCTCCTTTCTCGACTTAGATGATCAAAACTGATTCTGAGGCTCAAACAATCATAGGCAAGAAGACGGAAGTAAAGCAGAATTGAGATCGTGAACAGATTAAAATCAACAGATGAATATAAATAGGTCAACATGAAACCCAAATTTCGTCGTCGCTCTTGCAGCATGATATTAAGATATATATTTGGCTAAGATGGCCTGAGCTCATTACACGAAAACAAGTAAGAACGTAAGTGCAAGGTAGATTTTGAGTGATTTTCAGGATCCTACGCCAGTTTGAGGGCCTAACTTGAATCTCAACTGAATACCCACTGCTGAAAGTCACGCTACGCCACTGGTTATTACTATCTCCAGTTATTACTGCTGCGTACGCCAAAAACATCCACAGGTTATATCGTGTGCGCCATAAAATGCATTACCTTTCATAACTTACTTATATATCTTGTTAGATTGGATTGCAAATATTTTAATTTGATTATCACTACATGTTATTACTATCTCCAGTTTTTACTGCTTTGTACGCCAAAAACATCCACAGGTTATATCGTGTGCGCCATAAAATGCATTACCTTTCACGACTTACTTATATGTCTTGTCAGGTTGGATTGCAAAGATTTTAAGTTGTCTATTACTTTATGTGTTTTGTACTGACTCAGGAAATAACTGCCTCGTACGCCAATGAAATTCATAATGTCTGACAAGCTATAACGCGTGCGCCAGAAGATGCATTTTATCTTCCACAACTTATAATTAATCTTATGTGGGGGTGAATAACATAGTTAGTTTATAACTTTATGTCATTTCTAATTTCTTCTGCGTACGCTAATTCGCAATCTTTGACAACTTATAACAATGTGCACTAGAAAGACGACCTCTCTGGCACCTTAGAAATAAAATCTTGCTTGGGTGGATTACAAAGTTCTTAGGGGTGAGCCTTACTCATATTCCTGGCTTAAGAGCCACTTACCGTCAATAAAAAGCTTTATTCTGATAGCTAAGCAGAGAAGCATTGATCACCATCTTTTATACAGAGGATTGAGCAATGGGAAATTCAGTAGCATCCTTTATGTACCATGTATGGATCGGTTAGAAATTGCATCAACTATATGACGAGCATTCTGCTACAACACCAATTCTTGAAATGAAAACAAAATTCAAACTTACCATCAACGATTCTTCATGCTTGCGAATCTTATCAGCTTCTTCTAGCATCAGCTTCTTCTCTCTCTCCACAGAAACTTCCTGCTCTTTTCTCATTTCTTCCAATTTCCTCCGTTTCTCTTCTAAATCTCTCTCTTCGTTCTGCTGCCTTTCGATCCTTTCCTTCTTCTCCTTCCACTCGATCTCAGCTTTTTCTGCCGCTTGTTTTCTCAAATCGTCCAGTCTCTGTTTCTTCTCTTCAATCTAAAAGAGGAATGGGTAGCATAATTAGTAGAGGAATGCATAATTAGTATTAATGGTCTAATAACAGTTTTTTTTAACTAGCTATCAACTTCTAGCAAACAGGTCTATCTTAGTGCTGCTGACAATTGCGATATTTTCAAGACATGTAGATCTATTCCATTAAAATCCTGCAAAACGATCACTTTCGTTCCCGATTAATATCTTTATTCTGTATGTTTTTTTATATTGAAATTAATTGTTAGTTTGTATTTTCTTTTATTTGTTTGTATTAAATGTAATGGCCGTGGGGTAGTTATGAACTTTAGTACTCCCCATGCTATGGTCTCTGTATCTGTTAATTGTAATATTTAATTAATGTACAAAAATAGGTTTTTGAATAGGGAAGTGTAAATAAGTTTTTTTTCAAATCATATGAATTCAATAGAATTAAAACTGCTACAACGTCTTTTTCACAAATGGCGCTATCCTGAGCTATTATGCTGCCAGCTTCTCTATTATCATAGCGAAATATAATAAACAGTGAATATTTACATCTGACACCGACCAGAGTAGTATGTCAGAAAAAAGGTATGAAATCTAACTAATCATTATACCAACAGCACCATTGCCGTTTGTCCAGTTAGACGAACAGTAAACTTTTAGCTAAAGAGCACCAGTTCCCAAACATTTTGTTTCTTGTCGTTTTAGTTTAAGTGTATTTTTGTTTTGTTTTGCCAAACTTCTGTTAAGTAAGTAGTGCATATGACATATTATTATATCATTATTATCATTCGGATATCAATTGCTAATATATAACTAAATAACTAAGATATTAGCTGCTAATATGATCATTGGGTCATTGGGATTTTAGGTTCTTTGTAGGTTAAGTAAACCGGTGTTTATATCCTTTATCATGTAAATAAAGACAATTTTTAGTATAAATCACTCGGATGTCATAGCAGAGTCTAAATTGAAAAAGATTCTTACAGTCGAAAGCTTTGTTAACGGAACAGTTGTATTTTTATAATTATTATCATTATTGCTATTACTAGTGGGGAATCGAATTCCTGTCTACGCAAAAGCACATCCATGGTTTTGGTGTAGACAGACTCTATTCTGAAGAACAAAAGAACCAATTAGATCGTTTCTTACTGCAGCCGTACCCTTTGAAGAATAAGAGCTGCTGGGTATATGTGGGTTATCATTGCAGATCAACTGGGTCCATGTATTCTAACTAGTAATAAACTTCGAAAATTTAGAATCATGCTTGTGTCATTGTCAGATGGTAGAATATACCATCCATGATTTAGAATATCGAAAAAAATCAAAAATTTAACTAACTCCCTTTGTTGTGTCCCCTCTGAAAAGACGATCAGAAACAATATCAAGTATTGAATACGAGAATGAAAATATTCTAGAACGTGCAGAACAGGTGGAATATGAAAAGCTACCATAATTTCACCAACCTGTTTCATCTTGTCCTCTGGAGTTTTGCATCTTCTCAACAACGCCGGATCAACATCTGATAATTTCTTAAACGACCTCGGCAGCGAAGCAGTTCTTTTGAACTCTTCTTTAAACTTCTGAATCTCAACTTCCTTCTGTTTTTCCAACTCTTCCTTCAACGATTTCTTCTCATCTTCCAGCTTCCGGATGTAATCATTGTATTCGTCTTCCATTTTGTTCAGTTTTTCTCTTTCTGCTTTGATCTGTTCTTGCTCCTTCTCTCGCAAGTCTTGTAGATTTTTTCGTTCTGCTTCCGTTTCTCGCAAAGCTTCTTCGTGTTTTTTCTCTAAGTCTTCAACCTGAAAAACCAAAACAATCAATCATTAATAATCAAAGATTTGAGTAAAGAATTATTAATTTTTCAATGATCCACTAAATTCAGAATAATTCTCTATTTCTGCTTTTATTTGCTTGTAGTTAGTATGAATTAGTTGATATTCCACAATTGTATCTACCACTCTTAAATACAATAATACCAAATTACAATAAAATATAACACAATACATGGAAAGTAGACTGCCCTTGAGGTCTTAGATATTTTTCAGAGAATCAAGGGAAAGTATGATGTTATTATTATTATTATAATTGCTTTGGAGGTTTGAAATCAGTGGTTTGAAACATAGATAACCGTCTGATGATTGCTTGAGCAAGAAACTTTAAGTACACATAGACTCTTGTACAAACTTGTTTGTCTTAATTGGACATCTATCGTTTCTATAATTTTTATATTTCATGTTTGATTCTTTGAAGGAGGGTAGGTAGCCCGTTAACAAGTCGATTTTCAAGAGAGCCTTCGATAAAAAACATTGTTTAAAACATCAAGGTAGAAAACTCAAATCGATTATGTTCAATTACATTGTCAACCTTATTTGATTGAATTAAATCGTAAAACAGGCTTGCCGAGTTTTCTCTCCACTCTAAGTCAATCTATCTTTGCTCTTTCTTACTTGTATCGAGAACTCTTTCAGCCGGACCAAAGGCTTTAGAATTTGAAATTTATGTTTAAGATTTAAAATAAGGATTATTTACAATAATGATTTTTCATAAAGAAGAAGATAAATCAGAAAAAAAACTTTGAAATAAAGTGGCAGCTTTTTAAGATTAAAAACAGTAATATCTATATTTACCCAACTGTACTATATGAATAAAAGTTCCCACTCTTCGCGGACGGAAGCAGCAAAACTGAAGCTTCCTACACGCAAGGATCCGGCAAAGTTACAGGAATCAGCTGGAGAGATTTACCGAATCAAGAATTTTCAACGTAAATAAAAACCACAAGAGTAAGGTTTAATTGAGGAAAAGTGGAATAAAATAGTTGCCTTGAGAAAATGCTGGGATGAAAACAATGGTCAACATGGCCGCAGATGCTAGGTACCACAATCTAATGTTGATATCTGAATGTTGATGTTCGCGAGCATGCGGTTGCAGCTGCAAGTCTTGATAAACGCCTCGGAGTGCAGAGAAATTATGCATGAAGACAATCAAAAACCTTCTTCTATTCATCAGTCCTATTCATCAGGCTCTTATCTGGAACGTCAGTGAGAGCATGTCTTTGTTGTATGTGATTGCCTTCAGTATGAGATCCTAGTTTTTTCTTCCATCTATTTGTGAGAGAGTTGTTTCCGTTTGAAGCACTAGCCTGATTAACGCTTGTTTCTAGTAGAAGCACGGTAGCATACACTACATCACTACACTTAGTAGTATGAAGACCTGGTGTGTTTATTGCACCCATTTTAGAGTGAGTCAGTTTCTGTTTCAGTGCTAGCCTGACTAAGGTAAAGCCGTATTTTCAGCAGGAGTACAGTAGCATAAAGCATACACTACATCACAACACTTAGTAGTATGAGGATCTGTGTTTATAGCACCCATTTTAGAGTGAGTTAGTTTTTTTTCTGTTTAAAGTGCTAGTCCGACTAAGACAAGGCCTTGATCCCAGTAGGGTTACGGTAGCCTATATTTCATCGCTACAAAAAGTAGTGTGAGGTTCTAGTGTGTTTGATGCACCTTTTTGTGCTACAGAAGACTTGAAATTGGAAATTACTGTTCACTAATAAACACCTCGATCTAGAGTTCGACGCATCCTGGTTTAGCACTCACGCTGTCTGAAATCTCTAATATCAAACAACTGTTTTATAGGTGTCCATGAATTGTTGTTGCGAATTGAAATCAATCGATTGTAAACGATTTTATAACGATTTTGAAAGGATTTTCCAACGAAAAGAAACATTGTCGGACGAAGCAATACGACTGAGAAACGATTAGCCACGTTTTCGAATCGATTTTGAGACAATTTTGCAACGATATGAGACAAGTCATACATTCAGAACGATTCAAAAACATTTTTATGACGGTTTCTACACGATTTTTATTTTAAAACTATAATCAGGTTTTGGGGCTTATTAAAAACCCTTTGCTTGGAGAGGGGTGTTTTTCTACTTGGAAACCTTCAGTTCAATCTTTTCAGCTATGCAGCCCAAATCTTCCTTCAAGGAGAATTTTGTCTAAAACTAAGTTGTAAGGGGTTGCTTATTTAAGACAGGGGCTCACTCTGAATTTGGATAGTCTAGGGAAGGGGTTTTGGGGCATATTCAAACGGCAGGGTTCAATCGAATTACAACAGTGTCGAAACTTTTTTAATCTAACTCAAAGGGTTCAAGGGGGCAAAATAATGATATGATTTAGGATATATTGTCTTTCTGATTACGTGAGCATGAAACTTTAACTTACAGAGAGCCAGTCTCCTTTCTTGTTTCTCTTCTATAATTTAAGATACAGATAAAAATAAATATTGATATACCTGTTTTCGATTCTCTTCCAACTTGCGTATCTCATCTTCACTCTCCTTCCGTAGCTGCTCCCTCAACAACTGCGCACCGTACTCCATCTGCCGCGCAGACTCAAACTGCTTCTGTTCTAGCTCCTCCAGCATCAACTGCTCTGTCTCAATATACTCCAACTCTAACTGTCTCTCCCTCTCCAACTTCTCTTGCTGCGATAACTTGTTCTGCTGCAGTTCCTCCAATGCACTGATGTGCTCTCGCTCTAACAGAATTAAACGCTCCTTCTCAGCGTTGATCAGATCCTTCTCCTTCTGCTGCTCCTCAGCTGCCTTTTTCAACACGTTCACTCTTTCCTCTTCGATTTTGAATTCCCTGACGACTTTTTCCTGCATTTTCTGCGTTTCTGCGTTCTTTTCCTCTTCCAGTCGCTGTTTCTCTGTCTCTATCTGTTCCAACATCATTTCTTGCTTCTCTTCGATTTTCTTCAATCTGGAAAGAAAGTAAATGGGTTTATTGCCGTATGCACAGAAAAAAGTAGATGCGTTTCATAGGCTTTGAGATATTTCGATAAATGCATCATTAGACAATCTTTCTTTTCTTTCATACAGCATATTATAATAAATCATAACAAAATGCACGGTGAAGAACTTTTCCACACCGAGGATCGAACACAGAAAAGAAAAAAAGGCTTCCAGACCATTGCTTCTACTAACTATGGGATCTTCCAGACCATTCCTCCTACATACTGTGGGATCTTCCAAACCATTGCTTCTACTGACTATGATATAACTGAACAAAGATGTTCAAGATCAAGTAACTTCAAACAATGCAAACCTCGTTTTTTCTCTGTTAATCTTCATCAGCTCACTCTCTCTTTCTTGCTGCAGTTTTTCTATCTGATTCGACAATTCACTTTCCAGTTTTTTGTGGAGTTTTTCCATTTCTTCAAGTTGAAGCTTCTCACGGTCAATTTCCACTTTCTGCTGTCGATACATCTCTTGCAATCTTTGAGAAGAAAATAATTTGAAAACAAAATGGAATAACGCGTTTTTTATAAAAATATCCTTGCAATCTTTGAAGAGAATATAAATATAAATAATAATTGATTTGTACATTCTTTCATTAGAATAACCTTTGAAGATCAACAATATCTAAGTTTATTAAGGCTCTAGAGAAACAAAAAGGAAAAGTAGAAAATCAAAGATCACCTAGGTTAAAACAATTGAAACATAACTGAATAAGCAAGTGAGTTCAAACATCCATATAGACAGAGCAAAACAAACTATAAAGAAATTCACTGAGGCGACAAGGGACTAGGTTACATGGGACCTATTCATTAAGAACATCATGGCCTGTAAAAGCTGAAAATGTTATGAGGATGATTAAGGCTCTACATTTCCCTTTCTTCTACTAAATTTTCAAAAGTTGTATACAGGTTTATCAGGAGCCATCTGATTAATATTGCTTAAAATCGCCTTTTTCACGTTTTTGTAAAGATTCAAGGTAAAAATAAGCAATGATAGACCAGGAACAAGGGATTTATTATGATTAAATTAAGAATTGGCTATGAATGAAATAAAAAATCCTTCTAACGACTTTAAGAGATTTGTATTTGCAACGATCTAAAACACATAATCCCTTAAAAAATGAACAATCGTTTCGGAGGGCCCCTACGTTATATTGGCCTGTACGATTTATTGGGCTTCCATGTTAAATCTCATGCTGAAGAAGTTAATTCTTGTACCAATAATAAATAACGATGAAATAATAGAAAAAGTATTTGTTAGGAACACTAGGTTATGATTTGTGGCAAATGTTTCTGGCGATGTCTACAAGTGTCTCAAATAAACCCAAGACAAGATCACCAAAGCAAAACCCTGCCTAGAAACACATTTTACGCAAGTTTTTGAGAAGGGTAGGGACTGACTGACAGGTTGGTGAGAAATCACTTCAAAAATAGGAAACAGACAGGCTGAAATCAAAACTAGGTATCCTTATAAAAAAACAGTGCATCCTCAAGAAGGTTCAAAATAGTCTTTTAATGTGATAAGAATTGTAAGAATTGTGATATTATAGTTAAATAAGTATCAGCCTATTTTGTATACAAACAATAACGGCATATGGAAAGTAATAGATAGACTAATACCACAAAAAGCCCATGGTCATGAATTTGCATACAGGCCTATAGACTACTTTATTTTACTTTACTTTAAATTACTTTAATTTACCTTGAATTGAAAGGTATACAAACGAGGCAAAATTCGTAAGCTTTCGTTTAGCTATATAATAGATGCTTCGTGAGAAGGGCCTATTTCGATACACATTGGTATTAGGTGCATAACGAACAGAATCGTCCGTACCCAGGTAAGCACGAATTTCCACCCATTAAAAGTAGATCTGCTGTTCCGGTTTTTCAAATAAACAAAGAGTTAGGATCAGGATTGAGGATTGGGGTTAGGGATTAAAGTTATGGTAAGGGTTTGGGATTAGGGTTTAGTGTTTGAGTTAAGTTTGGGGCTTGTGTTTCCTAATTCCAACGAATATATCTTGAGACACAATGACGATTTTAGCTTTATCTTAAACATGGAGGTATCAACCTGTAAGATGATGATGGAGCTGCTCCCCTCTCCCCTCCCCCCAAACTAATGTTGATACTAGATCTTAATGCCATTGGTGTTGCAGATGCATTTTAAAGGTGTTGCAGATCCATTTCCACACCAAAGCAACACCCGAAACAACATTGTTTAGGGGGAGATGGGGGTCTCTCTTTGACAGTCAGTATATATCGAGTTGCAATCAAGCACCGTCTCATACCTTTTGGCAAAGATTGTAGCATAAAAACCGGACCAGACAACCTACTTATAACGTGTTGGATTTCGTAACCAGTACGAATCGAGCTTGACTCTATCAACTTGATTAACTTTCATTTCCCATTTCTGCTCTCAACACATCTTCTCTAGCATGTGAAGGCAAAACAAATCATAAGATATGAGGGTTTAGCTTCAAGGTGGCTATTACTGTTGATAAAAGCGTGCAAAGCAGTTGGATGAAATCAAGTATCATATCATTTGCTTACAAACAGATAAAACAGATGCGAAAGAATGGATGCATAATTAATATCATGGAGATCAAGATATCGGTCACAGGTAAATAACAGAAACAATAATTGATGACCTAGGAAGACGATTGAAGAACTCATAGGACTACAGTTTTCATTTTCTTGTCTATCCAGCTCTAGGTTTATCCACAGTGAGGCATGAATTCGTGTTTCGGATTGAATCCTTCGTCAGAGTCATATATATAATTACATAAATTCACCAGGCATGTTCTAACACGGGGGAATTAATACTTACAAGCGGACTATCACAATTCTGAAATCCAGTACGTCTCAAGCCCGGCATCTTACAAACCAAAGGCGAGTGAGTTAACCACTCTCCTATATCAGGACAATAAGTCAGCGTAGCAGCCTTCTAGGATTCCTAGCTGCAGAGCTTTTCGTATTTCGTATAACATTTTTTTTCAGAGCGATGAAAACATAAATTCACAAGACATGGTATAAGACAGGGAAATCTACCAAAGCGCGCTACCACAAGTCTCATCATATGCCTTTAGTAGATCTCAAACCTGAGATCTTACCCACCAAGGCGAGTGGGTTAAACACTGTCCTAAGACACGACACACATCACAAACAGCATTTCGTGCTTTAGATTAAATCCTTCTTCAGAGCCATGTTATAATAAAATTAATTCATCAGGCATAGTCCAAGACGGGGATATATATTCAAGCAATGTGGGCTACCACTATTCTTATATGCGTCCAGAGCAGGTCTCGAACCCACGACCTTATAGCCTACGCAGAGAAACTGGCCCTTCCAGAAGTGAAGAACGTAAGCTCCTGACAGCTGTGCACATGCTAGGGACTAAACCCTTCAAAGGCAAGTGGGCTAACCACTGTCTTTCATCAGGACATTAGAATAGCACAGTAGCCTCAAGGTATATCTAGCTCCATGCCTAGCTACAGTAGTGGCATTTATTCATAAGGCATGCTCTAACACGGGTAATCAAATTATACCAGAGCAGGCTACTGCAATTGACATATGCCACCACCGGGTCTCGAACCCGAGTTTTTGCAGAGCGCGCTAACCACTGTCCTAAACAAGGACAATAAGTTGGCACAGTAACCTTGATGTGTTCATTCATTACAGTAGAGGCATTGATTCGTATTTCATATTAAATCCTTCATCAGAGCCATAAATAATTACATGAAATCATCAGACATGCATCATGCACTACACAACTCAAATGTTAACTCAAAATATGATTAATCTTATAAGATTTAACGATGTAATATTTCCAAAACAGCACCTTTTCGCAACAGATCAGGTCATATGCTTACAAACAAAAACAGATGTTAAACAATAATTGATATAATAAAGTAGCATATTGTAGGTCACTGGTAAAAGAAGAAAAAGAACTGATGACCTATTCCATTCTATCAACTATGATTCAACAGACAAATAATTTGGAGACAAATATCAAACGACTCACCTCAAATCGTCTTCCAGACTATCAAGCTCCTCCGTAACCAATCTCTGCTTATCAACATCCAGCTGCCCCTCCATACTCAACCTGAACTCGCCGTCAACAACAACAACTTCGGTAGCCATATCCTCGACCTTATCACTCATCAACACCTCTTCCAGCTTCTCAAACTCAACCAATTCGATCCTTGCTTGCTTCGACTGCAAGTCATCATACTCGGCCTTGATTCTCTCCTGCTTCGTTCGATTTTCCACCAATTTCTTCCCAGCTAGTTCGATTTGTTTTTCCTTCTCCAACAACTTTTCTTTCTCGTGCTCGTAACGTTTCAGTTCTTGCCTCTTCAACTCAAGTTCCTCTATTTGGATGCTTATTTCCCTGTCGAATTGATTAGCCACGTTTTGTTGTTGTTGTTGCAGAGCTTGGAGTTTTCTGCGTTCTTGTTCGAGCTGTTCTTTCTCGAACCCGAGTCTTTCTAAGGACTGGATGTATTGTTGTTCGAGTTTAAGAAGTCGTTGGTTCTCGGCTTTGAGTCGGTCCTTTTCTTGCATTTCCTTGCGTCGTTGTTCAATTGCCAGTTGTACATCTAATGGGAAAAGGTTCGACTTAAGATACGTCTACCAATAATCATTGCAAATTTGTTTCAGAAAATCGTTTCAAATGAAATTAATATGGATGCCTCGATGGATGACTCGAACTCACAACCCCTTCTTGGTTAGAAACTTTGCAACAGTGAAATTGTACTCGAACTCACAACCCCTTCTTGGTTAGAAACTTTGCTACAGTGAAATTGTACTCGAACTCACAACCCCTTCTTAGTTAGAAACTTTGCAACAGTGAAACTGTACTCGAACTCACAACCCCTTCTTGGTTAGAAACTTTGCAACAGTGAAATTGTACTCGAACTCACAACCCCTTCTTGGTTAGAAACTTTGCAACAGTGAAATTGTACTTGAACTCACAACCTCTTCTTGGTTAGAGACTTTGCAACAGTGAAATTGTACTCGAACTCACAACCCCTTCTTGGTTAGAAACTTTGCAACAGTGAAATTGTACTCGAACTCACAACCCCTTCTTGGTTAGAGACTTTGCAACAGTGAAATTGTACTACAGTATAAAGGACGAAGACTATGGCTTGAGAGGAGTCGAAACTATCTAGTTTGTCCAACTATTCTCGAAACTAACTAATCTCAACAGGTATCATTCCTGTTTTAAGTTAGTTTGGGTTTTAAAAACATTTTCAAACCTTGAATTTAAATCAAAAGTATGGCATTTTTTCTCAGACACACGGTAGATCTGATGAATATCAAAGACTTACCAGGATAAACGCTGTCAGGAACAATTGAAAACCTTCCGTTGGGGTTTTCTTCTTTGATTCTTGCAGCCTCTTTTGGATGATTGAAGCGGAAATAATTATTTTTACCCAGACAGATCATCGAGCCTAAAAACCAAAACCAGAATTCATGATTTAAGATATATTGATATCAACGCATAAAATTTGTTGGCAAGCAATTGATGGAATTTAAATTCAAGCATTCCAAATATTTGCTTGATGGACAGCCATAATCTTTTACAGGCAACTCTTGAGTCTCAAATAGACGGAGGAACTGAAAAAAAGGTTTAGTTGGGTAAGCATTTTCCAATACGATGATTTGTGAATATTCCCTAAAACACATTAGAACGAAACTTGATGTGACGTCATGTATCAAAATTCCTTTCTATACTTGGAGGCTTGGGGCGAAATAAGGATTAAAAATCGTTTGCAAAGCATCCAGACTAATTCGATCGCAAAAAGTATCTAAGAAAATGGCTTCGCAATAAAATTGGTCAAATTCTTCGTAAATTCAGAAAAAATGATGCTTTAGCATTCATTGTAGTGATTAAAAATTACGAATGTCTATTTCAATGCTAGATACTGAAAATGCATTTATAATACCTTGAGGTAGTTTAGTAGGTTCGGCAATAGGAATACCGTCAATTGCTACCATTCCGTCCCTTGGATGCAGCACAACAGCTTCACCATCAAATTCAACCAGACAATGATCACTAAGAATGAAACGAACTTTATCAAAGATGGAAGGGAAGTCTAAGGATGATATCATATTAGTACGCATATCTCGCACATCTCGCAAATCGAGAATCCTTTTTAATGACTTACAGTATGAATAAAAGGACCGATTTTGGAGCGTTCTTCAACGATTGTACAGTAATTGTGGAACAATGCAAGTGGTGGGACTTGAAATCACAACCCCTTGGTAAGAAACCAAGTGTCTTAGTGATTGTTCTATACAACAAACAAGCTATGGCTGGGAAGGAGTCAAGTATATCTAGTTGGTGTGATAGTTATTGTTTTAATTTGTGAAGCAATTTTGAATTCACACGCAATTATCCGAAGTAGCTACTGTTTCTTCTCTATAAAGACCCCTATGAAGCTCACCCATGAGTTCTTATTCAAAACCAGCTTTTTTAGAGAGGGGCTATTAGAGAAAGGGTGATACAACTCACGTAAAAAGACATTATGAGCATAGTTAAAATCGTGGAATTACTTAGTTGGCAGAGATTTCCAATTTGAAAAAGTATGTTGGACAAATGGGTACAATAAACAAAGAGTAAATAACGAAGGAAGCGTTTCCATAAAAGCACCGGTAAAATATTTCAAATAAATGATATCGAGTTGCACAGAAAAAGGAATTATCGAATACGAGGTTTCAGGCTTTACAATAAACACACTAGAACCTCTTGCTACCATATTATAGCGATCCTAAAACGAGGTCAGGTTAGCACGTTAAATATCTAAACACTCACTCACTCATCATGTAATGAATATTTAATTTATATCACTTTGTGACGCAGTTACGAATTGATGAAAACAGACTGTTGAATTGATTCATGGTATACCTGACAATGCCGTTTCCTCGTACTTCAAGATCAGCCTTGACTCCATCAATAGACATGCCAACTGTAGTACTTCCTTATTGAAAAGAAAATGAAATAATAATATCATTGACAGGGAAGAACGCTATAAAAAAACATCAATATTTATATATTGGGTAGAATCGGGACCGTAGAGCCAGGGGTTGCTGAGGGAATGCAGTCTCCTTAGTTATTTTGTTAAAATAGAGCCCCTTAGACAAACAGAGCCCCCATCATATTTTTCTAGCTCTACACCACTGGGTAGAGGGATGCATGAATAGAAACAGGTAATTGAAGTGGATGGGGGCTCTGTTTGTTTGTCTATACACAAATTATCTCGATGGATTTTCAAAATCCTGCTTCTTCTTAAATCCTAATGTTGTACATATTTGTTCAACATTTGATCTTGTTCAGTGTAAGAAGTTGGACAGCGTATGCCTTATCCTCTCTATCGACAGTCAAAATTGCATATAAACTCATTGTCTACATCAATATGATGGTGCACACCATTAAATCTTTCGAAACAACGAAAAACTTTGGACAAGGGCTCTGAATTAGGGTCAAGGTCACTTGGCTAAACCATGACCTTCTTAGCTAAAACAATGCCTAAAACATTACACTGTACACTTCAAATCATGAAAAACTTCCACACAAAAAATAATAATAGTTTCTAAACTATTTTTTTATTTTTGATTCCTGAAATGAATAATCACAAAAAGTTGTTATCACACCGACTAAATAACTCGGCTCTTTCCTTTCCCAGCCTTAGCTTTTGTGCTATACAGAACTCGGTTCCTGACAAAGGGGCTTTTAGTTCGATTACTACCACATGTTGGTTTCTAAACTATCACACTATAAAGTAAAGTCAAACTTTTAATTACGAAATGCAAGGAAAATTCCATGTTGATAAAACTAATTTTGATATGTATATTGACATGATATATATTTCCCTCGATATCTCACAAAATATTGACACAGTATCTCATTATATATTAATGCATTTCACAGTTGATAGCAAATAGAGTCCTTGTTATGAGGAAGTACAGTATGCAATATTATTTCACCAAAGTTTCTCAGCTTCTGCCTTTCAACCAAGTTACACAAAAGTTTCTTGTCTAAATTCTCAAGTCACCCCTGACCAAATTTTCTTTACTCAATTATTTGTTACCACCTTGAAAGTGGGTGCAGTGGGATGCATTTGTAAACAAGCTGCTCTAGTGTAAGAAATGCTGGACGGCGTAGGTTCGAAACCATCTTGATTCGAACTCAACATCGAGAGATGGTCTAATGGGCAGTAATTTTCAATTGGAGTATATTTGTTTCAATAGACGATATCAAAGATCCAAAGCCGTAATGCGTTCTGGGAGGTAAGTGGGAAAACAAATTCTAGCCTCCAACTTACTCATTCTAATACAACAATGATAAACCTGTTGACGTGAAGACTCTTCCCCTATATACTCCCAGAGTGCATTGCAGTCTTGGATCTTTGATATCGTATATTGGGAGATGCTTGTAGAAGCGAAAATTAGTTGATTCTTCGAAAAGTTAAAACAAATCATGATTGATTTTGTTTATCTTAGATTTCCTCTCAGAAACAACTGAGTGAATTTAAGTTTCTCACCCTTTTTTATTGGGATTATACTGACTCCAACACTTAGTCTGCCCCCTCCGAGACTGACGAAATGGGGTTCTTTGGTTTCTAGTTTCACAGCTGAGCCAAGGTCAGTAACATCAAGAGATTTTTCCTGATGGTAGAAAGAAAGGAAGAATACATCAAGCAACGATCAAGATACGTTACATTTCACGTGAAATGCTCTCAAAGAAATACAGGCTAGGAAATTTGAGGAAAAAAGGGTAGGAAATGTTACATTAGGCGTGTTGGGGCTAATTTTTTAAATTTTTTTCCAAATGCTGGCTGAAATTGTTGTTTGTTCAAGGTTAAAAAAACTCAGGTTTAAAAAGTTTTGCTTTTAGCCCAGAAACAGGATATTCTCCAGGAGACAAGAGAGGAGATTAGATGGAGCTAGCAACAAGCTTCAAATGAGAGTCTAAGGCCTCTCCTGGAAGCATCATCTATCTGTCTCTTGAATCTGTACCAATCTCCATTGGGTTCCTGCTCTTGTCAGGTCTTGGAGTTGGAGAGCTCTGTTTCCTGGTTACTAATTCAGTGCTGAATCTTGAAACTGGATCTGCATATCCTCACTTTTACTATGGAAGCTGTGTAGAGTTATTATCACGATATTTGATCAATTTCAAACAAAAAAGTATCAATTTGAAAACGAAAACGCCAATCACCTCCATCAATTTTTGGGCCTTGCTCCATTTCTCCTCCCATATTCCAGTCAGTCTTTGCATCAACTCTGTATCCCTCTGTAGTTTTTTCTTCGCAGCATTTAACGGCTCACTCGATAGCTGCAGCAAGTGAAAGCAAATAAAACTTCTCAAAGAGAAATAAGAATATCAAATATTTAGATTTCTAACATAGACACAATATCAGCGATACTTTGTGAAGTTTGATTAGTTTCTTTTATCTGGAAGAAAAGTAGATTCTAATAGGTCTTTTCTATTTGTCAGGAAACATGAAATTTTCATAAGCCTGCAAAAACTTATTGGGGGTACCTGTTAGTCATAATATATTTTTCATTGATATATTCATACGTACATGAATTCAAAAGTCACAAAGAAAGAGCCTTGTGTATAATCTATACAAATAATTCACTAAGTTACAATGAACTTCTCAAAAACGATGAAGACACTACCATTCATATCGGCATGATTCGCACCTTATCACTGGAGGTTTATAAATCTCTAAAAAGATTAAACCACGCTTTTTGCAAAATCTTTATGAAGAAAAACACACAAGGCACGGCCTGAGAGAAAAAAAAACCTCATATATTCCCAAAGAGAATTCCACCCGGTTTTGAATCTAATCTCTCAATTATCTTGGGCCTTCGATGTATAGAATACGCTTCCCGATAAGTAACGCAAAGTTAGCTCCCTATGCTAATCATTACAAAGCATAAACGAAACCCTGGTTTCTCCTTGATGTAACTTGATGTACCTTGATGCTTAATGTAACTTGATGCTACTTAGTGTTAGCTTAAATGTATCTCATGTACTATGTCAGGCCCGTAGGAAGCGGGGGGCAGGGGGGCATTTGCCCCCCAATAATTCTAAAATTTGATTGTTCACAGCATGGTCTTGATTTCTGTTCTGCAAATACTTTTCCATTTCCAGCACCTCTTAGATGACGAGATCAATTCGAATAAAGGAGCATCTTAAAAATTACCATGCATTGAAACGACTTTCAAGGATTTTGAGAGATTTTGAAAGGACATTATTCGAGACTATTTGACACAAACATGCAGCGATATTGCAAAGCTTCAACTTCTTCATCTACCATAAAGGTGGTCAAGACAATTTCAATACCAATTCTTTTCAAAGAGCTTTGAAATAAATGAATTCAGAGCATTAAATAAATTAATTCAGAGTGATTAAATTCCTACGCTTCAGAGGGGAAACTTATCCCAATAAATACTTCAATACAGAGCAGGCTCAATCAAATTATTACCGTAGGTGTAATAAACACAATTTGATCTATACTTTATGTAGTGATTTCGTGCATGCTAACGTGCTCTTTCTTGAAATACGGACTAATTGCAGTCAGGCTATCACGATAAACAGAAACTCCTTCATTCCCTTAGAAAAGACTTTTATTTTTGTTTTGAATAGTTTCAAAGGTTTTCGATACCAATTTTAAGGTATATCTAAAGAAACCTGAATACTAAGTAAATGGTATGTTACTCGCCTAAGGTTCTAGCTGGCACTCTGGTAATCTACCAATCTATAGACAATCAAATCTATATACAAATTGATAGAAAAGAGACAAGAAACTACTCATTCATCTCGACAAGCCTGTTTCGTGGTTTCCCACTCATCAGGAGATGTTCTAATAAATATATTCCTATTTACATCTTATTCATTTGCCAAGGGTGATTAGAAGTTAGACAATCAAATCTATAAACGCGGAAAGGGTAAATGGCAAGTCCCTACATCAACCTTATCTTATGGTTCACACAACCCCCTGAAAGAGACAACTTCAACTTGAGTATGTTTTCTGGTGGTCTAGTTGATTGACACTATTAACGGGTGCCATGATAGAATATTTTAGAATTTCGCGTGAATACGTTTTTATGACATTTTAAAGATTTAAATTTCAAACTAGTAGTCAACCGGGGTTCAAACACATGCGAAACAAAAGAGTATCATAATTGAAATTGAAACGAAAATACAAAATAGCACCTGCATAGAAGAACCTCTATATTTCAGTATCATCGTGAAAGTATTTAGGATATTTTACCACAATTTCTGAAGTGCCATGGTCATGCATTTTAAGCACTTTTTACATGCACATTATATTTCATATATCATCAGGGCAGTTATTCAGGACATTTCAAGGAAACGTTTCCTAAAATACTGAAATTCTAGGGGGGAGGTTTCTAAAAGTAGCATTTAGGTTTTAACTGTATGCAGAGAGCTTGATAATAATTGACGTGAAGACAACGAACAAACATGCTACGTCTTTGAGACATGGGCTCATAACATTAAAACAGGTAATACCTTTGATTTTGCCTGCTCTTTCAGGGCATCGATTTCAGCTTTCAGCTCTTTGATTAACTTCACGTTTGAATCCTGGAAAAATGTCATTGCATATAAAACAACGATGTTTAGATATACAAGAAAGTAAAGCAATCATCATATTATACTTAAGGGTTTCTTAATAACTAAGGATTTTTGAAATGCCACCTCACACTTAAAAACTTGGAAGCTTGAGAACCTCGAGGACATAAATTTCCATAGGAATTCATTTTCGTGCATTAACAAAATTCATTTGTTTATAACAACATCTAATTGATTTAACCAATAGCTTATTGTTTTAAACAATAGAAATTAAAAACTCTCAATGATATGTTCCAGTTACAACTGATTCGTTCCTGTGATTCATTGTACACCAAGCATCTAAAATATTTCTCTTTGACCTATTCTTACAACCTAACAAATTTTCAGTAATTAATAAATCAAAATATGATACCCTGCTTGTCTTTTATGACGTTAAGTGGATTCCGTTTATTATTCATATCATGTTATTTCACACACAGTATTAGATTAATTTTCCAAATCCTACTTCCCCTTAAGTTTAATTCACAACCCTATCCACTGATGGCTGGCTGCGATTGCCCAATCATGGGGGAAAGTTTTCAATCTTCGGTGGGGTCAGCCTGAATTGCAACAAATCAGGATCCGAAACACGACTTAAAACAACAATATTCTACTCTGCATTTTATGCTAAATTTTCATCCTAATTTCTTCTTCTCAGTGATTCAAGAACGGAGCGAAAATAATTCAATGAACTTTGTTATTTCAAATGAATTTTTACAACATTCCTGCTTAATATATGGGGAATATCCAGCATCAAAAAATATTTCGTTTAGTTATTCACATGTAAAAGCTTTCCATTCTATATAAAACATCTTCAGTGCAGGATAACATTTACAGTAGATATATTGGGAGAATATAAGGAGGGGCGCAAATAGATAGGGAGAATATAGGGGGATGTAGGGGTCTTATCTATGATATATGGTCGATAGAGTTGATGGGGATTATCGAGAATCAAAACCGTAACAGAATAAAACATTCGGCATTCGCCTTCACACGTTCTCAAGTGATATCCATTAATTCATATGTGGCGTCCAGTCACTTAGTTCGGATATACACTTATAACTTTTGGTTTTTAAGGGGTTTTGTAGATTAACTATGTCGTAGGAAGTTTTAAGACGGGAAAGTGACCAGAATTCGATTTTCATTTGTCTCGCTTCTTCCGATTCTCCATATCAAAGAATCGTTTGCTTTTCAGTCAAATATATTTATGCATTGAAATAAAAATCTAAAACATAATAACCAATTAAGCTCTGCGTCTGACACTCATCAGAGAAGTATGCCAGAAAGAGAACGAAAATGAAACCTAAAACGTTTTAGAGTTGGAATCCTTTACAGTAATTTGATAGTGAAAATGAATCTTTAATGGTAAATAAAAGCACGTAGAAGGTAGACGCAAGTATTTAGCATTTTCCCTATCTAAGTCGAGAGGAGAGTGCCTATCCTGGCTATAGTACTCGATATACTTGAGTATAGAGCAATTATAAGCAGAATGAACCCATTAAAAAAGAGACATGTCCTTCTGTTACTCTGAGTTTCGTGCTTACGCCCTCGTCAGAAAGACTATACCAAGTAGGTATAGTCTGATAAAGTCTGTCTGACGAGTGCGTAAGCATGAAACTCAGAGTAATAGAAGGACATGTCTCTTTTTAATGGGTTCATTCTGCTTAGCATTTTCCCTATAGCGATTGCGTTGTCTAACGCCGCATCCCAGTGCTCGTATGACAAAAGTACAGAGCGATATAGAAGATAAACAAGTAAGGAGACTGGCTCTCTGTAACTCAAAGTTTCATACCTACGCAATCATCAGACATACTATATTCCCGGGAAATGAACCATTTCTTAATCTGGATAGCTGATGTCTTTTGCTATAAATATCCCTAGTATACATACATCAATATTATGCTATATAACGTTGAAAATGCAATAAAGAGTAGGCACAAAATATAAAAAATTCATCATTGGATGGAATGCTACCCATTATGTCAGGGAGATTTTAGTACTCTGTAAATCTGATCTTAACTTTTATTTTGTGGAGTTCACAAATGCTCGACACGTCGACCACTGTTCATTATTGGTTCACCAGACTAAAGAACTGTGAGCACCAGGGTTAAAACCATTAAAATGTGGTTGAAGAATCTTTAATTTCACGGTAAGGTTGGTGATTATAGTCCAGAACTGGCTTTATCTTAGAAATTTTGGGGGAAAATGAGATTCAGTAAAATCCCGCAAATAAGACCAAAATATATCCCAGTTTCAGACTAAAAAGTTCTTAGTAATAAATCGCACTATTGTGAGAAATTTGTATTGGAATGGGTGGACTAAAATTGTATGGTTATGCACTTTAAACCGTTTGCATTCATGCTTATGCACTTTTTCAGAATATATTTTATATTGAATCAAGTCAATTATAAATATTTTCAAGATAAAATAACCTGAAATTTTAGGTTTGAGGTATTACAGAAATGATTCTTGTGTGCAGGTATATAATGAAATTACAACAGGGGGAGATATTTTGTGACATTTTGAGAAAAAACTGATCGTAAGTCACAAAAAGCAAGAGACTGAAATTATTGAAATGGATATTAAAAATATAAAATTTTCATACACTCAAAGTATCAAAAAGAGTTGGAAGCCCTAGAAATCCCCTCAACCCTTTCCTTGCTTCTTAAGATTCCCTGTTTTACCATGAGCTTGGATGACTCATTTGTTGGTTTTAAATTCATATTGGAACATTTTCAGTATTCAAAAAGCTTTTTTTAGAACATGTTACTTTGAAATAACATTTTTGCTTGGAAACCATGTAGAGGGTTAAAGAGACAGTATTTTCAAAAATATTTTGAACATACTAGAAAATATCAACAGAATAATACCTCATTTATGACGGGTCTGTTGATGATATTGCGCACCATACTGCCATGCTTGAGACAGTTGACCGTTTCTTGAACACGCTTGTCTGACGGTGAAATACAGCAGAGCATGATCGTCTCACTGTTCCCTCCCAGCGAATCTTTCATCAGCCAAGTTAACACCTGAAGAAGTTAAAGAAATATTTTATTCAATTTGAGGAAGAGTTCAGACTAAAATACAGTGCAGTAAACCAGCTTCTTGGTTCTTGAAGCTCTGGATTGAAACGCAAAATCAGGGTGTAATCTGGCGTACAGGAGGAATGTATCAGGGAGATAAGGTTTATGAACTTACTACCAAAATTCCGTTCCACAAATGCAACAAAATAAGAATCAGAAATTCATATAATTCAAATATTGCCTTGCTAAATTTCTTATCCTGAAATTGTTAAATTGAGTCTCTAGCTGCCTAAAGCTGTTCCTGCCTGACAAATTCCGCTGCCCGCCGGTACTGTAGTAAGAGGTTATTTTCAATTTTAAAACTACTTTTGCACAATTGGATGCAATCAAAAATACTAGAACATTACTACCAACAATTTATCATTATCATTATCATTATCATGTAAGATTTTACAGTCAAAGACTGACTGGTGGTAGAACGTCAAATCTCTACCACTGTATCTCATCCACAACACATACTACTGTATGTAAAATAATCTAAACAAAAACTCACTTACTCCATATTCATAAGTTGAAGTAAAAAAAACACTCCGATAAAAAATGAATTCATAAGAAAATATGGACGGAATCGGAGAAGAGGGACTCACTGAATCTCTGTAAGGAACCATTGGGTTGCCCCATTTGCTCATTGAAGAATTGAAGTTTCCGTAATTCTGAGAGGCTTGTGAAATTATGACGTCATTCAATACTTCCAGGCCACCTTTCTTCTCAGAATGCTCATTGTTAAGGTCAGCTTCTCCATTCATAGAAGGGCAATTGACCTATAAATAATGAATAGGCTTTTATAGCACAAAGAATACCGTAAAATAGGAAACATAGCAACACATTATAACCACTAAGGCTTTTTTGTCAAAAATTAATCAGATCAGAATATTAGAATAATTTTTCTACATTTATGATTATCGTTAAGAAATTGTACCGATTTCGGTAATGTAATCTTTATGATTCGAACTGATGTGACAGGATACCGGTCCATCCAAGTGCCAAGACCTCAGTAGGGGGGTCACCTGTTTGTTTTACAGAAACACTGACATGTAAGGTGAATCATTAGCTGAGGTTCGAGTCACCTAATGAGCATACACTAGCTAAAAACAAATAAAGCTGAAACAAATTAATTACATTTCCAACTCCATATGAATGAAAGAACAAAGATATAATAAATTTCATCAAATTTTTTGTCAAACTTGTCAAGAATGCAAGTAACTCAGATCTATAATAACAGGCCTAAAAGACTAAATATATTTTCACACAAAGACTACCAAAATTTTGATATGGCCCAGTCAGGACTGATTATGGCAGTGGTTCAAGTGGTTCAAGTGCTGGTCTATTTTTCAGAGGTCCTGGGTTCGAGACATAGTTTAGGTTTATAAAAATTGTGGTAACTTAATTGCCACACTGTGTTTGGCTCTACATAACTTCAATGCAACTTACATCTGCATCCCTGCTTGCCAGATCAATAAGTGTGACCTTACTGTTCAATTCTAATGGAAGCTCGTCCTCAATTCGTGCCTAAAATAAATGTACACAGTTGTTAAATCTACTATGAAAAAGGATTTTTGCTTGTATTAAAGAAAGTAGATTGGATCTATTCCACAAATTATTGAATATAGCACTTCAAGTTAAAGAATATTCTTCTGCACACCTGGGGTACTATCGTTGCAAACCATAACTGGGCATAAAAAAAAGAAAGACAAATTGTATTTGAAGTACCCAGTAATATCATTGAAGAATAAACACTAACGTTTCAGGCGGATGCCCATTATCAAAGTGATAGGAAAACGGTTGGGTAGAAAGGAAATAGGGAATAGAAAGCGTGATTCGAATGATGGAAGTTAGAGTAGGAGAAACAATGTGACGTAGCATAATAATGGAATGAGCAGAGGAAGCCGTGGAGAAGAATGCTAAAACAGCTGCACAAGGTATTTATTATAGATATGAGAATTGTTTATTGAGTCCATTTGGGTAGAGTGTTTGTGAGTTAAATATCAAGCGTTTTTCAAGTGTTTTTCGTTTCTGGTTGTCGTGAGGTGTGTACAGAAGTCCAAGAACTGACATGTCGGCAAATCAACAACCGTTTTGGTGAGCATCTACGCAATGTAAAGAACAAGGTACACGAAGATGTAAACCATGCGAATGATCCTGATAGCAACGTATCAAGACATTTCAATTCATACTCTCACTCTTTTGACGACATGTCAGTTCTTTGACTTCTGTACACACCTCACGACAACCAGAATAAACAATTCTCATATCTATAGTAAATACCTTGTGCAGCTGTTTTAGCATTCTTCTCCACGGCTTCCTCTGCTCATTCCATTATTATGCTACGTCACATTGTTTCTCCTACTCTAACTTCCATCATTCGAATCACGCTTTCTATTCCCTTTTTCCTTTCTACCCAACCGTTTTCCTATCACTTTGATAACGGGTATATGCCTGAAACGTCTGTGTTTATTTTTCAATGATATTACTTGGTACTTCAAATACAATTTGTCTCTTTTTTATTCTTACTAAAGTACCACACGCAACATATCATGATTTTTAGCCATAACTGGGCATGGTTGGGAAGTAAACTTGAAAGGTGGAGAAGAAAGCAGAATTTGAAAAATCAATTGAGACAATTTTTGGAATTGAAATTTAGCATTGATTCATCTACCATAAAGTTTGTGAAACTTTCACTACAAATTCTTTTCAAAGAGCTTTGAAATAAATGACTTTCAGAACGTTCAAAATCCTACGCTTCAGAGGGGTAGCTTTATTCTAATCAAATACTTTAATGGAGAAGGGGCTTAATCAAATTATTGCCGTGGGTGCAATAAGCACAATGGGATCTATATTATTTTATCTAGTGATTTAGTGTATGCAACCGTACCCCTTTTGGAAACACAACCTTGCGTTAGTCAGACTAGCACATTAAACAGAGACTCATTCACTCCCTTACAAAAGACTCTTGTTTTCTATTTTGAATAGCCTGTTCCTAGAGCCATGAACCCCACTTGAATCAGCACAGGTTGGACTGTTTTAGCTAGGTTTACCTGAGTAAGTATGATGGAGAAGATTGCATGCGAATTGCCACGGGATGATGGGTCCAAAGCAGCTAATCTTCGTCTGGAAATAAGAAGACTTTATTGAAACAGAATCGGGCTGAATTAAGTGGCTGACAGTTGAGGGTAAGGGGCTGGGGCGTGATCACCCCAAATATTTTCAGAAATAATATCCTTTTGTTCTAGAACAATTGAACATGTCACATGATGTCATTTCAAAGAATAAGCGTGCCCCCCATAAGTGTCAGTCACTGGTTGAATTGATACTAATCAGATTGAATTGGATTAGCTCAGCTTAAACAGTATTAGATTAGGCTGATGGAGCATTAGATTACACAGGACGAGATGGATCCTATTTGACTAGCCTGAGTTAAAATGGATTATAAACCATCAGAATAAGTTGATATTGGATTAATACAAATTAATTTCTAAGATGGTATAAATTAAGGAATAATATGGTGTGGCAATTAAATGGGAAAAAAGGGGAAAAGTACAAATTTTTACTCATGCATTATTTTTCCTGGGTTACAGTGAAAACCCACGTAAAAGAACTTCTATTTTTCCACTTAGCGTAAACAGTTTCTTATCAAAATGGAACTTACTCCTAGGCTTTTCTAATATATTTGAGTTATTATATTCATATCTATTAGAAATTTATTATTATATTCATATCATATAGAGTACAAGTCCTTTCATCTATGAACCAGCTTCTTTGTGCTAGAGATTCTAAAAGGCAAGGGTTTTAAACATTAAACAACCATGCTTTCAGCTTTAAAATGAGAGGTTGTCTGGTGGGCAGGGTACAATTTTCAAATTTAATATTTTGTTAACGCAAATGAGTGCAATAAACACACTTGGGTCTTCGTAATACACTGGCACACCAGAAAAAGAAGGAAAATAAACTAATATCTACTAAGAGGTTGATCAAAATTGCCGATCAGAAAGGAAAAGGCGATATAATTAATATTATTGATTCCATATGATAAGTAAGAAGAAATACCGACCTTCTTTTCAGAGCTTTCTCCAAAAGGCTTCGAGCTTCTAAACCATCAGTGACAATGTGCTTACTCAATTTCTCAACGTAAACACCGTGATCGGGATGCTCTCGTACTAAAAAATTAATGAAAAGTTCAAAAGCAAGGGGTCAGAGGAGTTGCACTCAATAACTTCACCCCTCTACATTTCCAATGCAAACACCCCACTTCTTTCTCAGTCCCAATCAACATATCCATGTTCACTCAGATACACTTTTTTTCAATAACCAACTGGCAGTTTGATCCAGCCATCAAAGTGGTTTAAATATTTTGGGTTTCAGCTCTCAAAATTGCTTCAGAGTATTTTAAGTCTTGAAAAATAAACATATTATGGACATTTCCCTGTATATACCCCAAATCATTTAAACTGATGGTGTTCATGTAAGAAAACCTTTGAAATAAAAAATATGCTCCTGTTAACAGTGAAACATAGTGTGACAAAAAAGGTAAAAGCTCAACCTTGGACAACTCCTAGCTTTACTTTATGGAGAACCTTCAAGTTCGAGATTTGCATTACTCATGTAGCCCAGAAGCCCCCTAAGCAAAAATGGTGTTCGAAGAAAACCCTAGAATATCAATAATAATAAGGCAAGTTGCAAGACTCATACTCACAAGTTATAAGAATTTTGCTAACATAGCGAAAAAGCGAAGGTTGGGAAAGAACAATTTTTATCTAGTTTTCTGACATTTACAAGAGTTATTTGTTTCTAACCAAGCGGTTGAATTTGAGTGTTCCTACTACTTACAGGAAAGGATTGATAGAAATATCAAACTAATCAAAATAAGATAGTTTTGATAAAATACCTTTCAATTTCTGTGCTCCTTCTTGCGACTTTACGGAGCTTCTTTCAGATATCAGATCTGTCAAGTTATTTCCACAAACTTCAAGAAAGCTAAAAGTAAAAATTAAGTTCCTTTGAAATTTCTGAAATCAAAGCAATAATCAAGGGTATTCAATCACTTTTAGGCTATTTCTGTAAAACTTTTTTATCTTTTCCACTTTAAAGAATTGCGTCAATGATTGTGTATTGTTCGTGTTTGACCCAGCAAAAGTCCCCAACAAAGCCCTTATTGCACTTCATTAAATCTTACCTGATTTCCATCCTAAAAGAAGTTGAATCATCATAAGTTGCAGCCTTGGCATAGATAGAATCAATGATGTTTTGTATCAGTCCATCTTGTCGATTCTCTCCAAACATGGTGAATGTTTTCCCAGTGTCTTTTGCACCATATGAAAACACGGAAGTGTTGTACCCATCAAAGACATTCTTGATGACAAAGTCACCAACTGCTTCATTGACCTAAAATAGCATGAATGATTTATATAATTACAGAAATATAAATACTGTGACTAGCCTCTCCTCTCCAACAAGCTCCCTTTAAGCATCAATTTTGTAACACCTCCCCTCTGAATAAGCCCCCCCCTTGATAACAGCTCTTTATAATATACTGGTTGTAGAGAAATTAGGAAATAAGGAATACAAGATGATATTTAATTATTGAGAAAAAAGGGAAACTATACTAATTACTAGTGGAGAAATTGTGGGTTTTGAGTTATTCAACTATTTTGTCCACAATCTTATCGCAAATCGATGTTATCAAAATATGGTTTCTGCTAAAATTACCGAAAACCATCAAATTATTCATTTATCTATATTTTAAGATCGACATTGATACAATTCCTTTCTTTGACTACAAGCGTGTACAGGAACTCCAATCATATTTGAGAAATCTCTCAAAGATCTCCAAAGAAAATGCCATGTGCGGCAAAAAAACGCAAACTCGTTTGCAGGCTATATAAGATCCCACATCAGGTGGATTGCAAAGGTTTTAGTTGGTATTCATTTCAGAAGAGCTATTATAGAATTGAAAACTTTCTTTTTGAGACTTATCTTGATTAACTAACTTCCCCAGTAAACAGTTTTGTAAGCACCTTATATATCTCCTAGCTTGCAAGCAGAAGTTTTGAAACAAGGAATGACGTCTGGCTTTGTATGGGCTGGTTTATAGGTTAGTGGTTTTCTTAGAAGGTAGATCATTAATAACACTAATGAAATTGGGGACGGTTAGAAGACAGCCCAATTGTACAAATGGAAACGTTGTGCACCCCTAGAAATACTATTTGTGTTGAGTCTGAATTTGGGAGCTTAATGATACCTAGATCTAGTAAAGAAATGACCCCAAGTAATACAAAAAAGCCCCCTTCGACATAAAAAAGAACTACGCCCCCAGGGCTTTTTATTTCTTATCCCTCAATAAATCATTGTACTAGCTGGAAGCAGGTTTCAAATAAGCTTATACCAAACCATAAAAGAAAACGTAATATCAACAGCTTTTATTTAATAACAAAACTAGTCTTTGGAATCGAGGTCAAAAGCAGAGAGATTATATCGACAGAGTTATTATCTTGACACTGAAAAACTGTGCTACATAAATATACCAGCTTTCTGGCTTTCAATTCGTGTAGACCATACAATATCATCGAGTTACAAAACCGTGATTTATTCGCTATCTCAAGGTGTGGTCTAACATAATTGACATTGATCTGAGATAAGAAGCAACAACTTTGTAGGCCTATTTACCTTAATGGGTTTGGGCAGGTTGCTAAATTATTCAAGGCATCAGACAATGTTGGATTGGGCTTGTGCCCACAAGGTTTCCCTGTTTATCTCCATCTATTCAATGCTGAATTGTCTTCTATTTCAATTCATATGAATTCAAGTATTCAAACTAAGTACTTAAACTACAATTATAAATTTTTTTATGAGAAAGTCTCAAATGATCCAAGAAACGAAGCTTTCAGAGCAATATGCTAAATTCATACAAATATATGAATACTGTGCTTAGGTCATTCAAAAAATTAGATCTTGATGTTTAAGCACAACTAAAACTGGATACAGCATGGCACTATAGGATATGGCACAAAAAGCAACATCAATAATCTTGTATTTGATTAGAATTTTTCATGCCCGTGTTGAAATTCTTAGCAGCCATCATTTTCCTTCTGTGGGGATTTTGGCCTTATGATCTGATAAATCCAAACTGCCTTTTATATTTTGATGCAATGAATCCATCAGAAACTGTTAATGCTGCTTGCATAAGAAAACCAAACTTTATTGTAAATCCTAAGAATCATAAGGATAAGTTATTTGTTGAATTATTGGTTTGTAAAATAATCATGAAAAATCTACTTACATTTTTTCTTGTATTGTTGTTGCTGCTAGGCACTTTGTTATCTTCAAAAACAAAGGGCTGAAAATAAAAAGCATTGTTAAAAGCGATAAAAGTAAAATGGTCAAATGACTAAAAGCACAAAAGCAAAATATAACTGCTGCAAAATCATGCAGTGCTGATATAAACCTATCAATTCGGTTCTGAACATGTTATTGTCAACAGGGAGTTCGGATTAAAGACCTGAAAATGCCTGGGGGCCATAGATTGGCACTGAATCTTTTTCTCGCTGATCTTTTTTGGCCCGTTTTCTACAAAAAATCAATATCAAATATAAATTCAAAAAAAATTCATTGCTACTGTTAGACCATCATTTCAACTTTTGTCACCCGGGGCATCATATAGCCAGGGAGTAGGGGGGGTGCTATGATCCCAATGCAATTTTTTTGAGATTTTTCCAACTTTTCCAGAAAAAATGACTTTAGGTACTTTTCATAAATCCTTTATAGTTGGCAAATATTGACCATCCTAAAATTAAGGTCCCAAAAGAAACCTACAGTCACCATGGTATAATTTTTAACAGGTTCTGACCCACCCCCCTCCTACTCGCACTTGTTTGACAAAATATGATTAGTGAAAAAGTTAATATTAAAATGGTCGTTTCATTTTCACAAAAAAATTGTTGATTGACTTTCTATAATCCTGCTTCTTCTCGGATACAAGAACTCTATACCAAATTTTTCTGAAAGGAATGTGGGTTTCATCAGGAAAGGAAGTATTTTTGAATTTGAAAAGATACTAGATAAATAACCACCACCCCCAAGTAATATTAGGTCAGGCTACTACCCCCCCCCCCCCATGGCCCTACAAGTCCGGCCAGGCTAGGGGTAGGGCCATTCATGCACAGGTCTATACACATTTCATTTCATTTCGATAATTGAGTCCCCAATTTCCAATTTCACATATTACATTGCCAAGATAATGTTAAACATAAAACGATAAAATATTCCTATCCATAATAACATGCAAGTCGAAATCACATATCAACACAGGATGCTGAAAGGGTTTTTCAATGAGAATTTTTAGCAGACAAAATAAAACAAAAAAACATCTGTCGCGTCTAGAAAATCCGATGCTCATTTGATTAACGCTTTTGTCGAAAAGAAGAGATCAAGAAAAGAAGATACAAAAGCAAATATCTCAGAAACATCCATAAAACATTTCAATGTACAGACAGGCAGGTCCAAGAACGAAAAAAAGGCCTTCGACTTACCCCAAAATCCCATGTGAAAGTTTTCTCGCGGCCGTCACCAAACCGAACTTTCAGTTGATGGCCGTCAACTCTTGTTGCATTTCTACTATCTTTGGCCTTGTCTTCTCTGCTGAGGGGTCTTATACAAACTCCAACTTTGACAGTTTCCATTTTGTCTCTAAATCTTTTGAATTATTCTCCCTAAAACGCAGTCACGATCCGCCAACTTTCATAAACTAAATTTTAGGCCGAGAAAGACCGAGCAAAACTTCATAATTCCGCGGTCTGAAGATCCCGACGATTTTCCGTCCAAGCTAATAATCCCAAATTGAAAAATAGTTGGAATTACTTTCAGGATTGTTAGAAATTAGTATCTATTCTCATAAAATCTTAAAATTCCAGTTATTAAGTATGATTAACTACTCTTGTGTGTTGAGTAATACGAGGAGAGAGAGAATAAATAGCAAGAGGTCAGTGATCCATGCAAAATGCTCTGTTATGCACAGGCGCCATTTCCTCTTTGGCCATCAGCTTACCACAGAATAATTGCAAATTTGAATTCACAAAAAAGTTATTAAAAATCCCTTCGAATAATGTTTATCTGCTTAAAAGATATTAGTAATAATCTGGAAAATAAAAGTGTAGGAATTGTTTCCAAAACAGGTAGAAGTTGGAGAAATTGCAAATTAATGATATAAAATCTGTGGACATTTTTGGAATTCCTGACAAAGAATCGAATCATTCTGAATGAGTTCCAGGCGCCAAAGTGTGGTTTATTTACACATTCTAGGGCTCCTTCCCAAATATTTTGTTGACAAATAACTAAGGAATTTTAACTCCATGTCAACACTTTGCTTGATTACCTCTCCTTCAAACTCAAGATACATGTACATATGTACAATAATTTCACTAAAACAAATCAACATCAAGCTAGATGACAGGGTAGACAGAAAATTTCTCGAATACCAATAAACAAGAGATCTGGAATATGAATATGGTGGACCCGGGAGACTACCTTGGCCATCTTGGTTAAGTGCCCTTCCCCTGGGAGTGTGGATAGAAAGTGCCCCAAAACCACTCCAAAATGTCCCTCTTACTAGGGCCTACTTACCATTTTTGAAGAAAATCATTAAAGCAAATTACTAATGTTATCGCTGGTCTTGGGGTCTGGAGTAAAGGAAAGGGCATTTAGGGTAGATTTTTTCAACAAACTAATAAGCAGGGGTTGTTTTTATTGCAGACTCAAAGTTGCTTCAATTTGCTTGCCTTTTTACGATTGCGCTACGCAACGATAGAGTTTTAACGAGGGATAATTAAAAAAATTGAAAAAACCTGCAAGGCTGTTGTGTTCCTGCATGTAACTAAGAACTAAGACATCTGACTGCAATTAAGTTTTAGAAAATCACAGAAACAAGCAATTATCATTATAGGGCTCCTTTGAAAACTGTCATCGTTAAAGATGGGTGCAAAACTTATTATCCTTTTTTTGTATTTTGATTTATACAGTGGCCACTTAGAAACTGACTTACTCTGCCAAATAATAGCGCATCTTTACTTATAGATTAGATTTTTCAGCTTGAGAATTCATGATGCTTCAGAAAATACTTTTGATTGAAACGATTTCGCATTTCATGCAAATTTAGTGGTTGTCTTGCTGAATATATTTAAAATTCTTCACGTATTTCTTCCCAACCTATAAGAAACCAGGCAGCCTGGTTTTGCAACATTTAGTTTCTTACTGGCGGGTTATACTGTATTTTGCATTCATTTGGGTTGAGTAGTACATGGTAGAATTAGGTAGCATAGTCTGTGTAGTGGCCTATTGTGGTTAGCCTGTCTGCCATTGACTATCTTGACAATTGCTCTACTACCTTCCTCTCGCCAGAACAAACATTTTGGGGTAAGGGTAGGAAGTTAGTCTGTGATCTTTAGCAAAATGTTAAGCAAAATTAATTTGCATATTGAAATATAATGCGTATCAAAACAATTCACCAAGCAAGATTACTAACAGAATTTAGAGAATGCAACCCCTGTGCACTTTTTCAGGTGCGTCGGTGATATATCGGTCAATCGCCTTAGTACGGATTCAAATATGAAAGAATTAAGGCGGTCGTTGTTGTCAACCTTATTCAGACTATTGATAGTAAACAAAAACCGGATACTGAGCTGTTTACCCGCGGTCACTAACTCACTCAATAAACTTCTCCGACCTTGATTAGAAATGGTTTCCCCTCTCATCGAAAATTAATGATAGGATTACTGGTGTGGTGATGAAACGACATTCGGTTGGCTAGTTGGTGGCATTCCTTTTTACATTTTGAAAGGAAGGGAGAGTTGGTTTCAAACCACGATGAAGTGGGCTTATTTCTTTCTATGCAATGCAGGGTCAGAAATTATTTCTTAACTTTCAAACGAAAAACATTTTTCAATAGGCCTCAAATTGAAAAAATAAAAGATGCTTGATTAAAACAAATTGCAATTAAATGATGCATCAAGCGTATGATTCTGAAGCATAGTCTATGAAGGGTACAGGACTTAAGGGTGGCGGGGAAAATAAAAAAATATTAGATATTATGATAACTTCCAAAGCTTCGCGTTGAGACTGAGACTCGTCTGAGCAGTACATTAGAAAGATGAGGAAAATGAAACCTAGAAAAATGTTTTACCCAGAAGTGGATCAAAATTTATTTTCTTGAATCAGTAGCTAATACACGGATGTGATCCCGTTTGTTGAACGTTAAGTTATAATTTGGCAACTTCATATTTTAAGCCATTATTAAAGCACAAATAGAGCTATGAATTTGTACCGCAGAAATTTCGCTGCTAATGGATATAAATTCACAGCTCTATTTATGCATGTAGGTTAGTTTTAATAATGGTCTTAAACATGAAGTTGCCAAATTGTAACGGATCAAAGAAAGGAGTTGAATGGTTGGTATAGTGAAAAACAACCAATCATAGTCGGCACTTTGAGAAAGACAATAGACTATTAAATGAGGCCTAGTGGCAACAATAACTCCTTCCCTCTTCACAAACCATGTCTTTTATATAGAAAGACTCCAAAATTCCTGATTGAAATGTTCATCTCTGCCAATGATGCGCAAACAGTTCTAACTGCAAACAATTTCAAAATTGTACCTTATCTAATACAGTACCTAATCCATATAGTATCTTTAATAAACTGTAGAATATGGCTCAAGATACATAAAGAGTGCAGAAGAAGTTTCCAGAACAATGAGCGAAATATAAACAACTTCTTGCAACTTGTTGAGCACTCTTTCTGTATCTTGAGCCATGTTCTATCATTTACTTTTCGCTCATTGCTCTTGTAGCAATTTGAGCACTCTTTGGTTCTTGAACACCATCAATGTGAATCGTACATTGTATGCCCAAGTGTATTTGCTGTACAGTAAGTGTGGTGATACCGGGAGGGCACATTGAGTCTCTTGATCACATACTTATTACATCTTATATACTGTAAGACTAATTAGGTCAAACAAAGGTCTTGCGTTGCGGATTTAGAGAAAGAGAGAACAGATGCCCCCATTAGAGGGATTTATCATGGCTCCTCTTTATTAGTTTTAAGTTATGGATTGACGGAATCGCAAACAATGAAAATTGAAGTTCTTGTTTAGGCAGTTGCTTATTTTACCCCTATTGTTGACTTGTGTAATGGACACGTGTATTTAGATTAGCGAGATGTTCTTATTATTATTGTTCTGGCGTCGTCGCTAGTTGTGATTCTAGAATCGTTGTTTACTCGATATAATTTAGCCTGAGAGAAGAGCCGTATGTAACCTTAATAATCCTTTGAACACATGGTAATGTAAACTGTTAATTATGATTTTCATTCAAAGTAAATTAGTAATTAGCTAGACATGTTTATTGTAGGCGTGTTGTTGTTGCAGATAAATACTCGTGTAATCCGTAGAGTAAGTGGAGTCGTTCTGAGGATAGACAGAGGGGTTCTACATTTCATGAAGCTCGTTTATGCTTATTCTATCTAACTAAATGACAAAATTTTTCCGTTGAGCTCCACGACCATAATATCAATCCTTTGCTTTACTAATTCTATAACATATATATGTTCAAGTGACAATATCATTTGTCAGTCTCTGAACTCTGCCCGAGCTGAGTCTACGACCGAAGCAAGCACCATTTGTCTTTACGACACAAGGGCATCGGACCCCATCGCCGGGCCTTTCTTCACTTCATGAAGAAACACTGATAAACTAAGTGCAGAAAGCTCCGTGGAACATCTGGCATCAATATCAACTACTTTTAGTATTTTCAAGGCAATACTCGATTCATAGTGGCTTAATAATCATGTCTACTTTTTCTGGGGCACAATGTAGAAAATCAATATGAGTAGAGAGACATTTTTCGATATTTCTAATATTAGAGTAGAAAATTCAAATGTTTCTATATATTTGAAAAGCAAGCATTCCACCGACAAAATCAACATTGGACAAACATAAATAGCATTATCAAAATCCATGAAATAAAATAGCAAACATTCAAAAATATAAAATTTCTAAAGGAAGCTAAAAGTATTTGAAAGCTTTTCTCAATAAGCTTTTTTCATAATTTCTTAACATTGTTCAAAACACAACTGTCACAAAATACCTCCAAGGCAAGAAAAGACTATATATAACGCCAAATTTTGGTTATTATAGAAGCTCTATATGGCCTTTTGCTCTGATGATAGATTTTCTTCTTTACGATTATAAAAGTCCACTTTTAGTTATTGACAGCGATAGATTTTGGTCCACTTTCAAGCTCGGATGTCTGGTTATTGGTGCTTTTTGGGAGATCAGTTCTTGGTCTTTTAAAAAGGAGCACATGTGGCTCTGAAATGAAATGAAGAAGAATGAGAACGGACATGATTTTTCAATAGAGGTACTTCATGTTTAAATGTTAATTTGGTAAGACTTTCGATCAATGAAAATCCCATTCCAAAAATTTGAAAAAGAATTTTGACAATTTTTTCAAAAATCTCACCAAAATCATGCTCTGATTTATTTCCAATTTTTATCTATTTATGATGTAAATTTTCACCACATAAAGAAATATTCAAAATGATACGAACAAAATAAGGCAATTAAGAAAGATAATTTTCCCAAAATGAAATTCCGAAATAATATGAGATCTACTCCCATACTTTCAGTAGTAGGAATAGCATTAAAAGGTTAAGACCTTATTTCCCCTCAGAGGTGTGTTGAACAAAAAGTTAAAATAAAACTACGTGGATATGAAGAAAGCGTTTTGATTGATCAATGTTGTAATTGGAAAACGTTTGTGAATGAAAAACGTTAGTTCTTTAGTTTTTCTGTTTAAAACTTAGATATATTATTCTTTCTGAAGGTGTTGCAGAAAATCTATACCATATCGAAGTGTATTTTTCGTGAATGCTGTTTCCGTTTTTACTTTGTTGAAAGTGTTCTAAAGTTTTGACCCGACACAAGACATTTTTCCAGATGAGGATGTGACGCGAAACTGGATGCTATTTTCAGAATTAACCTAGGTAAAGGTTTGACACTCTTGATCTCCGAGACTTTCAAAAGATTTCCAGTTTGAGGTTTAAAAATGGCCGTCATTTTCATTATCAAAGTTGCTGGGATACATGTCATCAAAGTAATGAGGGCCAATATTTGGGGATCTTGGGTTCACAAACAGTGTATGAATAACAAATCGAACAGTCTTTGGATGGTACAAAACTTCAATATAGCCTGAAAAATTGGAAGCATGGTGAAGCAAATACATAGATTACTTGAGCTATTTATTTGACACTCAACAAAGTATTACGCAAGAAAAAGAACAAAGCAAAAATCTAACCAATCATCATACCCAGAAACACACAAAAACAAGTTTTTTATCCCAGCTGTTTTCCCCGCTAGAATTATTAGACCCATATGTAGATCAAGATAGGCCATCCAGAAAATAGCTGGATGATTGGTATAGTGTTGGTAAACCAATCATCCCTCCGGATACAGTGAGTCGACCAATGAGATTACTTTGTTAGTCCACATAGAACATTTGTTAGAATCGAATGGATCAGGATATCCGAAAACAGTAATAACAATTCACAAAGAATTACAAGTTAAAAACACAAATGAAAATCTCAATGATGTTGCAAGAAAATGCCCACGCAGGCCTAATATTTTTCTAATTCTGTCAATAAATAGTTAAAAAAAGCAAACCTGGGTCATGAATCAAATAATGAACCCAACCAAGAGACTGGTGGATGCCGAGATTTCTCCATTCTGTTTCTGTCATCAAACGTTCAGATGGAATTAACTTGCTAAGTTCCTTTGGTAGAGTCACATGCCTGAAGAAAATAATGTATCGTTAAAGTTTGCAATGCAATGCTCTTTGGCATTATTATGAGATTGGCTGAGCAGGATTTGAGCCCATGCCACTACCTTGGCACATCAATGCTCTACCAACGTCTACCAATAGAGCAACTAGGTACTCCATTCAATTGACCAACTTTAGTCATTTCAATCACACAAATTGTACACTCAACAAATACAGAGATGAATCTATCTGGCTTCTTTAACAACTTCAATGGATCTACCGAATTGTAGCAACTTTCCCACACCAGGAGGACTATTGGTGTCCTATCACTGGATATGTTTGAGAAGTAAGCTGGAGAATCTTGATTGGTTGATTTTCTCAGAAGAAAAGAGAAAGATATTATTATCTTGATGGATTTCTGAAACCCTGGAAGTGGAAGTGATCTAAACATAGCCAATACACATTTCAAGTTCTGATTATGCATCTGATGGGTTGTTTTCATATCACAGCCTTCATTGGAAAATGTTGAGTTATAAAGTAGCATTCTAAAGCTTTAAACTTTTAAGAGAGGTTTGATCAAGTTTCTTTTATGAGCCTGCTCGCATGACAAGGTCAGCTTGTGATAGTGTGTACATTGGGCAATTTGCCATAATCTAAGTTCAAACCAGGTAACTGTGAGGGAAGCAAGTTGAGCCTTAGTTCTACATTTCAAATTGGTCAAAGCTATGCCATGGAGGAGAAACAACCACAAGAATATTTCTATTGTGTAATTGGTATGATATTGATGGAATAGCCTATTGGGTTTGTAGGTGTGCATTTCCAATGCCTTGCATGAATTCTATGTGTTTACCATATCATTACACAGGAAAGAACAAACACTATCCCTTCCCTAGAGTGTGGATCTATGTACAAGTTGATCCACATTTATGTTAGTGTTCAACCACATATTTTCAATTCTTTTTTAGGCATATCTGATTTATGGGCTTTCTTCTGAAACTCATACCTAAAGCAACTTAAAACTGAATTAGGAATTCCTTTCCTACGCAAAAATCATAGCATGCCAAAGATCTTCAGACCAAGTGTAATAAATGCATCTCCGTTAATCAACTAACACTTATTGTTGATGTTGAAAACAGCTCGTTGCACTTCACTTGCACCAGATTTTCTTGTTGGGCCGAACACTAATAGGACATCTAGGTATCCGTACAATGTAATACTTATAACTCGAGAGGAGAGTGCCTATCCTGGCTATAGTGCTCAATATACTTGAGTATAGAGCAATTATAAGCAGAATGAACCCGTTAAAAGACATGTCCTTCTGTTACCCAGTCTGCAGAGTATGGCCTTTTTCAACGAGATCTCGAGTGCGCTTTAACAACTTTCCATTGTTCTATCCTATTGTTCTATTGTTATCTCGGGTGTGCAATTGCCCAACTCTGCAGACTGGTCTGTTACTCTGCGTTTTGTGCTTACGCACTCGTCAGACAGACTATACCGAAACAACTTGGTTAAGTCTATCTGACGAGTGCGTAAGGACGAAACTCAGAGTAACAGAGGGACTTGTCTGTTTTTTAAACAGGTTCATTCTGCTTACAATATAATACTGTGCGGGGTAGGAAGGAATAGTGTTGGATCTTGACAATGACAATGATATGGCAAACACAGAACTCGTTTGGGAATTGATGTCTGAAAATTTTGAAATTTCTCCCCCGAGCACTTTTTCTAGTTATAAGGTACTAGGCCTAGCCTACCTACCTTAGACTTAGGCCTAAAGTGAGCTCTCTGCTGCCTTCTCGAACGACTTACTTCTACTCAAATCATTGACTCTTGACTCTCTACAGCTTCCTTGGAAGAAATAGAATGGAAATAGGAAGAAAAGAGTTTACCTGTATTCGTGTGTTTCATCTGAATATTTGTCAGAATAAAATATTTCGTCTGCCATCACTGCAACAGAGATATTCTCTCCGCCATGAAAACCCGCGAAAAGTAAAAGAAGGAAAAACCTAGATACTTCATGTAAAATCATGTCTGGAAGATAGCGCGAAAAGAGCACCATGAAGTCATTCATGATAAATAATTTGACTTTAGTTACACTTTTCCTAAAAATCCTACATTTAAAGTTTCATAGAAGTTTCTTAAACGATATTTCTAGCTTGCATCAGGCCCGTTGCAATGATCCATAGCACTCCTTGAGCAAGCTATATGCCAAACTTAGAAAATTTTCAAGTAACCATAATGGTTTCTAATTGCCCAGTGTTGAACCCATTAGAATATAATTGAAAAAGAAGAAAATATTGATGAGAATAAGTGTGAAAAACGACATGTATAGATATTGGATTATAAATGAACTTAGATTCTGAAAGTTTTCGTACCTATTCTAGTTGATAGATAGGTGATAGTTGATAGGCACATACGCTTACTATCTTCGCAAGGTATGGGTTTATGTGCTAAGCACAAAGGGCCCACTGAATAGGTAAACTAATCGAGCAGTGCGACCCTGGTCCTTCCTCTCGATGTGACCACACCTCGTGATTCCTTTTGCCTTTTTGCGTGGAATTACAGAGAGCTGGCTAAATCTCTCCTCACACTTTGTGACAGGTCTGAAGGTATTTTCGAACCCGGAACCCTTTGAACAAGGGTCAAGTGATCTAACCACTCGGGCATCCCCGTTAGATGATAGTATCAATGTCTGTTTTTTGTCCAGCCGTAACCCCCCCCTGAAAATTCTTTGTACTTAAATACTTTGAAATTTTGCCACCCCGGCTGAAAAGGCCTGGCTTGTATATTGATAGCACCAAAATTTCATAACCTTCTGGGGGCCTCCCCATATTGTATCAGA
Source organism: Pelagia noctiluca (assembly GCA_963924455.1). NCBI lineage: Eukaryota > Metazoa > Cnidaria > Scyphozoa > Semaeostomeae > Pelagiidae > Pelagia > Pelagia noctiluca. Next base: position 14,579,710 of record OZ004325.1, read on the forward strand.
AACAGCCTTGATAAATTCGAGTGTACCAACACAACAGCTATTATTCAAACAGCATTTTGAAAAGAAATGACGTATCTTAAAGAAGATAGTTTTTCAAGGCTTTATAAAATACAAAATTTTAAAATTAAACATAACTTTTTAATAAGATCCTACTCTATGTAATATTGACTGTTGTCAAGTTTTATAGTTTGACATTTTAACTACCTTCGTGTATTGGTCATATAATTCCAGTCTGTTTATTGCCGTCTTCACCTCGGGGCATTGCATCTCCCCTCTCGAGTTTCCTTCTACCAAGTTCGTCAATATCTCTTCTAGCAGCTCAGCTTTATTTTCTGAGATGAAATAAGAGAAATAATTTTGTGAAAAAGCTTAAGAGATAATTTGTGAGAATAAAAAATGATCGGAGCTGGCTTCAAATCAACAAGCACCGACTTTGCGCGTCTTTGCGCTACCAACTGAGTGGGGGAAAAGCTACCGGAGTGCTCCAATAGCCCAGTTGGTAAAGCAATGATTATCACACCCACAACTTCCTTAGCTAGGTTTTCAATCGAATATCATAACTCATCTTACAATATGTAGTGATGAGGTGTATGCTATCATACCCTTGCTGGTAAAAGTTGAAGCCTTGATCAGGCTGGCATGTTAAACAGAAACTCACTCAATCAGAAATGGGAGTAAAAAACATTAGGACCCTCCTAGTAGTATGTTTAGTGGTCTAGTGTATGCTACGATGCCCCTACGTTCCAGGCCAAGCCCTAGCCTGGCTGGCGTTTAAAATAAAAGGACACTCAATCACAAATGGAGCAAAAACACACTAAGACCCTCCTAATAGTATATGTAGTGGTTAAGTTTAAGTGTATGCTATGGTGCTCCTATTTTCAAGACCAAGCCTTAGCCTGGCTGGCGTTTTAAATAAAAGGACACTCAATCACAAATGGAGCAAAAACACACTAAGACCCTCCTAATAGTATATGTAGTGGTTAAGTTTAAGTGTATGCTATGGTGCTCCTATTTTCAAGACCAAGCCTTAGCCTGGCTGGCGTTTTAAATAAAAGGACACTCAATCACAAATGGAGCAAAAACACACTAAGACCCTCCTAATAGTATATGTAGTGGTTAAGTTTAAGTGTATGCTATGGTGCTCCTATTTTCAAGACCAAGCCTTAGCCTGGCTGGCGTTTTAAATAAAAGGACACTCAATCACAAATGGAGCAAAAACACACTAAGACCCTCCTAATAGTATATGTAGTGGTTAAGTGTATGCTATGGTGCTCCTATTTTCAAGACCAAGCCTTAGCCTGGCTGGTGTTTTAAATAAAAGGACACTCAATCACAAATGGAGCAAAAACACACTAAGACCATCCTAATAGTAAATGTAGTGGTTAAGTTTAAGTGTATGCTATGGTGCTCCTATTTTCAAGACCAAGCCTTAGCCTGGCTGGCGTTTAAAATAAAAGGACACTCAATCACAAATGGAGCAAAAACACACTAAGACCCTCCTAATAGTATATGTAGTGGTTAAGTGTATGTTATGGTGCTCCTATTTTCAAGACCAAGCCTTAGCCTGGCTGGCGTTTAAAATAAAAGGACACTCAATCACAAATGGAGCAAAAACACACTAAGACCCTCCTAATAGTATATGTAGTGGTTAAGTTTAAGTGTATGCTATGGTGCTCCTATTTTCAAGACCAAGCCTTAGCCTGGCTGGCGTTTTAAATAAAAGGACACTCAATCACAAATGGAGCAAAAACACACTAAGACCTCATATAATATGTAGTGATGTAGTGTGTGCTACCGTGCCCAAGGAGAAAAAAGCCAAGCCTTAGTCACACTGGCATGTTAAACAGGAACTCACTCAATCACATATGGAGCAAAAATACACTAGCACCTCCCTGTGGTATATGTAGTGATGTAGTGTATGCTATGGTATCCCTGATGGAAACAAGGGGATGCCTTAGTCAGGCTTGCATGTTACACAGAAATTCACTCAATCACAAATAGGAGCAATATTCGGAGCTTCCTCATTCTATTGTATCTAGTGATGTACAGCAGTGTATGCTACCGTAGCAAACTCAATCACATATTAGTGCAATAAAAACACTAGGGATCTCATAATGTAATTCTATATGTAGTGACGTAGTGTATGCTAGCGTACGCCTGCTGGAAAAAGCCCAGCCTTAGTCAAGCTTGCCATAAACAATCACCGCTTACCAACTATAGGCTGATGTGCTACTAAAGAGAACCATTCTTGTCTGATATCAGCAACTGCTATTAGGTCATCTTCATCACCGCTTTTATTAAGTATTGTCACACTCGGCAGTATAAGTTCTTTAACATAATTGCAACCGTCCTGCATGGCTTGCATGGAGGGACTCTTGAACAGCTCGCATGCTTCTTTATTCAGCATCTGAAGGATGAAACGTACAAAATCAACAAAATTGTAAATGCTATCCAATGTCTCGTGGATCTGAATAAAATTGATTTTCAAATCCTTGGATTGGGTAGGTACCTAGTTTTCAGGATCAAGGGCATATAATTATCGAGGGTTGCTTATAAATCTTTCTTGGTTTTAATAGAATTAAAGGGGATAAAGAAATAAGAAATCAATTGACAAATGATTTAGGGATTTTGAACTCCAGTCTTTCACTTAGAATCGAGTTAGAAAGGCTTTTGCGTTTTTCTGACTTCTCTTTTTCCAAGAGTTTCTGAAATATCTTAAGTTTTCCATGTATTTACGTGAAGCGATTTGCGTTAAAGACTTTTATTTCAAAACCCTGTTCTTTAAATCCATATTTCAGAAAATTTGCCCGAATTTCTTAACTATTTTGAAAAATATTGGGGGTGACACTACACCCACTGTAGCTGCACCCCTGACTCCAGTTAAACTTGGAAAAGGGGATGAATAGAAAGACAGGGTTACCTGCAAACTTTTCCTTCTGAAATGTGACAGAAGACTTCGGTCCACGTGACCCGGTTTCAGATCTGACGCCAACAGCTCTTCGTTGAGCATGATAGCATTCGCGAGGTAAGGAACAGCTTCCTGATACCTTCAAAAACAACAGTAAATTAGATAAGTTCAGTTTATCATTTCAAAAACTCCAACATTTATCAAATTTAAAGAAAAATACAGCCAAATAACAATATTTCCTTCCATTCCTTTTCCAGCAAATATAATATTACAATAAGAGATCCGAATTTCCTAAGTTTATGAAAAAGTAGATACTCATTCAAAATTAAACCATTCTTCAAATGTTTCGATTAAATCTTTTTCATTAAACTATCCTGATTTAATCGAAACTTTTGAAGCATTGTTTATTTTTGAATTAGCTTAAAAGCAATAAGAAATCGATCTGATCAAAATCTCTTTAGCTCTCCTTCCTCCTACTGAAATTTCTTGACTTTTTGTCTCTTGAAAAGTACTGACTTATTTACTCACTAGCAGATCTATGTATAAGCTTAACACAGTATAGTATATTAGCATGAAAATTAGGCAGCTTCTATCTTATAAGGAGGTGGTATTGTATATTATATTGTATGCATGAGATGGAACATTTTTCAAGAAATCAGCAATAGTTACCTCTTTTTGAAGTGAGCTTCTGCACCAATCACAAAGCATGCATTCGATTTCAAGAATATGTCAAAATAATTTTTCCAGATCTAGAAAAAAAATAAAAAAAGGAAACATCAGAATCAAGAAAAAGTATAAAGCATAAGAATATTCACTGTGAACAAATTTCAGGAATGTCTAATGGGCAGTAGTTTTTAATTGTTACGCTCTGCAACACGAATACGATCATTTTCTCTTTGATCTTCATTAAAATATACAGAAATTACACGGTGCTCTGGTACGCAGTTATAAACTAGCACTATTTCTGTATATAATATTTGTTCATCGAAAGCTAAAATACACTATGAAAAATACGCTAATCTTTTTACGTACTTTGTAAGAGGCTTCTTCCACTGTGTTTTCTGCCAGCTTTTTCAATATCAACTTCGCATGTTTTTTCAGAGGTAAATTCCTGCAAAATAAAGTTCGTTACTTCAAATCTTAGAATAATCCCAAAGAAGTCCCTGTTTACTCGTGTGTCAAATCAATTTAAAAGTAGGAAGGTGGAAAGTGTTGATATGCTGGAACTTTTTTGCAAAATTGACAAGTTGCTCAAAAATTATAGTTCACGTTCCTCTCTTGTTTCCAGTTGAAGGTTGAAGATGTATAAGAAAGAGGAACTAGATTTTCTATCTAGCTAGGAAAATTGGAAGCATAGGAAGCAAAAACATGGATTACTTAAGGTTTTCGTCTGACACTCAACAGAGTAATACGTCAGAAAGATTACTCTTTGAGTATCAGACGGAAAGCTTAAGTAATCCATGTTTTCGCTTCGCTATACTTCCGATTTTTCTGGCTATATTGAAGTTTTGTAACGATCAAAGACGGTTCTAGGATTTCCAACCCTTCGAAAGCAACCTTCGTAGGTTTGAGCCCACCAACAGACGGAGTCGTAAGCTACAAGCTGTCAGCCTACCTCACTGTCCACCCTGCCATGGTCGGTAAATTGATAAAATCAACTGTGATTGAACCTTTCAAAGTGACCAATTAAGGGATGATTTAAGGGTATTGTCAACCAGCCGCATTTATTCCAGAACCTAGGTCTATTTTGACTGAAGAGTAAATGCAAAATTTGATATAATCAATCGAGGACGGTGAATTTTTTGTGCATACGGTAGGCTGAACAAGATTTGAAGTTAATGAAATTGAAATAAAAAGTGAGAAACCTTTCTTCTGTTTCGTCTACAGTTTCGATAAAATTTTCCAAAAACGCTCGATCAACCACGAATGATGGGGCTGCAGCGTCGAGGAAGAATAATGTCGAGCTTTTTAATCTTTCATCAACACGAGGAAAGTTCTTCTTCCAGGAAGACTTTGAAAATTCCTTAGTTTGCTCATCGAGAATGATTTTCAATTGTTCTTCGTGTGTCGGTTTCTTCGCTGGTTTTGGTTGCACGGAAGATTGTGCTGAAATGGAAGATGAATGAAATTGTCAAAGGGTCTCATTTTTCATTTCATTCTATTTTATTTATCCACGAAATCCATTCAGTTAATCTAAATCAAAGTTACATGAATTATATGAATAATATTACAAATGTATAAATAAACCTAAATAAAACATAAGCCAAAATAAAAAATGTTTGGCAAAAATATTGTTTGATACAAATACTTTATAAACGAAGGAAGTCCACAATACTAGGCTCTGTGCCGGATTCTCTTGGAATGCTTGCAACGAAGTGAATAAAATAAGAAAATACCGGAACAGACGATAAGAAAAGACGACACAAACAGAAAGACGCAGATGGGATAAATATTCTAGTGTCAATATTTCGCCCTAGTATACAGGGCTTCGTCAGGACTCCTCTTTAAGACTCACTAAATATTGACACCAAAATATTTAACCAATCTGCGTCTTTTTTGTGTCGTCTCGCGTTGTTCCTGTCTTGACTAAAATTACTTTGCCTACCAGACTCAGGACTGACGATATGTTAAGCCCTTTGGGGAATGCGTAAAAATCTCTTGGCTACACAGCCAGAGGGGGGGAAAATCTTTCGATTTCTGGAACTATCATAACGTTAATTTCTACGAGCATATTGAAAACAATGTAGGAAAGACGCAAAAAATGATGGAAACTATCCTTCTGCAACTCTAAATTACCTTCGGTTTTATTTTTCAAATATTTCGCATCCCAGTCCTGAATTTCCTTCCTAAAAACCTGATTATCCTCGATCACCAATTGTTGAAGATGATTTTCACTCCCATCTACATGACCATCCTTTAATTCGAATACATCACTTCTGGTTGCGTCCACATAAAAGAGACAATATGCGCATGCGTTTCGATAGCCACCGCTGGCCTCGCAGCTTATTTCGTCCCATGATGCTTCAGTAACAGAAATGTCGTTGAATTTGAACCACTTGTCTTTTTTCGAGTCGAATGCGTAGGACCAGTAATGGCCACCGTTCGCCTGACCTTCGTGGATTAGAATCGCATGTAATCGGTAGGGAACCTAAAAAAGCAATGAAATATGAATGATTTTGAGGGTTAGTTATGGATAGGTTTACATAACAAAGACATAGAATAAATAGTTTTGAGGAGAAGCAGGATTTGGAAAATCAATCCAGATAATTTGTGAGAATGAAAATGACCCAAGCAGGATTCAAGCCCACGACCACTGATTTGGCACGCCATTGCTCCACCAACTGAGCTATCAGTGCAATTGATTTAACCGAACAACGCGAGCCACGTCATTCTTACAAATTGCATCACCACCCTTTGACAACTATAACTGGTATGGGAAAGTGGTCTAAAAGACTAAATTACTAAAACCTAACGAATAATTGTACCCAGATGTGGATCGTATTTGGCCTATCAGAAGGGAGGTGAATGATTGTAATACCAAGAAACAAACAATCCCAATAACCAATCATAACAACCAATCCCAATAACCAATCATAACAAACAATCCCAATAACCAATCATAACAACCAATCCCGATAACCAATCATAACAACCAATCCCAATAACCAATCATAACAACCAATCCCAATAACCAATCATAACAAACAATCCCAATAACCAATCATAACAACCAATCCCAATAACCAATCATAACAACCAATCCCAATAACCAATCATAACAACCAATCCCAATAACCAATCATAACAAACAATCCCAATAACCAATCATAACAATCAATCCCAATAACCAATCATAACAAACAATCCCAATAACCAATCATAACAAACAATCCCAATAACCAATCATAACAACCAATCCCAATAACCAATCATAACAAACAATCCCAATAACCAATCATAACAAACAATCCCAATAACCAATCATAACAACCAATCCTAATAACCAATCATAACAACCAATCCCAATAACCAATCATAACAAACAATCCCAATAACCAATCATAACAACCAATCCCAATAACCAATTATAACAACCAATCCCAATAACCAATCATAACAAACAATCCCAATAACCAATCATAACAACCAATCCCAATAACCAATCATAACAACCAATCCCAATAACCAATCATAACAAACAATCCCAATAACCAATCATAACAACCAATCCCAATAACCAATCATAACAACCAATCCCAATAACCAATCATAACAACCAATCCCAATAACCAATCATAACAACCAATCCCAATAACCAATCATAACAAACAATCCCAATAACCAATCATAACAACCAATCCCAATAACCAATCCTAACAACCAATCCCAATAACCAATCATAACAACCAATCCCAATAACCAATCATAACAACCAATCCCAATAACCAATCATAACAACCAATCCCAATAACCAATCATAACAACCAATCCCAATAACCAATCATAACAACCAATCCCAATAACCAATCATAACAAACAATCCCAATAACCAATCATAACAAACAATCCCAATAACCAATCATAACAACCAATCCCAATAACCAATCATAACAAACAATCCCAATAACCAATCATAACAAACAATCCCAATAACCAATCATAACAACCAATCCCAATAACCAATCATAACAAACAATCCCAATAACAAATCATAACAACCAATCCCAATAACCAATCATAACAACCAATCCCAATAACCAATCATAACAAACAATCCCAATAACCAATCATAACAACCAATCCCAATAACCAATCATAACAAACAATCCCAATAACCAATCATAACAACCAATCCCAATAACCAATCATAACAACCAATCCCAATAACCAATCATAACAACCAATCCCAATAACCAATCATAACAACCAATCCCAATAACCAATCATAACCAACAATCCCAATAACCAATCATAACAACCAATCCCAATAACCAATCATAACAACCAATCCCAATAACCAATCATAACAAACAATCCCAATAACCAATCATAACAACCAATCCCAATAACCAATCATAACAAACAATCCCAATAACCAATTATAACAACCAATCCCAATAACCAATCATAACAAACAATCCCAATAACCAATCATAACAACCAATCCCAATAACCAATCATAACAACCAATCCCAATAACCAATCATAACAAACAATCCCAATAACCAATCATAACAACCAATCCCAATAACCAATCATAACAACCAATCCCAATAACCAATCATAACAAACAATCCCAATAACCAATCATAACAACCAATCCCAATAACCAATCATAACAACCAATCCCAATAACCAATCATAACAAACAATCCCAATAACCAATGTATTTGTGGTTGAGATATTCAAACTTGTTTGCAAGAAATGCAATCAAAAACCTAACCTTCATCAGTGACTCCTCGCTATAAGAATCTTTCACCTCGTTTTCCACCAATTCGACAGCTCTTTTCAATGCTAAAAAGTTAAAGAGAAAATATATTTGCAACGATTCATATTAATGCAAAAGTGATTATTCTAAAAAGATCTGGAATGGGCTACCAAGTGAAATAAAATCTACGGATTATCTTAGCAGTTTTTAGGCGGGTGATAGAATAGTGGGAGTGTCTAGATTTCAAATGCAATGCTTAAAAGTGCACAAATTCCCTCTGCATTATTTCATTCAATGTTTATACGTGTAGAAAAATTAAGTTATTCCATCATGTATTGATTTAGATTAGTTTATTTCTATAATTGTGTATACTTTATGTTAGATAAATATACATAGATGTAAAATATCGTAAAGATAACAAAGTTGCCTATGCCTTTCATAGTGCTCAACTTGCGGAGCTTTTAGTATCAAAACTAAGAAGAAAGAAAGACTATTTCACACAACTCTGAGTTTCATGTTTTCACAATCATCAGGTGTATAAGAATATATACCTGATGATACACCTGATGATTGTGAAAACATGAAACTCAGAGTTGTGCGAAATAGTCTTTCTTCTTCTTAGTTCTGATAGATGTAAATATGTTTAAAAGCAAAAAGACAGCAATACTTTATAAGAAGATCAAAATAAGAAAGTGCTTTGAAAATGCCTAGATGAAAGATTCTACAAAACAAAGCAATCACAAAATGAAATTGAAATTGAATGATAAGAATTACTTTGAGCTTCGTTTTCGACTTCCTCTCTCCACTCCTTCAAAAACTCCAGCATCGTGTTGCCATCTTGTTGAGAAATGTTTTTTGGGAAGGGACCGTGAACGCTCTCGGCAGAAGCCATGAATAAACTGTGATCAGTGATGTCTTCATTTTTAGAATTCGGAGAGGATTGGGGGGAGGTGCTCATCTGTTCATCGTCGTCGTCTTTGTTTTTAAGGCCCATCTGGATGAATTCCATTGTCGAGTCTAAGGTGCTTGCGATGGGAACTTTCTTTTTGGCTTTCGAACCGAACTCCATGTAGCTGCGGAAAAAATGAACAATAATAAATCAATGAGAGCCGTTACTAGAAATCACTTGAAATAGATGAAGGAAAGGGTCATATTTGGTATAGAAAGATGTCTCATTTTCACGGTAGGCAACTATACCCCTACGGTTCTGTCGAGTACCCCTTTACCTGGACATTTTCCTTTCTTTCTTTTCCTAGTACAACATAACTTTAATTAGGGCTAATCTAAACTAAAAGTGAACGTAAATGTATATCATTTTTAGCTTCCAAATGAAATTCGATCGAGCATTGGCAATATGGATAAGAGATCGGTGTTTTATGGGATTTGATCAATAACAACTTTACGATAATTTCAGCCATGAAATAACGAAATATTGCTTACCGATCAAGTTTGGAAAGTAATTCTTTTTGCCTCCTCCTTAGACGAGTGACTTTCTTCCTTTTTTCTCTCGTTATTTCCTTGTTCGCCTCCATGTATCTAGAGACGAAGGGACAAATCATCACTAACAGCAATAACTAAAACAACAAGAACAACAATACCAGTAGAAACAACAACAGCTAAAAACAACAATCATAGCAAAACATCTAAAGCCTGGAAAATGAGAAATGACTACAACGTTGAAGACGTATGAAAACAACACGACATTGCTTGATTAGGCCATAGTAATCCCTACATACGTCTCCATACATCTACAAACGTCTACGTACATCTATCTACACCTGTGATGGACCTTCCAAAACGATAATTATGCTTGAACGTGACAGTTCGTTATTCGTCTAGCTATTCTCGACTAATAGAAACGTTGCAATCCACTCAGCAGCTACGACATGTATTTTAGAAGTAAATATTTCAAATATATTATATTCAGTACCATAGAAGATTATAATGATAATTAACGAGCTTTTGGGCTTAACCCGTTATCAAGTCACACTACATCTTGATAAAAATATCACACTTGATAACGGGTTAAGCCTGAAAGCTCGTTAATTATCATTATAATTTTCTATGGTACTGAACATCATATATTTGAAATATTTACTTGTGTTCTTTATGTACCAAAACGCTTCTTCCAATATTTACTCTGATGCATTTTACAAGCCCTCAAATAAAAAATGCGTTTTAGGCATATATAGTCTATAACATAAAAGTAAGAAGAAAACCAAAAGCGATGCATACCTAGCTAAGTAAATAACTTTCTCGATGTGAAACTGGTCGTGAATCTTTTCTGCTTTTACGAGTTGTTGGTTGAAGATGAATCGCGACAATTCGAAAGTGAGCACCACGGGCAGGTGTGTGAACCAATGCTAAATTCAAGAGAAAATAGTATTACTCAAAATCTGAACAGCTCATTATTTCATATCAAAATTCTAATATTTGGATTCATGTTACTTTTGTTATTTGAAATGAGACCTTGGAAAGTATACAGTAAAATCCCACCTATAAGAACCTCTATATTTCAGCTCTACCCTATAAGGTTGTAAAATCACTAGCGAAATTTCAACAGATTTGTATTGGGATGAGCGGTCTAAAGTGACATGGTTATGCATTTTTGCACTCTTTCACTTCCATAATTTATTTCATGTTTCATCAGAGCAGTTACGTAAACAATTTCAAGAAATATTTATCAAAAATATTGAAACTTTAGAGTATTATGAACTGAATTAATCAACTTGAAACTGCCCTACCTCCCTATGGGAAGGACTGTTAGCGATAGTATTGCAATTCGTTCTGATTTCAGTATTAACCATTGCATGGTCCAGTCCATCGTATATGTCTTTATGCCCTCGCACGTGTACAGGAATGGCTCCGAACTTCTCTTCACTCCTGTTTTCATCACCTGTGCAAATGAGAACTAATAACAAGTGGAGAAACTTTAGCAGGAAGAGAGTTTCGTGTTTCTCGAATTTTCCACTTATCCAGAAAACACAAAAACTATAGAATTTGGAGATTGCTAAAAGATCTCTCGAAAAATATGTAGACTTGGCAATCCGTCAACAATGAAATTTTCTTTGTGCTCTAACTTGGGAGAGCTTCAAGGTTTCAGAAATCGTTTAAATTCATATCAATAATAATTTAGAGAAGATCTCTTATTCTCTCTTCATTAAAATAAATGTTTTAAAAAGATCTTTTCAGAAACAGGACTCTGGCTCAATTCAAGCATGTTCAACATAAATCCACTCACTCAGACAAAATCAATCCATCCATAGCTAAAAATAAACCACTTTGCAATTATCATGCAATCTTGGATTAATGCAATTCTGCTCTGGAGTATCCTATAATGTATTGCTTTGTCTCTAGTAAGGATTCTCTGATAATATTTTCCAGATTCCTTTGCGCTGATTTGCATGAATCCAAGGTGGCAGATTTACCAGTAAAGTGGTATATTCAGAATTCATAATTTTCCTTGAAATCTATATTCTCTACAGAATACTATGCTATGTTTACGGAATTAATCAAACATAAAGGAGAACAAACCACTCACCATTCTGGGAACCATTGACACTGTATCTGCCATAAAACAAATCTGCTATCGGGTTCTCAGTGTCTAGCCTGCAATCGAATCATACCAGTGAAGCTAAGCTGGGTTTGCAAGGAAGAGATAGCCCTGGCGAGTAGAGGCTATTTTCTAAGCTGAGATGATGGCATCCTATAAAAACTATAGTTATGCTTGTATTGCATACATAGCCGTAAAGGTTATTTCCATAGCTGATGGTTCATCAGCGTGAGCTGTTGCATTGACTTGGTGGGGCTATCTTACTCTTAAAAAACAAATAGAAAACTGCTTCACTCAACCGATATTAGCACCTGCGCAGAGAATGGTATTCTAAATTTTGACGATATGAATGTGTCTTCTAAGAGGCGAAGATTCACCTTTTATCTTTCATATATAAACACACTTTGAAATAAATAGCACCGTATAAGAGGGAATGATACTTAACAGCCCCCGATGCTGGCTGGTGAAGTATTCCTGCACATGTAAATCAGTACTTGAAAGAATGATGTTGAAAATTAAGAATGAATAATATAGAACAATTAAGAATAATATTGCACAATTAAGAATGAACGATAAAACAAAACACACTTTTCTTCCTTGTTCAGTTTGAAAGCATCTTCCAACCAGTCCAGAAGGACGTGGGTGAACTCGCTGACATCCTTACAAAAGTAAGAAGAAAACAGTCAGTTAATTTGTAACTATAAAGTATGACTCGAAATCTTCGAACGAATTAAGATGAATATATACAAGAGTACCATTTTCGGTCAGCAGCAGGTCAGGTCAACTAGCAAAAAGCAATGGATTGATGGAATTTGTTCAACAAAAAAGTATTTTAGGAAGGTAATGACTTTCTGTGATTGCTTTACTGGCCTACTCTTGCTGTCAACATGCAAATAAAGATATTTTGGGGATATCAGCTTGTAGCTAGTATGTTATTGTGGCAGAGTATTAGGCAACTGCAAGGGCTTATGGATCTAAAGTCCAGTTTCTTATTGAACAAAGGTGTATTGAAATAGAGAATATGTTGCTGTTGTTGTCATTTGTAGCTATTGGGATAATTTGGACATGAAATATCTTGCATGTTGAATCTAAAAGGACAATAACATTTTTTCACAGTTTGTCAATCCCCACAAAAGTTACCCAGACGTAGAGTCCATACGTCCAAAGCAATCTAAACAACTGTTATCTGTTTTTCTAAGACAACTAGAGGCTCGAGATAAGTTGCAAATAAACATCACCTAACCAATACTAAGAACTAGAATAACTAAAAGGGTCAAAAATTAAGTAAAAGTAGGCAAAAACAGAATATATCCTTACTGCTTCCCATTCAGGACAATACATTGACTCATCGTGTACAGGGGCGCAACTAGGAATTTTTGAGGGCAGGGGTTTTAGCCGCAATCAAGGGCCTCTAGTAGGGGTCAAGGGGGCGAAGCCCCCGGAAAGTCCTGAGATTCTGACATTTCTGAGGCTTTAAAATGGCTTAGAATCCTTCAATTTCTCTTTGAAATGGGGAATTCAGAATGATTAGCCTGACGAAAATAGGGCAAATTAGCTTCCTTAATAAAAAGGGCAGGGGTTACAACCCCCACACCCCCCCCCCCTTAGATGCGCCCCTGGTGTAAAGAAGCATTCAAGACAGTGATTCTTGGGTATGAAATATTTCTAACAACTCGGCATCTTCATACGAAATAGCGTTATCACTGCAATATGTTGGTGTTGCTATCCTACTTGCTTTAACTTCCTAACGTCTTCTGAAGGACAGTAGATTGAGTTGCTAAAACCATGACCAGTTCCGAAGCTTAGTTTGACGTCAACCATTTAGGCCAGCCAAGAGTGGAAACGATAATTTCAGATTTTCTGATCAAAGCTGATTATTAGACACCAGTCTCCATCCTATTGTTTTCTAACTACTGTCCTAAAGTTCACATTTACATTGCATTTTTTTTACGTAAACAGAAAACAATTTAGAAAATATAAATAAACCATTTCTGAGCTGCCCATGCTAAAATCTTAAAACTTTTTGAAACCTGGTTTCTTCCATACAGGTTTCAACTTTTCACAAAAAAACCTTTAAAAAAATAGATATGATACTCACTTGCTGATCTCCTGGGCTTTCGTTTCTATTCCCCTTTTCTGCGTCTTCAAGAATCTATAGACAAATAATTGTAAATTTGAAATCAAAGGAAAATATTTCACCACATTAGAAACCATGGGGTACTTTTACAAAACACTCTGTATCCAGTTTTAGGGCGATGGGGGAACATTTTCAGCTAATAAAGGAACAAGTGAATAAAGCCCGGAAAAGCAATAAGGTATCTGCATAGAGTTTCCAGATCAATTTCGAGTAAATTTAGAAGATAATATCAAACAGGGTTCCTTTCATAAAATAAAGTAGAACAAGTTTTTAAAAGTTAGAATAGGTAAACAAAAAAATCTACCTCGATGGATCTGATTGGGTCGACATATTTTCGGTCGCTATGAAGCAGGAAAGCAAACAATTTCTGTAGTTCGTACAAAAACATCAACTTCGGCTTCTCCTATTGACAAAATGAGAAATCAAACTTATGGCTGTTGAAATATGATAGAAGAAGCAAACAAAAGAATACACATTTTTCTTTGATCGGTTAGTAGCTAAGAATGGCAATGAAAATCGGACAAATAGCGGAATATGATATCTACTTAAGCTTTGCGTCTGACACTTATCATAGTGTGTCAAAATTAGAACGAAAATGAAACCCAATGAATAATCAACTGAAGTAGAATAAAATTTGGTAACTCAGAAAAGAAATGAATTTGTCAAGGTCTCATTTTCGTTCTCAATATCGATTCTCCATGGAGTATGAGATGAAAAGCTTAAGTAGTTATTATGTTTCGCAATATTTTTGATTTTGCTCGCCATCCTGAAGTTTTTCACTGATCAAGGAATACAATGATAAATGCTTATATTTTGAATTTAAATACAAAATAAATTCACAAGTTTGTGCAGAATTTCTCAGTATATATATTAATAACCCTTTACAAAAAGACTATAGGAGTACATTTTCCAAAACTAAGGAACTTTTTTGAATCTTTATGTGGGATTCAAAAAGGTAAGAAACTTTTCAAGTTGTTTCAACAATGGACTTAAGGCGTGAAAATATTGATAGGCTAATAACACTCCAATACTTCATGTTAACCTAACGAAATCAATCCATGACATTAGAATCAACAAATTAGGATTTGACGTCACAATCAAATTAATTGCAATTTTTGATTAATCGCGATGCACAGCAAAATTTCGCCAGATTGTTTTCAGAGAAATTGCTAACAGACGCTAGTTTACTGTTTCTGTAACCGAATTTCCTGAAAGTGTTTATTTCTGCGAATAACAGAAAAATGACGAATTTCACTCTCGGTGGAGTTTTCAAAATCGCGAGTGCGTGTATCGTCGTGGCGAGCGTAGCCACCGTCCTTGCGACGGAGGACTTATCGTTCATGTTCGACTTTAAAAGGGAGGAGAGATATCCACCGCTACCGCGGCGAAGAAGGAAGAAAATCCAATGGCCTACGTGGAAGTCCATCTGCTTTTGGAGACGAAACGGAAGGAAGAATCAGAGGAAAGTCACGTACGATGAAGAAATCGAAGAAGAAATCGTTCAAGAGACAGGAGACCTTGGAGTTGTAATCGCTTTGACTGATTCACACGAAAGAAACTGCTCATATCCAATGATAGATAAAAGTTAGTTTATATCTTATTTTGAATTCATCTTCAAACTTTATTCAGAGATACAACTTGGCATCGAGTTCAATTAGCAATACATGGATGGATAGATGGACAGAAGTAAAGTTACTCCTATACATAGAGTTAACGCCATTCCTAGATTTTTTTGTAAAAATTGAACTTTTAGGTTTAGCAGCTAGCTTTGTACAATCATAAATTCATAACAAGCCTTTCTCATTTCTTCCAGATCAACTCGAGTTTCCGAGACCAGATGAAATGCTGACGAAGTTCATGAATGCGAGCCTGATGGCAGAGCTGTCACCGAAGCAAACACCCATGGGTTGCACATTGCAGCAAGTCGTCATACCTGATGGCAACAACGCAGATCTAATCGCAGCTGACGTTTCAGCCTACTCAGTTTTCAGAGAAATCTTCCACCCTCTCGTCTCTGCTGAGAATCCTGGATACGAATTTGGTGAATCAAGGTATCAGTTTTCTTTCAATCCTCTGGGAGTATCAAGAGAACATGTCTTTGATGGAGATTTCGTCATCTCGATTCATTTCATGGTTTCCCGATCAATCAAGGAGTACAGATTTTCGTCTTGTAATACCGTTGAAGAAAAGCTGCAGATAGAAGGAGTGATGACCAAAGCCTTCAAGAAGTTCCCCTGTGAGCTGCGGGGTAGCTACTGCTCTTTCAGCTCCAGCAGTGTGGTTCAGTCATGCGAAGGAGCCATAAAGAATAGTTCACATTCAGATGTGTCAGGTGAAAACGTTGGTACCAGCAACGTTGCTAGTCCGTGTTTTACACCTAGACATAACGTAAGCAAGCTTGAATACCGAGATCCTCTTTTTGACATAACACCCCAAGAGTTGGAGAAAAAGCCAGACTCAGCTTACTACGAAAGAGCTGGAATCAACCGTGATTGGCCATTAGGCCGTGGAGTCTTCACCGCAGAATCCGGAATGACAGAAATCTGTGTAAACCGGGATGATCATCTGAGATTGTACCACAGGGAAAAAAGTGGAGACCTGGTCCGTGGCTTTCGATCATTCTGCAATATATACCGTGAAGTTCACAAAGGCTTGCAGAGAGAAAACCTTAACTTCGCATACGATAACAAATATGGCTTCATCAACTGGAGTCCAAGCTTAATTGGCAGCTCTATGATGGTTGCAGCGAAACTTCGCCTTCCTCAGCTTAAAAAGCACGAGAAATTCCAATCATTGCTTTTGCAATACAATTTGAGATGCAACAGCGATCTAACCACTGAAAGTGA
Source organism: Pelagia noctiluca (assembly GCA_963924455.1). Classification (NCBI taxonomy): domain Eukaryota; kingdom Metazoa; phylum Cnidaria; class Scyphozoa; order Semaeostomeae; family Pelagiidae; genus Pelagia; species Pelagia noctiluca. Next base: position 14,596,582 of record OZ004325.1, read on the forward strand.
TGTTGTTGAAGTTTCGTTGAATGATTCGATGAGAATGACTGAAGTGGAGATGGTTAATGAATTTGGGTGTGGAATAAGTCATTTGATCAGAATGGAGAGCCTTCTGCAGCAAGGTCAAATCACTGCCAATCGCATAGTACCCTTCTCCCCATGCCGTATTCACTGCAACAACAACATGTATGCTGGAAGAAGATTTGCGAGATTGCAAAGTGTTGATCGTGTTGCAGCCGAATACTACCAGGTTTTCTGAAAAACGTCTAACTCTTGGGAACGTTAACTAATTGACATAAACAACGATACGTAAAGGACAAGTAATAATAACTTGTTTTGAAATAGTTTATAATAGTTATAAACTTCTTTGTAAATAAGGCTTTGATTGTTCATGAGTTAATGGTTTATTTAAAAATGAGTGCTTTTCTTTGACAACTCTTGATCGGTACAGAGCTCCAGAATAGCAAAAATAATCGGGAACATAGCGACTCATGACAACTTTTAAAGCTTTTCGTCTGACACTCGCCAGATATTGCTAGTTATCTATCAGAGTAATAATGTTTATTATCCTAAAAAACTATATTTTTGATCAATATAGTGTGCCACTTCAATTGGAATACTTGACCAGTCCCTAAAGTCATTTCGATCAGCGTGTGTTTGAAATTGGGTCTCTTTAGGCTATTTTGCTTATTCAGTATTCATTGGAGAACTGTTTTTCGAATATCTATTGTGTTGTAAAGAATTAAAGAACATGTATATTGTATTCTTTCGAATAAAAAACCAATCAGATCCACTATTAGCAAAAGGCTCATCTACTGAATAACTACTGTATTTTTTGTAGTGGGACTCCACTATATTTTGCTTCGCTATGTTTCCAAATTTTCTTGCTATTCTCCTTTTGTTGGTATTAAGATTTTCGCAATCCTAATTCCCATGGATTCTGCATGGAAACGAAACTTGGCCTCTGAAGATTGAAAACAATAACCGACTAGAGAACGAGGTGATGTCCATCACTCGATGGGTTGGTGGAAAAAAGCTGAAAGATGGCAAATCAAGAAATAATCTATGAAAATAACAATGTTCAGGCTTAACTAACACTGCATGAAACTCTAGAAGTGCGTGCATACGCTTGTTGAAAGTCACGATAAGCATTTGATGATGAACTTTGGTCGGTGTGAACATTTCTAAGAGATTCCTATCGTGGCTCTCTACAAGTGCGTGCACTCTCCAGTGATGTATTGTGCAGCGTGAACATAGTCCACAGAGGAAATAACACAATACCGAAGATCAAGTACCGTCTCCTTGCCATTGTATCTATAAACTGTGTATCTAAAGTGGTAAGCATTTAGGTTTTCTGGTTTGACTTTTTACATATCATCAGAATTAGCAAGGGTGATACGAAAGTAGAAACTCAAGTAATCAAGTTGCTGCTTCAAGTTTCATGCTTAAATCGCCATTCTCAGACAATTCTTGTCTGGGTTGTGCGAGGATTGCGATTAAAGCATGAAACTTGAAGTAACAACTTGAATACTTGGGTTTCTTTCGCCTGAATCTATTAATTTAGCTCTACCTTTATAAAATCGAGCACTTTGCCGCAAAGAATAGACGATATCACATATATCATCAGAATTGTATTAGGTGGCTAGTTTAAAAAGACACAGGGTGAAAAATACTCGATGAGTTTCTATTTAGCAGACTTTAATTTGCAGTTGATGAATGGATGAATCAAATATGTTTCCTATCTTATTTTGATTTAAGCAATTGCATCATCAGTAAAAACTAGCGTCTTTGAAAAACCAGTTTTCGAATACTACGGTCAAAATATGGTGAAAATTTTCCACCAAAGAAATGCTCAAGAAATATAGATAGCTATAACTTTCTTCAATCAATGTATCAAAATATGTCAAAATTTGCAAAAAACTTCGAACTTGGAGCTCCTGGGAAATAAAGTAGCAAACTTTTAGACATCTCTGAATTCTTATGGCATTTCTAGGCTTAGTCACATACATCTGATTTCATCGAAGAATTTCGTATTCTGAAAACAAAGCTTCACAATGGATACGACAATTCTTCAGCTAAAAATTTCAATGTAAAGAATAAAAATTCATCGAGTACTTTTGAATGTGTGATTTTTCAAACTTGATAAGTTTTCAGAGTCACCCTGTATTTAATCGTCAAATAAAGCGAGACAGGGACAGCGCAAGATGACACAAACAGAAAAATTAGCAAACTTGATCCATCTAAGTTTTTTCTGTTTGCGTCGTCTCGTGCTGTCCAAGTCTCGCTTTATTTTACTTACTTCGCCGCAATCATTCAAAAAAGATCTGGCACAGAGCCTAGAATTGTGGACTTCACTCCTTTAGATTTTCATCGTCAAGTTATAATCCTGAAAACATCCGTAACTAACTATATCAAAGACAATTGAAAACATTTACCTTTATAAGAGAGGTATCTGTAGGAAGTTTGCTGTCCAAAATCAATTCTCTGAATTTTGTGATGTGAAACAAAGACTGGAAAAGATGAAAAATATTTGATAAATTGTGTTTTGAAATGAAAGCTTTAACATGTGTAGAATGGTAGTTTGCATATTGACTGAACATATATCAAATATATACCATATGCACCATTAAGCATAATCTTTGAAAACCTAGGAAATAATGTTTGTAACAAAGGTTACATTCGATACTTACTGCACAATACCTACATAACCGAAATCATATATGGAATTTCGCAGTGAAATAACTTTCAATTATGAATAATCACTTATTATGCAAGAATACTATAATCTTTTCAAAGTCTTACAGCTCTAAAACCTCATTACTCTGCAGATTTTCCGAGAGATTACCACATGAATGGGTTTTGTTGTCTGCAATATCTTAGAAAAACAAAAGGGGTAGAAAAAGGTACAACAATAAAATGCACTAGATTTGTGAGGCTAACCTGGATGACAGCACTAAACCAACACGTGTTGCCGACATTTTTCAAGCCAACAGGGAAATCTTCTTTTCGCTTTCTGTCATGAGGATTTTCAGGATCTATGAAAGATTGCCAGACGTTGCCTCGTTTTCGCTTGCTGCCACCACGTGACTCAATTAAACTAGCTTCCAACACTCTACAAGAAAAGGTAAGCAAGGTTGATCTATTTAATAGAGCTACAAAAAGGGGAGCCAGAGAACTAGGTTTGCAGAAATTATCAACCCTTGAAAATTTTACCAGGCTCAATTCTGGAGAGTAATTTCTATCTAAGTTGTATGCGACACCATGAGTAAAGTGAATAAATTTTTGAATGGTCTCAAACATACATATCTATCTGACATTATCAAAATAACTCTCTCTAGTTTTTTATTGTGATTTCTTATCTCAAATTTGATTGTAAATACATCTTATCAATTTTGCCTTAATTCTAAATTGCAAATTGTTTCACAGCCCTCTGAAAAGTAGTCTTAGTTGATGGATAGTGCTGTGAAACTGGTTTCCATAGCGAGGTATCATTAAGAGAAGAAGTAAAAAATAATTACTTGCTGATTTCTCTATCCTCTTCTGAGACTGAATGACCAAATACCCCCTGAAATATAACCAAATCATAAATAATCATCACATATTCCAACGATTTTCGAAATAAATTTGCAACAATAACTTGTGAACAATATGAGATTATTTGGTTTTTAGCAGATTTGAAAAGGTTGTACTTACATGAGCATCTTGTAAACTTAGTTGAATTGCTTTGGCCAAATCATCATCCTTGTCATCATTTATTTCAATAACTTCCTCTACAAATACAGAATAAATGAATCAATTAATAAGAAAAACATTGATTTAGTAATTTACTGTAGTATACACCAAATAGAACGCATAATTGGCCTTATAGATTCTGAATGGAGGCAATTGCAAAGATTTAGGTTAATACCCATTTTTGAACAGTTACAATTGAAAATATGTTCTTGTGATACAACTAATATGTTTCTGACTATACCAATTATTCACCGTCTTTGTTATCAATTTTGATCTGAATCAGGTATAACAATTCATTGGGCTTCAATTTCATTCTCTTTCTGACGTACTACTGTGATGGGTTTCAGAAGAATATCTTTAGTAGTTATCAGGTTTTGCTATGTTTCCAATATTCCTCACAAATAGAAATTATTGATAGAATTTCAGCTAGACAGTTGCAGTAAGATGAATAACAGTTGGATAAATTTCTTCATCCCTTTGTTGATTTACTATTTAAAACATAAAAAACTGGTCAGACTTACTAGTTGGTCTTGATTTATCTGGCGTAGAATCTAAAATTTAAAAATGATATAATAAATCAACAAATCTGATTTTCATTGAGTGCTGGTAAGATACGAAATGAAAAAACTAAAGCTTTGAATTCATGAAACGAGGCCAGAGCAAAAGGTTGTACGAGAAGTAGTATCATAGAATTAGGTATCTATCCATCTAGTGATCTGAGGGGGTGTCCAGAAATTATCGTAGCAAATGAAATGATTTATCAATGCCTACAAATTATTGTTACTAATGGGAACAGTTTGCAACAAATTTTGAAATGTTTTTGTGACACTTTATCATGTACACTGCGGTAGTTTATGAAGCTAAAGTGGTGGTAATCCTACACAGTGGGAGTGAATAATAATACTTTTAGTAAGTGGTCATTCTTACAGTGGGTGATGTTTGGTTATTTGGCACTATGGTGGTGGATAGTCGCTACTGTGATTTTATGTTGTTAGCGTTGTGCAGATGACCCCCTGCTGCTGATGATAGAGATCAGAGACTTAAAGTAATAAATAAACAAAAGATATAAACATTTAAGATAAAATTAGAGTTATGGAATTGTGTTTTGACTTACCAATAACATATGGACTGTTTATTTCCTAAAACATTAAATTTGAAATATCAGAAGGATTCATTGTAGAAATGAAAGCAAATTTCAAAATAATTATCTAACTTTTCCTTTTCTAAAAATATGAGATGTAAAAAGAACTGAAAACTAATCTATAAAAATAGATTGAGTAATTGGATGAATGGGAGAAAAGGAATTAAAGAAAACATGAAACTCACTTGCTTGACACCCTTGCTCAACATGTTCAGTGCTTTCTTCACATCACCACCTGTAAGCTGAAAACAATTTTAATTCCTTCTATCATACTTGCAATTACGGAGTAAGGAATGACAAATTTCTAAATCTGATATTGCAAGGGATGCTATATAGGGCATTGCATTCCCATTGCTAAATATTGACCCTTTTAGGCTTAATTGTAGGGAGTCAGATATCTTCAGGGGTAGAAATCTTCCTATATTTTCATAAAGTAAATAAGTAAGCAAGTTTATGTTTAATGTTGTTAAATATGGAGGCAAGAAATACGCCTATGTATCAACACATATTATATCTCATGTAGGCTGTTCTACATTCACTGCATCACACCTCACATCATGCACATTATTACAGCCTCCTACCCATCTAACAACAACAACAACAACAAATGTACTAGCCTGTCAAATCGCAGATGACTCGTTTCCAGCAGGGGCACAGGACCCCTAGTTTAACATCCCTTGTGATGGACGGTGAGTGAGTTAAATGAACTACATTGAGATCGTAAATAATCACTTGAAATGAGGAAGAGGTGAAAATAATATGTCAGGAGCGATTGAATTATTGTATTAGGGAGGCTCAGATTACCATGAATGCCTCAGTTGCCTGCTGAAGGCTTGCACCGCTAATCTCCTGCAATTGATTAATCAATTCATTTTTTCCAGTCATACTCTGAAAAACGAAGAAAAAATAGCAATTTTAGTGATCCTAGTTCAATCCTTAGCTAAATCCTAGCTCAAAACAAGAAGAATCCAATAATACACGTTTCAGGGAGAAGTACCCCCAAGTTCATTTGCAATTTTCATATCATAGATATATAATCTTGGATAAACACCCCCTCTAAACAAGGTCTCTTAAAAAGTGGGCTTTACAGTTTCACCAATCGCAGATTTTGCTATAATAAGATTTCTGGTCTTTAATGAAATACATGCAGGTTTCAGAGTTAAATGTTGTTAAAAAGGGAGGGTTTCCAGTTTACCCTCAACATCACGCCGTTTTGACAGTGGATACATAAAATAATAAAAGTTTTATGATGATTGTGGCCCTTTACAGGTATTTCTGTCAGTCAAGATTTTGAACTTGGGATGTGCCAGTTTGAAAAGTTTGTAGTATGATTTCGTGTTGCATATCGCTGGTGAGAATATATATGTGTCAAGTAAGTCTGACACTCTGCAGGTAGGCAAACACATTCCAATCTTGCAGACGGTGCTATCTTACCCTATACCATATGCATGTATCTATTATGGATCAAATAAATTGGAAATCTTAAGCTGGTCCCCAATCCATGATTGCCTTGGCCTAGTTTTTGGAGACCATGATCATAGGTTTTCCATCCTCCTACAGCTCATCCTAATATTGTTTACTATCGACGAAATAAAGCTAATATAGAGGTTGATATTGAATTACCGATGAAGTAAATGGCTGTCCAGTTCCAGGCGTCATTCTGCTCAATCAAAAACATTCAACAAGTTCAAGCGAAATGCAATTTCGTCCACCATTTTGTTCGAAATGCTTTCGAGCCTCACTTCCAGCAACAGCCTCGTATACATAAGCAAGGAAAAGTGACAACAAATCAAAAAAAATGGCGACGAACGTTGAGGAATTTGAAGGGGAAATCGCCCAAAATCCCCTCTTCGCCGGGGAGGACAACAGCAAAAGTCTTTCAGTTTGGAGAGAATGGATCCAGAAGAAAAAGACTCAACTGAAACCATGGAGAGATTTCCTAAATGTCAACGCTTTTTCGAAACCCAATAACATCGCAGAAGCCGGAAGTAGGATCGTGAAAAATATCGAAATTTATCAAACGAATTATGTCGTAATCTGCTTGTTCCTCGTTCTCTACTGCATGTGAGTTGATTAAATAAAACTTGATAGTTCTATTCATGTATTTTTATCCACTTTGATCCTCATACCTCTCCTCCAACACGCAAGCACACAACCCAGCAGATAGATGATACTCGCGCGATGCGAGATCCATAAAAGGTCGAGGGCACCCATGAAACTGGCTAGTAATTGTTAATATCAGGAAATATCAAAAATATATTTAAACCTAATCCTCCCATGGAGTAAGAGACCCATAAAACTTAAACGTATTTTTTCAATTTTCAGCATCACGTCACCACTTCTGCTACTGGCCATTTCTGTCTCACTTGGAGCATGTTATTTCATTACAACAAGGCGCAGCACAAAACTCAAGATTTTCGGTTAGGTTCTTATGATTTTTTGGGTAATTTTGCTATTTTATCACACAAAAAAATTTTGAAATGGAAAATAATCACTTTTTTCTTTTTGCCAAGTGAAGTGGTTTGTGAGTAAAGATTACCAAACATGTAGACCAGAAAGATAATGCACCGACCTTGGCATGTGCACCAAATTTGTTTCTGTTCTCTTTCTAACATACTCGTCTGACAAGGATCAATGAAAAGCTTTAATATCATAATAATTCAAATAAGATCACCTCGCAAATAATCCCCTTTTTAGCATTTATTTTTCAATAAGCTCCCCTTTATCTCAGTTTGGTCAGAAAGTCCATGTATCTATTATGAAAATATTCTAAGATGTATGTTAGAAAAGGGATTATATGCTGCAGGTTTAAAAGGAGAAAAATGACTAATAGCTTCCATTTGATATTATACCCTAATTTCAGGTTTGGGGTCACTGCTCCTCAAGACTACCAATAGTTAGTCAAAGAACTATAGAATTTAAACTTCTGATAAAATTTTGAAAATTCTCATTTTACTTTTGTAGGAAAAGAATTGTCAACTGCTGAGCAATATGCAAGTGTCCTTCTGATTTCCCTGCCAATTTTCTTCCTGGCTTCAGCTGGCTCAACTGTCTTTTGGATTATTGGTAAAAATACATTTCATCATAATCTTTCATCATCATAATCATCATTTCATCACAATACATTTCTAAATAACCTCTCCTTTTTCACTTTGTTGTATGAAAAGAACTTAGTGAAAAACCAAAGTTTGAAATGATGAAATGAACTGCCAAACAGACATAGAATCATAACAGGTTACAGGTCAGAGCAAAGTAGGGTTAACGGTTTTAAAAATAAAAATAAATACTTCCACTGTCTCAGGGATTTCAAATTTAAATTCATTGATGTTCAGCAACTAATTACTGGATGAAATAGTTGTAAAATTATTATGATAATACAGAAGTAATTTATACAGAATATATCCGGAATCCGATAATTGTTATGACCCATTCCTGAGTAGTAGGCCAATCTACTTGAGAAATTCTTTTTCGAAACGGAAGCTTTGGAATTGATTTTGAATGGACTGACGTTCGTTTAATTGTCGTTTCTTATTTGTTGGTCAGACGAGGGATGCTTCTTTGTTTTCATTTGCTAACACTGTCTTTGCCTGTTTGACTTTTACTTGGCAGAACAGAATTGAAACCCCCGTAAATATTCTCAAGTCACTGAAACCCTTCATATGCTCCAATTCAAAGTTTCGTAGTTTCAGTTCTAAGTTTTCAGTAGTTGCAAAAAGTTTGTCGCAATGGCTAAGGATCACAAAGCAAGCAAAGTTGATCTGTTGACGTTTAAAAAGTGGGGAAAAGATAATGTGATTGGGTATAAAGTAGAGAAAGTGAATGGTCGTGAGCTCGTGAATTTTGTATGGTGCAAGGTATGCGCACGAAACAAAGATGCCTTACTAACGCATCCAAACTGCAAAGGCACTGTCAAAAAATCGGTAAATGCATATGTCGATGGAACAAACTACGTCACTAAACACAATGTCACTAGGCACCTTGAAGGAGAGGGTCATCGAATTGCCCTGAGTATAGAGAAGTCAAAACCAGTGGCTGAACGAGTTGGCGTTGAGCACTGCAGTGGTTCTGGGGTGAGTAGCCTGCAATCTAAATACAACTATTTTCACTCTTTTCATGTTCTTAAGAAGCTTGAAAACATGGAAATTTCCTAATGATGTCAATCGAAGCTACCTTAGATAGGTTTTATGGAAGAAAAATAAGTCAAAATTAGTTTAACAATTTTGAAACTTGATTTGATCAGTGTCAGACATAATGTTTGCAAATTGTGTCCTTAGTGAGTACGCTTTTCACACAAAGATTTTCACATATAAAACAGCAACCTACTTTTTCGATGAATGCTGAAAGGGCATTACCCTGTAATGGCCTTACAGGAGTAAATGAGGTGAATTTTTCTAAGATCGTTATTTTACTTCCAACAGATTCAGACAAATGTGCTGTCATCATTTGAAAAGGCTACCGGAGATGCCTACAGAAAGCTGATGAGATGGGCTTATGAAATGGCACTACAGCCCACAATGCCCCACAAACACTTCAGCGTGCTGGCTAAATGTCTCAAAGAAAACAATGTGCGGCTCATTGAGAGAAAAGAAGATGGAAGAACCGGAAAAGAATTTGTCCGCTGCATCGCAGAGGCAGTTAAAGAGAAATGCGCCGTGATACTCGGAAGCACACATTTTATGTCGTTGCCATCAATATTTGACATACCAGAAGAACATTACAGGAAGTGCCTAGTTAGTTGCACAGCTGACGTAGCTAGTGTTAATATGGGGAAGTATTCGGGTGTTCTTACACAGATGAAAAATCAACGACCATGGCTTCTCACCATTCACTGCGCAAACCACCGTGTTGAACTGGCTGTGAAATCGGCATTTGATATACCTGCATTTAAGGACGTTGAAGAATTTTACAAGACAAACTTTTATCTTGCTAAAATTTCAGGTAAGATAAAAGGGGAGGTGAGCGAGTGTGCTAAAGGCTTGGGTATGGATTTTTATGTTTTGCCTAAAATTCATGGGCCCGATTTATCGGCCATCGAAGGCGTGGTTTCAAGGTCCTATTGGAGACTTGGCCAGCATACATTTTGGCGTACGAGAATGTTCAAGCTGATACAAAGGGTCACAGTGCAAACGTGAGGAGCAAGGTTTCCGGCCTTTTGAAGAAGTTCAGGTCCTACCAGTTTCTGAGCTATGTGAATCTTTACCTGGACCTCCTTGATGGCATGGTTCCAACTTCACTCCTGTTTGAGGCTGATATGCTGTTGCCCTTCGAAGTGCCACTTGCAATTTCGAGATCTATTTTTGAGCTCGAAGAAAAGCTTAACGAGATAGGGACAGATGCCGAGTTTCTTGATAGCTACATGCACCGATTCCAAGTGAGCGAGGATGGAGAATTTGCTGGGATGTTTGTCAAAGCGGGGGACAAAAGGAAGCACCAGGAAAACCGCCAGTACCTGACCATAAATGTAAAAGTGCAACCCTTTTCGGCAAAGAACTGTTTAGAGAAGGTCTGGGACGTGGAGCGAAAAGTAATTCCAGCTTTAATAAAGACGCCGAAGCAGAGGTTTGAAGACTACAACGACGAGGTGTACTCCAAAATGAGATGGATGGATCCCCAGTTCTGGCCTGACGAAATCGACTATGGAAATGACGATATCGGAACAATAGCGATACACTTCCAAGAGCCCCTCGTGTTTGCAGCATACGACCAAGGGATGATTTTGCGAGAATGGAAGAGTTTCAAGAACTTCGTGCGGAGCTACTTTTCCAAGTCCCCAAGTGCAAAACAACTATGGAAATCAGTTCTGACATATCGCCGCGATGAATTTCCAAATCTGTGCAAAATGGCAAGCCTTGTACTGTCGATTTCTGGCTCAAATTCAAAGGTTGAAAGAACGTTTAGCACCGTGAGCAACATACTCTCTGACAAACGCCTCTCTATGTCGCACAGTACCCTTAACAATAATTTGATCGTTTATGGAAACCACTCTCTTTGGAATAAAGATGAAAGGGAAGAAATCATCGAGAGAGCTCTGGATATGTACCTCAAGTCGCAAAGGAGAATGAAAATTAGTAATGACGCAAGCATCCAAACGTCAAAAGAAATCGAAGCTCCGTCAACGGACGATTCGACAGAGTCAGACAGTGAAATTGATGAAATCGACGAACTTGACCTTTTTTGAGAGGAAGTTGCACTTGAGAAGACTATGTGGAATATTTATCTTTACGATAGTTAAAGCTTAACGAAAAATAAAAGCAAAGTTTTGTTCAGTTCAATATTTCAATAAAAACTTCCTTCTTTTGTTTTATCAAATAATTTCAATTCGCGCGCCCCAATCTGATCACGCGAGTTCTTGGTCGCGCGCCTTAATTTCTGAACGTGAAAGCCCTGCTGTCTTGAAATTATTCAGACTAAAGTGATCATTAGAATATCATTTATTCCTGATAAATTCATTCAGAAAACATATAACCTTGCTTTGCTCCAACCTATGATCTGTAAAATGCAATCAACTGAGAGAAATGCAGGTGAATTTCCTGAGTGGGAAAGTACATAAGAAGACTCAAGACATGTGTTAGAGACCAAAATATAGCCAAAATGAGATGTCAAAGATACAATGCAATGTATTTCACTAAAACTCTAGAATCTAAATCTTAGTTGGGTTCCTACATTTTCAAAGTGTAGCTTTTGCCTAGCTTAAAGACTTGTTGCCAAAATTGCAAATCAGGGGGGTTGAATAAGTATTTCCTGGGTGGAAAGTTTCCATAATAAAAAAAGAAACGGATGTACCCTAGCGCCAGGCTCTCTCAAAGAAAATAAGTCTGGTACCGGAAGGAGAAAACCAGGGGACACCTACTAGATACAAGAGAGTGAAATACTGTTTTCCAGGAATTCATCTTTTCAGGCTTCAACATACTGACAGTGTTCTTTTTGTTACTTTTTATGCAGGTGTGTCAGTCTTCATCGTAACATTACATGCATCATTAACAAAGACGGATAACCAAGATGAAGAAATTACATTGGAAGAAATCAAAGCTTTACCTTAATCAACTGTTACAAGCACTTATACATGTCAGCCAAATAATTATTTATTCATCAGTACAGCATTGAACGCTTTTGTGTCTTTTTATTTCATTCTTTGGTACGTTCTTCGTGATATTTTATCATGCTTAGAAACTAATTTGGTGGTGATTTAGGATCACTTAAATTCCAAACCTATCTCAAATCCTTTACATTTTCAAATAGGAAACATTCTGATTCTATAAAGATCAATGAATGAGTGAGTTTATGTTTAATGTGCTAGCCTACTAAAGGCCACAAGAGGCCTTATATCTATAATATCGGGGGTTATAAGTTAATGAAATTTCTAGGGATACTTAGGCAGAACTCAAATTTTATCTTTCTTATAGAAAACCGTATAGTAGTTAGGCTGTGATTTTCACTTTCAAGATTTCTCAAACGCAAATGGTTACATTAAACACACAAGAACCTCAAAAATACTATACAAAGTGATAAAGCGTATGCTACTGTGCCCCTAATTGAAACAAGGCCTGAAGCAGTAGTCACACTTATTAAGCCTTTGCTGGTGCATGCACCACTTATAAAAAATCACAAGGAAACCTTTTGATTAACTATTTGGTCAGTGTTAACACTTAAATGGCTTCTCGTTGGGTTTTTCAAGATTACGTACAAGCGGTAGTGAAGGCTTTTGCAGTGCCCTAGTACACACACCCTGTTAAACAGCTACTTGCTCGGGACTTGATTTCCCGATAGCTCTAAAAATCTATCATTTGCTTTGGTAGATTAAAGTTAATTTACCAATCCAAAAATCATAGAAAACAAAATCATGGAAAAAGGGGGTGATCATTATAAATACACGAGACTTGCTTAAAAATCTACATCAGGAAAGAGGAAATTGTTCTGTGGCAGATCTCCCAATTACACCTTCTGGTTCTCACTTGGTGTTAAGTTTAAGATTGTCACTTATCATATCATATTCACAAACCAAGTTGCTTCAATTTCATTTTCTACTCTTCTTCTTCTTCTTTTTGCTGCTGCGTCGTGGTGTGTTGGGTGATACAGATCTGGAGCGTGATTTCCTGTCCCGAGTTGACCGCGAATGTTTGCGACTGCTTCTCGATCCTTCTCTTTCACTCGGAGAGTCGCTTTCCTGTTCAAATATAAAACAGGTATTTCAATTTTCGTCACTAACTACAGTTAGTATCTCACTAATAAACCCTGAATCAAACAAAGAATCCCACTGCTTCCAACTAAAACTATGGTCCCTTGGATTCTTGCAAGTGAACTCTTTTTGAATAGATCCTGTACCACAACCTGGTTATAAATTGTTATTACAAAGCCAAATTCTGACTCCTTGACCACTGATACCATGCAAGGATAGGAGTTATTTTTGTGAGATAAAATGTGGGTGTAATGATTGGTTTTCTGAAAAGGAACGGAACAATAACCATCTAGTTTTGAAGGAATCAATACAAAAGGTACTCACGGATCTTGATCGGGATCGTGATCTGCTCCGATGACTTCGTTTCCTCCGAGGGCTTCCTTTTGCAGGGGTTCGACCTGGTGATGATGATGTACTTCTACCTCTCTTTCTCTCCTTTTTCTTTCGCCTGTCTCGCTCATATTCCTTCAATAAATCAATTTAAATTCTCAGCAAATATAACAACTTTACTTGGCAGATGCAAACAGAATTATTGAGTAGGACACAACCTCTAGATTCATTCTTGGGTTCGAGTCCTACTCAAGTCATTTTTATTCTCACAAATTATCTTGATAGAATTATGATAAGGTAGAGGCTGCTGCTTGGGAGTGAGGGATTGAGTTATCATCACAATTATCTTCCATAGAATTATCTACAAATTATTGCTGCGCATTGTAAAGACTTTCATTCACACAAGTTATCTAGATTAATCCTTATACAGATTTGTAACTATTGTTCCACATTCCTTTATTCCCATTAGTCTTTGATTGGTATAAAACTTCCAGAAAGCCAATGAAAACGAAAACATAGCAAGACACAATTAACAATTAAAGCGAAGCAAATGTAATACGTATTGCCAAGTTACTGACATTTTGCGAATCTCTATGTAACTGGATATTACCTTTCAGGGCAATTTCTGATTGGACAAGATTCAGGATGTGATAGATTTTGCGGCGTATCCATGTTTTTTATAATCAAGTACCACTTGGGTACTGTTGCTGGCTATCTATGAATATTTGGTATTCCTTCAAACAATATAGTAGCCAACTAAACCCTTAAGTCAATAGTTTATTACATACTTAAATGATTCATAAAGGTTATGAAATAAAATAAAATGTTTGGCCTACCTCTATTAAATGCGTCCTGTATCTTTCAAGTTCATCTTGGACAGTTTTTTCTGTTCTTGACATCCCACTCGCCTCCAGTTTATCAGCAAATTTCATCACTTTCACCTCCACTTCTCTCAGCAGTTTCCTTCGACCTTCGTCTACTTCACCTGTTGAATCTTTTTGAGATGGACTGAAAAAATAAAAGGAGTTTCAAGAACAAGAACCTGTATGCATAATCGAAAAAATACCACTTATGCAGAAATGGCCAAAGCCTGGGATCACACTGCAAAGTTCTTTAAGCGCCCTTGATTATTAATAATGTTCGATTAGAAGTGCTTAAGTTTTGAATTTGTTTACTCAAACTGAATAAATATAAAAACAAACCTATTTTGAGGAGAATCGTTAACTTTCTGCCATTTTGATTTTGCAGTTTTTTCAGAAATCCATTTTGATTTAGACTCGTCTTCAGTGTCATCCTGCTCCCATTTTGACTTTGGAACTTTTGCATCACTCTCTTCTGGAACTTTTTCCCACCTTGACACCTTTTCTTCAGTTTCCACGGGATCCCATCTAGAAGTCTTCATTCGACCTTTAAACAATCAAAAGAAGGAACATTACATTATAGTTCATGAAAGAAAATGGTTTGGAAAGCGTTTGTTACATGTTCATATTGAATTTTTCAAACCGTGACGGTGCATAAGCCATTTGTCTTATAATTGTTTCACCGAAATTGCATGATTGAGTAACTGAACCTAAATTTTTCTTTTCCGCGGCTTGTTTGATATATTTGAATCCATAGCTAAAGAAGGCTCAGCATCAAAAAATAAAAATATTGAACCTGCAGCTGCAAGAAAGCTCAACATCCCCAAGAATACATTCAAGAAGACAGTTGATTGAATAACAAAATCCTATCTAATTAAAATGCCCCTGCACTTTTACATTTACTTTAATTAACTATTCTTGAATTTTAGACCAAAGGAAAAGAGGCTGGAATATTTTCTTCTGGGCTCCGGAATTTTTCACAAACAGTGAAATACCTATGTCTGAAATAACTATTTCTAACCCTAGAATTGTTGGTGTGAAAAATTCAAGAATAGTCTTTATTTTAGTTGTTCTCCTTGGCATAAATACAAACTACTCTTAGTGTGTTCTAGGAAATATTTGATTCACTGTGGTCCTAAAAGAAAATGAGCTTATTAAATGATGAATTAAAACACATAAAGCATCACTTACTTTTAGAACGATCAGTTGGTCGACTAAGGGGAATGCCATCAATATCTTCATCTTTAACCAGTGGGAAGCCGTCCAAATCAGTCGACTCTAAGGGTACACCATCAACATCTTCTTTTCCTAACGGAAGTCCGTCTACCTCTGCTTCTTTTTTTAATGGGAATCCATCCAAATCACTCACCTACCAATAACAAACTCTAGTCTCAGTGTTGGTAAAGATACAAAAGAAAAAGCAAAATCTTTTTTTAAATTTTCTAGCTATAGATGGTCTATTGTAGCATTTACTCATAAGGTATGGTCCAAAGATGAAGCATGTTATTGTGAGTTAATGTTAATATACATGGCTCTGAAGTATTTAATCTGAAACAAGAATTAATGCTTCACTGTAGATAAGCCTTGAGATGGATACACCTCAAGGCTACTGCGCTGGTTAGGGACAGTAGCGGTTAGCACGCTCTTCCTTGGTTGGTAAAACCCAGGTTTGAGACCCGATGATGACATATGATAATAGCAGTAGCCTGCTCTGGTCTATCCAAAGGCAAAGGAAATTTTTAAGCTTTTCTTACTACATATTTACACAATTTCCTGCCAACACTCATTCACACAGTAGCTTGGGTTCCCCTAGCCTCTTCAATAGTGTTCAAGTGCAACTTTCAGTTACCTTTTTATCTGACAGACCGACGAAAACATTTTGCAAATTTATGAGAAAACCAGGAGGATAGATGGACCAGTCTTGCCAAGCTGCTAAACATGATAAGACTTGTTTCTAGAACAAAATAGAATGGGTTAGTACAATAGATAATGCAGGTGCAACAACTCAAACTCACAACCCAAGTTAAAATCCATGTAGCAATTATGCAATAAAGTTGAAGCTGGAAAGGAGTTGAGTTTATCTAGTTAGTTTGATAAATTATTCTCTATATTTCCTCAATATGTGACAACAAGAATTTGGAAACTGAAATATTAGAATGAAAACCAAAAAACCAGAATGGAATATTACCCTGAACTTTTCAACTTGTGCTTTGCTTGATGCATTAACCAAAGCCAATCGGAGCTGAGACATTATTTCACCCAAACTTTTCTGAAATCTAAACATTTAGAATAAAAATTAAGAAATAGAACTCAATGAAAATCGTTTTTTATCAAAACTGAAACAACTTGTTCTGTTCTCTCCAGCTCCATTACTAACAAATAGCAAGAATATAGCTAAAAAATTCACTCAACTCAAAACTATCTTTGTAGAAATTTAAAAAACACCCAATGGTCGATTTAGTATCGATTCAACATATACTTCGAAAGAATGCTTCACAAAATATCAAATAATGATAATCAAAAGTAAGAAATTCTTTCTGGCACATACATTATAATAAAAACCTGCAACAACCTACATTTTTTAGGTAGTTAGGTTAAACGGGTATCAAAGTAAACCTTGGTAATAATAGTAGTTGTTGATTGATTATAGGCCTTTAAAAACTTTTAAAATCTAAGGCTAACAGGTTCTTCATTCATAAGTTCTTAGTTGCAGGTTTTTACTGTTTTGCATGTGATGAGAAGTGTACAAGTGATGTTCATTGTCAAAAGGAAAGGATATTGTTTAATGATTTAACAAATAGGAAAAATCAGTTAATAAGCAAAATACAAACCCCTGTCTGAAGTGGGAGGCATGTTGAACTTTTGCAGCTGAATTGCGAAGAATATCACTCACAACATACAATCGAGCAATCTGCAAGAAAGGTAGGATTTTCAAATATTTTGCAATCACTTGCTCTGCCAGCACCTGCTAAAGTAACGACTAGACCTCGTAAACCAAATGACTAGAGCAATTAGCCACTCTGATGCAATTTTCCTCCTGAAAAGGTCTGTAGATAAGGACCTTCCTTATATGAGTGCCTTGCCTGAGATGATGATTTTCAACTAAATTCCCACTATCAGAACCTTATGGTTTATCATATTTTCGATCTAATAGCTTTAATCAAGGCTAATGAACATTTTAACAAAATCAAACATACCTTAGTTGGCATTGGTGTTTCTTCAAGAGACAAAGATTCTGTGATGAACTCTACAATCTGAAAAAGAAAAAAATTGACATGACATGAGCAGTTGTCAACTTTCAATCATTGTGCCTCTTTAAAGGAAGCAGACAGAACAATGGACAAGCCATGGGCTGCTGTTGTAATCTTTCTGGATGATGATTAATGGAGGATGGACCCATTTAGATAGATTAAGACAGAGCTAACCCTCATAAAATTCTAAAGACTACTCCATGCTTGTGTATTGATGTATAAATGTTACAATCAAACATTCCATTCAGGTGAAAATTCTGTTTTTGAGTGAAAGATTAAATTTGAAGATAAATTTCATAGAATAACTCAAACAACTTTGAATAGCCTCCCTCCTTTCTCTCTTTGTGATTTCAAACCTGTGGCCAGTCTGAAGTTAACCATCCATGAAGTGATGGAACAAGAGTCTGAGCCAATAAACTAGGGAGATGCACAATTTCTTCAAATCTTTCTACTCAAGAAACTGCAATCATACATGATGACACTGCCCCCAACTCTGTGATTTATTCAACAAAATCTAAAAACTTAATAAAAAAAGGAAAACCTCTTCAGCGAAATCAGCATGATCCAGGCACCAGACCATCAGCTGTCCAACCTTCTTTCTGTCAGTAGTTACAGTTCGAAGTAAATCTTCTAGTTTGTCCCTTTGACTGAAAAATCAAATAGAGAGTAGAAAAATCAACAACAAACGTAGTACTAAACAATCTTTGATCAGTTAAGAACTTGAAGATGGCTATAGAATTTGGCAAAATGGCCACACAAGAGAATCTTTTACCTCCATTCATATAAGAAGTACATCAAAAAGATATAGAGATACTAATATGATGAGTGTCAGACACAGTGCTTCAGTAGTTATCATGTTAAGTCAGGTTTCCGATTACCCTTGCTATCCTTAAGTTCTGTACTGATCAAAGACTGTTAAAAAGTTTCCTGTTGTGCTATATCATCAAGATGTATGTCTTCTAGTTTTTTGCTGCTTTGTTTCCTTGTGTTCTTTTAGCCAGTTGTGAAAGCACTTTATAACATATCAGTACAACTTGAGCCAATAGGGTAGAAGGATGCATGTTTTCAGAACACACATTTTCTACCAGTGCAGATTAAAACTAAGTGGTCCTTCCAGACAATAGGCTGCTGAACATAAAGCAGAAAAAAGAAAATGAATGAGTTGTCTGATTTATATAATTTAGATTGTTCGATTAAATCGATTGCTCTGGTAGCTATAGAGTGGTTCGAGGCGCAAACTCAAAGGTTGAGGGTTTATATTCTACCAGGGTCATTTCCTTTCACACAAATTCTTTGAATAAATCCGGATTTATTCGCCTTGAGAGTTCTTACCTATCAGACATGATATCTTTCTTCGGTACCTCAACAGGTATGTCTTTATCTTGCTTTTGGAGAGCAATACCTGAATGGGCGATTGCTGAAGAAACTGATGCTATACCATGTGATGTAGATTGCAAGGATGACATAGAAAAAGGGTTCATCTGAGGGGGTCTCCAAATAGCACCCCCTTTAAACATTCTGAACTCCGCTTGTGACCACTTTTGTGGCGTGTCTCCCTGACAAGGACAAAAGAGGTTTCAGGATCATTCAATACAGATAGAATAAGAATGGAGAAAAAAAAGACAAAAAGGATGGGATAACATGGTTAAGGACATCATCACTTAGGAATTTTGAAATCTTTGTGCATCAAAGGAAAAAGAAAGAAAATAACAAAAAGAAAAATAGCTTGGAGATACTTACTTGAAGAATTGAAAATAACCTCCATCTGTAGTAAATATGTCCATGATTTTTGTTGTCGAATAGAAACCTAATAAACAAGAATTGGACATTTCAAATCTTGAATTCTTACATAGATGAAAGATGGTTTTTTATATTATCATCAATTTTCACTCAAAAATACAATATAATTGTTACATCAATAAATTTTCTCATTAGGTTCTAGAGCTTGTGACCTTGCCCACCCAGGGTAGCTGAATATGATATCATGACTAAGGCAATAAATTGGTGCTAATGCTAGTCTTCTGGTGTTTCAAACTCCAGGTCAGTCCAAAGATAAGGCATTTTGTGTTTCGGCTTCAATCCTTCTTCAGATCCACGTATGATTACATAAATCCATTGAGCATCTCATTGTGAAACCACACATTATGAATCAAAGGGAGTATATCAAATTATGCAAACTCAAAAAAGAATAGAAATATGATTGATTAACCTGAACATAGGATTATGGAGTTCTCTGTTCATGATCATGGCCTCAAACATTGGTCCTTCTCTTGCTACAAACTCCACCATTCTGTTGATTATGCACAATTGGCTCCTACGACCACAGAACACATAATAAAATCTAATTTTTTCGCTTAATTAACAACACAAGTCTTAAAACTCCTTGAGGATATGATGGTTTTCAAAAAGATCTTGGAGAGTTTCCATATGGACCAACATCTAGCAGACATAGTATTATGGTATCATGCAATATCATCAAAATAGAGCTCTTCTCTTAATAAAAATCTCAATTTAAAGAGGAAGATTGACTTTGAATTCTTTGAGAATATTTGCATGTTTTTTGGTGATCTTTAAGGACCTTATAGGACCCAAGACCCAATATTAGGCAGTGCACAGACTATCGCAATACCGCGAGTAGTCTGTGATATCATCTAAAACAGAGTTCTTGCTTGTTAAAAACATCAAAGATTGAAACAATAGGAGTCATCTGCAGCTAAAGAACCAGAGGTTGTCTGACACAAATTAGTAAATCTGCAATAAGCCCGAGTGTTCCAAGTGTCAAAACACTTGCTAGAAGGACTTATTGACTACAATACAACACCGGTAGCTTAGATGAGTAATTCATAACAAAGAAGAACTGAATAGGGGGTTAAAACCACACAAGGGGGGAAGACAGAATAAAGGAACGGATGCAAGTTTTTGAGGGGTGCTAGGGGATTAACAATGAGGAACATAAGGGATAAACCTATCCTGTAAAGGAAATCGATAAGCAATGTTAACAACAATATGAAGTAAATTGGAAATTAGAGTTTGAAAATTGGAAAGAATTAGGAAAGTAAAATGATAGAGGACAAGGGATAGTGTCAATGAAATGTAGAGAGAGAGAGATTAAACGAAGTTATGAAAGAGAAACTGTTGTAAATCATAATTGGCGAAAAATTGTATTCTGAAAAGATTTGAATGATTCTTAAATACCTAGGTTGCAAAAAAGCGATCTAAACAGATACAGCAATTAATTGGGGAATCGCAAGCATCAATAACTTATATTTCGGTCTATCATGTCATCCAAGTTTTACAGTAGAGCATTTTTATTTCAGATAATGAACCATGCCATTATTGAGAGTATGAGCAATGTGTAAAAAGGTAGGAAAAGAAGAGGAAGGAAAGAGACGGTGAATGAAGGAGAAGACAGTAGCAAGACAAGCAAAGAGAGCGAGCAATCATACAAAATAGATAAGAATAAAAAATTAGTAAAAATCTCTTTGAAAATCTTCATCTGATGTTCTTGAGTAGCAGTTGAGAGTTAGGAAGCAGTACCTTTCCATCGGGATAACGACCTTGACAATCGTATTCTCTAAGTTCTATGAAGATGAATATCAAAAGTGTAAGAATCAATGCAAAATCTCCTACTCAATACTGAGTTAAAACATAAACAGCACACTTTTTTATAAGGAACCTTTAAGTTACTTCTTTTAGGACCTCTTTTGACCACCTTGCAGTACTAAAAGTATCTCGTAATTGTTCCTTAATCTTGAATCATCATTTAGTGTCCAATAATTAACAGACATAATAAAAGTTCAAAACTGAACACAATATGCAGAAAGATTGTTTATTCAAAAATAAAACGTTTCTTGGTGATTTTGAACCGGTTCCTTATAAAAATTATGTAAATGCAATCAACAATATAGACACATCTGTATTCAGATTGATTTCTCACAAATGGGCTAACACAATTCTGATATGTTTTTAAGAAGGAGCTGGATAAGGAATTTTGATTTTTGCATGAAAGATTAATCTTGCTAATAACGAAAAAACGCATCTTGCAAGAGGGCTGTTAATTACCATTTGAAGTTTAACTCAAACTTCCAGTTTTGCAAGCCAACTCATTTTGGACAATGTTTACATATTTCCTGTCCACCCCTTTAAGGAAGTGTAAAACAACATCTCCCGGCTGGAAAATCTACTGCTTTTACTTAGTTAAACAGAAATTCGGGCAGTAAATAATCAAATAATGAAAACTGCACCTAAACAAGTGAATAGAAATTACAAATGATATTGTTACCTTCAACCAAAAAGATATTTTCATATTACTTGCAAGACCATTTCAAACTCTGATATAATCAGCAAGTCCGAAAAATCAGACCATCTCTGCTTTATCCCACCATTTAAATTCTCCCTCAACTCTAAAAAATCCCCTCTTGGCTTAAGAAAAGAAAAGAAAACCCCCCTCTTTACAAACAACCCTCCCTCTATCAACCCTTGTTTCAACCCAAGGTTACGAAATTCCCTTCCACCTCACAAAATCCCTCCCTCTGCTTTAAAACCCCCTCTCCCTTCCCAAAACAGCCCAAAAAACCTACTAATTGGGTAAAAAAAGACCTATAACAAACAAGTTAAATAATTTATTCAGAAAATAAAGACAAGCAAGATTTCAACTTACTCCATCAAAAGGCCTCCGGTCTCTCTCATATTTGGAAGAAATCTGACCATTGAACGGCAAACCAGACGGTGGAGGGGGTTTTCGGGCTTCTATCATTTCTGGTGGCACGTATAGAGGCTGTGGAGGAATCGGAACGCATTTACCCCATCCAAGTTTCATCTCGTAGTCACAGATATCTTTTCCTGAATAGATGGTAAAATGAGAAAAATCAAAACTTTAATCATCTATGCTTTCAAATTTGGAGTCCCAAGAAAAGTCAAGAGTAGGGTTCTAGGGCAACACCCCCCCCCCCCACAACTAAAAGATGATAGACACTGAAAGTAGCCGAGTTATTGTTGCAAATTTGAAATAAGGTACAGTATTTGCCACATTTTAGTAGATTGTTTCTTCAGGTTTCCAGGAGAAATAAAATTGAGTGTAATAGAGTAGAATATTACCAACCTGCCAGTTCACTGAGCGCCCTTTCCCCGTCAGCCCTGTTCATATACGCAACAAACCCACAATTGCGGTTCCTTGCTTTTTCTTCATCCGTTCGCGGCCACATGATTTTAACGCTGGCCAAAGGACCAAATTTCCCAAACACTTTACACAGTTGCTCCTCTGTCATCTAAAGTAAACACAAATGATAATTTAAGATCATGATTAATTTCATTGAAGCATCATTCTATAAAAATCTTTTTTACAAACAAAGATTACAAAAGTTGGAGGGCAATCTAAACTTGCTTGCACCTTTTTCACTTCACTGCAGTAGGGTGTTCAGAAGCATAAGACTTTTGACCAAATGTTCTTGATTTTCCAACCCACAAAAGCTCAACAAAATCAAACAATGTTGAGTATGTGCAACGCAATTGTGAGACATACCTTGATCCACTGGCTAACAATATATTCTTTTCTGATTGTTAAAGCCTCACAACAATAAAGCAGGCTTAACGCCATGTTATATTATAATACCTTTGGGTTAATATTTCCAATGTAGAGATTTGTTGTGTTTGGATCTGTGCTATCATATGGGCCACCATACCGAAAATTGAAATCATCATCTGAAAAATTAGATATTACATGTATCAAAAGCATGATATAGATCTGGCAATTCAAGGCAGGCGATATCCATACCCAAACCCTTAAGCCCTCCCCACTCAGCTGAGACAAGCTCCATAAATTATTTCTGTCCCAAAGTCTGGCCCATTATGTAGTAAGTGAGATAATCTACTACAAGAAACAACCACCTGCCCCCTAGCAATAATATCAGAGTAAACCTCACCCATTCAGCCCCTAAAATATGGACACTGATTTCCTTGGATAAATTAATGACAGATGAATTTGTCCCATAATCAAAACATAATATTTAAATTTTCATTGTTCTGCCATCCTTTTCCTGTTCTATTTTCACAAAACTTAAAGACCTTTTACCAACCAAGGAAGAATGGTGTTGAAGATGATACAATTCATATTTTGAAGATTTTGCTATCGGTTTTAAAAATAACACTCTTTCAATTTATTTGACAAGAAATGGCATGTGTGTGGCTGTCCAAGGTTAGCAGCAGGCATTTTGACATACAATATTTTGACAGTGCCCGCAAAAAGGAACATTTTCAAGTTGCAGCAAATTTTAACAAATAAATTCAAACAAAAAATTACCATCATCTGCTCGATGTAATTCGCGATTTGATGAATTATTTCGATTGCTGGAATGAGCTTGGCCTGACTTGTTGAAAAAGTCTGATGGTAAAGTGGCAAGAACGCTGTCAGGTATCCCAGATACGTCTCCTTTCTTGATTTTATGCCGAATGTCTCTCTCCTTCTGTGACCTGTATAAGGGATAATATCGATAAAGGAGCAGCCATACGTTATTGCTTCAAAATGGAACAATTTGAAATAAGGTTATGACTATTGTGAGTGAGTAAGATTCTGTTTAATGTACCAGGCAGACTAAAGTCAAGCCTTGTCTTCAGTGCCAAAGTTGATGATATAATGTCTGAGCCAAAAAGATGCATAATCCTTGACTGACTGTACAAGATTCAATATCAAAGGAATCACAGATGCAAGCAAAGATTCCCATCAGTCCTGAAGAAGCCCTGTATGCCAGGGCGAAATATTGACATCATTTATATCTATAAAATATTTAATCCATCTACGTTTTTTCTATGTGTGTCGTCTTGCGTTGTTCCTATCTCAATTTAAAGATTCCAATGTCATTGTAGATTAAGTATCGTTTTCACAGAATTCTAAATGTTTTGTCATGTTCTCTTAAGAATCACAAATTGTAAGTGATTTATAAGAATGAGTTTTAGAATTTTCTTTACTGGGAGCTCTAATAAAGTACTGACATCTTTTCTACTTTCTCTGGTGCACCTAGTATAAATAAAAAAATTACTTCTCAAGTTCCTCTTTAAAGAGTTCCAAATTGCTTTTTTTCTTTTCCTTTTCTTTTTTCTTTTTTAATTCCTAAAAAAGAATATACATATTATTATCATTTTCAATACACTATTAGAATTATGGCACACTCACTTCAAAAAAGGTTTGGTAGATGTGTTGCCATGCTACCAACTTACGTCTGAAATCATTATAGCAGGCTGAATGAAATGGGAGTTCAGTTAAAGTCAAGAAAAACTACAGAACAAAATAGGTGGATGACAGCAGAGGGCAGAAAGTAATGTGATGAGATCCAAAGACTCACTGATTTGGAGCTGACTTCAGTTGTCTCTTTACTTTTCTTAAATTCTTCAGCCAGTTCTGCAAGTTTTGATGTGCTTTTCTGGTATTTGTGTGCAACTGCCTCATTAACTAGAAATATGAAAAACAAATAAACAAAATGTCGATAACATATAATTCATCAATAGACATTTTCTTTTCTTTTGGGAATGGTCTACATCTTCAGGAGATCAATCCCTTGATATTTCATCCAGCAGTATACATGT
The DNA here is from genome assembly GCA_963924455.1 of Pelagia noctiluca. Taxonomy (NCBI): domain Eukaryota; kingdom Metazoa; phylum Cnidaria; class Scyphozoa; order Semaeostomeae; family Pelagiidae; genus Pelagia; species Pelagia noctiluca. The sequence goes on from OZ004325.1 coordinate 14,621,641, forward strand.
GTCATTTTTTCACAGGTAGTAAGTCCTTAGACAGCACTGGTTCCAAACAGTCATTTTTGTAATGGAGCCATTTTGACCATTTTAATAAAATCTTAAAAAAATGATGGGACAACAACACTTAATACTACTCAACTTGAATGTTTTTTGCATTTCTAACCTAAAATCGCAAAAGTTTGATCAGCAAAACTTCTAAACATACGTAATTCTGGTGCAAACAATATTGAATTATTATTAATAGTAAAATCATACTTTCTTGATCTGGGTTGACAACACTTCCTCTCACAAAAGCTTTTCCAACCGCAGCAGAGTTTTGAAAGCTCTCAATGTATTCAGCATACACTTCTGCTGCTGCTGCCTCCTCCGCCTAAAGGTAATAATAATCATCATTAAAATTCATACACAATTGCTCTTTGAACCAGAGGCCCATTACAGCAGCAACATATCATCAATTATGTAGGGCTGAAATATCATTATCAAGTTGCAGCCATCAGCAATAATGATAACAATAATGACTCTAACACCAAAGCTATGAGAGACATAAGTAATCTTTAAAATGATAAGCTATCATTTAGTATTCTGTTGGATTTTCAGTGCATGGACAAGATGAGTCATGCCCTGAAGATGTGAATTGGAGATGACATTGGTTGAGAGATAGACAGTAGAATGAGACATGACAATAGGTTGACCAGAATAAAAAACAAAGTCTTTGCCTTTTGTATATAATCTAGTCGGCATCTGGAGTGGTCTTACATAATAATTGGAGGCCATACTGATATCATAATATCTAGTGATACCTACTACATTAATACATTAATATGTATTTCTCTTTATCCCATTTTTACCCATTTTTTCTCTTTATCAAAGGAGATTTAGATATTTGAAAATGAAATTAATACCTTTTTCTTTTCTTCTTCCTTGAGCTTTGATGGAGCTTTTCCTTTTAACGGGTTTCTTCCCATTTGAAAGGCCCTCAGCTTTGACTCTGGGAGGGTCTATCAAAAGAGAATAATATTCATCGAAAATGAGAGTTTCAAAATGGACCAGACCATATACCAAGTTCATAGAACATTTTCCATAAACCTTAAATGTTGTTGATAGTTGATAGGCAGATACACTTATTATCTTTGGAGCGAATTGGTTTATGCTTTTAATGCATCTCCTGAAGAGGTAAACTGATTGATCGGTGCCACCTTGGTTCTTTCCTCTTAATATGACAACACCTCATGACTTCTTTAACCCTTATGCTTTGAGATACATAGGTCTAGAAAATTATCTCTTCAGACTTAATTTGACAAGTCTGAAGGTGGTTTTAAAACCACAACCCCTTGAAAAAGGGGTTAGTGATCCAACCATTGGGCAATTCCTATCCGAGCGTCTGTGAGCTTTCTGTGGACTTCCCTTGAATGATCGCATTCTGCTTTTCAAACGAAACAACAATAGAACTAGATCTATGTTTGCCAAATGAATAAAATTCCTTATAAAAAAGTGTATTCTGTTTCCTGATCAGTTGAAACTTTTTAGATCAGGCACTTAGACTCACTCATTCAACATTTTGAAAATTTTTTTCAATTCTCTAAAACCTATGTTTTCCAAAGGGTGAACTACTTCACAAAGGCCTAAGGTTGAAGGCATGTTTGTTGTTTGTTTGATCTTTGATTTTCTATCAACGTTGTTATTGAGTTGAAATGCCTTCATTCATAATTATCTTGGCTCTTTCAAATCAATATAATCCTTCCCAATGGTGTTTAGTGCACGCAATTTTCCTTCCTTTGCGTTCATACCCTGCCGAAACCGAACGCAAAGGGCCTAAAAATACAAAGCTCGAAAGCTGAACAATTAAAAAGTCTAAGAAGTCATTTTTTCCTAAAACTAGCATGCACCATACCAGAAGAACACAGATTATAGAAACATAAGATGAAAACCCAATCTTTTGAGTAAGCTATTACCTTCATTGAGCTTGGAGCCAGGGATTCTGCCTTGAGACCCCATGGCAGCTTTTTCAGTTTGTCATCCATCTTGATCGTTCACTACTTTGCTCCTATCTATCCCAACATCAGTGCTGCCACGCACAATGTGACGTTTCTACCTACCACCGTACTAATTTCTACCTACGCACAACCTACGCAGTAACTCAATTTTCTACCTACAAATCCCTACACATTTTTGAAAAAACCTACATTCTACCTACGGGAAGGGTACAACGAGATTAAATATTTTTATCTTAGATCTATTTTCTGCTACTCTCAGTGACAGGGCCTTCTTTACGAAAATTGGGGAATAGAAAGTGTCCAAAATTTTTCAGAAGCTTGCTGTGTCTTTGTGGTTGAGTGTGAGTATAAAGAAAAAATTGTATAAGAAATATTAAACACGAAAAAAGTTTTGAAAAGTAAAAAATAGATTCAAAAGAAAGAGGGTAGTCCCAACCCTCATCTATGCATAGGTGACCCCCCTTTTTTATAGTGTTAACAATTTTATGGCATAGCGTAAATTTTCGAGAATATATTAGTTCTTAGGTATATACTGGCATTGATCTTAGGATATATGTTGATTTAGATTGATAAAGTAAAATATGTGGCCTTTTCACCAATGATGCAAATAGATAAACTATAAAAGTCTACATGTTAAATACAATCTTGGTCTAAATATCTGAAATACTTGGTTGTTTGGGCTGGGGGCTGTAGGGGGGACAGGGTTAGGGCTGGGTGGTTGGTACTACCCTCTCTCCGTATGTAGATTTATTTTCATTTTTTTATCATTTTATCTGTTCCTTGTTTACCCTCTCTTTTCATTTATTACACATAATTCTAGCATACATCTTTCTACTCCAACTCTGCTGTTTGAATAAATTGTGATCAAACATATGATCACGCAATGCCACATGAGTAATGACATTCAAAATCAAAAGGACGCCTGCAAATGCGCTCTCATGGGGGTACCACGATATTTAAAGACAACTTTATCATTATTTAACACTTTTAAAACAACTTTTTAATGCTGACTCTAAGCTTGAATCACAAATACATTTTTTAACAAAAATCTACCTACAAATTTCGAAAAAATACCTACATTTCTGGATTTCTACCGTAGGTTTTCCCTACAACCTACAATGTCTCAAAAATACCTACTGTAGGTAGAAATCCCTACGAGTGGCAGCACTGCCCAACATGCACCTCGCCAAGAACGAGAAGCGACATGAGGCGAGGTCACAAGGTTATGAAGCTGGCGAGGTAATCAGAATCACTACTGTGTTGGATAATCACTACTGTGTTTGATAATCACTACTGTGTTGGATAATAACTACTGTGTTGGATAATCACTACTGTGTTGGATAATCACTACTGTGTTGGATAATCATTAACTGTGGTGTATATATAATCACTACTATGATAGGGAATCGATACTGTAGTCGAAGTTGAGTACTACCGTGCTGGATAATCACGCGGCGTACAGTGGTGGTTTGTCATGCTTTAAATGTGGTAGTGATTTCAACTGTGTAGAAATATAAGTTTTGATTGATAGAATAAAAGTGAACTATATTGTATGTGGTCTGTGTTCATGATTCAAGCATTCAGATTTTGTGGGAAATAAATTCATCTTTATCAGGAAAAAGTACTGAATTTCGACAACATTAATAGAAAGTTTTTTCCCTTGAACAAAACTTTTACACAATCTAGATAGGTAAGTTAGATACTCGTTCACAACTTCAAAATCAAAATTTGTTTTGGAGCTTATGAAAGACATTACATGATAACGTTATATTTTTAAAAAGCACTAAATGGGAGGTTATTTAGAAATAGGAGGTTGGTGAGAAATAGCACAATACCAAGGAATAAGCCCAAATAAAGACATGCTCAATATATACTCTATTAAATTTTCGTCTGTCATTCAAAACCACAATGCGAAGAAATTTCACGATATTGTAGAAGTGGGCGACTTCCTGCAGAGCAAAATGGATGTTAACAATACAATTTTAGGACCTTTACATATAGACCGTGCCCCCTGCTGGAAATAGACTAAAACAAGGCAGAGCCTTATTCGTGCTGAAACATTTAACAGAAACTGAATTTATATTTAAGTTTAAACTCAAGGACCAACGAGTTTGGGTTTCAAAATTCTTGAAATTTCTAAAATTATTTAGTTTTATTCCACAACTTTGATAGAACTATGACTGAAGCACGCAATAAAAAGACAAATTTCAACGTTTGTGTTCATATCATTTCAATACTATAAAAGCATTTGTGTTTCACAACGCTTAAGAATAAATTGTGCAAAGCTATATCAATGATGATAATAATAATAATACATCGTTTGTAGAAATCTAATATTCGAATGCCTGACATAAAATATCATTACAAACTGCTAGCTGCAGCTATTAAATTCCGAGGAAAGATAAAGTCTGAAGAATATGGATCATATCAAATTAATATGACTGAAGCAGCTTGTTTCGTTAAAAATGTGCAAAGAAAACTTTATCTTGTCAAAAGGGGCAAAAGATCTGTGAGAATGATTCACGAAGGATCTCAAAGTACAAGTTATTAAAAGTTAATTGGGTTCTTCCACCTCATCCTAAATGCTTTTCAATCATTGCAAAAATCATTGAATAGGACGAAATATGATATTCTTTGAATACAACATCAAGTAGGCGGTGTCTGATCAACATTGCTGGAGAAGAACTATGTCCTTTATTCTACTTTGATCTCAAATACAAGAAATAGAGACATGCTCATCAACTGATGATTTTTGATGTTGATAAATGAGTGTCATCATGCACAATACCATTATTAAGTTAAATGAAAGGAAATACTCTTTGAATACAACATCAAGGAGGTTTTTGATCAACAATGCTGCAGAGCCATATCCATCATTCTACTTTGATCACAAATCAGGAAATAAAGAGTATGGTCATCAACTAATGACTCGTGATTCTGTATCACAGTACCATAAAGATAGACCAAATTTGATAATCATGGAATACTACACCAAGAAGGTTGTGTTTCAACACTGCTGGGTTGGGGAGCCATTTTTATTATGCAATGCACCTTTGAGCCGTCAGGATAAATGGCGAAATATAAATCCCTTTCATTATTAGCTATCACTATTCAGTTTTTACAAAATATCCAAGAAATAGAGGGCTATGGTCATCCATTAAAGATGTTGTATAAATTAATCTCATCATTCAAAAATACTATTAACGATTGCTTATTTTTGTTTGTGTTACCATTTCAAACAAAGCATCCTGGTAATATGTCCCTTAGCAACGCATAGCTACCATAATGCAACGGCCTAAATCTCTCGTAGCAGCGGTAAATTTAAAGTCGTCAGTTAGGGCCTGTTTATATGGGCAAAATTACTTCACCTGCCAGACCCAGGGCTAGCAGGTGAAGTAAATTTCAAGACCTGTTTACATGGGAATTTCATGCCGGGTCCGAGAGGCGAGGTAAATCCCTAAACGTCATTAATCGTCAATGCATCATTGATTTTCCATTGTTTTGCGGTCGAATTTACTTTACCCCAGCGGCAATTTTGTATCTATATGGAGAAACTTCACTTCACCTGGGTGAAATTTCACTATACCGGTAGTGTGGAGTGAAGTTTTATTTTCCATATAAACGCAAACTGAGATTTCAATGGTTTCAATAGGAGGGTGAAATATCACTTGCCAGCCCCGGGTCTGGCAGGTGAAGTAATTTTGCCCATATAAACAGGCCCTTTATAGATAGCTATGTGTTTTGAATTGCTAGTTATGCTATTCTAATAAAATGATTGATACACTTAAAACGATTTAAATGTTTAAACTAATCAAATCTAATACTTAATAAAAACTACAGCTAAAATACGATAAATAGCTACAACAATCAAATAAGGGATAATAACAACTTGTTAAATAATTTGCGTTTTTACCTAAGGTTATCTTCGGTTATCTTCCCACAATATATTCTAGATAAGCTAATAAATTGTTAGTTTCTTTAGAGAGTTTAAATATTAAATAAATGATAAATGAAATTAATTATTAGTAAATAAATAAATTGTGACTAATAATTGCGAAATTCTAAAACCACAAAGAAATATTAAATACACTGATGATAAATATGTAATGAAAAGAAACGAAATTGGAAATTTCGCAAGGGGATTATTCCAAGGGGGGCACTCATCGAGTTTGATGATTTGGGTGATCATATATATATTTCGGGTTTGAAATATAAAGCATGATAAAATAATTGGGGTCTGGAATTCAGAAGAATACATGTTTTTCAGGTCTAAAATTGAAACCAATTCATTTTTTTGTCGTTTTGAGATTTTAAAGGGATTAAAGAGAATTGAATATCTTATATAAGCCAGTATATATGGTTAACATATTTAGGGAGTTTTTAGTTTGTCAACAAATTTGGGGTTCTGGAAAATAGCCTGACATGATCAACCCCCTCATAAAAGTCGACAAGTAGTAAAATAAGAATTGGACTAAGAATCGGTGTAGAAATATATATGTAGGACACTTTCCTTTAGTCAGAATAGCGAGTAAAATCAGAACAACACTGACTAAATCTGATCAAATACCTGAATACTCGCAAATCAATCGATAAATACCTCTGAATGGATGAATCGTTCTGTTACCTCGTGTCTTTATCTCGTACCCTTGCAGGAAAGCTTATCTGCGATGAGAAATGGTTCCTCGTATTGTTGCCGTCTTTCTTTGCTTGTTCATGTTTGATAACATCTGTGAGATGTATGACGTCAGAAGATCATCCATCTTGTAACCCTGTGTCGATTGAGAGTAATTTAAAGAATAGCATCTTGTTACCCTTTGTCAATTAGGAGTCGTGTAAAGTAGGCAGAAATGGGAACATCGATTAGGCTCTAGTCTTCTACTCCGTATTTCATTTTCAAACTTTCCTCTTATATCAATTCTGAGTTATTTAAGAAACTTGAATTAGATATTTTGGCCAATGGCTTGAAAATAAAGACATTTATCGAAATATTCTTGTTTCATTTTCAGATTAGTAACTTAATTCATTTTTTACTTCCAGCATTAGCTAAAAAAGTGAAACAAAATATGCGATGAAGAATGACCTTAATTAGCCAACTAAAATGAGAGATTAAACTAAATGTATCGGACCCCTCCTCAGTAGTAATGAAGAACACGTATTCATTTTCAAAATACTTGGAATAAATATCATAAAAACTCGGGCAATATACTTGTTTCCCAATTGTAATTCACTTTTCTTTTAAAGTATACAAGTGAGATAGGATCATGCGGGGAACAATTTACTCAAAAATATTTAGTACACTTTGCCTGGAATCTTAAAACTCAGGAAATTTCTAAACATACCAAAATATATCTAATCATTACATTATTTGAAAGAGGTCCATTACTCCATGAAGCAGAGCCTATGTTTTGATATTCAATAAAGTTCTTGAAAATACATAAATACATAATACACAAGAGCCCTTACCAAATTAGTTTCGCAAAGGAGTTTAGTCCCTTTGACGAGGTTGCCGATGGTCATGTGAAAATAACTGTTGCCACTGCTCCAGTTCGAGATCTTCGTAAATGGGTAAGTCACGAATATGTCCTGATAGATGAACAGCAATAACATTTAGTAATAAGTAGGTAAAGCATATGTTTGAGCATCTAGTGAAAACAGTGTCTAGAAAATGAGACAATAACTATTATTTTCATTATTCAACTGCTAGTAAACTGAAAAGTAGATTGAAAATGCATACTGACAAAAGAAGCAATAGAAAATTAAATCAAGTCATCGGACTAATTTACTAATAGAGTAGAACAAAAGAAGTGTACACTGACAAAACAATAATTTGAAATAGCATCAAAAATATAACACGGCACGTGTCGTTTAACCCTATCACATAACCGCTGAGATGTGCGACTTACGTACCTGGCATCACACTGGCACGAGTATTATTGGTTTTCCTACACCATACCAATCATTCACCTCTTTTTTGATTGGCCTATTTCGATCCACATCTGGGTATATAAATCAGCTAGTTTTCTGTTTCGTTCTCTTTCTGACGTATTACTCTGTTGAGTGTCAGACGAAAAGCTTAAGTAATCTATGTGTTCGTTTCATTATGTTTCCGGTATTTCTGGCAATACCGTAAAAGAAATAAAGTAACACCAATAAAACAAAATAAGAAATATTGCTATCAAAATTGACGATACACCTACCTTTGATGCGGGATCTATGAGGTTGACTCCATTTTTATTGATTGCGATCAGGAGACTCTCTGGATAATTTGTGTCTGTTTTTTGCTAAATAACAAAAATGAATTTTTAAAGGCAGACCATTAGACTAAAATTTCAATAGACCACAACAACAAACAATTTAGTTTAAGGCAGAACATGTAATGCATTTTTGATGGGTTATTCAAATAGCATTCAATGGAAAATATCTCACTCTCTTTTACACTCAAGCTTGCGTATATCTAATATCATGAGCTTTCATAATTTTCTCCATTGAATGAGCTTTTGTCTACGAGTGAGGGAGTTAAATGGGAAAGATTTCATAATTCTACATCAATGGCAAACAAGTTTGATCTAGATACAAGAACGGTTATCCCACGTGTACAGCTCTTTCTTGAGCTATAAAACGGGCTTAAAATAAGCTCTTTACCAACCATTTATATCTCACACAAAATCAGACCCCGCGCATGCTTCATGCTTACGTCATGTACAACAGGTAGAGGCTATGCGTCAAACGATAGAAGAATTTATATTCTCTCAAAAACTCAATCATTTGGAAATAACAGATTGTAAGATGAGGTACTTAAATTAAGCCCCCTGAGTACCAATAATAGAAGTAAATACAAGTTTCACTACAAAACTATCTAAACTCTATGCAACCACGTAGAATGCTTTGCCAAGCGATAGAAGAATTTATATTCTCTCATAAACTCAATCATTTGGAGTTTTATAACAGATTGGTAGATAAGGTGCTTAAATTAAGCCCCCTAAGTACCAATAATAGAAGTAAAGACAAGTTTCACTACAAAACTATCTAAACTTTATGCAAAAACGCAGAATGCTTTTCCAAACGATAGAATAATTGATATTCTCTTGAAAACTCAATCATTTGGAGTTTTATAACAGATTGGTAGATGAGGTACTTAAATTAAGCTCCCTACCCTAAGTAGCTACCAAAAGTAGAAGTAAAGACAAGTTTTACCATAAAATCATCTAAACTTTATGCAATCACGTAAAATGCTTTGCCAAACGATAGAAGAATTTATATTCTCTTGAAAATTCAATCATTTGGAGTTTTAGTTCAGATTGGTAGATAAGGTGCTTAAATTAAGCCCCTAAGTACCAATAGTGGAAGTAAAGACATGTTTTACCATAAAACCATCTAAACTTTATGCAAATACGTAGAATCCTTTGCCAAACGGTGCCCAGTTTGATTTTTGGGTACAAAATTTGAGCCAGAATTATTTTGTTGGGTCAATCACTTTTACCTTTATTTTTTTGGGTTCTTAGAATTCTGGTTTATTATTTGGGTTTGAATTATGGGGAAACTTAAAAATGTCAGACAAAATAGGTAATTGAGAAGAAAAATGAAAGTCAGCAGCATTGCTAAACTCGAAGTAATCAAAAATCTATAAACACTGACCGTCCCTGTCCTTGATCACGGCAATTTAGCCGATTCCATAGGTAATTGTACTGTATGACATTGGGTGAAATAGTGAGGTACCTCAATCAGGGCGTAAATACTAGAGGGGGGGGCAGGGGGCCGGGCCCCCCAAGAATGATAGGGATATATCGTTGTTATGTGTAATGTATATAATTCTATTATTTTAAAACAATAGGTGCCACCAAAACATTTTTATTCCTATGCCACTGTCATCTGAAGTTTAAAACTTAAGGTATACTATAAAGGAATAGATAGTTTTCTTCGACACAATTGCCTAGCGATCACCTTTTGGGCCGGGCATTCAAACTGTCTTTTGCGCACCCCCAGCCCCCCGCGGACGTCATCTGGTGTTCAGGCGTTTGTCTCATGCCAATTCAACGAAATTGATAATCATTTTCAAAAATATGTTGATGTTGAAAATGATTTTGAAATTCTTAGAAATTTTGTGATTTTGCGCCAAACGCCGATGGGGAAGTCACACACTGTGGTTTTTTCTTCACTCTCAAGCATACAAAATTTGAAATTGATAACATTTAGCAAATTACTTCCATGAGATACCTCTAATCATCGCATTTTACATTGCATAAAGTTTAGATGATTTTATGATAAAGCTTGTCTTCACTTTTATCATTGGTACATAGCGGGCTTAATTTAAGCACCTTATCTACCAATCTGTTATAAAACTCCAAAACAGTTAACCTTTTCAAGAGAATATCAATTATTATATTGTTTGGCAAAGCATTCTACGTGGTTGCATAAAGTTTAGATAGTTTTGTAGAGAAACTTGTCTTTACTTCTATTATTGGTACTTAGGGGGCTTATTTTAAGCACCTCATCTACCAATCAGTTATACAAGTTCAAATGATTGAGTTAATGATAGAATATCAATTATTCTATCGTTCGGCAAAGCATTCTACGTGTTTGCATAAAGTTTAGACGGTTTTATAGTAAAACTTGTCTTAATTTTCATCATTGGTACATAGCGGGCTTAATTTTAGCACCTTATCTACCAATCTGTTATAAAACTCCAAATGATTGAGTTTATGACAGAATATCAAATATTCTATCGTTTGGCAAAGCACTCTACGTGGTTGCAAAATGTTTAGACGATTTTATGGTAAAACTTGTCTTTATTTTTATTGTTGGTATGTAGCGGGCTTACCGTAAAAGCTCTATTAAGCCCCGGGGGCCTATTTAATTTTTTAGGTTCTAGAGGGGGGCTTATTAGAGCGGGGGCTTTTTAAAGAGGGATTGGAGAAGAAGTTCTTCACTCTCGAGTATATAAAGTTAGAAATTCACAGTATTACGATGAAATACATCCATTAGCTATCTCTAGCTCATCGCCGGCATTTTCCTCTGTAGTCTTTCTTGTATGAAGAGGGGGGTTAAAAGAGAGGGGGGCTTAATAGAGCTTTTACTGTAATTAAAGCACCTTATCCACCAATCTGTTAAAACTCCAAATAATTGAGTTTACGAGAGATATAATTGAGTTTATTGAGTTTATTCAGTCTTACTTGCCCGTCATTGCATGCAACCTCGCTTTGGCCCATCACGTAAAAACGGGACCAAGAACCACATGAGGAAAATATGGTTGGTAAAAAGCTTATTTTAAGACCTTTTTATTCCTGCTTTCTTACCATGAGGAATTTTGGTAAAATTTATTCAAGGTCAGAGGCACAGAAACACGTTTCTGACTTTGCCTTCAGCTCACCGTAACAGGCATTAAGTTTGCTTCCTTTTAAAATACGATTATTGATAGTTAAGCAAATACCCTTGCTATCTTTGTAAGGCAATGGTTTATGCCAAAAGCACAAAGGGCCCACTGAATAGATTAACTAATCGAGCAGTGCCGCCACCCTGGTCCTTCCTATTAATATGACCACACCTCGTGATTCTTTTGCTTTTTGCCTGGATTAACAAAGAGCTGGCTAATTCTCTCCTCGCACTTTGTGACAGGTCTGAAGGTGGTTTTGAGCCCGGGACTTTGAACAACCATCAACAATCATCAAATTGATAATGGCTTACTAAGTGCAAAAGTTCATATAGACCGTCAGAGATATTGTTGGTCAATACTGTATGTCAAATAAAGATTAATGATGAATTGTTACTAACCGTAACTTCGAAGAATGCCGAGCCAAATGTGGGTAATTTGGCAATAATCTTTAGAAATGCAGTTTTACATTCCAGCTTGCCTTTGCCGTTTAGTTTATTGTATTGAGAGATTATTTGCTTGAAGAGAAAAGATACAGATGTCATAAATCAGAGCTAAGATAGCAAGTTTGCAAATAGCAAATAAATTGTAACTTTTGGTACCATAATACTAAAAGTTATTTTACGTCATTTTTTATTATCTACAATCTATGTACCACGCGCATTCTATTTTTTATTTGTTTTTCTTTTAGCAAATGAATTGAGCTAAAATCAAAGCTAAGAAATGAATATGATAGTGATGATTATCATTATCAATCTTAGAAGAAGCAGCACACAAAATAATTCGATTATCATCAATTTATTATCCTTGGGTTCAACTCAACAATAGCTTTAACATAAAGGTAGCTAATTAATTCCAACGTTAAAAATGGTACATAAAATTGCACATAAGAATCTGAAATTATCACGATCCAATAGTAGTCATCTAAAAACAGATCTAAAATCATGAAAACATTATGCATATCACAGGTAGCCCCAGGAATGCATATGTGGCATAGTTTGCACAGGTTTCACCGTACCAATCTTTGATATTGTTTTGAACTGACTAAAGTTTTCTGAATTCCTTACTCATTCATTTGTTATTGCTGTTAATAAAATTTGCCATTGTTGAATCAAACTTTATGAAACAAACTTGAATCAAACTTTATGTCCCATAGAAGACGGATATCATATTAGGTTGAGTAAATTCCATATAATTCCGCAAATTGAGATAGTGTTGTCATACCTTTCTCCAGTCTTCCAAGGTAACAGCTTTGATCATGTCATTTGCAACCAAGCTTGGAACCAAACGACTGAAATTCGATAAACACGATAATTACTTGATGTAAAGAAAAGTTTCATAATTACAATTGAAATGCGAAAATATGTTGGCTCATTTATTAATCTAAGCTTAGTATCGACCGTATCGACCGGTCGTCAGCTAGGGATACTAAGCTGGAACGGGCTAATTTTTTTGAAATTAGCTCGTTCTGGCTAATTCTAGCCCGTTTTGGCTAATAAAAAAATTATTTTCTTGAAAATTTTGAAGCCCAAACGGGCTAAAACGTCGATTTCTTGGATTTCCAGGAACCGGGCCATTATTTTGACGCATTATTTGAGTTCTACGCATCAAGAAACGGGGATTTATGTAAAACCAATTGGGGGTTTCTCCGGCGGAAGTTTGAGAAAAATGCGACTTTAACTTTTGTGACGTTTTCTATTGTTTTTTCTGATGCGATGAAGTCCGCGTAAATGACGCCCGTGCCGTTCGGGAAGCTTCAGAAACAAGGCTTTTATGAGTGCAATTTTAATAAGTAAGCATTTTTGTAATTTACGTTGCATTGATAAACATCTTTTTGGAAGACCTCATTATAGAAACGTAAAAAGCTGGTGTTTAAGTCTGAATTACTCTCTATAGCGAATGCGTTGTTAACGCCGCATCACAGTGCTCGATGCACGAACGTACAGAGCAATATAGAATAGAAACAAGAAAGGAGACTGGCTCTCTGTTACTTAAAGTTTCATGCTTACGCAATCATCAGACAGACTATTAGATAATAGTCTGTCTGATGATTGCGTAAGCATGAAACTTTAAGTAACAGAGAGCCAGTCTCCTTTCTTGTTTCTATTCTAAGTCTGAATTATCTATTTTTTTTCATTTCGCCGCACGGCACGGGCGTCATTACGCGGACTTCATCGCATCAGAAAAAACAATAGAAAACGTCACAAAAGTTAAAGTCGCATTTTTCTCAAACTTCCGCCGGAGAAACCCCCAATTGGTTTTACATAAATCCCCGTTTCTTGATGCTTAGAACTTAAATATCGCGTCAAAATAGTGGCCCGGTTCCTGGAAATCCAAGAAATCGACGTTTTAGCCCGTTTGGGCTTCAAAATGTTCAAGAAAATAATTTTTTTATTAGCCAAAACGGGCTAAAATTAGCCAGAAAGAGCTAATTTCAAAAAAATTAGCCCGTTCTAGCTTAGTATCCCTAGCTGGTCGTAGGAATATAATCTAGGGCTAACTAGAGTATTAGTTACGTAAAATGAGAAGGCATTATCAACATACAGTTAACTTTACATTCGAGCCTGTTTCCAAAGAACCTGTTTCAACTTACGCAAATTGCTGAAAGGGGTTTTTGTCATCACCATAACGAACTTTGTACTGAAGAGCGGCCAGCTGAACGGTCTCATCAATATTACATTTGTGATAGCCCCTCAGTAATTTAGGAAGTTCCTGAAAAAAGCAACACGTGAATTTCATTAACAAAAACGACCTACTTTGTCTTTAAGGATAGAACAAGAGTTGAGTACAACTCGCCAAGTGGCCATCTCAGCCCTAGGCGAGATTTCAACACGGGTGGAAACCAGCATGTAAACGTTTTTCAACTCGGGCGAGCAGAGATCCTCCGATAGGATGATTTTCAATGCACTGTGAGGTCCCCAAGTGCCGAAAAGCATGCTGGAACCATTTCTCTATTCGGGTAAAAAAATACGCATGTAAACAGGAGCGACTTTATAAGACCCCGAGTTGAAGTCAACCCAGGATGAGATCTGTTATGTAAAGGCCGCCTTAGAAATAAAGAGTTTAACTAGTAAAGATGGTCAAAAGAGAAACTAGGTACGCACTTGATGGTAGTGGAAAACTGCGTCTGCACTGGGATCTCTGCCAATCACCGTGGTTGTCCACAATTTCTTCATGAAAAATACTTGATAATTCACATGAAGAGTTGTATTCCCTAAAAATGCAAATAAAATCATTTTTTTTGAAAATCTTTTTGTGATGAGTTTTAGTATTTTACAACATAATCTAAATAATGCCTCGAAGAAGAAATTAAAACCTACTAAATTTCTCCTTTCTGCCCTTAGTCTTTTCCCCTACCAGTTGTTGATAATTGAGAATTAATCCTTAGAGGCTTCAGAAGCAAGGCCTTGCTTAAAGAGGAACCCACTCACTCATCAATGGGTGTAATGAATTCAAAAATGGCTGTAATGAACACATAAGAACCTTACTTCTATATGCAGTGATGTAGTGTATGCTACCATATCCCTCCCGAACACAAGGCTGCTTTCTAGCCCGGCTAGTACTTTAAAGTGGAAGCCACTCACTCATCAATGGGTGTAATAAACACATGAGAACCTTACTTCTACATGCAGTGATGTAGTGTATGTCACCATATCCCTCCCGAACACAAGGCTGCTTTCTAGCCCGGCTAGTACTTTAAAGAGGAACCCACTCACTCATCAATGGGTGTAATGAATTCAAAAATGGCTGTAATGAACACATGAGAACCTCCTACTACTATATGTAGTGATTAAGTGTATGCTAACGTGCCACCTGAAGATAAGGCCTTGTTTTAGTCAGGCAAGCACTTCAAACTAAAACTTACACACTTATTCTCCAGCCGACCCACAAAGCTATATTTTGTATCAATACTATTTCATTGTTTATTACCGAAAACTATATACGGGATTTTAAACGGATAAAAAAAATAAACATAACAAACGAAAGAGCAAAAGAACGACGAACCGTCTCTTTGATGCAACGGCCTAGCCTTCTTCAACCATTCTGATAAATGGCGGACGAAATCAAAGAAGAAATCTCCTTCAGGCACACTTATCACTATAAAAGAAGAAACATTTCTCAACTGAAGTGGTAACAGCACAGCTCGGTCGAAAATTCTACAGTCATTTTCTAAATAAGAAACTGTTTAAGAGAAGCCGTGAGGCCAGAGTAGACTTACTACTTGAGTCTCAGTTTTCCGCATTGAATTGAATTGCTGTGATTGCTTCAAACTGGTTATATGAGTCACTGTTTGTATGAGTGATAATATGAAAATCAGATAAAAGCGTTGAGCGAATACAAGAAATCATTTAGTAAGTCTAGGGGCGAGGGTATCGAAACTTAAGGAACTTTGGTATAATATTTTATATCTATGAAAACAGTTAACTTTTTAAGTATTCTGTACAAAAATAGACGTTAAGAAACGCTCAGAACACTTCATTTGCACAGAGTGGTTATGTGTCTTATACATGTAGGCAGCCATGTATAATCTCATCTGATAGTTTTTCTAGAATTTCAATTCGCACGGGCAGTGATTTCATAAAATGAATCCTCGTGTATTTCATAAGAACATGAAATGAATGAGAAATAGGTTTCGGGATGAACAGACTTGCTAAGAAACTTTTCATATCATAACTGGGGTGAAGATGTAAAGGTCTTGTGCAAAGATTTAGCATAGTTTCTTGTAAAAATGAGTTCAAAAATGAGTTCAAACAGTCAAACACAATAAATTTTAGATAGATAAAAAAACAAGGAAATATAAATCGTTTATAAATAACCAATTCATAACTCAACAATTCTTGTAACTGTATACACACAAACAAATAAAAAGAAAAAGAAGAGTTTCATAAATAAATAGTGAAATCATAGACCAAAAACTTTAGATACTCATACATATAAGCAAAACAAAAACAATTTAGAGATATTTCAATACCTTTATCAGCGATTTTCAAAAACAAACTGAATCCATCTGAAGATTTCAATTTGAGTTTCTTTGCGATTTGGGAACACAAATCCTTCGCACGTGTGCAAGCTTCTACTTCGAAATCCTTAAAAACAAAATATATTTTAATCAGGATGATTTGTGCGAATAAACATGATCCAAACTGGGCTTGAACCAACGACTTATAACTTTCTACTTCATAGACGTTTAGACTGTAAATGAGATGGACACTGATAGACAGGATTTTCTTCTAACAATCTGGCAAAGTGGGTAACCTTGCGCCCTTCTAGAAAATGGCATCTTATCACCTCTAGTAGGCTAGCACGTTAAGCTTGAACTCACTAAAGACGGTTCAAATAACAGGGGACTATTCTTATTTGAAGTAGGAGTTAAGATGGAAGAAGAGAAACGATGAATAAAACCTTGCATCCCTTGAGATAAAAAAGCCAGAAATTATTTGAGGGGAATGCATACTTTATGAGCCGGGCTACTTTGTTTATTATGTATTTGTCTTGTTATGTTTTGTGTAATTTTTCTTTTGGTTTTAATTTCTTAGATAACAGTTAGTGTCACTCATTGTGGGGACTCGCTTACTTTGTGTCCTTTCCTGCAATGAGTGGCACAGTAGTTGTATTTGATTGTTGTAATTTTATTTGATATAAAATACTTTATGAAATGAGATAAACTCTTACCTCTGTTGTGTCATCGGGGAAGTAAACCTTGTGGAATATTCTTGTCATGCTACCCTGTAAAAGAATATGATATCATTTCAAATTCATCAGGAATATTTCTCTTAATACAAATAAGATCTAATTTATCGGTTTCCCAAATCAAAGAATCAGCTTGCTCAAACAACTACCGAGCGCAAAAATTATCATCTTCCAGCAGTAGTGAACATCCTCCTACTGAACATCCTCCACAGAACTGGAAAGGCATTCCTCAGGATGATCACTAAACCTGATATGGAATATCATATGGAATATTATATGGAATATTATTACAAGGAATATTATATTTCTTGATATTTAACTACTCTTTCTATTCTGGGTAAAGTTTTGATAGATAGCATAAACCTACTTTTACGACCTGAAATAAGTACGTTCAATAAAGGTGGAAAATATGATGAATACATCATACCTGCGCAGCCTCAACTTCAAATAGATGCGGAGGATATTTTCTGGGTCCCTGTCTGCATAAATAAATTCAATTTAATCATTCAATATGTTATTTGGGGTGTTTATTTCAGGTTAGGGAATGTCTTGTTATTTTACTAAATGAATCAGTGGTGAGCTAGTGAGATGAAATTAGGGGAATCACAAACTTCAAGGGAATCATTTTAAACCTTTTATATATTTTGCCATCTTTTACTGTGTTAACAATTTTCTATCCCTATCTTAAAGTTCTTTGCCAATCAAATATTGTTAGACTAGAAAAAACAGCTAAACTAAGGACAAACCTCATGGTCTTGAGCAACTTGGCAAAACAATCTTGAGCAATTTTCCATTTTCGACTTCTAAACTTCAAAAATAATTTCACGTCTTCCAGCAGAACAGAGCTAAAAGAGAACATGCAATGGACGAATAATAAAAACAAACCAATAATAGCATGGATATAGAAAGCACAGATAAAGATATTAACAAAAAAAAACCCTCACCCTGGAAAGAACTACATGGCATGACATAAGTTTAGATTTCGAGCATGGGTATAAAGCTTTAAAGGAGATTCTTTGTTCATAATAGAGTTTTTCCAGCTGTATGGCTGCGGGTTGTGGACACTGGCCAAAAAGTAAGAGACGAAACTGATACTATAATTCTGCAGTAATCTCTAAACGATCACCATACCACCAGTAATGACTTTAATGGTGATCTCACTTCTGTCAGTGAGAAGAAAGCTTCCCGCATACTCTGTCTTGCAGCGCACTGCTAACGACATCCTGAACTGAACCGAGTACCCATAAGTATGTAATTAAGTAATTATTTGCCACTTCAAATTAAATTACAGGAATAAGAAAATTAAAATGAGATGGATGATTGAATTAGGCAAGTTACATAAATGCAAAGATTATATGATTAGAAACACCAGAAGATAAAATGAACTTGAAAATTAAAAACAGCTCTATTTACTGTGGCAGGGATAGCATTAAAAAGGTCAAAGTGTCCTTATTTCCGTTATTGGCCCATCAACTCTTCAGGAGCCTGACAATAGTCACAGGAACAAAGGGAGGCCAAAGATAACTTGTTTAGACACCTTCAGAAAAGAGACACCGACACGGTCACCTCCAAGGGAGCTGGCACAATGCAGGGCTGACCAGTTCTTATGAAGAACTGATGTGGCTGGTCGACTGCCACTGTCGACCTAAGTAAAAGTAAGTAAGTAGACTAATTCAATTGCAAATGATTGGAATAATCAAAACAGTCAAAGAACAGTGACAAATTAGTATTTTCTAATTACATTGAGTTAATTAGAAATTAATCAGCTGCTTGCTCTTGTCTTGTTGTACCGAAAATGCGTACTGAAACTGGAAAAAAGTCGTTTGCCTACCAGGGAGCCCGCCTTTTCAACGGACTCGAAAAAAACAACCCGCGATGAAATATCCATCTTGCTGTTCAAAAAGAAACTAAAACTATCAAAGTCTTTGTAGATGTCCAAGAAAACTTATTTAACTTAAATAAATTTTTATCCTTTAATCGTACATTAAACTATTTTCATTTTATTCTACTTTTTACCTTGATTTTAACTTTAACCATTGTCAATAGGTAGAATTACAGGTCCCTGAATGATAACAGATTGTTTACGTCTGAACAAGTGAACCTGTCAAAATATTAATTATCATTATTATCAAACTATACGATACCTGCAGGCGAAAGAGCCAGTCAGCAACCACATCAACTCCCAGCCCCTATCTTCACTCTTCTTACGGCTGAAATAAAAACAGAAGCAAAATAAGAAGGTTACAAAAATCAATAGTGATTAAATGATGATGGAAATAAAATACAATTTAGCCTATCAACATGAATCAAATGAAATTATTATTTTCCTTACTTGTTGTCAGTCAGCTGCTTGATAATTTGACAATAAACTTCATCCCTCAAAGGCTCCTACGAAGAAAACATGAAGAATGGATTGCTAGTTGATTGACAAATACGCTTACTATCTATGTGTGGTATTAGTTTATGCACCAAGCACAAAGTAAGGTCAATATTTCACATAGGAATTTTCGGGTCTGTCAAGATCAAAACCATGGATCCCATATTATGTAGATAGAAGGAGTTCATTTTCCATACGTACTCTTTCAATAACCTCTCGTTCGTCTAGCTTGAGTTCGTGTGGTGATTGGTCGTCTCTACACTATGACAATCATTCACCTGCATTCTGATTGGCAAATTTCAATCTGCCTATTGGTGTAACAATTCGCTAGATTCAATTTTCGTTCTGTTTCAGACATGGCTACTACTATGTGGAGTGTGAGACGAAATTTGTGTAGTTATTAACTATATTTCCGATGTTTACGGAGTCAAGAATTTCGTTCTCCTCTCATTGCTGTTGTTAAAGTTTTCTAAACAAATTTCTTATTTAGTTGTTATTTGAGTTAAATTCAAATGTATCTAGCTTTTTGTGGCACATACAGTAGATGTTTGAAATTATTATGGATAAAAGAAAGAAAGGAGCTTACATTCAATAACGGTGCTTCAAATATGATGTCTGTCAGTTCAGTATTACGCCTCACTTGGCTCTTCGCAGAAGAGTAATCGCCCATGTATTTCAAAATAGGTAATACAAGTTAAGGATGGTCATATCAACCATTGAACTGTAAAGCCCTTTCTCCACTATGGCAAATACCATATCTGCCATACATTTTGTAAAGGCCACTATGAATCAATATTGCCTGTTACACACTAGCAGTAGTTTATATTGATACCAAAAAGTTTAACGAATAATTAATTTCAAAATATTCACAGCAATATTACTAGAGTTGAGAATATTCATGTCAAACATAACTATCTCCTCGTTTCTGAAAAATTATGGATGTCTAGAGAGCAGAAGAAGTAAGTTGAGGATTCTGTTCTGTATCGTTGCCCAATTCACAGTTGAAGCATTAATTCATGTTTCGAATAAATTGTTTTCCAGAGCCAAGAGTTAGTTTATGAATTCACAAGGCATTTAAAGATATCATGAAATAGAAAAGGATATCAAGAAATGTCTGTTGTGCTTTGTGACAAAGATCTTCATGTCCATTCAATCGCTTTAATAACGGCTGCTTTATCTGGTCCTAAAGCGAAATATCTGAGTTTAAGTAAAGAAATTGAATGATAAGTAAAATCTCAACAGCAAAGAAATATCAACACTGTTTGAAAAATCTAAAACAAAAAAGCTCATCCGCCATCTATGATATTGAGTATATTCTGACGATAGGGGCGTGAATATATAGATACTGCCATAATTCTGGCAGCGAAATAAAATTTGTAACTCAAGATGAATTACTAATTACATGCTATGAAATAAATTCTAGACCATTGAATCTTTGTAATGTTTTCCTTTGATGTACATATGATTAAAAAAACCTATGGAATCAGAAAAAAGTGAATTTTGTACTACCAAACATTTCTAAAGTCGAATGCATGTTGTTGATGTCCCCTTCTCAGCATAAAGTTTAGAACAGCCCTCCGGAGCGTAATCAAACTATTACGGAATGTAATTTTCAATATTGTGATAAACCAATTGTCAAAACATTCAGGCCAGATAAATTAGTGTCATTTATGTCTCGCTTGCTTTTCACTTCTAGAACTCAGGAAGAAACCTTTTAGTCACTATCATCCTTCTGCATTCAATATTGAAATTGAATATCTATGAAGAACGTAAAGTGTTTCACCTTTGAAAATGACCATGGGAAATCTCTCTCCCGCTTCCTTAGCGAGTTTGCTAATGCTTTGCTCAGCGTTCTCTTCGGTAAGGTATTGAAGTTCTTAATCGAGAATGTTTCCAGGGTGTGCGGCTCTTCTGGGACGGGGGTCGCATCCATTTCAATGGCAAGATCAAAGTTCGGTCCCAGTCTTTCTGAATACAAGTTGCTCTGGCTGCTGAACAGCTCCTGCAAGAAACGGTATAAATTACCAGGTAGGTGAAAAATAACACGCTGCAGATGCAGGTCCACTATGCTGAGTTTTATGCTAGACACGTAACTCCAATGAATATCATGAATTAATTGAGCGGGAACACCTCATATCACCAGTTAAATACTATGCAGCAGAATGTAACACTGATTCAGGAGTTGTAAAAGACAAACGAGAAATCAATCAGAATTGTCTAAATAGATGGAAGACGACTCTGCTATACGTAAAACTTTACTCCACAACCCAGAATGTGCTGAAAACTACATTGAGAGCTGTTGTTGTATCATATGCAGAGCAAGCTCAACATTTCATTTACGAACTTTCGATTCTGTCTACATCGAAACCCAGGATCTCATATTGAGCAGATGGAAACAGATCATTTTCCCATTTAGTCTCTTTCATTAACAGTCTATTATTCGTTTCACTGGACTCCCGGTGATGATTTGCTGTTTCTCGCCATCATTCACCTCTTTTCTGATTGAAATATTTCAATGCGCATCTAGGTAAAACAATTCATCAGGTTCCATTGTCTTTCTTTTTCTTAGGTACTACTCTGATGAGTGTCAGACGCAAAGCTTTAGCAGTTACCATACTTCGCTGTTTTTCGCTATGTTTCAATTTTTCATCATACCTTAAAGTTTTGTACCAATCAAAGACTATGGTTATCAAGTTTTGCTTTCTTTCCGATTTTTCTCAATCAAAGACTGTTGAAATGAGACATCAGTTCCTAAACAATTAATAAAATGCAACAAAACGTAATAGATTCACCAGTATCTCAGCTGAAGGCTGGTCCATTGTTGGTAAAACATAAACAGCCTCTGATGGGAAATCGCCTTGTTTCCCTGTACGTTCACATGTTCCTTTACACCAACCCGAGGTCATAACCGCTTCACCAGTCTCGTTTTCAAGAATTATCAGATCTCCTTTTTGAAAACTCAGAAATGAGCGGCCTTCAGCTGCAGGAAGTGAAAAGAGATCAAATAAAATAATGTGACCGGTAGAAGAATTTAGAACAGGCTGCAAACTAGAAAATTACTTATATGTGGTTCAGTAAAAAGAGACTCGGGTGCCAACACAATTCCCCATGGCATGGCAGGCCTTTGAAACCGGGATGGGAAAATTTCGAAAGTCAGTTGAACCTTTTTTGCTGGTTGAGGGGTAAGGCTTAACATAAAAACGGGTATGGATACTATAGGATCGACAACTTTCAGAATTTAGGTTTACTTTAAACATGCTCATGAAAAGATCATACAATAGCAGCTTATGGTTCTTTTTGTTGCACCCGCTAAATCGATAGAAATGAAGAAATCACTAACTTTTGTTTTCATAATCAGCCATGGCAATGACATATTTCGATCTTTTTCTCAACCCTTCGAGAAAATACGAAATCAATTCCCGAATATCCTCCGCATTTGAAGAGGTGAAAGTGTACTCGTGGCCAGCTGTTGTTAGGGTGAAGCTTTGACTGGGTGCGTTATTCCTGAAAGAGATCAAAACATTTTGAGTTTTTGTATTAAATAAACTTAAGGAAAGTTATTTCATATTCAATAGATGACGATATACATCCTTGGATTTTGGTTTGTTTTCCTAATTCATGTCACGCTATCTGTGGTTTACAAGTTTCAGGACAAACTTGCCACCAATATGAATCTATATTACCAAAGTTCTATTTCCATTCCAAAGTCATCATATCACTTCAAATCATCATCAGATTCATGAATTTAAAAAGTGTGTACGATCCAAAATATTTTTTGTATCTTTCATCTATTTCAATATATCATTATCAGATTCCATGAATTTAGACTGCATGTGCGATGTAAAACGATTTTATCGAATTAGGGGAAACCCACCTTAATTCATAAATGTTGGGTGAAATCTGTTTATTCTCTTGGTTGATTCTATCGCAAGATGTTGTAAATATTTTCATATGCGAGTTAACTGTTAGTTAGCTCACCACTGTATAATGATATTTAACCTCCCCAGGTAGTGAATTCAGAAATTATGCACACAGGAGTCAATGCAGAAAGATATAAGATATTTTTAAAAACAAGTTCAATTACCGTCCTCCGCTGACGGCTAACACTTCGGGAAACGAACACTCGACCAAGACACGCTCCTCCGCATCAACGATATAAACCCCCGTCCAGTTCACAGCTATGATGACGTCATCTCTTGGTAGGATGGGGCCTGAGAAGCGGTGAGCTTCGTAAAAGCGCGAAAACAATAGTGGCCAGCGGTATTTAGCGAAGATGACGACATCTTCCTTCACTCTCTGCGCATCTGTTGACTGCTTCGTGTAATAACCCTAGATATCGAAAATAATAGGAAATTGAAAATTATAGTATTCAAATGATTTCTTTCATGCAATGTACAAGTATACCTATGTGTAATTCAAGGGCTCGTATCATTTTTTGGACTTGATGTGTTATTGACCATTTTCTAGTGGGTGCCATCGAAAAATCTGAATTTTCTATGCGTGATTCCGTGAACTGACTTTCCGTGAAATAAAATTTTCTTGTTGCTTGTTTCGTTCAAATGCTTTATATCTATGAATTTACAAATAAAAGTGTTAGAGACGCCAGTTGCCGGTAAAGTTTTCCCTTTAATTCTTAGTACTGCTGATGCCTTTTTAGGCATTCATATAGGGTTGTGAATCGAGTCAGGAAACATTTACCTTTTGAATATGAAAGACAATGAGTCTGACCCAAGTTTCATTTGCTTTTGGTGCTTATAGGTGAGTATCACTTATGTAAGACAGAAAAACTTGGATCCCTTTAACCACAACCGTATATTACACCACACAACAGAATGATCAATACAAATAAATGAGATAATATGGAATTACCTTTTGAATATGAAAAACAATAAGTCTGAACCAAGTTTCGTTTGCTTTTGGTGCTTATAGGTGAGTATCACTTATGTAAGACAGAAAAACTTGGATCCCTTTAACCACAACCGTATATTACACCACACAACAGAATGATCAATACAAATAAATGAGATAATATGGAATTACCTTTTGAATATGAAAAACAATAAGTCTGAACCAAGTTTCGTTTGCTTTTGGTGCTTATAGGTGAGTATCACTTATGTAAGACAGAAAAACTTGGATCCCTTTAACCACAACCGTATATTACACCACACAACAGAATGATCAATACAAATATATGAGAAAATATGGAATTACCTTTTGAATATGAA
The DNA here is from genome assembly GCA_963924455.1 of Pelagia noctiluca. Lineage (NCBI taxonomy): Eukaryota > Metazoa > Cnidaria > Scyphozoa > Semaeostomeae > Pelagiidae > Pelagia > Pelagia noctiluca. The sequence continues at coordinate 14,646,289 of OZ004325.1, forward strand.
AGACAATAAGTCTGAACCAAGTTTCATTTGCTTTTGGTGCTTATAGGTGAGTATCACTTATGTAAGACAGAAAAACTTGGATCCCTTTAACCACAACCGTATATTACACCACACAACAGAATGATCAATACAAATAAATGAGATAATATGGAATTACCTTTTGAATATGAAAAACAATAAGTCTGAACCAAGTTTCGTTTGCTTTTGGTGCTTATAGGTGAGTATCACTTATGTAAGACAGAAAAACTTGGATCCCTTTAACCACAACCGTATATTACACCACACAACAGAATGATCAATACAAATATATGAGAAAATATGGAATTACCTTTTGAATATGAAAGACAATAAGTCTGAACCAAGTTTCATTTGCTTTTGGTGCTTATAGGTGAGTATCACTTATGTAAGACAGAAAAACTTGGATCCCTTTAACCACAACCGTATATTACACCACACAACAGAATGATCAATACAAATAAATGAGATAATATGGAATTACCTTTTGAATATGAAAGACAATGAGTCTGAACCAAGTTTCATTTGCTTTTGGTGCTTATAGGTGAGTATCACTTATGTAAGACAGAAAAACTTGGATCCCTTTAACCACAACCGTATATTACACCACACAACAGAATGATCAATACAAATAAATGAGATAATATGGAATTACCTTTTGAATATGAAAGACAATGAGTCTGAACCAAGTTTCATTTGCTTTTGGTGCTTATAGGTGAGTATCACTTATGTAAGACAGAAAAACTTGGATCCCTTTAACCACAACCGTATATTACACCACACAACAGAATGATCAATACAAATAAATGAGATAATATGGAATTACCTTTTGAATATGAAAGACAATGAGTCTGAACCAAGTTTCATTTGCTTTTGGTGCTTATAGGTGAGTATCACTTATGTAAGACAGAAAAACTTGGATCCCTTTAACCACAACCGTATATTACACCACACAACAGAATGATCAATACAAATATATGAGAAAATATGGAATTACCTTTTGAATATGAAAGACAATAAGTCTGAACCAAGTTTCGTTTGCTTTTGGTGCTTGCAGATGGGAATCGGGGATGTAGGAAGGAAGGAGCTTGAGTAGCCGCTCTGAAATGATGTCTGAGCCATATTCAATGTAATATTGCTTAGCAGCTAGATCTGCAAACTCTTCCTTCTGTGAATTAATTTACATTATTAGAAGCAAAGTAAAAACCATCATTTCGAATATTACAGTAGCCAAAAATATTTCCAAAGGATTGCTCGAAGACTTCAAGAGTATCTTTTTCTGCAGGCTGAGTTATTCTTGCATTTTTGTTACTTATATAGTCATGAGAGGTAAGTGGTCTGTTTAACTTTTTGCACCGAATATCGTTCTTATTCCATTTCTTAATTGGTCCTCTTGTTCTGAACTACAAGCAAATCAGTCACATGTCTCGATGCAGTTTTCCATTGTTTTCTTTTAACAAGATGCCCTTTCATTATGCTTTTCGAATTCGCTGGCAACAGTGAACACAATAGCTATTTTTTCAGCTTCAGACCAACTCTGTCTAATGACTATGCTTTATATAGAAGACCCTCGCAGTGACCCAGTGGTAGAGTACTCGCAACTGTGTTACAAGGTCATGGGTTCAACCATCATAGTATAAGCAACTTAATGAGGGCACCAAAAATATTCAATTAACTTTGTGACTGGGACAAGAGTCTAGTTACTGGTTGAAAAAGTGCAAACCATATTGCAACAATGCTATGAAAACCTGCTACCTATTAGTGTTAAGAATAAGTTGAGAAAGGCTAGTTTCAATGTTAAAACAATGCATAAAACTGCATACCGTATTGCAGCGATACTCCCCAAACTTGACCCCTCGTATGATCTGTTGATATATAAGATACGTTCCCATTGGATCTGCAGTTGGGTCGTGCCAGGGTGAGAAAATTTCTTTTCTAAAGAACAAGCGCCATGGGGCATTTCTCTCTTGCCCCCCTCTCTCCTTGGCATACTGCTCGCATTGTGATACGGCGTCCATCACGTGGTCACTTCCACTGCCGAGACTTGACACCTTTGAAAATGATATTTTGTTAAGTATTGGCTTGTTTGAAAATCAAAAATTCTTCAGGACGAGAATAAGTAGATACGAATGAGTTCAAATGAATTCAGGATAGAGAAAAAGATTGGAAACATGGCGAAACAAGATAACGACTTAAGGTTCTTGTCGTTCACTCCCAGTCAGAGTCAGAAAGAGAACGAACATTGGTTGAAACTCACAGACTCTTCAGGAGGAATACATCCTAATAAACATAAATGAGTTCTAACGACTTGAGGATAGCGAGAAAAATTAGATATATAGCAAAACATAATAACTACCAAAGCATTTTGTCTGACACTGATCAGAGAAGTATGTCAGAAATAGAACGAAAATGTAACCTAACGAATCTTTCCACTCAGAAGCTTTAGTAGTAATTATGTTTGACTATGTTTCAAATTTTCACTCCATGCTGTAGTTCTGTACAGATCAAATACTCTTCTACAATGAAATTGAGTTGACTTGAGTTGTAAGGCAAATTGGCTCAAATTTTTCAAAAGATAGGCAAATATATTTACTATCTTCGTAAGGTTTCGGTTAATGTGCAAAGCACAAAGGCTCCATTGAATAGGTAAACTAATCGAAGCAGTGCATTGATAGTTGATAGGCAAATACGCTTACTATCATTTGAAGGTATTAGTTCAAAGCACAAAGGTTCCACTGAATATGTAAAGATGTATCGAGCAGTGTGGCCCTGGTCCTTGACCACATCTCGTATTTTTTTGCCTTATTATGGCCTAACGTTACAGAGAGCTGGCAAATTCTCTCCTCGCTCTTTATGTAACAAGTCTGAAGGTGGGCCCGAACCCACAATCCTTTGAAAAAAGATGAAATGAGTGCCAAACAGGCATGAAACAAAATTTTTTTGACAGAAGGTTACCTTATCGTATAGAGAGATGTAGATGGAAAATCCGAACTGATCTTTCAAATTTGTTTTATCAGCAAGCTGCAAGCAGAGCTCTTTGGACGTGGTTGCAGAGTCAGCCAATAGCGTTTTAGTATTTCCATCCATGAAGGTTATCGGTAACATCAAAGGCTTCTTAGATTTGGTTGCCTGAAACCAAATAAATATGTATCATAATACCAATAACTCAAGAGGTAACAATTCGTTATCTTAAATTAAATTAAAATTTATTCTAGCACTCTAATTTTGGTGTTTCCTATCTTGTTTTCACTATTTGTTTATGTTGAATTAAGTTCTGAGTTTGGGATCGAGTTTTGATACAAAACAGAAAGAAACACAAACGCCATGGTGATATTTTAAATCAAAAAGCTTTTGTTGAGTACATTTTTTCTCTTCCTTGTTTATGTACCAATGTGCCATTGCCAATCATTAGCAGCAATATTTCAAAGCCGATGTAGCAGATAATTCATCACAATATCATTGATAACTAGCGATAAATTAACACACCGAGAAATTCCACCAAGACACTGATAAAAACGGTTATGAGGCAAACCTGAAGCTCAAGCCAACTTGGAGGTTGATGACGTGTGCCATTGTTTATCGTTCGTCGTAATCTTTCCAAGTTGTAAGAAGATGTGCTCTGAGGACCTTCTTCTTTGATGAAGTTTTGCAAGTATCTCGAAAGCTGGAAATATCAAGGATGATTGATAAATAATAACAACTCGAAAGTACTTCAAAACACATACAATTAAACTCTTTTCCTTTATGAGAATAATTCCATGAGAACTAGAGCCTTTAATTTTGAAAAACTGCAGAGCAAGCTAGGAACGCTTTGAAAATAATGTCTAGTATTTGTTATGCCATGAATTAGGAGCAAACGACAAAAGAAATAGATAAAGTGCCAGTTGAATATTTTGTTTAAAAAACGACATTTCGAGTTTACCTAATAACGAGTTAGATAAAAATTTCAACTGACACTTTGCCTATTTCTATTATCGTTGGCAAGAGAAGAACAAGCTTAGCCTAGCAATTTTCAGCTCAAGAAAAATATCATAAGAAATAACCATAAGAATAAGAAATAGATACAAAACAAGCAAAGTGGAAGCACACTAAGATCACAGACGGTGTAGGAGAGTAAAAACTTGCAGCAATTAATACAACTGATAGCAAAAATAGGCTTCCATATCATCATAAAATATTTTTTACACAGTTCGGAGAATTCTAAATGAGATAATAATACATCGAGGGAACCCTGCTTACGTCAGAAAGTCAGTCTCACAGCATGAGCTACAGGATTCAGTTTGGCTTCTTCTATTATCACACATGAAATTTGACCTCAGTTAAGTTTTTGCATGTCTCTCTTTGCAAGTTGTCTATCGAAAATTGTTTCTAACTAGTTGCATGTATTGATTCCCCCCACCCCCCTCCCTTCTACCTCCATCTCTCTTTGTTTCTACTTTTTAATTCGTCCTACCATCTTTCTGCTGGAAGTTAACAGGTGTATTGGTCCTATGCCTGGACCTCATTCCGCAGGCAGCTGGTACTCATGTACTAATGCCCAACTTCCTGCTAGGGTAGGGATAGATAATAATAAGTATTGTATCATATGTTGCATGAAATATTGCATCCGTTTGACCAAGACTTTTAAAGATATATCTACCTTCTCACTAGGAGCAAAACATCCCAAACAGAGAGAGAACAAAATCCATCCTTTTCTCGAGCTTTCTTTGTTCTGATTTCCAGATAATTGTTTACAAATTTGGCAATAAATCTCATCCCTGCAAACAGTAATAATCAATGATTTTCAACATGCAATTCAATTCGATTAAATCAAATTCAATTTAATTCAATAAAATGCCAAAAACTAAGTACAACACTCTAGAGCAGTTTCGTATTAGTACGGATAAACAAGTTTGAAAAATTGGTAAATGAAGTAGCTGGAGTAACCAATATCAACATTTTGGTGATCATTTGGGCATGCATTGTTGATATTTTCATATAAATTTGGGTAGAGACTTTGCTCTTTGAGCAGCAAATCCTTATCAAAACTGGAGCAAGAACCCTAGCTTCTCGTGGTAAACAAGAGAAGACGTTTTTATCCAACTAAAGCTGTAAATAAAATACAAAGAGATAAAAATAGCAAATCTGAATTCATGTTTCAAATTTGTTTTATCAGCATCTCTCTAACTTTCATATAATAAACGATTCAAACAGCATTAAGATGCATCAGGAATGGAGATACAACAGACAGGGGTAAAAAGGGACATGACATAAGAAAAAATAATTCTTCGGAAACGAATAAGAAGAGATCTAACAAGAGTCAATACATCTGTGCTGATGGCCGAGTGGTCAGATCTGCAGAGGACCGATTGGTCGCACGTATCAAGTAAAACACCCTTATAAGAATACTTCTTTGTCAATTCAAAGAAAAATGTTCTTCTTTGCCTAAGACAAAATATTGGGGAAGGGATTTGAAAATAATATACTTGAAATAGAACTGAGCAAGGGAGATCGTGTTTCAATTACAGTCCTGCTATTTCAACTGACGCCAAAGCAACATCATATCATTTTTATGCAATACAAAAAATGTATTTGCTGCTCTACACTTACCTTAACGATGACCTCACGATTCCGTGTCCAATAACAAAATGCAATTTCTCAAGATTGGTCGTAGGCCTATCTTCAGCTCGCAAAGCATTGTGGATATCTGGACTATTCTCGTCAAGCAGCCGTGACGCAACTTCCTAGATGAAATTCAAATAACATGCATTAATAGGAAATTCCGCAAAAGATGGTAAATTTCGACTGTGAATCAAGGATTTAGACTTCAACGCAGTGGTAGATTTAGGGGGGGGGGGTGCAGTTGGGGGCAGTTGCACTCTCTTCGCTGATAAAAAACAGCTTTTTACGCCCTATATCTAGATATTTTGCGCCCCTTTAGAACACAGATTCCTATTATTTCTGTCAAAAAATAGCATTAATTAGCATACTCATACAGTAGCTAACCCCGTTCAGATTTCATCTGGATCCACCCCAGCTTCTACGAATGTTTAACCTTACACCACTGAAAACTCTATTTTCAATAACTGTCCACTTTCCATATCGAGAATATTTGGAAAGCACTTATTCGTGGATGAGTGCTCATTCAATGGAGGGGGGGATTATGAAATAGTTGCTTGAAGGGAGAGGAGGGTTCAAAGATATTCGAAGATATACAGTAGTACATCTTTTCAAATAAAGATTACCTTGGTTATTTTAGATTTTTTCTTCAACGTCATGGACACGATCCGATGCCGCAAGGTTTCTCTTCTTGCTCCTTTCGCCGCCTCATCCTGCACAAAAGATAATACATTCGTTAAAAATATTCCTTGCTGAAACAAATCAAATAAGTTTTTGGATAAAATTTTCTTATAAAAATATTTATTTATGAAAATGAAGATTTTCAAGAAAAATATTTGGACGCTCAATTGTTTGAATAGACTATAGACAAGACTCAAAATTTCATATGATAAAACATTTGTACATACCATATCCTTGAAATGTGAAAGTGAACCTCTCTTTTGTGCTGATTTTCCCAAAGTGTCATAGATTTTGTTCATGACTGGAGTCGTATCCTGTGCAAAGATTTATACAATCTTATAATAATCACTTGCCAAAATAAAACAAATGCTACAAACAAGCCCTCAATTGGAGATGCTGGCATGTATGGCATGTATATAGCTTAACGTAAGGTCAATGATCTCTTTTGTCCAAGGAGATGTCGTAGATGCAGTCTTAGAAACTAAGGGTTATCATTCCAGGCCATAAGCAACAACAGAATAGGGCAAGTAATGATTTTCCAGACCTTATCCTTTATAGTGAAGTTATCGAAAGAGTTGACTAGAAAGAAACATGAGTATCAACATGGATGAAGTCCTGTATTGAGAAGAGCAGTACCAACGTATCAAAAACAAAATCAAAGAAGGCCGGAAATCCAAGAGAAAGCTGAAAAATACCCTTCCTCAAATGGACTTAAACATTCGATGAATTAAACTTTTTACAATAAATGTATCTTTATTATCTATTTGCAATTGATCACCTTGTGTTGTCCTGTTGAGTAAACATATTTAGGCTCTGGCTGGTCACCCATGAAACGAAGAATGGTCGTAAAAACAGCCAACGCAGCCTAGAGGTTTAAAGAAAAATATTTATTAAGAAAGTAGAAGGTTTTTTATGTTAACGAAGTTCTTCTGGGCCAGTTGTGAATCGAGTACGTAGGAAGAATTTCTATACAGTTATGTGAGGTTCAAAAATCATCATATGACATTCAAAAATCATCATATGACATTAGGGGATACATATATTGTATACAGAACTGTAGATTTTATTTTATCTCGATTAATGATTGGCCTCAGAATTTGCGAGGAATACTTTGCGTTAAATGCTGGAAATACTGGTTTTTAAGGGATATTTTCCTGTGTATTCCACTTACGAGTTTATCGGTTTCGCTTTCGTGAGTAAGCAAAGGTCGATCGATGTTTCGACTGGTGTGATTTGCTGTGGCTTGGCCGGCAAAATAAGTTGCGGCAAATTTAGAAAATTTGAATTCTGATACATCATCTCTTTGGCCCTAAAAGGGAAAATGTATGTAACTAAATGATTAACAAGATCACAAACATTTTCTAATAATCTTAGTAAATACATTCGGTCTTATCAAGACCTTTGCAACAAAAGAAATCACATTTCTAATTACCCGATTATGGAAAACGGATCTCTCCCGAAACTTTTTCCCACTAGATATCAAAGGTAGGGCTTGAGTATTTTTCAGAACTATTAAGTGGGAGTTTGATTATGCAATACTCAAAAAGTATTGGATATATCTTACTAATCATGGGTGTATACATATCAACAGAAAAAAGCCAAATGAGAAGCTGATAATGATAATGAAAAATCTAGCTACAAACCGTTGAGTCTGAGGCTTCTGTCTCAACAAATTCATACTGCTGGTCGGAGACTTTCAAATCCTGTTAAATAGGTTTAAGATTAAATTCTGATCTGATTCATAAACAAAAATACTAACACTACAAACCAGTTTTACAGTTTGATTAATCAGTTAAAAAATGTGTAAAATTCTCGGAAAATTAACTCAGTAATCAAAAGGCGTCTTTCACACAGCAGGACCATTGCAACATTGGTTATAATGTTTCGTTGAAACAAAACAAAGAGGAAATTAAGAAGCTGCATGATTTTTTATATCTATATTTTAGTATTTATTATGCACATTTATTATATCATACATCTTATGATGACCTTTGGATTAAGCTCAAATATCTAGATATAAAAATCATACAGCTTCTTAATTTCCTATTTCTTATAAAGTTAGTTGCCCGAACCATATATTAAATGTTCCGTTGTGTTTCCATTTTACTCGCCATCCCAAAGTTCTGTACCGATCAAAGACTGATATCAAGCAAGTTAATAAGTAAGGAAGATATGAGATACCTTGAATGCAGTCGGGGCTGCTAGCATTGCTTTCTCGTCAGTAGGCAGAAATCCAAACATCTCGTCCACCTAATATGAATAAAACAGATTATTTTCAATATGAATAAAACAGAATATTTTCAATATGATCAAAACAGAATATTTTCAATATGAATAAAGCAGAATATTTTCAATATGAATAAAACAGAATATTTTCAATATGAATAAAACAGAATATTTGATACTAGCCAAGCAGTGCCTATTTCAAAACAAATTCACGAGACAACACTTTAAAGAACATTCATAGATGACTCCATGAAAATATGATTTTCATGATAGAAGAGCTCCCAAAAACATTTTTTCATAACATGCTGCACTTCCCTTGCAATGACACTCGTTTTTTATCAAAGTCTATACCGTGAAATTCTCAAATACCCTTAAATACAGTTACCTCAGACCTCGAAGAATGATTACCATAACCCATCTTATGGAAAAGACAAGATTATACCACGTACTTCACTGAGCACTTGCAAAAAATGACAATAACCTAAATAATAGGTAAGAAGGAAGGGAACAATAAAATACTAACTAGTTTCAGTTCTGGTATATAACATTTTACAACTAAAGTTTACTAGTTGCTACACAGCTAGTGTGGTGATAACTGGGAGGGCATATTGGATCTCTTGATCACAAACTTATATTTTGCTTCTTGTTTTATAGCTTCTTGAGCACTCTTTATGCATCTTGATCAATTTTCTATAAATGTTGTTTTGGCTTAATGCTCTTCTAGCAAGTTGGGCACTTTTGCTTCCTGAATACTAACAATGTCGGTATGCTCAAGATTACAAGTTGCTACATTACCAGTTTAGTGATAACCGCGCGTCTCATGACATTGTGCGACTGAATAATTCCAGTAAAAAGTGATAAGACCGAGGACATTTTACAAGAATACAAATTGTAGAAAGGAAATCAGAGTCGAGAAAAGTTCTCAACCTTCCTTTGAAGAAGATTTCCAGTACGCAAGGCTCCTCCTTAGGTTAGCTAACATAAATAGAGGATCTAACTGATTTTACCAATAAGCAGAAAAGCATAGAAGGATTAAACACAACTACAATTTAATACTTTACGACAATATACTAAATGATACTTTAATACCACTTAATTGGAATATGTTGGTGTTCTTCCTCGATTTTCTAGCTTCTTCTCAACCTCCCTCTGGTCAATGACCATGCGACCGTAAGGTTTTCCCTCACTCTACAGTACCACACTTTAATGGCCGCTAGGCCAAAGAATCTATCAAAAGGAATCTATCACAAACCACCGTTGCAAACTCGTTTAAGATATCATCAAGATAACTGAATTTCGAATTCAGAAAATAATATTTCTTCGCTAAATGAAAATCAACTCACGATTTTTGAATCATCGACCTCCTCTTCCCTTCTCCTTTTCGCCTCTGCTTCCGCCTCCTCGATCTGCGTCATTTTACTTTCCAACAAATGTTTCCTCGCAAGTTCCTCTTCTTTCTTTTCAGATTCTATCTTCGCCAGTCTCTCCTTGAATTCAAAAACAAATATTGGTAAGCAAGAAAGCAAGCTAATTTCTTTGTTAACGCAGGTTCGGAGTATGGCAGCTGATGTGGACCTGATGTGAAGCTGATGCGGAGTAGCACGTACTTATAGAACTAACATCCATTTTTCTATAAGAAACAATACTGAATTCTTATATCAGGGTTTCTTAGCTTGCACCATGATTAATGTTGGGAATGACGACATTATTTCCCTTTGATTTTCAAAATCCTGCTTCTTCTCAAATTTACTTCTCAACATGCCCAGTTGTGGGACTGTTATTGTTCCCCTGGTGTGGGAAAGTCGTTGCTCTAAAGCATGTCCTGAGTGGTTGTTGAAGAGCCCAGATTCGTGGTGGCGCAATTTGTGTGATTTATTTGCGTTCGGTAGTTCGAGGGCCCCAGTTGTGTAGTGGTGAGCTCGCTAGAAAATTAATCTTAAGGTCGAGGGTTCGAGTCCAATTAGAGTTATGTTTTTCTTTTTTAGAGGGCTAAAAGTCCCAAACTTCCCGTAAATTCAGCAAGAAACTTTTGTTTTTTAGGCTAAAATGTATCTTTCCTGGGCTATCACTGAGCTATAACTCCATCCATTTCAATATTTGTATGTAAAAAATCTCTGCATGCTAAACTGCACTCTAGCAAAAAAAACGAAATTAACAAAGAAAGTGGCCTACATTCATCAGCCTCTCTGCTTCTCTTTTAGCTTTCTCGGCTGACATTGCTTTCCTCAATCGAGCCTCTTCTGCTTTACGAAGTCTTTCTGTTTCGATTTTCATTAAATGCTAAAAATCAACTATTTCCATTATTCAGATATATCAACTGAACTACTCCAATAATCGATTCCGCAAACGATGATCTTATTTCCCACATGGAATCATAGAAATATGTCTCTTGGTAATCATGATACCAAGAGCCCAATTTACAATTTTTAACTTTGTTAGCAAATTTTACTGATGAAGATTTCATAGAAACTTTTAGAGCAATGCCTTTCTCTGAATTGTTTCCTAATGTATTGCTACTAATATTGCAACAGCCTAAATATCATGAATCTTCAGTCAAGCTGCAACCGTTAGTTTTGGTAAATTTATCTCAATGATAAATTGCACGAAATGATACTCACTATCTTTTGCAGAATTTTCCATTTTGATTCTTTATTAAAAGCGATCTTTATGAAATGTACTTATACAACATATTTCTACTTTACACAAACAGAACGTTATCAGAAGTTTTTATGTTTAGTAGAAGTGCAGTTATTAGTTGATCAGTTGATAAACAAAACTCTCAGATGATAAAATCATATCACATCAACCATATACTCTCGGGTCGTAGCATGTATGCTGTTTAGCATATCATTATCATCATCTTCATATTTATTTTACTAAGTAGTTTGTACCTTTAAAGTGTAGGAGCAGTTCAAAAAGGACATAAGTTTTTTTAATTTAAGCCAGAGCTTGGAGTACCTAAACTTTTTCTTATTTTACTTCAGGCATTAAAACATTTTCTTAGTAAACTTAGGTCCCTAAAGAGTTTGTTGAAACGCTTTCGTGTATCCGTAGTATTTGTCACAATGGCAAATTTCAATGTGGTGATTTTCTCCATGCTAGAGTTTATACATGTTTTTCTAAATTCAAAAGAAAATCATAAACAATAATACCTCTTTCTTTCTTCTCTCAAGTTCCTTCTTAGCATAAACCATTTTGAAGCCGGCTTGGATGGTAACAATCGCTCCGATCTTGATTTTCAAATCTTTTCTTGCAATCGAACCTCGACAGCGCGATTGGAAGATTATGATACGGCGTCTCATTTCTTTGTATGAAGTTAGCAACTGACGAGTTCGAACTAAAGACTGGAGGCGTTCGAAACCAATTCTCATCTACAATCAATACAAATGAAAACAATAAGAAAAAAATTATAATCAATTTTCATATTTTCAAGCTTTTAATAACAAGATACATAGTTCAAACTAATCACAATAACATAAAGCTTAACACAAATTTTGAAACAAAGGTTTGTATGGCCTGGTATTCCACTTCCATGAGGTTGTGCTAGATGGAGACCATCCTCAGACTACGGGAGGATAGAATTAAAGTGCTACCAACCTTTCTGTAATTTCTCCTTGCATTATATGCTCTCCAAGAACGTTGTATCTTGACAACATTTTCTCTGAGTTGTAAGAACCTCTTTCTCTTCAAATATCCACGAAAAGTTTTCTGGATCAAAATGACACCCATTGTCACAACTTTGTCTCTTTTCAACTCCAGTTCTTGATCTTGAGCATCCTGATGAAAAATTGAATATTGCATGGTTGAAACTTGTACTCGTTCATAAACGGAACATCATGTTAAACTGGGAAGAACGTATTTTTATCTCCCTGCAGCCAAAATATTGTCATGTAAAATTTCCTGCAGAAGAAAACTTGACATGCTAAGAAGTCAAACCCTAGCCCTAATCCTAAACCTAACCCAGAACCTAAAGCTAAAGCTTATCCTTACTCTTACCATTGCTAGACTTAAAAAGCTAGAGCTTACCCTAGATTTAAAACCTAAAGCTTACCTACATTCAAAAACTAACCTAGATGCGAAACCTAACCTACATTCAAAACCTAACCTAGATTCAAAAACAACCTAGGTTCAAAAGCTTACCTAGATGCAAAGCTTACCCTAACCCTAACCAGCACTAGATTCAGATCAGAGCTATTTCTTGTCAGTGGTCTTTTAGCAACCTCAAAATCTCAGTAAGATATTCCTGATGACTACTTTTTTCGAGGGGTGCGTTTGTTAAGATACTTTCAAATATTTTTGGTTCTGTTACATCGGCACTTTGACAACAGCCATTTCAACTGGGGTTTCTACAAACAGCCAGTAATGTTAGCCACTTCTAAATAAAGTCACAATATAAACTAATGGAATGATTGAATCAATGACGTTCGAAATTACCCCTGCCCCGTCTATGTATTAAGTTGCAGTTAGTTGTTCCTTAGATTTTGAGTTTTACATTGTCTTGATGACAGAGATCTAGCGAGTGAATATAAGAAGATAAAAACCTTACTGAAGTAAGGTTCCTTGTCTTATACATAGCTGTGAATAATTTTGTAAATAAATGTTCAGCCTCGAGGCCGGGCGAGGCTACAACAACAACATCATCAATGACAACAACAACAAACTGCTAAAATCACAATTACCTTGAGGAAAATCTTGTTGTGTCCGATCTGCCAGTCGGAATCACTGATTGCATTCAAAGCAATTATTTTCGTGGCTTCTTTCGGGCTTCTCGATACCAGATCTCCCAGTCCTATTACGAGCATATGATAGCGAGATGCGAAGATATTGAACGAGTGCCGGATGGGATATCCTGCTCTGCGAATTCTGAAACAAAGCAAAATATCCATCATTTCTGTTTCATAGTACATTTTCATCAGATTATTTCTCGAACAGATTGTATTGTATGATTGTATGTATGGTATGATGTATGGTATGATTCTACTGAATACAGGAAAGACTAGTGCCAGCAGAAGATAAGCGTTGAGGCTAGTTGGCTAGCGATAGATCTCATATCATAAAAATCTACATTATAGAAGCTATCAAAACAAACATTTCTTTCGATTATTCAATTTTTGAAATTAATTATTTTTTTTATTGTCTCCGATACTATTCTCCTTTCCGTAACTTCTGGTCTTCTATTGTTTAAAATAACGTAGAGTATTTTTAATGAAAAGTTTCAGTTCGATGTCCTGCACTTTCTTAGGCTCTGCTAAAAGAGCTTGTGGCATTATTATTCCTAGCATCACTCTACGGGTTGTTTTCAAATGCTGATCAAGCTCTTATCACCCTGGATCGCTCTGCTTTGCGTGAAATAGCAATTGGTGCATATTGGCTGGGCTGAAATAGTAGCCCCCTAAAATAAACAATCATCATGAAACATTTTCTACCCAAAGTATTTCAAAACTTTTACTTTATACTTCAACCTTTATAAACTTGACTTATAGAAAAACAAACCTTAAAGCAACTTTTTTCTTGTAATGATCTAAGCGTAAAAGCCAATAGTCAAGAAAAACAGTGTAATGAATCCAGAAATATTCCAGCCTGAAGTTATCCTGCCATACCAACAACTCAAAGAAAATAGACTGTGACTGATTTTTTTGAAGACGCGAAAACTACTGCAATTTGTAAATGCAGTTTAAAGACAAGAGCATATGACGTATTCACCTTTGTACCAGCCTCGTCCTAGTCTCCTATGCTAGCATCCCTTCTATTTCTCGTGGTTTACCACACCTTGCTTGCGATCTCTCAGATCCGACTAACGTTTTGAGCTGGCTGTGGGTAGGGCTCCTTGAAGCTGGCCTGAGTTTGTTATATTACTCCTTGCTTAGAGTTATTTCATTAATCACAATATGCTTATTTAATTGATTGCCAGATTAGACCCCAAAAGCTGCCAAAGATAATGTGTGTGTTTATGTTTGTATTTTGCCCAGATATCAGCTACATCGGCACCTAGATAGGAATTTACAGGCCGCTAGGCGTTAAATAGAGTTAACGTGGATGTGAATTTCAATTGAAACTACAGACATTTATACAGGGCCTTTCTATTGGTTAATTAAAGATTTGACTGTTTCATGATTTGTTCTGATATGGTTCAAGTCATACGAATTCTTGGCCGAATAAAATGAAGACAAGTAAGGTATACAGTGGCATGGTGGCCGGGGGGGTCAGGGGGGCACGTGCCCCTCAGCGAACAAAAATAAAGTGGCGCAAAAGGCGCCTCAACTCTTAAAGGGGGCGCCCAAAGCCCTTTGGAAACAAATCTGAACGAAATAAATTGCTCGGCATAGGGCCTAATTTACTCTTTAATTATGTTATGTCAAGTATCGAAAGCATAAAAACGGCGTTTAATAATGTTATTCGTCTCCACCTTCAAAACATAAGCATGCGAAGATAAGTTATGATGACGTCTTTCTTTACATTCGGTCCTACTTTCATTCGTGAATATTGTTTGGGCGGCCTTTCTGATTCAACTTAATAGCACTCTCAGAAAGCCATATTCTTTATAGGAATTATAGCACCGACGGTTCAGGTAGCAATTCGCCAAATACCATATTACCGTATTGATCAATAAATCATTATTAGTTTTGATGTTATTACTCCAATGAGTGAATGAATAACAATTGGTACTGCATTGTGAACTTTCAAATTTAACTTTAGTTTTCGAGAACACCGTCGTTGTTCATCAGGTTAATGTTTCTTAAAAAAGCTGCATGAACCTTGCATGAGTAAATTTACTGCATCTGCTGAAATTGCTGTTTAACTACGATAGTTAATGTCACGTCAAAGTTTTCTGAATAAGTCTTGCTATAGAAGAATGCTTTGAAAACCAGTAAGTAAATGAATTATGATCTCATTTATGACTTCTGTGTTTATATCAAGGAAACGTTTTGCGCTACAAGTTCCATATGATAGTTCTGATCTATTTTAGAGCCCATAAAAGTAGCCTATCATTGATAGAATAATTTCGTTGCTATGAAAAATATGTTCTACTTAGGCCCTAGACTATACGCATTTTTTCTTAACAAACCAACAATTTAAGCCAGTACTGAAAGTTTCTTAAAACTATTAGATTTTCAGTACTCAGAGTTTAACGTTCTTCGTCGGATTTTGGTGCATTATTGCATAAACGATTTGAAAAACTTATTAGCGTTGTACCAAGGGCACAGTTTTCAAGGGGGTGCTAAAAAGGATTGGTGCCCTCTCAGCCAATATGCAGCCACCACGCCACTGAAGGTATATGCACTTAGAAGTTTCACACCAGAGAACTGTTTAAATCGAAATCTACTTAACAAAGAATAAAAAAAAACATTGAAACTTACCAACTTTTCATACAAATAATTGTATGAGCTCTTTAGAAATTCTAATCAAATTATACACGCATTTTTTTCATAAGCAATTTCAGCTCGAGCCTAGTACTGAAAATTGCTTAGCTGAAAGGCAAATTTGAGTACTTAAAATTGCTTAGCAATTGCTTAGCTTTCTTTTACTTAAAAGTTTGTCTCTAAGAATACTATATCACAAGTTGTTGTACAACAAATATCGATGGTATCTTGCATATAAAAGTGTGCCGGAGCACTTCTCTATAGCTGGTGCACGATTTTCATTGCCAATTAGATCAGAACTGAAATTTTCAAATTGCTTAGCATTCCTCTATCCAGTACTGGAATTGCTTAAGTTTTTGTCTTGTCGAGTACTGACTTGCTTATAAAGCAATTGCTTATAAAAAAATGCGTGTATTTTAATTGAATTATAATTAAGGGTAGGATCTTGTTATTTTCCCATCTTCTGAAGTAGTTGTACAAATGCTTCTTCAACCACTGTATACCGATAACTAGCTGGTTTAAATGATTAGAAATTAAATGCATGAATAATAATCAAACAGAACTTAACCCACCTGATAGTTTCCATCATACCCGAATATCTCAACTGTCTGCAGCAAAGTTCTCGATCAAACATCTAAAACACGAATTAATGAATTTCATAAGAAAAACATTGAAATATTTACGAATGCTTTATTACTTCACCAACGTGATTCTATCAAATGGGAGTGGTAAATCGTTGCAAATATTTGCAATAGTTCTAAATGCATATGATTTTTGGAACATCATTAAATAATTATTGCTGATAGGCAAGTTAATAGTCGAAATACGCTTATTATCTTCGTAAGGTATTGTTTTATGCGCAAAGCAAAAAGGAAGACAGGCTTCCTTTCTCTCGATCTCATCACACCTCCTGATTCCTTTTGCCTTGAATTACAGAGACCTGGCAAATTCTCTCCTCACACTTTATGTGCCAGATGTGAAGGTGGTTTCGAACCCACGACCCTTTAAAAAGGGGTCGAATGAGTTAGCCATTCGGTCATCCCTGCTACATAAACCTGGTTTGTAGTTGTTCTCTTTTATTGTCTTGATAATGATTTGTATTTGACTATGAGTATCGATTGATAAACTGATCTAGATTGTAAAGGTAGCCACCACTATTAGAAGTTATAAACCATCTGTTTTGAGGATTGTATAAACGAACAACAGAGATCAAGAATTACATTAGATCGTAAAGAAAGAAATATATCACCAACAGAGATGAGATAAGCAAAGCAAAGATAGATTTGTATCAATCACATATTTTCTATTTTGATACAATACAACTTCAATTTTCCTGTTAATGATGCAAAATTGAATTGATGACGATTTCCTCTCTGGATATCCCTTAATGCATTGCATGTTCTTTAAATTCGTAAAGAAATCTGGGACAGCCAGGGAGTCAGTTTGCATTGATTCAAAATGGTTGACAGGAAAAAGATACATTGAACCATATCGTTTTGAATAGTTGTACATTCATTACCATGGGTCTCTTCATATCGTTTGGCTTGATACACCGAACGAAGAATGGATGGCAGTTGCCCAACGTCATCATCAGAGCATCCAGAGACCTCTTGAACTGAGCACCAATTGTTGGGGATCTCTTCCGAGTTTCATCACCCTAAAATATGAAATCACTTATTCATTATGATAACACAACTCCATCTTTTCTTTTTTTCAAAGACCAGTAAATTAATACAACACCGTAACTGAATATGATACAACATTGTATATAAAGCAATGTTACTCAGATTAGAAACCATATACCATACAAAATCATACCAAACTTGATATGATAGCATGATTAGCACAAATTCATCAATGTATGATAAACATCAAAAGCAAAACGCTACACTATTTTTTTGTAAGAACAATTTTATCAGACCAAGACCAAGCTAAGAATATACTGAGGCTGACTAGTTTCAGCTCAATATAAGACTGAGAAATAATTATCTAATAAGTAGATTGGCAGCACAAAGATGTGTCAGAAGGTTAAGAGAATCAAAAATTGCCAAAATGAACACAACTGATGGCAAAAACAGGCTTCCAAATGATCATTAAAGTAAGAACAATTTCAGAACAATTCAGCAAAAAATAGAAAAATATTTAAGATCGACCTGCTCTTATAAAAAGAAAAGAACATATTTATTTCACACTCGACCCATGGAGGTCGACATAAATTGTGTAATATTTAGTATTGTTGGGCATTGTAGAATGGAAGATTGTCATACATTGGAATTTTTGAACCCTGGAAACTGTTCAAAGTTGCTCTGTACCATTCCCTTTACGTTACGAGAGAGAATTACGTTTGATTGCAAACAGTAAAAGTCAATAAATAACAAACACAAACCATTTTTAATTCCCTGCAGAACAGAGTAAGAAGGAAAGGACAATGACTTTGAGCCACCAAATCAACCAAATCTGCGTTGAAGTTGTCTCGGTTTTTATCCAGAAATCCTATGATGAAAATTTAAAGAATATTAGCAAAAGATTTCCAATACAAGTGTTTAAAGAATACGATCACACATTTACATGTCTGCACATTAACTATTCAGTAGGCTCAGAGAAACACATCCAGAATTGCTCATATAAACGGGTTCTGAAACACTGAGCTTTTTGATTTGAGCTTTCTTTTCCTTGACTTCTTGTTGATGTACTTAATTCCATTATACCAACATTTACTAAAATAAAATCTGCTGTAATTTTCACTTAAAAAGGCATACCCACTTGCTAGTGTGTATAGACCTTTTCGAAATACCATCAGTACTGTGAAGGATATTCAGTGCTGTGGGGAGTATCATCAAAACAGGGGGGATACACAGTAGCACTGTTAGTATCCCCCTACAGTACTAAACACCCTCAACAGTTCTACCGGTATCCCGTCACAGTACTAAATAGCCTTCACAGTACTGATGGTATCCCTCCCTTAATAACGGTATCCCTCGAAAGTACTTTAGACCCTTCAATGTTCTGATGATATCCCTCACATTACTGTTGATCCCCCAAGTACTGAATATGCCTCATTGTTCTGAGCATCCTCTATTCAGCAGAACTAAACATCCCCCACAGTACAGCACAGAAGTTGCCCGAGGTGTGAAAATGAGAAGATGCAATTGGGTTAGTACTGACCTCGCACATTATAGTAAACAGCACCAGCAAAATGAACGATCCCAAACACTTTAACAGCTTGTGATTTCATGGTTAAGAAATACTTTGCCTGGCCATGGTTGGCTTGAAGTTTTTCCAGCATACTTTCATCAGTTCCCTATAAATTCAAAACATTATTGACATTACAAGCATTTGCTAAAAACTGTGCCTTCCAAGTTCTCACCACACTTTCTGCGCACTGTACTGGCTGTATAGCAGCTCACAGGGCTTGGGCATACGATTTACACAATGTTTGAGTCCAAAAACGAAAGAGTGCTGAAATTTCTACCAAAGCAATGAGCTAATAGTGGAGTGGGTGAATAGGGTGCAACATACATGACTACTAAAGAAGTTACAAGAAAAAGAATTGTGATAAATGTCTTTGTTAACAAAACCAAGTGTGCCCTCAAAGCCCTGTCCACATTTGCTGTTTATGAAATTTTAATTGTAAGCCTATTGTGTACTACACATTATTCATGTCGAAGAGGCAAGGGGGACTCCAATTATTGCAACAAGCCAAAGATAAAATTGGTGCATTTAAACCAAAGATAAACAAAATGCTTATGGTGTTACATATGCTTGCAATAGATGAGAATCAAGTAGGTGATCTGAGACCCAAACCTGTCAGTTTTCACGAAAGTAGTTGTAAGCAACTCTTACACTTGGGCACATGATGTGCAGCTACCCATCCTTTAGTATTACAAGAACCAAAGAGTGCTCGAATAGTTACAAGAGCAATGGGCATGCTGAGAGACTTGCAAACCTAGGCATAGGATGTACATGTGCAGTTACAAATTATTCGTCTTTCAGATTATTGGTCTTTTGAAACACCTCCTGGTATAAGAATTGCTGGGGTTTCATTCTTGTTTTCTTCCTAACGTACAACTATGATGAGTGTCAGATTAAAAGCTTGAGTATCGCTATTTTTCCGATTTTTTCCCCTTACTAAGGATTAGAAATCGTGAAAGAGAAAAGTTAATAAGATTCATGAATTTGATAAGAAATATACCTTGGGAAATCTGCTTTCTTCGTCGATCAAAGCAATTATATTCATCGGCTTGTGTGCCAACATGTCGAGCGTAACTTGGTTGTCAGTGAACTGAATGTGTTGCCATCTGATCCCTTCAATGTCGTACTCTTCCTGATATGCAAAGAAATAAGAGTCATACGGACAGTCTTAGATATAAGAATAGCTGATTGAATAAATGATATATGGGACACCATTGCAGAGCCATTTCAAAATGAATACACACATAAAGTCCACAAGAAACATAAACTGTCTAGCCACTTTGCCAAACATCGAAACAGAATATGCCCGAAGAGGTTATCGCTACGTGGGGGCAAATATATACCACGATCTACCAATCAAGGTCAGACATTTTGCTTTTCGAAGGATCGTCAAAATGGCCATATTGGATCACTCTAGACACCTATGGCAATAAAAATCAGCCAAAAACCAACGTCCTGTGCAAGGGGAGTTAGATAGGGGTCTGATAGATGAAATAACATATTTCAAGGAAATCTATCAAAGCAACGATTCACTCTTGCTAAATATCTTGTTAGCCATTTGCGAGAACTCTGCACCCGGATTAAAAACCATCATATAAAATCATAATCAATTGAGATAAGTTTCAAGAATGAAAATGACCCGAGGACGATTCGAACCAGCGACCAGAAGCTTCATAATGACGAATAAACCCACCTGTTCAAGTTTGAAGATATGCTTGACAAAAAACTGCTGCAAATTCTCATTGGCAAAATTGATGCAGAGTTGTTCAAAGCTGAAAACAAAAATATCAAATGAAAAGCAAGAAAATAAAAACAAAATCATCGCAAGATAAGGTTTACTCGAAGAAAATTACATAATGCTCTTCATAGCTCTCTTACTAGACTAGGCTTCTGAGGAACACAAACAAACATCTCAAGCCTCTAAAACCATAAAAACGCTAAGAATTACTCTGTCATAGATAAACATTTACTAGATTACCCACAGTGAGCTTAAAACTAACTAAAGTGGGGACAGTTTTCGTATCATATCGGCAGATCAAGGTTGACAATTCACTTCTCCCTTTATCAAACCAATGGAATCCATATCAAATAGACAGACAGAGTTCATTTTCCTACTAGGATCGTTCACCTTTTCTGATTTGACCAATTTCGATCATCTCTGGGAATAACAATTCGTTAGGTTTCATTTCCATTCTCTTTCTGACATACTACTCTGACGAGAGTGAGACACAAAGCTTCGGTAGTTATCATGTTCCCATATGTTTCAAATTTTTCTCGCCATTTCCATTGTAGGATGAATAGTAAAAGGGGTCTATCATCTTATCAACAGACCCCCCCACTCCAAATCGACAGATAACAAGTTGTGACATTCAAAAGGAGAAGATAAGGAAATAACGTAATACCTGTTTAAATCGAAACTTTCAAAGCCAAAAATATCCAGGACTCCGATGGAATGCCTGACTTGCATTTGTTCGTGCTATGAGAGATACCAAACAACACGAAATCAAACATGTGAGCATTAGACATGGTGCAAGCATGGATAGTGGCTAGTTGGTGAAAGCCGTTTTATTCCAAATCAACAACGTCACACGTGTCACTTATCCCGTGTTATTCAAAGAATACTATCAAGTGGTTTCGTCTCTAACCTGTCGCACTAACATCTGACACTGAAAAAGCTTTTTTAAGAAACGCCTGTTTTACTTGAGTTTTAAGCAGAGGCCTCCAAAAACCAATTAAACTTCTGCTGCAACAGACCATGGAAATCGAATAATTCAATCCAACACTTTATCGTAAGTAAACTCTACCCATGTTGATATCATTCAGTCAAGGTGCACGGTAGTATCTGCAACATCAAAAGGATGCACTATCCGTCTTTAATGCTCTAAAAAAATTGTGCTACAGAAGTTTTCAACTTGGAAAGATTGCCAACCATATTCATTACCCCTTGAATTTCGGAACAGTACCTTAATGATAAAGGTCGGTCTATAGGGAGCATATACAGATAGGGAAACCTACGTAATACTGGAACAAGTATTAGTGATTTCTCAAGAATGATAAGTTGAAAATATGAATTGATGAGAAGAAACGAGTGTAAAGTCAATGAGCACAAATCATTATCTCTAAAAACAATTACCTTAAGTCAGGAATAGGGAAAGATGAACCATCAACTTCCCTTGAATAAACGCCCCTCTAAAATATGCTAGAATGAATAAACACCCGGGGCGTTGAATCGAGAAAATGCAGTTTCTTACCATTGGCGTGTAGACGGCATTATTGATTTTCTTGACAATCCACTCAAAAATTCTTCCGTAGATTCCTTTAACAAACGCATCCCTCACGTGGACGGATTGTTTCGAAATGAGAGGAGAGACGATCATCTCACCACGAGCAAAAGTTGATCTGCTTGTCAGAACTTCCATCAACTTCGATCCAGGAACCTATAGGAAATCAAAAATAACTTTATAAACGGAGCTCCTTTGCTGTATAATGTCTTATAATTGTCATCATGTCGTTGAGTGTTTTCATTATGTGCTTAAAAATATTTCTATCTAAACGTCCGCTGGTTTTTAACAGTTGTGTTTTCTGTTGAGTTTAGATGGTAGTTTTGTTTTATAAATGAGTTCTGTACTAATTGAAGACTGTACTAGTTTGAAACTCTGAAAAATCATCAATTTTATACAAGAACAACACAAGACAACGATGGAATTGTTTAAGTCTGAAAAACCTCTTGATAGCTTTCAATCAATTCTGAAACACTATCCAGCGTGAAATCTTGTGCTGTTTCAGACTAGTTAGAATAAAAAAGATTCTTGGGAAAAACAAAAAACAAAAGAGAATTCTTACTTCCAACATTTCAGCTGCATTTTCTATCATTTCGATATTGCTAACTTGAGAGGCGTCAAGGTTCGAATCAACTTTGGCTAAAATTGAAACACAGTTAGGAGAAAGGTAATCGGGTTATTATAAATTCAGGGAGCCCTGTTTCCCTCAGATTTTCAGTGTCACAACATGGAATACAGGATTAGGTTTGGCTTTTTCTGTTATCACACATGTTATTTAACCTCAGTTTAGTTTTTGCATGTCTAACTTTGCAGGTGGTTTATCGAAAGTTGTTCCTACCTAGTTGCATGTATTAATTCCTCCCATCTCCCTCCCTTCTAGGCTGATTTCTTACTTTTTTGTTTCCACTTTTGATTTCGTCCTACAAGATTTCTGCTGATAGTTCACAGATGCATTGGTCTCATGGCAGGAATTTATTCCAAGGCCCAATCACCAACCGTAAAGAGCCTCATTCTTCAGACAATGGCGAACCATACACTAATGCCCAACGTCCTACTAGGTTAGGGATATATAATAGAATAAGACAAAATATCAGTACTAATTCTCTGTTTGCACCCGGTTTACAATTTACAATTTGATAGCAGAAGGTTTTGGAGATCTCTAAAACTTTTGTTTCCAGAAGGAGCACTTTCAAAGAACACCCATTAAAAATTAGAAGGCTACCCAAAAATGTATTGTTGTGTATCGATTCTTTATAATTGGTCTCAATAGGCTGATATCTGAATACTGCAAAATGCGTCTTTCTGGATCACGAGGTAGACAGAGGTTTGAAGCTTATGCTTAGTTTGAAAGTCAAGTGGATTTCATTTGTGAATATATCACCAGAAGCTTTTTGTAAGGAAACAATATTCAATACTTTACTATCGATTAGAAAAGGGCCTAAGATTTCAGATGTCAACTTCGAGTTTTATTTGGTTGCTTCTCTAGACTAAAACCAGAACTCAAGACAACTTAAAGTTGACAGATACAACTAAAACACTTAGGCCCTTATATAATATATACAAAAGTAAATTGAGTGAAGTTGATATACAATATTGCGAACAAAAAGCTATAAAATATATCATGTGGATTCTATCACGCATCACAAACCTTCAAACTTAATATTCCCAAGGTGAAGAACAGCGGAGAGAAGTTTGAAAATCGACCAGGTTTCTTCGTCAGTGAAAAGCAATACCTTGACAGAAAAAGGAAATCATCATAGGAGAAATAACTAAAAAGACAGATCAAATGCACGTAAAATGAATACTATTCAGAAATATCAATTCATAAGTCATGGTCCAACATGGGTAATTAAATTATACCAGAGCAGGCTACTGCAATTGACATATGCCTCCACCAGGTCTCAAACCTAGGTTGTTGCGATCAAAGGCCAACGCTCTAGCCACTATCCTAAACCAAAACGATAATTTAGCAAAGTAAACTTGAGGTGTTCACAACTCCAGGCTTATCCACAGTGAGGCATTAATTCGTTTTTCGGATTAAATCCTCCTTATGAGCCATGTTCTATTAACATCAATAATTCATAATGCATGGTTCTAATGTTGCTATTCAGGGACGCCCTTCTAAACGTCAAAATGTTGAAAATAGATTGCTATCAACAAACAATGATTGTTTCACTAACTATTTTGCAGGACAATTAAATCATGATGAAATATTTGCCAGTGCCTCTTTTGTAACGAGGAACTACGAATGAAAAGCTAAAAAGAAAATTCGCAAAACAAGAATTAGTAATTTATTTTTGCTGCACTGAAAGCATATTTTGAAACAATTTTTCTTTGATGTGGTGTTTCAATATATTTGTGTCTTTACGTCATGGGTATATTTTAGTTCCACTGAATGGCTGATCTAAATTTTCGTTGGTACAAAAATTTGCCCCATATTAGTTTGGAGGCTCAATCTAAATTCAGAACTATAAGTGATGTTGTCGCAAATGGGAAGGTACCCTGGACAGAATTGTACCTTCTTTCATTCACCAAACTGTTAAAAGTAACCGGTAAAAATACCCAGTAAACAAAACAGGTAACAATAAGGGTTTACCATAAAACGTAACATAAACGGTTTAAAAAAACCAATACAAACTAAAAGTCACTAGTGCATGTGTGAACCACTGAACGTGTTTCAAGAACAAACAATAAAAGTTACAATTTTGTTCAAAGCACATTTCCATTTAGAACAAGGAGGCATAGTTAATTGGGAAGAAAATGTGAACTTTTAGCACATGCATGCTGCAGCTTATTTTCCTATACAGTAAAACTCCGTATATAAGAACCTTGAGTTTTGAGATGACCCTCTTCAGGTTTTTATTTAGGTGAGACTTTTTGGAGAATAGAGTGTCAAGATTCTTAAATAGATTATTATCAAAGAATCGATAACTGACCTTAAGGATTTTACGCCATTACAGCATTTCAGGCCTTAGGTTGTCATAAGTGGGTGATTCTTATTGCGGGGTTTTACTGTATGATTATATTGGCTGATAGATACTTTTGAAATATAGGCATTTATACCTTCATGGCTCCTCTGATGACAGCAAAAGTCTCCTTCTCGTCGAATCCATCACATGTCAGGCAATTCCCCCGTGTCAGGTAGTAATAATCTCTCGCCTTCGTTAATTTCAGCTTTGCCTTCTCAATTGGACTCAAACCAATCAACATCTGATAGAATATGTGGTAATTCCTTTCTCCCCTTGACTGAAAAATATAATTTCCCATCAGATCCAAACCTGAGGGTCAGGAAGGGTTAGATTGGGAACTGGGATTCGCCTTTTTGTTCACTGGAAAATGAGATTTGACTTCTTCGGACTGGGTTTTTGAAATAAAAAAGTAAATTGGGATTGGGATTGTTAATCATGTCAATTCTTGGAATTTCTCTATTTTCCTCATTGGTATTTTCATCATTTTAGTGGTGGGAATTGGGTTCAGTACCCCCCGCCCCCCTTCAGTACTCTCAGATCTCTCTTCTCTACACGCATTTACTGAGAGAAAACTGGTAAGAGATGGAAAATAGAAGAATAGCCACTGTGTGCACTTCTGTGTTGCCGAACAGTTGCACAGTCATTGACCGGAGGAATGCAAACACTACAATTGAAGATCAGGAAAAGTGTCAGGAGTATTTCGTATGGAATTACCCCCTATCAGGCCAAAAAGGACAGAATTTGAGTCCTTTGCATCTTGCTTTTGCAGAAAATGATGCTTGGCTCTTGATAGTTGATAATTGATAGTTGATAGGCACATACGCTTACTATCTTCGCAAGGTATGGGTTTATGTGCTAAGCACAAAGGGCCCACTGAATAGGTAAACTAATCGAGCAGTGCGACCCTGGTCCTTCCTCTCGTTGTGACCACACCTCGTGATTCCTTTTGCCTTTTTGCCTGGAATTACAGAGAGCTGGCTAATTCTCTCCTCACACTCTATGACAGGTCTGGAGGTGGTTTCGAACCCGGAACCCTTCAATTAAGGGTCAAGTGATCTAACCACTCGTCCATCCCCGCCCTCTATTTCTCTTCAGGAGTCGAAGTATTTACATATCAAATATGAGAAAGGATCTGATCATAGGAGTTTTTATCCAGATGAAGGTTGACTGATTTTCAAGACCCTAAAACCAAGGTGCAACAAACAAAGAAAAGACAACTGCCATTCAAAACTAACCTGGCCAACAATTCTAGATTTTTCAAGCAGATATTGCTCGATCTTTGCTCCTTCGATGTATCCTGATTTGTCAAAATGGACGTCAATGTATTTGCCGAATCGACTGGAGTTGTCATTTCGCAATGTTTTTGCATTTCCAAATGCTGAAAAAAAATCAAATATCAGAATTACATCAATCAACATTATATTGATGTCTGCTGTAATCAATAGTAAACAATTGAGTTAATTTTTGAGAATGAAAAACGACCCGAGCAGGATTCAAGCCCAGGACCAATGGTTTGGCCCATCAGTGTTCTACCAACTGAGCCTATGGAGGCAATAGATTTAATCGACCGACCCGAGCATTGGTTTCATCAACTGCCTTGATAGCTCAGTGGTTGATGTTGATAGGCAAATACACTTACTATCTTCGTAAGGTATTTGTTATCTGCAAAACACAAAGGACCCACTGAATAAGTAGACCAATCGTACAGTGCGACCCTGGTCCTTCCCCTCGATGTGACCACACCTCGTGATTCCTATTGCCGGGAATTACAGAGAACTGGCTAATTCTCTCATGAAACTTTATGTGGCAGGTCTGGAGGTGGTTTCGAACCCGGGACCCTTTGAACGAGTACTGAGTGTTCTAGCCACTCGAGCATCCCCGCAACTCATGTTGTTGGTTCGAACCCTGCTTGAATAATTTGTTTTTATCCTCATAAATTAATTTGATTGATTCTCCAAATCCTGCTTCTTCTCGATTAAGATTACTTAAAAGTCCGTTATAATAAATATGAAAAAACCGAAATAGCAAAAAAGAAACAAACCTTCCATGACAGGATTCGCCTCTAGAATTTGTTGTTCAATCCACGAATGCTGCCCACTGATAGCGGCGAAGTATTGCAAAATCAACTTGGTAGATTCCGTCTTCCCTGCACCACTCTCTCCACTATGGATGATAATGATAATAATAATAATAATAATATAAGCACTTATATTGCGCCATATATCCACGGGGCTCATATCCCCATTACAATTAAAAACAGTAAGACTAATTTAAAATATCATTGAAAATACAAAAGTTTACAATATTTCATCAAAAATCTAAGTTGTACCGTCCATTCAATAAAAATACTGTTCAAACGAGTGGGTTTTCAAACGAGATTTAATGGAAATAACCAATCAATAGACGATTCTGCAAAGGATGGCTCCTTCCACAGTGTATGATAGGAGTACACCCATATAGTTAAAATGATAGTCACCACTTATCATGTTAACTTATTGTGACAAGCCTTTGATATTTAGTAGGGTAATGTTTCGCCAATCACAATTTCTTTTTCCGGAATATGATGACAACTTTACAGAAAGATTCTCGATGCATATAATACGTCTCCGAATAACAAAACTGTTTGCAAAGCAAGATAATGTATTGC
Source organism: Pelagia noctiluca (assembly GCA_963924455.1). Classification (NCBI taxonomy): domain Eukaryota; kingdom Metazoa; phylum Cnidaria; class Scyphozoa; order Semaeostomeae; family Pelagiidae; genus Pelagia; species Pelagia noctiluca. The sequence goes on from OZ004325.1 coordinate 14,674,259, forward strand.
ATGATCAAATGTGTCCCATCAACTGTGAGGAAATGGCGTAAAACTTTCAGGGTGAAATTTCTCTAAAAGTTCCTATGATAGCAACAATAATGGTACAGATACGAAATCTTTCATTTGTCTTTGGTCAAAATCAAAGAGTTCTCGATACATGAAATATAGAGTTGACTATATACATAAAAGAGTAAAGAGACAAAGAAATGGGTGAAGAGCTAAAAACTCAAGGTTTCAGCGAGCAATCCAGATAATCTTTTGAGAATAAAATGACCAGAGGAGAACTCGAGCCCACGACCTCTAAATTAGTACTCTAGTGTGCTAGCCAGTACGTACTAGTAAACTAGAGTAATAATCTTGAGGTTGTGGGTTCGAGTCCTATTCGGGTCGTTTTCATTTTCACAAATTATCTCGTTTGATTTTTAAAATCCTGCTGCTATAGACCTTTCCCGAATTTGCTGCATTTCTATTGAAACTGAAGCAAATCAAGCTTAGCCTCGATTATTTGCAACAAGAATTCCCACAAGCATTTAATGCCAAAAGTATTCCTTTCAGTTTCACTGCAGTTAAACAATGAATGAATTCTCTTTCATTGAATCCCTCACGCGTAATGGTAATTCAATGATGGCCTCTTTTCCAAATCTAATTCGGGAAATGTCTATTCGTGTCTAAAAAAATATGTTTCATGATTTCTCACTCATCGAGAGACATACTGACATATCAACATTGCAAAAAAGTATGACAAACAGAGGAAGTTGATAGCAGCTGGCAACAGTTTCTTACATGAGGGATTTACTGTTGTTTATTTGATTACCTGATAATAATACACTGGTCGTGTTTTTCTCTCCTCATGAAGTAATAAGCATTGTCAGCAATGGCAAATATGTGAGGGGGCAGCTGGCCGATTTTCTTCCCTTGGTATTGTTTGATGTGTTCTGTGTCGTACAGTTGGTAGATCTGATATGGATTGACGGCTACAAGTATAGAACCAGTGTATGTCTGAAAGAAATTAAAAGTCAGAAAATAAATAATAAAAATAGACGATAGAAGCTTCATATTTACAACTCATTTAAAATGTAATGAAAGACGTTTCCAATAGTGTCAACTGTTTATCATCATTATTAGTTTTGAAATTATAAATACTTTCTGGATTTCAAAAAAAATTTAAATTGTAGAAACTGATACGAAATATGATATGGGAAATGCTAGCTATATGTTCGTAGTCTATTATAAAGTGGACACTCATCTTTGACATACATTTGTATAAGACCCTGATAGTCCTCAATATAGAGCATTGACTGTACGAGGTCTGTATTTCGGTTTACCGAGATAGTGCTCGATACATGATAGTATAATACATCAAGAAGGCAAGTATGGTAGAAGCGGTATAATACACCAAGAAGGTTTTTGGGCTTTGCCTTCTTTGGGGGTGAAAAGCTTATACTATATAAAAATCTTGGACTGAGCTAACAGTTTGAACGATGAAAATAAACGGTAGAAGCTTCATATTTACAACTCATTTAAAATCTAATAAGAGACGTTTCCAATAGTGTCCACTAGTCATCGCTAGTATTTAAACAGTATTGAAAATTTAATTGCGTTTTTGGCGTTACTTGCATTCAAATTTCATGCGATTTTGGCGCATACAGTAGATGATGAAAAAATCGAATAAAGAAAAAAGATTCATAGATAATAATGAGCTGAAAAAAGTACTTTGCTTACATAAATCTTTCCTTCTTGGTATCTCTGAAGCAGATTGCGCAAGATTCCAGCCTCATTCAAATCTCCCAAACGAATCTAACACGTGAAATAAAAAGATTTGAAAAATAGAATGAAAAGGTTTTCGATAAGAGCAGAACTTCGGAGCAACAAGAAAAAAAGCAACAGGGGAGAAAATATAGCAAAACATAATGAAATAAAAAGATTTGAAAAATAGAATGAAAGGTCATCGATCTTAGCAGAACTTCAGAGAAGGGGAAAAAATCGAAAATATAGCAAAACATAGTAAACGACAAAGATTTCATCTGAAACTCAAAAAAGAGTGTAAGAGAATGAAAATGATTCTTTAATCCCTTGTTGCTTCTATTATTTTATGACATAGCTCCAACTATCACCCACTTTTTGATAGTTGCTTGACGCTGTTCCCCTCCCACTGAAACCAGCCAATGCTCAACCATTTCCCGTTTTTGAGCATTAGAATTTAAACAGTTTATCCAAAAGCCTACACAAAACGGTCTTTGACAAGAGAAATCGGAAATATTGCAAAAACAATGAAATAACAGCTTTCCGTCTGACACTCATCGAAGATAGTACAACAGGAAGAGAACGAGCACGAAATTGTTTAAAGTAGATGACTCTTAATCCAAGCAAGAAGGGTTAAGATTGCACATACAAGTTCAATTAATCGAATGTTATAATGAGTCGAGATTGATGTTTTTTGGAAATATAATTCAACTTTGTTGCTATAGATTCAAAATGGTGGTAAGCTTCATATAAACATTGGAGATATTTGTGATACGATTTCTAAAACTTATCATATTTGTTAAGTATTCAAACTACGGGTTTTGGCACAAAAAATATACGAATTTAGGCTTTAAATCTTTTTCAGATATCATTTTTCGGAAGTAACGATACTTCTGAACAAAGTATCATCTTTGGAGATATTATTTGAAAGAATGAAATAATATAGAAAAGTTCTCTTAGTAATAGATATGAAGTTTCTTCCCTTAATATTTGAGATCTGCAATATTTTACAGTGTCAGATGTCGAAAGTTCCATGTCATTTTACACAAAATGACATTTCATCGAATTTGTAATCAATCACAATTTCGAAAAATTAGGTTTGATTACTGTCACCACAATGCATGCTAAATACAGTGCATGATTACTATTGTCAGCAAACTTAAAACCTAATAAATCATTCACAGAACATTTTCAAGGGAAAAGAAGCTGAAACAAAGTTCAGAACTTAAGCTAGATAAATATTTCATGACATTAAGGTTGATGAATGAATAAAACATCGTGACAATCATCAAAAAAGATGCTTACAAACACATTTGAAAGGTTAATTCTTAACCACGCTTCACTTGAGTGCGAAGAAATCAAATGATTCAACTACCATGAATAGACAATTAATGCCTTGACTCGTAAATAATCTTGATAATTCGATAAATAAAACATGTCAGTACCGAAATGGCTGAAATTAAATGTTCACAAAAAATTTAAACAAATTTAAATCAATTGATGTTAATCTAATTTCGGTATTGAACTTTTTTACTCATTGCATGATCATCTAACTAGAAAGTACCACACGCAACAAACATTTTATATTGAACTAATCGTAAATAATTACAATCCCCATCAAAAGTCTTGAAACACTTGATTTTTACAGTTTCCTACATTTGGCCCCCTCCCTCCTTTACAATGTTGTTGTAATAACAAAAAAAAGCCCAATAACATTCAGCTAGTATTGGCTGTGGTCTGATAAAGTTTCTTTTGAAAACAACATTGTTTTGAAGGGCTAGGGGGGTAGGGGGGGTTTAATTGGAAATAGAGTGCTAGGGAAGCTAAATAAAAGTAATTTGTTAGGATAAACAAGGGTGTGCAACTACTTTTTGCGTGCATTGTAGCTGTATATGAAGCCCTAATGACGTTGTTTTATATCTCGTAAGAGTTTAATCGAGCTAGTTTGTATGAATGAAAATGACACAGGAAGGGCGTGTACCGAATCTGCACGAAACTGAAAAACTGCCGAGCTGCACGTGCTTTTCTCCTCCGATATTTCAGATGTCAGTTTTGTGGAGCTCCGAAGGCTGTGGTCTCAAAGTTAGTTCTCACTCCTACCCACTTATACACATTTCCCGATTAATAAATTTAGTTTTAAGTTTAGTTGTTGATATTTATCAGTCTGTATCCTTTATACAGACTAGATTTTATACAGACTGTAAATAATGTGATTGTTATCATTATTATCATTATCATTATCATTATCATCATCATTATTATAATCATTATTATTATTATCATTATTATTATCATCACTATTATCATCTTAATAGACTTTCCCCCCACTTCCATAGATTTCTAGATGTGCACCAGACTGCTCGTTAGCAAGGAAGGTACAACTACCCATCAATATGTTCCTGCGAGACGGATAGCTTCAATAATCTTTCATGTTTTCCTATGTTTCCGATTTTTCTCGCTAATTCAAAGTTCGGCACCGATGAAAAAGAAAAAACTCGCCGCAATTGTATTAAACCTTGAAAAAAACTACCAAAGGGAAGAACAAGGCTTTCGAGGGCCTTCAAAGGGCTGGATTGCTGGCAACAAACGAGATTTAGGCTTTGTCGTATTCACTGATCTCAAAATAAAGACTGGATCGAGCATTGGTTGTTTCTGGATTCAAATGTTGAAAAAAATTGCTTCGCCTTGGGTCTAGCCTTCCAATATGGCTGCCAAAGAAATTATATTGACTGTATTCTTTGCTAACAATAGCTGCATGATTATCCAGTCTCGGTCTGAGCATTCTTAACATTCCAACAATCATCAAAGATAAAAGCAGCCCTTAGTGGAATCTCAATGTATTGAAATGGACCTGCCAATATGGCTGCTGATTACTTCATTTGAGAAGGACAGATGCTCGATCCAGTCTTTTTTTAGATCAGTGGTCGCATTCATTTGGTGAATATCCACTTACCATGTCGTCGACTCCATTCACACTCGTCGGGTGCATCAACCTCAATTTGCTCAAGTCCTTTGACAATATCCAGTGTTCCTAAAAAAGTAAAAAATCTCAAAGAAAGCTCATACATATGTATATGATTGCTAGGGTGTATGGAGCAAAAGTTCCCCGGGTAAGACTATTTCGACCCGTTTTCATTGAGTCTCGGCTCTCAACTTCAAATGCGCAGATCAGCACTTTTCAGTCTGAGGTGGATGAGGTATACCTTAGAAATCATTTACACAACACGTTTCGGTTTTCTTGGGGAATAGAGTGCCCATGCATGGTAGTGTGGTGAGGAGGGCAGAGTGGTTAGATCACTTGACCCTTGATCAAAGGGTCCAGGGTTCGAAACCCCCTTCAAACCTGTCACAAAGTGTGAGGAGAGAATTACCCAGCTCTCTGTAATTCCAGATGAAAAGCCGGAAAGAATCACGAGGTGTGGTCATATCGAGAGGAAGGACCAGGGTCGCAATGCTTGATTATTTTACCTATTCAGTAGTGGGCCCTCTGTGTTATGCACATAAACCAATACCTTACGGAGATAGTAAGCGTATTTGCCTATCTACTTGGCAAATTGAGTGACTCGGGCAATTGGGCCACTCAAAAATTCGAGGCAATTTTTCCTGTCCATGAAAAAAGGATTTCATGACTAAACCCGCCTCGGATATGATTCTGACCTACTCATAGTTGCCCTTGAGAGTTGGCAGCCCTAGTATAAGGCTCATTGTCTCTCCATTTAAATAGGCCTATTAGGCCTCTAGTTTGAATTCGAAATACATCAATCAGATACCGGGTGATAAAGGGCAAGTCAGGCGTTTGCAGGAAGAAAATGGGACCAGAGATATTGCTCTGGTCATTTGGTTGACAAGCTATATAGGTTACTTTACCAGTGTGCTGGCAAGGGCTAAGAGTGATCGCTCTGGTCGAAAAAAAAGACCTGACAAGTACAGCTGTTTGCACAGCCATTTTGAAAATCATATGCCGTTAAGACCAAGGTTGTTCGCATCGTCGTACGGCAAAAAGGCTAGCTTAGAGTTTGAAATACAATTCGTACCTCTATAACAACTGCAGAAAATTTCATTTGTAAAAGTAGACAGCAAAAGATAAAATATTTGCTCTCGGACAACATCTAACACTTGTTTTACGATGTTTGCTAGGACAATATCTTATCCTGTGAATGGGCCTTAGCTTTAATTTTCAATAGCATTTATTCTCTGTTTCACTGAATGTTTTGCTTGGATTATTTATGCACCGATTTTTGGTGGAAGAATGAGCTTAAATTGTTGTGACTATTACAGAATTGAAAGGAGACAAGGTTTGGGAATCGGAGCTGAATTTGATGATGCAATAATGTGTTTTTCTGCTTTTCTAATGAAACAACTTTAGAGTTATCAATTTTTCGATGTTCAAAGAGTTTGTAACGATTTCTAACAGATCTTCGAAGCATTTAAGACATATTTGGATAATTTGCGCAATTGATCGATATCTGTAACAATTACTTAACCTTCCCGAACAATTTGTCGCAGACATAAAACGCTTTAAACAATAAGAAATAGATCAAGAAATTCAAAATGAGAAATTCATGCAGTCAAGAATAAGAAATAAAACTAACTTTCCCATCATCACTGATAAGCTTGGTCTTGCCTTGTTCCTGCAAGACGACCTGAGCTCCAATTGGGACTTTGAAATCTTGAGATGACCCAGGGATCCAAACATGATCACCCTGTAAAACATTTATAAAGTTTATTGTGAAAGCGAGAAATATTGTAAATATGGCAAAACAAGATAGCTTGTACAGCTTTTTGTCTGACAGTCACCTACGTAGTACGCTAGAAAAGAAGAGAAAATAGAACCTAAAAAATAGCTTAAACCCGAAGCAGATAGGAATTGGCTATTCAGAAAAGATGACTGATTGGTATAGTATCGAAACAAGTTGTTTCTGTAGTAAACCATTCATTCACCTCTTTTCTGATTGTCCTATATCGATCTGCCTATGGGTGTTCTGTTTCAAACAACCAATCATCACTAGTAGTTCAGCAAGACGAGCAGTATGTTATCATAGTCCTAAGGAGAACAACCTTCTATCTACACAATATGGGATCCATCTCCAAAGAAAACAATGAATGTTTTTTGTTAGTATCAATTCTGGCTACCATTGTTTGATCATCATAATCTTTTTTGCCATTTTTATTCATTTGCAGCAACTTCAGAAATGACAAGAAATGTCTGTTATGATCTGAATACCCAACATCACTCATCATCATCATCAGCATCATCATCATCATCATCATCATCATCATCATCATTGTAATCATCATCATCATCGTAATCATCATCATCATCGTAATCATCATCATCATCGTAATCATCATCATCATCATTTTTCTTATTATTTTTTTTATTTATTTTTTTTAAACCACACGGCCTGATGCTGGAAACTTCAGACAACTATCGGGCCACAACCAGTAGCCAAGGAAAGGTATCTCATCTCGCTTTGGTCCAATCAGTCAGTTGAGCTCTTTACTCTGATCTGAAACCCAAACAGTGTCTGATAATTGACGAAGTCCCAAGAAGTGCAGCTTTTTGAATTTTCACACCCGATAGTTCTGAGATATCTTTCTAGTGTGATGGGTACACTACCCCGAGCTCCAACAACAATGAGTACGACGGTCGCTGTTGTGTTCTGTTCCATAACCTGCTTAGTTCTATTCGGAGATCTTGGTATTTTTGGATCCTTTCTGTTTGTTTTGCATCAATTCTACAACCAGCAGGAATGGCAACATCAATGATTGTTTTCTTTCTCTCAATTTTGTCCATGAGCACAATGTCAGGTCTTCTATGGCTTATCTGTTTGTCAACTTGGATATCAAAGTCGTATAAAATTTTGACCTTATCATTTTCTAAGCATTTTTCTGCCACATGCTCCCACCAGTTGCTCCAATCATTATCATCATCATCATCATCATCATCATCATCATCATCATCATCATCATCATCATCATCATCATCATCATCATCATCATCATCATCATCATCATCATCATCATCATCATCATCATCATCATCATCATCATCATCATCATCATCATCATCATCATCATCATCATCATCATCATCATCATCATCATCATCATCATCATCATCATCATCATCATCATCATCATCATCATCATCATCATCATCATCATCATCATCATCATCATCATCATCATCATCATCATCATCATCATCATCATCATCATCATCATCATCATCATCATCATCATCATCATCATCATCATCATCATCATCATCATCATCATCATCATCATCATCATCATCATCATCATCATCATCATCATCATCATCATCATCATCATCATCATCATCATCATCATCATCATCATCATCATCATCATCATCATCATCATCATCATCATCATCATCATCATCATCATCATCATCATCATCATCATCATCATCATCATCATCATCATCATCATCATCATCATCATCATCATCATCATCATCATCATCATCATCATCATCATCATCATCATCATCATCATCATCATCATCATCATCATCATCATCATCATCATCATCATCATCATCATCATCATCATCATCATCATCATCATCATCATCATCATCATCATCATCATCATCATCATCATCATCATCATCATCATCATCATCATCATCATCATCATCATCATCATCATCATCATCATCATCATCATCATCATCATCATCATCATCATCATCATCATCATCATCATCATCATCATCATCATCATCATCATCATCATCATCATCATCATCATCATCATCATCATCATCATCATCATCATCATCATCATCATCATCATCATCATCATCATCATCATCATCATCATCATCATCATCATCATCATCATCATCATCATCATCATCATCATCATCATCATCATCATCATCATCATCATCATCATCATCATCATCATCATCATCATCATCATCATCATCATCATCATCATCATCATCATCATCATCATCATCATCATCATCATCATCATCATCATCATCATCATCATCATCATCATCATCATCATCATCATCATCATCATCATCATCATCATCATCATCATCATCATCATCATCATCATCATCATCATCATCATCATCATCATCATCATCATCATCATCATCATCATCATCATCATCATCATCATCATCATCATCATCATCATCATCATCATCATCATCATCATCATCATCATCATCATCATCATCATCATCATCATCATCATCATCATCATCATCATCATCATCATCATCATCATCATCATCATCATCATCATCATCATCATCATCATCATCATCATCATCATCATCATCATCATCATCATCATCATCATCATCATCATCATCATCATCATCATCATCATCATCATCATCATCATCATCATCATCATCATCATCATCATCATCATCATCATCATCATCATCATCATCATCATCATCATCATCATCATCATCATCATCATCATCATCATCATCATCATCATCATCATCATCATCATCATCATCATCATCATCATCATCATCATCATCATCATCATCATCATCATCATCATCATCATCATCATCATCATCATCATCATCATCATCATCATCATCATCATCATCATCATCATCATCATCATCATCATCATCATCATCATCATCATCATCATCATCATCATCATCATCATCATCATCATCATCATCATCATCATCATCATCATCATCATCAGACTCAGAGAGTTTACCTCACATTGGGCTCCACAGATAATAGTATCAAAAGCCAAAAAAGAGATTGACCATCAATGCGTGAACTTGTTATATAGGAATGTAAACACGAATATCATTCCGGCTAGATGGGCTACTGCCAGTATCTGTTTTCATGGAGACAATCAAACCTACATTGCCAAGAAAGAATAGGAGAGTATAATACTCCAAGCGGGTAAAATCAAAAGGTTTCTAGAGGCAGCCATTTTGAGTAAGGCATTTTGCAAAGCAAAATCATGTCAACAGGCCTTTACATTAACATCTAAATAAATTCTAAATTATACGTGGGTAGGGTAGAGATTGGCAAAAGTTTGAATAAATGAAAAAATCTAACAAACCCTTGTTATGATTGGCATTGTTTATTATTTCTTTCGATCCCTCACTGAAACTTCATTTTGACACAAACTGAAAAGAAAATTGAAAATTCAATTCAACTAGAATTTGCAACTTTACAAGTTTTTACAAAGCATACAAATTTACATAATGAACATAATTAATAGGAATTCAAGGCTGAATCAGATTCTGATTTTCTATAAAAATGTTTCATTAGATTCATTTCATTCCACACTGGGATTAAACCCAGCAACAGGCCCCCGGGGCAAGAAAAACAAAAATTCAACCCTGGTTGGTGTCTGATTTTAGCCAACTTACAAAGCTTTTTGATAGAATGCAAATGAAAGAACAGTCCTAAAATACATCAAATTAAATGTAATGTCCTCACGTTAGCCTGCGAAAACCTAGAGACCTCGCTTAAAGAGGGGAAAGGAGCCTCTTTTTCAACATCCCTCCAAAAAGACAGTGAGTGAGTTGCTTGGTCAACACCTGGAAGGTTACCTATATGTATGTTAGAATCGCACAACCAAGCTTAACTTCAGCTAAACAAAGCAAACTGCTCTAGAAGCTCAGCAACTCACACCACTATTTGCTGCTGCTGAGGCTAAGCATTGTTGTATCAGGTTAACATTTTGATGGGTGACCTTTGAGGTGTTGATTGAAGAACTCACTTTGCTCACCCCACCCTCCTTTGGAAGGGATATAAAACTAGAGGTCCTTCTGCTGGAAAAGGCTTCTGGCACTTCACAAGCTGAGCATGTTGAACAAAAACTTACTAAACACAATGTAGTATTGTGTATTGTTGACCCAATCATCAATTTATATATGGAAGGGGTAGGCAAGTGGCTAATTGCCAACCTCAGAGAGTGGACCCTCTCGTACCAAAACAGTTGGGTAAAAAGCTGAGAAAGCTAGGATTTCCTAGGACTTACCTAGGTTGCCCAGCTTTTTTGGTACGGGCGTAGTTCTTCTTCTTACATAGATAGTAACATCTTACCTCCGGATTCATTTTAGCTTTTTACTTAGAATAGCAAGGATCAGGAAAATTCTCTCCACATACTTTTAGTGTGACAGATCAAAATTAACCTGCATCTGGCCATTAGTTAAGCAAGGAACAAGCGCAATGACTGCAGAATGACCACAGAACAAGCGGAACAACTAAGTAACAAGCTTACGGACTGAGGAATGAAATTATGGTCTGTTCCTGAATTTCAAGCCTAAATTCTAAGCTTGCTCTGTGTGCCAGTTTACTTTGTCACATTCCGTGCCCCTTTAACAGCAGTTTCGCTCCTTATGAGCTTTTTATGCAGATGTTCGACTTATTCCTAATGTTTTACCCACACTGACTTCAATCATCCACTACAGTGTCTGATCTTTGCAGATTTCTCAGAGCCTACCAACATTTTTGTTATTTGAATTCTCAATTTTTGACAGTGGTTGAACAATTGATTCATGTTGAACTGTTCTTGACTTTGCACATCCACGAAAGGAGTTGTAGGTTGGGGAGTAAGCAGGTTGGCAAAACTCGAATACCGTCCAGCGCCTGCAAAGTGCATTTCTTGTACACTGCTCCGGCTTAACATAGAAGCTCTTTGGTGTCGAACTTGCCTTTGAACAATACTGGCTCATATTTTGGTGTATATCTCCAAACCTCAGCCTGGGCTTAACAGAATGCACACTGGGATACCTATTACAAATGATACTTTTCCCAATGACAAGACCCAGTATGCAAAGCCATTATCACCCCTCCTTCCCTTTCTGCGTGCAAAACTTAGAAGCCCAGGCCATTTGTTTACACAAAAATCATCTTTTCGTTTATCAAGTCCAGACTAATATGATTAACAAACTTCTTTTCATGAAGCAAACAGCAGCTCCATATCTTCTAGCAAGAAAAGCAAGGAACGGTTTTCTCAAGTATAAGATGGCGGTAGGCCTTTGAGAGGCTTAATGCAAATCTAACATCAGAAAAGCAAATAAGAATTGAGAAGGAATAACTAATTAACAAAAGGCGTTTTACTAACCTCAATGCGACCAACAAACTGCATCATTTTGAGAATGAATTTTCACACGAGGCCTTAATTTCTAAACGAAACGATACTTGAAGTCACAGTCCTGAAATTTACAGAAAATCAATTCTTATTAACATAAGCTTCTAGGTAAATCAACAAATTTCCAAAATCTTCAAACTTTCGTAACAGCATACCAAGAATATAAAACGAAGAAATCAATAGAGATAATTAATTTTTTATGAAATGCAAAATTAACGCACCATCTTGAAACCGCTACTTCATGTAACATCAATGGTAGTCAATCAGCTGAGACCGTCAACAAATTTAATTGGACGGCAACATTTATTCTTTGATTTCAAAATGCTGATCGAAAGCGGAAACAGTTTGGAACGAAATTACACGAATTGCCCATCTCTCTCTTTGCATGGAAAACCTTTCGCTCTTCCTGCTAGGCAAGCATACTGGTCTGGTATGGCCTGCAAAAAGTCAAACCTGAAGGTGAAGACTTGGGGAAGATTGAGAAACATCATTTACAAGGAATTAGGAATAGTACAGGGGTCCAAAAGAACACAACATTTAGGGACACCACCATTGGTGGTCAGTAGATTCGTTTCAAACATAAATGGCATTGATGAATATTTGTTTGTCGAACCTCGAAGAGAGCATTCTCATTTACATTCATTCTTTATAAGAAACTATGCTAAACCTTGGTACCAGAGTTTCTTAGCTTACCCTAATCATTGTGCAAAAAGTTTCTCAGCAAGTTTCTTAAACCAAAACTATGCTTTTTTCGATTTCGTTCTGATATGAAAAATATTAGCTTTGACTTCTCAAAATGTCAGCCCTTAGTAAAGTATTTAGTGGTATCAAAAGAGGTGAGAAAACGTTTAAATTCTGTGCAAATGATGTGGAATTGGCCTTATTGTTAAAAAAATGCAAAAAGTTTCTTGCCTTATATTTGATGAAGATAAATCTCCTCCCAATTTTCTTTTTTTTGAAAATCTGGTTCTACGGTTTCTTATAAAGAAAAAGTGTGCTAGCATAGGATATATACTCAACGTTGCTAAGAACAACGATATTGACACCCTTCTGCTAAAATGGTTAACAATTTTGATTGAATCAAAACAGTGACTTACGCTTTTTTCAGCAATAATGAAATTTTCCTTGAAAAACTCCAGAATCTTGATTTTAAAGCAAAATACTAGTATGACCTGCAAAAAAGTCAAAAATGAATAATTTGGAAAGATTCGGCAATACCGTTTACAATGAATTAGGAATATTAGTGGTCGAAGAAGACAACCTTGTGGGACACCACAATTGATCGTTAGTGGATTCGTTTTCATGATGGTGGCTATATTTCACGCAATGCATTATTGTAATACCCCTTGCCAACGCATAGATACCAAAACTAACGAATGCAGCTACGAAAGATTTAGGCCATTGGAATTTCTGTACCTATGCGTCGCTAAGGGGCATACGATGCATTGTATGAAATGAGACTCACTTTCTTTTATGGAGATGTCTACCGCATTGAACCCCCTGATCCTGCCGCTGACCAATGTTGATTGCGTAATCTAAGTCATCATTAGCGCAGTCGAACACTAATTGATGAAGTGTAGGCAGATGGCGTGAGTAGGCGTGCTTTGGCAATATTTGCTCTGATTTTGATGTATTATGTCTGCAAATATTTCTTAGTCTGAAAACTTGTAGTATAGTTGATCTTTACTCAACATCAAAATGCTGTACTCAGGTATGAATTAAGCAAACTGCAATTATGTTATTTAAGAAGCTATTTAGTAGACTGCATTGCGAGGTCTCGTTTTAAGTAAGGCTTTAGAAACGAACTAATTGTTTGGATATATTCTAAAACAACCAATTCTCCTACAGGCAGATTGTTTTTGATTACAGAACAATTAACCAAAATGAAAAAGGAGGTAATGGTAGACATTGATCATGTTGATATATTAATAAGACAGCGAAGTAAACTAAACAAATTCACAAACCAAATGTCATGTTCTATTTCCTTCAAATATACATTTGGGGTGAAAGTTGAACTCGGCAAATACAACATTTATTGATACTACGCTTTAAGCCCATTTAAAACTCTGGTACAGAAAAACAACTACAACAGCAACTATCTATAGAGAGTAACATACAGCAACAACAACATAAAAGTTTCATGACCATACTGCAGAGGCAACAAGTTTAGAAATTCAACCCAGCCACTTCTGCAATCGATGATTCGTTATTTTCATCAAGGCTACATGAAATAATGAAATGCTGGAAAGGTGATTTTCCAGTGACCAGTGATATTTCAGTATTCCAGTCATTCCGTATTTCACACTGCATGTTTTCATAATAAGTAGGCTAGACTTGCTCAAGTCGTCATTATCGGAATGATAGATCCAACCAAGATAAATTAAGAGAGTGGATGACACAATGGATAACGTGACATAAATTGTTCAATTGTTAATCGTTATACATAGGAAATCAAGGCAGCAAGAAATGTTGGAAACATAGACTATGCGAAAAACGTCGACTATGCGAAATTTTGAAACGATATCAAATTTTTGAAAAGAGGCTTACACATGTGAAGAAGATATATGACGAGGCTCTCGATAACTCGAACTTTTTAGTTAATCAGCGTATAATTCGAGTTATCGGGATTTTATGAAGAGAACAACAACAACAACAACAATATCTAAATAGGCGAAACAGAGCAATAATGCAACTTGAACTTGAAAGTTGTTTATTGGAAACGATTGTTCTACAAAATGAACTGCCAATCTACATCACAACTACTATAATTGTCGAAACACACATCACAGGACACCACGTGTATAAGGAGATTCGGATGTCAAAGCAAAATGAATACCTGAATGTCCGTTCTGAACCTGAAAACCCTCTAAATAATACCGTATCCAAGACTGGCGGTAAGACTGGCGGCAAAACAGGCGGCCGCTTATCAAGATAGGCGGCCGCCTGTTTAAAGATACGCGGCCGCTTGTTCTTGCGTCACGTGTTATGCATATTGTTTCGCGGTTTTTCAATTGTGTTCCTGGTCTGTAAATTGTTTTATCTGGTCTGTAAACTGCTTTTCTGGTCTGTGAAGTAGCCTTCTAGCCGGAAATAGCAGGACAGACAAGCGGCCGAAAGATAAGCAGCCGCCTGTCTAAGATAAGCACAAAGTAAATTAGAGAATTTGGGAGTCATAAAGGGTATAATTTTGCACTAGTCTTGCATAAATTAATCTTGCACAAATCAGTATATGACGTCATGTTTTTATGATGAAAGCTATCGTTCTGGCCAGTATAGAGGGGGGGGGGGCTATAGCCCCCCTAGCTTCTCAGCTTCCTACGGGCCTGATTACTGAACATCTCTCCTGAACAGCAGTGGCGTTTGCAGGCTCTAAAAAGTGATATAGACATGGGCGTTTCCCAGATAAACTTAAAAAGGCCACACCCCTCGACGCCTTTTAGGTAAAAATTGTATTGCATTTTTGCGAAATTCTCAAGGGTGATCTTTTGAAAAATGGGGGGGGGGGGGGATTCGGACCCCCATCTTCCCTTGCATACGCCACTAATGAACACTACTACAAGATAGCCCTCCACGTTACTGATGATGCTTGATTGGTTCAGGAACATCTCGGTGACGGTAACGGTTTATCTCTTCTAAGTCAACAACAGGGGAGCAGGAAACCTTATTTTCATCACAAATTGAAGCTTTCTTTGCCAAGAATTAAATGCCACAATTGTAGCTACTGACGGTCGCCCCACTCCAACATGTACTCATCCGTTGTAGCTACATAAACAGCGAGCAGCATTAAAATCTGTTTTCGCA
The DNA here is from genome assembly GCA_963924455.1 of Pelagia noctiluca. Classification (NCBI taxonomy): domain Eukaryota; kingdom Metazoa; phylum Cnidaria; class Scyphozoa; order Semaeostomeae; family Pelagiidae; genus Pelagia; species Pelagia noctiluca. The sequence continues at coordinate 14,689,946 of OZ004325.1, forward strand.
GAGGATACAAGAAGCTTCTTGTAACAACCATACAGGATGGGAATAATCTTTCCCTAACCGTACATCTAAGAATTTTTCAAAATATCTACTTTCGTGAATTGGGCAAAAATTCGTGAAATTCATATGCAAAAAATGCTGTGAAAAAAAGTTTACACGACAATAATAACGTAATGGTTTTTGGATAGGGTGATATTGCAGTCACGTAGCCAGGATAATTTTTGGGGAGGGGGCAACCATTGTTAAGGACAATGGAAAAGCAGGTGTTCTGCAATAGAGCAATAGAATTTCGCCTGTGGGCTAAACAACAAGGTACTTTCAGGAGGAAGAAATAAATTTATTGAAATCTGAACTTTTAAAAATCTGAACTTTTATTTTAGAAATAACACAACGTTAAATCTCAAATCCATCACGTTCTAAACACCCTAATAGTGTGACATATACGTCTAATCCTGTGCATGCATCCGAAGGCCTGATGATATTCTCGAGTTGGCAATAACATGAAAGTAGTTGATTGAGGTCATCATTCTTGGAAACTGGGCAGTGTTTTATTCCGATAACTTCTGAGGCTATGGCAAGGTTTTGATTTGTTACCCTTATTCCCTGTTCATTAAATCCTATTTGATGAGGCAATGTGTATAACGGTTTTCCCTCCAGGTGCAGCGGCAGATTGTCTCACATTTCGAGAATTCCAAACTCGACTAATTCATTTTGAAATATTGGAAGGAAAACAAACAGCAAAGTTTCCACGTGGGTTTCTAAATACGACTTAAATAATCTATCTTTCTCCATTTTACCAAGGAAGTTTATCCACCAAGAAAGTCGATGTTTTTTTAATCTGGACCCAAATGACTCGATTCGCTGGTTTCGCGTAGAGATTGCATACAAAAAACTTTCTTGACTACCTGTGAAAAATACCTGGAGATCTTCGATATAAATATTCTCCGTTCCTCTATCCATTCTTACAACCTTTGGTGCAATCCCATGTTCCTTGATGTATCGAGGTAAAAATTTCAAACCAAGGGATCGTTGTTTGTTGATGAAACCTTCAACCAAAATAATTTTCGACTGAACCCATCTACTGCTCCATGAATACCAAATCCCCATTTTTTTAGCTTGTCGTTTGCGTCTAAATGACACACGTGATTGGGGCCAGATATTTGGTAAACCCTCCTTCTAATTGCATTTCTTCTTCGTTCTTCGACACCATCAGGATCAACAATACTTAATGCACGCCTTACTTTCTCTTTTGACACTGAGATATTGTACTTCACGTTAATAAATTCGGTCATCTGGCGATATCCAACGTGCTTATTTGATGTGTCAAGCTCATTGTTAACAATGTCTTTCAAGTCGTTAAATTTAACTTCGTCGTACCTTTTCAATCCAAGTCTTCTTCAAATGTAACGCAATTGACGAAGAGTTAAGTCTCTTTGATGTTTATCATTAATCAAGCTACATTTTTCTTTATTACTTAGTGATTTAAGTTTTGAATAGTACCTTACCAGGTCGTCAGTTAATACATTTTCAGCACGGTCTACTTCTAAGATTGTGTTCATTCTTCATATGTATTATAAAACCACTTGAAAACGTCTAAACAAAATACTGACTAGAAAGGACTAAATTTCTTCCAACCAACAAAATACAGACCAAAGAGATTTTGAAACAAGCGGCTGCTCATCTCAAAACAAGCGGCCGCCTATCTTAAACAAGCGGCCGCTATCTTAAAAGAGGCGGCCACCTATCCTGAATAGGCGGCCGCCTGTCTTGATAAGCGGCCGCCAGTCTTACCGCCAGTCTTGGATAAGGACTAAGTTGTTATCGGGATTCTACTGTATTAGTATTGCGGTAGTCCACTCAAGAGGATGTATTTCCGACGTGCTAGTTAGGCATGCCTGATGAATTCTTATCTAAGAAATAGAGTCGATGAACAGTAGCCTATGAGAAAAAAATATACCGCAACTTGGGTTGTCAACTTCATCCCAGATTGCCCAGCAAGGAAACTGAATCTAAATAAATTCTTTGTGCGAAACGCCGACAAATATGAAGGAACATCAATTATTTAGAATAAGGGGATTAAGAGGATCAACAATTTGCAAATTATTTTGGTTTGGCCTGTTGTGATCTTTGGCAGAGTTCTTCTTACAGTATTTCTATTTCTAAAACCTTGTGTGATTTTACTACCAATTCAGGAATGTCGTAAGCTAGGGGCGAGGAGACCTATTAGCGATAACTCGCTAGATCTCTTCAGTGCTACAATTATTTCTTAATAAGCAGCTGGACTTCGGTCCCAGCCCTCAAAGTAGCTTTATATTGTGGATTTTCAGCCCTAAAATGTCCATAAGAGTGGCTGAAGTCTTGGAATCTAAGTTGGAAAACAAACAAAATGTAGACATTTCCCTGTTTACCCATACCGTTGAAATTGATGGTGTACATGCATGTAACAAAATCTTTGAATTACCAAATATGCTTTTAACAGTTAAACATAGGGCGATCAAACAAGGTTAAGCACTTAGCACTTTCAGCATACTAAGTGCGTGGTTGCTTAGTTTATTTCATCAAACCCTTGAGTTGCTTATTGTCTTTGTCATTCCAGCCCTGGTTGCTTAATAACTTGTTGCTAATTGAAAAAAGTGTAACATGTGGCATAGATTATGAACAATCCCTTAGTACCATGTTTTCACCCCAATGCTCCTGTCTAAATTGTGTCCCCCGGCTAGAGTCAACTAATCATCTGCTTTAGAATTGTGGACCATCGTGAAATATGTGGCAACTAATTTTCACCGACCCAATCCACATGTAGAGAAAAATAAGTCCGCTCGTACGGGATCTTTAGATATGTTTGGGAAAATCCTGGCATGAAGGCCATCTGTATTTCACCGAGAGAAATCAAAAGAAGGCAAAACAATTACTATGTAAGCCTTTTTCGTAGTAGCAACTGGCTTGCAGTGCATAATTCCTACATTTGCAAGAGCTACCACTGGTTGGACGGGCTAGGACGTCCAGTTATATTCGCACGATACACTCATTTTGTTTGCTAAGAAACCGTTTATAAGAAACTGTACAGCCATATTTTATTAGAGAAACTTTTCATTATTTTTCTTAACTTATTGCAAGATAACATTAGCTTCTAACGTGTTTGGTTGTGTTCCTAGTTCACTTTATAGTTTCATCTAATATGATATTTTAGCTGTTTGCAATGAAATTTGCATTTATTTTTGCTTCTCATATATCTAATTCATGATTTCAACTGATAGAATATAAAGAAACGACGGTACATGAAGGAAAATTAGGTTTTCATGTCAAGAAACTTGCTAGAAAATCTTTTGTACCATAATTGGGGTGAAAGCTAAAAAACTCGGTACACTTTTGTATGCAAGATACCACCGAAATTTGTTGTACAACAACTTGTGAGATAGTAATCTAAGAAACCAATTTTTAAGTAAAAAAAGCTAAGCAATTGCTAAGCAATTTGAAGTACTCAAATGTGCCATCTAGCTAAGCGATTTCTAATACTGAGCTTGATCTGAAATTACTTATAAAAAAATGCGTGTAGTCTATTCCTCTTCACATAATGAGGGTGGTGACAGGTGTAATTTACTAAGGAACCTAAGGGATAGTACCAGGTACCATTGCACCTAGTTCCCTTCACCATAACTTCCAGTGTCAGGAACCAGAGTACAAGGTGGTTTTCTTTTTTAATCCATACTCTTTAAGTATCAACACATCTAGCTAATAAGAATTATGATCATCAAACCTTACTAAACCTGATTATAGTGCTGGTTTCCCGGAGGTTCGTGTTTCTATCATTCTTTGCTCGGAACGTTGTTTTTCAGACCTTGTGTGATGCCAGTCAGGGAAATAATGGCTCTAAAACTGGTTGGAATCTCAATCAAAACCTTGGGCAAATTTGCATTTAAGAAAGTCTGGGCAAACTAATAACCTTCCAAACTAATCCAGTAAGATAAGATGCAGCGCAAATGAATATTAATGGTCATGTCATAAAAGAAAATAACAGTGTCAAACTACTAGGAGTAACAACAGATTACCAAATTAAAATGGATGATCATATTAACAAACTCTGCAAAGAAGCTGGAAAAAAAGTTAACGCCCTTGCCAGAGTCTCGTATTTTATGGAAGAAAATAAACGAATTCTTTTAATGAAAACGTTTATTACCTCATACTTCAATTATTGTCCCCTTGTATGGATGTTCTGCAGCAGAAAAGGCAATAATCGTATAAATAGGATACACGAGAGGGCAATGAGAATAGCCTATCGAGATTACCAATCAACCTTTGAAGAACTTTTAACTAAGAGCAAAACTGTTAACTCACATACAAAAAATTTACAATATCTTGCAACAGAAATCTACAAAACAATAAACGGGTTGAATCCAACATTCATGAATGAAATATTCTCAATAAACACGAGTCCTTATAATCTTAGGCACTCGCAATTCAAAAACACAGAACCTAATTATAAGATATACGGTTTTAATACAGTCTCATATAGATGCAATCAAATCTGGAACTCCCATCCTGTGGAGATAAAAAATTCACCCTCACTTGATTCTTTTAAGAATAGAATCAAAACCTTTAATTCATTCAAATGTACTTGCGATATATGCAAGCAGTATATTCATTATGTGGGATTTATGTAAAATCTCACTACCCTGTTCGTTCTGTTTGCTAGTTAGTTTGAATTAGCTTTAACTTTTTAAAAGCTATGTACTCGTTTTTTCGTTTACGTTGTAACTAACTTTAAAGAAAGAAAGAAAAGAAAAAAGAAAAAAAGACCATGAATGATTTTATAAGTCAAGACTACTTAATCAAAGAACAGATGTCTCGTACCGAGAGCCAGCTGTGAGGAGTCCAAGTATCCTAATATCTGGATGACTGAATAATGCTTTTAGCTCGTGTTTGGGGACAACGAAATTACAGGCACCTAAACTAATAAGGTGAAAAGGTGTGATTTCATAGTCTTATACCTAGTCAGAAACTATTCAATCGAATTTAAAGTAACCCCACTCATTCATTACATAGCATGTTGCAGCCCCATCGTTACTCATAACTAAGCTGACCTGGTACCCATTTATACTCTTGGGTGAAGAGGGGCACAATTTGTGTTCACACCTTGCCCAATACTAAATTTGACCAGGCTTTCTTACTTATAAAAAACGAGTGCACTAGTTTCTTTTAAACGGTCTTCCTATAAAAAGCTTGTAATGTTTTCTTACCAAATTTTACGTCTTTCATCTGAAAATGGAAAATTTATTTCGTTCAATCGATTTGCCAGCTCAACTCAAGTAAAGCTGTTCAAACAACCAACATTATCATCACTTTGAAGAGTAGTTGGTTTCCTAGTAAGTCAAATAGAGATTTAGGATGATAGCTTTGAATCATGAGCAAGTCGAGGAAGGTTTTCTAGGCCTCGAAGTAAAATGCTCTGTAGCGTTTTATTTGAGATGAAGTATCATTGACAATTCATTTACTTTGGGATGTTTCGTCAAAATTGGGACATCTTCATCGGCCACTTTTAGTAAACATCAATGCTTTGCGGTCACAGCCATGGCTTTCGCTGCAAAGCGAAAACCTTGTCTAGTGTGGTTATTGGGGTGTCATTTTGCATATTTGTGAATTTATCCAACGATGGGAGACAATCAACGATTAAATTTCCTAAATTTACCCCATTTGCTTAAGAATTATGAAATTTGTTGGAACAACGAGAGAACAACTTGGTTTTAAGTAAGGAAGGCCTTCATCTTGAATCAAGGAAGGCCAGCATCTTGGTCTTCCATTTATACAAAATGGTAGGCCTTTGCGCAAAGAAATCTGGGATACATTATCCCAGGATCCTTTGCAAATTCCAAGACAAGGCAGGGGGTGAAAACTGCAATATCCAAGATGGTACAATTAATTGGAATGTCATCCATGCAGTCCCCTGTGTAGTAAACTCGAAGGGAGGGGTGGACGTTCAAGGGAAGAAAGATTTGCAAGTTCAGAATTTTTCGTTTACATCATTGCGATCTTGAAGAAAAGATTAAATCATGAGAAGCACTCTGTGTCTCTTAATTAGAAGGGCAATTTCTGGACTGGTCCTGACTGCAAATATCCACCACAGGAAGAGCACAAAGATATTTCCAGTATAGAACTTAGGTTGGAAAAGAATTTTAGAGGGACTGCAAACACCACTACAAATTATTTCGGAACTAAGGGCAAAGGTTTCTGAAACCCACGGCAAAAGTTTGAAAAGGCCACGGCAAAAGTTTCAAAACACCACGGCAATAGTTTCAAAACACCACGGCAAAAGTTTGAAAAAGCCGCGGCGGAAGTTTCGAAGTTGCGGCAAAAGTTTCGAAAGTCAGGGCGGAAATGAAGTTTAAAAACAAGTAAGAACGACGAGGTTGGTTCAAAATACCCTTGCATGGCTGGAGCCCACACTTGAGCCTACATACCGAAGCAAGCAAAAGATCAGCATGGCGGGCGAACAAGCCGATTTGAGTCCAACAGAACTTAATAGAAAGCTAATACTATCTTTGATTCAGTCAATTTGTTCATTAGCTTATTATGCATGCCCATACAGAAGCAGAATAAAATAGGGAAATAGGCCCAGGGAAGGGAAGCTTTGCTTGTAGGAGGCCTACATATCTGTATTGCAAATTGCCCCAGCCCACAGTACACGTTTTTTAAGAAAATCGGCACAGTAGTCCAGTAGGGGGGTATTGAAATGTTTTTCATCTTTAGGATTTTGAATACTGAAACTTCCTCAACCGTTTTTTAATTCAAATGAGCATATACAAGGAAATGTTACCATCGTGGGAAAATTCTAAGCTCACCCAGCAATAGACATTCAGTACACCGTTTTTATAAGTAAGAATCTAATCAACAAGGAACCAGAGACATGGAAATCTGAAAAATTTCTGATCTAATTCAAAATTTCTGAGACAGTAAAATTTATTTGAAGCTTGCTGTTCCTAAATATTCAGGGCCGGATCCAGCACCCACAGAAAGGGGGGCGTAACACATATATCAAAGGATAACGTAAGAGAAAGAGGGTATTATCAAGCAAATTGTATTGTTTTTCTAACAAAATAGGGTGGGCGTAAGCCCCTTAAGCCCCCCCTTGGATCCAGCCCTGATATTGCTCTATTTTCAGCTTGAAATGTTCTCAAATTGTTCTTACTTTATAATAATTTGGAAGCCTGCTTTTGTTATCTGTGTTATTGTTGCAAATTTTGAGTAGAACCTAGCTCAGGGCCTAGTTCTTCCTTATTTTGAGACCTCTTTTGACCATTTTGTAGTTCTAAAAGTTCCTTAATAGTTCCTTAATTCTAAGTGCTCATTTAGTAGATAGGAATAAATACCAATACAAAAAAGCATTAAAATTCAATATTTTGCAATAAACTCTGATAAGAAATCATGTAACAACACAAAAAAGCCTAGGCCAGGTCTATATAACGTAGAAGTTAATAAGAGTTATCGAGGAAGTTGTATATCTACACCAGTGATAATGATATTAAAATTAAAAAGTTCCTTAGTGATTAGACCTTTAGTAGTGGAAGTTCCATAAGTTTTTCGACGTTCTACATGTAGGTTTCTTATAAAAGGTTCCTTATAAAAAAGCTTGTAATTCTTTCTTTTCATTAGCAAGAATGAATATGAACTTTTGGTCCTGTGACGAATTATCGAAATATCTAGAGCTAATTCTCAAGAAATCGTATAGCTTTTCAAGTAAGGAGTTCTACTTGATACAAGATGTTAAAAAGTGGAGTTCGCCTTGTCTTCAGTTTCTTCACTACACCCTTTTTTCATAAGAACAATTTTATAAGAACACCAGCCTCAAATTTGGCCAAAACTTAAGAACAAGCTAAGAACAAATCGAAGCTGAACATTTTTGGCTCAATATCAAACTTTTATGAAATAACCATAAAACTAAGAAATAATTACAAAATAAGCAGATTGGCAGCACACAAATAATGTCAGATGGTCAAGAGAGTCAAACTTTGCAACAATTAACACTACTAAAAGCAAAAAAGGCTTCCCAATAATTGTAAAAGTAAGAACAATTTAAGAACATTTCAGCTTGAAAATAGAGGAATATTTAAGAACAGCCAGCTTCAAATCAATTTTACTGGTTCTTATAAAAAAAGAGTGTATCACATTACGTGAACGGTATTTGTTTGTACATCTGAATCCATAGCTGAGATATACTAGACGGACGCATTCAGGTGACAACCCCCCGATAATGCAATTTAATATGGATCTAAATTATTCATGAACCTTCAACTGCTTTTGACTGACCATATCTGGGACACAACATTTCCAAACATTCCTGTCCGAAGTTAGCTCTGAAGTCAACGCAAAGACCTGAAAATGGTAAGGGAGATTTTCTTAACATTGTAATTTTTTAGAAATTTTTAGATAAAGATAAACTAATCAATATTTTCTCGAATATTTTCGTATAAAAGCTCGTATATCATATGGACTTCTAAGGCTGGAATACGTTCACCGATGTAAAAAAAACTGCGCCTTATATCTTGCGAAAGAAGCTGAACGTAAAGCACAACATTTAAGTTTTTCTTAAGAATAACTTTTGTATGATACAATAGCTGTTATTTAGCTCGACCCGAGCGAGTTTTATTCCAGAAAAAGTACAAGATGGGCTGAGATATGTAACTTCTCTGTGCAAATAAAGTGCTCTAAGCTGTTTTGGAAGTTCCAAAGACAACAAATTAATTTCTTACCTTTTTTACACAAAATCTCCCACAAAGTTTCTTAAGATTTGAAAATTATCAAATATGGTTTCTTTACGGTTCTTATTAAAAATGAGTTATACACACTTTTTTATGAGCACATTTGGCTTCGGTTTCAGCCTGCCTTTTCTCTTGTTTTTGAAGTGATTTCCACCAACTTAACCCCACCACCGTTCTTAAAAATATGTTTAACACGCGTTTTCAGGCAAGGGCTTCACGCTGGTCAACTTGTTTGGCGTGTATCTCAAACACTTTCGGAGATAACAAAAATTTTGACCCAAATTTCAGCCTCTGGCGTTTCTCACAAAGGTTGTTCTGAAAAAAAACGTGTATTTAAGAAAGAAACGCAGTTTTAATGAGATGGGAGGCTGAAGGGTGCAGGATGAAAAGTTGGGGGAAAAGTTAGGCTGTAATTAAAGCCAAGTATATTCTCATAAACGAGTTAAGTTGCTTACCTCAGTGGTGGGGATGCCCCAGTTGGCAGATCACTCGACACTTGTTCAAAGGGTCACGGGATCCAAACCACCTACAGACCTGTTACAAAGTGTGAGGAGAGAATTTGCCAGTTCCCTGTAATTCCAGGCAAAAAGCAAAAGAAATTACAGGTGTGGTCACATGGAGAGGAAGGGCCAGGGTCGCACAGCTCGATTATAGTCTACCTTTTCAGTGGGCCCTTTGTGCTTTGCGTTCGAGACATCTTGTTCTTTGGTAAAGCAGTCTTGACTTATAAAATCATCCATGATCTTTGCCCAGGCTTTCTTAAAAGCAAACTTACCCGAAGATCAATGTTCTCCGCTTACAGAACAAGAAACTACCTCGACTTGGAAATCGCAAGAGCTAGGCTTGAGTACACTTGACGTAGCTTTCATTTTCCTGATACGTGTAGGCTCCAAAGATTTATAAATCATTGGAAGAACATTTCTTGGGAAATTCAAAGATATTTCTGTCGGGCTAAGATCAAAGCCAGGAGTCCATATAAAAAACGTAGGTATAAAATCCAGGAAGCAATTTATGGTTGCCAAATTTAGAGACACCAGACTGAGATTTTTGCTATCTCCCTTATTTGAGATAAACAAATTTCAAGGTCACCTGTGTTAAGTTTTTGGTCTAGGAAACAAATTTATTCTTACTAATTATTCTAAAAAAAGTCAAAGTCAGGTTTTGAGGTATGCAAACAATGCAATTTCTAAGTTGATTGGTTAAAAATTATATTTTCTAACGTCACTTTCTTTCCTACACAGTGCCGTCGAGGGACCGACTGGTGGGCCCAGGGTAAATTGCATTGAATATGTCTAAACTCCCCTGAATGAGAGCTAATGATCAATATACATTGATGAATAGATTTTACAGGCCCCTAGGAGCTCCGGGCCCCCTAGAAACTACACTAGTTATCCCCCTTCTCCACGGTACTGTTCCTACACTTAAAGTGCTTTTTTTATAAGGAACCTAGCATAGGTCCTAGTACTAAAAGTTTCTTAATTTTTCACCAGTTTCTAGTACTAAAAGTTTCTTAAAAGTTTCTTATTTTTAGATACGCACTTAACATCAAATTTTGCCCCCTCCCATGCATATTTCTTGTATTAAAGTGAAACCCACCTACTAATACAAAACTAGTTTATGTAGCTACTTTCTACTACTTAAATTCTAATGTTGAGGAGTCTAATCTTAAGTTCTGCAAAACTATACTTGGCGTTAAGAGGAATTGTCTGTCTTAAGCAGTCCTGGGTGAATTGGGCCAATTTCCTATGTTTGTGTCCGGAATTCTACACCTGATAAAATTTTGGCACAGAGCCAGCCTAGAAAATGATGATTCCTTACAAGGTCTTGCATACAAAACAGAAACAAACTTTTCTACAGGTTCAAACTGGCTGTCAACCGTAGAAATTATTATGAAAACTTTGGGATTTCATAGAGTATTTTCAAATCCGCAGTTATTTAGAAGTTCTTACATACATAGTGCTTGTAAACAAAAATTACGATTAATGTTTGTCAATTTTTAGAAAGATGAATTGCAACTTGCAAATATTGATAGTATAAGAAACAGAAAACTGAGAACGTACAAGCTATTCAAGAACAAGTTCGAAACAGAGAGATATTTGATGCTTCTCCATGATTTTAAGTCAAGAAAAATAATTGCAAAATTTAGGTGCAGTGACCACTATCTTCTGATCGAGAAAGGGAGACATAGGGGCTTAGAAGTTGCGCAACGGAAAAATGCAGCTTGGATGAAATTGAGGACGAAAGACATTTTCTATGTGTCTGTCCTGCCTATGCTCACCAAAGAGAAATACTTCTCCAAATTTCAAACCCACCATCGCTGGACCCTGACTTTCTGTTAACATACCTCCTTTCCAATAAAGAAAGACCCACAATTACTGCTCTATGTACTTATATTAGCCAACACGGTCAGGACTCTGATATTCCAAATTCCTGATTTAAGCTGTTTCTTGATTTTGTAAACATGTTTCTTCTTTCTTTAGTTCTCGTATTTTAAGTGTATTCTTGTTTTGTTTTTGCCGCCAAGCTTGTAAAAGTAGTGCGTTATGGCATTTATTATTATTATTATTATATTATACAAGTAGACTCAACATCCTGTGTTCCTCTAAATAAAAACGTGTAGCAAACTTAAATCAAGCAAAAATGTATTGTTGACATATTACTTTCCGGCTCAGAGAGTCCTCTTATTTTTTTTCGTAGTTTCTTAAAGATATTGATGTAGTTCTAAAAGTTTCTTCAATTTTTGGGGCTCTTGTACTAGGTTTCTTATAAAACGGTTTCTTATAAAAAAAAACGTGTAAGTCCTCAAATTTGGTTAGAATTCAAAAGTGTAAGAACAAGCAAAGGCCTGTCTTCAGTGCGAGTTCAAATATAAATCTGGATTTTAATTTAAATGGTATCGTAATGATATCCTAATCTTCGCAGTTTTATAGACGAGGAAGTTATTTTCACTCTTGGTGAGAAATAGCTGTTTCGGGTTACTTGGAATTTGGAACATCCAAACGAGGAAGTTGATATTTATCTATTTTTTGTGGATACCACTTCAAAGCTAGTCTGAAATAAACCTTATCAAGTTCTTCATATGTTGTTAATCCTAAATAATATGGCTTCAAGTTCTTTGACGCGATGCGACGCATCAGAATAATAAAGAAAGTGGGAGAATGGGACTCCAAGAAGCTATCAATATTTTGAAAACTCAAACTCAATTCCCTAAATTCGTTTTGGTTTAATTTCTGTTTGTTAAACATTGTAATCAAAATCAGAACAAACATACAAGAATATATTTGGTTTTATCATCCAATAATTATTCTATAGCCCTCTACTTGGAGCTTAGGTGATTGCTGGGATATTATCTCGTCTTTGGCAGTGCCGGGATAAAATTAACCCGATAAATATTTTAGTTTGGAGTATTTTTAGCTGTTAGGCCATCATAAGAACATGCGCACAAAGAAAAAGATGGAATTAGCAACTACCAATCAGTAAAAAGCTACAAAAATGTTTGATATTAGTCAAATCTGTTCTTAGGTTGTTCTTAGCTTTTACGGTTTTCAAGGGTTGTGTTCTTAAAAATTATGTTTTTTAAAAATACGTGTATGTCAAGAAAAAATGATGTTACTTTTCCCTTAGAAACCCCTTGGCAGCTGCAACATTGGAGGAAGATATGACCCTGTGGTTCGCTGATTCGGCATAAAATTTAGTCCCCTTATTTGATACTCGCACAGCACACCCTAACTTCCCATTACACTAAGTGCCCCCAAAGGGGGTAAGGACAAGCTTTCAACCTTGTCGATTCATTTTTAAGGTGACAAGACACCGAGTGCTTAACCCCCGGGGTTGTCACGTTGATTTTATCCAGAACTGTTCGCTTACTGAAGGCTCGCAGTGCTTGATAAGTGAATCTGAACTCATCCAATCCTCCAAGTCACCTATGCCAATTATCTTAAGCATCAAAACCAAAATAGTAACTTAAAGGGAGAGATACGCTGTAATTTTGTTAAACCGGGTTTAGCAACTTACGACAAGCAGCAGAATGACTAGGAAACTGTTTAATTGTTAATAATCTGCGTTCAAACTGATACGAAAGAGTCAGCAATTCGTAATCTAGATTTCTTCTCCGCTTTTTCTAACTATCGCAGTTAAATCTACATTAATTGAAGGATTTGCAGAGTTAGAAAGAAGAGATTCGATGTCAACCTTGTTAATTTCACACCAGTGGACCACAAACGTGAGATACCGAGGAGGTTGACCGAGGTTGTGTGGTGGTGATTTGTACCAGTGCTGTCCATAATCACTGCTGTGGTGGAACATGATATGAACTTTGAAAAGTTTTGGGACAATAGCAACTTGGTGATTCAAAAGTTGGCGAAAATGCATGCGCACTGAGTAGGTACTCAAGTGAGAAATAAAGTGCGCGTGTGCAATCTCTACCCATTGCTTTCTCCAAGAAAAGTCGTTGCTCCCCGAACAAACAGGGACGTAGGAAGCATTTCAAACTTGGGGGGGCAAGACACTTTAAGGGCACTTTTGCCGCTAGAAGGGCACTTTCAAATACCTTGAATTTGCGAAAATGGGGCAAAATACCTATCATAAAAAGGGCACTTTTTCTTTTTTTGCAAAATCTTGGGGGGGCACATGCCCCCAGTGCCCCCCCGGTTCCTACGTCTCTGCGAACAAAACACTTATTGCAGCAGTACTTCGTAAATGTGTTATTTGCCAGCAGCGAAAGGGTTTAGTTGGAGGGACATAGCAATAGCTGCTCTGCAAGTTCTGCTAAAACTGAAGAACTAGGGAATTCGCAATGAACAACACACAGATCAGTTTTCTTCACTACTTTTGTGGTGTTGTGGTGATATTTCCCCAGCGGTGGAGAATCACTTGTGGTGGCTTACGACAGATGGTGGAGATAACACTATCCAGATTACTGCGGGGCTTATCACTTGTTCTTTGGTGGTTTAACATGTGTAATGTGGTGGTTGGTTTTTCATTACTGTGGTGGTTAATCATTGTCAAGGTGGACAATAATTGCTGTGGTGGTTTACCATGTTAACGGTGGTGGATTATGATGTGTACATTGGTGGTTTATCATGCTGGGTACTATTTTGTACTACTATGGTGGCTTAATGCGTGTTCTTTGGTGGATTATCATGTGTACTGTGGTGGTTGATTTTTTATTTTGTACTACTTTGGTGGCTTATCGCGTGTTCTCTGGTGGTTTACCATGTGCACTGTGGTGGTTGATTTTTGATTATTGTGGTGGTTAATCATTGTCAAGGTGGACAATCATTGCTGTGGTGGTTTACTATGTTAACGGTGGTGGATTAAAATGTGTACATTGGTGGTTTATCATGCTGGTTATTATTTTGTACTACTTGGGTGGCTTATCGCGTGTTCTCTGGTGGTTTACCATGTGCACTGTGGTGGTTGGTTTTTGATTATTGTGGTGGTTAATCATTGTCAAGGTGGACAATCATTGCTGTGGTGGTTTACTATGTTAACGGTGGTGGATTAAAATGTGTACATTGGTGGTTTATCATGCTGGTTATTATTTTGTACTACTTTGGTGGCTTATCGCGTGTTCTCTGGTGGTTTACCATGTGCACTGTGGTGGTTGATTTTTGATTATTGTGGTGGTTAATCATTGTCAAGGTGGACAATCATTGCTGTGGTGGTTTACTATGTTAACGTTGGTGGATTAAAATGTGTACATTGGTGGTTTATCATGCTGGTTATTATTTTGTACTACTTTGGTGGCTTATCGCGTGTTCTCTGGTGGTTTACCATGTGCACTGTGGTGGTTGATTTTTGATTATTGTGGTGGTTAATCATTGTCAAGGTGGACAATCATGGCTGTGGTGGTTTACCATGTTAACGGTGGTGGATTAAAATGTGTACATTGGTGGTTTATCATGCTGGTTATTATTTTGTACTGCTGTGGTGGCTTATTGCGTGTTCTTTGGTGGTTTACCATGTGCACTGTGGTGGTTGGTTTTTGATTATTGTGGTGGTTAATCATTGTCAAGGTGGACAATCATGGCTGTGGTGGTTTACCATGTTAACAGTGGTGGATTAAAATGTGTACATTGGTGGTTTATCATGCTGGTTATTATTTTGTACTGCTGTGGTGGCTTATTGCGTGTTCTTTGGTGGTTTACCATGTGCACTGTGGTGGTTGGTTTTTGATTATTGTGGTGGTTAATCATTGTCAAGGTGGACAATCATGGCTGTGGTGGTTTACCATGTTAACGGTGGTGGATTAAAATGTGTACATTGGTGGTTTATCATGCTGGGTATTATTTTGTGCTACTGTGGTGGCTTATCATGTGTTCTTTGGTGGTTTACCATGTGCACTGTGGTGGTTGGTTTTTGATTATTGTGGTGGTTAATCATTGTCAAGGTGGACAATCATGGCTGTGGTGGTTTACCATGTTAACGGTGGTGGATTAAAATGTGTACATTGGTGGTTTATCATGCTGGGTATTATTTTGTACTACTGTGGTGGCTTATCATGTGTTCTTTGGTGGTTTACCATGTGCACTGTGGTGGTTGGTTTTTGATTATTGTGGTGGTTAATCATTGTCAAGGTGGACAATCATGGCTGTGGTGGTTTACCATGTTAACGGTGGTGGATTAAAATGTGTACATTGGTGGTTTATCATGCTGGGTATTATTTTGTACTACTGTGGTGGCTTATCATGTGTTCTTTGGTGGTTTACCATGTGCACTGTGGTGGTTGGTTTTTGATTATTGTGGTGGTTAATCATTGTCAAGGTGGACAATCATGGCTGTGGTGGTTTACCATGTTAACGGTGGTGGATTAAAATGTGTACATTGGTGGTTTATCATGCTGGTTATTATTTTGTACTACTGTGGTGGCTTATCATGTGTTCTTTGGTGGTTTACCATGTGCACTGTGGTGGTTGGTTTTTGATTATTGTGGTGGTTAATCATTGTCAAGGTGGACAATCATGGCTGTGGTGGTTTACCATGTTAACGGTGGTGGATTAAAATGTGTACATTGGTGGTTTATCATGCTGGTTATTATTTTGTACTGCTGTGGTGGCTTATTGCGTGTTCTTTGGTGGTTTACCATGTGTACTGTGGTGGTTGGTTTTTGATTATTGTGGTGGTTAATCATTGTCAAGGTGGACAATCATGGCTGTGGTGGTTTACCATGTTAACGGTGGTGGATTAAAATGTGTACATTGGTGGTTTATCATGCTGGTTATTATTTTGTACTACTGTGGTGGTTTATCATGTGTTCTTTGGTGGTTTACCATGTGCACTGTGGTGGTTGATTTTTGATTATTGTGGTGGTTAATCATTGTCAAGGTGGATAATCATGGCTGTGGTGATTTACCATGTTAACGGTGGTGGATTAAAATGTGTACATTGGTGGTTTATCATGCTGGGTATTATTTTGTACTACTGTGGTGGCTTATCATGTGTTCTTTGGTGGTTTACCATGTGCACTGTGGTGGTTGGTTTTTGATTATTGTGGTGGTTAATCATTGTCAAGGTGGACAATCATGGCTGTGGTGGTTTACCATGTTAACGGTGGTGGATTAAAATGTGTACATTGGTGGTTTATCATGCTGGGTATTATTTTGTACTACTGTGGTGGCTTATCATGTGTTCTTTGGTGGTTTACCATGTGCACTGTGGTGGTTGGTTTTTGATTATTGTGGTGGTTAATCATTGTCAAGGTGGACAATCATGGCCGTGGTGGTTTACCATGTTAACGGTGGTGGATTAAAATGTGTACATTGGTGGTTTATCATGCTGGGTATTATTTTGTACTACTGTGGTGGCTTATCATGTGTTCTTTGGTGGTTTACCATGTGCACTGTGGTGGTTGGTTTTTGATTATTGTGGTGGTTAATCATTGTCAAGGTGGACAATCATGGCTGTGGTGGTTTACCATGTTAACGGTGGTGGATTAAAATGTGTACATTGGTGGTTTATCATGCTGGTTATTATTTTGTACTACTGTGGTGGTTTATCATGTGTTCTTTGGTGGTTTACCATGTGCACTGTGGTGGTTGATTTTTGATTATTGTGGTGGTTAATCATTGTCAAGGTGGATAATCATGGCTGTGGTGATTTACCATGTTAACGGTGGTGGATTAAAATGTGTACATTGGTGGTTTATCATGCTGGTTATTATTTTGTACTACTGTGGTGGTTTATCATGTGTTCTTTGGTGGTTTACCATGTGCACTGTGGTGGTTGATTTTTGATTATTGTGGTGGTTAATCATTGTCAAGGTGGATAATCATGGCTGTGGTGATTTACCATGTTAACAGTGGTGGATTAAAATGTGTACATTGGTGGTTTATCATGCTGGGTACTATTTTGTACTACTATGGTGGATTATTGTGTGTTCTTGGTGGTTTACCATGTTAACGGTGGTGGATTATAATGTGTACCCTGGTAGTTTATCATGCTGGGTATCATAACTATGGTGGTTTACCATGTGTACTGTGGTGGTTGATTTTTCATTATTGTGCAAGTTGATCACTGCTGTGGTGTCTTATCATGCCGATAACCATTGGTAGAGGACTTTCAATTCATTTTACGATAGTATTATTCCTACAGAGCGCAGCATTTTAAAGCTATTTTGCAAAATAGCTTAACACAGTCTTTAATCAAGAATTGACGCTTTGATTCTAATTTGTGCACTTAGCCCTCAGCAAAGTGTTCTTAATAAGAAAATAATTGGTATATTCGAAAAGGAGTTTTTCTTTCCAAAC
The DNA here is from genome assembly GCA_963924455.1 of Pelagia noctiluca. Lineage (NCBI taxonomy): Eukaryota > Metazoa > Cnidaria > Scyphozoa > Semaeostomeae > Pelagiidae > Pelagia > Pelagia noctiluca. The sequence continues at coordinate 14,707,443 of OZ004325.1, forward strand.
AATGCAATGGTTGCTTGCAAAATAAGGAAATCTAGTTAACTAATAGTTACATAAATACCTGTTAAATGCGAAGTGTGAACTAGCAAACTGGTCGTAGAGGAAGTTAAGTTTGAAGCTTTTGTAATTAACAGATTTGAGGGTTTCAATATTTTCTAGACTTTCTCTAAAGTCTATTGTCTATCATAATCTGTGATGCGAGGAAAACTTTGAATGCGGAGAAGGAAGTTGATCCTCAGAGATGCATGCGAAGGAGACATACTGACTGAGTAAAGAAATGTATTTCTTTGAAGAAGTTATTCATCTACAATTACCATTTTCTCATTCCCTCCTTTCGATCCGAAAACATGTTGAGAAAATGATGTGAGAAAAATGACTCAGCAATATTGCAAACATAAATCCTGGTCAATGACCTGGAGAAATACCCCCTCCCCGGTTTTCAGCCAAGAATTATGCCTGCCTCTTAATACCCTAGAAGTGCCTCTTGTTAATGAGTGATTTTGCTTGAAATTTCAGTTGAAAAAGAGGCCATTATTGTCAATGTAGCCGTCTTAATAAGTAGAATTTGTCTATAGTGCGTAGTTTTGGACCCTTCGCAGGGTGCACCTTGGATTCTACCCCCCTTTTCACGTGCCCCTCCACTTCTGAGTGCCAGCCTTAAAATGTCCATGATCTCTTGCAGGTTGACGCGAAAACACTACACTGGGTATTCAGCGTGCCAGTCGGCGTCACCATCAGCATTCTGGGATTGCTCGGCAATATCATCAGTATGGTGATCTGGACACGCATCTTCCGGAAGAACATCGGCAACAACAAAAGCACAGCCATCTACCTCCTGTTCCTCGCAGCAACTGACTCCGGCCTCCTTCTGTTCTTCCTCTTCACGGATTCTCTGCCGACTGGCCTCCCGTCTGTCAAGGCAACACAGGCCTTCTGCTCTTTCTACTCATATTTCGGCTACCCGATGTTCTTCTTCTTTGTTGTGGCAAGCATCTGGTTGGTTGTTGGCCTAACCGTGAATCGGTTCATCATGGTGACCTTTCCCGTCAAGGCCAAAGCCATGTGCTCGAATGTGCGTGCATACCTCGGTATCTCCGCAATACTTTTCTGCTCGTTCATCATCAACTTTCCGCACTTCTTTAACTACCGACCGGAGCAGACAAGTGAGGGGTACATCAGTGGTGAGACAGAGTACGCCAAGCGTGGTGATGCCAAGAGATACGAGTTCTGGGTGCATTGCATGTTCCTGGTGCTGGCTCCTTGGATCCTTGTGGCCTTCTTCAACTGCGGAATCGTGTTCTCCCTCACCAAGCGAGCAAAGATGATGACTGCCAAAAAATCCCAGAAGCAGAGCAAGGAACGGCGCTTCCAAGACCGACAAATGACCGCCACCTTGTTCGCCATTACCATCAGCTTCCTCGTGCTGCTGGCCTGGCAGTGCATCACACAATGCTTTTTCATGCTCGGATTCGGCAAGACAACGGGAGAGTGGGACATCGTTAACAAGTCTTTTGCCATGGCTAAGCTTGGAGTGGTCATCAATTCCTCCATCAACTTCATCCTCTATTGCATGACTGGAAGCAAGTTCCGCAAAGAGTTGAGTATGCTGTTCACATCCTCCCGCCACTTGTATGCCGCGTCATCTTCTGGTATGAGTACCTCTAAGCTCACCGTTGAGTCAAGTGTCAGCAACACACGGCTTTGAACTTTTTATATCGGAACTGGGAAGGTAGGGGGACTCATTGCAATGATCTGGTATAAGAAAGTATTGCAGGTAATTGAAAAAACCTAGAAAGTTTTGGTCCATTTGTTATTAAGCAAGACCTGGATAGCCTGCGTGCAAGCTAAAAAGTCTACAGTTCTGCTTAAGATACTTTTGGGTCTGCACACTGTCTAGACCTAGAGCCTTTGCAAAAAAACTGTTTTTCAAAAGAATATACTCTGTTTGAATAAATGACGCTCTTTCAAGGTTGAATTGAAGTTCATATACAGTGGTGTACACAGCCTTCAAAGAGTAGGGTGGTGAATTGGGTTTCCCCTGGGAAACTTTAAAAAAAAACGAGGCTCCTTAACCCTCCTAACGTTGTTTGCGAAAATCTCAAGGGTAATCTTGTGGAGGTTCTGAATCCCCTTTCCCACTCTCCTTTTGAATACTCAACCTGTCAAATCACATTCCACGTCTATCATCATTGTTAATTTTCATTTGGCAGCCAACTTGTATGTATTTGTTTCAATAGCAACCTTAAAACCAAGATAGCAAAGAATAAGAATCTATGTAACCACAATTTTATCTCATATATATTTCATCATAATAAATATCATAATTATCATAGTATTTGAGGCTGGCATTGCTTTATAATTTTTACCTGGGACTTGAGTATCTCTACATTCTTTTCCAAGAAGATCAAAGGGGCGTTTTCAATTATACTTCTCTCAACACTACAACTGGGAGGGGGCAGTTTGGAAAATTTGGGTAGGGACGTACGATCAATGGGAACTTGCCATAAAATGCTCTGAGGTCAAAAAAAGTGGAGGTGCCAGTCGCCATGAGGGGTCTGCGGGTAAAATATGTTGCTCCTGTAGGGGCTTAAAAGTATCGAACCGATGACGTAAACATGGCTGCCAAATCTGTGATGGCCGAAGGGTCCTTGAATTTCATTGGTGATTTTTGATCTCGTGACTTGTCCGCTCTTCAAACTTTCCGCGCAAGACGTTCACAAAGTTTGTTTTCTCGCTTCTAAAAAGTGTTTGAAGGCCAATAGGTAAAACATGTACAGAAAAGGAACATTTTCAATAGATAACGAGCTGTATCTTAAAAGTTAATATTAAATACTCATTATTTGAAGGAATTCAAATATTTGCTGCTGAAACTAATTCTACGTAAGTTTAACTTTATAATTTCACAAAAGTAAATATTCATCAAATAAACTTCGTTGTAAAAAGAGCAAGATAAGTTTTAAAACTCCCCTTTTTAGTCCAACAACAAATGTAAATGTTGAGATGATAGTCACCACTTATCATGACAAGCCTTTGATATTTCGTAGGGCAACGTTTCGGGAGAGATCCGTCTCCCATCATCGGGCAATGAGAAATGTGGTTTCTTTCCTAACAATGCAAAGGTCTGATTGAGAGGTGTGGACACTACGCGATTCCTTAGAAGAGGTTTTTGAGATTTTGGCGCTTAATTTCTAACAATTGTGGCGTCAATATTGCGTTCGGTGTTCTTGATATTGTTTAACCTCTTAGTGTATTAAGGGAATAAAAAGTACACCTTATATTTTGTTTAGACAAAGAACGACGGATCTTTTCACTTTTCCCTTTGATGTAAGGTAGGTTTAGGTTCATAGAACATTTAGCTTCTCTTTGTCAACCTCAGTATTCTGTCTGGGAATACAAAGTTGACGATCTTGAAAAATTTAATGTCGTGTACAAAATACCATGCAAAGATTGTCCCAAATCTTATGTACGTTGGGAAATCTAAAAAAGAAACAAGAACTAAGCTCAAAGAACATAAGGCAGATGTGACCCATGGCCGGTATGTCAAAAGTGGTCTTGCTCATCATTGTTGGACGGAAAATCACCAGATGGATTGGGATAATACCTCAGTGATTGATGAAGGAAAGAACTGGAAAAATAGACAAGTAAAAGAGAGCATCCATTCAGTTCTATCAACTCCTTGTACCAATCAGATATCATACACAATCCCAGAAATCTGGTTAAACAATATCAAGAGCACCGAACGCATTGTTGGCGCCACAAATATTAGAAATTGAGCGCCAATATCTCGTAAACCTCCCCTGACCCTGAGGCTCGCTCAGTGTTCACATCTTTCAATCCGACCTTTGCATTCTCATAGGGAAGAAACCACAATGTCCGATGTTGGGAGACGGATCTCTCCCGAAACGTTGCCTCACTAAATATCAAAGGCTTGTCATGATAAGTGGTGACTATCATGTCGAATATTGTGTCAGAAACAGCGTTGATAAGACCAAATGTATTTACTCAACAAATGTCCACGTTACTTCGAACTTTAATCTAGGCTTTCAGAATTCAAATTATTTTTTCAAAACGTTCAATTTCAATCTTTGCACGAAATCATCTTGATTTGTTTTTCAGTGTTCCAGCATTGAGATTTGGATAAAACCCCTCTATTTTGAAGTAATATTCCAAATATAAATCTTGAATTACATTTGAAAGCAAAATATTTACATTTTACTAAATTATATCACTATGCTCTAATCACATTTCGATACTTTTCAACCCATACAGTACTTTATCGTTTAGGCCCATCGACTAGAAGTTAGCATTTTCTTGTCATTGAGAAACGATGCTTTTTTATTCAACCCTTACACCTCCCCCCAAAACATTCTTGCTCTGGGCAAATTAATAGTAAATCCTTCCTGAAAAGAATTTCCCATCCTGGACGAAAAAGGACGGCTTTCGAATTTATCACAACTGGTTGTAGGCCACATGGTCTTGATGGCTCCCTTATCTACGTAGACAAAGATACATTATTACACATCTTGACGGGGATGGCCGAGTGGTTAGATCACTTGCCCCTTGTTTAAAGGATCCTGGGTTCGAAACTACCTCCATACCTGTAACAAAGTGTGAGGAGAGAATAAGCCAGCTCTCTGTAATTCCCAGCAAAAAAGCAAAAGGAATCACGAGATGCAGTCACATCAAGAGGAAGGACCAGGGTCGCACTGCTCTATTAGTCTACCTAATCAGTGGGCCCTTTGTGCCTAGCACATTAACCAATACCTTACGCACAGAGATAGTAAGAGTATTCGCCTATCAACTATTATCATTATTATTATTACCAAACGCCTATACAAATGCCTCGCAGTCTTAAAGTCAAATATATTAAGAAAACTTACATAGTGAAGTTTCTTGTCTGTTCTACTGCATTGTCTCTTTCCTAAATTTCCCTGAAGTCTTCGAAATTCAGAGGCCAAATTTACCAAGTATACCTGGAGCAACCTCATCAGAAATCTTTGATTATGCTGTCCCCTCTATCAAAAGAAACCCTGACTACTTTATTATTCACTGTGGAATAAATGATTTAGTAACACAGAACCCGTATATTATCCCCCAAAATATTATCAATATCTCCAAACAAATCAACAATAAGCTCCCAAATACAAAGGTCTACATCTCCTCTCTTATCAAAAGAGAGGATAAGCCTTTTCTAAATCCCCAAAAAAATTTTGTAACTGACTTGTTAATAAAAAGAAAGTGATTCTATAGGACATAAGTTTATAAATAATAGTAATATTGATGTTAATGATTTAAATGGAAGTAAGCTGCACTTGAACAAAAAAGGAATCAGCAAGCTTGCTTCAAATTTCATACATATTCATATTCATATTCATATTCAAATTAATGACTTACAACAGTTACTTTTATTGTGTCGTCATAGCAAAGAGTATAAAGTAAAATAGGCTAAAATAAACTAAACTAAACAAAGGAAGAAAGAATACATAAAATAGACATACAATATAAGTAGGCGTGCAGCAAGCATCTAAAGGGAACGATACGGATAATAACATGTTGTTGAAATATAGGTTTTTAAATTATTTCCTTTGTGATTTCGTTTTTGATTCTATTTTTTTTTTTTTTTCTTTTTCTTTTCACCCTTTTTCATTTATTTTGCCTCTATATCAACAGGGGAGGATGTTTTTCGCAGTTCACAGGCATCACTAACATAAGTAGCAACCAGTCTTACTATTTTTAGACTCTCGTTTGATAGCAAAAATATCATAAATTGTCTGTTGGTGTATTGTTTTGTGTTATAGCCCTCTTTTTCAAGGGCAGAGATTAATCTATTACGCAGCGCTGAGTAAAGAGTACATTCTGTGAGGAAGTGTTCTTCATCCTCCACCTTATTCAGTATACAAAATTTACAAAGTCGTTCATTCACTTGCATGTTAGACCGCCTCCCGGTCTCTATCTGTAGGTTATGATCACTGCAACGCAATTTTGCCATATTTATTCTATGTTTTCTGTCCCTCAAGAGACAGTAAGGCTCCTGATGCATACGAGTTTTGAACAGGCTGTAAGTACGTAACTTATTACCACCCTTGTTGCTGCGTCCGAATTCACTACCGATATTTTTACGCCAGTAAGTGTCAAATTTCTCCTTAATTCTGCGAGAGACCAAGGCTTTGAACTTATTTGGTTTTATAGACTTAAGCCTTTCTAAGTCGAATTGCAAATCAAATGCTTTGAAAAGTTTTTTAACGTATGAGACCCAATTGTTGTTACCTTTCTGCTCTTGCTGTATACTATCCTTAAAAGCAGTTTTAACAAGGGAGTTATCTCTAAAATTTACTAATCTGTGTAAGTATATTAGGGTTTGTCTGTAGCAAAATAGCCTCAATGGCATTCTACCTAAATCTCCAAATACTGCCAGGTTACTACAACTTTTATTAACGCCTAAAACAGACTTACAGAAGCGCAAATGTTGCGTTTCTACCTCTGGTAAAGAGTTATTAAATACGAAATCGTCTAACAATTCAGTCTGTTTCAGAGCTTTTTCCTGTCTTTGGGTGAACTGTGACCAAATTTCACAATTATAAGTTAAAATCGGTTGTAAAAGTGTGTCAAACATTCTGAGACTTATATCTGGGCTATATTCAATCTTATTAAGAACTTTTCTAATAGCAAAATAGGCCTTTTTCGATTTATCACAAAGGGTATCTTTAGCAGCTACAAAAGATCAAGTCTGACCTCTCTTTGTGACAGACATGCCAAAGTCCCCCTACAAGCACCCCTTCTTTGTCTCAAAATTATGATAATGAATCAATAAATGATCCCAAAATGATTACAGACAATAATTCTGAAGATATTTTCCAAAATATTTTGAAAATTAGGAAAGAAAATCACAAATATCCAATTTTACATCACTTAAACATAAACAGTTTAAGAAACAAATTCAAGGAATTTAAAGAAATAATCCTGAAGAGAAATTTAGACTTTATATTGTGGTAAGTGAAACCAAATTAGATGACTCATTCCCGTCAGAATAATTTTTCATAAATGGGTGCAAACCTCAATTAAGACTTCATAGAAATGCTCATGGAGGGGGGCTACTTGTTCACATAAAACAAAACTTACCAAGTAAGAAATTAACAAAGCTTAAAAATAATTCTATTGAGGTAATACTATTTGAATTAAACCTTGTTTGCATAAGTAATGGCTTATATTTGCTACTTACAGACCCCACATACTTTAAATCAAATTCTGGCCCTACACTGCACTCATTTTCTTTTATAAGAACAATTTTATAAGAACACGAGCCTCAGATTTTGCCAAATCTTAAGAAAAATTTAAGAGCAAACCGAGGCTGACCGTTTCAAGGTCAATAGAAGAATTATACGAAATAACTACGAGACTGACAGATAATTACAAAACAAGCAAATAGACGGCACACAGATATATCAGATGGTCAAGAGAGTCCACATTTGAAACAATTAACACAACTGATAGCGAAAACAGGCTTCCAAATCATTATAAAGTGAGAACAATTTAAGAACATTTCAGCCTGAAAATAGAGGAATATTTAAGAACAGCCAGCTTCAATTCAAATTTACTGGTTCTTATAAAAAGGAGAGTGTAATAGATGTCATACTGACAAACCAAAAATACTTTCTTAAAAACAGTTCAACACTAGAAACAGGTCTTAGTTATTTTCATAAAATGATTTTAACATGCTGGAGAGCAAAACTTCCAAAAGGGCAACCAAAAATCATTCACTATAGAACTATGAAACATTTTGATGAAGATAAGTTTTTTTCAGATTTAGAACCTGCATATTTCAAATCATGTCAAAAAGAATTTGATGCAGAAGCATCTTTTTCAAATTTTCAAAAACACCTTTTGCAATATTTTGGATAAACATGCACCATTAAAGCAAATTGTCTTAAGATCAAACAACATTGCATTGAGTTAGGTTCATGGTAAAGCTATCATGTTACGGTCAAGGTTAAAATATAATTTTCATAAAAACAAAAATGATCAAAATTGGTTGAAATTCAAAAAACAAAGAAACTATTGTGCTAATCTATGGAGGAAATCTAAAAGAGAATATTTCAGTAAAATCTGTGGAAATTGCACAATGGATTCAAAAACATTTTGAAAAAATTTGAAACCTTTTTTCTCCAGAAAAATTCAAAAAGTGAGACTGAAATATCATTAATAGAGGATGGAGCATTGTTCACAGAGCCAAAGGAAAAGAAGGAGGCCTAGAATAGATCCTTGTGGTACGCCGTTTTCTAGGGTTGTGTACACGTTTTTTAGAAGAAACTGGTTTATAAGAAACTAGTTCCATGAAGAGAAGAAAAGAGCATTTTCTGTCACACCTCACGGCAACATTATAGAGTTCCTTCGTCTGCATCGATGAAATATTCGCAATTTCAAAACAATGGTAAGGCAGTTAAAGGCCCTCGAAAATAAGAAACCAATTAAGAAACCTTTAGCAATAAAACACCAAAATGTTCATGCCAAAGGAAGAAATATTTACTTATAAAAATGTGTAGCTTTTTAAGTGAAAACATGTCATGAAAATAAGAAATGAAATTAAAATGGAAACTGAAATTGAAACACTGTTTACTACAGCGTGAGCAGAGCACAGACGACGTGATCGTTACGTAACGCTACTGTGATAACAATGTCTATCTAGTTTCGTAATCCAATAACCCAATAACCAATCAACACAATCCGATTGATCGGACAGAAAAGCAAACACAGCATGCGAACAAGCCTGGTCATGCCTGCGCCCATCACCCCCTGACTAACAATAGTCGTTTATGCCAAGATTAGGAGATCAGACGCTTATTGTTCCACTCTATATTCATTTCCATTGTGGGCGAGTCACTTTGAGTTGAACAATAAAAGCTAGATCGATACAAAACAGCATGATTAACATATACTAAGACCCGGACCACCAGGACCAACGGAACGAGAGGACCATAAATTTGACCGTTTTGGAGTACACTCTTCCTTTCATAAGAAATTTATTTAAGAAAACTATTCAGGAACTAAGTTCACAAGGACCATTGTTTGACATGGAAACACTGAGTCATATTGACAGTGAAATAAATTGCCCAATCACGATTCAGGAAGTCAGAGCCATGATTCATGACTTGAAAAATGGGAAAGCGCCTGGCCTTGATATGATCAGTGCCGAACTGTTGAAAAACCTTCATGAACAATTTCATAAAGTTTTTGTACAATTGTTCAATAGAATTTTGGAGAGTGGTGACTTTCCAGAGGAATGGGCGGTAGGAATCATTGTTCTTCTTTTCAAAGGTGGAGACAAGGGAAATCTTGATAACTATAGAGGAATTACCTTATTAAGTATCTTCGGAAAGCTGTTCGTTGGTATTCTATTACAACGACTAAACAAGACTGTTTCAACATTCAACATACTGAACGAAAATCAAATAGCTTACAGGAAAGGCTATCAGACATCCGATCATATTTTCACGCTTAGGGCTATAATAGAACACAGCTTTGAAGTTAAAAAAAGTTCACTTTATGTTTGCTTCATTGATTTTAGCAAGGCGTTTGATTCGGTGGATCATAAAGATCTAATTAAGAAACTATCAATGTACGGTTTTAACGGGAAATTTCTAAAGGTAATTGAGTCCCTTTATAGCAAAGTAAAATCTTGTGTAAGGGGTGAAAATGAATTAACTGGATTATTCCCTTGCTCTAGAGGCGTAAGACAGGGATGTTTGCTAAGCCCTCTTCTTTTTGCCCTTTTCTTAAATGAATTGGATAATAAGATAAAAGCTTCATCTTTAGGGGTTAGAATGGGTAACGAATCACTTCATACCCTCCTTTATGCAGATGATCTTGTTCTATTAGCTGAAAACCCTAAAGATATGCAATTACAGCTTGACTTGCTAGACAATTTTGTGACTTCAATAAAAATGAAAATTAACTTAGGTAAAACAAAAATTATGGTCTTAAGGAAAAATAAACGCAAATCTGGCAATAAATCAAAAAACAAAAATATTTGGAAACTTGGCGATAAAGAGGTGGAAGAGTGTGAAACATAAAAATACCTAGGAGTCACTTTCAAATCAAACGGATCTTTCGTTGATCACACAGAGAAAATCAAAGAAAAAGCCCAAAAGTGCTTTTTCTCTCTTTTATCTAAAAGTAGGGAATGGGGTGGTTTTCAACCTCGGATGTTTCTGTATCTTTTCGACCACACGATAATGCCAATTCTCAATTACGCATCAGAAATTTGGGGTACTAATGATTGGCCAAAGCTAGAGAGGTTGCATCTCTCTGCCTGTAAATACGCTCTTGGAGTGAAGTCAACAACAACAACCGATGCAGTTTATGCAGAATTGGGACGTTATTCTATGCTTTATTCGAGGCATATTAACATTCTTAAGTTTTATTTGCGTGTCTCCATGTTAGAGAATGAGAGGTATGCAAATAAAGCTTTTATTATGCTGCAAGAAGATGCTGATAATGGGCATTCTAACTGGGTCTCTAAAGCCAGGTCTTTGGCGACTCTCTATGATATTAAGAGCTCTGACAATAAAAGTGCTATAAAGAACAAAATTCATCAACATTTTCAATCTGTAGTCCGTAAAAGTTTAGATATCCACATAGAGCAAGATAAAAAGCTTAAGACATACGCTTTGTTTAAAACAAACTTTAAATTTGAACCGTATCTTGACATTTTTTCAGATTACAACATTAGGTGTAATTTTGCAAAACTGCGCCTTAGTGCACATAATTTGCACATCGAAACAGGCAGGTATGGCTCGAAAAAGACCCCACGTGATGAAAGATACTGTTTGACTTGCAAATCTAATGGTTTGTCTATCGTTGAAGATGAAGTTCATTTCCTGTTGAATTGCCCCTTATATATTGATTTAAGAAAAAATATGCTTAACCCTATACTTCAAAAATACCCCTCAGTTCAGCTTCTATCAGAAGAAAGACTTTTTATCTGGCTTCTCTCTCAAGAAGATACTTGTTGTCTTAAGAGGGTCGGCATATACTGTAACAAGGCCTTTCAAAGACGTGAAAAGACGATAAAACAGTTGAATGCCTCACTGACATGACTTGACAGAACTTAATCAACGTCTCTTTTATATTATTGAATTTTGTAATTTGATTAGTTTTTTTATAGAGTTTTGTATATATTTTGTAAAGAGATATTAATCCAGCTCCATATAGTTAAGCTGGTTAAGGGCCATCTCGGCCTATACACGTTTTTTCTTTTATAAGAAACCTAGCTTGGGTCTTAGTACTAAAAGTTTCTTAATTTTTCACCAGTTTCTAGTACTAAAAGTTTCTTAAAAGTTTCTTATCTTTAGATATGTACTTAACATCATATTTTGCATTTTCCCTCGCATATTTCTTGTATGTTTCAAGTTTTTAATACGACAATAAGACAAGTAGACTCAACATCTTGCGTTCCTCTAAATAAAAACGTGTAGCAAACTTAAATCAAGCAACAATGTATTGCTGACATATTACTTTCCGGCTTAGAAAATCCTCTTATTTTTTTCGGAGTTTCTTAAAGATATTGATGTAGTTCTAAAAGTTTCTTAAATTTTTGGGGCTCTAGTACTAGGTTTCTTATAAACCGGTTTCTTATTAAAAAAAAAACGTGTATACCATTGTTATAAAAAAAAAAAAAAAAAAAAAAAAAATAAGACCAAGGCCGTACACAGAACATTTTTAGCAGGGGGGGCAACAGCCCCCCTTGCCCTCCCGCTATGTACGGCCATGCATAAGACCCAGTACATACTGTAGCTATTGTTCGGAACGGGCTGTTCTTAAATATTTCTCTATTTACAGGCAAATTTTCATATGGACATTAAAATTACCGGACTCGTGTCGTTCTTGGCTTGTTATTAAATCTTGGCAATTGTAAGGCCCGTGCTTTTGTAAAATTATCCTAGTCAATCAAAAAGTGTAGTGTTGCTTGGAAAGTTTGTTGAGGCTTGCTGAACCAAGGAAGGGCGCTCAAACATTTCTTTGCAGGGGATGCTCACCCGAGAACAACTTCCAACTACCTACAAAATAAAATGGGCCTAAACCCAAACTCCAAAAAATAGAGTTACTTCAAATCATTCAAAATGGAAACCCAACAAAATAGAATTAAGAAGTTGGTTGAGAAACACCGCGACGCAAAAAACACAAATAAGTTTGATTAAATAATTGTTTCCAATATTTCGCCCTGCTAAGCAAGGCTTCCTCAGAGAATGATTTGAAGAACAATCATTCTCTGAGGAAGCCTTGCTTAGCAGGGCGAAATATTAGAAACAATTATTTAATCAAACTTATTTGTGTGTTTTTTGCGTCGCGGTGTTTCTCAACCAACTTCTTATCAATTTCTTCGCCGTATTCAACGCAGCAGTTAGTGTAAGTGGTTTTTTCTTTCCTAATAAAATAGAATTACCCAAGATGCTCACTGCCCAGGTAAATACACCCATGTTTCATAAGAAACTACACGCTTTTTTGTGAAAGGAACCAGTTTTTAAGGAACCTTGAGCTAGAATTTCTTGTAAAATACAAATAGAAAGCGTGTATGCTTAATCTTCGTACCAGAGTTTCTTAGCTTTCAACCGAATTACTGTATGGTAAGAAAAGTTTCTTAGCAAGTTTCTTAACATAAAACATAAACCTAATTTTCCTTCATGTAACGTCGTCTCTTTAGTTTTCTTTTTTTATCAATAAGGTATCTAAGCCAAGGTGGCCTACAACCTAAATAAATATACTAAACAAACTAAAAGGAATACACTCTTTTTTTTATAAGAATACTTAAAATTTTCCTGAGCCTCAACTTTTCCATTGTTTATTCTTAAATTTCCATTGTTTTATGTCAAATTTGAGCCTCAACATTCTTATAAAATTTATTCTTATAAAGAAAAAAGAGTGTACACAAAATACACAAAAGTAAAACATATTACAACATATTACTTGAAAAGAAAAGAAGACACGAAGAAAACAAGAAGAGACAACAAGAATTTTCAATCACTGCAAAAATTGAATTGGATATGTAGAGAAGCAAAAATAAATGCAAATTTGATTGCAAACAGCTAGAATATCTTATCAAAAGTAAAACATGTCTCTTCTTTCTTTAGTTTTCATATTTTAGTGTATTTTATTTTAGTGTATTCTTGTTTTGTTTTGCTTGTAAAAGTAGTGCGTTATGGCATTTATTATATTATATTATATATTATATAAAAGTAACCAAATTGAACAATATAGAATATGATCAGTAAAATCTCGTTAAGAAAAATTTGACAAGTTTCTTAACTTTTTTGGTTGACACAAAATCTCATACCAAAGTTTCTTAAGTATTGGAAATCTCGCCCTACGGTTTCTAATAAATATGAGTGTAGTTGGAAACCAATGCTGGAAATCTACAATCCCCACCAAAAGTCTTGGAACACTTGCATGATTTTTACAGTTTCCTACATTTTGCCCCCTTCCCTTCCCCCTTTACAATGTTGTTTCTAATAACAAAAACTAGCCCAATAACATTAAGCTGGTGTTTGGTGTAGTCTCATAAAGTTCCTTTTGTAAACACATTGTTTTGGGGGGAGGGGTGTTGAATTAGAAAGAAAATGCTAAGGAATCTAAAAAAGTAGTTATTTGTTAAAAAACCAAGGGTGTCCCAACTACTTTTGCGGGGATTGTATGTGACATAGTCATAGTCCAGGTGATTTTGAAACTATCATCTTTGTATCAACAGCCTCGTTTTTCCTTTATTTTCTATCGTTTTTACTTTTTCTCATTTTTTCAATAACGGATTTTCTATTTTTTCACATTTTCAAAATAATTCCCTTTTTTCTTCAATATTTCGGACTTCGATCAAGAGTTCTCCCACCATGTGATCTTTATTTTATGTTTTATTTCCATGCTATTAAGAAAATATCATAAGCAAGAAAAATGGCCCGACGATTTCAAAACTTAAGAACAAGCTAAGAACAAACCGAAGCTGACCTTTTTTGGCTCAATATGAAAATTTTATGAAATAACCATAAGACTGAGAAATAATTACAAAACAAGCAGATTGGCAGCACACAGATAATGTCCGATGGTTAAGAGAGTCAAATTCTTAAACAATTAACACTACTGACAGCATATAAGGCTTCCCAATCAGTGTATAAGTAAGAAAAATTTAAGATCCTTTTTGAAAATAGTGGAAGATCAAAGAACAGCCAGCATCAAACTAATTGACTGGTTCTGATACAAAATAAGGTATTGCAGATAGATTTCTGGGTAGAGACAAATATCGCTTAGATCTATAAAATGTTCCATAAAACAAAACTATATAGGGTCCTCTTGTCTGTGATTCCGGATTTTACCAGATCAAAGTGGTGATGACGGCTTCCCGCGCATGACAAGGGTTTCTTTTCAATTTTACCAAAGCTCGCATGCAAGTCACAAGAGCGAACGGGCCTTCCGCCGTAAACAACGTAGTACGTCGTCCATTTTGGTGGAAAGAACCTGAAATGGCTCTCGAGAAAGAACAACATTGCTGCAAAACTCCAACTAATGCAAGGAGAAGCACAGAGGTTGTTTGCAAACCCAGTCCCAGCAAGAGGGTGCGAAGAAGACTGATGTTTGACGACGAAGATGACAGTCCTACTCGGCCTTCCCCTTTCCATTCACCTCTGGAAGAGGTTTTTAAAGAAAGTAGGAAAAGGTGTTTGGATCGATACAATTTCGATCCTGTGCTAGGCCAAAGCATAAAGAAGGCTTCGGAAAGGGACGAATCTTTTCAGAGTTGAAGATCAAAAGTGGGCGGTCATCAACAAACGTTTGTAAATCGTAGTTCATTGACAAATTATAATTGGAGATGGTGGATATTTGGGAATTCGGAGACACTGATTTTGCCTCCACGACGACGTTACAAAGTAGCTAGTCAATCAAGCTGAAGAAATAAACAACAAGATGTGAGTATGGGAAGAAAAGATCGCGTTTTGGGACTGAACTTTTTGAGAAGGGCTTGCTTGAGCTCGGCTCGCTGGGTGAAACCACCACATGGGAAACCTCACTGATCAACTTTTGTTTGTAGAGCTCAGTGAGCCGAGGGGAATCCTTTCTTATCATTCTGACTAAGCCGAAACTTTGAGGGCAAACAACCACAAGTTTCAGCATTGTTATTGTGAATTCTTTAAAGCTCTTTTCGCTTTCAGGGCTGAAGTGGGACGATTTTAGAAACTAGAAAACGGCTTGGTTGTGCGTGACTCATCATCTATCGCAACTTCCGGGGTTTGTGTAATGGCTTCCAAAAGCGCTGAACCAATTTTCGCACCTATGTGCTCACTTCTGAAAATTGGCGTAAGCTATGACGGAATCCGTCAAAACAGATTCATTTCAAGTGCCACTGTTGAAAACTAGGGCTCCACAATTTTAAAGCCAAGAGGACCAATGAATAATAGGTGAAAATAACAAACACTCCAATCATCCTCAAGGATGCCCCATTCCACTATGGGACACAAACAGTTGCAGTGTTCTAGTCTAGGCCAATCCATAGAAACTGGTAAGGCCGAAAACATAGAGAATTCCCCGGGGGAAGGGTATTTATTTATGAGGGTAAGGCTGGGCCTTTAGCAGGACTCTTGCTATTCAAAATCAGGATTGACCCTTCATCGGTACTTCAAAAGAGGACTTCATCTGCATAGGATGAAAGTCTTTTTGGGTGTCTGCAAATTTTGGAGTGACTTTACTGAGATTCACTAAATTTTCTCTTTTTTGTGGGTCTGATAATTTCACTGGCTGGTTCTAATTTCCATATCTTGTGATTCTCTTGAATAAAGAATTAACAGAGAACTGGTTAAAAATTCAGTCCTTTTTCATTTCAGGGTCTTATTTTCAGACCATTCTATTTTCTTGGTTGACTCTAGAGATCTTTGCTGGCTAAAAGTTTCCTCTGATTGGCATTCATTTTTTTCCAACTCACTCTCTCCATAAATTGATTGCATTCTATGTTTGAAACCTCCACAGATCGATTTCGAAAAAATCTTGTACGCTTTGAGAGATAGTGAAACATCCCTTAGGAAAGGGCCCCCTTGCATGAGTGTCCTTGGAAGGCTCTTTCCGTGTTAAATTCCTGAATGAAATAAATTATAATTCTGAAAGACTTACTATATGGAAATAATTGAAGAGACATTGTTTTGTGTTTATTGTTAATGTTATCATCGTTGTTGTTGTTGATATTCCAATTGCTCAAAGAGCAGTGTTTTGTTTAAGTTAGAGTTTTCTAGCTATATCTTAAAAGTACAGTGTACTTGTGCTAGTAGATAACTTAACAAGTTATTTTTCATTTGCCCATTATGTTGGGTTGTAAATATACATATTTTTTCTGAGTGGACTAGGCTATACAAAAGTTTGGAATAAACTGTTGAAAAATGTCACTAGTACCAAATGATCATTCTTCACATATTGATCTGGGCTCTTAGAAAGCCATCAAGCCATAGCCAACCATTTGGCTATTTCAGCTAACCAACCCATTTGCAAAAGAGTTAGACAAGTGGATTAAAATACAAACTTAAAGTGAAATCTGCAATTCAATAGGATCTAGCAGTCTATTTTATTTAAATGCATGCAAACGCATGCATGCAGCGCATCCATACACCTATGAGGTTTGTAAGAAAGCCTTAATTCTGGATTCTGAAGAGACAGCTTCAATGACTAAATGGTCATGTTTGATCAATCTATCTCTATGGGTATTTCCTTTTGTGGTATTTGTGTCATTATAATTACTTTATTAAAGATTCCCTCTCCCCATTTCTTTTCTAAATTTTACCAATTAATTGGAAATTTAAGCCAGAAACACATGCGCAAGAGCCAAGTGTTTGAGATAACTAACTCGTCCTTACAAACAAGCAGTAGTAGTTATAAACAAAACACACCTTGGACTTTATTGGTCTCAGCCCCTAGTTTTTCAGCCTAGTTTTCTCAGAAAAAGTAAAATGTATTATTCTACCAAATTTGGTATATTGCATTATTTGTATTAACAATACGCAATGAATTTGTTGTTTGAATCCTCAAGCAGCTATGAACAGAAAATTTTAGGCTTGCTTCATCTGATCTAACCCTGGTAAAAAATTCCAAACACCAAGAAATGTATTTTTGATTGAATCTGACATTACAAGCTTAGAACAGTCTGTCTACTTCCTTTGATCCTGCTTACAAATTCTTTCCAAAGCATCTGGTAAAATATGAAAAACGTTGTGCGATCATGAAAACGTTTTGCTATGGAATAACCAAAAAGGACAAAAAATTACCTATATAAGCCCAAACCACGTGTCCTAGAGCTTTTGTCAGGGCAGAGTCAGGGCAGAGGCACCAGGGAGCAATAAGGACTATGTCCTTATTGATTCTCATAAGACAATTAAGTGCTCCCAATTAAATACCCTTTTTACTTTGAGAAAGTGCCCCTAAATTGACCTTGTTCTTTCTATTCATTATATCTTTTTCTTTGGATATTCAGTTGCAAACTGGGCAACATGGTCTCATATATCTCATATCAATTGAATTTCTAACGTAATTACGCTTTTTGCAGAAACACCCTAACTCCCCCAAGCCAATTTGTCTGACAACTTGGAAGACTGGTGCCAATTTTCGGTACTTCTTCTTTAAATTTCTAGTTACAATCTATGATGGTTTTGAAGTCTGTAATTTGGTTTGCCAAAAGAGTGCTCAATACGTTTAGGTAGGCAGGATTCTCTATCATTTCCCCCTTCCATCTACATTAATACGAAACTTTTCTGTTCTTAGCCGCCGGAGTTGGTTTGTCAATATTTAATAGAGAATTTATTTGAAATGCATGAATTTTGTTATTTTAATTGCATGAAATAAAGATTATATTATCCTTGCTCATAACACCTGAGAGCACCTTACGTAAAATCCACCGTTTCAGGTGGAATTTCAATAAAGATGATGATAATTGTTGTTTTTGTTGCCAAATTTTGTCATTTTTTCGTAATATTCCTTCCCGTTTGAATTTTCTCATAATCAACACGTTTTACCAATCAATAGACCAGGGTTTTTTAAGAAAAATTTAGAATTGCACATTTTTCTTGTTTGGAAAATCGAATTACGTACTTTGTTTTTCTTGAAAAATGTCACCGATCACCGATTAGGTTTTAGAAATTTCATTTTTGAAATTTCTTTTAACGTTAAAAACAAATTACGGTTTGATTCCAATAAAATATCAACTTGCTCAAGATTAACTAGGCAGTACGTACCAACATTTTCCTAAACCTAATGCCTCCTTGAGGCAGCAACAGGTTTGCTGCCAAAGGTTGAGAAAATCCTTAATTTTGATGCTTGTAGATTGCTGCAAAATGGCCTATTTGACGTTATTTTCATTATCATAATCTCCTTTATAATCGTTTGTCACTCCTAAAATATTTAGAACTGCACAATATTTTCTTTAGAACTGCAAAACAAGGATTTAGAACTGCACATTTTGTGTAGAACTGCACGTTAAAAAACCCTTGCAGACTCATGGTCCTCTAGGTCTGGTTACATGTCGTATGTGTGGAGGGTTGTGACACCTGCATCATCGCACTGGGGCATCTAAAACCCTACCTCAGTGAAGCTTGTTTAGTTTTTCAAGTCCTCAATGAATTTAGGATTTTCAAAATCTTTACAGAACGAAGCAATAATCAAATATTAGTTCATTATCAATTTGGTCACTGAATGGATTCAAACCAGGGCTCATCATGAATCAAGTCATACGTTTAGTCCCTATCCTATAGGGGCAAAGATGCTGAAGCATATGATTTTAAATTGTCTTTTTCAAAACGTCAGCTAATCTATGTGACTACTTATCTGTGGTGGATGGGGTGGGACATCTAGCTTTCAGCACTCGTATCCACCACTTGGAGCAGGATGTCCCACCACTTGTAGCAGGATGTCCCATCACTTGTAGCATAATTTCCGAAGCAAATGTCCCACATATTTTAAGGGGCGTGCTAAATGAAATCCTTGAAAAGGGAATAGTTCCCCTTTTAGGTTTCCAAATCTGACCAAAACTATTTCAATGAGACAAGAGACTAATTCAAAAATAAAACATTCTTCCAACGTCTTAATACCTACTATCTTCATCTGTAAACTTTTCCAACAATGATTGGGGGACTTGCTTAAAAACCTAATTTACAAAACATAGGGTTTCAAGAAGGTATGCTTAAACAAGGACTTACTTAATACAATGACGGTTAAACTAGAAATAGAATAAAGGTTGGGCTGAGAAAACAAAGAGAGGTCTGTTTAGGTCTATCTCCTTGTAGCCCTGTGCTTCGTAGATTAGGTTTTTAAGTACATAAAGACTTAGGACAAATTAAAAATTTTGCGCTACACTGGTGCAAAAATAAGATATTTACAAATTTAAAGCGTGAATTTCTTCAAAACCCTTGGACAGATTTTCTTGAAAATCTCGCAAACATTTTCCTCATTACTAAAATATATTTTGGACCTAACAAATCAATTTTAGGTGTAGGAATAAAAATCTAAGTAACATTTCTTGTCAAGGTGGTAGAAACAAAGGTTGAAAAATAAAGTTTTGAGCAAGGAATAAAAACTACTAGCTAAAACAAAAAATGCAATAGCTTGTGACAAACCTAACACATCAAAGGATTCGTAGAATCTTTCACTTAAGAAATTTACCTAAAAATTGTGTAACAATAGAACATCACATGATATGATAACTGAGAACTTGATACGAAACTTCCTGTTGATAGCATGCTGTGTGTTTTGAATATTAGCCTTGATAAGTGTCTTCGAAGCTCTCTTCTGTTTGTGTAAGCTATCAGAAAACGTGGTACTCTATCACACGACTTTATCTTTGCGTCTCTCTCTGAGAACCTACGTTCAACGTTACAATTGGATGACCGTTATGCACAAAGTATTTAACAAGACAAGGAAGAAGGAGGAAATTTATCACAGGATTTTTATCATCACGCCATTTTAACGGAAAAATGTTCGAAAAATTTGGATATTGAAAACAGTTAATGCATCAAAATAACTAAAGGGCCAAACGCAAATATAATTCTTAAAGTATCATAAGAACGAACAATTAGATCAGAATTACACTGAAAATCTCCAGTGTGTATGTAAATTGTTATCAAAGTTGAGCTTGTAACTTCAACCCTTCGATACATCGCAAAGTCGTCTATATCTTACGATGCTGTAACTGGGTCGAATTCAAGCAAAATTAGTGAGTTTTATCTAATGCTTTTTTAGAAGTTCTTCTTATATGTCTTCCCAATCAAATTTTGGGTCAAACTAAACTTTAAAAATTGCTACATTTGATTATGCAAATAATCTGCGTCATTAAAGCACGTTCAACATAAAAAGCTAGCTTCATTCATCGAGTTGTATAAAATTGTTAGTCATTTATATTTTGTTTATATACCGAATTCTCAAGGTTCATAAGCTTGTTTAAAAAGATACATTTCCCGTGGCCTAAAAGATTCTTATTCGTTACGAAATCGATCTTCGAATCTGTCCTAAGACTCTATGGAGACCAGTGTAAGTCTCCCAATCACTCACTGTTAGAAAAGTTAACGGATGAAGATTATATCGAGACGTTTGAATTGTTTATTTTTTAATTAGTCTCTTACCTCAATGAAATATTTTCGGTCAGATCCAGGAACCTAAAAGGGCAACTTTTCCTACTTTTTGAGGAATTAGTCTATTACAACTTCATAAACTTTAAAATTTGACTCTCCTACAATCAACGAGGCAAGGATATTATTTGTTATCTTGAAAAAATCATACCCCCACACTTTTTTAAGGTCGGCTCTGCCAATATTCCAAACAATCCTAAACGCCATAATAAATAATCCACTATGGTCTTTTTATCAAATTATCATCATTATTATTATCAAAATGATTCCGGTTGCTTACCAGGTGTTTATCTTCAAATCACATCACATTGCATTGATCAGGGTTTGGAATATTCGGTCTTGGAAAACCAGAATCGAGATCTAGGTCATCACCCTAAAAAAAGAAAATCAGTTAGCGAGCAACAGAGTCACATGTAAATAGTTTTTAATCAGTACAGAACTTTTGGAGGTCGAGAAGAGAATCAAACGCAAGCAAAATAATTGATAAAACTTTGCGTCTGGCACTCATCAGAAAAAGAAGGACAATGAAACATAACAAATCATTACACTCTGAAGTGGATAGAAATTGATTGGCTAATCAGAAATGATTGGCATAGTGAGAAATATCAAATATTTCTGGTTCACCCGATTTACAATTAGGAGAACATCTCTTTGGAACCTCGCTCTGACATTTGAAGTAAAAATAGAATACGAGGGGTGCTTACCATTGTACCGAAAGGAGGCTGTCCGCATGCCTGCATCTAAAAGAGACAAACCAGTATCACTGATTATGCCTAAAATAGAAGTCTCAATCCTTATTTTGAGAAGTCAAATAGAAATTTCAACAGAAGGCAGAATCGTGTTGAGACAAAACTGACTGATAGATAAATGTTACAAACCGACACGCAAACAGCGAAGTAACGTAGCATTTAATTCCAGATCTTATTCAGATATTTTCTGATCACACTCAGATTTATGAAGAAACTTGTAGATCTTAATGCGAAGAACTCAAGTCTTAAAATTGTTCTGCTTTATCACCAGCCCTTACTCCGAAGAAAAGGTTTTCTTATAAACACATTGGTTTCTTTGGTGTAGCGTTCCATGACGTCTGGAGCGTTTCTTATTTTTGGAAGGATGCGATTTCAATAGTTTTCCTCCAACAACTTCTGTGTGTTTTTAGGCGTGTTTGATTGGTAATTCAAAACCTATCGAGTTCTGAAAATGGTATTCTTAGTAGAGCTGGAAGCTCGATGTTCATTCAAATGCAAACATTGCTCTCAAAATGGTGGTATGTTCAGGTCTCCGATTTGGTTTCTAACAAGAACGAGATCTTGCAGTGTAAACTTACTGAGGCTCTATTGCCATACCTGCTATTCTGTTGAACGTTCTTTTATATTTTTTATCAGCATCTGATTCTTAGTAGTTTTGGATATTTTCCTCGAACTATTCAAGTCTCCAGTGCACAGGTCATATTGGGAAATTCCCTTTTGCTTGATTACCGTAGTAACTAGAACATATTTGCCCTTGTTTTCATATTTTCTAAATATACATATACATTATTTGAAATAAACAAGCGTGCCTATTCCGATACACGCGAATATAGAGCAATTAAACAGTAGAATCTACACACAATCAAAGAGGTTCTCATGTAACTCTTGAGTTTTGTGCTTGTGCACTCAGCAGACAGATAAAGCCAATAATGGATTGATCCAGTATTGGTATAGTATTGTTTGCGCATGCACGAAACTCAAAGTCAAAGAAGTACATTACAGCTTACTGAGTGTAGATTCTACTTTACAGGGTTTTTTTAACGTGCAGTTCTACACAATATGTGCAGTTCTAAACCTTTGTTGTGCAGTACTAAAGAAGATATTGTGCAGTTCTAGATATTTTAGGGACGAAAAATAATAAAAAACAGGATTATGATAAAGAAAATAAAGTAAAATAGACCATTTTACAGTAATCTAAAAGCATCAAATTCAAAATTTTCTTACTCTTCGGCAGCAAACATGTTGCTGCCTCAAGGAGCCATTAGGTTTAGGAAAACATTGGTACGTACTGCGAATTAATCTTGAGCAAGTTAACAATACATTGAAATTAAACCATTACATTCATTTTGGACATTACAAGGCAACTCAAAAATAAAAATTCCTAATTGGTGGTAGCTTTTTCAAGAAAAACACAGTACGTAATTAGATTTTCTTTCCAAAAACTTTGCAGACTACAAAAATGTGCAGTTCTAAATTTTTCTTAAAAACCCTGACATACAAATGAAAAAATACTAAACTCTTTATCTCGACAGACTTGTTTCGTGGTTTCCCACTCATCAGAAGTTGTACCAGTCTTCCAAGTATTCCCGGCTTAGCATATTACACTGCTCTACTCTAGTATATCGAGCATTGTTTCGGTAAACCGAATTCCAGACTTAGTACATCACAAAAATTACTATTATTCAAATCAGCCCTGAGGAGGTAGATTCTACTTTACAGGGTTTTTTTAACGTGCAGTTCTACACAATATGTGCAGTTCTAAACCTTTGTTGTGCAGTACTAAAGAAGATATTGTGCAGTTCTAGATTTTTCTTAAAAACCCTGACATACAAATGAAAAAATACTAAACTCTTTATCTCGACAGACTTGTTTCGTGGTTTCCCACTCATCAGAAGTTGTACCAGTCTTCCAAGTATTGCCGGCTTAGTATATTACACTGCTCTACTCTAGTATATCGAGCATTGTTTCGGTAAACCGAATTCCAGACTTAGTACATCACAAAAATTACTATTATTCAAATCAGCCCTGAGGAGGATTCAAGGAGCAAAGATGACGGACTGTAAACATGTTAGCTACCTGCTGCATCAAATCCATGACTTTATCGAGTCGCCGTTTTCTTATTTCTTCGCCATCGTTCTCCTTTTCGTGTTCGAACTCAACGCAGATTCTTGAAACGAGGTCTTGCTGTCTTTCGAATCGCTCTAAATCTTCCTTTGATATGGTTTCTTTGTTTTCCGATAGCCAAGCGGGATACTGGTGAAGACAAATACAATTAGGGGTGATTACAAGGGGATTTCAGCCCTGTTGATGAACATCACCCTAGTACACCAAATAATAACTTTGCCTTTTGCACGTCGTGGAAGCTGCATCTGGGCATTAGTAGACTAACAGATATCGCTGCGTGATTTTAAATATTTCAAGTTCACCCGGTATAGTTGAAATTAGCGTATATGGAACCAAACCTGTATAGGATTTCTTTTGAAGAACGATGCAAACTTTGATAAGTCAATTCACCCGTTGATGCTAAAAAATGTTAAATACAAAGGGTCCTGAAACTGATCCTTGAGGTACCCACAATTTCCTTGTATTGAAAGTATTCAAAGAAGGATAAAACATCTTCGATAAGTCAATTCACCCGTTGATGCTAAAAAATGTTAAATACAAAGGGTCCTGAAACTGATCCTTGAGGTACCCACAATTTCCTTGTATTGAAAGTATTCAAAGAAGGATAAAACATCTTCGATAAGTCAATTCACCCGTTGATGCTAAAAAATGTTAAATACAAAGGGTCCTGAAACTGATCCTTGAGGTACCCACAATTTCCTTGTATTGAAAGTATTTAAAGAAGGATAAAACATCATCGATAAGTCAATTCACCCGTTGATGCTAAAAAATGTTAAATACAAAGGGTCCTGAAACTGATCCTTGAGGTACCCACAATTTCCTTGTATTGAAAGTATTCAAAGAAGGATAAAACATCTTCGATAAGTCAATTCACCCGTTGATGCTAAAAAATGTTAAATACAAAGGGTCCTGAAACTGATCCTTGAGGTACCCACAATTTCCTTGTATTGAAAGTATTCAAAGAAGGATAAAACATCTTCGATAAGTCAATTCACCCGTTGATGCTAAAAAATGTTAAATACAAAGGGTCCTGAAACTGATCCTTGAGGTACCCACAATTTCCTTGTATTGAAAGTATTCAAAGAAGGATAAAACATCTTCGATAAGTCAATTCACCCGTTGATGCTAAAAAATGTTAAATACAAAGGGTCCTGAAACTGATCCTTGAGGTACCCACAATTTCCTTGTATTGAAAGTATTCAAAGAAGGATAAAACATCTTCGATAAGTCAATTCACCCGTTGATGCTAAAAAATGTTAAATACAAAGGGTCCTGAAACTGATCCTTGAGGTACCCACAATTTCCTTGTATTGAAAGTATTCAAAGAAGGATAAAACATCTTCGATAAGTCAATTCACCCGTTGATGCTAAAAAATGTTAAATACAAAGGGTCCTGAAACTGATCCTTGAGGTACCCACAATTTCCTTGTATTGAAAGTATTTAAAGAAGGATAAAACATCATCGATAAGTCAATTCACCAGTTGATGCTAAAAAATATTAAATACCAAGGGTCCTGAAACTGATCCTTGAGGTACCCAAAATTTCCTTACATTGAATTTATTTAAAGAAGAATAAAAACATCTTCAGAAATACAATTCCACATTGATGATCCAAATAAGACGTTAAATACAAAAGGTTCTAAAACTGATCCTTGAGGCACCCACACTTACCTTGTATTGAAAGTATTTAAAGAAGGATAAAACATCTTCGATGAGTCAATTCACCCGTTAATGCTTAAAAATGTTAAATACAATGTTGAATACAAAGGGACCTGAAACTGATCCTTGAGGTACCCACAATTTCCTTGTATTTAAAGTATTTAAAGAAGGATAAAACATCATCGATAAGTCAATTCACCCGTTGATGCTAAAAAATATTAAATACAAAAGGTTCTAAAACTGATCCTTGAGGTACCCACAATTTCCTTGTATTTAAAGTATTTAAAGAAGGATAAAACATCATCGATAAGTCAATTCACCCGTTGATGCTAAAAAATATTAAATACAAAAGGTTCTAAAACTGATCCTTGAGGTACCCACAATTTCCTTGTATTGAAAGTATTCAAAGAAGGATAAAACATCTTTGATAAGTCAATTCACCCGTTGATGCTAAAAAATGTTAAATACAAAGGGTCCTGAAACTGATCCTTGAGGTACCCACAATTTCCTTGTATTGAAAGTATTCAAAGAAGGATAAAACATCTTCGATAAGTCAATTCACCCGTTGATGCTAAAAAATGTTAAATACAAAGGGTCCTGAAACTGATCCTTGAGGTACCCACAATTTCCTTGTATTGAAAGTATTTAAAGAAGGATAAAACATCTTCGATAAGTCAATTCACCCGTTGATGCTAAAAAATATTAAATACAAAAGGTTCTAAAACTGATCCTTGAGGTACCCACAATTTCCTTGTATTGAAAGTATTTAAAGAAGGATAAAACATCTTCGATAAGTCAATTCACCCGTTGATGCTAAAAAATAATTAAATACCAAGGGTCCTGAAACTGATCCTTGAGGTACCCACACTTACCTTGCATTGATTTTATTTAAAGAAGAATAAAAACATCTTCAGAAAGACAATTCGACATTGATGATCCAAATAAGACGTTAAATACAAAAGGTTCTAAAACTGATCCTTGAGGTACCCACACTTACCTTGGATAAAACATCTTGGATAAGTCAATTCACCCGTTAATGCTAAAAATTTTTAAATACAATGTTAAATACAAAGGGACCTGAAACTGATCCTTGAGGTACCCACACTTACCTTGCATTGATTTTATTTAAAGAAGAATAAAAACATCTTCAGAAAGACAATTCGACATTGATGATCCAAATAAGACGTTAAATACAAAAGGTTCTAAAACTGATCCTTGAGGTACCCACACTTACCTTGGATAAAACATCTTGGATAAGTCAATTCACCCGTTAATGCTAAAAAATTTTAAATACAATGTTAAATACAAAGGGACCTGAAACTGATCCTTGAGGTACCCACACTTACCTTGTATTGAAAGTATTTAAAGAAGGATAAAACATCTTCGATAAGTCAATTCACCCGTTAATGCTAAAAAATGTTAAATACAATGTTAAATACAAAGGGTCCTGAAACTGATCCTTGAAGTACCCACAATTTCCTTGCATTGAATTTATTTAAAAAAGAATAAACCATCTTCGATAAGTCAAACTTCAGAAAGACAATTTGTCATGAATGATCCAAACAAGATGTTAAATATAAAGGGTCCTGAAACTGATCCTTGGGGTACCCCTAAACTAGTGACAGAACACTTACCTTGGATTGGATTTCTTTTAAAGAAGGATACAAAACATCTTTAGATAGCAAGTTGGTCATCATGCCCTGCATCATCGACATTAAGCCTTCAGGGTCTCCAGCAGCACTGTCAAGACCCATACCTCTCATTGCATCTAGAAAGTCAGCATCCACCATATCGTCGGGTCTTTCTTCCTGTCAGGGAGTGGAAACATTCAATGAAAAGTGGTGCACGAAGAACATTTACTATTTAAGTCATAGGTACTGGCAAAGCCTGAATACATAGCGTAGATAAACTCCTCCGACATTTCTGGGGGTTGTCTTTATCGTGGGTGGGGAGCATTTTCGTAGTGAGATTGACAGAGTCGACTAAGGTAATGTAAAACAGGTTTCAGTTTGTCTAAATATTGACTCCCAGTCCTTATGTTGAGAATATTTTTTGCGAATGGATAAAAAGTGAATAACAATATTATGGGTTTATGTACATAACTCATGTCAAAACATTTCGGAAACCACAATCACTGTGTAGGTACTACCGAAAATGCTTGTGGTTTCCGTGCACATTACTGAATATCTTACATTGTACTGAGAGATGTCCCTCCATTGTGAGAGATGATATCCCTCCGAAGTACTGAATATCTCCCTAGTACTGAGAGATGTCCCTCCATCGTATAAAATGATATCCCTCCAAAGTACTGAATATCCCCCATAGTACTGAGAGATGTCCCTCCATCGTATTGAATGATATCCCTCAAAAATACTGAATATCTCCCATGGTACTGAGAGATGTCCCTCCATCGTATCGAATGATATCCCTCAAAAATACTGAATATCTACCATGGTACTGAGAG
Source organism: Pelagia noctiluca (assembly GCA_963924455.1). NCBI lineage: Eukaryota > Metazoa > Cnidaria > Scyphozoa > Semaeostomeae > Pelagiidae > Pelagia > Pelagia noctiluca. Next base: position 14,735,066 of record OZ004325.1, read on the forward strand.
ATCATCTGTAAAATCTGTAGACCTACGACATAGGCTCAGGCCTACTAGATTTTAGACCAGGCTTTCTCATTTGGGCAAGACATCCCAAAAAGGGCAATTATCCTTCCGAAGTATAAGCTAGGCAAGGAAGGCAAGTCTAATCTACTTCAGTTTCAATTGTGAAATTATAGAATCAAATTAACTGAGCAGAAATGTTCATAGAGACAAAGGTATAGGTCCGGTGCTGGTTCCATCTAAGATTGTAAGTTGAAGGAAAGTTTTTAGGCCACCGAAGTCTTCAAGTTTAGGCAGATTTAGGCCTAAAATAAGAAAAATTATAAAACGAGAAAAAACTTACTTGCATTAGGCCTAGCTGTTCTTTATTGTTTGATTTGTCTGCCTTTTGAGATTTATTTTCAATTCTGTATTTCGACTTCACCTCACTTAGATTATTAGCTTGCACACATAACAAGATTCCTTTTACCAAGAAATTATGAAAATGCCCGCCAAACCAGTTGTTTGGGTAGATTGCGAGGTAAAGCTGGTTGATTCTGCGGTGGCGACCGACTTACGGATCGTTTCTGACCGACTTACAACGCAATAATGACCGACTTACCAATCAGATTTGAGCATTTTATTGTTTAAAAAACAATAGAAAACAATGGGTTTTTGCCGTATTGCGCAAGAATCTCGAAAATACCCCCGCGGACAGACTTACCAATAAGAGTTGAGGATTTCAACTCAAGACAAAGGAACAAATTGCAGCGATTGTTCTACTTTCCTTATTTGGAATAGTCTCGAAGAAAGGATCTCTTCAATGCGAAAAAGAGGCCATACTAACATGATTGATCAGAACGTGTTTTGAAGCTATGAAGCTGAGATGAACGATTTTAAAATTAATTTTAGAAAAAGTCGAGTTTATTTTACGAATATCCAAAAGGATCCAATCTGCACAAAACAAATGTATTCGTTTTTACCTAGATTTGAAGAATACAGCTCACATCGGAACAGATGAATTTAAATCAATAAATTGGCTTCCAGTCAGGAATGGAATGGAGCAAAACATCTCCTCAAACGTTTTCATATTTTTCAAATGCAAAGTTCCTGCTTATTATGGAGAGATTTTTCATACTGCCCAACGAGGTACAGTCACTCGAAGTTCCAAATTCAAACTTAATTTTCCATTTCGAAATATTGATATGGGACAAAAAAGCATGTCGTTTTTGGGGCCAAAAATTTGGAATGCTCTGCCAACTGAGCTAAAATCTATGAACAATCTAAATACTTTTAAACACATGCTTAAAAACATTTATTCGCAAAAATTTCAGATAGAAGAAGATAACATATACCACTTTTATTAGTATCCAAAAATGGATTATCTCAAAAAACAATTTATTTATTCTTTTTGCTCCCTCTCATTTATTTTCTTTATGCACGCCTCTAAAGGGACCATTATGGAAATAAGGACAATTTGACCTTTTTAATGCTATCCCTGCCACCGTAGTTAGAGGTGTTTTTAATATTCAAGTTAATTTTATCTTCTGGTGCTTTCATTCTTTGCATTTCTGTAACTTGCCTAATTTAATTACCAATCTTATTTTATTTTCGTATTCCTGTAATTTAATTTGAAGTGGCAAATGAATACTTACTTACTTACTTACTTACTTACTTATTTCTCGATTTTTCATTCTTACGTAAAAAAAATCGAATCAGGGAGGGTTTAGACATTTCATATTATATTTTCTTTTTACAATTTTCATAAAAGTTTTTTTTTTCAAAAAATTTGACCGACTTCCGTTAGTCTCGTAAGTCGGTCTGGATCCGCCTCTGACTCCTATCGAAGTTTCCTTGACTTTTTAAAATCTGGCCCTTCGGTTAAGTATGGACGGTTTCTTATAAACGAAAGAGAGTTTTGCAGAAGTTGATTTTCGAGAGCAATAATGTTCACAAAATTATATTCGAATGCATGACAGATTAAAATGAATTCTTACTTCTCCAAACAAGAGTAACACTTGCGTGCTGCGTGGGCCAACTACCCATCAATTTCAGTTATTTAAAGACCATTAGGCTTGGTATTTCAACTGTGCGCAAAAACTGTGATATTAAGTTGCACAACCTAAGCTCAAATATACAGCTAGCCATATAATGGCGCTAAGCAATAAAGATTGTGAGTTTGAATCCCGTGGTTTCAGCTATGGTGGTGCTGGTGACTAGTTTGTGGTGCAGAAGGCGCCCAAGAATGGAGGTCTGAGGTGTAGCGACATGAGCGTAGTAACATGATATATATTGCTCTTGAACCCTGACCAGTTTATTCAAACCGGTAAACCCGATCTGGATCCCCGCTTGAATCCTTATTAGCTTAGATGGAGCACCTCTTAGTCATAAATCATAATGTTATATGAAATAAACCCCAACAATAGAGTCAGCCCCCATTGCAGCCCAACAAAACTTAACTTTTCTAAAGCAGTTCATAATGTACATACCATCATAAGCAGATCGACTTAAAGTTTTACAAAATAAACTCGTGGTTTAAATTTCCTGGTTTGCTTACTTTAAAGTTTTATTTGTTATTTTGCAGACCAAAAGAGCTTCACACTTTTTCAGGAACGGTAAAGTAGCTAGCTAAGTCTGAAATAATTGAGCACCCTCCACAGTAGCTACTGCACTTTTATTTGGAACAATGAGGCGTTTTTTCTATACAGCAAAAAAGCTAATCCTGAGAAGGACTCGAGTTTATCTAGCCACATTTAATGTGGATAACATGGTGGCTAGAATACAGGGTGGCCTATAAAAAGGTGGCCTGGAAAAGGGTGACTCAGGAACAACAATGAGATTATGAAAAGATTCTCACCTTCATATCTTTTATGTTCTGCTCTAAAGATGACCACGCCTTTTCAAGGTTCTCGTCCAGACTCGGTTTTGGCTGTGAACCTGTAGAAATAAAAATTTTAAATAGAAAGAAAGAATGGAAATTACATGAAGATTCAAGTTCAGTTATCTTCCAGTCCTTGTGTCCCCATTTTTGTTGGTGCATTGTGGAATTCTGATCCATGTTTTCACCTTGGTGGTTCTTCCAAATTTGTTATTTCAGATTAGCCTTACGCTTACGGCCAGCGGCTGTTATGGTAAACTGGAGCTCAAGAGTGTTCTTGTATTGAACATGCGACAAACAGGAACTACACGTTTGAGGTGATCGTAAATATTTTCATGAATTTTCCCACCCACCCTCTCCTAATTTACTTTCTTTTTACTCAATTTTGCTGAATGCTTTCCTGCCTTCCTTTCCAACGCCTACCATCTGACTCCTCTTTAGATGAAGGTGTGTGCATTGACTCAGTTTGGAGCCAAAACAGAGACTGGAATGTTGTTCCCTGTTTACGACACCGACTTAGAGAGCTTAATTCTCAGGGTAGGTAGGGCTTGTGCGCCACCAGAGCTCACTTCCTAGTTCCAAGGACTCACAGGAGATAATGAAAATAAAAATAAAAAATAGAAATAGTAAATAGAAATAAAGAAATGACATCAAATATTTGCCTTATTCCTGATTCATTGGCATAGTATATGACCCTCTCAGAGTATTTTTTCAATAGATTTCCTGTAGTAGCTTATAATAGAAAGAATCGATATCCAAACTTAGACAAAAATATTGAAAATCGGTTCTAGAACTTATACCAAAATAATAAAAACTAATACCCTAACTCCAACCACGACAGTTAAAATCTATACCCGAAGCAATGAAACATCCCCAGGACCTAAAGTATTCAAAGTCCCCCCTCCCTCCTCTAGAGAACAACCGGCAACGATCTATAACAACCATATTGGGTCTGGGCATTCCATAGTAGCTTTTTTCAACCATCAATATACATTTGTTGTATTCAGTCGTAGAGATATTATTGGATTTCAGAATGTGTTCTTTTTTGCTGTAAATACCTTAAGTCAATAAGTGACACACTGTACAACTGGTAATGGGGTTCATCACAGGCGGCATCGTGTGGATTTGGGTGGCCTCTAGGTATTGGATTTAGGCTAAGGTGTGGCCGTTTGGGGAATCAGCTTCATTTGTGGAATCCTTGTGATTTTCGGCTTGTTCTAACATTGTAAGCCAGGTGTGAGGTGCATTGGTTTTGTATTGGACGATGGTTTTCGAATGGTCCTACCTCGGTGGGTCAGTAAACATGAAGACTTGTCACTTCACTTGTACATCATTAGCAGCCTCCTTATCGACCCTTGACGTCATAGTCTCGCAACCATCCCGTACGTCATAGCCTCGTTATCGAATATGTGGACACTTACTTTTCTTTTCCTCTCTATTGTTTATGATTGTAATTAAGTTGTAGTATTGGTAATTATCTTCAGTCACTAATATGTAAATGTCACAAGAGCATGTCCATTCTTCGCTCCGTGTCTTCAGACCTTCATAGAGGCAGAATTGTTAGGATTGTCCCCTCTTACACCTATTTGGTGGCGGAGGTGATTTCACGTCCTTACGGTGGTGATATTGGCAATCTGTGGGATGGGGGACTCGCCTTCGGAGGCTCTGGGAGTGGACTTTTGGTGGCACCACACTAATAAACTCTATTATGTGTAAATAGACAGAGTTATAGGCTAATAAAACCTTTTCACCCCTTATCAGTTTTATTATGATTATTATAAGCTTTGCTTCTTCTGGCGCACCATACACGTCAAAAATACTTCTATAAAAAAGACACACTGGATGTCGAAAATAGTTTATACTTATATACTTGATGTCGAAAATAGTTTATACTTACATACTTCTTGTTAAGAATACTTTGTACTTATAAACTTCACACTGATAAAGTAGTATACTTGCCTACTTGACACTGAGAAAAATAGTATACTTGTTAGTTCTCCCGTTGGAAAATCACCATACTTGCTACAAGTTATACTTCTGTGCAAAATATATTCTATACTTCCTTACTATTCTAAATTCTATCATACTTACTTGTAGTTCCCCCAAAAGGACTCTGCGAAGTATGAGAAATTTTTCTGCTCATGAAGTATCTCAATATTCTCAGGAAGTATATCAATATTTTTATTTCACAAACCTGTTCATCAATCAACAATTTGACAGCCATTTGGAATAAGGGAATCGCCTCCCACACGAGGCCTACCGCTCTTCGAGCAAGATGAGCACATGTTGAGGACGGAAAGATGATGGGCTTCACATTTTTCTTCAACAAACTTTTGGCTATCTGGTTGATCAGACATGCTGCTTGCATCAATGTTGACGAGATGCCAGTCTTTCTTCAAAGGTATGATCTTGCAAAACTATTCATAATTTTCGAGAGAAATAGAAACAGTTCAAACAGCAACACTACAGAGGTAATGCTAGATAGTGCAAGAGCTGTTCGTGAGGATCTGGAAGTACCACTTGCTGACGGAGTAGGTGTAAGTACTGAAAACAGGGCTGCCCACGAGGAGATCTATCGCATTGCAGCAGAAATGCTTAATAGTCTGCAACAGTTCACTGATCGCGAATGAGAAATCGTTGGAATATCTCCAAATGCTGGTGAAAGAATGATAATGGGTGCATTTAGAGCTAGACGAATTTGTCTTCAACGATGGAGAATAAGAGAATCCATGGGATGCGTAGATCCAATAGGAAGGGAAATCAGGCGACTTCGAAGGCCTATCACGCGAAGAGTCTATCACCTTCCATGTCCAAATGCTCTTTGGTAAGTAATATTGTGTCATCTTATGATTACCGTGATAGATGGTGGTAGATGGCCGCTTATATGTGCAGAGCATTTGCCAGAAAAACAGATATTCCTTATTTTCTATGAATTCTCAAACATAACCAAATACATGCAACATAAATCTACTATACAGTACTACTTGCAAATAAGTGAGGGTCCTCGAAGGAGGTCATCATCGATCCCAATAGCGAAGGCATACCGGGTGACTCAACAAATGTCCCCCTGTTTGAAAAATCATTGCAGAAAAAATAACTTGCGCTATAACTTTATAGATTGATCTTTCAAATTCTTAAAAGATTGCAGTTTTTAAAAAGAAATGGAATTTAGTTATTTTCCGAGTAAATTTGTAAATTGGTCCCTTGGTAAATTCGAAAGATACAACAAATCTGCCTTGAACAGCGAGAAAGAGAAAACGCACGATCAAACCTTCCGGGTCTTAAAAAATCCATGCGAAATCAGCTAAAGAAAGTAATCCTTTGAACCTTTTGAAAACTTTACAAAAAAGGAGTAATAGTGAAACTGATAAGTGGCGTTCATTTATTTCGAGATGCCTTGTATCGTGCATTTTTGGCAATGTCATGGATATTAAAAACAAATTAGTTTAATCTTTCGAATTTGATACTATTTTAAAAATTACCATAGGGCGTCTTCTTGCAGAGGGGTAAAGTTGGTTCACTGATTCTTGAACACTCATTCCAGTTGTATCATTGCCTGACCTGACTGTGACAGAGCCTTGCAGAGTGTTAACCAGCTCTGTAAAGCGCCCTACAAAGCGCGCGTTGTCGTCTGCCATTTTGATTAGGCAGACCGTGAAGCCTCGTGTGCGAGGTGATTCCCTTATTCCAAATGGCTGTCAAATTGTTGATTGATGAACAGGTTTGTGAAATAAAAATATTGATATACTTCCTGAGAATATTGAGATACTTCATGAGCAGAAAAATTTCTCATACTTCGCAGAGTCCTTTTGGGGGAACTACAAGTAAGTATGATAGAATTTAGAATAGTAAGGAAGTATAGAATATATTTTGCACAGAAGTATAACTTGTAGCAAGTATGGTGATTTTCCAACGGGAGAACTAACAAGTATACTATTTTTCTCAGTGTCAAGTAGGCAAGTATACTACTTTATCAGTGTGAAGTTTATAAGTACAAAGTATTTTTAACAACAAGTATATAAGTATAAACTATTTTCGACATCAAGTATATAAGTATAAACTATTTTCGACATCCAGTGTGTCTTTTTTATAGAAGTATTTTTGACGTGTATGGCACGCCATAGCTTCTTCTGGAGCTAATGAATTTTATGTAGTTAGGTTTAACTAAAATAATGTTTTCTGCCAGAAAAAGATAGACATATTTGATAAGGCACCATGATTCAGATTCCGTCTTTAATACATCAAAAGTAGTTTATCCATGCAAGATAGACTACTTATAAATTGCAAATTTTCTAAAATTTATGCAGCGATAGTTTTAGAGCTATTAAACGTTTTTCTAGACATAGCTATCTCTCTTTCACACTCTTTCTAAAAAATCCTAAAGCTAAAACGAACAGCACAAAAGATTGGCAAATCAAGCAGTAGCAATCAGTCCTAGTAGGCAAAGAAACTTTTTATTTGATATCAAATTAATATCCATTGGAAGCATTTTTACTTGTAGGCTTCCTGAAGTGATCTATTCGTATTAATATGCAGACAAAAGGAGAAAACTGCTTAAACATTTATCTTCTGTTCTCTACAGCTTGACAATTTTTAGGTTGGTATAAGTTAAGGTATACCTCTCAACATTTTGGTATAAATTCAAGTATACCTTTTCAAAATTTTGGTATAAGTTCAGGTATACCTTTCAACATTTTGGTATAAGTTCAGGTATACCTCTCAACATTTTGGTATAAATTCAAGTATACCTTTTCAAAATTTTGGTATAAGTTCAGGTATACCTTTCCAACATTTTGGTATAAGTTCAGGTATACCTCTCAACATTTTCGTATAAGTTAAGGTATACCTTCTCAACATTTTGGTATAAGTTCAGGTAAACCTTTTCAACATTTTGGTATAAGTTAAGGTATACCTTCTCAACATTCTGGTATAAGTTCATGTATACCTTTTCAACATTTTGGCATAAGTTCAGGTATACCTTTTCAACATTTTGGTATAAGTTCAGGTATACCTTTTCAACATTTTGGTATAAGTTCAGGTATACCTTTTCAACATTTTGGTATAAGTTAAGGTATACCTTTTCAACATTTTGGTATAAGTTCAGGTATACCTTTTCAACATTTTGGTATAAGTTCAGGTATACCTTTTCACAAATTTTGGTATAAGTTCAGGTATACCTTTTCACAAATTTTGGTATGAGTTCAGGTATACCTTTTCAACATTTTGGTATAAGTTAAGGTATACCTTTTCAACATTTTGGTATAAGTTCGATATACCTTTTCACAAATTTTGGTATGAGTTCAGGTATACCTTTTCAACATTTTTGTATAAGCTCAGGTATACCTTTTCAACATTTTGGTATAAGCTCAGGTATACCTCTCAAAATTTTGGTATAAGTTCAGGTAAACCTCTCAACATTTTGGTATAAGTTCAGGTATACCTTTTCACAAATTTTGGTATAAGTTCAGGTATACCTTTTCAACATTTTGGTATAAGTTCAGGTATACCTTTTCAACATTTTGGTATAAGTTCAGGTATACCTTTTCAACATCTTGGTATCAGTTCAGGTATACCTCTCAACATTTTGGTTTAAGTTAAGGTATACCTTTTCACAAATTTTGGTATAAGTTCAGGTATACTTTTTAAACATTTTGGTATGAGTTAAGGTATACCTTCTCAACATTTTGGTATAAGTTCAGGTATACCTTTTTAAAATTTTGGTATAAGTTAAGGTATACCTTCTCAACATTTTGGTATAAGTTCAGGTATACCTTTTTAAAATTTTGGTATAAGTTCAGGTATACCTTTTCAACATCTTGGTATAAGTTCAGGTATACCTTTTTAAAATTTTGGTATAAGTTTCAGGTATACCTTTTTAAAATTTTGGTATAAGTTCAGGTATACCTTTTTAAAATTTGGGTATGAGTTCAGGTATACCTTTTCAACATTTTGGTATATGTTCAGGTATACCTTTTTAAAATTTTGGTATGAGTTCAGGTATACCTTTTCAACATTTTGGTATAAGCACAGGTATACCTCTCAACATTTTGGTATAAGTTCAGGTATACCTTTTTAACATCTTGGTATAAGTTCAGGTATACCTCTCAACATTTTGGTATAAGTTCAGGTATACCTTTTCAACATTTTAGCATAAGTTCCGTGATACCTCTCAAAATTTTGGTATAAGTTCAATATACCTTTCAACATTTTGGTATAAGTTAAGGTATACCTTTTCAACATTTTGGTTTTAGTTCAGGTATACCTTTCCAACATTTTGGTATAAGTTCAGGTATACCTTTTCAACATTGTGGTATAAGTTTGGGTGTAATTTTTCGACTATTTGGGTTTAAGTCTGGGTGTCAATCAAAATGAATTACCTTGGTTTGCAGTCATATCAAGTACATCCTTGTTGATTCCGTTCAAAATTTCTAAATTTTCTGCTGGAAGGGACTGAAATGCACTCGAGAGCTCCTCTGCTATTTTCGCAAAGCTTTCTTCCGAGAACAAATCATCAAATTCTGAAGGTGCAGCGGAGTCATCAAATTCTTTTCTGTTTGATGAAGGTTTGTTTGCATCTTTCTGCTGTGATTTTTTCTTTACCGATGAAGATGATGAAGCTATATCAGGCTTGGAAAAGTCTTTCAAAGCATCTGAAAATTGGAAGAGAATTTAATAAATTCTGAGAGATCTGAAAGGATAAACCCGCCTCTTTTCTACCCGCCTCTTTTCGGCTGATTGCAGTGAAATAGAAAAGAGGGTATTTCTATGTAGAAGAATTTCCAGTCACAAAGGGAGTGGGCACCAGGCAATATCTGACTGTTCTTGGTTTCACCACTATTTCTTTGAGTTTTATCTCTTACACCTCCCACCCATCCAAAAGTTTAAGGATTTTCCTGGGCATAAGAGATGTCTGCAAGGATAGGAATTGTCCCTGAATTGTATTTGCTCCCAGTTATACGCAGAGTTTGAAAATTGGAACTTGCACCTCATATCTTGTATTACTAATATTGCTCCTTATTGTGCAAAATGTCCACATTTTGAAATATCTTGCAGGTCTTTTTAGCTCACCCATAACTCGCACATTTGATTCAGTCCCATCTGAATGTACTCTCTGGTCTTTAATAAATGGGGGGTTGGAACAGCAGGGGGGTTGGTAAAATATCAAAAATTAATAAGCCGCGGGGCTGGAATAAGAATGTCCTGGATCAAAAATATTCTGAAAATTACTGAAAAGGGATCTCTGTGAGAGACAGAATGTAGCGACAGTGAGACGTTAAAAATACAGTGCAATAACTTATTAATTGATTTCACTTGAAATTCTCAATCTCATAGATTTTTGTAGTGTAACTCTTGTTTTGCTTGCAATACCAGAATTAATAAACAGGGGGATTGGAATCAGAATGTCTTGGGTGGAAAATTTTCTAAAAATTAATAAGTGGGGGGACGTCTATTAGAGACCAGAGAGTACGCAAAATCAAGGGAACTTTCAAATCTGGCTTGAATTATTGTTGCCTTGTTTTATTGAAAACATGTAAAGGATATTTCTATCAGTATCTATTACTTGTATCCTGTTAGAATATAAGTACTGTGTGTATCAAGCGTGTGAGGATTCACTTAATCAATCAATTCTGAGTTATATCAGATTTTGGAATATTTGAATTACCATATGAAATATTGAATTAAATCAATTCAATAACCTGAGAGCCTCGTTCACTGAGGAGGGTGCTAATTCTCTATGTTCATGCTGGAAATAATGCAGTAACAATATACGACTACAATATAGATCATAGCAAAAATAGATAACTGTAAAAATGGTTTCGGAAAGTTCTAAGGCTTTTATTAGTTTGGCTAGAATGGCTGATCTACAATTAGAATATCTGGCTGCAGCTGGCCTGAACAGACAGGAGCTTATCTGCACCTTGACAAAACTGGACGGAGCTTGATCAGACTGGCAAGACCTTGGCTGGAGCTAGATTGAATTAGTTGTTTGAACTGGTTTCTAGACCTTTTGCCCGACTGCCAGTTCCCCAACTTCCTTTTTGCCCAACCTCGTTGGACGGCTCGCCTAACCTCGTTGGATGGTTCCCCCAACCTCGTTGGAAGGTTTGCCCAACCTTGCTGGACAGTTCGCCCTACTTTCCTGTTTGATTTGCTCAACCCTTATCTGAAAAAATACATTTATTCCTCTCAATTTTTAAAACTTTGCTTTTATTTACACTCTTTTTTTATAAGAGCAATTTTATAAGAACACCAGCCTCAAAGTTGGCCAAAACTTAAGAACAAGCTAAGAACCGAAGCTGACCATTTTTGGCTCAATATGAAAATTTTATGAAATAACCATAAAACTTAGAAATAATTACTAAGCAAGCAGATTGGCAGCACAAAGATAATATCAGATGGTCAAGAGAGTCAAACTCTGCAACAATTAACAGGCAGGGCTTTTCCAATTTTCTCATTGAGCGCACTCAATTTTTATAAGTAAACTCATTTTATGAGTCTTTAGTATTAGGTAGTCTTAACAGGCAAATTGTTTGCTTTGTACTAACATGTTTGCCCTCTATGTAAGCCAACGGGCCTGCTGAAAACGGCAACTGATATCCTGTGCGTCCTAGACTGACATGAAAGGAAAAGGGCAGAAATTCTAGAATGTTTAAAGCAACTACAAGGGCTAACCTGTGTAATATAGTATTAGATGTATTAGGGGTGGTATTAGAACTTTGTCAGCAAATATTACTTAAGTTTCCCTATGAGTTCATTTAAGAGCTTACTGATACAAAGACAATATTTTGCAAATGGAAGCAAATTCGAAAGGTGGGGGTTATGAAAAATTGTGTTTTTTCCTCCTCAAGTCCTTTATTTCGAAAGATAGTAAAAAAGCAGTATTTTAATTAGGAATGGCAAGATTATGTACAAATATATATATGTATTTCAGCAGAGATTATTCAAGTTTCTAATGGAGTATATTTTAAAGCTATCTAATAAAACTAACTTAACAAATACGTTATTTTGAAAATGGAGAAGCAAATCAGAAAAGTGGGAGTTATGAAACTTTTTGTTTTTTCTCTTCCTTTAGATCTCAATTTAGTAAGACAGTTCAAAAACAGGTATTTTGATTAAGAATGACAAGATGAATGACGTTTCGCCCAACTGCCAGTTCGCCCAACCACCTTTTCACCCAACTCAAACCGTCTTGGGTGGCTGAAATGGAGGTTTGGCGAATCGGAGGATGGGCGAAACATTCTGTACCGTTTGGACTCGACTTGAGCTTGGTCAAAACTGGCCAAAGCTAAAGGAGGCAATTTAAGTCCCTCATGCAACCACTTACTGCTTGTTCCTATTTTAGTAACTACAAATCTCATTGTTTGCTTTGGCAAATAGCAAATGAGATAATGTGCTACACATTCAGATTGGGACAAAATAGGCCTGTTTTGGCTCTACTTTTGCTTTTCACCAATATTCCAGGTTAACAATAAAGGGGGTTAGTTGCCAAAATGGGGGCGAATGCATACCATCAAGCAAGGCATCAAGCTCCTCGTCTTCTGGACTGTTGCCCCCTTCTTTGCCTTCTTTCACTTCATCTTTGCAACATTCAGCCATTTTTCAGCACAACAACAACGTCACGCATGCTCAAGAATGCAGTAAGTGGGATCCTGCGTTAATCACAGTAATGACTCCGGCAGATGATTGAATCAAACAATGCCCGTGGGAAATTCGCTGTTGTGATTACTGTGCATTGGTGCATTTCTCCAAAATACAAGGAGTATTACAAAATTTTGCCAAAGTAGTAAAGTTAGATCTGAGGTTTATTTTATTGGTTTTCTTTCCTCCTGACAAGAGATGGTTTGGTTTCTTCGATCTCGAAGAAACTGCCTTGTCAAAGCTTTACAGGAAAATCGAGGAAAGGTAAAAACAAGATCAAGTTTTTGGCCACCTAGCTGGGCTGTGTTTTGCCCCTCTATTTCAAGACCTCTGTTTTGCTTTGGCTGTTTGCCTGCTTGTCAGTGAAGCCTTGGTATATCCTCTCTTATCTAGCTAGATTACTACGCTCTTTTTTTATAAGAATACTTAATTTTTTTCTGTAGAATTAGCCTTGGAATATTCTTAATTGTTTGCTATTTTGAGCCTTGGAATATTCTTAGATTATTCTTACGGCAGAAAACACTATGGATATAGCTTAGCGATAATTGTCATTATTGTCTTAAATGCCAAAAAGTTCAAAAAATTTTTCAATCAGTAGTATATCCTTTTATTTCCTGTAAAACAGAGCTCGACACTTGCATCAAGATTTGAGTGAGTGTATTTAAAACCATTTTACTGTAAAAAGCACATCAATTCAGAAGTAAAAAAACACTCGCTAAAATATTTTTCCCTAAGATCTGATAGCCTCACAATGTTCTTAAAATATTCTTAAATTACACCGATTTTGAGCCTAATTATTCTTATGAAATCTATTCTTATAAAAAAATTAGTGTACTAGTTTATATCCAGATACTAGCATTTGTAACTTAATAAAATCTTTGATAGAACAATTTTATCAGAACAAGAGCCTCAAATTTTGCCAAAACTTAAGAACAAACTTAGGCTGATGAATTTTAGGTCAATATAAGGACTTTACGAAATAACAATGAGACTGACAAATAATCACAAAACAAGCTGATTGACAGCACACAATATATCAGATGGTCAAGAGAGCCCAGATTTTAACTAATTAACACAACTGGTAGCAAAAACAGGCTTCCCAACCAATTGCCAATCAGTGGCTGTAGCGTTGAGTGTATTTCAAATTCTTAATCTATTTCTCTCATGTTATAAGAAACCAGGTAGCCTGGTTTTGCAGCATTCAGTATCTAAGTGGCGGGCCAGTACTGTAACAACTTGACCTCTCATTGTATGTTGAACCATTTTCTACAATCTTATAGATTTAGTTATAAGAAAGTTGAGGGTCCAAATGCCAAGTTGGCTTTCACACAAATCAAAATTTGTAATGATTTTTCAAAATCCTGTTTCTTCTCCAGAGCAACGCTTGAAATCGGATTGGTGCTCCTGCGTCAATAGCCTCGCATCTGCTACATATTCTCTTTGTGACAAAGGGCTTAGGAGAGTATTTCCAGCGATGAAGACTAAAATCACATAAATAATTAAGCGACAAGCGTTTTTTCCCAGGGACAATGTCAAGTGTCGTATTTTCGGCTTATTCCTAAGCTTAGGACCAAATCTGGCAACATTTCCATGAGGTTGGGAATATTTTCGAGTGGCGAAACATCTAAATGAAAAGACAACCAGTTCACCTACTTTAGAAACCTCTAGATGTTGAGGTCCCAAAACTTTCCCTTAAAAACCTTAAGCCTGAAATCTGGAGATTTGAGAAATTGCATATTCAAACAACGATGGTCTTCCTCTTGGTTACTGACAGGGGACTCTCGAAATTCATCAATTTTGGTTACCAACTGACCTTCGGATTGGTCCCCAAAATTTTAAAGGAACTAAACACATCGAAATGGAATCTTTAGGAATTTATAAGAGCTGGGAAATCGTGAGATTTTGATGTTCAACCATGACTCCTTGATATGTGACCTGAAATCGTTTGGAAGATCTGTGTTGTTTGGGTGTGTATGCTACTAACAGGACCGCCAAGAGGGGGGTAGCCGGGGCGGCTGCCCCTGGGCCCCTCCCCAAATAGGGACCTGGAAAAATGAAGCTTGGACTTTTTCAATAAATGCCGTTTTATTATCACAGCGCTGGGCCCGTTAACTGGCTGGAGAAAATTAAATTTTATTCCTGTCCGTTACACATCTCTAGTGATATCTCTCAATTCTGTTACATCTAATCTATTAGCCAAACATTTAATCCATTTGCCTCTTGAACAAAATCGTTGAATTCAAGCTTTCCAACATATTCCTAGCGAATGTTCTTCTCTGTGGATATTTTGCAGATTGCCAGTTACTATCTCTATAGCAAACATTGTTCCATATAGTAGTAAGCTCGAGCTCATCAAATGCTTTTTGCACATTACAATGCATTGTAAGAAAGATTTGACGCTATTCTAAGCAACAAGAGCGAGCTCTTCCGAGGAAATATAATTCAGTGATATGATAGATACTAAGAATTTTTAAATTTATACTAAAAAAGGCTAGGAAAGCGAATCTATAGACATAACTGTCTCGAAAGTTCAGTTATCCATATTAATAAAAAAAGCGTCTTATGTGTTTAAGATAAGGCATCATTTCATTGCAAGGTTGCAGTCATTTTAGTGAAAGGACAGGAGCGTGTCAAACATACATATGTAGAAAAAGAAATTAAAGGATTTTTAGCAATTTTGAGATCTTAGAAATGGCAAAATCTCAGAAGCTTCCGAGGGCTTCGCACTCTAGACCCCTACCAGGGCTCTGCCCTGGACCTGCTTGGGGGCTCTTAGCGCCCCCAGACCCCCAGGTATTTGACAATGACCTTTGGTTATTGCAGGTCTGTCTTCCATGCCCCTAAACCCACCAACCAAAAAGACAAAGGGCCTGTATCCAACAATTGCCCCGGGGCCCGGCCTCGCTCTTGGCAGCCCTGGCTACAAAACTACAGCTGGAAACAAAGTCCAGCCTTCAGTCAGTCCCACACATTTCCCGGGGGGGGGTACTTTACCTAGCTTTGGGTAGGGACGTGCAGCCCAAGAACCGATATATATATCAACATTTATACCAAATTTCTGAAAATTCATACCTACATTTATGCAGAAATTTTGAAAATGTACACCTATTTGGGCAGTATGTACAAAAGACCCAAAATATACTGAGTTCTACCAGGGCCCACATTACAGTCAGGGAGGGTGTATTCTCTAGAGAACACAGATTTTCAGACTTTTGAAACCGGCTGACTTCGCAGGTGGCGAAAATCAAAAACCAAAAGAATGGGAGTTGTAAAGACTTAATATGATTTTTCAAAATTTCCGAATGCATGATTGATTCATTCATTTATGACATGAAAACGAGAATCTCTGCGAGGCTTTCCAGCTCATTTTGTTCTGTCTGAAGTCTGCGAAAACAGAAGAGGCAGAACAAGATAAGAAAAGAATACGCCCTAAAAGTCAATCAATCAGTGAAATTCTTATTTCAATTCCTCTTTCTAACTTTTGCAGGTGACATCTTGTGGAGCAACAAAGCTTAGCGGTGATACTAAAGAAAAGCAGATGGAATTTTTCCAGGAAGCAGGGTGGTTGCTGTCAAAAGATAGAGATGCCATCCAGAAGGAATTCAAGTTCAAAAGCTTCAATCAAGCCTTTGCTTTCATGACAAGAATCGCGATGAGAGCCGAAAAGATGAATCACCACCCGGAGTGGTCCAACGTTTACAACAAAGTGAACATTACTCTTACCACGCATGCGTGCGATGGTCTTTCCGATAAAGACGTTGATCTGGCTAAATTTATTGACACTGTGGGGAAAGGGGCGTCTTCATAGTTCATTGCCAGGTTTGATATGAACCGTTTTAACAGGGCATTTCGCTCCTGGAAGGATATGAAATATGTATTGTATCTTTAGTAGTTAGTGGTAGGTGCGCTTGTCAATGGCCGCAGCAACCCGGGTGGCATATGTCAATCGCAGTAGCCGACGTTGAAAACAGTCCAACCATCTAGGGAAGTGCCTAACTTAACTGCGAATTTCTGAAATGATAATAATAATAATAAGTAAATCTGAAAAGTACAAGTAGTAATACAAAAATTAACGAAATTAGAAAAGTTAGATGTGAGGTTTAGTTGATTTGTTTTGTTTCTTCTTAACAAGAAATGCTTTAGTTTCTTCGGTTTCGAAGGAACTTGCTTGTGAAAGCTTTTCAGGAAAAGCGAGGGAATGTAAAAGAACGAATCAAGTTGGTAACCGCCTAGCTGGGCTGTGATTTGCCCCTCAATTTCAAGACCTCTGTTTTGCTTTGGCTGAAAATACATTTCAGGCTGAAAATAGTGAAATTTTTAAGAACTGCCAGCTTCGAATTAGATTTAATGATTCTTATAAAAAAAAAGTGTACTACAAGAGGAACATGCGAAAAGTAAGATACACGAAGGGTGCCTAAGAAGTTAAAAGAACAGCAAGCAAAGACAAATATGTGATCAATAGACCCAAGTGGCCACTTTTTTATCACCGTACTAGCTGTGTAGTAATTGGTAAACTTAGGCATACCATGTACGGTTACCCATTCGTATGCCCAAGTTTACAAATTGCTACACACTCACGACGAGTGTGCTGATAATCAGGAGGTCTCTCAGACAGAGAGTACTTATATTTCGCTAACAGTGGATGCACAGTACCATCCCGCCCCTTAGAAAATGACTTATAAGAAATGTCAGCCTGCCGAATAGTATCGTATCTATGTTTAAAGATAAGATTTTTCAGTTTGAATATTCCTAATGCTTCGGAAGATTATTCAATTGAAAAGATTTGAAATTTTAAGCAAATCAGTGACTGTCCCGTTGACTATATTTCAAATTCTTAACCTATTTCTCTTATGTAATAAGAAACCAGGTAGCCTGGTTTTGCAGCATTCATAATGGCGGGCCAGTACTGTAACGACTAGAGCACTCCTTGTATGTCAAACCATTTTCTACAATGTTATAGGTTTAGTTTTAAGAAAGTTGAGTGTCCAATTTCTCAGTTGGTGGAAATATGAGGTACCAAGTGTTTATTGGCTTGAATCCAGATTTTCTTATTTTTCTTTAACACAAATCAAAATTTGTAATGATTTTCAAAATCCTGTTTCTTCTCAAGAGCAAAGCTTGAAATCGGATTGGTGCTCCTGCGTCAATAGCCTCGCATCTGCTACATATTCTCTTTGTGACAAAGGGCCTAAGAGAGTATTTCCAGCGATGAAGACTTAAAGCACATAAATAATTAAGCGACAAGCGTTTTTCCCCAGGGACAATGACAAGTGCCATATTTTCGGCTTATTCCTAAGCCTAGGACCAAATCTGGCAACGTTTCCACGAGGTCGGCAAAATTTTCGAGTGGCGAAACATCTGAATGAGAAGACAACCGGCTTATTATTTGCACATTTAGTAGTTGTGCTTCTGTGCAGGCGCGGGTCCACCCTTCTAGTTTGGGGTGGGCCATTTACAGAACAGCTTAAAGAAGGCCCGGGGGCGAAGCCCCCGGAAAATATCTCTGAGCTACGCCCTTCTAACCTGCGTAAAACGCTTGCAACGCCCTTTCTGATTTCTTACACGAATTATAATTTAAATATTTTCCAAGAAAGTAACCTTCCTTTCAAATTATGAAATAAATCCTTACGAGTGGGTGCTACTTTGAAACTTTAGACGTCAAATGGCATCTTGGCTTAATCTCGAAGTAAAGGAGTAAGTTTCTATAGAAATGCCATGCAAAGACATCAAAGACAAATAAACTGAGCTTGTATTAACTTTCATTTCCGCATAATAACCTGGGTACCAGAGCGGGAAAGAGGGATATGCTAGATCCCAATCGAATGAGCCCATTTTCAATTTCGTCCAGCCCCACTCCCAAAACTCTAGTATCTAAGGTGGCCTTCAGGGCAAAATTGATAATGCTGTTCGTTCATGATTAGCTTCGAAGCGAAATTATCTTGGGAAAATAGATCATTAAGGGCTGCTGATATTTGTGGTTAATCTTCGGGGTTATACTTACAAGGTTTAGGTTTTGCTCAATTAATTTAGTTTCGAATTCATTTCCTTAAAAGCGTAATAGAGTATTTTGGTCTTATCCACATCGAGATGTCGTGAAATTCGAGAAAAGGCCCCTGTTTTCTGTCTGTTGACAACATTATTGTCCACTCTCTCGCACATATATTGTTTGCAAAACTATCTCCCTGTACACCACAGACAACTGCTTCTTGTATGGCAAAGCCAAACATATTTTAGTAATAAAAAGTTTTAGGCCACTCTTGATAAACCCTTGCCATAATCACTTTGTTCATCGAGTTTTGCTGTACTATGAATTATAAAGAAACAATCATCCGGTCACCTCTTTTCTTTTTTGTCTGTAGTGCAGCGCATTGATCCAAAAAATCAAGATGGTTTTTCGGTCGTCGGCCCTGATTCACTTCTTAACACATTCATTCATCAATTGAATTCTATTCATACATGAAACTCAATCAGCTTAATCATAAATTAGAAGATAAAATATATATCTCTTAGAAGAGAAACATGAAAGGAGACTCGCTCTCTGTTCTGTAACGTAAAGTTTCCTGCTCACGCAGCAATCAGACAAACTTTCTCTTCTATATCGCTCTATACTTTCGTACATTGAGCACTGTGATGCGGCGTTAGACAACGCAATCGCTACAGGGATATATAATATATAGCTACCTCAATTTATTTGACAAAGTAAATGTCAAAGTCTTTGTTAGACAAAGGTAGTGCGTGCTTAAGGCTGGTACTCACTTGACGATTATCACGATAACGATTAAATTTAATCGTTTTAATCGTTAGTGAGTACATGAAATTATCGCGTTATTCGTTCTAATCGTGATAATCGTATCACGATTATCGCGAAATGATATCAAAATTTTTTGATATCATTTCGTGATAATCGCGATCCCATGCGGTCAAGTCCTTTATTCAAAAATATTCGAGGAATTAGTCTGTGTACTAATAAAATGTACCTGGGGTACTAATATCCACTATAACCTACTTCTCTACGGCTGCTGCACGATTTTCATTGCCGATAGATTAGAACTAAAAAAATTGCTTAGAATTCCTCTATCCAGTACCTACAGGAATTGCTTAAGTTTTTGTCTTATTGAATACTGCCTTGCTTATAAAGCAGTTGCTTTTAAAAAATACGTTTATTCGGATTGCGTTTTGGAAGATATTGTACTTTTAAATCTTCTTTGATAAAACTAAATACCTCCAATTCGATGAAAAAAGCGATAGTGAAACTGACAGTCTTTCATTCACAGCTCTATTCGCTAGACGTTTTATTCTTAAAAAGATCCTTCACTCAGAACCTTTTTCTCTGCTGCTGGGCCTTTGTCCTCCCTCTTCTCTTTGCTAGTCGTTGTAAAATATGAACAACGCTCATCCGCAAGAAGTATTTTCCCTGAGTGAGGAGCCATTTTCCTTGTTTGAGGAGTCAAGTTGCGATAAACGCGATTGATAGTGAGTACATGATAACGCTAATCACCCAGATATTTGAAAAATTTATTCGCAGTAATCGTTATCGTGATAATCGTGATAATCGCCAAGTGAGTACCAGCCTTTACCAACACAAGAGGTAAGAGGATACTGAGAAAGCGTGCTATTGTGATAGCTAAGCAAGGTATAAAAGGCTATGAAGCAAAACTAAAGTTCTCAAGTCGATTGCTTTATCGTTGGACCGACAGCCCACCTCAACCCACCCAAAGTAGAAAATGGTTGATATTTATGTTGTATAACAATGATGTTTTTGCATCTATTTAAAGTATGAACCTTATGATAGTTTGTAGAATGCGTCTGTACAGCAATCTAGCTAAACTGACCATTATTTTCGTTTGAATGCAATTAATTTTGAAAATAAATTATTCACAATAACTTTAGCATGCAAATAAAAAGAAAATCCTAAAACCTATAATACTTTTCTACCTGGAGGTCAAGTTTTGAGTAGGGTTTGTGATTCTTCACTTGTGGGCCCAATGATGGTTTCTAAACCTTTTCTTGAAGAGTGGAATGGCTTCTGCATTTCTTATATCTGGGATTTCATTGCATTCTTTGGCGCCTATGTAGGAGAAGATTTTTCGCGTAATTTCTAACGTAGGTCTTCGCACCTGCAGGTCGTTTTGTCTTCGTGTTGCGTATTTTGAAATCTCAGACCTTTTTTGCAAACCATAACTGCCTGATCAAGCTTAATTGATTATTCGACATTTGGTGTTGCAGATGGGGTTGTGTCCTTTATTGGTGCAGACTTGATAAGGCTAATAGCTCTATCTTATAGTTTCTGCAGATTTAGACTAGGCGAGGAATGGGTGCTATCGTCACCCAACGAAGGAATTTATGAGACCAACATCATTTGGTAAATTTCAATAATTATGGAGTTAAGTTTCATATAGATGCCCCCATAATGTATTGCCATATCTAAGATGACTTTCTAACAATGCCCGGTATACCTGAAAAAATGTTGATTGGGGAAGTATGTATGTTCGCTTTCTGATTGAGTCAAGGCTACCCTTTAATTTTTATTTTACTATCTCATACTGTTGATTCGAAGACATGCTTTCATCAATAGTTAGACCTAGATATTTTGTTTTCCTAACTCACTTGATTTCCTCTTCTCCAATCATATGATTATCTACCTCATTGATGATCCTACCTAATTATTTGCTGTTTCCTGAGAATATTTATTCGCATTTCGTTACGTTCCGGCTAAACTCATTTAGCCAGTCCGTAATATATTAAAATTTGCTTTAAAATTCAACATCTCCTCCCTCCCTTAAAATTTTTGTGACCCCTCAGACTCACAATCCACAAAGCAGTAGCAAAAAAGCAACAAAGCACTTTACCTGATTGATGACTTTTTAAAACACTTGTGGACTGATTTTAGATGACAACTTCTTGTTCAAAAGCTCCTAGCTTATATTTTGACCATCACTCATATCCCAAGTCATAAATAATTTCCCCCTCAATTTATTATTGCTTATTGTTATAAAATATGGTGTCAGCAGAATTTCCTAAATGTCCATACCAAAATCATGCTTTTGTGAGCTGTCTGACACAACTTAGGGGAATTTTTGTTTAAGCCTAGGCCTCACAGCTTTGCGATTTTGCCGCCGTTTTGAATCGACCTGTACAATATTTTCAATAGACTAAGTTATTGTATTAAATAGGTCATTGTTTAGGTTTATCTCATTGTAACCCTGTGCTTTGTAAATTAGGTTTTTAAGTAAGTCCAGTCCCCAAATCATTGTAAGAACAGTTATTGATGAAGATTTTATCGAAACGTTTAAGACAAGCATTGTTTATTTTTGAATTTATCTATTAGAATTTTATAAACTTAGTTAGCTAGGCTCTCGTATTATTATTTCAATAGACTAATCTATGGGAAGATTAAATATCACTTGCCAGCTCCGGGCCTAGCAGGTGAAGTAATTTCGCCCATATAATTAGGCCCTTAGATTTTGAAACATCATGCATACCTCTTCGACATACCTCTTTACTTCTTTGACAACTGCATTTCCAAACAGAAAACATTTCATTTCATCAATTTCAGATCGTAAAAACGTCTTCATCCCATTCTGCGACGAATAGTTCAGAAAATGCTTTAAATGAAAGAGAAAATAAACCCTATTAAGATTTAGGTCCCTATGGGAGTTATCCAAGGTATCCAAGCTCATCAATAGTTTCCACAATTCCCAATTGATTTTCAGCACGAGCAATTCAAAGCAGTTTATTTGCAGATTATTTATTATCATTATCAGAGGGCAGATATTTGAATATTACAGACTGAACTGGTGGTGATTTTGATGTGTTGAAATGGAGTATGAGAAAACATGTTTTGTATTTTTTACAAATAGAACAGTTTTTGATCGGTACCAAACTTCAATATAACCAGAAATATCGGAAGCATAGCGGAAATATGGAAAGGTTTAAGTGCCCATGTTTTCGCTATGCTTTTTATTTTGTAAGCTTTATTTTCAAAAATATCATTCCTTAAAGACCTCTTTCAATGTCTACATTTTACGCCCTTCGGTTTCTTCGTTTACTGAACAATTGGCATTGAATTAATTGCGAAAAGGTGTAGCTTTGTATTGTAGTATTGCTTTTGAAACACGATCCACTCCAAGTACGACATGATCTGATCACATCTCCCACACTATTATCGGTGTTACTAGTGTTCTTAATAATAATAATAAAAATATATCTTTTTTAATGTTAGTCGTTACGTAGTACAGAGACTAATATAAACTAACATTGAGTAACTTAAAGTTACATCAAGTATGACCGCTCTCATGACAGGTTATTTTTGGCAAAAAGAGCAGCAACATACGTTTTCAAGAAACCAAGTTTTTGTCAGTGTTTTAAAATGATTTGCAGAGGGAGCTAACTTAACTTCATCTGGGAGTGAATTCCAGATTTTGGGCCAAAGATATTTCAAAGATTGGATCCCGTACTTCGTGGTATTTACTTTTGGGATATCTAAGGATTTTATTCCTCTGAGATCATACTTGGTATGCTTTTCTTCGAAAAGATTTTGCATAAATGGAGGGTTTAGCTTATTAAGAGTTTTGTAAACCTCTAATGCCAAGTTTCGAATCATGTTGATATGAATTGTAGTGTCTTCATCCTTTTTAAGAAGATCGTTATAATTTAATGAATAATCTGTATGGATTATGCGTAGGGCTCTTTCATTTATTTTTTCTATTTTATTTTTGCTCTTTTTATTGCAGAAAAGCCATACTTAAGGGCAGTAATTAAAATGACATAGGATAAAAGAGTTGACTAAAATACCTTTTTCTTTCTCTTCTAGGTAGTTTGTTAATCTTTTAAGTGCATTCAGTTGACGAGATGCTTTTTGGCAAATTAATTCTACATGTTTGTCAAAATTTAATTTATTATCAATTTGAATGCCTAATAGGTAAACTTCAGTTGTGGTTTCTATTTCAAAATTATCACTTATTGGAAATGATTTGGAATCTTTATTCTTATTTCCTATCTTAATTGCTTGAAATTTGTATGGATTTGCTGACATTCTATTATCATAAAACAGCTTGCACATTGAATCCATAAGCATTTAGCTTTGCAATAAGAAGATCCTTAGGTAGGCAGTCAAAAGCCTTTGAAAGATCCATCAAAACAGCTCCAACATGCCTTGATTTTTCAAGAGAATGCTTCCATTCTTCGATCAATCTTATCAAGGCATGCTGTGAAGAAAATCTTTTCCTATAAGCGCAGAGAAAAATAGATAGTTTAGGGTCGATAAAAGTATGCATCTGTATTTCAATAATTTTTTCAAATATTTTAGAAAAGGAAGTAAGTAAACTTATGGGTCTATAATTCTCTTTATCAAAAGGGTCCTTTTTTTTTAAAAATTGGTGTCACATTTGCCTTTTTCAGTAATTCTGGAAATGTCCCTTGCTCTAGGCATTTATTTATTATAGCGGTTAGGGGCAGTGATATATGTCTACATGCAATTTTTAAGAATTTGGCATTAATATGATCAAAGCCAGAAGCTTTACGAAGGTATAAATCCACAATCAATGTCCTTATTATTGATTCATTTATCTTTTCAAATTCAAACCTTTCGATGGATTTATTGTTATTCATTATCTTTAATATGCTAGGGTGTGATTTATAGTGTTGAACAATATCAGAAAGAATTTTGTTTTCCATACCATTATTACTTTGTGAACTATTTTCTCTAAGCCAATGATTGCCTACATTAACCAAGTAGTTGTTTAAAGTCTCAGAAATGTCCTTTGGCTCTGTGAACAATTCTCCATCCTCTATTAATGATATTTCAGTCTCACTTTTTGAATTCTTTCTGAAGAAAAAAGGTTTCAGTTTTTTCCAGAATGTTTTTGAATCCATTGTGCCATTTTCACAGATTTTACTGAAATATTCTCTTTTGGATTTCCTCCTTAGATTTGCACAATAGTTTCTCTGTTTTTTGATTTTCAACCAATTTTGATCAGTTTTGTTTTTATGAAAATTATTTTTTAACCTTGACCGTAGCATGATAGCTTTTCTATGAGCCTTATTTAATGGAATGTTGTTTGATCTTAAGACCTTTTGCTTTAACGGTGCATGTTTATCCAAAATATTGCAGAAAGTGTTTTGAAAATTGGAAAAAGATGCTTCTGCATCAAATTCTTCTTGACATGATTTGAAATCTGCAGCTTCTAAATCTGAACAACACTTTTCTTCATCAAAATGTTTCATGTTTCTATAGTGAATGATTTTTGGTTGCCCTTTTGGAAGTTTTGCTCTCCAGGATTTTGTAATCATTTTGTGAAAATCACTAAGTCCTGTTTCTAGTGTTGAACTGTTTTTAAAGAAGTGTTTTTGGTTTGTCAGTATGACATCTATCAGTGTAGGGCTAAAATTTGATTTATAGCACGTGGGGGATTTGATAAGATTTTTAAGAGAGTAAGTATCACATAATGTAGTAAGATGTTGATTATCAGGTTGATAATTCAAGTCTCCTATCACAATAATGTTATCATATAGACAACTTCCTTCATCAATAGGAAGAGCATTTATGTACATCTGATCTTCAGCATCTGGTGGTCTGTATGTAGCAAGTATAAGCCATTTTTCTTTTTACTATAATTCGTTTATTTCTTTTACGTTCATGCTATTTAGTATATCGTAGTTTAGTTTTATTTCCTTTTGCTGTTAGTATTGATAACGACGTTCCTTGCAAAGGTTTAGCAAGTTATGTTTATATAAATTGAATAAATTGAAATTGAATTGTAGTGCTATTCTGCATTTCAAAAAATCTAATTTGCCTGTCCAAAAATGTAAACATTGAAAGGGGTCCATAATTGCCCTAGAGGTGCGCATGTCTCAAAAAAAGTTCGCATTTTGTCTGTCTGAAGATATCAGTAATCTTGACCATGAAAGCATACGATTCCAATAAAACCTCTATTAACAACGGTCATCCCTCCGGCCCATCTGGTAGTACGGCCAAAGGGCCTGTTACACTCTTTTTCTTAACCATTTCAAGGTCAATATAAGAATTATACGGAATCACCACGAGACTGATAAATAATTACAAAACAAGCGAATAGACAGCACACAGATATATCAGATGGTCAAGAGAGTCCACATTTGAACCAATTAACACAACTGATAGCGTAAACAGGCTTCCAAATCATTATAAAGTAAGAACAGTTTAAGAACGTTTCAGCCTGAAAATAGATGAATAGTTAAGAACAGCACGCTTCAAATCAAATTTACTGGTTCTAATAAAGAAAAAAAAAGGGGAATGTGAACAAAATCATCGAAATGTCCGGCCACAAGGCGAGAGGGAGGTGAAGCTTACACAAGTTGAAATGCGAAACATCATTCCACCTTACAGGTTCATTAGGATGAAACAATGATTTGTATTGGAGGGGAGATCTCATCACGAGGGCTGAAAGGTGGGGTGATTCAGTCCATATCAACAGCCCCATAGTTTGGTGAAGTACAGAGAATAAATCGATAATAAAGGAACGAATGCTCAAACAAAAAGTGTAATATTTCTCGCCTTGTACGAGCATTGTATAAAGAATTATTTCAACTCCTTGGAACGATAGGAATGCTAGAAAAATCGGATATAATGCTACTCAAAGAAATCACATCAGCCTATTAACGCCCGTTTTTAAAGTGAATGCATCCTGTTTTTCATATATCTAACAGCAGGGAAAGTATCGAAGGTTAACTTGCAATGATTTCGATAAAATCGTTTCCTGAAACAAGACGGAAGTTTTGATATGATGTTAATTTTTTAAACCGATCATTGCAAGGCCTAACACACTGCTCCGTATTCGCTTCTCTCGGTTTTCGAAGGCAAATAAATAAACTAAAAAATATTTTTTTGAATTCTTATTTCTTGAAGAGAAGCAGGATTTGGAAAATCAATCGAGATAATTTGTGAGAATGAAAATGACCAGAGTAGGACTCGAACCCACGACCTCTAGATTTGATCTCTAGAACGCTACCACTGCGCTTTGATTCTTATTGATTCTTATTTCAAATGTGTTCGTTATCTATGAAAGAAATTGTTATCGATGTAGTCAATTTGTACATGTGAAATTTCAACAATCACAAAAGAGGATAAGGTATACGTTGTGATACTTTACGGTGCCTTCCAACATCTGAGGTGAAACAACGACGGGTAACAATAGGCTCACTGACCAATATTTTCTATTAACTATGGCCTCACAGACGACTCGAGTCACGGGTTACCATCATTGATTGGTGCGCAACTTGCTTTTACGATGGCATGGAATTGTACTAACTTGGTCTTGAAACTCAAAACTTTAGTCTTGGCAAAACTCTTTCGAGGTTATCTTGATTTTTCCAGCACAATTGGCAGTTAAACATCATGAGTTCTTTTAACATATCAAATATAATAGCGATGGATATCAACAGATAGTAAATTACTAACAAACCTACTATTGCAAACATTACTTGTAGGCCCAAATCACTATTCAGAAGATAATCAGAGGCATCTTTTATTGACAGTTTCAAACTTATTTCTAAAACCTCATCACTGCGACACTACCCTTGTCAAGGACCAGAAATTGTTACTATGAGCCAAAATGTTTTAAGGTTGATGACCCCTGATTAAAGAAAATTGTGAAAAGCTGAATTCACAGTAAAAAATTATGCCCATACTTTGGTAAACATTTCTGTTTATAGCAGCAACAGGCCTATTTCCCTTAAGAAGGCGAAGCCACATCATAGCATAGGAGATTAAGTGTTAAAGTTAGACCCATTTGCACTTTCCACTTGGGTCTACCATTCAACAGGGATTAAGCACAATTTTTTGGGTCTATTGATATTTTGGTTGTTCCCTTTTGGGCCTAAAAAAGTTAAGGTTTGTTAGAAGAATATACCGAAGTTTAATTAATTTCTGCTTATAAAATATATTCTTTCATGATTCACCACAAGAGTTCGTTGATGCAAGAATATGACGTAAGATATTGCTATTTTGTCTGTCACGAAACTGCTTTTAACATGGGTCTACCTCAAGCTCTATAAATTCTATGTCTACGAAAAGTTCATTTGGTGCTTCGTCTTTTGGGTCTGACTTAGACAACCCGTTAGCAGAGCAGGCAAATGTTTTTATTTAGTAAACAATGCCAGGCTCAAGTGAAAAGATGTAGTAGCTGCCAATGCTGATATATTTGTAAAATAATTTCGAGTCTCGGCAAAATTTCTAACCTCCCTTCTGTCATAGAGACTGGCCGAGCATCAGTGTTAAGAAAAATCGAACTCCCTTAACCTCTTTCGCTTCGAGTTTAGGCCGCTCAAGCTTACAATGAAAAAACAGAAACAGCTAATATTCCAAGAGCCCATCATAGACCTAGGCCCCCTTGTAACAAGAATGGTTACCTTCTCTCTCGACAGTCCTACCTTCTTTCGCTTGATAAAAAATTTGTAGCTTTACTGCCATTAATATTTCCACCAGGCCCCACATTACTCAGTTTGATTTCAAACTTCGTACAAGTCTCGAACGAACCAATCAAATTGGCGCAAAACAGTCACGTGAAAAATCTTTACGATCTATAACCAATCAAAACAAGCGAAAAAAGATGCATCTGGCCGTCGGAAGGGCCTATTCCTATACACCCCAACTATCTTGGCACCTAGGCCAAGGCAATAGCAGAGAAACACATTTCAAATCAAAATTAATTGAATTCGTGAAAGGAGAAAACATTCGTTGGAAGTCTCATCTTAGATGCTGCGACCACGGATAAATTGCGAATTGATTCTTAATGACTGCATGGATCATTCAGTCTGATTCTGTGCCTGGCACCAGATGGTCGCTCTGTATCCTGCTGTCTTCTAAGTCTTGAATACTCGAGTTCAAGCTTTCAGGAGAAAATTTTACATTTTGATTTAAGTTCTCTGCTGGCGTTTTTATCTCTGGCGATAAATCCATTTTTTCCTCTTCGGAATCTTTTTTCAGAGGGGAGACGGTGTCACCTTCCAGCTCTGGCTCTTCATCTGGGTCCTGGAAGAAAAATAGAAGTTCAACAATGTAGAGAAGAAAAACCTTCTTGCTGCGATTTATCTATAACTATGAAGCCCGGTCCAGACTAGCTCCATACTAGCAAAAAAGCTTTGCCAAAGTTAGAGGAAGTTTGTGGTGTCTGTCGACATTACCAAACCTTGACTAAATTTGACAAACTTTGACACATAAGTGCGAAAAACAAGCTTATTGTTTAATAAATTTCATCACGTACCTGACAACAGCCTGATATTTGATTAGATAGACTCTAGCAAACTCCGGAAGACTAGTTTGGCAAGAAAGTGCATGTTCAAATTTGTGCAAACTAGTTCGCCAAAGTTTTTCGACTTTTTTAACGAGCAATCACACTAACAAACTTACCAAACTTTTGTTTGCAAACTGAGGTTTGCTGGTGTGTACCGGGCTAAATGCAACTCTTATATTACTCATATTATTTACACACAAGTGTTTTATAATTTATCTAGATGAAAACCAGGGATCCTATATTTTGTAGACAGAAAGAGTTCGTTTTCGACTTAGGACTCTCAAAGTTATCTTATCGGTCAGCTCACTATATCGTGGGTGTTGATTGGTTTTCCTACACCATACCAATCATTCACCTCTTTTCTGATCGGCCTATTTTGATTCACATCTGAGTATAATAATCAGTCAGGTTTCTGTTTCGTTCTCTTTCTGGCGTATTACTCTGTTGAGTGTCAGACGAAAAGCTTAAGTAATCCATGTTTTCGCTTCACTATGCTTCCTTTTTTTCTGGCTTTTCTGAAGTTCTGTACCGAAGGAAGTTTTCAGTAAAAATAAACTTTAAAAGGCTAGAGCTTTTCTGATACATCTCAGGATTTTTTTCAGACAAACGATGAAATTCATGACAACTTTAAAAAACAGAAAGATGATTTCAAAATATAAAGATATATATTTGAAAAGGACTGGGGAGAATGAAACAATACTAAATAACAACCTCGACGAGCCATTTGACTCCCAATTAAAAATATTTTGTAAAATATCAAAAGAAACAATAATTACTGATTACTAAATAAAAATCAAAAGTAAAACTTACCGGTCAAAATTTTTTTAGCATCTACATGATTTACTTAACTAAAATCGATGTATTATGTATTCAAACGGATATTGTTTGAGTTAAAAATTTTAGTTCACTATCTTTTATTTTAAGTGGTCTAAGCTAGAAAAGCTTTGCTCTTCATTTCATCGTGTAGAATGCCATCAATTGTTTTTATCTAAACTTGTAACGATGTTTCTTCAGCTGATAAAATTGATTTAATGAATCCAGCGTCCAGAATTTACATGGAATATAAAACTCAACTCCATACTCTGGCTTGGTGGAAATTTACCTCAACCTAAATGGCCTTTACATGACAGATCTCGTCCCAGGCCGAGTTCACCTCGGATGGAGTTTCGACTCGACTGTCAGTCAATTTTCTTATTACGTTTACATGGGAAGAGGCGAGTTGAAACAAAACCAACCCGAGTTTAGTTTAACTCGCAATCTCTACTCAGGGCGAGATTTCAATTAGGGCTGCAACTGTAATTTAAACGCAATTTTTTCACCTAGGGTAAGCTGAGGTTCTCGAAAAGGAATATTTCAATGGACTGTGCGGTCTTCCCAGCGCCTAAAAGCATGTTGGAACCATTTATCAACTCGGGTAGAAAACAGCATGTAAACAGGAGCTAATTTAACAGACCCCGAGTTGAAGTAAACGAAAAGCTACAGCTACGAAACTGAAGTTTAACTTTACTTTGGTTCTGAAACCATAAGTTAAAGAGGCCCTCAATTACTGCAACGGCTCTCCCAAGAAATTAGCAATGTTGAATCCCTCTTACAATTCAAATCAAAAATAAAATAATGGAATGCCGAGGAATGTCTGTCCAAAACCTCGGGGTTTTATGATCTTGAAGAATATTTCATTAATTCTATTCAAATATTTCAATTCATTTTTGCAACGTTTTTATGCAACTTATTATGAATTTCAAGTGATAACTTTTTAACTTGCTTTTATCGAATCGAAACATGTTTAAACATCTTAATCTTTAGTTATTTTAGATAGTTGGCCTCAATTAGCGAGCTTAACTTTCAGCTACGTATTAGCCAACTTTAAAAAAATGATGATTATCATTATCACTATTATGAATTCGCCCTGAGTCGAACTCAGCCCAAGACGAGATCTGTAATGTTAAGGCCGCCTTAACTCCCAACTTCAGCTTAAAGGAGGTGGAGCCTTATCGCGTGAACACCTTAGGGTGCCTCCGCATTACTGACAATTTCACTCCACATTACAGTACATCCTCCATCTTAAGTGCTAAAGGTTCTCCCTATTGCTGCGCTGACATTACTTAGGGTGGATTTCGTGCTTCTTCATGCCCTGTAGCAAACCCAACGCACTGTTTAAATGGGATTTCCGTGACTGGTTAGAAAAGGCGAGCTGAATCCACCAGATGTTATAAATCCCCAAGACGCCATCCATTATCTATTCAAAGAAGGCGAGTTTACTTCATCTCCCCGATAGTTCTGCATTTTGATGACACAACTTCATTTCAGTACCCTAGGGAACGTCTGTGCAGTACAGTGGAGGATGTTCAGTAATATGGAGGATACCATCAGTTCACTGAAGGGATACAATTCAGTATCGTACTGCTGGTATCCCCTACCGTACCTATAGAGTGTATTCCGACCCCCAAACCATACTATCGGTACGCCCTGACTGCACCTTCTATAGCAGAGGAAAATACCAATTGATATTTTAGAAAGTTTACGGAGAATTATATTTTGAAATATTTTACTTGGATAAATGTAATATTATTTTTCTCGGGTGAATTTGATAATATTTTACTGGGATAAATTTGATAATATTTCACTAAGGAAAAATTTGAATTTTATTCTTGTGACCTGTCGAATGCTGAGGATCAAACAAAGAACAATTAGATTAAATACCTCGTCAAAAAATGCATCAGCTTTGGCAAACGTCAGCCTTGCACTCTGCGATCTCTCAAGAAAGTACCTGAAACAACAAATGACATCACTGTTTGAGCATATGACGGTGACAGCGAATAATGTCAGTGTTACAGCATATTACTGAAACAACAAATGACGTCAGTGTTACAGCATATAACTGAAACAACAAATAACGTCAGTGATATGGCATATAACTGAAACTACAAATAACGTCAGTGATACAGCGTATTACTGAAACAACAAATAACGTCAGTGATACAGCATATAACTGAAACAACAAATAACGTCAGTGTTACAGCATATAACTGTAAACTACAAATAACGTCAGTGTTACAGAATATAACTGTAAACTACAAATAACGTCAGTGATACAGCATATAACTGAAACAACAAATAACGTCAGTGTTACAGCATATAACTGTAAACTACAAATAACGTCAGTGACATGGCATATAACTGTAAACAACAAATAACGTCAGTGTTACAGAATATAACTGTAAACTACAAATAACGTCAGTGATACAGCATATAACTGAAACAACAAATAACGTCAGTGTTACAGCATATAACTGTAAACAACAAATAACGTCAGTGTTACAGAATATAACTGTAAACTACAAATAACGTCAGTGATACAGCATATAACTGAAACAACAAATAACGTCAGTGTTACAGCATATAACTGTAAACAACAAATAACGTCAGTGTTACAGAATATAACTGTAAACTACAAATAACGTCAGTGATACAGCGTATTACTGAAACAACAAATAACGTCAGTGATACAGCATATAACTGAAACAACAAATAACGTCAGTGTTACAGCATATAACTGTAAACTACAAATAACGTCAGTGACATGGCATATAACTGTAAACAACAAATAACGTCAGTGTTACAGAATATAACTGTAAACTACAAATAACGTCAGTGATACAGCATATAACTGAAACAACAAATAACGTCAGTGTTACAGCATATAACTGTAAACAACAAATAACGTCAGTGTTACAGAATATAACTGTAAACTACAAATAACGTCAGTGATACAGCGTATTACTGAAACAACAAATGACGTCAGTGTTACAGCATATAACTGAAACAACAAATGACGTCAGCGTTACAGCATATTACTGAAACAACAAATGACGTCAGCGTTACAGCATATTACTGAAACAACAAATAATGTCAGTGATATGGCATATAACTGAAACAATCAATAACGACAGTGTTAAGGCGAATCTCCACTAGCCGGAGAAAGTCCAGCGATTCTACTTTTATCGCTTTCAGACATGCGCAGTTTATGTCTGATAAAAACCCGGCCGAAAAAGTCGAGCGCTTCAAAGTCGAAACCACTCCTACTTTTTGCAGAATCGCCTTCTCGCGAAAAGTCGCAGCGGAAAATATCGAGTCGCGCGACTTTTCTCGCCTAGTGGAGATTCACCTTTACGACATATAACTGAAACAACAAATGACGTCAGTGTTACAGCATATAACTGAAACAACAAATGACGTCAGTGTTACAGCATATAACTGAAACAACAAATGACGTCAGTGTTACAGCATATAACTGAAACAACAAATGACGTCAGTGTATAGGCATATTACTAAACAGCAAACGACGAAAAAAGTGGAACATGCTGAAAAAATGTTGCAATTAATGTTGCATTCGTTTGACCGTCCACGTTGCATCGTTCAACATGTTTTGCAATAATAAGAACTTTTAAATGTTGCAAATTTTGCATACAATTTCTTTATACCGGGATCTCCTTGTATCGTCACGCTATTTCAATGTCACAATACTTTAAAATTGCAAACTTACCCATTAGATGTTTCATTTGATTGCGTCGGTGGCGACCAATTATTGTAGTTGTATGCTGATGGAGCACGCTGAAAAAATTCATCCAATTCAATTCCCAATCCAATTGAATTAATACACGATTGAATACCAATTCAGAAATATACCAAGCTCTAAATTTTGCAATTAAATCTTCTTAAGTGAACTCTATCAAATCAGAAAAAGGTATACCAAAGAAGATTTAATCGAAGCATAGTTCATTTTTGAATTGTTCTCTTGAAAGTTTATAAGCAAAGAAACTTCGGATCTCGTAATACACAATATTAAATATACAAACTAAAACAGACAAATTGTTCTTTGACTCCGATTCATTGAAGGCTGATCTCCGAAAGCCGAAATTTAGAAGATCTCCATGAAAATTTGTGATGACACATGCGCAGAGGATTATTTCATCACATCGAAAAGATTCGCATGACAAAAGTTGAAATTTTTCAACCTTCTGGGGATTTTATTCGTTAAGTATTAGCCTGAAAATTTAAGAGAAGAAAGCAGAAGAAGTGGAAATCAAAACATCTTTTTCGCCACAAATTTCTATGACGATCGTCACAAAGATCGTCTCGTAAACGTCGGCATTGAGACTTCTGAATAAGCTAGAACGTCAACGAAAACTATTATATTATTATTTATAACCTTAATTCATGAGGAAAAAGGGCTGTGACAGCAGTAACTAGTTTCTGTTTCGATTCCGTTTTTCTTTTTGATTGCATTCTGTTTTAAGAATTCGGCAGCTTTCTTAGGTTAGGAAAAACAAGCCCTTATTAAGGATTGCTTCTGGTGAGCGAATGGTTCAGAAATAGCTCTACAAACAAAAACCTTTCTGACTGAGTCATTAAGTAGCTGTACAGAACAAATACGATATCATATAATGCTGGGAGTTCAACAGTTGAAGCCAGAACTAGATTAAGATTTCAGGATACAAACGTGGCAGAAATGATTGGCGCTCCTGTGGAACAGGTGGTTTCAGGGCGGCTTAGACGAGATTATCCCTCTTAGCTCCTATTCTTTTTCATTTTCTTCAGAAAGAAATTTCGCTCGAAACTCGAACTCCTAAAAACGATTGAGCCACCACAGTCTTCCCAACTCACCTGCCATCCAACTTCCTGTTCTTAAGGCGCACACACTCGAGCCATTCGATATGCTACACATAGGTTCAAATGTATTGGGACACCTAGCAACAAAATGGCTGCCAAAACTGTAAACAACTGCAAGGCCATAGTTTTATTTTTGCAATTTACTTGAGTTTGACACAGTTGAAAAGGAAAATATCATCAAAAATATCAAAACAATGGGTGTATGAATGTAATGATATCACATTTGACTACATAATGTTATTCTATCATTCTATTTGAGAAAAATATATAGCAAAAAGGCAGACTAGCAAAAAGAAGACCTTTTCCTATGGTTTTATCAAGGCATGCTTCTAAGTTTCATATATCTTAGAATATTTCAGAGTTTGAAGGGTAGATTAAATCTTGAAAGTTCTTTACTTTGACCCATGTTTGAGTTACTCAATCAAAGAAACCACAGGGAAAAGTTTTTATTTCAGGTGCAGCTTCAATGAAAAGCTCAGCAAAGTCTTCCTTAGTTTGAAGCACATAGAAACTTTTCCTAAACATCTCAAATATGAGAAGAGCTTTAGGAGAAAAATCGCAGCATTTCTAAACAAGAAAAATCTACCTTTTGGAACTTTATTTTATGAACAATACATGCTCCATAATGGATTTGCGCAAGATAATTTTAGTTTTGCAATGTATCGAGACAATTATTAAGGCTTCATCCTTGCCAGTGTTTTATCAGCAGCAAAGTTTATATTTCAAAGCAATTCGTTTGAGTGAAATATTCGTTAGTTTCACTTTCCAAATCAAAACATTCAACTTACCAGGAGTCTATTCAGCCGTAATTCACTGAATTTACTTCAAGATCACCAGTTAATTATCAATTTTTGTGTGAATGTTTATTTTTACAACATTTTAGTTGCTCACTCTGTTTTCTTTTCCTTGCCCAAACACTTTTTAAAACCGTTTAAATCTATGAAATTTTGATTTCAAACTATGGCGTGAGCGAGTGTTTTCAATTTGGCACCAGAACCTCGCTTACGCATCACAGGAACAGATCGCAAGACGCAAATGAAAATTTAGGCCTAAGTGGATTGTCAAGGAAGAGACGCCATTTTGTTGCTAGGTGTCCCAATACATTTTGAACCTATGTGTATAATTCAATTCAACCACCCTTGGAAATTTCCCATGAGTTCGCATATCTAAAGTGGGGGTCGCGGCTGGGCCTAACTCTCTGCTCACCAGAAAACTCGTTCGTTACTTCCTCGAGATTTCTTGAGAAAGAGCAAGAAAATTAAAAACACATCATTTCCTTTCCCCTTTCACACTAAAAAGTGAAACTTTTGCAGAGATTCGGTGTCTCGTGCCTGTCCACAGCAAGTTGTTCAAAATTTGATAAGTTAGGGGGTGTTGGTAAGTTAGGGGGTGTTGGTAAGTTAGGGGGAGTTGTTAAGTTAGGGGTGTTGGTAAGTTAGGGGGAGTTGTTAAGTTAGGGGGAGTTGTTAAGTTGGGGGTGTTGGTAAGTTAGGGGGAGTTGGTAAATTAGGGGTGTTGGTAAGTTAGGGGGTGTTGGTAAGTTAGGGGGAGTTGGTAAGTTAGGGGTGTTGGTAAGTTAGGGGGAGTTGTTAAGTTAGGGGGAGTTGTTAAGTTAGGGGGTGTTGGTAAGTTAGGGGGTGTTGGTAAATTAGAGGGAGTTGGTAAGTTAAGGGGTGTTGGTAAGTTAGAGGGTGTTGGTAAATTAGAGGGAGTTGGTAAGTTAGGGGGTGTTGGTAAGTTAGAGGGTGTTGGTAAATTAGAGGGAGTTGGTAAGTTAGGGGTTGTTGGTAAGTTAGGGGGAGTTGGTAAGTTAGGGGGAGTTGTTAAGTTAGGGGTGTTGGTAAGTTAGGGGGAGTTGGTAAATTAGGGGTGTTGGTAAGTTAGGGGGTGTTGGTAAGTTAGGGGGAGTTGGTAAGTTAGGGGGTGTTGGTAAGTTAGGGGGAGTTGTTAAGTTAGGGGGAGTTGTTAAGTTAGGGGGTGTTGGTAAGTTAGGGGGTGTTGGTAAATTAGAGGGAGTTGGTAAGTTAAGGGGTGTTGGTAAGTTAGAGGGTGTTGGTAAATTAGAGGGAGTTGGTAAGTTAGGGGGTTTTGGTAAGTTAGAGGGTGTTGGTAAATTAGAGGGAGTTGGTAAGTTAGGGGTTGTTGGTAAGTTAGGGGGAGTTGGTAAGTTAGGGGGAGTTGGTAAGTTAGGGGGAGTTGGTAAGTTAGGGGTGTTGGTAAGTTAGGGGCAGTTGTTAAGTTAGGGGGTGTTGGTAAGTTGGGGTGTTGGTAAGTTAGGGGAGTTGGTAAGTTAGGGGGTGTGGTAAGTTAGGGGAGTTGGTAAGTTAGGGGGTGTTGGTAAGTTAAGGGGAGTTGGTAAGTTAGGGGGTGTTGGTAAGTTAGGGGTGTTGGTAAGTTAGGGGATGTTGGTAAGTTAGGGGGTGTGGTAAGTTAGGGGGTGTGGTAAGTTAGGGGGTGTTGGTAAGTTAGGGGGTGTTGGTAAGTTAGGGGTGTTGGTAAGTTAGGGGATGTTGGTAAGTTAGGGGGTGTGGTAAGTTAGGGGGTGTGGTAAGTTAGGGGGTGTTGGTAAGTTAGGGGGTGTTGGTAAGTTAGGGGCAGTTGTTAAGTTAGGGGGTGTTGGTAAGTTGGGGTGTTGGTAAGTTAGGGGAGTTGGTAAGTTAGGGGGTGTGGTAAGTTAGGGGAGTTGGTAAGTTAGGGGGTGTTGGTAAGTTAGGGGTGTTGGTAAGTTAGGGGCAGTTGTTAAGTTAGGGGCTGTTGGTAAGTTAGGGGGTGTTGGTAAGTTAGGGGTGTTGGTAAGTTAGGGGATGTTGGTAAGTTAGGGTGAGTTGGTAAGTTAGGGGAGTTGGTAAGTTAGGGGGTGTGGTAAGTTAGGGGAGTTGGTAAGTTAGGGGTGTTGGTAAGTTAGGGGGTGTTGGTAAGTTAGGGGGAGTTGGTAAGTTAGGGGGTGTTGGTAAGTTAGGGGTGTTGGTAAGTTAGGGGTGTTGGTAAGTTAGGGTGAGTTGGTAAGTTAGGGGGTGTGGTAAGTTAGGGGGTGTGGTAAGTTAGGGGGTGTTGGTAAGTTAGGGGGTGTTGGTAAGTTAGGGGCAGTTGTTAAGTTAGGGGGTGTTGGTAAGTTGGGGTGTTGGTAAGTTAGGGGGTGTTGG
Source organism: Pelagia noctiluca (assembly GCA_963924455.1). Classification (NCBI taxonomy): domain Eukaryota; kingdom Metazoa; phylum Cnidaria; class Scyphozoa; order Semaeostomeae; family Pelagiidae; genus Pelagia; species Pelagia noctiluca. Next base: position 14,772,640 of record OZ004325.1, read on the forward strand.
TAAGTTAGGGGGAGTTGGTAAGTTAGGGGGAGTTGGTAAGTTAGGGGGAGTTGGTAAGTTAGGGGTGTTGGTAAGTTAGGGGCAGTTGTTAAGTTAGGGGGTGTTGGTAAGTTGGGGTGTTGGTAAGTTAGGGGAGTTGGTAAGTTAGGGGGTGTGGTAAGTTAGGGGAGTTGGTAAGTTAGGGGGTGTTGGTAGGTTAGGGGGAGTTGGTAAGTTAGGGGGTGTTGGTAAGTTAGGGGTGTTGGTAAGTTAGGGGATGTTGGTAAGTTAGGGTGAGTTGGTAAGTTAGGGGAGTTGGTAAGTTAAGGGGTGTGGTAAGTTAGGGGAGTTGGTAAGTTAGGGGGTGTTGGTAAGTTAGGGGGTGTGGTAAGTTAGGGGAGTTGGTAAGTTAGGGGGTGTTGGTAAGTTAGGGGGAGTTGGTAAGTTAGGGGGTGTTGGTAAGTTAGGGGTGTTGGTAAGTTAGGGGTGTTGGTAAGTTAGGGTGAGTTGGTAAGTTAGGGGGTGTGGTAAGTTAGGGGGTGTGGTAAGTTAGGGGGTGTTGGTAAGTTAGGGGTGTTGGTAAGTTAGGGGCAGTTGTTAAGTTAGGGGCTGTTGGTAAGTTAGAGGGAGTTGGTAAGTTAGGGGTGTTGGTAAGTTAGGGTGAGTTGGTAAATTAGAGGGAGTTGGTAAGTTAGGGGTGTTGGTAAGTTAGGGGCAGTTGTTAAGTTAGGGGGTGTTGGTAAGTTGGGGTGTTGGTAAGTTAGGGGAGTTGTTAAGTTAGGGGGTGTTGGTAAGTTGGGGTGTTGGTAAGTTAGGGGAGTTGGTAAGTTAGGGGGTGTTGGTAAGTTGGGAAAACCACGACACTAATCGAACCGTAGGTCCCATCACAAGATTATAAGAATTAAACAAGAGCATCCACCATACTCCAGCAAAACCAGATTTAAGCATAACCAACCTACCGGGCATAACCAGACCTGTTACCAAACGATACTGTCTGTATGATGAAAGGGGGGTCTGCGATAATATCAATAATGAAAATCCAACACATACCCTTTCGAGCTCATCACCAAGCCATTGAACAGCAGACTTCCATCTGTGCTTCAGGTCGTCGTTTGAACGTACCATCAACACTGCACTCTCACAGCTAAAACAAAACAATAAATTTCAACTTCATTGTATCTATATTTACTTCAACAGAGGGGGGGACCTGCTACCAAGGCCCCGTTCAAACTTATCAATTTTTCATTTTTACTCCAAAACAGACAATGCGGAAATAAATCAGTACTGTGGAGGGAAACCACGAGCCCTTCAGGTATCATCTTCACATCACAGTACTGATGATAAGGGTTAAAACCTTGGCCAAACCGAGAAATCTTTCGTGCAACATGCTGTGGGAAAATTTCATTTTTCCTGATTTCAAGGCCACTTATTTGGATTTTCACCATTTTAGGGGATGATCTAGGATTTTTAGACCTTTTTCGGGTGTCTTCAGATTTTTAGAGATTTCTATTCAAAACAAGAGTGTACAAAACAAAATCGAAATGAAGGCCATGCGATCATCGCAATATTAAGGATGAGAGCACCGAAAATCAATAATTCATAACGCGAGCATCTGGCAAAAAGAACGTAGGGTTTAGAACCGGTTGCACTGCTCTCCTGTAGTAGTCAACGAGCGAACAGTCAGCTAGTAATTAGTAACAAAACTGCGAGAAGAGAGTTTACATGTACAATTTCATCCCGAGCGAAAGTTAGACCGAGGGAAGTCTACAAAAGCAAATTACAGACAGAACACACAGCAAAGGATACGCGAAGGCCGCAACATCACGCCGAAGAACAACGTTCGTGAGTAACAATACTTTTAAAGCTTGACGAAGATATAAAACACACGCAAAGATTCGCAAACAGTAAAAAGAGCAGCAAAATCCAAGTTTGACGAAATCCGCGACAGCAAGAGTTAAAGTCACACACGTTGCAAATACAGAGTGCTGCTGAGAACAACTACTAACTATTACAAACATGCTTTTCAACCTGAAGCTCAGCAAGCTCCTGAAGATATTCAGAAAATCCAGCAGCAAATCCAAAGGAACAACGGAAATATACTTCTCTCAAGACTTTTCGAACTTGTTGCCTATCAAGCTACCCGGGTACAGCTATCGAAAAATGCGAAGAGGAGGTATTTGCACGGACAACGTGAAGGAGTATTATCGTGTCTGGTACGAGTCATCTAAGTGTCAATGTTGATAGAAGTAAATTTTTATGCCAGTAAAATCAAGTATTTTAGTGGGGTTAAAACTAGCCCGGGCGTCGGCGTTATTTGTATCCTTGATTTCTTTGGGTGATTGATAGTCGCAATCTGTATGGTTTTAGCACATTTGCATTATTGGAAATCTGATATTCTGTTTGCTATTGTGTTGATCGTGATCGATTGCTGCTATTTGCATGGTCTTAGGCTAATTACTTGTTGTGCAATCCGCATGTCTGTTGTTTACCTATCATGTGATGTCGGCATCGCTGTTGTTGCCTAGTATAACGGTTTGCGTATAACTAGGGTTTATTTCTAGGATTCTAGTCATTCAAGTTTTGCAAGCGTTGTTCGTAGGTTAAAATATTTTCTCCCCCCCCACCCTGTCCCTCTTTCTATTGGTTGTTTGAGTTTATGATTTGTTCAGTATTTTCTTCTTTCTGGCAGTCTTTCTGTCGGACAGGTGCATTGGCCGGAAATTTGGCTATTTCGGATTCAATCGCCGACCGTAACAAGCTGTAGTGTAGTCGCAGGCAAAACCGGGCCAATGCATCGCACGCCCAATTTTTCCTGCAATTTTACTAGTTAGATTTAGTTATTTAATTAAGACTGATTAATTACATTATAATTAATAAGATTTTATCCTAGGATTTAATTCGTGTTAGGGTTGGTTATTGTCCGGGATAAGTTTTAAAGGAGCTTTTATAACGCTAAATGATTCGATACATCCTACCCCACATATAGAAAACAGCAGCCAGCTAGTTCGAATTCAGTTTTGAGCCTTTATAGTAGGTTTGCCCCTAATGGAGAGACATGAGAAGGCATGTCAAAAAGTCATGTCAAAAGTTCTGAGGTTTTGGGTGAGGGCATGCTAAGGAGAAGACAGCATCCTCTTGCTCCTGTTCCACAATTTCGTTTGCTATATGCAGGAATACACGCTTTTCTTCATAAGACAGTCTCAAATGATACCATCACCCAAACGTTCTAAATAATTGACTAAATTAAATTTTCCTAAACTAAAATTAAATTTTCCTTATCCTTATAATGATTTGAAAGCCTGTATTTGCCAACAGTTGCGTCAACTGTTGCAAATTTTAACTCTCTAGACCTAAGTGCTGCTTGATTTGTAATGACTTGTCAGTCTCATCAATATTTTGTAAAATTCCTATATTGAGCTATAAATGGCAGCCAAAGTTTGAACTTACCTTGTTCTTAGATTTTGGAAAGGCTCATATTCTTATAAAATCGTTCTTTTAAAAAGGGTGTCAATTCATCGTCCAAATTTTCCAAAATATGCTTTCAAAATATCAAGCCGTTTAGAAGGAGAAAGCAAAGATCCAACCTCGACCTCATAGAAAATTCTAAATTGCCGGTCAAATATAACGCTTTTCCAGGACACACCGTATCGCTTGTGCTAAAAATGTCTTAGCTGAGTAGTTGAAGAAGATTTTAACAACATGTATATATATTTATAAATTTTTTAACATCAGTTTCTAATCAAGAGTAAAATAAAGTAACTAAATACGAATATTTGTATCAAAAACCAGCCAGAGTATATTTCAGTTTCTTTATTCCAGTTTTGTTCTTAAGTCACTTAGGCTCTTGAGGTTCTTGAAGGGGGCACTGATCCCGATTCCCAGGGCTGAAATAATCAAAGCTCCCCACCCCCATGAGGAATATAGCAGGTTATTTTTAAATCCAGACCCAAGAAGACCAAACCCATTTTCAGTATTGTGGAGGGATACCATCAGTACTGTATTAACTCTACAGTACTGATACTCTCTCACACAGTATTGATGGTACCCCCAAAGTACTGATACCCCCATGCAATGGTGGGTGATATGCCCCCAGGGCTATTAAGGTCTTTCACTTCGTGGAATAAGTGGAAAAGTTAGAAACGAACGGAATCTTCTAGCGGTGTAATGCAACTTTTTATTCAACAATTTTCAGGGTGATGGCTTGTTTGGGTCGTTTCACTGGTTGAGGGTCATGCTGGCTAGTTTTTAGTCGATGGGACAGGTTTAGGGTCATGTTGGTTGGTTTAGAGTCATTTTGACTAGTTTAGGGTTATTTTGTATTATGTAGGGTAGTTTTGACGGATTTAGGGTAATTTTGATGGATTTAGGGTAGTTTTGATGGATTTAGGGTTGTTTAAACAGATTGAAGTTAGTTTTCACAGATTTAGAGTTGTTTTCATAGACTTAGGATTGTTTTGATAGATTTAGGGTAATTTTGACGGATTTAGGGTAGTTTTGATGGATTTAGGGTTGCTTAAACAGATTGAAGGTAGTTTTCACAGATTTAGAGTTGTTTTCATAGATTTAGGATTGTTTTGACAGATTTAGAGTAATTTTGATGAATTTAGGGTAGTTTTGATGGATTTATTGTTGCTTAAACAGATTGAAGGTAGTTTTCACAGATTTAGAGTTGTTTTGATAGATTTAGGGTAGTTTTGACAGATTTAGGGTAGTTTTGACTGATTTAAGGTAGTTTTGATGGATTTAGGGTTGCTTAAATAGACTTATGGTAGTTTTAGTAGGTTGGTTTAGAGTCAATTTGACTAGTTTAGGGTTATTTTGACAAATAAAGGGTATCTTGGTTTGTCTAGGGTTGTTTTGACAGGTTAACAACAGTTTTAACAGATTTAGACCCCGTTTACACTAGAACAGATCCACTTGCTAGCGTTTACAATATAACGGATTCATTTCAGATCGCGTTAACACTGGAACGGATCCACAGCCAGGTCCAGCCCCGTTTTCAGCACTTTGACCCGAATCTAATTACAAAACAGAGCGAAATTTGCCTCGACTTCGATCCGTACCCGTTTGGAAACGGTTCTAACTGCTTACACTAGACCTAAACAAGCACGGATTCAAATGAGTACACCTTGGAAAGCGATCCCAAATTGGTCCAGATAGCAGACCTAAATGGGTAAGGATCCACAGGTTTAGTGTAAACAGGAGGCCTATCTGTGCTAGTTTTGGGACAGATCCATTTGGATACGAGCTAGGGTCTTAGGGTAGCATTGATAGATTTAGGGTTATTTTAACAGATTTAGGGCAGTTTGACAGGTTCAGGGTCCTGTTGGTTGGTTTAGAGTTGCTAGGGTGATTACACGTTTTAGCCCGTGCGCTTTTTTACCTAATGACGTTACTTGCTGGGTTTAGCGTGGGATTTAACTATGAGTTTTGATTGAGCTGACGACAGTTCAACAACGGCGTATTAAGCGAAACCCCCTTGTGACTGTTCAGTGCTTAGTAACTGGTAAGCTGTGCGATTTCTACGACTCGATTCATGCGCAAATGAGAATTCGAAGCAGGGTCGTGCTGGTGAGCAGGAAATGATATATTGAAAAAGCGTATGTATTGGACACTTCATCTTGGTATAAAGAGAAGAACAGAACCCTAACAGTCTGTAGCAGACAGTAGAATAAAACAACTTAATCTAAGGCATGCTGGCACATTTTAATCACGTGCAACCGTGACAGAATCGATGCAGATTCAACATGAGGGCGTTATCTATTCAAATAAGCAGTGGCTAGGCGATTCGCATTGCTGAAGTTACGAAACCAAGCTGCTAAATGGTGACGAACGGCAGCTATGTTGCACCTGCCCTTATTCAAAATTCAAGTTGCCAACTATGGCTGATATCATCAAACGAGAGCTTTGCAAATCTTTGAATGTTCTCACACTTAGGTTTCTCTCTGGAATTTCTGTGAAGAATTTTTCTCCAGACACTGCTAAATTGAGAAACTCAGAGACTGACTTACGCGTCCCTCTTTTTGAAACAGCTAATTGGAAAAAATCAACTCATATTTATGGCGCACGATTCCCGTGACAATTCTCTCTGAGGTTTTATGGCATATCAATTAGTTTCTCTGGCCTTTTAGTTTTCATGGTAATCTAGTTTTTATGGCCTTTTGGTTTTTATGGCCTTTTAGTTTTCATGGTAATCCAGTTTCTATGGTCTTTTAGTTTCTATGGTCTATTAGTTTCTCTGGCCTTTTAGTTTTCATGGTAATCTAGTTTTTATGGTCTTTCAGTTTTTAGCCTTTTAGTTTTTATGGCCTTTTAGTATTTATGGTATTTTAGTTTTTATGTTTTTACGCTGATTTAGTTTTTATGTTGATTCACTTTTGTATGTTTACCAGTGCAAGTCCATTAATCACCATGAAAACTAAAAGGCCGTAGAAACTAAAAGACCATGTAAACTAATAAATATGCTATAAAAACTCAAAGCCAAATTTTGACGGCAATGGCGAGCCATATCCTTGTAGAATATTTTCTCTGTAAATCGATTATTTATCTTTATTCTACTTAAACTTTATTATTCGAAATTGTAATTGAAAATCGGCATTCGTTGACGTAGTTACCGTGTTCAAAGAATATAAAAGAAAAATGAAAAAATGGGACACAACAACATGGACAGGGCATATAGTCTAGCAAACTAACAAACACGCTAATATTTGGTTTTAAGGCTGATTCTAATCGATAGATTACACCATGAACTTTCGAAATTCACCGCATACCTTTCTGAAAAACTTTTTGTTCTCACGTGATCGATGACGTAATATTGATTACTTGTTACTGGAATGAGTTCACGAAATTAAAATTGCATTTTTAGAACCAGCTCAAACAGTCCTATCGAATGATGCATAATTCTATAATTTTTGATGATGTCAGCATTTTGGTCGATGACGTCATCATTTCTTGCTACTATTTTTCCTTTCATTTTCGAATGTAAATACTGCATTGTAGCGTGATATCGTAACATAATAATAATTATGGGCAGATTCCATCAACTTCGAGAACGACAACGTCTGTTCTCAAAGCGACATTCTTGTGCTCAGTACCCCGACTGGCTTGTTGATGCAGGAACAATCGCTCCAGGTTCAGTTGATAAAGCGCTCGGTGGTAAGCATTACTACAGATGCATGCGTGTTTTGAAAGAGTCATTCGATGCACTAGTTCAATACCGTAAGAAGCAGCTGTATGAAAACTACACAACCATTCCTGAAGAGTAAGAGTTGCTCACAAATTTGCAAAATTTAAGAGGACATCCTTCGCCCGAAACGCTCATCACTATACTATGTCAACATCAAGTGCCTTTGAGTAACTCTTCCAACTCATTACCAGTACAAATAGTCCCTAGCAAAGCACGACAGTTGCATATCTCCGTGATATTTCATCCCTACAGGCAATGGTCTCTGCAGTTCGTCAAAGCGACTTTGAGCGACATCTGCAGGCGGAGCGTGCCATGTTAAAACAGGTTTTTGCATTCGACCATCAAAACTGTGCTCGCTATATGACATGTCAACATCGATACAGCTAATAAATGGGTGAAAAATGTTCACATCCACAAAAAGCTTCGGGTTGCAATGCGAAACAAGCTCAACTTGCACAGCAGCTCTACGCATAAAGAGTTAACAGACAGTGGGAAAGCAAAGGACAATGCTAATGTTACGTCACTACAGAAGAAGCTGTATTCGTATAATACTGATCCCTTCCGAATGGCCCTGCCAAAACGATATACACTGGACAAGAGAGCGACAAAGAGATCGTTAATTCTGTTTTGAGCGCACCTGACATTGGGAACGAGAACGAGAAGTATAAAGAGTTTGTAGCACAACGTCTTGTCAGCAAAGAAAAAAGCATTTTTGAGCCAATTAACGGCTGAATATTAAAATGGGAATAGAGAAAGCAAAGAAAACTCCGAAAGCAATTTCCATTCTCAAAGAGGATAGATAAGCTTTCGGACTTCTTGTGACGAAGACGACATCCCTTGAAGAGGCTTCTTCTTTCCCGATCACAACTTCCGTTGAGCATTTTGACTCCGGATGGTCCTTAAAGGCAGTCAGAGAAACCAAGTTTTCGTAATTACTTGATCAATGAATCAGAAGCCACCTTGAGTACCCTTCCTGTCAATGCACGGTGGATTATTGACGGCATGGCTTCCTTCCGCTCAGTTAAGCCAAAGGAAACCTATCATTGCTGGCTCATCAGTGTTCTCCTTGCAGCAACGCCACATAAAGATACCTAGGCAAAGCAGACTGAAATAGTCAACGACACGTATCTTACACTGAGCACTAAATCATCAACAAGAATTAAAAGGGGAGATATTTCTCGCAGAGTTCACCTCGAGAGCGTAGACCAAAAAATGTTGCAAGGGAAAGATTGGGCTCAGTTCTTCAGCAACAATCACAACAAAGAAGACCTTATTTGGCTTGTCAGCTCCTTTTTCAAAAGCGATGAGGGTAGAAAGTTATTAAAGATTCCACTTGTCATTTCTTGCAAAGAAGACACGTGGAAGATACGGAAAGATGGAGTTGAGAGGATGCCAAATTGCCACCACGAAGAAGCAGATACCAGACTTGTTCTGCCTGCTGCCGGTGAAGAGTCTCCCGCTGTAATTGTCGCAAAAGACACGGATGTGATCGTTTTACTGATCTACGGAAAGGCACAGATGTCCACAGAAAAATCTTGGTTTACAGAAACATACTGGAAAAGTTTGGTCTTGATGTCTGTACAGCTCTCCCTCAAATACATGCCTTGACGGGTTGCGATGTAATTTAATGTGGGAAAAGTGAAAGTCTTGAAAAAAGTCATCAAAGATGCGAGCAGCCTTGCACTAATTCGCAATTTAGGCGCAGAGGAAGTTTTAACTGATTATTCAATAGCGAATTCCCGAAGATTTTTTCAAACAGTAATGTACGATGGAGGTAAAAATGAGAGATACGTTGAGACGCGAGTGAAACAATATTCGAAGATGAAGGTGAAATCATCAGCGCCCCAATTACCAGATCCAAACTCTGCGTGTCAAGAAATAAAGCGTGTTCATTTACACTGCTATATTTGGCTGAATAGCTTTGAAGTATTCGATAGCAACTTTGGATATATCTCGAACTTCAACAATAGAGCAGATGGCTTTGAAGCAGATGAAGAAATCGAAAAAGATGAAGGAGAGCCACCCCGCAAAAGGAAGACAACGAAGAAACGTTCTTCAGAAGTATTAAGACAGATTGACAGCGAAATGGAGTATGAAGAGTGTAGTGATGAAGTGCGTTTCGAAAAAGATCCAAGCGATTCTGAATGGGAAGGCGATTTTTCGTCATCCGAAGAAGGAAAGACAGATTCATCTGATAGCGATTTTTTACATTAAAGTTTTAGTTTTTTCGCCTATTGTATACGGGGTGTTTCAAAGAGAGATCCTCTTTCTGGTAATCTGTGCTTGGAAACCTATAAAGCCGAAAATGATTATTGATTATTGAAAATGATGAAATTGCAAAGTGCGAGTTGATTATAAACATATTTTCGACTAGGTTTTGGCATAGAAAACTGAAAATAAAATCAGCATTATTGCTATTCTCCCAAGTCACAACTTACATTTTCGTGCTGTAGGTTTTTGAGTGCCAAGAAACGATATTTTGAAACATTCAGTTTAGTGCTCTGTTTTCGGACTTGAGTGAACGGAGGTTGTCTTAATTACATAATTTGGATTTACGAGGCATTCAGTCTAACTCACTATTCGAAAATAAGGAAAAAGAAAAATTTGATGACGTCATCGACCAAAATGCTGACCTCATCAACAATTATAAAATTATGCATCATTCGATAGGACTCTTTGAGCTGATTCTAAAAATGCAATTTACATTACGTTAATTCATTCCAGTAACAAGTAATCACACTTTAATTGTTAAAATTTGTCTCAATATGACGTCATCAATCACGTGAGAAAAAAAAGTTTTTCAGAAAGGTATGCGGTGAATTTCGAAATATCATGGTCTAATCTATCGATTTCAGCCTGAAAACGAAACATTAGCATGTTTGTTAGCTTGCTAGACTATATGCCCTATCTAACAGGAGATTCACTGGTGGGCCAATTTCAAGAAAATTGGTGAACGACATATAAAGTAAGCCTCCAATAAAAAGCACGTCTTTTCGTTAAAATGCAGGTATATTAACACGCGTGCAGGAGCATGCCTATTTTCCCTTCTATCCGCTGTTGAGTTGTTATTCTGAATAGCTAATGAAAATTCGACTATTATCTACGTTATGGGAAGCACGTGCGTTGACGCTCACTGAATCCCCCTCAATGACTGTGGGAATATTGCCTTTTCTGTTTCTCTTTCACACAGCAGCTTATCGAGAATGTGGAATATGAACATATGAACTGTTTCAATTGCGAAAAGCGAATTGAGACAGGTGCTTTTACCATGCTCATGAAAAAGAGGACGAAAAACAGGAATAAGAAAAAACGACCTAAGGTCAGCCAATCTGAATGAAACAACGTCCATTATCTATCTTCTTTATGTCCCAAAACAACTCCCAACTTTGAAACTCACAACTTTGAAACAATGCCCCATAATGAGCAACTACACGTACGTTATTACAGGTGAAGCTCAAGGGGGATCGCAAACACCCTCCAATGTACTGATGGTATCCCCAATACTGCTGACTGTATCTCTTCTCATCAATAAACACCAACAAACTCGATCAAAACTACTGAAATTATAGTGATAGAGTTTCTTAAATTTCTGGCCATTTGAGAGTCTGGGTTTCTTGTAACAAGTTATTTATGAAAAAATACCATCTTACGGAACCTAGAAAAATGCTCAGCACGGAACATCAATAAAAAGGCAGCCGGCAGTTGGTGTTCAGGTGGATATTCAATGTACACAACAAATAAAATCCCTCAGTGACACACTGAGGCTATTATAGGTATAAAGTGTGTTTTTGTAAATTTAACAATAAAAGTTCCAGAACTTCTGTCAAATCTTAAGACACGAGAGCATTTTGTATTATTTGAGGACTCTCCTATTCTCAAAAATAGTCAGTAGTCTCCACTGCAGTGGAATGTTGTGCAGCGCAAACGTAGCCTCTACTCTGTAAATGTCGAAAACGTAACGAAACATAATAACTGCAAAGGCCTAAGGTCTGATACTCACCAGAGTAACACGGCAGAGAGAAAACAAAATAACTGCAAAGGCCTAAGGTCTGATACTCACCAGAGTGACACGGCAGAGAGAAAACAAAATTAGACCTAACAAGAGGTGGATCGAAATTGGCCAATCAGAAAGTAGGTGAATGATAGGTTTAGTGAGAAACAACATCTAATCATCACAGGGAATCCAGTGAGACAAAAAAAATAAACAGTTTTCGAAAGGGCCGATCTGATTGGTCGTTTCTCACTTTACCGATCATTCATCTCCTTTCTCATTAGCCAGTTTCAAGCAAAATCTGGGTACAATAATTAACTAGCTTTTATTTTCGTTCACTTTCTGACGTACAACTCTGATAAGTGTTAGACGCAAGCCTTATTAGTTATTATTTCTGGCTATATTTTCGATTTTCCTTACCCTCTTTATTCAGATATTCGTTGTTGCCATCAACCCAAACCAAAATAAAGCTGTGCAAAGCCATAAAGGAATAAAGATGAGGACTTACTTGTCCAGCAGTTGAACGATAGCTTTTATACACTGGTAGCCTCTCTTTTGACTATGTGCTCTTGACCGCTGAATCGTATCGAATAGTCCTTCTCTATCGTCAGACACTCCTGTTTAGAAAAAGCAATGAATGTGATGACGGCAGATATAGCAACAACATCCTTGCTCAGAATTGGGAAAATGGCAGCATAAAAACACGCCGCTTTTCGTGAAGAGTAAATCGGATTATCTACATCGTATGGAAGGTAGGAGCTAAAATTGTTGAAAGTATGCAATTTTTAAAGCATTTGTATCAATTTCAAGTATTATTATTTTTCACCGAGCGTCCTCTCTTAACCAGTGGTGCACTATCAGTTAGCGGTTATTTCTAAGCTCCAAAATCACTTTTTGCTATTTAACTTTAGGGTTTTTGGTATAGATTTACATACGGGTTTAGTGGGATTCAGTAGAGTAAGCTTGGAAATAATTCCTAACCATGAGTCATTGGTCTCAAAATAAAGACTGAATCGAGCATACATCGTTCTTAAATGAAGTCATTGGGGCCATATTCGAAGGTTCAATGTAATTCATTGAGATTTCAATGAGACATGCTTTTTTCTTTGATGATTGTTGGAATGTTATGAAATATCAGCAAGAGATTGAATAATTGGCAGCTATTGTTAACAAAGATTAAGACAATATAACACGTACTCAAGTTATAGAACAAGGATTTGCATAAGTATCCAAATTACTAAAGCTCCGTTCACAGTCCTCCGTATTTGATCAACAACGGAGAAAAACCTATTCGTTTCAGCCTTGCGTCCACACTGATACGCTTCAAATACGGAGCTTTTCGAATACGCAAACAAATACGCATTCTTGCGAATACGGTGCGTATTGCATACGCTCGGTTTTCAATGGGAACACCAAATATGGAGACATTCGAATACGACGGTATTCTTTCAATTGAGATATTTGTCTGGAAATGGAATTATGAGCACCGTATTTGCCCGGAGCAGTATGAACACTTTATCGTATTGATAGCGTTTTTGCTTGAAAACGAAGCAGTGTGAACGAGGCCTTAAAATAATCTTGAATACATTAAAAAACTTTCTCTCACGGGTTTGGAAGCCAGCAATAAAATCCCACCTACCATCAGTGATGTCTCTACGTCTACAGTAAACATATTTGAGCATCATCTCTAAACACCTTCGAGGAGATGAGATAAAATCCAGAAGAGAAACTTGATTTTCACCTTGATTGATCTCCTCAAGCCCGCAAGGTGCCTGAGTTGATTTAGATTTCCAACCTCCGGTCGACTACAATGGGGATTAATGAGTATAACTAAAATTATTTACCTCTGAAGGCGTGATGCAATCTTTGAGTTTGCCATGAATCTTCCATGAGTAGTAAATGAAGCAGAATGTCTAAATACGGTCGCAGCTCATACGAGTAGGTGTACGAGATCTAGAAGAGAAATATTGATGACATTGTTTACAAGAAGACAGTTGTAGCTAATCGCTGTAACTAGGGATAACAAAGGAGGGAATTTCAAAAAGCCCTACCAACACGATAAAGTTTTCAAAATAGCGGGAGAACATGGCAAAGAATGTGCGCAGATGTATGAAGAGTATGCAGTTATAAAGAGAGAGTTCAGTTATTTGGAGGGATATCATCAGTAAGGTGCAAGGATATTTTGCAGTAATTGAGTTTATGTAGCAGTGTTGAGGGACTTTAGTAGGAATGTGGAGGGTGTTCAATGTAAGGTGGTAAGGTATCATTAGTAACGCAGAGGCACATTTTGCAGTAATCGAGGGCGTTCAGTAACGTTTAAGAATATTCTGCAGTAATGGAAGGTGTTAAGGAATGTGGAGGGATATGATCAACAACGGGGAAGGATATTTCGCAGTAATGAAGAGAGTTTCCAGTATTTCTTCATATTACTTATGATATTCCATCATCACTCCACAAACCCTCCACATTGCTGAAAGATATCCCTCCACCTTAGCGATGATATCCCTTGACATTATAGCCTACGCTCATCAAAACTGCATAACACGTTTTAAAGTCTTATCTTTTGAACTGTTCTCAGGGAAAAATTGCAGGTTTTATAGCACGCACACATCTATAAACCAATGATTCTAGAAGGCATGGCTTCTTAACCAACAAAAGTCACACTTAGGATTTAAGGCTTGCCTTGTGGAAAGTAATTTTCAATATGAAAACTCCAATATCAAAAATGGGTGCTCACTAGGACATTAATTACTTTATATAGTGATGAAGTGGATGCTACAATACCCCTGCTGGAAACATGGTCCTGTCTAAGTCAGGCTAGTGCTTTAAACAGAAACTAACTCACTCACTAATGGGTGGAGTAAAGAAACTAGGTTCATATCATGTGGTGACGTATTGCATGTCACCCCTGCAGCAAACAAGGCCTTGCCTTGGTCAATCTTTAGACTTTAAGCAGAGACTCACTTATAATTGTATGTAATAAACACACTGGGACCTTTTACTACCTTATGTAGCGACGCAGTGTATACTACCTTCCTAGAAATAAGCCTTACCTAAGCGAAGCGAAGATGTAAATATGTTTCTTCTCAGTAGATGAGGAGAAATAAAGAACCTTAGAGAGATTCTGTTGATTTAACAATTAATCCGCCAGGGAGATTTCTGTCCGGCTCTTTTCCAAAATATCTATCATGCAATTTGTTGCATGAGTCATACCAGTCGCAGTCTTGGCCTTAGGCTGTGTTAATATGATGGAAATAACCCCGGCTAGCTGAGGTTATTTCATGGTAAGGCTATTTTTCAACTCTTATTATTCATATGAGAGGAGAATAGTCTCACGTAACCGGAGCTATTTAAATCTGACGTGGGAGAACCAAATGACAACTGTCGAAGTTTTGCTCGAAATGAGAAGCAAGCATTTCTAAAAATTTCATATCGATTCCCCATCGATATCTTTTCATTCTCGAAATCATGTTTGATAAGGCATACAGTACATTAATTTCGTTAGAATATACAATCAAATTGCCTTGACTTGCGTATATTAATCAGATTAGTATCGGGTAAATGAGGCAAGTTTAAATTTTGCGCTTATTCAAGGAAAAAATAACCTCACCAAGGCGATACATCGGCTCCGTAGGTGGGATATCGGCTGTCACTAAGGTGAGGCTATTAAAAATTCTCATATAAACGCAAAGTGAGAATTACTATAGTTTGTATAGGATACTGATCTATCAGCTTAGAAAATAACCTCGGCTAGCCGGGGCTATTTCCACAATATAAACACAGCCTTATTCCTAGATAATGTAGTCCGATTGAAGTCAAGCCTGCGTGGGAGGTTGCCTTCTGGATGTATGAACTAATTTTCACAAACATGTCACTCCAACATAAATCTTAAACTAGGGGTCACAGACCCGGAACCAATTTGCAAAGCAGCCCTAAGTTGGCCTGAAAAGTCAGCTATGGCAGTCAATAAAAGACATTAAAAACAACAACTTGATAATCTGGTGATCGTTAAGCTGCAGTCAAACGCTTGCAAGATTTTATGCAACATTTGCAAAATATGCCTCTTAAATTACTGATGATATCCCTTCACATTACTAAATACCCATCAAATTACTGAATACCTTCAACATTACTGATGATACACCTAAACATTACTAAACATCCTCTAAATTGCTGATGTTATCCCTTCACGGTACTGCGAACCCTACAAATCACTGATGATATCCCTAAGCATTACTAAACACCCTCCAAATCACTGATGATATCCTTTCACATTATTGCACATCCTGCACATTACTGAAAACCCTCCACATTACAGAATACCCACAACATTACTGCATGCATACCCTCAAGGTTTTACGATTTTAAGATTTTACGTTTACACATTTACGAAAGAAAAAAGCGATAGATAAGATTTCCATCACTTATATTTATTATTATTATTATTATGCAAGACGATCCCAATAACGTTAAGCAGATTATCATAATTTCAGGGATGAAATATCCAAAAACACAATCAACGATCAGTGAATTTTTAGCAATCAATTTGGAGGGTTCCTATATCCTCATCTACCAAATCAAAACATAGACTTACCTGGAATAGAACTTCTGACAACGCAATTAATGAAAAACTGAAACATTCCCAGCTTAGGAACTAAAAAAAGTGACAAAATTAGTTTAAATACTTATTGCTTACAAGTACAATAAATATGGAACAATTTCCACTATAGGGAATTTTATGCCTTATCTAGCTACGTAGCAACATCATCATTGTTAGTCAATATCATCATCAATAGTCGATATCATCATTGATAGTCGAGAACATAATTGATAGTTGACACCATGATTGATAGTCAACAGTATGATTGAAAGTCGAGAGCATAATTGATAGTCAAAACCATAATTGATAGTCAACAGCATCATTAATAGTTGACAGCATCATTTATAATGAACTAAATCGTTGATAATCAAATGCATCATTGAAAGTCGACTTCATCATTGATATTCAAGAGCATCATTTGTGGTTGACAGCATCATTGATAGTTGACAACACCATTGACAGTCGACAGCATCATCGGTAGTTAACATCATCATTGATAGTTGATACAATCATTGATAGTCTACTATCCCATGATAGAAAACATCATCGTTAATAGTAGACAACATACTTGATAGTTGACACCATCATTGATAGTCAACAGTATGATTGAAAGTCAAGAGCATAACTGATGGTCAAAACCATAATTAATAGTCGACAGCATAATTAATAGTCGACAGCATAATTGATAGTTGACTGCATCATTGATAGTCAACTGTATCATCATTGAGGGTCAGAAAGTCTAACCCAACCAATAGGAAAGTGTTTCTGATTTTTAGATCTTTGAGCCCAATTTTGGTCAAATTATTCTATAAGAAACATTTTTCAATCAAGCCCTTCCAAGAATAAAAAGATCATTTTTACCCGACATTGCATGAAAGAGGCCAGAAAACATATCACGTAAGCAATTTATCCTCGGTGTCAACAAGCAGCACAAATAATATTAAATCCGTGTAAGGGAATGAGAAAAATGTTCACAGTCGTTCGTAAGACCCAGTTTGAGCGTCATAAAGTTAAGATAATGGTCTTACCTTAAGAAGACTAATTGTTTCGTCAGAGGCTGCACTCTCTTCTAGAAGTTTTTTCACGTAATTGCTAAAGAAAGAAAAATGACGAGAACAATATTACTGACGATCAAAAAAAGCGACACAAAAGAAGCTAAATCTATGAGAACCCAAAGCTAAGGCATTATCAGTTTTAATCCTCTAAATATAGTAAGTCGTAGATAGCCTTAAGGGTTTCCTGATGTCAAACTCACATCCTAAAGCTTTTGCTCGTAATTGCTTCAAAACCAAAAATGACGATGATGATATAATTAGTATTCAGAGAAATCAGGAGCCCGTTTACCTGGCTAAAAGAGGTTATATCTGTAAGAACCTTGATGCGTAAGCATTATCATTGTAATCCTCTTAATACGAGTCTTGAAAGTTATTACGGAACAGCTGTTCATCTGATCAATATCGACACTCGTCCAGTCACTGCGTTCTTTGTATATAAGAGGTGCTAGACGGTAGAAATACACACCAGTCTTCCAACGACGCACACTCTCAGAAATACAACTATAGCCTCGACATGATGTGTAGCTCAATCCCAAAGCGTGCATAGCTCTCAAATTCGCGTCATTTACTAAATCGCATCGACTACCAATAAATCGTGTCATTTACGAATAAATCGCTCCTATTACTAATGAATCGAGTCGACTACCGATATGTAGCGTCAAATACAAATATATCGCGTGATTTGCGAATCTATCACGTAAATCACGAATATATCACGTAATTTTCGAATCAATCAGGTAATTAACGAATATATCACGTCGAATAGAAGTATCGCACGTAACTTAGGAATATGTCACGTAAATCACGAATATATCACAAAATTTTCGAATCAATCGGGTAATTAACGAATATATCACGTCGAATAGAAGTATCGCACGTAACTTAGGAATATGTCACGTAAATCACGAATATATCACAAAATTTTCGAATCAATCGGGTAATTAACGAATATGTCACGTCGAATAGAAGTATCGCACGTAACTTAGGAATATATCACGTAAATTACGAATTTATCGCGTAATTTACGAATATATCGCGTCGTATACAAATATGTCACTTAATTCACGAATATATCGCGTCATATACGAATATAACGTCAAATACAAATATATCACGTATATCACGAATATATTGCGTCATTTATCAATATTTTGCGTCGATTACAATACTTCGTCGACTACGATGTCACGTCAAATACAATTAGCCCTTTAACAGACGATATTTTTAGGATACGGTATGTTCGTCATAAGATAGTACAGTTGACCTGGACGTCCTCAATGGAAAGAGAAAGGAGAGATGATGTTATCAACGCGTATTGATATAAATTTCAAAATCGACAACAAGATTATTTATTTATGCTTTCCAATGCAATTTTCTAAACCATACGTTTGCTACGCTGTCAGGACATCACTTCCACCCAGTCACATCCTCTCTTCTACGAGGCTGACAGGAAAGCATTGTTAAACAAGGTGGGCGGCCTAATAAGCGTTTTGTTCTCTTCTAGCTTCCATCGATGTTTTTCCTGATTAGCCAATTCAGTCGAGATAATTTGCGTGATTTTCCATCCACACAAATTATCTCGATTGAAATATAAAAGAAAAACAATCTAATAATGAAGAACAAGAAATTGATTTCGTTTTCTTTCTCTTTCTGACGTACTACTATGAGATTTCGCAAAGGCAAATCTTCAGTATGTTTCGCTATCTTCTCAATTCTCCTCAGAATTCTCAATTTCTGTTCGAATCAAAGACTATTCTAATAAACTCAATTTCTTATAAGAAACTGTTCCTAAGAAACCGTAATGCAGGGTTGTCAAACATTCCAAACATTTTGTATGAAACAAAGGAGTAAGAAACGTTTTATGTTGTCTTTATACAAATGACGTTTAAAGACGCTTAACGCCATTCATTGGCAAAGGATTGTAACGTAAATCATCTCATCTGGTTCTTTTCCAGAAATATTTGGCGTGGGGTAAAATTTCACAAGGTCAAACTTCATGTTCTTGAAAAATCAACACGAATACAAGGAAACATAGGTTTTGGGGGCTAAGAAACTTGTTAAGAAACTTTTCGTGTCAATTTTGGGCTGTAAGCTAAGAAAATGTGGTACTAAGACTTTTCATAAAAATGGAGTGATTATAAATAAAAGATTAGTGGGTCTAAACTCCAGTCATCATACTGCCCTATTCGACAGGGCATATAGCCAAACCATCTCACATCTTGCCTAACTTATGTTTATTCCACGCATGCTTATCGAATAATATGTGGAATTTCGGACTCTTCCAAGCGGCTTTCTTGGAAACGCCAACAGGTCACGTGATTGATGACGTCATCAAAGCGCCAAAATTGATATTTTTGGGTAATTACGCACCCATACCTTGCATCAAGGGCTTTCGAATGATATATACTTGTTCAACTTTGGTGATGATATAAAGTTTAATGATGACGTCATGATACTGTATTCACGGTGATTACAACCCAATAACCGTTGAATCATGTTTGAAAATAACATAAGACATTATGATTTGGAAGAACCTAGGAAGACTTATTCAAAATTCAATTTTCAGAGGGGTTCCTGATAGGGGGTTCCTGATAGGGGAAGGGAGGCTGGGAGGGGGGCGTGATTAAATTGAAATAGACTATCATAATACTTGATAGGTCATTGATACAAAAGAGTAAAAGGGATGAATACAACAGAATTAAATCAATAAAATTCTTGCTTGATGTTGAAAGATTTTCTTCCTGTTCTGAACTGGAAGCAGTCACATTTTCAGGTGAAACTTCATCCTCTGCTTACTATTTATCCTTTGGATATGATAACTTTGGCTCTCGGGCTCGGTAAGGGAACACCTTTTCAATATCTGCTCAACTTCCATTTCAAGAGATCTTAACTTGTGCACCTTTCCTTCTTGGATTTGAACTCGAAAGGCAGGATAGTAACTTACTCAGCGTGAACTATTTTAGCAGCACCAAGCAACCTGACGGATTTTTTATCAAATTGCTGTACGTACGTTTTAAGTTTCTCTGTCAAGACAGTCTTCCTATGAACCAGACTTACTATCTTCGTTAGATATTGGTTTATACGCACAACACAAAGGGTATATAGTATGTAGGACAATCAAGCAGTGCGTCGCTGGTCTATCCTCTTGATCTGGTCCTGAAATTGCAGAGAACTGGCAAATTCTCTCCTTAAAGATTATTCAACAGGTACGAAGATGGGCTCGCCGCATGTCATTATATTTTTGCTCAAAGTCTGTTTGTTCTTTCTATTGAAGAAGTGTTTTATTCCCAAGATTTCTCTCATTTACTTCGCAGTTTAGCATATGCTGGCATATTGGCATACATATGCGTGTTGTCAACCTGTTTATCTTAACAAGGTAAAGAGGCACAAACAGAAGGGCCCAACAATCGTGAACATTTGCAGCAGTATCTGCCAAGTGGTTAGCATTTTCGGTTCTAAATTTTAGAATATAAGTACTTAATTGCACATGCGAAGAGGAGAATCGAGTGTTTACATATGTCCCTGAAATATTTAAAGTCTCCAAAAGAAAAGTATCAATATTTCTCTAGAATATCGCCATCAAGTAATTTGCTGTTACAAGTAGAGGATTACGAGTAGAGGGTTACGAGTAGAGGGTTACGAGTACAGGGTTACAAGTAAGCTCGTTGTGGTTTGTTGCCTATTAATAAGACTGAATCAAGGCCAAAGATCTCCCCCTAGGGTTACCTTACCTTGAGTGTCTACATGGCTTTAATCATTAAAATGGCACTTCTAGGAGGGTTACCCTACCTAGCTGATGGGGTGAGCCTACCTGAAATTTAAAGTAAACCAAGAAAAACAATGGATGCAGGTGACCCCACTGATAGAGTGACCTTCTAAGGAGGCTGACCCTAAAAGAGCATGTAAACAGGCCCTCACAGCCATGTTGCCATTTCCAACTGGTCATTTAACTCTCGATGACGCACTAATCGATCAATTTATACCCCTCCTCAAATTATCATGCATTCATTGTTGTAGCGGTTTGTTCTCACAAGGCAACCCCATCATCATGATCATCAGGATCTCAATGGGTACGAGATGCATTGCATTTCCTTTCAGAGATCTTTCGGCATTTTACAAACCTAGATAAGCCTGTTAAAACACTGTTCCAGGCAAGTCTGACTCAGAAGCCAGGGTAACCTAAGCATGTCCACGGACTAAAGCCTCATTAGAGTAACAGTCGACTATCGTGTATGTGAACTAACAAGCAGAAGCTTGCTGAAAACTTTCCCATATAATGAGGTTATGTTTTATGCAAGCTCTTTAGATACAAGAACAGATCGTTGAAAGGCAAGGTAACGAAGTTCCAGGTGGCCAGATTTGAAAATCTGAATTCAACAAGGCCAGGAGGAAATTACAAGGGAAACAGAGCGAATATTGCTTCAAAAATGCATAAATCATGTTTTAATGGATTTTCGATCGTTAGTTCGCAGACTCTATCCTCCTTGGTTGAGATTTGAGTCTGTTCTCCGACTAGGGCAACCTTTCTCCATATAAAGAGACCCCCAAGTCAAACATTTTACATTCTTTTAATAAGACAAAAAATATCCCCGATTTCACTCACCTAGTGTATATCAGTCCTTCTACATCTGGTGGTATAGGCATGATGGGTTTGTCAATAATTGCATCGTAAAATCGATTTGGCTTCGGCTCTTCATCCTAGGAAAACCAAAAGAAGAGTTCCAGATTTAGGTTTTAGCTTGAGATAAAATCTTATTTCATGTTTGAAAAGAAAAAGACAGGCTTACTGTGATGATTTTAGGCCCCCATCTCCAGTTCCCCCATCACGAAAATCCCGAAATTTTCCCCAATCTCAATCTCGTGAATAAAGAAATGCAAAAGGAAAATCAATCGAGATAATTTGAGTGAATGAATAAAGTGACGCTGAAATAAAAAAATGTTGCAGCTAGTTCGCATTCGTAGTTAAGTGCTGAAAATAATTTTTTTCCAATTGCTTTGTTTTCTTGGATCCTGTACTGACATTGCTTGCTCGTCAGGTTGATACTCTCCCCATGACCACACAAACATTGGTGCAAGGAACCCAACATGTTTAAGAGATTATTTTTCAACTAAACGACTCAAACCTCAACACCTGCTCTTGTTGTTAGGTGATGAAGAGATCACAATAGAATGTGAACACAAACACTTTGGAATAACACTTGATTCGAAGCTCGATTTTAGGCTGGAGTTACACTACACCGGATTGCTATCGGAGCAGAGTGACTTTCGTATCGCATAGGGGTTGCAGTTACACTACTCTGCATCAATCCGATACATAACGCTCTAATGCACACAACAGATCTTGCAGTGACAGATGCATAGGGAAGGGCACAAGTAGAGATAAGCTTTATAACGAACTAGGTTGGGAAGAGCTATACCATAGGAGATGGCTTAGGCAAATGTGTCATTTTTTCAATGTAAGGAAAAGTCATCAACCAGACTAACTTTTCGCTCAAATTTGTTAAAATGATAAGATCTCCCAAAAAGGGGATAAACAAGATCCGTGATATAGTTTGTCTTAGAGGTTTAACAAAGCCACGTGTTTGTTTTAGCACACTCGGTGCACATAAATATCACCATAATTTTGATTCTAAAAGCCCCATATGCACTTGTAATATAGGCATTGTAGAAAATTAACACTTTCTCCTGCATTGCCCTCTCTTCCAAAACGCTCGCAACAGCCCCTTTGACAAGCTCTCCGAGATTCTTGGCTTAAACTTCTCGATGGCAATTTTGTTTATATATATATAATCTGGTCTCCTCCTCACAATCATGATGAGTTCCTTTGTTCTTTCTTTTTATCTATTTATAATTACAGATGGTATCTCCCACACTACTGAGGTATTCCCCGCAATATTGAACACCCTCCGAAGTACTGATGGTATCCCTAAAATTACAGATGGTATCTCCCACAGTACTGAGGTATTCCCCGCAATATTGAACACCCTCTTAAGTACTAATGGCATCCCCAAAATTATAGATGGTATCTCCCACAGTACTGAGGTATTCCCCGTAATACTGAACACCCTCCGAAGTACTGATGGTATCCTCAAAATTACAGATGGTATCTCCCACAGTACTGAGGTATCCCCGCAATACTGAACACCCTCCAAAGTACTGATTGTATCCCCCAAAATTACATATGGTATCTCCCACAGTACTGAGGTATCCCCGCAATACTGAACACCCTCCAAAGTACTGATTGTATCCCCCAAAATTACATATGGTATCTCCCACAGTACTGAGGTATCCCCGCAATACTGAACACCTGCCACAGCACTTCACATCCTCCAAAGTACTGCAAATTCGTTTCCCACGGTGAACAGACAAAAGTGCCAGCATTTAGAAGCAACATAAGATGGAAACTAAGGTTCTGGAAATTACTAAAAACGTGCATAGCATGACCTTACCTCTACCGAAGACTTCATTGACTTGGAGACATCACAGCTTCTGAGTAGAATTGAGACCAGGGAGTAAAGTTTAGTGAGTTCGCTGTAAGGGTATCTTGCTGTGCTGCGTTCATCCTCAAACACAAGTCGTATGAAAGTCTGAAGAACTCCGAGATCCAACAGTTGTGTCCTCTTTGAATAAAGGAAAAGAAATTGCTACATAACTTTCATACTTGAAATGAAAAGTTCGCATTTTCAAAAGTCGGTAAAAATTTGTGGAATAGCTTCAGCACCTAGAAAAGAAATGCTGTAGAGTCGAGGGATCTTTTTCATTCTTCGGAAAAAGGTGTTGTCTATTACTAAGCGTAACACTTACACAAAAAATAATCAAAAATCTAAAACGTTTAATATGTTCTTTATGCATGATGCTAATTGGAAAATAACCGCAAAGGTATATTTTAGTGTACAGATGTGTATCAACAGAAACTCGCAATATCACGTTCACTCAGAAATTGGTCTCTCTTGAGTTAGAATCTGCGAGACAGTATTCTTGAGAAGATGGATAAGGAAAATTAATCGAGATTTTTTGCGTGAATAAAAATGATCCGAGCAGTATTCCAGCACACAACCTTTCACTTTTCGTGTCGTGTCAAATGCTCTACCAACTGAGCTATTCGGACACTCCCTTCTATGCACTAGCCCGAGTTAAACCAATCACACAAATTATACCACTAGTCACCAGATGGCTCGGGTTGGTCGATTAAACAGAGTGTCCTGGTAGCTCAGATGGTTGGGCATTTGCGGCACAAAGTCAGAAGAGGTCGTGGGTTCGAATCTTGCAGGGGTAATTTTTCATTCAATCAAATTGTCTCGATTCGAAAAAGGTTTGCGCAACATTATGATGAAGTCATTTCCTCATTTTCAATATGATGCAATGATTAAAAAACCAACAACGATGGGAGCGATCATACCATATAACAGCTCCTTTGAAAAGTGGTATATTGTTATTTCATTGTAATACACTAAAATACAGAAGATCAATAAAAGCGATCGTACCTCAGAAACGCCGAATCCAACGTACATGACAAACAGCTGGAAGTACTGCGCCAGATATTTGTTGTTATCTGTTGTGTCTTTGCTGATCAGATCGAGAACTGCTTTCAATATGAAGTCGCTAAGAGTGTTTTTCTGCGGATCAAGTCCACTGTCTGAAAATAGAAAACAGATCAGTGAATGAGTTAATGTTCAACATCGTGGCCTGCTGTTAGTTGATGGGCATGACTTTATGTTGGAGTGGTGGCCTGCAAAACAGGGCATAAAAAACACCTATGTGTGCCCACTGGTCGCAAAAACGCTTATAACTTCATATTAGAAAACGACTGCCTAAAAGAGAACCCCAAAATTAAGTAAAACACTGGTTTTGAATCTCTTGGTCGGCACAGGACTTCAGGATAGCGAGAAAATCTGGAGCGTGACGAAATATGATCAATACTAAAGCTTTGAAGCTGACAATCATCATTTTAGTACGTCAGAAACAAAACAAAAATGTAAAGCATTTCAAAAAACTTAGATATCAAGCGGGTTGAAAAGCTCCTACTTGTTGCGTGAATTAGCAAAACCAATGAAGAAATATGCAACGCTTCAAATGACGCTTAAAAAACTATGGTTTTAGTAATTAAAAGCACCGATGTAATAATAATAATGATAAACCACTTATTTAAGTTTTGTAGGACAAGAATAGTTATAAAATCAATTAAGGCCAACCAACGGTGAAAATCTCTAAATGATTTATTGAAATATATTACAATTAGCCATCCTTACTGAAAACAACAAGGGGATTTGATTTTAACGAGGCACCACTTGCAAATATCTACTATTCAGACGTAATGCTCACTTACTGGACATCGTTTCAATCGGCTTCTTCAGGGTCTCTGGATTCAAGTGGCCATCTTGTCCTGTTGCATGTGCAAGATATACGATGCACTTAGCAAACGCACTTCTAATCTGTAAGAGAAAAGAATGATTCAAGTTTAAAATACGAACTACAATCCTAGTCTAGAGATAAACTTGAAAAAGCAATACCTGACACTCATCAGGGAAGTACGCATGAAAGACAACATAAATAAACCTAGCAAATATCAATAACCAGATGTGTATGGATCGTATAGTGAAAAATAACCAATTATCAATCGTGCTCTGGTAATGCGAAAAATTGATTTTTTTTAAAAAGCTCTAGTAGGAGACGAACGCCTTCTTTAAACTGATCTCTGGAATGTAATTCGTAAGAGATCGTATCATAAATGCTTTTAATAAGGGGGCGGGTGACTCAGTCTCTTTTCCCTGTATAGAAATCACAAATTACTCATTATTGTCCCTGTAATGAACGCCCACTGATTATCACTGTTCACTCTAATTTCATGAATTTCGATTAATATCGGGTCCGTTGAATGCTTGATTAATCTGAGAATAAAATCACATTATCTAACACTGAAAATAAAACCGTGCAGCAAGGACAGACCTCGGCCACTGGACAGTCTATAAGATACTCGACGATTCTTTCGGGATGTGAGAGCAAAACTTCAATGGCGAACCAATTTCGTAGTCGACTGCTTTGCCGCAGTAGTCCAGTCATAACATCACCCCATTCAGAAGCAGCCCCCCTGAAACATAAAATTACAATCAAATCCTGTTGCTGGAAAATCCTTAAATTTGTCTTATGTTTTGCTGTTTATACAAAAAATGACATCAACTCCAGATAGCGAGGAAAATGGAAACATAGCTACACAAAAAAATCCGGTTGTCTCAGTAAAGAGTACTCCTGTTTGTTTTGGAATGATAAAAAGATGGCTGGTTTAAAATCGTAAAAATAACACGAAGAGACTCTTCTTGTGTTGACATAGAGAACTTTTTGATAAAGGCGCCATTATTGTTAATGACAGCGGGTTTAGGCATCTGTTCAAGCCAAATTGAGCTTATGGGGCGACTTACCCCTGTGGTTGGGGGTTTAGAATTCATCTATCGTATCCCTGAGTGTCGTAGAAGGAGAGAAGAACATCCCGCTATAAAATCTTGCTCCATTGGATTTTCCTGGAGAAAAATCCATGAACTGGTCAACTCCTTCTAGCAGGGAAAACGGTCGGAATATAATCTCTGTTTAATTCTGATAAAACGTAAAATCACCGAGGTCTGAATAAAAGACGAAAAATCAAACCTGATATTTTTCTTAGTGTGGAAGCCAACCATCAAAAGAAACTTGCATAAAAGTTGAAGACTCATCAATGCGCATTCTTCCCGATCAGCTTGTGAAATCTAACCAAGAAATAACATCTGTTAGAGATTATAACTAATTTGACACCAAACTTCATGATCTCATAAACACGACAATTTTGGAATAACCTTTCGTGAAAGAAGCAATTTAGGATATTTCCACCCACTCAAGTTAGTACCAACAACAGTGCAAATGGTTTTGTAAAAATACCGACAGTACAAATTGTAGCATTTTAGTGAAATACCACCTTTTCTTTAGAATTTGATTTACAAAATAATTGTAAGTGTCACTCATTATGGAAACTCCCTGACTTTGTGTCCTTTCTTGCAATGAGTGGCACAGTACTTTTTCAATTAGTTTAATTAATACAGACCTACCATTGTGCTGAATATCATTCGCTGTACTGATAGTATCTCTCTATAGTGCTGAATATACCCAGCAGTACTTAACAACCTCTGAAGTACTGTTGATATCCCTTACAGTACTTAACAACCTCCGAAGTACTGATGATATCCCTTACAGTACTTACCAATCTCCCAATGCACTGATGGTATTCCCAATGATAAGATCGCCACAGTACTGTTGACATCCCCCACAGTACTCATGACATCCCCCTTGAGTACTCATCTCCTAACAGTACTAAACATCCTCCACGGTCTTCTAGATGCCTCTCCATACGCACTTCCCGCAAAGTACATAAAGATGATTCCTCATGGTACTGGGAATTTCCCATTGTCCGATCTCTCACCCCCCCCCCCCCCCCCGGTCTGCACATAGGTGATACGAGGTGAGTACAGCACAGACGTTCCAAGGGTGTTAATCTTGAAATCGAGGCTTGACGGGACGTTGCACGTGGAATTCGGTTTAGAACTTCGTAATAAAACCTTCTGCCCTAGTTATTGTTTTTTTTTATCTTTAACTTTTTAGCGGATGACCTTACAATATCTTCCTCTACAACTACCGTGTGCATCAGTAGACATAAAGCCATTATGAATCGGATAACACCTTTTAAAAATATATAACGTGCCAAATATACCAACTTATATATGGCTAATCTTTGAGATCTTTCTCAAACACATTTCAGAGTTCAGAATAAGCATTTCAGGCGCAATGATTTCATAATTCCGGAAATATTTTCTAGCTGTTAAGAAAATAAAAACGTTCTAGCCTCTTTTTCCTGTGCACTAAAATAACGAATAGATCATTCAAGTAAGCATTCGATCATTCAATCAAGATTTCTTGCGTGCTGGGCTCCTACAATTTGGCTCGGGACGTTTCCGTTCTGTTTTCTTTATGAAGTTTTGTGCTTATTTAGAAATAGCAAGATATGTCTGAAAGACCTAAAGCTAGCTCCAAAATTATTGTTGCAAAAACTATCTATATCTAAATTGGTCAATCTGGCAGGGACACGCATTAACTACTTTTAGAACAGTCTTTGGATAGTACAAAACTTCAAAATTGCCAAAATACCGGAAACATAGCGAAAAGAACACATAGATTACTTAACATTTTCGTCTGACACTCAACAGAGAAATACGTCAGAAAGAGAACGAAACAGAAATCTAACTAGTTTATATACCCAGATGTGAATCGAAATAGGGTATATAAACTAGTTAGGTTTCTGTTTCGTTCTCTTTCTGACGTATTACTCTGTTTAGTGTCAGACGAAAAGCTTAAGTAATCCATGTGTTCGTTTTGCTATGTTTCCCGTATTTCTGGCAATTTTGAAACTACTTTTAATATATTCAACGCAATAATAGATTGATAGTGGCTTATCGAACGCGTCTACATTTTCTGGTGCAGAGAAGATTTCATGGTTCAGAGAAGTGCTGAATAAGCTAAGTCTCAACTTTGTCACCACCTGCCAGCTATGAAATACGAAACACTTATAATGGTAATCTGCTTTCGAATCTTAAGAGTATTAAGTATGGAGTCCTCGTTAAAATTGGATTCCAATTATTTCAAACGAATGACTCAGCCAATTTGGTAAAGTCGAACAGATGAAATCGCAAGAGAGAGAAAAACCTCTTTTTGTCATCATTTGCGAAAAAGTCATAATTCTTATCAAATATCAATGTTATATGAATGGAAAGCACTTGCTTGCTTACTTGAATGATCCATTCGTTATTTTGTAGATAAAAGGAAAAAGAGGCTAGCATTCTTATTTTCTCTACAGCTCGAAAATATTTCTGGAATTACGAAATCGGTACGCCTTAAATGCCTTTTCTGAAACTAATTCTGAAATTGTCTTTGAGAAAAATCTCAAAAATTAACATTTCTAAGTTGGTCTAATGGGGAATGTCTGGTTCGTTGGGGAGTCATCTTTGTGTATTTTGCAGAATGTGGAGAACGTGTGGGAGGCATCTAGACCACCGCGGAGGTTGTTCAGTAGTGTGGAGGATATCATCAGTACTGTAAGGATATCAATAGGGTTTGTATCCTTCACTGTAGGTATCTCTCTATAGCACTGATGCTATCCCTCCACAGTACTGATGGTATCACCCCATATGGTACAATTGGTATTCTCAATAGTTGGCATTTATTAGTCTTAATTCTAGTAGCAGCTCTTTAAAGGCAACTATGAATGAATTCACCATCATTATTGTTATCATTATTATCATAGCACTGATGATATATCCCACAGTACTGATAGAATCCCTTCATAGTACCAAACATCCTTCATAGAACTGATGGTATCCCCTTACAGTACTGATTACCCTCTATAGTACTAATATCTTCCCATGTATTGATGGTATCCCCTACAGTACTGATTACTCTCCATAGTACTAATATCGTCCCATGTATTGATGGTATCCCCTACAGTACTGATTACCCTCCATAGTATTAATATCTTCCCATGTATTGATGGCATTCCGTACAGTACTGATTACCCTCCATAGTATTAATATCTTCCCATGTATTGATGGCATTCCGTACAGTACTGATTACCCTCCATAGTATTAATATCTTCCCATGTATTGATAGTATCCCCTACAGTACTGATTACTCTCCATAGTACTAATATCGTCCCATGTATTGATGGTATCCCCTACAGTACTGATTACTCTCCATAGTACTAATATCTTCCCATGTATTGATAGTATCCCCTACAGTACTGATTACTCTCCATAGTACTAATATCTTCCCATGTATTGATAGTATCCCCTACAGTACTGATTACTCTCCATAGTACTAATATCTTCCCATGTATTGACGATATCCACAACAGTACTGATTACTCTCCATAGTACTAATATCTTCCCATGTATTGATAGTATCCCCTACAGTACTGATTACTCTCCATAGTACTAATATCGTCCCATTTATTGATAGTATCCCCTACAGTACTGATTACTCTCCATAGTACTAATATCTTCCCATGTATTGATGGCATCCCCTACAGTACTGATTACTCTCAATAGTACTAATATCTTCCCATGTATTGATGGTATCCCACAACAGTACTGATTACTCTCCATAGTATTAATATCTTCCCATGTATTGACGATATCCACAACAGTACTGATTACTCTCCATAGTACTAATATCTTCCCATGTATTGATGGTATCCCCTACAGAACTGATTACTCTCCATAGTACTAATATCTTCCCATGTATTGATGGTATCCCCTACAGTACTGATTACCTTCCATAGTACTAATATCTTCCCATGTATTGACGATATCCACTACAGTACTGTGCAGCCTCCACACCACTGCACAGACGTTCAACAGGGTATGAATGGAATAAGAAAAAAATTGGTCTCACCTTGGAGAGATGTTGCTGAGATACGTTATGAAATGATGTAGAACTAGAAATGACCAGCTTCTTCATAAACTGGAAATATTCAGTAGAAAATTGAGTCCGATTGTGAAGAAATTCGATGTTCTGTCTTCTCACTGACCGCTCTATTAGACCCGGCATTTCGATTTTATAACCTACGGAAAGTAAGATCATGATCATGATACTCGTCTAGTACACCACAATACGTAGCATATAATATACTCATCTCGTACATCAGATTACATAGCATATAATATACTCATCTAGTTCACCACAATACGTAGCATATAATATACTCATCTCGTACATCAGATTACATAGCATATGATATACTCGTCTAGTTCACCACAATACGTAGCATATAATATACTCATCTCGTACATCAGATTACATAGCATATGATATACTCATCTCGTACATCAGATTACATAGCATATAATATACTCATCTTGTACATCAGATTACATAGCATATAATATACTCATCTCGTACATCAGATTACATAGCATATAATATACTCATCTCGTACATCAGATTACATAGCATATAATATACTAATCTCGTACATCAGATTACATAGCATATAATATACTCATCTCGTACATCAGATTACATAGCATATAATATACTCATCTCGTACATCAGATTACATAGCATATAATATACTCATCTTGTACATCAGATTACATAGCATATAATATACTCATCTCGTACATCAGATTACATAGCATATAATATACTCATCTCGTACATCAGATTACATAGCATATAATATACTCATCTCGTACATCAGATTACATAGCATATAATATACTCATCTCGTACATCAGATTACATAGCATATAATATACTAATCTCGTACATCAGATTACGTAGCATATAATATAATCATCTTGTACATCAGATTACATAGCATATAATATACTCATCTCTTACATTAGATTACGTAGCATATAATATACTCATCTCGTACATCAGATTACATAGCATATAATATACTCATCTCGTACATCAGATTACATAGCATATAATATACTCATCTCGTACATCAGATTACGTAGCATATAATATACTCATCTCTTACATCAGATTACGTAGCATATAATATACTCATCTCTTACATTAGATTACGTAGCATATAATATACTCATCTCTTACATCAGATTACGTAGCATATAATATACTCATCTCTTACATCAGATTACGTAGCATATAATATACTCATCTCTTACATCAGATTACGTAGCATATAATATAATCATCTTGTACATCAGATTACATAGCATATAATATACTCATCTCTTACATTAGATTACGTAGCATATAATATACTCATCTCGTACATCAGATTACATAGCATATAATATACTCATCTCGTACATCAGATTACATAGCATATAATATACTCATCTCGTACATCAGATTACGTAGCATATAATATACTCATCTCTTACATCAGATTACGTAGCATATAATATACTCATCTCTTACATTAGATTACGTAGCATATAATATACTCATCTCTTACATCAGATTACGTAGCATATAATATACTCATCTCTTACATCAGATTACGTAGCATATAATATACTCATCTCTTACATCAGATTACGTAGCATATAATATACTCATCTCTTACATCAGATTACGTAGCATATAATATACTCATCTCTTACATCAGATTACGTAGCATATAATATACTCATCTCTTACATTAGATTACGTAGCATATAATATACTCATCTCTTACATCAGATTACGTAGCATATAATATACTCATCTCTTACATCAGATTACGTAGCATATAATATACTCATCTCTTACATCAGATTACGTAGCATATAATATACTCATCTCTTACATCAGATTACGTAGCATATAATATACTCATCTCTTACATCAGATTACGTAGCATATAATATACTCATCTCTTACATCAGATTACGTAGCATATAATATACTCATCTCTTACATCAGATTACGTAGCATATAATATACTCATCTCTTACATCAGATTACGTAGCATATAATATACTCATCTCTTACATCAGATTACGTAGCATATAATATACTCATCTCTTACATCAGATTACGTAGCATATAATATACTCATCTCTTACATCAGATTACGTAGCATATAATATACTCATCTCTTACATCAGATTACGTAGCATATAATATACTCATCTCTTACATCAGATTACGTAGCATATAATATACTCATCTCTTACATCAGATTACGTAGCATATAATATACTCATCTCGTACATCAGATTACGTAGCATATAATATACTCATCTCTTACATCAGATTACATAGCATATAATATACTCATCTCGTACATCAGATTACATAGCATATAATATACTCGTCTAGTTCACCACAATACGTAGCATATAATATACTCATCTCGTACATCAGATTACATAGCATATAATATACTCATCTCGTACATCAGATTACGTAGCATATAATATACTCATCTCTTACATCAGATTACGTAGCATATAATATACTCATCTCGTACATCAGATTACGTAGCATATAATATACTCATCTCTTACATCAGATTACGTAGCATATAATATACTCATCTCTTACATCAGATTACGTAGCATATAATATACTCATCTCTTACATCAGATTACGTAGCATATAATATACTCATCTCTTACATCAGATTACGTAGCATATAATATACTCATCTCTTACATCAGATTACGTAGCATATAATATACTCATCTCGTACATCAGATTACGTAGCATATAATATACTCATCTCTTACATCAGATTACATAGCATATAATATACTCATCTCGTACATCAGATTACATAGCATATAATATACTCGTCTAGTTCACCACAATACGTAGCATATAATATACTCATCTCGTACATCAGATTACATAGCATATAATATACTCATCTCGTACATCAGATTACATAGCATATAATATACTCATCTCGTACATCAGATTACATAGCATATAATATACTCATCTCGTACATCAGATTACATAGCATATAATATACTCATCTCGTACACCACAATACGTAGCATATAATATACTCATCTCGTACATCAGATTACATAGCATATAATATACTCATCTCGTACATCAGATTACATAGCATATAATATACTCGTCTAGTTCACCACAATACGTAGCATATAATATACTCATCTTGTACATCAGATTACATAGCATATAATATAATCATCTTGTACATCAGATTACATAGCAAAGAAGCACTTGATCCTTTATCAAAAAATACTTACATCATTCTCATTATCATTGTTGTCCTAAAACGATTCTCAAGGGCTGATGCTGTTTTAGGAAATTATTAATGTACAATGTTCCAGCTAATTCTTACAGGTCACAAAGACAGCACTAGAGAAACATGCGGGCTGTTCCAAGATGGGTGAAAAACTGCACACTCCCAATGATTATTCCTGGATCTATTGCCTCGTACAATTTTTTCATGTCCTCTGAGATGGTTTTGAGTATCCCAATCACCACAATCACTGTTATTTCTGACGCCCTTCAAATCGTTCAATTTCAAACGATGATTTGTTATATTTCTCTACCTTTTCATCCTCTATTTCAAGGATATTATGATAAGTATGCTAACATTCAATGTTCATTTATTATTATCTGCATTAAATATCACAATATTATTTTCATTATTATTATCAACATTATCATCATTGATTTCTTTACAGTGCACACCTAACAATATCAAATTTAGAGCTAATCAAAGCCTACCAAAATGAAACAAAATAAATATGTTCAATAATTAATTGGATTAGTCATACTGTAGTCTGTCTCATGATTGTCAAAACATGAAACCTTGAATTAAAGAGAGCACATCTCCTTTCTTTGTTTCTAATATATATTGCTATGTACTTCTGTACATCGAGCACTATGATGCAGTATTAGACCAAGCAATGCTATAGAGATACATAATCCATAAGATAACTCTTAAGCAATGGCTTTGTCTATGACCGGATCGTAGTGCTGGATCTACAGAAGTACAGAGCAATATAGATGAAGTCTGTCATGATGATTGCGCAAAGCATGAAACTAAAGTAACAGAGAGCCTTTCTTATTTCTCATCTAATTCATTAGATATATATATCAAACGATTCAGTACAGCAAAGAGGTCTACAACAAAATATAACATCAATTAGAAGTGCGTGTCGGACAATGGAAACCACTCTCACCTCTATTTGGGTCTACCCTGTCTGATTTTCCACAAATATCCAATCTCTCATAAAACAAAATATAAGCATTCCACCATCGTTTTTGTCTTCTATATGACATTCTGCAAAACATAAACATCATCAACAACTAACTTCCTTATAATCATATGTATTTATAATGATATCAAAAATAATAATAATAGATTCATTCAAAGTTGACTTTACATAGCTCCAACTAACATTAACACTAATTATTACTAAATATCTAAAACATATCTAAACGAAGAAAGTCCACAATACTGGGTTTTGTGCCGGATCCTTTCGATGCTTGCGGCGAAGAAGGTAAAATAAAGCGAGACTTGGACAGTGCGAGACGACACAAACAGAAAAAACGTAGATTTATTAAATATTATATATATAAAAAACCTGAAGAAGCCCTGTATGCCAAGGCGAAATATTGAAAACATTTTTCTATATATAATATTTAATAAATCTACGTTTTTTCTGTTTATGTCGTCTTGCGCTGTTCCTGTCTCGCTATATCTAAAACATACCGACTTGAGATACTATCGGTAAAATTCTATACAGTAGAATCCCGATAACTCAAACATGCGATAAATCGAACTCTCGCTAACTCGAACAAATTTGACATTCCCCTGAACCTTCAACACTACTTACATATGAATAGACCCCCGATAACTCGAACATTCGCTAACTCGAACAATTTTTTATACCCGCTGCGGCTATTTTCTATCGATAACTCGAAATTTGTGTGCCAAATTCCTAACAACAACAATGACAACGATATTTTGATCACAAATACTTCATTGAATCAAGCTGTTTTTTTCTAAAATAGAGACAAAGTTCTTAAGTCCAGTGACTTCAAGGCTGCATGCGAAAATTAAACCCCGTCCAAATTTCCTTCAACACTTGGTATCCTGTGATGTGTTGTTGTTGTTCTCTTTATAAAATCCCGATAACTCGAAGCATAGGCTGATTTTCTTAAAAGTTCGAGTTATCGAGAGCCTCTATTACTCAAACTTTCGATAACTCGAACTATTTTGATCGTCCCTTGCATGTTCGAGTTATTGGGATTCTACTATATATACATGTAAAAATTCCACAGCTCAAAACATGATAAAATTCAATAAAGGCGTTCAAAAAGCTACCTAGAAAAAGCCATGGAAGGTTATTAGTTTATAAGAAGCCAAGGTA
Source organism: Pelagia noctiluca (assembly GCA_963924455.1). Taxonomy (NCBI): domain Eukaryota; kingdom Metazoa; phylum Cnidaria; class Scyphozoa; order Semaeostomeae; family Pelagiidae; genus Pelagia; species Pelagia noctiluca. The sequence continues at coordinate 14,808,350 of OZ004325.1, forward strand.
ATTTCTGTAACCTTGAACTTACCCAAACAGTCTATATTTCTTCACGCGTTTTCTATCGTTCCAGGTTTTTTAGTTATATATTTTGTATCAAATATATCTAGTATAATTGTAATCTTCATATAATTCATCAACATAAAACACGATACAAAATTACCTTTTTAACATATGATCAAAAACTTCCCCCATGTATTCTCCGCCAAAACATTGGTTTTTTAATTCCTAGAAAGAAAGTTTGCTTTAGAGATTTAAAATTTCAAAAGTGGCAATCAACAGGAAAGTGTTTGCATTGATTAAAGCACTTTTCATGAAAATCAGTAACTCTGTTTTTAAGTTACAAAAAAGTGTTGTATCTCGATTCGCTTTATAATCATTTCATGATATTTGCGAATCGTTTAAAATCGATTCATTATCGTAACAAATTAATATTTTCATACAAGTTGTACACTACTTTGGTATCAATGAAAAATTACTTAACTGCACTATAATATTGGTTGATGAAATTGAACAGTGACATATAGCAAAAGGCTTTCAAGGCTAGAAATGAGTTACATTTCAATATTCCACCTACCTCATCATCCTCCATAGAACATTCAGAAACATCACCATCATCAAATTTGAACCATTTATTAGGACCATCAACTGAAGGCCTAGCCAAATAAATGGAAAGTGAAATATAAATTGTCAAAATGTTCAGAAAAGCAAAACTAAAAAAAAGACAAATATCAACATGTAGGCTAATGGGCCCAAGCATTATAAATTTGCAACTGAAGTTAAACTTAGCAATTCAGGTCCATTCCTGGATGTTTACTTATGGTAGTAGACCTTTCAACTATTGTGGAGGGATATTTTGCAGCAAGGAGAAGCAATAGTAGGAAAAATCATATTTAAGAAGGTAAAGGTATTTCGCAATATGTTAAGGTATATCTTTAATATGTGAAGGAGTATTTGCATCTATGTGGAGGGATATCATCAGTAATGCAAAGGGATATCTTGCAGTAATGTGGATGAACACAGGATACCCTGAGTAAAGTGGGGGATGTATTTCAAAGATTTGGAGGGATATTTTTTTGTTATATGGAGGGATATCGTCAGTAAAGCAGAGGGATATCTAATACCTATATATAATGTGGGGATGTATTTTTGTATTGTGGAAGGATATACTGCTGTTATGTCAAGAATCGTCATCATAGATTTTATAGAAAACTCTTGTTTTGCTTGCAACTCTTGACTAGAATTAATTAGCGGGGGGAGGGGCGGTACAAGAAAGTCCTGGGTGGAAAATTTTTAAAAAATAAATAATGGGGGGGGGACCGTCTATTAGAGACCAGAGAGTACAATCAGTAATATCGGGGATTTCTTGCAGCAACATGCAAGGCTTTCAATAAGATTGAGAAAAGAGTGACGTCCAACCCTCCACCTTACACAAAACCAAGACTTTGAATTACTTAGTTGATCAGAAAAACAACCCACCTAGGTATTATATACGAATAATAATGTCCTCCACTTGCTTGTCCACTGTGAACGACGACCCCGACCAAGTTATAAACAGTGCTCCCAGGTTTTTCGTCACGTGTTTCTTCCTCCTCATCTTTTTCCTTATCGCAGTTCTTTTCATCGCACCGGTCGTTTTCTACAGCCTCCCCTTCGATTTTCGCAAGACCCTCCACCGTAAATGGCTCCATGTCGAATTGCCGAGGAAACTCAAAGTAATCGTTGAATTTCACCGCACAATCCCTAGAGAATAGAACACAGTGTCGCAAAAGAATCCTTGACGAAAACATCACAAAAATCTTTTTTTTTTAGAATTTCCAGAAATCAATTCAATAATCTTGGATAACGTCAAAACACAGTCTTAAGAGGAAGATGTCTAGAGAAAAAGAGAGTCTTTCTTTATCATATTGTCCTGAAAATCGCACTAAAAGTCTCATTGTTTCCTTTCGTTAAGCCTAGTCCCCAGTGACGCTTCTGGTGTTCGCTCTAGCGATCGTACAAAATTTCGCGCGCCAGATTGGCTCACGTTGACTTAGATGTGATTTCGCCATTTTGAGATTGTTGGTTGACCTTTCACATAAAACCCCTGCAATTCTATTGGCCAATGTTTGCCACGAACGCTTTCACTTGACGAAAAGTTGGAATGATTTCAACTATTCGACGAGCGAATTTTTCGATATGACCAAAGTGTATCGAAAAAGATGGTGCGGAAACCTATTGTTGTATGTCTTTGTTTCACAGTTGATGTTGAGCAGTACTTGAACGTGCACAACGTATGTCTAATTCTCTCTCTTTACTATCAAAATTTTACATGTATGTAAATATAGCCTATATAAATATGATGCTGAATATTATAAAATCTTTTCTAAATAACGAATATTTCTGGCTGGGGAACGAAAAGAAGCGTTTTGGTCTATTCGCTCAACCATGACTCTGTTGGCTAAAACAATAGGAAAACAAAAGACAGTGCACTCTCAATTTTGAAAAAGTTATACAAAAAGATACAACAATAGGTTTCCACACCATTTTTTTCGATACACTTTGATATGACAAACACTTTACACTTAGCATTTTCCTTCTGCGCATGTGTCGTGAAATTTTCAGAAACGTCGTGATGGCCTAAAACACTTTCTGTGCATAACAATTGTTCATCAACTGCGAATTCGGTATCTGCATGGATTTTATCAAGAACGATGAAAAAAGCGAGATAAATCAATTCTGAAAATAGCCCAAATATGATGTCCTTGGATCAATCGGCTTAACTTGAGCTTTTGAGCTCAAATCTTTTTTGTTTGAAAGTTAATTGCATCTTCTTTCATTTAAACTAAGAATAAGGCTTCAATTTGAAAGTCCAACAATAGATTTTCCCATGGCTGGGCACAGTGTGCAAAGGAAACTCCTTCTTAACAAAGAACTCAATTTAAATGAAGGAATTTCATCAGCCCTGGTAAAGATCACCACGATTCGCGCCCACCACCTCTAGATGTTCCAGAAGATATTTCTCAGAATGAAGGAGATACCAACCTTTCCCAGTCGTAATCGAATCTTTTAAGGTGAATGGCAAGCACCTTGGGTAGCTTTTTGATGCACATTCTTTTCACCGTATCGACCTGAAGAATACAAGTAGAGTTGACGAATAATTGTGATTCGGTTTATATTGTACTTTACAAAATACTTATCCAAACCTGCTAGTGATTTCCACTGTACATATAACATTCTGATTACAGATATTTTGCAGTCAACAATGGGTTTATCAGAACTACCCATTTGTGGTGGCTGATCGACCTACTCTGTCTCGATGCTTCAATCACAAAATGCCTTTCCAAAGCCACCCGAGGTGAATGGCGTGGGGCCCTCATTATTCAACCAATTTGAAGAGAACCACCTACCTCGAGGCTGACTTTAACGAGAGAATAACCCAACTTACAGCAATGAGAAGGGCGGTTTACTGCTTACATACTAAAATTCTTAAGACCAAGTCTAATTTGACAAGTACACGATTTGAATCCAGCAAAGAATGATACAAAATTACTGAAAGTAGAATAGAATAATCAAGAAATCCAAGTAGTTACCTTTTTATCGCATTTTTCACAATGATAAGCGTTTGCCCCCTCCAGCAGATCTCCTTTCACGTATTGCTCCAAAGAATCGATAAGGGTGTGGTGATTCCTCACATCAACATTCAGTGCCGTGAAAGGAGATTCCCTTGAATATCTAAGAATATCAAAGAGATTCAGTATCAAAAACAAATGTAACAGCAACAACAAGAGTGTGGTGATAACTTGCATCTACCGGTGAGAGGAGATTATCTTGAATATCTATGAACACCAAGGGGTTTTGGAGATTTAACAACAATAAAGGGAGTTTCTAAAGATTCCTTGCATAAATTTCAACGCCATGTTAGGGGATTCCCGAAATAACGGCAAATATAAAAGATTTTCGGCAAAACACGGGTGCACTTTAGAAATTTCTAAAGATTTGTGTAATAGGCAACGAGCACTTGGTTCCATAGCTCTGTTAACTGCATTTACACTTTTTTATAAGAACCAGTAACTTTGGTTTAAAGCTTGCTGTTCTTAAATATTCCTCTATTTTCAGCCAGAAATGTTCTTAAATTGTTTTTACTCTCTAATGATTTGGAAGCCTGTTTACGCTATCAGTTGTTTTAATTGGTTCAAATGTGGACTCTCTTGACTATCTGATATATCTGCGTGCTGTCTATTTGCTTGTTTTGTAATTATTTGTCAGTCTCGTGGTTATTTTGTATAATCATCATACCGACCTTCAACTTGTGAATCTCGGTTTGTTTCTAGCTTGTTCTTAATTTTTGGCGAAAATTGAGGCTTGTGTTCTTATAAATATTTTCTAATAAAAAGAGTGTAGTTCAAATTTTCCAGCCTTTCCTTGACTATGCCTATATCTTTTCTTTGAGCTTAAGGCCTGAAACCTGGTGGAAAGTGCTTGATCTGAAATATGAATGAGTTTCTTTTAACTTTAATCACAGTAAGGTTTACCTGTGAGGGCATTGCCGGCATATTTTCTGATCTGCGAAAGAACCACCCAAAACTCTAGTGAGCATCGTTTTCTTTCCAAGTCCTTTGAGACCTTCGTCTAAATTCTCCACCAAAGTATTGAAGAATTCTAACGCGTCGTGTTGTTCTCGAAGGTTTACAGGCTCTCCCCATAACCTGAAAAAGATTTGTAGTCAAATTCAGAGACTTTTCATAAAAATTTTTCCCGATGCTGTTAATTTCTATGCATCAAAAACCTGCAGGAATACAAGAGCGCGAAATCATATTGAAAAACTGAGTGAAAACTGAAATGGACATTGGTATTAATTTTCTAGGCCCAAAAACGTGTAAAGACAACTCGTCAAGGACCGTGCATGCGCATTATTGTTCCTGGGCTTTAGCTATCAAAAACCTAGGTCCAAAATTTGTGTATTAACACTTTCCATGATCATGCGAAATTTTGAAATCAAAATATTCAAAATTGCCTCAAAGTTCAATAAGAAAATTATATGGCATGAGCAGGGCTATTTTAAACCGTGGGTCGGGCGAAGTACACCACAATAGGTGTTTGGACTCAAAGTTGCTAGCTAATGCGAATTGACAAATTAACCAATAGAATTCTTTTGTTCTCAAACATTGATTATTCTTCCTCGCGTGGCTTAAAGAGAATAAATAGTGTGCTTAGGAGTGAAATTCGGAGCAATAAGTCTCAAGCACTTGGTTTGACTCCCAAATGGAATTTATTCATACCACCCAAAAAGACTTATTTCAAATCTATTGTTCTATTGGTAGTTCAATTGTTTTCATCAAGTTCGTCCACCAAAAACCCCCAATCTAGACTTACTACACCAATGAGTGTCAGACGAAAAGCTTTTGAAATTATAATATTTCTCTACATTAACGATTCGCAATGCTGATCTCTGATTGAAACTGCAAAACTAAAAACACAACAATTACCTGAACGACGTCCAAAAACCCCTGGGTATGTGATACTGTAATTTACTCTCAGACAAATGTCCGAAGATTCCCTGAACTTGTCTTAAGATTTTCATATTATATTCTTTTCTTTCTTGCTCTTTGCTTTTTTCAGTTCCACTCGTTTCTGCTTCTTTATTATCGATTTCTGGTCGCAAGTTCATGATCGAAAGATTCTGAAAATTTAAAAATAAAAGTCGAGTCAGTAAATGATTTCCGCATTGAGCGCAGATACTTACTGAAGTTCTAGAAAGAAACTACTTCAGATGCAAAGCATTTCAAAATTTGCAACATGACGACACATGAAGATTGAATTGACGAGATGAACCGGGTGGACCAGAGAAAACGTATACAAGTCGTAAGCAGTTGATCAAGAAATTTGAAAGGCTGCTAGCCTCCAGATACAGCTTAAACCATCAGTTAAGGGCTAAGCTAACATTAAACGCCCTTACAGATTTTCAGAGACTGCGTTTAGTGGTCGAAAACATAACGTAAAATGTGCCTTTTTTCTTGTTTTAGGAAGAATCATTAATCGCGGCCAGTGTTGTCATAGTGGATGTAGGAAAAAGTATTTTTTAGAAATAATGTTTTATTGTTTTCAATTTTATTCAATGCACCAAACAATGCAAGCTGAAAACGTTTCTTTATTGATTAAATCCTTTCAATAAAAACCCCCCAGTAAAGCATTAAACTGGTGATTTTGTTTAGAGTCTAAAACATGAAACAGAATAATGGCTGCTACAAGCAGGAAGGTTCGCAGTTCTTTGAATTAGGGAGGAAGGTTTTACAGTGGAACCCCGGTCACAAATGTGCCGGAAAAATTAGCCGGAATAACAGGGTGGTCGCATTAATGCAGTAAGTGATCGTGAGTTGGGGTTCTCTGAATAGTAGGGCGGCTGGAATAAAAATTTACTTCTTTAGATAATCAAATAATGCCTCAAAATATGCCTGACCTCTTTGTCAGACTTTCCTTCTGACTCCGATGGCTCTTCTTCAACATCATGATCCATGTCCACATTCAATATTCCTGTTCGAATCTCTGGTATCATATACAGCTGAAAGAAATGAATGATACAATCTAAGACAATATTCAAAACAGCTAATACAAGGGCCTTATATAGGCTGCAGTGCACGTATTCACACATATACATTTTTGACTCTTAATAAACCATTGAATTTGACTTTTCCGAAACAACAGTGCATAGAATTTTCACAATAGAGACGCCAGCGGTTGCGTGTTTGTTAAAATATTAGTTTATATTCATTTAATATGCTACTGCAATTGACATATGCCACCACTATGTAGACCATGGCGTATGAATTGATATTAATGTAACATGGCTCTGAAAAAGGACAGGTTGAGGATAGTGGTTAGCGCGCTAGCCTTTGGTTGCAACAACCCGGGTTCAAGACCAGGTGATTGCATATGCCAATCGGAGTATCCTGCTCTGGTAAAAATCAGAGATCAAATGCATGCACTTGAACGATCCTGAAAGAAGTGATTCATGGGTTTCTTTATGCTTGTTGATTAAAGGAAAATAAACTCAATGAATATAAATCCTAGTACCAATCAAAAGAGAGGAAAATGGGTTTACTCAAATTAAAAGTAAACTTTTACGGTATTTCACATGTCTGCTCTAGATTGTAAGGTACTGTAGGCCATGAAATAGGCAGAGCAGAATATACAGAGCCGGACTTCAAAGAAAACACATATCTCTGTTTTGACTTGAGGTTTCACGCATTTATACCCAGCTCTGATGCTTGCATAAGAAGTCTAAGAACAGCAAAATTTTAATTAAAAACTTTGCTTCTTACCTGTTGGAGAACAGAATTCATGTAACAAGTTGCTCCAGCATTTTTCAATCCTACGAAACCCTTGACAGGCCTTGGACCGATTTGTGGCTGGTATTCCCATTCAGACAATTGCGGTTCACTTCCTGAAATACATTGAAGTAAAGGGTTCGTTTATAATCAAGACAAACAAGAAAACCTTAAAGCCATACACAAGGTGACACTTTGAAGGATGATTTCATGGTTTATAAACCTGTTATGAAGTAAGCTTACCAACTGCCAAAATAGTAGAGATAACTCTAAAAGATTTTACACCATCTTGCAATATTTTCAGTAACATTGAAAAGTTTATGCTGATGAAAATATTTTTGAAAATGACGTCATAATTTACTGGAAACTTGTGTGACGCCACTTTGAAGTGGTGATATACACTCAACTGTACCTTATCATTAGGTAAGGGTTGAAATTTGGCTAGACATATCTTAAAATTTGAAGATCAATAATATAGAAATAATACTAACCTAAGTAGTACATTTCCGTGAGTAAATCTGCCAGTAAACGGAGATTAGGTACGCATCCGGAACACAGGGCGACCAGAAGATCTAGGGCTGCCACAGTGGTGCCAGGCGTTTGACATACAGGGTTCACATGACGAGAGAAGATGTCCCCTACGACAGAAATTACATCACCATTATTTCAAGGTGTTGATCTAAAATCTGAGATATGCACGCCTGAATGGATTGCTAGCCTCTTAAGTGATTTTGTTTTAACTGCTGAAAACACAATCGCTCTAAGTCATTAGGGTCCTATAGGGCCATTACATTGAACACCTAAAATTACAAAGATAATAATCACGAAAGACTAGACACAACTATAAATAAAGAATGAAATAAACGGCTTGCTGTTCGCATGGCGTAAAGCAATGGGTTTAGTAAAAGGCACAAGAGAAAACCAATGAAATCATGTTAGTCGAATCTACCTGTCCAGTGGATGAGAGTTAGGGTCAGTTTGATTATAGTTTTGATAGACATTGATATATGCTAAGAATTCGGGCTTACCTCCTTTTTTCGCTTCAACAAATAGTCTCGACCCAGAGAATATGAAATCTTCAACAAGATGCTGTAAAAGAAGTTAATAATCAGCTTTTGAAAGATTCACCGAGCCAGAATTTTACATTTCTTTTACACTATTAAGATATCGAGAAAATGTGATAGTTTGAAGAAGAGTAACCCAGGCTTGTGGATCTAGATGATGTCTCTGTTTAGACAGCCTTTCTCAAATAGAGACCAAAAGCAAGAGGCAAATAGAGCTTTTACAGAAGACACGATTAAGAACAGATTTCTGACCTACCCTTAACAGCATGTGCCCATCCTTATCGCTGCCAATCAGGTACTTCTTCTGCGGTGTTTGATACGATAGAACTTCTCGAGTAATTCCAAGATGTCCCTCCAGTAATTCATTCTGTACAGTTTCTTTCCCGTCATCCGAGTTTACAACTTTTTCCTGAGCAAAAATATTGCGTTAAGTTTATATCAATATAAGATTAACACGCTTATCATCTGTGCAAGGTATTGGTTTATAGGCTAAGCAGAAAAGCCCTAACAGGTTCTCAAATGGTCTGGTTTTCAGTTTTGCCAAAAATTTAACTTTATAGGACTATATCTTTCGTTGCTGCCAGCCATTTTGTATCACCAAGGTGTCTACATGTCTAGGTTAACACAATATGAGTTCATCCATTCCACTTTGACCATTTGAAAAGAAGTAGGATTTGGAAAATCAATTAAATCAATATGTGAGAATGAAAAATCCTTCTCAGGTCAAGTTTTTATTCTCACAAATTAATCTGATTACTTTGAAGATAGAACAGTCCTTGACAGGTACAAACTTCAATATAGCCAGAGGAATCGGAAGCATAGCGAAAGCTTTTCCTCTGACACTCTGATGTATAACTCTTTCGAGCGTCAGACGAAAAGCTCAAGTTATCTATGTTTTCGCTTTAATATGCTTCCGCCTTTTCTGGCTATATGTACTTTTAAGATGATTCTAAATTACCCATCTTTCCATTGTTCTTAAACAAAAAGGGGTGTTGTTTTCTGAGAAACCCCATAGACTAGAAAGATGATGTCAAAAATATTAATGCGTGTAATATCAAAACGTAAAATGATATAATTTCATCATAGCGTTTATCATATAGTATTAGTATGCAGATTGAAAAGCGCAAAGATCTTGGTCTACTGATGATGCAAAATCTTCCTCACGGCAGTTCTACGTACATACTGGGTCTTTGAGCAAATGTAGACATATAGTAGAGTTGTTTGAAGTTTTAGATGAACGAGATGTTTGTTTTCTTTGCGGAACAAACCTAGAGATAATGAAATTCTTAAATATACCCGTATTGGTTTAATAATTACTTCTAGTACAAACGACACCTACCCTGACGCTCTGCAGCCATGCAATCTCCTGTTCAAGAATGGTTTCCGCGTTGTTCAACTGCAGGTCGGTCACTCGGCCGAAAGTCAATAATCTACATAGAAGTCCAAAATATTCATTTGATGCCTCCGCATGGTCATTCACACTTGCCTGTAAAAATCAGTTTATAATGTCTCAACTCCGCAGGCAATCAATAGATTATTAAGTAGAAGCCATGTTTTCCTAGAGGTTTCTACCTTTGGTTATTCCTACTTTGCATTTATGATCATGACAAATAGCCTCACATTAGATTATTTCATTTTCGCTATCTCTCTAACGCGAGCCTATATATCGCCTAGAGGTTATTTTTCTTGTTTTGAGCAAAAATTCAATGGTTGAAATTTGAGACACTTGTGCTGGAATGAAATAGAAGCTGGTGATACAGCTAGGGGCGGAAATTCCTCTTTCAAATTAAAAGAAGCTGAAAAATAAACCATAGCTTGAAATAATCCGGGAAGCCGAGGATACTTCCAACATAAAGATAACTAGATCCTGTTAAAAAATATCCAGCCAAACTAACCAAAGTGGAAATCATCAGCCTTCATCAATGGCAAAAACCTTGCTAATATCACTTAAGGTTTGTATAGGTAATACGGTGTAACCAGGCTGACTTTGAAACCAGTCTGAAATCTCCGTTACATGAGATAACCTAATTCTTTACATAATCCAGACCTGGCGATTGCCCTGCATCATCTCGATGCCCTCCTTCTACACCTGAGGTGAACGATACATGGCTCTCCTCTTTAATTAAATTCAAAAGGATTTGCCCGCTTAAAAGCATTGATTGACTCAACAACAGCCCACCTGATATCAACGAGGGTGGTTTACTGTCCGCCTGCTAAGTCCTCATGACCACATCTGTTACTCCAAGGGTTAATGCCAACACTTCAAGACAGATTCCTATACAGTATAGGCTAGTAATCAAGTTTATTTTGATGTCAAGCTCTACTTACGTTTCTGACTGTGAAGAGAAGCTGGATGAAGTATCGGATAGGTTTGTCTCCATTCGTGCATTTTGTTGCGATTAATGAAAACTGTTCACAGGCAGTTATTCGTATAGCTCTGAGGGAAATGAAGAAACTGAATCATCTAATTACCTGAGATCTTATCATAATACGAGAGCCCAATTACATAACTTATCAAAATTCTAATAGATTAATTCAAAAATAAACCATGATTTCTAAACGTTTCGATATAATCTTCATCAGTAGTAAACGCTAACAAATGTCAATGTCTGGCACTAGGTATGAAGTATCTTCTAGAAAATTTGATAGAACCATCTGCTATGATTTAAAAAGAATGCATTTTAACTATTAAGGAACCAACTCAACCACTTTTCTACTAAGATCCACCTATCATAACAGTTACCCAACTTAAATCTATGAGATCTAGCATTAATTCAAGATAACATTGAATGTTTTTGGAAATGAAGTTCAAATTTAGCTGTAGAGATTCAAATGGTTGCAAGTTTTATCTAAAACTTGAAAATATATTTGTGACATGATTTCATCTGGCATAGCAGAAATAGCGTCCTGAAACTTCTCAGCTTTGGAAAGTATTCAAAGGTGAAAAGGGTATTGATTGAATCAAGATTTTAATGTAGGATTTTAATATTTTTCATATATCATTTTTGGAAAATTGAAATATTACCGAGCCAAAGTTTATCATTTTTGGAGATATTTTTGGAAACAATAAAATTATATAGGAAATCTCTGTCAATATCTGGCACTTTATGAAGTATCTTTCATGAAAATTTGACGGAACCATCTGCTATGATTTAAAAAAGAACCCATTCAAGGTTGTAAGTACCAACTCAACAACTTTTCTATTAGGATCTTAACTTAAAAATGAAACAGACTAAATTTTGTAAAATCACTTTGCAAAGTCTTTAGGTAAAGATTCATGAAAAGTAAAAAACGAGTAGGGTGTTAACCCAAAATTCACCTGCTTTTACAAATGAGAATCATGTCGATTATAAACCACTGCCAGATCCTGTCTTTTGTGAGTGCTTCCACAGCAGAGGGACAGAGCATCAATGCTATTGTCAGTACTTCAAGGGCTTCTTTTGCCAGTGTAACATCTTCTACGTCAAGCTGATCCTTTGTAGGCTGTTGGAAGAATCAGACTAGACATTAATCCTGTATTCATATTCATCTCAATCTACACAGAACTTGAGGATGGAAAGGAAAATAAGAAACATTGTGAACCATAATAACTACTTAAGCTTTGTGTCTACACTCATCAAAGTAGTACATCAGAACAGTCTTTGATCGGAACAGAACTCGAGGATGGAAAAGAAAATTGAAAATATATTGAAAAATAATAACTACTGAAGCTTTGCATTTGACACTCATCAGAGTAGTACGTCAGAACATCCTTTGATGGGTACAGAACTTGAGGATGGCGAGGAAAATTGGAGATATAACGAGACATAATAACCACTAGAGCTTTGCGTCCGGCACCCGTTTGATTAGTATGTCAGAACAGTCTTTGATCAGAACAGAACTTGAGGATAGAAAGGAATATTGGACACATAGTGAAACAGTGCCCTCATCAGTGTAGTCAAAATAACATTAGCAATTAGCAATCTGCAATTTTAATCTCTAAAGAAGCTAAATCGACGACGGAGATTTGCAAAAAACACACTGACGCATTCACATTATATAACTTCATCTTTACTAATCAATCTTCTAATTGCCGAGGCCACAGTATTTCAGTTCAAAGGACAGGCTAAAAGATTTGATTTTTCAATGAGGGGTGGCACATAGTCCCTAAGTATTTTCAGCTAAGTTAGTAGAGCTATGAACTGTGTAAGACCGTACTATTTGAAAAGATATACCAACAGAGCTAGATGAATACGCAACCAAAACAAAGTTTAATGTAATAGCCAGAAAAATTGGAAGCATAGAAAAGTGAAAACATAGATTACTTAAGTTTTTCGTCTGACACTCAACAGTTTCACAATGCTTCCGATTTCTGTAGCTATTATGAAGTTCTGTACCGATCAAAGACATTTTAATAAATACAGATTTCTGTAATTGCGTAAAAATAACGTAAAAATCACGATGACAATACTGATTTCGTTTACGTAATCAGAAAGTCAGATGTATTTTTGAGTACGAACATAGATTGTAAGATCATAAACCAACCTTCTCAAATGAAGCGTGAATCTCCTGCGACTGCGATTGCGAATACGTCGAATACCCCGCAGCGGCTGTCCACGCCAGCTTCTGGAGAACTTGCACGACGCCTTGATCTGGAACGCTTGTTGTTGCCTGCAGAAATGAGAATGTTAGAGATAAAAGCACACAGATCAGCTTTTCATCAGAGGGCCATCAGAATCGCTAGCTTTTTAAACAATTGTATTTTTAATCGCTGAACGTATGAGATAGGAGGCGTTGCTTGATTGATTACTCAGTAAAAATAATTCCGTAATTATGTTCTATATTGCGAAGTCTGTGTTTAGGTATCCCTGATAGAGTGCTCAATACATTAATGCAGAGCGTGATAAATATTGAGAAGAAAAAAGTCAAGGAACACTCAGCATCTCGATAAATTGTTTTGTGGTTTCCCACTCATCAGGAGATGTACAAATAAAGAATTCCTATCTACATCATATTTATGTGTTGAGATTATTGAAAGGCGCATTTGAAAACGTATGTTGAATTTGCGCCCTATAAATGTATTTATCATTATTTATTATAAAGGTGTAAGAGCTAAGTAAACAACGCTTTAAAATCATTTTATGCCGCCCCAAAAGAAAAGAACTGAGCTCCAAACAGTGCCTAAATAATTAGCAGTACCAAACCGATAACCAGTGACACACGAACAACCTAACTAATAAACAGTGCCCAAATGATAAACAGTGCCCAAATAATTAGCAGTACCAAACCGATAACCAATGCCACACGAACAACCTAACTAATAAACAGTGCCCAAATGATAAACAGTGCCTAAATAATTAGCAGTACCAAACCGATAACCAATGCCACACGAACAACCTAACTAATAAACAGTGCCCAAATGATAAACAGTGCCCAAATACGAAGCAGTACCAAACTGATAAACAGTGCCCAAACTGATAAACAGTGCCCAAATGATAACCCAACTGATCAACAGTGCAAACTAAAACAAATTAACACTACCTGTGCTCCAACAGATTGCCCGAGCTTACAAGCAACGCTTCGCAGCATGCATTCATGACAGGGATTCGGAATACTCTGTAGAGCTTGCTGAAGTACCAGTGCAGAACTATGCTGTTGGGCAGAGACAGTAATGTCCTTCCCAGAATCCTTTTTCAAGGCTTCAGCAACAACAGCAATCTGACCATAACCAATTACAGTGAAGAGCAATTTCCCGATTTTCAACAGCGTTTGAAAGGCTGATCTGAAAAATGGGAAAATCATGACATTGTCAGCCATGAACAATGCAGAGAGAGATAACTGGAATAACAAGCGGTCACATCAGCTTTTTAAAGTCGACGCGTATGATCTAACAATCATAACAATGATACGAATAGGGCCACATCTTCTTTTAGAGCTGATATAAAGCCGTAATGCAGTCCAGTAGGAAGCAACAAGGAATGAGAACTGCTTGTTTTTTAGAACTATTCAACATTTTTGTAGATTCTATTCAGAACTTGAGGGTTGCTTATTTCCATGCTACTAATTTTTGGTTAGATATTTTTTTCCAAAATAAACTTGCTTTCTTCAGGTATAGGTCTTGGAGTATTATTATCAATTTTTATTAATACTTAATTTACAGTTGACTGATACAGACTAGCTATAGTAAGGCTGTGTTTAAATGGTGGAAATAGCCCCGGCTAGCCAGCATCCTATAAAAACTAGAGTAATTCTCACTTTGCGTTTATATGAGAATTTCAAATGGCCTCACTTAAGTAAGGTTATTTTGATAGCAGATATCCCACCTACGTGAGCTGATATATCGCCTTGGTGAGGTAATTTTCCCTCATATAAACGCAATTTGAAATTTGCCTCACTTACCCGATACTAAATTGAAAATTAAACGCAAAGTCAGGCAATTTGATGGTTTACTCAAACGATGTTAATGTACTGTTGGCCTAATCAAATGGTAAACTATCGATTAGAAGTAAGTTGGAGATGTTTAGAAATGTTTTTACTCGTTTTGAGCAAAACTTTGCTGGTTGTCATCCGAGTCTCCTGCGCCAGATTGAAATAGCCCCGGTTACGTGAGGCTATTTTCTTCATATAAACAGAGCCTAAAGCTCACAAAGCCAGCTGTCTAATGGAACGTATCAGAGGGTAGTGGAAGTTTACTCCTGTTGTTGGGGGTCAGAAGTCATCTAAGGTATCTCTGCGTGTTGTAACAGGCGAATGAAAGGGTTGGTGTGGGAAAGAGCATCCCACCATAAAACTTTCCTCCATAACCAAGCCCTGTCCATTCCTGCTGGCAGGGAAAAGGAACGGAATATAAATTCTGTTTGTGTGGGTTGTGTTTGAGTAAAGGTTTACTCTTATGTGCTTAATCGTAGGCGGGGTGTCAAATTGGCAAATGGGCTTTTTCACGACCAAAAACTACAAAACAGTTTAAAAATGCTGAAGCTGACATAGCTGGAAAGGGGATGAATGTCATCGAGTTTCAACTATGACAGTCGTTTACATAACGTTTTAATGTTCAAAAAATTAACGAAAAAATGTAAACAAACATTAAAGCTTACAAAAACATAGCAAAGGGTTGGATATGCCTCAGGATTTCAAAAAAAGAGCGTAGAAATACTGGCAGAGAACTTTAAGTGCAACAAGAGCCCAACAAACCCTAAACATCATAATCACCCATATGAGGAGATTTTCTGTTCTCAAAAATTAGGTTCTTATCAGTAGGGTTTTACTGTATTCTGCGGGGTTATCTATCGATAATTGCATTTGCTCACCTTCTTATAAGAGTATCTGAATTTATTAAAAAGTTGTTTTTCGTCAGCATATTCAAAACGGCCTTGATACCACCAGCCAGGATGAAATCATGCTGTAAAAAAAAAAATAGAAAACTCACTTAAAATGTCATGAAATCGTGATAATCCAATTATGCCCCTAGGGGGGACTTATTCAAAACCTGATTCTAAGAAGGAATCGCAGCAAGATAAATTTATATTCCAAAGTTAATTTCTATACTGCACTTGTTTAAAACAACCAACATTGATAATATCTAATTGTTGGTGTAGCCTGGTGGAAAAGAAGCTGGACTCCGTATTCCTGAAGGGCTAGGGATTTGCCTCCGAGACTGGTGAAAAGTTTTGCTGCAAACAAAGAATTTAGTGAAAAAGATTTATTAAACAGGAATTTGGACTTCTAAAGCAATGCTTGAAATATATTTTTGATGTATATTCGGTTGAATGTGAGGGATAAAATTTTCGATGGTAATCTCATTAGCCTTATATGCCTGACATATCCCGCCAGTACCCTACTTTCGTGTGTTTGATTCCACGTATGGTCGGTGACATATGTTATAAGCTGCCACCTAAATCAGCTGTCTATCCTTACGAGGTCAGTAAATGAGTACCCAAATTACTGGAGTAATAACCGATATTGTCCTCGATTAGTGGAAATGCTAAATACCTTGACACTAAAATAAAGTCAATTATTATTTACTATCAATCATTATTGCTCTGTCTTTTGTAAAAACTGTGAAGTTTCATATAAAAGAAAGATCAACATTACAGAAAGTAAGCATAACACAACTTTCTCCCAGCAAAATACTTATTTCACGAGAATAAACTTCATGAATTGTTTAATCTTAGATCTTTGCTTATGTTACTCTGATGGTTTTAGACCAAAGGCAAAAATATCTTTATACTTGTGCTAAAAGCAATAATTACCTGAAAGCTTGTTGATGATTCGTTTATAGGCTGTGATGCAGGCATTAACAGCGAATAGATAACCTAGAAATATAACGTTACATCAAAGCGCTATATCAGTGTGATGCAGGGTTTAGTTATCAGCAGGTGCCGTGGCATGCACTTATAAAGCAGCTACTTCGGTGCGGAGTATTCTAGACGGCAAGGTATGTAAACAACCATGTGTTGAATTTATAATCAAAGAGTTATCCAATTAGAATTCTTCAATTTGAAAACTTCTGGGCACAAATGAGGGCATTAAACACAATAGAGGTAATGAATACAATAAGATCTCATACTACAATGTATGTGTAGTGATAGAATTAATGCTTTCGTACTACTGCAAGAAACTTTTGTAGGTCGCACTTGCTCACAAGAATACTTTGCACCCTCTTAGACAGCTTTACAGAAATACAGATGCTAATATTTCAAAGGAAATACTGTATACTATCCTGTAGACTATAAATAGCATTGATTTACGCTAGAGTGGTAGAAATAGGGGTAATAAAGACAGTAGGACCTCATATTACTTTATGTAGTGATATAGTGTGTAGTGCTGTTGTCCTACCGGAAACAAGGCCTTGCCATAGTCAGACTAGCAAGCAAGTGCTTTAAACACACTGGGACCTAATACTACTATGTACAAAGTACCGCAGCGAATGCCTGCATGCCACTGCAAAACAGAAGCTTTCGCAAGCCCAATTTGTTTATAAAAAATACTAAGTAACCCCTAAAACCGCTCTACCCCAATACACTATGATTATCTTTAAAGAAATACAATATACTGACCTGTAGATTATAAAGAACATTGATTGGCGATGGAGTGAAAAACAGAAGATCTAAGCTAATTTTCGAGTTGACTCCTTTCTTCACTCTGTCCTGACAGATGAGCTTGATTCTACGAATCGTGTCGATATCTTCAAAACAAAATGAACAATATTTAAAGATATTTGAACAAATAAAACAGGTTTATGTTAACAATCACACCGATTGAAAGTTAAGTACAACTCTACGCAAGTTGGCCAATTGAGGTCATCAAGCATAGAAAGATAGGGATTTTAGAGTTTCTTCTATCTTTCTGTGTGGTGTTATACTGTATGCTAGGCCTATAACTTCAGAACTGTTGACCCCACCGTCTTGCTCTGACTGTATGTCAATTATAAGTTGAATTCCCTGCAATCACAATATAAATAGACCCTGTTGTAATCTAAATTCCTTCATTTTATTGAAATCTGTGGTAATCAACAGAAAGTACGGACACATTTGTCTGAACAAAGTAAGTCGTTTTAAACAGCGAAACAAAAGCTTGATATATTTCCATTCGAAGATGGGGATCTTAATAGGCTGATTATAAAAGAGGCGAGTTATAAGTATTTTGAAGAGGAACCAGCCATCATAAACATACTGAAAGCGAAAAATCTGTCAAATCAATCAAGTTTAGATAAGTCAAAATGCGTATTTTTGAATGGCTTCATTGACATTGTTTTTCAATTAATCGAACAGATATGGAAGGAATTTTTTCCTTCATATTCAAAGCAAATAAATTCTTGAGCTAAAATTTTGATAAAATTTCATGAAGTTATACGAAAAACCTCATTTCTTAACAGAATCAATTGAAAAACCTTCTTTTGGAATTTTCGGGGGTTTGAGGTTTCTTTTCCAAATATATTTGCCAGACTAAAATGGATAATGAAGATAAGCGCTTCATACAAGATTCAAGTAGGAAGTGTACGATAAGTAGTTTTACTGTAAGAAGAGCAGAAAAAAGTTAAGAAATAATTACCAGATGGGATGATATTAAGTAGACTCAAGGATATGTCTCTCAATTCTGGAACTTTATGTTTCATCCCCAAATCACCGAGAGCAAACAAAGACTGTGCGAATTTCATCGTTGACATGTGCTAAAATCGAAGGACAATCACCACAAAGTCATATCAAGAAAAGGGATACACTTTTATCTATCTATATAAAACAGAACTGTTTGTATGTATGTTTGTATGTATGTATGTATGTATGTATGTATGTATGTTTGTCCGCTTAAAACTCGAGAACCACTTCATGCACAGCACAATGAAAGGTATCATTTTAACCAGAATTTATTCGGTAGTGTCCTTAGCTAGAAATATTTTACAAATCTTTTATAAACAAATGAGGAAAGGCAAAAATGTGACGAGTAGTTGAGAAAAATTACGTTAAAATATGAATTTCTTTGATGCCATTATGACGTCAAATCAACCATCAGTCTCTAGCTGTATTTCTTTCTCACTTTCGTTAAAAACATACAAAAATCATTTAAGTTTGATCTAATGTGACGTCAAGTTTATGTACTGTCTCCATAGTAGAATTTGTTGCTATGAAAGTTATCTTAGTTGCCATAGAAGTAATTGTAAAAATAGTAAAAAATTTGTGAATACGGGGTTTGAAGTGCTGAGGAAATGGACCTTACGGCGTGCGAAAAAGTGTGAAAGTGGATACCCGCAAGGGCGAGCAGACTCTATAAAAACAAGGCGCAAAGCGCTGAAGAAATGGATAGGACAACTGTCTTAAAAGAATTATTTGAATGCTAATAAAAGTTATATTAGTTGGTATAAAAGTGTTCTTTCAAATTCGGTAAAGACACAGAATTTATGAAAGCTAGGCACGAAGTGCTGAGGAAATGGACGTAGCGAAGTGCAAAGCACTGAGAAAGTGGATACCGCAAGGGCGCACAGCGCCCTGCGGTAGACGCTAGTGTCTGAATAAACCCAAAACTGGTAGCGCTGCAAAGATTTCTAATAACTACCATGGCTTAGTTGGTCTTTCTAACATCATAAAAAGATATTCTTGGTATATTTCAGATAATATTGTGATCATAGTAGTTGCTAATCAAACGTGTCTACTTATTCCTTCCGCACACAGTATTTCATGTTTGATATCTAAAATTGAAAATATGAGAGTGAAAATGATTCATATTCGATATACTGAGAGCTTGAAAATATCAACGGAGACTTACCACACCAGGTAGGCACTGCTCAGCATCCAAATTCGGTCCATCTCCAGGCAAAGGTGTAGAAGGGGGTGATCCATCTGAAGACGAATCAGGAGAGGAAGGGGAACTGCCACCTACAGCCCCTAGCTTGACTGTTATTACCTGAAAGAAAAAGGCAAGCCTGGTACATATAAGCGTAAACTGTCGGTGGAAAATTATGAAACATTATGGAAAATTAATCATTAATTATAGAAATTATAGAAATCGTAATACTAACTATAGAAATCAAATTAGAATACTCTGAGTGTTTATAAGGCAATATTTGATTGATGGTGGCTTCATCAAACGGTACTAGATTTTCCTGGCGCATATGGTAATAGCAAACGTTAATGTGTTTATTAAACCTACTCGTGCCACAAAAAGTTTGAAATTGTAAAAATCACTTCCTTCCGGCTATTTAATATAGCTCACCGTTCTATCTCTCAACGGTATGTGACCAACCAGCCTTCGGTCATCCGAGCCATTCAATGCTTCTCCGTTGCAGTGAAGGTCAAGTTTCACGTTTTGCGGAGACATCTTTAGTCTGAAATACGTAGAAGATCAATGAATCAAGAAGTAGGGAGTTAAACCATTCACAACAACGACAAAAACGATGACTCATCATGTGCATGTCTACAAAAGAAGATTCCCCTCCCAGTGTCGTCCTGACTCATCCTCCTAGGACGACATCTTTATTTCTGTAAAGCTGTCTAAAGAGGGTGGAAAGTATTCTTGTGTGACCCGCAAAAGTTTCTTTCGGTAGTACGAAAGCTTCTATTGTACCACTTCACACACATTTTAGTATGGCGATCCTATTCTATTGATTACCCCTAGGACGTTTAATGCCCTCATAAAAGGTAGCATTGGGCATTCTGGCAGAACCATAGAGCATTTCTTGAAATATTTTCAAAGTTGAGCAGAAAAGTTGAAGAAATAATTTGAACAGAGAATGGTGCCCTAAGGCACATCTTCTTCAAATGTGAAAGCTAGTGGATAAGTTCAATAGCCTTTGATCGGTACAAAACTTGGGGATGGCAAGGAAAATCGGAATCATAGAACAACTAACTATTGCGTACTTTGTTAACTATTGGGTAAAAGTTTTTTTTTTGAACTTCTGATGATTGGTTATTTCCCACAATACCAATCATTTAACTTCTTTCCGATTGGCCGATTTTGATGCACATCTGGGTATAACTATTCGTTGGGTTTCATTTCCATCACCTTTCTGGCATACTATTCGAACGAGTGTCAGACGCAAAGCTTTAGTAGTTATTTTTTTCGCTTTGTTTTTATTTTCCTTGTCATCCTGGAGTTCCGTACAAACCAAAGATAGTAGTTCTCGGACAAAATAGGTGATCATTGATTCTTCACCGTCCCTGCTATAGGCCAACAAATAGTTACTATGTAACACTCACCGATTGTAGATATGCCTTCTTACTGCAGCTATTGTTTCATTCGTGTGCGACCAGATTTCAAAATCCTCTGACTGCCTTGCTTGTGGTGAAAACCTGATATAAAGCGTAACATGTTTTCCACGACAAGACCTACAAGAAAATAAGATAATGTTGCAAGTAATTAAAGCAGTTAATTAGAGCCTGTATTAAGCTATTGTGAAGAAATAATCAGATTTCTAATGACACCTTTTTAATCTAAATTTGAAATAATACCTAACAGCCAACTTTCATATATATCTTCAAAATATTTAGAAAGTAATTTCTATCGAGATAATTCGTGAGAATGAATTCGATTGATTTTCCAAATCCTGCTTCTCCTCAAAGTAATTTCTCCTCTAACTCATTCCCCTGCAAACTCTTTCCAACCATGGAGCGATTCCCCTACCGGTGGCTGCATCGATTTACAAAAATACAAGGACTCATACGTCCGCGATTTCCGTCAGTGAATGATAGACTCGCTTGGATATCCCGCATGTCAAACAAGTCACTAGTAACATGTCAAATCTTCCGCCAAAAAACATACTTTGGAATCAAAGATCATCATACATGGATCACGCACAGAGAGTCGTCAATATCTTTCATGAATACACATCAAATCACTGACCTTTCGTGAGGCAGAAAAGCCCTTTCATCGGGATAGCAATTGTCACATTCAGCCACATATTCTTTCAGGGTCTTGAGACAGAGAACTGTCTTTCTCGCTTCTTCTTTCACAATTGTTTTATTTTCAGATTCGTTTTTCAGTGCTTCATAAGATGGATTGAGTCGGGCCATGCAATTCTTTATAAACTTGTCATGTATATCGATCTATGAGAGAAATTTAACATTAACGTCAAATTATATATAACTTGAAACCCATTTTTCCATTGCTTCCCTAGACACAGTGATGTCAAGCAATCCTAGACACCAGATCCTAAATAGCTGACCAAAGTTTCGGCGGGAAATTTTGGACTAATGCAATTCATTTAGAAAAATTGGTCTCCCAAGAAGTTCATTCATTCTGCAAAGAATAGTATTTATAATTTGTATATTTCTGAAATAGTTGTTTACACTAAAATCGAAGATTGTTAAAGCCTAGTTTTATGCTTAGTTGATCCCACTTTCCCCCCACTTTCCCCTACCAAACCTAGGAAGATTCCTGAAAAGGTTACTCAAGACAAAACATAATGAATAACGTTGCAAGTGTCTCAAAAAACACCATAAGTTGATTTAATCTGGTATTTGCCATCCCACACATTCAAATCAAACATATATGGCATTTTAAAAACAAACTGAGGTAAGTGAGATTTCCATCTTACAGCAAACACAGTAATGAAGAAACAAATATGAAATTAAACAAGATAAAAAAAAATAGATTTTTACCGGCTTACTCTTTAAATCAGCCCCAAGATTCGTATAGATCTCCTTGAGAATTTCGATCGCACAATTTCCAATATCATGTG
This sequence comes from Pelagia noctiluca, assembly GCA_963924455.1. Lineage (NCBI taxonomy): Eukaryota > Metazoa > Cnidaria > Scyphozoa > Semaeostomeae > Pelagiidae > Pelagia > Pelagia noctiluca. The sequence continues at coordinate 14,830,861 of OZ004325.1, forward strand.
TTGCGTTTAAAATTATCTGCAAAAAATTTAATCTCATTACTACTAAGAATAAATGAATGGTAGGGATAAATCAAGAACAGTTATCAAGTTTCTCACTATACCAATCTTTGACCTTCTTTCTCGTTGCCAAATTTCGATTCAACTCTGGGTATGATCATTTGTTAGGTAAATACCGCCATCAGAACTCGATCTAAAAAGGACGACAAAATCACGAAAATGCTATTACCTGCCAAAGATAGTCGTAGCCGATGAGCTGCGTATTTTCAAGGACGTAACTTCCATTCCTCTTCTTTGTTAAAATCCCCTCTCTTATATTTACATATTTGAAAAATCTTTCGAAACATCTAGAAAATAAAAATTAGTTGTCTGTTAGAGTAGAAAAAACTCGTAGAACACTTTATAAAGAATCAATCATACAACGGTAACACTCTTAAAACTCTCTTACGCTCTTAAAACCAACGCTCTTTTCCATTTAACACCAAGTTGGCACATTACGAACATTTAGGGCGTATTCTTTTCGTAACTTTTTCTACCTCTTCTGTTCGTCGCAGTCTTTGGGAAGAACAAAACCACATTATTTTTGTCTTCTCTCGGAAAAACGGCAGACTTCGGAGCCTTCCAAACCTTTTACCTTCTGCGCTGGAAAGCTTTGCAGGCTTCGCAGAGATTCTCGTTTTCATGCGATGAATTAATCAAATCAAGTATTCGAGCATTACGAAACAAGCCTTCTCATTCTTTTGGGTTTTCGTAGCCTGCGAAGTCTGCCGGTTTCAAAAGTTAGGAAAATTTTAATTCCCAAACGAATACGTTCTTAAAGGGCTTCCAATCATGGTTCATAGAGCTATCAGTTACCCGCACTTGTAAAAGCTTGCACAGAGTGACCACAGTCTAAATGTTGAAAATAATTCGAAGTAACTTACCTTAAACCATGCTCATTAAGCTTGCTGGCCTCCAAGGCGAGAACATTTTCTTCAAAAAATTGCTTGCAAATCTCAGGATCGAGATCAGGGTCATCGCTCATCACCTATAAAATGTAAATAACAAAAATTATTATCACATGGTCCAAGCAAAACATACCGAGCTTTTCATCAAGAAATCCCACAAAGCAAAGAAAGTTCAACACTGTTCACTATACTGTAATCATAGTAGAGTACTCATCACCCAGACTTAAAAGCATAGAAGTTTTCACTTTGCCATATTTTGACGGCACAACGTCATGTAACGTGCGGATAATTCTGAACCGGAAAGGAGCATAGGAGAGGACCCATCCGCTTATTCAAGTGTGTTCCAGAAATGATTTTAAACAAATTTAACTGTGGGCGCTGAGATGAGGCCAGATTCCAAAGAGAGGAGGTATGGGTCCTTCTTAGAAAAGAACCAAGCTTAGAACACTGTCACTGCCATTTTTGAAGCTATATGCCCACAAGATCAAGGGTATTTATGCTATCATACTCCCAAAACGCAGTGAGGATTGCAAGGAAAATAGGAAGCATAGCGAAATATAAAAACTAGTGAAGCTTTGCATCTGGCACTAATCCGACTAGTACGTTGGATAGAGAAAAATGGAATCTAATGATTCATTACACCAAGAAGTGAATCAAAACAGCCAATCTAAAAGGAGGTGAATCATTGGTATAGTGAGACACAACCAATCACCGCCAGAGGTTCAGTAAGACGAACAACTTTAATACACAATATGTATCTACATGAAAACTCTAAGGTATTCAATTGGCAGGAATACAAGATAAATCTTTTTTGCTCGAACTCAAATTTATCATAACGGAGTAAAATTTTCATAATTTCCGTTTACTTATATCAATATAAAAGAGAATTGAAACCAAGAATAAAGAATATATGAAAGAGCTGCTTTGATATGCTGGTGTTGGAAATTATGTGGGACTGCTCGAGTATCAGACAAAAATTTAAAGAGGTTTTCATGCCTCACTTTGTTTACAGAGTTTCTCGCAATACATAAGTTTTTAAATTATCAAACTGGGCAAAGATAAATAAGAATAAGGGGATAAAAACCTTGGAAAACCATTTAAAACAAACATCCATATCACACGGGAAAACACAGTGAACTGCTAGGCAAATCCATATCTAGAAAACATGAAAGGAGAATTTAGGATTTCAAACACAACTGTCTAAAACACCTTTGGTTAGCTCTTGTAAGTAACTATCCTTGTAAATATTCCCAAAAATTACCATATTAACCAAGTTCGTCTATATTTGCTTTGTATATAAACTACTTTTCCATCTGCAACTATAATCTAAGGTCTCTAGGTTAGGGACCATTAGGCGAGACTTGGTATAGCAACTGTCCTGTTGTGACCAGTCGTTCTCAAATTGTTGGCTTCTTAAACCCATAGAAAGGGTAAAATCACACATTCTAGGACCTCATTAACATTACATTCTTGATTATCTGAGAGTTCAAATATACATAAATTATTTTTTAAAGCCAGTAATGTAGCTTGAGAAAAAGGTTTTTGCAGCTAGCTGTGCGAGCTTGCTCCTCAAAATAATGAAAGGAAGCAGACGTGTAATTGTTTTCAATTAAAAAAACGACCATCTTAGTCAATTTGTATTCTGTTTGAGGATGCTTTTGAAGTTAGGGACGTGATAATACCCTTTATAAATAACAATATTGGCCGATAGAATTAGTTCCTTCCTCGATCATTATGTCATGTATCTGAGGGACTTTACACAACAGCCAAACACAAATAAGAGCTCAACTTATTCATATTATAGAGGATTAATTGCACTAATACATTCAGTAATGTAATGCATATTACCACGCCACGATTTGAAACAAGGCTCATAGTAAGAAAGGCTGCACATGAAATAAAACTCACTGACTCATTATGTTTCTTTATAGATAAAAATGCCACACACCTGTTTAGCTTGAGGTTCGCAAAGCCACATTTTCCCATCATTCAAGATAAATCTAAAAGATAATTGGTAACAAGTATATGTAGAATACCAATGGTTAAAACATCTCTTTTGCATTGTTTCGTCTATAACTGCATCATAGTTCTCCGTGCATATATGTACAGAGCGAAATAGATGAGAAACAAGAAAGGAGAATTACTCTCCGTAACTCAAAGTTTCATGCTTTTGCAATCATAAGACAGACTACAATACTTAACAGAGAGCAGGTCTTCTTTCTTGTGTCTGTTATACAGTATATCTTACCTGAGAAAATTCAACCTTTCTTGGATTTGATGAGTGTGTGTATATCGACCATCAAGAGCAAGTACTTCTGGGTCAATATTGGGATCAGCTGAAACAAACGCCATCAGTTTTTAGTATACGGTAACTAACTATATCAGGATTTAGAAATCAGACTGAATAGGTTCTTTGTTATCAGGTCTTAACATATCTAGGACTTGGCAAACATAACATTAATTCACTTTCGATTCGAAATTATGTATTTCGTAGTTACTATGCTTTGCGGTGTTTTTAATCCCTTGCCATCCTCAAATTAAGTTTCCCTTCATCACAGCATATACTTCAGTCATCACAATTTGTATACCGATATTTTGTTGTAAGAATTATGATAATAGTGCAAATCTACCTTTGACCATGTTACGGATGTTATCCATATACAGCGCCAGGTTTTCAGCAACAAGGCTTACGACTCCATGCCTATTTTGCATACTTTCAATAACAACATTCCTGTACTGCACATGAGGGTTCTGCATCTGACCATAACCCTGCAGAAAGAAAAGATCGTTGGGGATTTCTCATCAATATAAAACCCACTCTAAATTATAGGGCTGGAAAATATAGCAGACACAGCACCAATAATGGTCCCGGAAAGTTTCTAGGTCACCAAAAGAGGGATCCATATTTTGCCTAAGGACCGTCATCGAAGTCTTTCATCATGGCTTTTGGCCACGATGGTCGACCCTCCTCCTTATCACTGCCCTGTGTTTGGTGGTTAATTGTCTAAAAGAGAGCTTTTTAGGCCCATTATGGTTAGACATTTTCAGCTATCATAGGGATAAGAATATCATGATACTTTTCAAGCCTGATTGATGTGAGTTAGTAGTGAATCACAGGCAAATACTTCATCTAACTCCTTACTGCATTGATAATTATTGTTAGAATAACATTTACCATCATGCGTTGTATTTTTGTTTAATTTCTTCAATATGCTGGCAGAAATTAGAAATATAATTTATGGTCCTGGAAAGCAAAACATGTTTCCACCCATACTAAAAGACTTAGGTTTTTTCGGCGGCCTGGATGATTTTGAGAAACAGGCTGATTATCTAAATTCCAGTCTGTGGGGTTCTTTAAAAGAATCTGAAATGGAGCAAGTCACAAAACAGTTTAAAACTAGCATATACAGTGGAATACCGTCATAACGAACTCTGAAGGGAACCAGAAAACTGTTCATTACCCTGGGAGTTCGTTATACCGGGAAAATTATTTCATGAGGCAAAATCCAACGGATTAGACATTTAGTCTGTTATACTGGGAAGTTTTTTTAACCAGGGTTCATTATATCGAGATTCCACTGTACTTTATTATTAGGTTTACTACGCATGTATCTCGCCTGAAAATCCTTTGCACTGAGATTTTTTAAGATTGAAAAACACGAATCCGACTTTTACGCTAGATATTTTCAGCAGAAGATATTCAACACACAGTTAGATGATCCTATTGTTCGTTATTAAAGAACCTTTTAAATTACATCCTCTTGGTTCTATAAATCTAGGTTAATATGCGGTAGGTCTATTAACATTGTACTGCAATAGTTGTCAAGTCTTTACAAGCGGCTCTCAGTTCGAAATCATCCACCAACAACACTCATATCTTACCTCATAAAACAGCTCGCATATGGCTTTGATTTGCTTCAAGGCTGGAATGACCCATCTGCCCTTGCGAAGCTCATCCAGGCAATGGTTGATCCACTCTAGTTTCAGATTATCTCGATCTTGTGTCTAAAAGAAATTATGAAGTTTATTTAGCAATTTTCCAGCAACGTAAAAGGTTGAAATCTAGCAAGGATAGGGGCATCTTCTGGGCCTAGGGTAATATTGGATTTGGGCATAGAGATCCTGACTTTGCTAGTGAAGCTTGTTTTAGTTGTAGTAGAAATATGGGACCAAAGTAGGACCAGACATTTTAGAATACTCTGCCAAATGATCCCAAATCTACGAACAATCTAAATACTTTTAAACGCATGCTTAAAACTTCGGAAAGAAGAAGATAATGTATACCATTTAAATTTACTCGGAAACGAGGTTATGCTTAGAAGAACAACAGTTCAATTCAGTTCATCTAATTTAAAATTCCACATCATACAATACAATATAAATTACGATAAAGAAAATGATTAAGTTGAATAATACCAAATGCAGGTATATAATTGTATTTGGTAAACGGCTTCCTATTGGATCTTTGGCACCGCTTACGACCTGCACCGTCCCAGAATTCATCCTTCTCAATTTCAATGCATCATGAAAAGACCTTGCAGGATGAGTTATATGGAGGATGATTCTTACCTGTGAACAACTGAAGTCGAGAATCTTGATATGGGCCACCAACGCCTGATCCATGATGTCAGTCGGCAAATCATCACTATGAGCCAAGTGCCATAACAAGCCCAACACCTGAAAGATGGCAAAAAATGTTGAATTTGAAGAACAGCCTCGTCTCTTAGATCGTCTTAAAGGATTTCTGGTTCTTTTTTTAACATCATTTCTGGATTCAAAAGGTTTGGAGCGATTTTTACCAATAGCTTTTGAACTTCCCATGTACAGTAGACTTGTTTGAATTTCCTTTATAGGACATATTAATTGAGAGGTGATGAATATGGAACCAGGATTAACCAGGAAAACTCAGGGTAGGTCAGATTTCTATTTGAGGTAAGTTCAGTCGGGAAATCTGCTTTACACGGGGAAGGGAAAGTTGCCTCGACTGATTAATTGATCTAACTGCCTTGGCTTGGCTTACAAAGCAAGTTGCCCCATGTTGGGGAAATCTAAGCCCAGAAGAAACCATACACGACTCATGTGAATGACTTTGCAAATAATATATCTAACGACCAAGACGGAAAGTGCTTACTACACAAGCAGAATGAGGAGCAAAGAGAACAAAGAGCATGGAAAAACTGTCCCGAAAAGACAGTTGACTCAGACCAGCAAAGGTTACCCTTTTTGCATAAGTGACCCTAGTCAGCGCAGAAACGTAGAAAGAAATACCTTGTGTGCTATCACACCCTCTTTGTCATCTTCAGCCAGCCTCCTAATCAGCTCAAGAAGTTTTTCCTGCTGTTTCTTGTTTGCTTCCTTCCAACTGGCCTAAATTAAAAAACATATTGAGGATTCAAAATTAAAAGCTGACCAGGGTGGAGTCATGAAAAAAATTCTTTCCCATGGATGGGAATATTTTCGGCCGAAAATCTAACGCAGATAAAATTACCTGAAACCTGGAGAAGAGATGGTCCAACTGCTCAGCAGAGAAATCCCAAGCCAGTTTTGCAAGCAAGTCATGGACATTTTTCACAATTGCTTCATGCTTTCCAATCTAAATGAATAATTAAAAATCAAAATTTACAAAAATTTGAATAGAAATTAGAACCATACCAACGTTGAAACTCCTGGCAGCCATGCTCTCTCTTTTCTGGAGATTATTTTCTTTGTTCTAATGTGTCACTATCTAGCAAAGTTGGATGTCTACTATGTGATGCGGAACGTTTCGTCACATCTTATGTTCACATTGAAAGTGTCATGTTCAAACTCCTAGCCGACATGCTCTTCTTTCTCTGTGAATTCTTTCTATTTATTCGGACAAGTAACTATACAGCAAAGTTACATGTTTTCAAATTTGGCGCATCATGATGGATGGGAAAATGTAGTGCGTGCACATTTGGTCAAATGAGGCATACCTTATTTTGACCCCAGCTATATGAGTGCTGTTGTGCATGCTACCGTGCAATGGCTGGAAATACAGCCTCTTGTGGCCTTTTGCAGGCTAGTACGACGAAAAACAGAAACTCATCAAGCAGTGCATCTTGCAAATTTATTTGAGTACAAATGTAACTTACTTGTGCATTCCAAATGGTATCAAGGTCTTCTAAAGTGAGGGTCTTCACTTTGATGGCGAACCTGATAATCTTGTCCAGCTTCTCAACATACTGAAACAAAAGCATTCGATTCAGTCAAGAAATGTAAATCAAATTCTCTGATAGGCAAAGAGTGATAATTATGTGAAGGAAATGAAGGTGTGCTCTTTGAAAACGATAATGTATCTGTTTGCCCTCTTTTCAGAATGTCTGTTCTGCAAATACATCATCATAATCACCATCATTGATTTATTTACAGTATGCTTTGTCCAGTGAACATTCTTAAATTATAATTTCTTACATCAATACATCAATTAAATTAGATAATTACAATTAAACTAGATAAGATAAAGTGAATCTGTCCAGTAGTGTGGAATATATGCCTGGGGTTACATTCATCACCATTCCCTTGTCTAATGTATTTTCTAATGTGGTTTAGGTTATTTCATCTTTGTTTCTCCTGAAAACGGGAGGTCTTGAAGCTCTCTAAAACCTTCTACTGAAAAGTAACATTCAGAGACTTTCGATTGATTGGCAGTTTGAAGCTTGACAATGGCATTTTGCCTGTAGCCAGGATACACATTATCAAAGCCAACGGGACAAGCCATTCCTGGGTTATATTTTGGCATTTTCCATTTTCAAAATTTGATGTAGATTCATAATGTTTAGAATATCACGCCCCGGCAGTTTAACGTGGCTGATTAATTCATAAAGTTTTTCTCCAAAAATACATTGATTTTTTTCAGGTGTTGCAAATTATTCTGGCAAGCATTGCATGCGACTGAGCTGAATGTATAATACCTGAGGCTGATGAAGGTTATCTTTAAGAATTACAGCCAGTACACTATTCTCTTGCAACCATTCCTGTAAAAGATGAAGTCAACAATTAGTTGTCGTATTTTCTTTCTCTTTCTGACCTAACTAATCTGACGGTAATCAGTGTGCACAAGATCGATGAAGAATCATGGAGGAAAATCGCATCAAATACTATGGACACGAAAAAGTACAGACGATTGGCTAACCTAAAAAGTACACAATACTGGTGCACGTCATCATGGAGTTTATACCTAGGAAGCAATATGAAAAGTTAATGTCAGTACTTACAGCCACCATTTCTATTGTGAGATACTCAATATCATCATATCCATGATGTCTGTGACTGAGGTAAGAGACGTTGCTGATGACTCTGTTGATCTATGGAAAAACATATACATTCAATAACCAGAAAATCAGAGTTATATTGTACAAAAGGTTTCCTTCAAAACTAAATTTTCGGTCCTCTTCACGTTGGCCCTAAATGGCGTTCAGTTTTGTTAGGTTATTTAGTTCCCCGTCTCTCAAATTGACTAAAAAAACAGTTTTTAGAAGTAACATGCTATCCTAACCCTGAAAGAATACATTGCAAAAACTTTTTGTGCAGTCAAATTACCGTTGAAGGAATAGGCCTAATACATCTACTATTCTAAACAAAAATTCGATTCAAATTGTAGAATAGTTCAATTCTTTCTCTTCCATCATAGGGTATGAGAGTTGAGTTTCATTCGGTCAAAACCCTTAACCCTTGGAATTTTGAGGCGATGGAAACATGTTTGGTTGTGTTTCAGCTGGTTTTAGCCACTTTTAACCGGGTAAAATCAGGTTAACTTTTAAACTAAAGAAATGTCATTAGATTTGAAAGTCACATTCATTCACCATCTGTTGAGATCAAGGGGGGAGAACACCACCTTGGTAGCCTTTTCATAGCTTTAGCTATGGCTCATTTCCACCCTATTTTACACAACAAGTTAAAACCTGTTAAGCCGTGATTAAACTAGGGGACTTAAACTGGGTGGCTTAACCCAAAAACCCTGCCTGATATTTCAATAGAGTTAAAAGAAACATGTCTAATTGAGAAGCTTTATTAATCACCTCATTCAAAGCGTTCATTTTTCCATTAAATGATGAAACTTGCAAGAGCCTGAAAGAATACAATCAAAGATAATTTGTAGACTAGTCACTTCATAATGCAAAAACAAAGATAACACATGAGCTTCACATTCAGACGTTAAGAGGATTTACTCTAGCAAAACATTTGTACGCAGCTGAGGTGGACTTGATTTTTGCGCCATGGTAAAATTCGGGTAGGGCAAAGGTTAAGAAACGTCTTGGGCACGACTTCACAAAGTAAGACCCCGTTTACATGGTAGCGGATCAAAAGTGTTGCGGATCAAAGTGTTACGGATCACCCTCCCGTCTACACGGTAGCGGATCAAAAGTGTTGCGGATCATGCCCTCGTTAACACGGTACCGGAACAGCGGCACATCACATACACGGACAGATCAGCGGTCAGCGGTCACGTTCAAGATCTTGTCAGATTACGTTTCTGTAGGATGTGTCGTATTCGATCAATTCTGATAGAGGTTTCCTCGACTACCGAAGCAAGTCTCTTCCTTTGTCTCCGAAAAGCGGACTCACACCAAACGGCTAAGACCGCATTCAGCTTAGCTGCAGCTGCAAACGAGCTGAGCAACTACATGAGTAACACAATAAGATCTCTTTTCCACTCATTCATCTTTTTTTGTTTGCTGTTTGTAATACTAATGTTTCGTTTCGTTCGCTCTGGATAAGATGAACCAAAGGGGAAAAATCAAAACAAAACTACAATTATGATTGAACCTCGTTTGTATGGAAAATACCCTCGCAATGAATCCGAATCAAAATTGATGCGGATCACTTGCGTTTACACGGGGAAGAGCAGAAGTGATTCGATACGAAAGTGATCCGACACAAAACGAGTTTGCTTTCGTAGCAGGATCAAAATTGATGCGGATAGCGGAGCAGAAGTGTACCGGATCACTTCGAGCTCGTGTAAACGGGAGGCTAATCCGCAACACTTTTTGTATCGGATTAAAAGTGATCCGCTACCGTGTAAACGGGGTCTAAGATTACCGTGTCAGCACTGTGCTGGACCAGAATATGTTTCTGTTGCAAAATCTGAATAGAACAGGCCCTTTATGCCTTTTCTATGCTCGTAGATATGGCAGCATTGTTCGGCCATTGTAATGAATTGCGTTCTATGTCATTTCTTCTTAAATCCTTTGACTGGCAGCAATACTCTCAGAGCAAACACCTTATTGTGTCTAATGAAACTTAGACTTTAACTGTAGAAACAGCTGTATTTTCGAAATCAATGGAGATCATTATCAACATCATAATTCTCTTTGACAATTATTGTCCTTTCGAGTGTCCTTATGCATAATACTGTTGGAGTAAGGACACAAACTCTCTCCTATTTTGCATAGATCTTTCAAATTGCATTTTTGATATTTTTAGTTCAACCAAGTGATCTTGGGCGCACTTTTTATTGTCACATGTAAAAAGTGGTCGCTTTTCAAAATGGCGTTCTCTAGACGGGAAACGTGAGCATTATATTTTCAGTTTTGTATTTTATAAAAATGCTAAAAATTTTAGTTTTAGTAATAAGCCAATTAAGATGGTCAACCCACCACGCGTGCGCATAATTGCAATTAATGGGGGACAATGATTTTCTTTATGTTCGCCTATGCTTTATATCCTATGCATATTATATTGTATTCTGCTGTCTTATGATCAAGTCAAACTACAATAAAATAGCTCAAATATAAACAAAAGGCATGCACAAGTTTTAAAATTATCCCATACCCTTCCAACTTATGCACATGCTCTCCTGAAACTTTGAATGGGCTTATTCAACGCAGTTTTTCATTACGCGAGAATATGCAATTAATGATGGGGACTTAGCAGGACTCAAAACAACAGACTCTCACTTCATACGCCAATGCTCTTGCAAGTGAGTTATCGGAGAGTATACTTCAAACCATAGTATTATTTCACTTCAGGCATACCCAAATGCTCAGTGGGGAGAGCAATGGCGTACAAATTGAGAAATGGTGGGTTTGGGTCCAGCTCGAGTCATGTTATTTCACTCAAGTCATATTCACAAGTCTTTTACCAACAAAATGATAAGAAGAATTTGTTAGCATTCTCACCTCAATATCATTTGCAGCCTCAGTTTTTCAAGTTGCTTGCAGAAATCTTCTTGTTCCTCCAGTCTGGCTGCAAAACTTTTCATACTCTATCAAAAAGTAAAATAATCGAAATTAAGACATATAGCAGGTAGCTAGGCTTATAGCAGGTAGCTAGGCTTATAGGGTCATCTAGGGGTACTTAGAACTTATTCCAGAGGTGTTCAATCAGGGGTTATTTAGGACATATGTCAGCAAGCTTGTTTAGGGCCTGTGTATATGGACGGGCTGGCCTATTAGCAGAGCAGAGCAGAGTGACTCAACAAGTTTCAGACATGGCATTTTATACTTTTTTTTTACATTTCGGCACCAATGGCTGAGCTAGTTCGGAGCTAGCCCATTATCGAAGCTCTTATATAAAACCGGGCTAGCTTGAAGGCAAGTCATTTTGAAAACAGGCTAACCTGTCTCATAAAACATGCCCTTAGAGATACTGTAAGTCCCTGCGTGCAAAGGATTGACATATAAGAAACTATAGTCCATCATCTTGAATGTTATTTCCTCTAATATGAATATTTATGCTATTATCAATATTGCAGGGACTTTCAAAGAGGGGCCATCTTAATTGTTGATAGTTATACGTCATCTCTTTTTGTTCTTGGGTAATAATACTGATTTGACCATGAAATAAAGTCCTTTGACTGCTTTTGCAAGTCAGCAAGATCACAAACAGAATCCAGGTTCAAATGACTCACTCTTATTATAGTTGAGATAACTTCGTTCTTTGATTCTTGCTTTGACTCCTTTTTCAATTCAGTGTCTGTCAAGCCTTCCATGTACTTCTTTATAACGTGCTGAAATGTCACAAAATATACAATATAATATGATATAATTAAAGCAAAAGTACCAACTAAGTGTACCATCCTTTGATGTGGTGCCAATATAGGAATTTTCCACCTTCAAGATTTTTCCACTACACAGGGAAGTAGTAATTTTCATCTTCAAGAGCTGACACCGAAAAACAGGTTCAACCTGTCCATAGACAAAAGGCTCGAGGGATTTGAAACTGAAATCCACACAGAGCAATCTCAATTCTTTCCCTACTCACCGTTGCCTAGGTATGCCCAACTCATGGTAGTGCAATAAATAATAGTCTTTGATAAAAGATTTGAATGTTGAGGAAAATCAGAAACCTAGCCAAAAAGTAATGATTCTATTGAGGTCAGAGAAAACCAGGTAGAGGGGACTAAGGCATTCACATCAGAACTTTTCAGCTAAGATTGAGTTTCTAGCAGCTTGATGGATAAGAAATGCATGCTGCTGTACCCGAGCTTGCTATTTGCTCAAGCTATCTGGCACACATTGTTGAGATCTTGAGCACTTCTGTGCAGCAAGCAAAAATAAAAGAATTTACATACATCTTACAAGTATTGATAAAAAATGACTAATAAATGAATGAAAAAAGATCAAATGAAATTAGCTTTACCACACAGGGCATAAGTGACTCTTCAATCGTCTTGATTGCAAGGAACTCCGCACACTGTCCAAATGGCCTGAAGATAAGAAACAAGTTATGTCAAACAGAATACTGTCAATCAATAATAATGATGACAGCAATATTTCAACAACTGCATAATTAAAAACCTTTTAGTAACACATATCTAATATCAGTCTCTAATATTATATATTATATACATGGCTATAAAGAACACTGTGCATAGGCCTGGAGCTGGATAAACGATAGGACTAAATAATTTTTGACCTAATTTAGGAGAGTGGTCAGTACACTTGCCTTTGCTGGTGGGTAAAGTCCAGGTTCGAGACCTAGTGGTGGCATTTTATAATTGTGTTTTGTGAGAATATCCTTTCGCAGTGTTAGACCATGCCTTATGAAATTACGGAAAAACCAGGTATATTCAACACATTAAATAATAAAAATTCACCTTATTTGAGCACAAATGACCGGAATGTTGATATTTCCACCCTCGCAAATCCTTGTCTTCAGTTTATCGAAACCTCCCAATGTCCCAAAACGGTTGAGGAGATCAACAAGCCAACCCTGAAATGAAGAAAACAGTTTTAAAAATGCTCTATACAGGTGAAGTCAAGCTTGGTCATGTGGGGTCAACATTTTGATAGAAGACCTTCAAGCTATTTACTAAAAAAATCACTTCACTGTTCTTTGGATGGGACGTTTACTACAGGTCCTGTGCCCTTTGCGGAAAAAAGGTCCTTTTACAGGCTATTATTTCAAAGATAAAGTTACTTCTTTAAATCTTAGTCATTTAGTCAATGGCGTAACAGCCTTCTATTCAACTAGTCATAAGTCTTCTATGCTTCTTTTTACACCTCCCCCTAAAATGATCATCAAACAATTTCTGGCAACATTTCCTGCTTAAGCTTTTTAAGCAAAATTCTATGCTAAAGCTTTGTAAAAAAAGTAGAAAACCTTTGTATATTAGGAAGGTCTATCAAATCATAGTTGATAGAATAAGATTGTTAAGAAGCCTAGTCTTGTATATATGTATTTGTTTCATATTCCATGTTGAACAGTACCTGAGAGTGCACAATGTATGCCTTATCCTCTCTCTTGACAGTTAAAATTGTAAATGTGCACATTGCCTACATGAATATGATGGTTAATATTATAAAATCTCTCATAAATAACCAATACGTTTGTTTAGATAAGGAGCCAAGAGAAGCATTTTGTTAAATTGGTTCATCCATGACCTTTTTCGGTTTCCAAACCATCTCCTTCTATAAACTATGATGAAATGAATAGCAATATTTAGTTGATAATTGTGTTTGAAACCACTTACTCTTGGCTGCCTGTGGTCTGAGGGCTTGGCATAGCATGGCTTTGAGTCATCAACAGCAGTAACAGAGTCTGATGTTCTCGTGGCGTTGTATTGATGGAACCTGAAAAGAGGTCAACATTGTACCAGTCAATAACCTAATATTGCAAAACAATGCTGTTAGAGACAGGAGTTAATGGAGAAAAAATTTCACATGTTGATGTGCAATCTGCTGAAGATGGAGAGGGCGTATGATGATGACAATTGAAATTAGTTTGACTAAATAACAAATATTTTTTCGTTAATTGTTCAATGATTCAATTAAAAGCCCCCATCTCATAATATTTTAATTTGATGTATAATTCAAGGTCAGTAATAACATAGTAATACAGTAATTCATCTGAAGATAATAATAATTTAAACCAAATGGCAACTTAAAATCTAAAAACTTGATTTAAAAGAATATCAGAGACAACGTTAGAGAAAGTTAACTTCTTACCTCATGTAAAGCTATTCTTATCATTGGATTTCCTATGGCCTTCTGATGTACCATCTGCATATACTGCATCAAATATTGGGAGCAAAAAGCCGAATTTGACACCCCAAACATTTCTCTGTATCCTTAATCATTTCACGGCCTTACTTGACCATTTTCTTTATTAATGTGTTTAAAAAGCTTACCTTGATTTGGGGTCGAGAACCACAGCAAGCAGTTCAAGTAAAGGAAACCAATCTTGGTCAAGCTTCACAACACAAAGTTCAATCAGTTTCTCCGCATTTCTCATTATGTATTTCTGCAATAAAGAATACCAATCGGTATATTGATATTGGTACATAACTGGTACATAACTGGTACATAATTGGTACTAACTTGCTGAACATCTCCTGATGAGTGGGAAACCATGAAACAGGCTTGTCGAGATGAATGAGTAGTTTCTTGTCTCTTTTCTATCAATTTGTATATATCATGCTCTACTCTATGTATTGAGCACTCTCACGGAAAACCGACATACAGACTTCGATATTGGTACATATAAATATTGATATAGTAAAGTAATGCACAGAAAAGGCATTATCTTTGACCCAAAGTTTTCAATTATTTGAGATTGCTTATCATTAGATAAAAAGTAATAAACATTCCACATGAAGTGATGTGTTGATAGTAGATGTATAAACAGGAGGTGTATATCTATGATAGTTTCTTTAGAATATTTGTTACTTTTTTCAATTATCATGTGTCTATAATAAAAGAGTCTGTCTTTTGTATTTTTGGAAAATTTTCTACCAAACCATTCTTACTTAAGCTTCCCCTACTTATGAAATTCTAAAGATTTTTCCATTATCTTCAATTATTAACTTATTCCCATCCAACATTGCAGAATGGTCCTACTTATAAAATCAAGCAACTTACATGAATTTCGAATTTCCATGTACTGACAGCATCATCAAGAAATATCTTGTTGAAAGAAATGGTCATGCCATCACGAATAAATCTCTGACAACTTTCACTTTTGGTATCCAAACCTAGAAGTACAAAAAAATCAAATTGAGCAGGTAAGTTTACATTCAATCAGCTTGCTGGCTTAAGGCAAGAGGCCTTATTTCCAGCAGGGGCATGGCACACACAGGTTAAGGTCTCTTACAAAGAAGCAAACAAGCAACCATATCTATTTGTTAACACAGGTCAGGGTTTGTTGCAGGTTTACAGCTGATAAGTACCTGCAGTTTGTGCCCCCAAAATTAATATTCTAGAACAAATATCCTGGGTACTCATTTACTGACCTCGAAAGGATAGACAGCTGAGTTGGCTGACAGCTTGTAGTTCATGACTCAGACTGAATCAGAAATCCAGTGCCTAACCACAAGGCCACACCACCCCGAGAGTTGGTTTGAGAGTTGTTTCAAGATAGTTGTTTTGCCAAAACTTTGAAGGTCATAATTTTTATATAAAGTAGAATTAAGAACTACTAAAAGAAATGCAAAAATGTGCAACACCACCACATCAAACCTATCTAAAGCTTGAGACCCATTTGCTCCAAGAAACTCAAATATATCCCTAAAGGTTCCTCATAAGCAAAATGTAAGGGGAAAGGAAAACGCACCACAATGAGGAAATTCTTCAGTTTGAAGAGACTTCCAAACATAGAAATAACTTATAATTTGTGTTAGGCATTTGGTAAGGTTAAAGTTTATCATAAATTTCAAAACCCCAGACTTAACCCTTTTGTGACCGCTTCTCCAGAGTGGAAATTGCTGTGAGAACCGCTGTCCTGAGCACATTTCTCAAGATTTCTCAAGGAATCCTCAGAACACGAAAACATGAAAACGTGTTGGCGGTCGCGAAAGGGTTAATGATCTCTAGAAGGTTGATTTGATACTCTCCTGATGATAGCATCACAAGGGTAAAACAAGTTCAAGCGAACATTTTACCTTTTTTTGACAGTTTGATAGCAGCTTCTACAAGTATTTCCAATTCTCCATTGGGCAAGACAGGAATAACCCATTTAGGCCTGTTCACCATTTCATCTAGACGTGTCAGCTCGTTGTTCGGAAACACAGGATCACCGTTTTCATCAAAATCTGTATCCAAGACAATTGTGTCATCAATATTCATGCTTTCCAACTTCCCTTGAACATTTTCAATAATCTAGAAAATATAAAACCAGAGTTAATACAACAAGAGAGAGTTGAAGACCATAAACATCCCGGAGAACATCTGTTCAGTACTGTGGATGATAACCCAGGTTAACACTTAACCCTGATTTAGCTTTGGTTAATAGTTGAAGTATAAACAGCACTGAATTCTTATGAAAGGTCCAAGTCCAACCAGTTAAACTGCACAGAAAAGGGCAGAAAAATATGCAGGATTATTGAGAAATCTGCTTTTGTTCATATTCTTAATGATAAGATGATAAGAGCTAAGCACAGTTTATTGGCCTTCCTCTTGCATGACAAAATAAATGTGGTTAGACTAGATTATAAATTCAACATTGGCATGTAATAAAGTTAAGGAAATTTAGAGCACATACTACTCTGATGTAGAGAGTAACCTATCCAGGCTCTTACCAACTACACCAGACTTGCCAAAGGGTGACGACTTTCCCATACAAGGAGGACCATCACAGCCCCACCACTAGATACGGATCAAGAGAAAACTACAGAGCAAGCTGGATTTGGAAATCCATTGAATTATTGTGAGAATGAAAAATGACTCAAGCAAGATCCAAACCCACGGCTACTGATTTGGTGCTTCTGTGATTTACCTTTTTTCATTCTCACAAGTCCATTTGATTTATTTTTTGAAATCCTGCCTCTTCAAAAGTTAGCAGATCCACTTCAAGGAAAACAGAAAGAACAATTCTAAGTTGTTACCTCTGATGACTCCACAGGCTCTTTGGCTTTTTGCGGGCTTTGTGCTGGTTCTTGGGGCTTATCAGCAGTCTCCTTCCCTTCATCCTGAGAGCCCTGCTGCCCTCCTGAGCGCGGGGTGACAGTCATGCCCCCAGTAGGGCTTGGCTTAAGCTTTCTCGCAATATTTCACACCAGAAAGCAAGTCACCACTATGCCTTGAGTACATCAATCCTTTGGTGTGTGTGGATTAAATATTCTGATGACCAATGTTCCAGTTCATCTGAAACAGAATAACGGAATTTTGATAACGACATTCATTACTTATCATTATTACTCTCAAACTGATGAGGCGGGGGAATGAGGGTGATTAAAGGGGCGGAAATAACCAAATTTTTGTATATTCTAGGGTGAGAATAATCCAAGGGCTAGATGTTACCCTATGTGATGCAAGTTGAAGTGCAAGGAATTTATGGTTTGGAAGACTAGAAAGATTGAAAATGATGGTTACTAGGTTCAATTGTTGGCTATATTATTTGCTACGTAAACTTTGCAAAATTCAAACAATTTTCTATTTATAAAGTTATGTTAAAGTAAGCTTATGTTAAACTTGCTAGCTTACAAAGGCAAAGGGCATATTTCCAGAAGGGAAAATGACCCCTACTTCAACATCTCTTACAAAGGACAGTGAAGTGAGTTTCTTAGTGGCGGGGATGACCGAGTGGTTAGATCACTTGGCCCTTGTTCGAAGGGTCCAGGGTTTGAAACCACCTTCAGACCTGTCATAAAGTTTGAGGAGAGAATTAGCAAGCTCTCTGTAATTCCAGGCAAAAAGGCAAAAGGAATCACGAGGTGTGGTCACATCGAGAGGAAGGACCAGGGTCGCACTGCTCGATTAGTTTACCTATTCAGTGGGCCCTTTGTGCTTAGCACATAAACCCATACCTTGCAAAGATAGTAAGCGTATGTGCCTATCAACCAACCATTAGTCCACACCTTAAGTGTCACTTATGCAGATGTAGACCTCATAGAACTAAGCTGGACTTCAGCAGCACATCGCAAGTTGCTTAAGCTACTTAGTCATTATTTACAGTATCAAGGATTTGCTTTTTATGAACATGCATTCTCCTTGAGATGCAATAAAGTTCTTTTCTGCATGTCTTTAAAATCATACTCAAGCCTATTTTCCTTAAAACTGAAAATTCAAGCTAGACACATTAAGTTTGAGCTACTATCCAAAGTTTATTTTTAACATATTTACTGAAACATGAAACAAGTAGTAACCAGGCAATGTTTGCTGGAAGAAAATCCCTCCCCTTCCTGATGAGTGGATCTTGACTTTATGGTTTCCCAGTCGTTTCTATTTGTTTCCTTCTCATTTCCTACCCATTTCAGTTCTTCTCACAATAATACAAATCTGAAAGGCCTTAGTGTGCCAAAAAATTGAATTTCTCTCAATATTGCCTTGATTTCATTAAACATTTTTGATATATAGGATGGTGAGGAAAATCTGGTTCTTAGCAAAAAATTACTACTAAAACTTTGTCCTTTATATCTATGTTGAGCAATGGCTAGCCCCTCTGTCTAAGCGAGATAAACAACGTCTAAATTTGCATCGTGTCTTTTGCATGAATTTTGCTGTTAATTCAAAATCTTATTCAAATTTGATGAGATGTGAGAGAAATGGATCTGGTCCAAATGAGGTTAGCAATTACTTCTTCTATTCCTGAATAAAGCAATAGAACAACAGCTTTGGAGCGCGTTTATTATGCAGAAATATCGTTAAGGTGTGGAGACAAAAACAGGTATTTCAGCTGCCTTTAAATTCATTCATATCATTTACAGTGGTCGTAAATATAAAAGTTTGTGCTGCCAATGAAATAATAAGTTGATACACTATGATAAATAAAGAATTAAGAAAACCTATAAAAAAACATTGATATAACTGTCTTTGATCAATACAAAACTTGAGGATGGCAAAATCAGAACTATTTCCAGAGAAGTATGTCAGGAGAGTAGTATGTTCTGACTACTACTCTTTTGACAACTTTTTCAATATTTTCTTCAAACCACAATTAAAAAATTCACAGAGAAATATTCAAAATTTAGGAACCAACTTTCCAATCTCAATTTTTGCAGTCCAAGAGTGGAAAAAAAGTTGTATTTTTCCTACATATTTATACGTAGTTTTTTTCCTACCTATTTATACGTAGTATTTTTCCTACCAGTAAAAGAGAGAAAAATCATGAGAACATAAGCTTGCTGACAAAACAACGTAGAATTTGCAACAAAATAAGTCAAAACAATAGAGAAGGTGTTACAAAAAAATCAACTAGTGTAGAAAAGGTGCAAGCATATTAAAGCACAAACCCATAATGGAAAGTATGAATTGTTACACCACACAGATTGCTCCATTACAGTGCTGGACTGTTTTACATAAAGTACCAAATTGTTTTATACCAAGGGCTTCACCCACAATTTTAATCCAAGAGTATCAACAAAAGGTAAAAATAACATCATCATCTTCAAACTTGATTTTCCATTTCGAAATAGTAATATGGGACAAAAAAGCATGTCGTTTTGGGGCCAAAAATGTAGAATGCTCTGCCAACTGAGCTAAAATCTATGAACAATCTAAATACTTTTAAACACATGTTTAAAAAAATTTATTTGCAAAAATTTCAGCAAGAAGAAAATAACATATACCACTTTCATTAGTATCCAATAATGGATTATCTCAAAAAACAATTTATTTATTGTTTTTGCTCCCTCTCATTTATTTTCTTTATGCACGCCTCTAAGGGGACCATTATGGAAATAAGGACAATTTGACCTTTTTAATCAGTATTCCTGAACCTTTTAGAAGCTCATCTATGATTGGTCAATTGGGAAGTGGGGAATGCCCAAAGGTCCCGAAGGTCCCAGAGAGATGATTGGTTTATGTCTGGAGATATCCTTCTAGCTTAGTGAATCTGATTGGGTAGATGAATACCATTGTTTTTAAACCAATCAAAGCGTTGTATTTTTAAAGTTCGTTAGTAGAGCCCAGTCCTAAAATTCTTTACAACTTAAAAACAAAATGGCGGATTCACATGAAGCTTCTCTGGTCCAGACGAAAATAAGACCTTATTTTACATTTAATTGAACAATAGAGAACGATGTTTTGGATCACCATTGTAACATTAAGGTTCCTTGCATTGGTTGCTGGATGTTATTATGAATTCAACTTGTATCTTCGTCGTTATTTTTGCTTGTTTGAGTACACAACAGAACACAAAACAGCGCTGCTTGGTTGGAGTTATCCTAATAACTGTATTAATTGCCCTAATTTTCCAAAAGTAGGAGTAAAGTTACAATTTTCTTCACAAGCTAAACAATTATTTTACTTAGCTGCTGGAGTTAAAGATTTACAAGAATTATCTTATGATGTAATAGACTACTTGAGTCGATTTCAGAGAGATTTACCAAAACAGTTGAAAGACAATAGGCCTACTTATTTGATGCAGGATGAATTTTCATTGTATGATGAATTTGTCAGAACTAGTAAATTTATTAACCTTTTTTCTTTGAAATTAGCATAATATCATTTTCTTGTCCAAGCAAGAAACATTGAAGGTGGCTTAGACTACAACAACGTTCAACTAGCCTCAACTTTTAACAAGCCTTGATGACAAAACCTAAGCCATGGTACAACATAGGACCTTGACCACCACCAGGGGCGTGCTGGGCCAGGGTGCATTTCATGTACTTAGGCCCAAAGATCTTCGGCGTACAACTTACCTGGGAACAATAGAATCTATTGTTCTTTCGGCGTATATCTGAAAATCTTCGGCGTGCATTCAACATGGAATGCACTCTGGGTGCTGGGAGCAAAATAGAGCTGGGAAAAAATTAAGTTTAGGGCCCAATCATTGGTATTTCCATAAGAATAGAAGGACTTGCTACAAACAAGCAGTTTTTGGGGCCCACAAGGAAATTTCCCAGTAGTATGATTTTTTATGGTTACTATGCCATATGCTATGTCTTGGTAATGATCTTTGTTTTAAAAACACTAGCTTCTGTTCTTTCCCCGATTTTGGGCTCTATTAATTCTGGTTTCTGGTAGCATGAAAATCTAAAACTTAAGCAGGATTTGGAAAATTCATCAATATAAGTGAGACTGAATATTACTCAAATAGGACTGTTACTTACAACCTAACTACACTCTTCTTTTTTTTTTAAAGAATACTTAAAATTTTCCTGAGCCTCAACTTTTCCATTGTTTATTCTTAAATTTCCATTGTTCTTTGGCGATTTCGAGCCTCAATATTCTTATAAAATTTATTCTTATAAAGAAAAAAGAGTGTAAACCATAAACACCAAAACATATAACTTCTATTCAAACTTTCCTTCTGAGACTCATTAGGGTAGAATATTGGGAAAAAAAATGAAACCCAAAAAAAATTGTTACGCAGAGGAAGATCGAAATTGGCCTGTCAGAAAAGTAGGAGGGATAGGTATTGTGCAGAAAGAATCAATCATCACTTACAATCAAGAGAGACTAACAAGAGGAGCAAGCCTGGAAACACACCAGTACAAGAATTTGTAAACACAACCAAACTTTTTAATGTAGTTGGAACACCAATAAGCTAATTTTGATCCAGCCCTGGGTAAAGCAACTTGTCAGCATTAATTTTTCATATTATTCCGACTGACATAATACTGGCCTTCCAGACCCCAATCTTGCACATTGGGACATAACTTAAGGATAGTGAGTAATACAACAAACATTGCAAAACATAAATGTGTTTTGACAACATATTCTGCTAGTGTCATACAGAAATCTTTTATTGTTATCTTGCTTTGCTTTGTTACCAATTTTGTTTCTATCCTGGACTTACCAATAAAAGGGTGTTCTATTGAACATACATTGTTCAGTTTTGTTTTTTTGTATGGCAGTATGATGAAGCTCCAAATTTGTGTGGCAAATCTTTACTAATAAAATGAAATGCGCATCAGAATTAAAGACCCCCATAGTTTAAATTACGTCCTAAAAACCTATCTGCTCTAAAACTTTTATAAAACATTTTGACCAATATGGATTTGCTGTTAGAGCCACATACTCATACATAATTGATTGACATAGCACAATACATTACTGATTGACTTTTAATATTCTATTCATACATATTTTCAATTAGTGAAGTCCAAAGCAGTAAAATACAATGCTATCTCTATGAAAAATATTTATTAAGAGGATTATTTTCATTCTGGGTGTGACAAACATTTGATCAGTGCTTGTTCTCACTCAGATCTTCAAATGTTACAGAGTCATGTATTTGTCCTGTTTTGTTGTTATCAGTATTTAGTTCACTGGGTCCCTCTGTTGAGTAACATCTCCTTGACCTATTACAAATAGCTAGGTAGTATACAACAATTATGAAAGACCATTTACAGACTACATCATAAAATAGTTCATATCACTTCTGGCCTTTCATCCGAATATTGGCTATGAATAACATTTCACAAACTGTATCTTAAAACGCCTCCACCCTCCACTCTGAAAAATATTTCTTGGTTGTTTGCATCTCCAAATTTCTTCCCTTTGTACATTTCTTGGTATTCATACCTGAATATGAGATGAATAAATTCAGATAGGGATAGACTGAAAAATAGACCTAAGATTTAGGTACATAAGTACTTTTATAAAAATTTCAAGATAAATGGTACAAAATAACGATCAACCCGAAGGGCCCCAGGTAGGATGATAGTGAGTTAGATGTTTGATGGAGTAAGATCAATTAATGCATGAGTTGCCAAAACCTTTCTTAAATCCTGACTTATACTGAAAACCATTTGATAAACAACGAATGGGCCTAGTTTTTAAAAATTTGAGATATGCGAGCCACTATAGCTAAAATTCAATTCAACTCATATCATTTCAAGCAATGCCAACTGTTATATACTGATTAAGTACTAATGTATATATTAGATGGAATATGCTTAGGAGTTTGAAAAAACCCTGCTTTATGTGGGAGCTATCGGGCCAAAAGCCCGACCCTATGATGAATTAACAAGCCAAACTCATTTACAAGCAAACTGATCGATTAAAATAGCAATGAGAAGTCACATCACATTTCAAAATAAGAGAATGGATAGTTAAAATCTGCATATATAAATTTATTATTTAACTCACCAAAGTTGGCGAACATCTCTTTCATTAAAAAACTTCAAATTGCTGGATTGCTGGAGCGAGACAAACACACGAAAAAAGAAGGAAGTAAAAGTTTAACTCTGCTGTTCAAGCTCCACAGGGATGCAATAAGGTTATTTTTAGAAGCACCCTCGTTATGGCAAATCGCGAGGAAAACGGGATAGGATGTTGCAATGCACAGTAAAAATTATTGGGGTAAAAGTTGTTGTTACTATGACAAAAAGTTTGACCAAGGTACTTTTAAATTAATTCTTAAAGCATTGATATTTTCTTAACAACAAGTTCATCGGTTTTCTCAGATTCTACTATAGTCAACTATTAGCAAACACAAGATACAATTCTTTCACTTTTTTTCCTCAAAATGAAAAAGTTTGTTATTAAACCATCGCATATTCGAACTCTGAATTTTAAGTAATGAAAGTTTCTAAAGAGTTTCTTAGATTAGTAAATAGTTTTAGACTATTCAAATAATGTTTATTTTGATAAGACTAACATAGGACTAATTTTTATGAATCAAAACACATTCCAAAAATAAGTGCAGTACAAAAAATAGCAGCTCTTAAAACCAACATTCAGAAGTATCTAAGGATATTTTTCTCCCAGCACTGGAGTTTCGATTGTTGGCTATTTACAGAACCGCCCACTCTACAAACGGAATTATCTCCAATTCATGTTCGTGAAAAGAAAAATTCTGAATCACCATACCTTAGTTTCCAAGCTTTCGCCCATATGTAGGGGGGTTGAGTAAAACCTTTGACCCATATTTATGAAAAAGTAATTTCTGAGATTTTATACCCATTTAAGGGGTTTGGCAGATCGTATCTATTCTTAGAGATATTTTATGGAAAACGAACCTATAGAAGGGGTACATCCCATACCAATTTTATACCATGAACCACAACCCCCCATGGAGGATTTTACATATATACATGTAAATAATAGAAGGAAAGTTTTGAATCGAACGAAAAGTTTCCA
This sequence comes from Pelagia noctiluca, assembly GCA_963924455.1. Lineage (NCBI taxonomy): Eukaryota > Metazoa > Cnidaria > Scyphozoa > Semaeostomeae > Pelagiidae > Pelagia > Pelagia noctiluca. The sequence continues at coordinate 14,855,231 of OZ004325.1, forward strand.
AGAAAGTTATTTCACTCTAAACCTACTTTTGCAATGCCCCGTAAGTGCTGGTAAGTCTTCACCCTTCGGAACATCGGGTGTAGTTGTTCAAGAACCCAGACATATCTATTTTTATATTTGATATGGGTGCTACAATAAGCATACCATGCTGCTTCGATAAAGGCCTTCTTTTTTTTAAACGCCTCACTCGATAAGAGGCCCACTATTTCATAATATTTTTTAATTAACTCCCCCTTGCAAAGGGATGTGTATTTGAAATACATAGAACAGTCACTACGAAGTCTCTAAGTCGGTTTGCCAAAACAGTACTCAATAAATGTAATTTAAGTAGGTATATTTCCATTGGCCGCGGATCCAAGGGGGGCGGGGGCATACCCCCCAAACGATAAATTTCAAGATTGAAAATCAAGGAGAAAACGAACTGCAACAATATGATTAGACAGTTAAATGGATTAGATAATGCCTTGAACATGACAATGTAACAAAAAACATTACATGCGTTCGTACCTAATATCAAAATTACATATCATCTTGCATCTCAGGTGATGGGGTGAATCTCCAAAAATGTGAGGATATTGTATTAGATACCATATTCTTGAGACCTGTGCTGAATCAGATGGAAAGTGAGATAGATATATATACCCCTTCTCTTCACGGTCTAATACCCAGGTTCTTCGGAAATGAAAGTTACTACCAGCTTGGTTCATTTGTCTTTGATGTTTTTGACATACTCCTTTAGAAAGCCAAGATGCGATTTGACTTTTGAAGTTTTTCAAAGATGCACCCACTCGTATGAATTTATGGTATAATTCGAAAGATGGCTTACTTTGGGAGAAAAATGAAATTGCAATTCGTGTAAAAAAATGATGGAAACAGTTTTAATTGGGTATAATGCTAGAACCAAACCCAGAAAAGGCCTGCGTTCTACCAGGGTTTGAGGGGCGTGGCTCTGAAAAAGTTTTCCGGGGCTACGCCCTCGGGCCCCCATCACTTTCCGTTCAAAATAGCCCTCCCCAAACTACAATGCTGGATCCGCGCCTGATTACCATGCTCTTTTTGTTTTTTACTAAATCATAAACGAAACCCACGCTACACGCTTTTTTTTATAAGAAACCTTTTATAAGGAACCTACATGTCGAAGGTCGAAAAACTTAAGGAACTTTTACTACTAAAGGTCAAATCACTAAGGAACTTTATAATTTTGCATATACTCATTTGGTGTAGATATGCAACTTCTCTGATGACCATGTAACTAGCTTTTACGTTTTATAGGTCTAGCTTAAGCTTCTTTGTACTATGATATGTTTCATGTTTCCCTATTACGGCTTTATTGCTAAATGTTGAGTTTTAATGCTTTTCTTGCGTCGATACTTATGCCTTTCTAGTAAGTAAACACTTAAAATTAAGGAACTACTAAGGAACTTTTAGAACTACAAAGTGGTCAAAAGAGGTCTCAAAATAAGGAACTTTTACTACCAGGCCCTGACCTAGGTTTCTTATAAAAAAAAGCGTGCATACGCCTTGATACACGACTCATTTGGTTATAACTCAAAGTTTCGCGCTAAAAATTGATCATCGCTACTCATGTTTTTAAGATACTGCTTGCAAAAGATGAGTTAAACTCAGCAAAAATGCCCTATAATTCTCGATACCTTGATAAACACCTAGCGTGTTCAATGAAAGTATTTCGGTAGTTGATATGGCCCTAGGATGAGGACATGGTAGTGAATTTTGGCAGTCCATGATTTACTGAAGGACAAAATACCAACCAACGTTGAGTCAAAGCGACCTATTTTATTACATGTTTTCAATTTACAAGTGTTCCATGCAATGGTAATAAATGGTCTCAACATCTTGATTATGACATACATTTAAAAAGGCCTTCGGTAGCAAAGTTTCAACAATAGCTTCAAGCACTTCAAATACTTCATATGAGAAATATAACTCATCATATCAAGTAAAAACATGTCCTTAAAGCCATCAAGAGTAGAATTACTAGTGGCTAAATTATTCATCTATTGAGTATCTCAAAACTTTAAGATACACCATTAGTTGCTTGAATCTCGGGACCTCTCGGGACCTTGCTTTTATAAGGTTATGTACTGGGACCTTCGGGACCATGTCTATGCATTTATATGAATATATGTACTTCAGATATACTAGCTTTAGTACTGGGACCTCTCGGGACCTTGCTTTTACAAGGTTATGTACTGGGACCTTCGGGACCATGTCTATGCATTTATATAAATATATGTGCTTCAGATATACTAGCTTTAGTACTGGGACCTCTCGGGACCTTGCTTCTATAAGGTTATGTACTGGGACCTTCGGGACCATGTCTATGCATTTATATGAATATATGTACTTCAGATATACTAGTTTTAGTACTGGGACCTCTCGGGACCTTGCTTTTATAAGGTTATGTACTGGGACCTTCGGGACCATGTCTATGTATTTATATGAATATATGTACTTCAGATATACTAGCTTTAGTACTGGGACCTCTCGGGACCTTGCTTTTACAAGGTTATGTACTGGGACCTTCGGGACCATGTCTATGCATTTATATGAATATATGTACTTCAGATATACTAGCTTTAGTACTGGGACCTCTCGGGACCTTGCTTTTACAAGGTTATGTACTGGGACCTTCGGGACCATGTCTATGCATTTATATAAATATATGTGCTTCAGATATACTAGCTTTAGTACTGGGACCTCTCGGGACCTTGCTTTTATAAGGTTATGTACTGGGACCTTCGGGACCATGTCTATGTATTTATATGAATATATGTACTTCAGATATACTAGCTTTAGTACTGGGACCTCTCGGGACCTTGCTTTTACAAGGTTATGTACTGGGACCTTCGGGACCATGTCTATGCATTTATATGAATATATGTACTTCAGATATACTAGCTTTAGTACTGGGACCTCTCGGGACCTTGCTTTTACAAGGTTATGTACTGGGACCTTCGGGACCATGTCTATGCATTTATATAAATATATGTGCTTCACATATACCACCTTTAGTACTGGGACCTCTCGGGACCTTGCTTTTATAAGGTTATGTACTGGGACCTTCGGGACCATGTCTATGCATTTATATGAATATATGTACTTCAGATATACTAGCTTTGGTACTGGGACCTCTCGGGACCTTGCTTTTACAAGGTTATGTACTGGGACCTTCGGGACCATGTCTATGCATTTATATGAATATATGTGCTTCAGATATACTAGCTTTATTACTGGGACCTCTCGGGACCTTGCTTTTACAAGGTTATGTACTGGGACCTTCGGGACCATGTCTATGCATTTATATGAATATATGTACTTCAGATATACCACCTTTAGTACTGGGACCTCTCGGGACCTTGCTTTTATAAGGTTATGTACTGGGACCTTCGGGACCATGTCTATGCATTTATATGAATATATGTACTTCAGATATACTAGCTTTGGTACTGGGACCTCTCGGGACCTTGCTTTTACAAGGTTATGTACTGGGACCTTCGGGACCATGTCTATGCATTTATATGAATATATGTGCTTCAGATATACTAGCTTTAGTACTGGGACCTCTCGGGACCTTGCTTTTACAAGGTTATGTACTGGGACCTTCGGGACCATGTCTATGCATTTATATGAATATATGTACTTCAGATATACTAGCTTTAGTACTGGGACCTCTCGGGACCTTGCTTTTATAAGGTTATGTACTGGGACCTTCGGGACCATGTCTATGTATTTATATGAATATATGTACTTCAGATATACTAGCTTTGGTACTGGGACCTCTCGGGACCTTGCTTTTACAAGGTTATGTACTGGGACCTTCGGGACCATGTCTATGCATTTATATGAATATATGTACTTCAGATATACTAGCTTTAGTACTGGGACCTCTCGGGACCTTGCTTTTACAAGGTTATGTACTGGGACCTTCGGGACCATGTCTATGCATTTATATAAATATATGTGCTTCACATATACCACCTTTAGTACTGGGACCTCCCGGGACCTTGCTTTTATAAGGTTATGTACTGGGACCTTCGGGACCATGTCTATGCATTTATATAAATATATGTGCTTCAGATATACTAGCTTTAGTACTGGGACCTCTCGGGACCTTGCTTTTATAAGGTTATGTACTGGGACCTTCGGGACCATGTCTATGCATTTATATGAATATATGTGCTTCAGATATACAAGCTTCAGTACTGGGACCTTCCTGACCATATCTATGCATGTATGTCTTCAACCTTATCATATATACCTTATTTCATTTCTATAGTACATATCATATAAAATCATGTATATATAAATGTGGTAAATTGCTTGGAATGTTGCCATTGTTATGCAAATTAGATTTTTGAATTCAGCCAATGACAGAGCAGCTTCTAAAGGTTCAGCAAGACCCTTTTTAATGCTATCCCTGCCACCGTAGTTAGAGGTGTTTTTAATATTCAAGTTAATTTTATCTTCTGGTGCTTTTATTCTTTGCATTTCTGTAACTTGCCTAATCTAATTATCAATCTTATTTTATTTTCGTATTCCTGTAATTTAATTTGAAGTAGCAAATGAATACTTACTTACTTACTTACTTACTTCTAAATAGGATGAAATACCCCGGCAAAAAAAGACAAAGAATCTGTACGCCACAGACCTATAGGGTTAGTGTCTCCACTCCAATATGGGTCCATACTGTAGAGTGTTGTCTCCACCAAAGATCTTGTCAAAGAGTGTCATATCCTACTATGCGAACCAGCAGTGGGTGCAAGCAAGAGCAAGTTTTCACACCAGGACATGTGGTTAAGGCCTTTGTTATCATTAATTCATCAAACCCCATAGGGAAGTTGAGATATCTTATGTCACAGATTTGGGGCCTATAGACTCTTCAACTTGTTTACTCCGGCATTTTTATTCCTTTTGATTAATAGTGTGATTGGCTTATTTTTTCATATTTTTGGAACTCTTTTTAAAATAGTGGAGCCCTTGACGTAGAACAGCGAAGAACTTGACATATAAAATCTATATTGCGAGGGTTTCCTCTATTTCCACTATGGATCTGGCCCAGCAGGGACGAAACTGAAGCTGGGGTATTGGTACGTGACAACTCCTAATCAGAAAAAAGCCTGATTTTGCAGGGCAGATTTGGGTATGAGGCATATTTCTTGAAAAGAAATTAGCTATTGATCTTTTTGAATTATCTTGTCTAGCAAACATTGGTCCACCTCTAAAGGAAATAGCGACAGGATGCATAGACAGCACAAAGCCATACAGAGAATACCGCTGAACCAGTCCAACTCATCTGTGTTTTTCTTTTGGGAAATTACCTGGTTCTTCCATATTTGGCTTGCAGGGCATTTAGTGGCAAAATTTGCAGAGCAGATATGGCAATACCCCCAATCAAAACCCTTTAGGTTTGCCCCTGCAGCCTTGGCTTGGATATAGAGGCCTGTATCCCAGATTCTGACTTAACTTCCCTACAAGGCTAGGCCTAGTATTGATCCTGTTGGATCTAGAAGACTAAAAGCGGAAAGGCTATTACCTAAATTTGTTTACTGGTATGGAAATAACTCTCAGGAGGGCCATTTGCTAAACCCAAGCTCGAAAACATTGCAAAAGATATAAAACAAAACAAGCTGACAATAAAAGTTTCCAAATATGTGAGACATCAAATTGCAGTCTGTATCCAAACTGATAACACTTCAAAACAAAATGCAGGACGCATTTAAATGAAAGAATGAGGTGAGAAGACGGAGCAGAACGCAGTCGCGGTGTTCCTTTGAGTTAGTTAGGGCGCAGAGAGGTTGACCGAGCAGCGAGCGAGGGTCAGACAAGGCAAAAGAAAGTCAAAGAGCAGCAGAACAATACCTGATATTCTTCAGACTTTCGAAGTTCGGAAAATCGGTAGGTAAGCACTGTTGTTGCAAATTACAATCGAAATACAGCAAATACAAATTGAACGATCCCTTCTTGTGTCGTTTCGCGTTCACTGGAAATCAGCTTTCCCTTTTAGAAATTGCATTATGGGGGACAGGACAGACGTATGTGCTCTGTGTAAGAAGCCCCAAAATTTTTCTGAAGCGTGACGTCATGTAACATTATTATATCTACACTTTATATATTGGTATTTCATATTTTGGTAAAGTTTGTCTGACGAATGCGCAGGCAGGGAACTTGAAGTCACAGAAGATCATACCTGTTTACTAATGTGTTAATTTCTACTATGAATTTCTATATACCAGCGTACACGCATTTTTTTTTATAAGTAATTTCAGCTCGAGCCCAGTACTGAAAATTGCTTAGCAAGAGGGCAAATTTGAGTACTCAATTACTTAGCTTTTTATACTTGAAGATCTGTTTCTTAGAATACTTTCTCAGAAGTTTTTGTACAACGATTGTCAATAGTATCTTGCATACAAAAGTGTGCCAGGGTACTGATATCCACTACAACCTACTTCTCAATAGCTGCAGCATAGTTTTCATTTGCAATTGGATCTGAATTAGAATTTTCAAATTCCTTAGCAATCCTTTATCCAGTACTGAAATTGCTTAAGTTTTTGTCATGTCCAGTACTGACTTGCTTATAAAGCAATTGCTTATAAAATGAAATGCGTGTATATCGAGCGCATAGATTTCTGAAAGTAAATGGGGGGCGTACCTTCCGGCATCACCGTAGCTTGGGCAAAGTTATTGGGGGTAACCATTGTTCGAGAACAATAGGGAGACTAGGAACCATTCTATGAACAATTGAATTTTAGAATCTTTTGGGGTAAAAATGCCCCCCTGACACCCCCACGCTACGCGCCTGACCTCTGGTGCCTAATTCACTGGATAAACTATGGTACCTGAAGTAGACAGTCAGAAAGATAAGGTTTTCATTTAGTTTTGGCCTTAGGAAGGGTGGAAAATGGCATACGATTGATAGGGGTATATGCCAATCATATATGGTTCAATTTTTCTCATATGCCACTCATACATAGTTCAGTTTTTGTCAGAAAATCTCTAAACTTGGGTATGTTGTTTTGGTCGTATCCCAAATAACTAGGAATGATATCCAAGAAATAGCCTTTTCATAAAGATAGATCTAAATATTTGTAAATATATGAGATTTCAATGCAAATTAGGGTGTCTTTGCACCGTTTTTTCATGATACCAGATACCATGATACCCGTTTCATTCATAGATACCAGTGCGTAGTTGGGTATCTAGGGTATCATGGTATCTGGGTATTTAAATGCGTCATCTAGGGCACATGACTTGATAGCTCTTCATAAGTTTTTTTCATGTGTCCTTCAACATAACAAAACTAATTTAACTGTTGTATTCATTTAACTAAATGTCTTTATTGCTATTACAAATATTTTGTATTCTAACATTGGTATATTGTAATTGTAATTAATATTTGTTTTGTTGATAAAAGATTTTGAGTTTGAGTTTGAGTTTGAGTATCACTTTCAAATGAATTTCATTGTGAATGGGGATTGTTTACAAAATCTAAGCAGCACACCCCATCCAAGGTGGGTCGTGGAGTTTGAATTTTTTATGGAAAAAAGAGTGCGAATATCATATGTTTATGAAAAATTTGGGTTATTTATTTAATCTTACAATTGCAGCAAACAAAGCGATGGGATGGCTATCTTTCACCATCGTCATTGGAGAATTTTAACAAAAGTCATTCTTGGCATTAGGAAGTGTTTTGTTTGAGAGTGAACAACAACAACAACATGTTAAAATCGGGTTGAAGATAGATACTAGTGCGCAAAAGGAGCTTCAGTAAACAAGCTAAAAACCTGACCATAATGAACCATGAACACAAAAGAACGCAATTCTTTCAAAGATCCGCATTTTTCTAAGCTTAACCCTAAACCCGAACACCAATCAAATGCACTCTTTTTATAAGAAAAATTTCTTATGAATACGAGCCTCAAAATTGTTCAAATTGACGAAGAAACAAAGATCAAAGGCTGACAATTTTTAGCTCAATATAGAGATCATGAGACTGAAAAGTAACAACAAAACAAGCAGATTGGCAGCGGAGTAGTATGTCAGATGGTCTCAAGAATCAACATTTGAAACAATCTACACAGCTGACAGCAAATCAGCCTTCCAAGTCAATATAAAAGTAATAAGATTGCTCTTATAAAAAAAGAGTGTAGCCCATAGCCAAAACGCCTATGATTTCAGATTTCATTAACTGTAAATAGCCTAATACAATTTTAAATAAATAGTATAAGTTACCAGCTACTTTAAGAAATTCGGTAGTAAAAACGAACAACAAACATAACATTAAGAACTAAAGAGAAGTAAAGAGATTTAAAATGATGACAATACTATGGATCATGGATTGCTAGCACTATCATTCTGTTCATACGATGATGTTAAACATGTAATGATATATTCATATATGACAGCTGATACATTTGGGTCACGTGTTGTCATTAAGTATAAGAATTTTGATGAAGCATCCATGTAACTGAAAGTAGGCTTATATTTTGAAATTGTATTAAATGCTGTTTCTCTTGTTTTTTCGTTAATGCGACAACTTAAAAGACAGTGTTTTTCGTCTTCAAGAATATCACATGTTTGGCATTTTCTGTCTTCTGGTTTTTTTCTAGGCCTATGATATCTTTCACTTTCTATCTATAAGTGATGATCGGAAAGTCTAAATTTACTTATCATTATACGTGCAGGCAATGATTTTACTTCATATAAGAATGGTTCCATGACAAAGTCGCTTTTAAATTGGCAATAAGTGCGCATCTTAGCTTGTTTGCGCAATTCTGTGAATGTGTTTTGTTGCTCGCAATCCATGATTCGTTGGTGAATTATATTTACTAACCTACTGTTGATGGTGTCACTTTCGGTATTGTGATATGTTTCCCATAAATCTCCCATCCCGTGTTTAAAAAGAATATTTTTCATGTTAGTAGCCCATGATGAACTATTTTCTAAGCTATTTCTATTTAACTTACTTATGATCCTATTTCTGTTTCCACCAGCTATGCGTAACCAATTTTTTACTGTTGATTTGAATCCTATGGCATTAAGATTGTGTCTACCTAGCTCACATCGACATCCTACATTGGAGGTATTCCTCTTTACTCCCAATAGATTCTTGCACAATCTAATGTTCAGTTTCTCAATAGGATTTGTGTTATTAGAACTTGCTTTGAAACATCCCCAAAAATCAACCCCATAGAGCAAAATCGGCTGCACAAGAGCATCAAAAAGTTTAATGGTGAGCTGAATGTCATTCCTAAACACAGAGCCAAGAATGTTCTTAAGTTTATAGTAAGCCTTGAGACCTCGTTTGTAAATGTCATTGAGTAGTTCTTTCATACTGAAAGAGGGGGAAAGTAAGAAACCCAAATAACTAAAATGTCTATCAATTTCTATTTCTTTATTATCAAAGAAAAATTTATTTGTTTTTAAGAGTCGACCTCCCTTGTTAAAAATCATACATTTTGTTTTATCGATGTTGACTTTCAATTTATTTTCTGTGCAAAACTTGTTTGGCCTATGAAACCTATGGCCCATAGCCAAATACGGCCAAATGAATAGCTTACAACTAAATACAGTCCATAGCCAATAGCCCAATCCCAAAATAGTCAAATATCCAAATAGCCCTAACCTAACCCTAGCCCTCAACGTGACCATAATCCTTATCCTTGCCCTACAAACCTTGACCCCTATATTAGCTCCCAAAGCAAAGAAAATTCTAAAACCCCAAAACTAATGTCCTAAACACTTGTTGGAGTTCCACCTTGTTCCGGTATTTAGCAGGATTGCAAAGGTCTCTTTGAGCACTAGTATCCGTCATTAGCCTAAAATCAAGCAAATTTCTGGTAAACAAACAAAAACATACACGTAGTTGATTGCTGGACAAAACAGATTATGCCGTTGATAAAACACTTAAAATGTATCAAATATGCAAGAAGGAAGGTAAAAATATGATTTTCTTGAAATTCATACTTTGTCTTATTTTTTCACAAATCTGCAATAGTTAGACACAAGACATGGCTCGATCGATAGCTTGCCTTCAGTTTTTCCATGTGTTTTTTCCATGTGTTTTTTCCAGCCTATAATTTCAATATTTCTTAATAATTCAAAATGTTTGTGGTAATTCATGATTTTATTCTGAAAAAATATTTTGAAGTTTGAAGTTTGAAATATTTTGAAGTCAGAGATGTTTTAGGCCTGTAGAGTAAGGTAGTGGTATTAGACGAGAGTGCAAGTTTTTTCTCATCTATACCTAACTCTGTTATCATTATAGACCACAATTAACAATATATGTACATAGATAGAAATTTCAAAAATTATTAAAAAATAAAAAAAAAATTTTTTTTATCTATGTACATATGTTTTTAATTCTAAAAAAATGGCAAATGATTTTACTGTATTATAGACCACCTTTTCAATGTTTACATTTCACGCCCTTCGGTTTCTTTGTTTACTGAACAGTTGGCATTGAATAAATTGTCAAAAGGTGTAACTTTTTATTGTGGTCCTAATTTGCATTTCAAAAGAATCTGATTTGCCTCTCCAAAAATGTAAACATTGAAAGTGATCTACACACTGAGTAAACTTTTGAAAATCTGATGTTGAGAATTTAACATGAATTCTTGTAACATGATTTAGGGGAGACTCACAAATAGATTTTGGTATGCTACTCACTGGCCTGGAATAGACGGTTGTTTGAAGGAATAGTAGGGGGGTTGGAAAATTTCAAAATATATATAAGCAGGGGGGGCTGGAATAAGAATGTCCTGACTGGAAAATTTTCTGAAAATCACTAAGCTGGCCCTGACACTAACTATCAAAGATTTTAATTAGAAGAAATAAGTTTTGGAAAATCAATCAAGATAATTGATATGTGAATGAAAATGACTGTAGCACTTGAACCTAAACCTGTAGATTTGTAGTTTTACAAATTATCTCTTAATTATGAGAGAGAAATGGTGGACCAAAATAGCATGCAAGTGTGGATGGAACTTTGATTAGGCCTATTATCATTAGGGGGTCTAAAAACAGCCATACAGTTCACACCAAAAAGTATCCCATGGTGGATATTGCATGAAATACTGTTTTAGCCATTGAATAAAGCTCCAAGCTGCCCGCTAATCTGATTTCTCTTATTTCAGTGTTTTATTTAGTGGTGATTTTGCATGTGATTTCAGTATTAGCTGAGTTGTATTGCGACAACATCAAAACAGAGGAGCATCATTGTAAGAATGAGGGTAAGCATGTTACTATTGTTTACATGATGTAATTCTTTGATTAACCCCCATGCAGGTATGCAAGATACCATCAACATTTGTTGTACAAAAGCTTTTGAAATGATATTCCAAGAAACAGCTCTTCAAGTATAAAAAGCTAAGCATTTGCTAAGCAATTTTGAGTACCCAAAGTTGCCCTCTAGCTAAGCAATTTTTAGTACTGAGTTCGAGCTAAAATTACTGATAAAAAATGCATTTTGGTGCATAGAAAATAGTTATTAAATTCAAGGCTAGCCTAAAATCAGAATGATTGATTTTGACACTAGATATCACGAGTCCAAGCAGATATTCCAGTACATATTTTCATCTAATTGAAAGGAACAAATTTAAAATGATACGATTTTTTGATTTAACATACTAAAAACTTATGTTAAAAAAAATTGAAAATTGCTGTCCAACTTAAACAGGGAAATTGCCACAACCATCTAGCAAAATGCCTATAGACCAGGCGGAGAATAGAGGAATGGTTACTCGAGAGGGAAATTTATGAGATGAAGTGAATTTGGTCAATTCAAGGGTGCTGATTTCGAAACTCTATGTTATACGGGGATTTATGGGGGCCATCTGCCTCATTTTTGTGTTTAAAGTCTCGTTTTCATGTATCTGAACCAAACCAACAAGAAAATAGTTTTAGGCAGAAATAACAAACATCTAAAAGCAGATTAAGCATCTCTGGTGGGCGTGAATGTGGAAATTTAACTAAGAACTGTTAAGGTGGGCAACAGCCTCGTTTTCATGATGACGAAATCGCGTAATCGTACAATTTCTATCTTTCGAGGAGCATCTCAACAGGCCAAACCACTTAAAAACCTACAGTTGTTACAGTTATCCTCTATAGAGCTATGCAGGGCTGTTAACTGATTAATACTCTTGCTACTGCTACAAATACTAATACTAATACTGATCTTATTACTTATACCAATTCCAATAAAGAATGGTTTAGTATAAATCACTCGGCTGTCATTGTAAAGCTTATATTGAACAAGATTTTGTATCGAGAGTATTGTGTACAGAGAACGGTTATGTTTTGTTGTTTCTCTTTAACTGTTTTTTAAGATAACTAGTTTTATGTTTTTATACCGATACCAATACTCATACCAATACTAATACTAATATCACCGATAAATACCAATAATACCAATACTAATAGCAATACTAACACTGCCGATTGATACTAAAACAAATACTAATACCAATACTAATACTAATACTAATACTGCTGATAAAAACTGCTTTAATAGCTACTGATTATTGCTAATCGATCAATAATACTGATGGAAATGCTAGCGGATCATCTAAACAGAGTCGCAACGTTTCACAGTCCTTCAAAATCGTCTCCGCAGTCACTGCATTTGACACTTTCAGCTTCCAGCTCTTTGTTGACTTCAACTTTGTCCAGGAAAAGCTCTGAGATATCTTCAGGGTAACAGGTATCACTCCAACTAACCGATCTGCTTCATTCCAACCATCATCTAATGGGGCGTCCAACTGAAGCATCGAACCATTAGCTTGCCAGATGAACATAGCAACATAGTTTGCATGCAGAATATGAAGCCTGGAGTTTTCATTACATGGTGGTAAGATGCTGAGATCTATCATCTTCTTTTCTCTTTCGAACTTCTGCACAAATAGCTTGTGTTGCAGCAGATTCCCGGACGATATACTCTTGCTTCCATATAGCACACAGACAAACTTCTCTGGACCACTGATGAGATGGTCTGACACCTGAGAGGAGCTTCCCAACTCAGTCAAATGCCTAATGAGCTCTACTTCTATTGTCATGACTTCCAAAATGCTTGCTTCCCTCTGGATATATATAGTCATTGCCAGAAAAAGCGTGACTTTCCCCTTAAAATGTAAAAGATTTTGGTCTATCTGGCACCGATTGGAAACATTATTACTACTACTGTGTACAGTATGCGATACGTGTCTACTTTGTAAAGGGCACACACGTTGCCGTCTCGTTATTTCATTTCATTTTTTACAGACAAACCGAGACCAATAACGCTGAGAGGATTATCACGTGAAGCCAAATACGTATTCAAAGATGGCGAAAAACCAATACTGCTATGGTGGTACGATGATGCCTTCCCCCAGTCAACCTTGGAGAAATCCCACGAGATTCAATGCAGTGCTGGGAGCTGCATCATTTCCACTGATCGAAGCAAGAAGGACGAAGAACTGACACGTGCGTTTGTGTTCTATGGAACGTCCTTCGCGGCCAATGACTTGCCACTGCCGCGAAAGCCTTTCCATCTGTGGTCTTTGCTGCATGAAGAATCACCGAAGAATAACTGGATCTTCTCCCATGATGACGCTATAAGGTAAGGGTTAAGGTTGGGGTAAGGCTGGTGTTTAAGTTGGAGCTAGCGTTAGAGTTAGGGTTAAGGTAAGGTATAATATTGCTTTCATTCATAAATGAGTAAATTCACACGTGTGTGATGAAACGCACTAGCAAATCATTCTTTGTGCTGTTTTCAAGGTCTGATACTGTCCATATCTCTGTGGATGATAAACATACCTCTCCAATTACTGATTTCTCAAAAAATTCCCCACTAGAAAAAATATCGTAACCTCCCATCTGGTTTCACACTGCTGTCTAGTGAAATTCTTTGACTCTGTTTCAAGTTATGAAACTAAAGCAAGAAAATCTGTCAACTCGAAGAGGGCCCCAATGAATCCCTCTCCCAATTTATTCTTACACCTTCGTTTAATATTAATTGAGTGAGTATTTGTTTAAATTGCTAGCATTCAACAGGCCATATCAACAGGAGGTGCAAGTCTCCATTGCACAAGGACCTAGTATGTTTGATGCTTTCAGTATGCAACAGAATTTATTTGAAAAAAAGCATATATAACATATAGACATACACGCTTTTTTATATAAGTAACTAGTTTATAAGGAACCTAGAACTGTTCTTGTAAAAAACAATGGATTCTTTTGTTCCATCGTTTCCTATAACAATAGAGAACAATAGACATTTGAAGGAACTTTAGTACTAGGCCTTCAGGGTGGTTCCTTATAAAATAAAAAGCATGTATTTCAAAGGTAGTTTGGAACCAACACCGCCCAGAATCTAAAAAGACTTTTATGAGTTGATGAGATTGTTTTCTTCTCTTTAAACAGCATGTTCAACTACACAGCAACATTCCGCCGAGAATCGCACTATCCTTTGACTACACAATTCATCGTGGACCCCAAAGACTGGACAGCCCCCAAATACTTCATGTCGACTGAACAGAAGGACAGGTGAGGAATGACCATCAGGTACTGAATAAATGCCCCCACCCCCACCTTTTATAAATTGGTCAATTTTGATCAACATCTGAGTGTAATCATTCGTTAGATTTCGTTCTCTTTTTTTCTGACGTCCAACCCAAGTTCTGTACCGATTCAAAATTCTTAACTTGTTTGAATCCATACAGGGAGACTTATGAGGGACTATTCCCAGCCTTTATCATAACATTGTTATACAACTACAAGAACATTGTGATATGTGTTTCAAAATTAAGTTCTAAATCGATTGGGACCCCACAATAATTTTTCCTCATCTGTATTGTCGATGCAGCAGTTACGTATATTTATCGTGACTGATTGGTTGGCACTCTTCCCTGGTACCAATAAATGAAATTCATCTGTATTTAAGATCATGATAGTATCTTCAAACCTTTGAATGATAATATTGGAGTCATTTTAGCCCTACTATTTCATTACCCAGGTTCTTGTCCACGCGAAAATAGTTATTCCATCTCTATAACTGCGGCCATTAGGGGGGGTATATCCTCAGTAATGTGAGGGATATTCAGTACTGTGGAGGCAAACCACTAAAACTTTAGGTATTACCTCCACAGTACTGATGGTATCCCCCCACAGAACTAAACACCCCCACAGTTTTGATGGTATCCCCAACAGTACTAGACATCCCTAACAGTACTGATGGTATCCCCCACAACACTAATGGCACCCCCACAGTACTTATGGTATACCTCCAGATAACTGAACATCCTTCACATTATTGATCGAATCCCTCCAAAGCACTGAGAATCCTCCACAGTACTGGATGGTATCCCCTCACAGTACTTTCATTTAATTTCATTTAATTCAAAATTCCATTTTAATACAAAAGACACAAAACTTAATAAATACAATTAAATACAATACAACAAAACGAATACAATGCAAATCAATAATAATTAAATGTTAAATCTTAGTCTATTTGCACATAAATGAAATTTCTTAGGAGGAACTCTCCTAGTAGTCCGGAGACTAACGAGATGAAGGCACCCCCAATGTTAGAAACATATTTTGTGTTGGCAGAGCATTAACATTGCACTTTTGAATAAAAAGAAAACTATTTCTTGGCAGAATTAAAAGGAAACTAGAACAAATTTTTTAAGATTTCTTTTGAATGAACATTTGGACGCAGAGTTTCTTATTTCTCCTGGAAGGTCATTCCACATTTTTGCCCCCAGGTAGAGAATGGACTTCAAGCCATATTGAAGACTATTTTTCTGAGTAAGGAAAACATTACCATGATGAGACTGCCTTGTAAAGTGTTGATGAATGCGAGAATTTAAAAAAAAGAAATCGTGAAAGCAAGAGGGGTTAATTTTATTGAGTGATTCATATACAAAGCCTAGTATTTTAACTCGAAAGATATTTTTAAGTCTTAACAGCTTGAGGTTTTTGAAAATTGGAAGAGTGTGAGACATAAAATGCTCATGGGATATAGCTCTCACAGCCTTCTTTTGAAGTTTGAGTATAGGGTCGAGATATGAATCATAAGTTTGACCCCACACGGTGATACCATATTGTAAGAATGACATAAACAAGGAATTGTAAACATTAATCAATGTGTGAGTTGGAAGCAGACTTCGAATTTTGAAAAGTATGCCACATGTTTTGGCTAGTTTCTTAGAAAGCTCCGACAAGTGATATTTCCAACTAAGATTTTCATCCAAAAGGAGGCCTAAGAATTTTACGTAATTTGCTCTAGTGATATGTTTTTTACCCATTTTAATTACTATGTCACGAGGGATCATCGTATAGGAAGAATGAAAAATAACGTAATTAGTTTTGCTAATGTTTAGTGAAAGTTTATTTGCATCTAGCCACTTTTTTACAAATTTCAATTCTTTGTTCACTTTCTTTGCAAGTTTGTATATTGAATCACAATCAAAGTAAATATTTGTATCATCTGCAAAAAGATAAAACTTCAGTTTCTTTGACACACTGGGTAAGTCGTTAATGAATATAAGAAAAAGCAGTGGGCCCAGCACTGACCCTGTGGGATGCCACACGTGATTTCCATTACGCTTGAATCACAACCATTGTTAGAAACATACTGCTTTCGACCAGACAGATAGGACTTAAACCAGTTAAGGCGTTGTCTCTTAAGATAACGCTGGGCCGTCAGCAACTTTTTTTTCATTTTTGACTTTGAAAATCAAAGTTCAATCTTAAATTTTGAAAACGATTTTACAAGTTGTTTAAAAAAATGATTCAGAAAACAAAATATATTAAAACAAGGTTAGCAATTAAAATAAAAAAAAATAAATAAAAATTAAATAAAAAAATTTAATAAAACAAATTAATGATTGAAAAATATTCTTGCATTTAGGAATAAAACTGAAAAAATGCAATGTGAAAAGCTTTTGCAGACAAAAAAATTCGATTTGCATAGTTAATTTTTGTGTTAAACCGTTGGATTCTGAATGATAACGATGGGCCACCATACATATATGTGACATCTCCTGATCAGTGGGTAATCCAAAACAGGCTTGTCGAGATGGAGAGTTTTGTCTTTTAAGTCTTTTCTTCTTAGTGTATATAGCTCTACTTTATATATCGAGCAATTTCATGGTAAACCGACACACAGGCTTCATAGATATAATATCATATAATATCATAGTTTGTAATAAAACACTCTCAGGATGGTACAAAGCTTCAGTATAGCCAGAAATATCGGAAACATAATGAAACGAACACATAGATTACTTAAGCTTTTCGTCTGACACTCAACAGAGTAATACGTCAGAAAGAGAACGAAACAGAAACCTAACTGATTTATATACCCAGATGTGGATCGAAATAGGCCAATCAGAAAAGAGGTGAATGATTGGTATAGTGTAGGAAAACCAATCAACACCTAAGATACAGTGAGCTGACCAATAAGATTACTTCAAGAGTCCTAAGGCGAAAACGAACTCCTTCTGTCTACACAATAGGGGATCCCTGGTTTTTATATACTAGACTGATTCCAAAATAGCTAAGTGAAATGTAGATCTTGTTCTGCGTATTATTCGAAAACAATTCTCACTGTAGGCTTTAGCACACTCTGGGTTGTCGAGCAAATGTTGACCTATTGCAGAGTCATGTTTGAGTGATCTTTTTGGTTTTGAGGCGCGAGATTGTTGTTCTCGTTGCGGCACAGTTTTTTGGCGTATGCTAGACGGCACGTGTTGTTTAATCCTATCACATAGCAGCTGAGATGTGCGACCTACGTACCTGGCATCACACCGGCACGAGTATTCATATACTACAAGACTGTTTTGTATCGTAGGCACACTATCTTTGCGGATAGATGGGATTATTTTTCAAGAGGAGAAGACAAGACGGGGGCTGACCGTGGCGTAGCACTTAGTTATGGTTTTCTTGATTTGTTTTTCAAATCGCAAGGAGACGTTGCCAATGTTAGGCAGTTTTAGATAAACAGGGCACTTTTGCGGACCAATCTTTTTGTCAGCCGAAAAACCTGCGATTTTATTATGAAAGCAAGCCGAAATGAGATCTTCTGGATATCCATTGTTGATGAGAGTAGATTTGATTTTTGCCAATTCTAAATTGAGTTTTGGTTCCGAACAGATCATAAGTGCCCGGTACTATACCAATCATTCACCTCTTTTCTGATTGGTCTATTTCGATTCACATCTGGGTATATAAATCAGTTAGGTTTCTGTTTCGTTCTCTTTCTGACGTATTACTCTGTTTAGTGTCAGAGGAAAAGCTTAGGTAATCTATGTGTTCGTTTCATCATGTTTCCGATATTTCTGGCTATACTGAAGTTTGTAATAACTTAAATTCGTAAGGGTATGTCTACCACGGGGAAAAATATTCTACCGAAATAAGCTAACATAATTCTGACATGCCTCCCCAGGTTTTGAACCCGAGACGTTTTTCAACTAAGGAGAAGACAGTAAACACTGGCATCGTTTTCAATTCGTCATTGTTTGAAGATGTCAAAATTTCACAAAGAAAGCACATTGCATTTTGGGATATTATGTATCGTCTGCTACGCCTGCGCATTGATTGCTAGTTTTGCAATTTTCTTTCAAGGTTGAAGATTGCATCAAGCCTCGCTCCTGTGGTCTTCTTACAGCGAGACTGCAATCCGCCATCAGATCGAGATAGCTACATACGGGAGTTGATGAAATACATCGAGATAGACTCGTACGGACCATGCCTCAACAACAAACAAATCCCAGAAAGCATCGACGGCTTCCACAAGTTCCAGGATGAAGAATATTACAAGTTTCTCTCGAGATACAAATTTCATTTGTCATTCGAAAATGCCGTTTGCAAGGACTATATGACTGAGAAATTATTTAGGCCGTTGGAAATCGGGGTAGTCCCTGTGTATTTTGGATCACCGCGCGGTAAAGATTTTATGCCAAACAATCGTTCGGCGATATTTGTAGAAGACTTTCGCAGTCCCAGAGACCTGGCAGCATATCTAAAAGCGCTAGATTCGGACCGTGTAAAATACGAGGCCTATTTCGATCACCATAAACATGGAATTACGAATCCATTGCTTTTAGAAGCGATAGAAAATAGAAAATGGAAAATTGTAAGTGAGCTGGACCGAGTAAATTTCAACTACCACATGTATGCTGGATTCGCATGCGCATTATGCGACTTTGTTATTGAAAGAAACAATCACTTATTACGTCATGTTGCAGATCATCGTATTCCGCCTCCGCCTATTTCTATTGGCTCTCCCAGTCACATGGGTTGTCCTGAACCAATCAAGTTTCCGTACACCGATACCCATGTCAATAAAAGTGTGTGTTACTGGGAGGGCCTACACGAGGCAATAGCCTTGAAAGAATTGTTGTCAGCAGACGAATCTGACTCCAAAAATTTTGTGCCACTTTATTTGAAACGGCACACAGACAAATATAGTCTACATGAAAACTAGTTGTTTTGGAGTGAAATTTGACAGTGAATAATCATATTTCAGTCCAGTTTTATGTGCCAAACTCCGTTACATACAATTTAATTAAATTATTTATACTGATGTTTATTGCAATGACAGAAATAATGCTTCAAAATATTGTCCTTATTTATGATAATAAATGTTAAAGTAGGTAATGTTGTAAGAGGTACCGAAACAGTCATTGCAGGAAAAGCAGTGACAGAAATGATGCCTCAAAATTCTGTGAAGAACCCAGAAGCATATTTATGCGTTCAGGCAATCTCGTAAATTGTAATCTTACAGCAAGAAAGCAATGTCAATGGAGGGTAATTGGACTTTTTTACAGTATCTCATGTAGATATATTTGATGCCTTTCCATGGATATATAACTATTTGGTCATGAAGACAAATTGAACTTTTTGTTGATTTTGAAACTCAAAGCTTGTGCAGCTCTTTCAAAGTTTAGTAAATTGTTGATTTCTTTTCCTAGTTATGTGGAACATGTCATCTTTTCTATAATCCACTTTGTTGGCCATATGAAACACGGAGAATAGCCAACGAACCATCAGTAACGTTGAAATTATTTACTTCAAGTCCTTATTTACTTAATGGCCTTCCAGACAACACTTATGTCATTCACAACCTGTGTACAGACCATCGCATTCTAGTATGATTAAGGGTTTGCACAATATCGTGCCACTGTGCAAAATATTTATTGTCTTGGAGCAAAGGGTTTTATTTTAAGGTAGGGTGAAAGAACGATGGAGAAATAGGTTGGATGTTAAACACAGTAACTTCTCTAATTAGCGCATGAGACCACGTGCAATAGGATGTATGGAAGGTAGTTGAAATACAATATTCTTTACTGGAGTTTGAGATTCCTAGATTCTTTACCGGAGTTTGAGATTTTCAAAATTAGGGAAACCTATTGGGAGAAAATGAAAGTTAAAAAATTATTATAGATAGGTGTGGAGCCAATGCCAAGGCTTGTGTTTGCGTAGGTAGCTATACCAGCCTCCTCGAAGGTAGCCCCACCAGTCCACGTTTTTCCTCCAAGACAATCGAATATTATTGAGGTCGTGGAACTTGTTAGGGATGCCCATAGCCTCCAGGTTAGAGTAAAGTAGGTCTTTATACCTTTTCAGTCAGCCTCAGTGTGACATTCACCCCTGGTAAGCTCAACGAACCAGACATTTAAGGTACACGTGTGATTCATCCATCTTGCATGCAAACATGGAGCATTACTGAAGCTGGGCTTGGTTATAGCAAGAGGGCAGTTTTCAAAGTTTTCTTGTGTAACAAAATAATTTTGGATGGAGAATGAAATTGAGCAACGAGCCCCTTGAAGAAGGCTGACAGATGAACCCCTTTACGTAATGAGTGGATCATGTCACAGAAGGTCATTCAGAAGCTGTAATCTTTAATTTTCTCTTCATTCTAGGGCATCCGAAGTTTAATTGATGAACATATCAAGTAGGAAGCTCACAACCACCTTTGTTTAGTTTGTGAGGAACTTAGTAAAGAGAACTAATATTTTCAATATTCAATCAACTAAAAACGAACTTACCTTTACTTGACAACCAAGAAATTTCTCAGTGGGCAGTCTTCAGGAGTGAAAAGGCATTCAATAGGAGAGAGCACCCTTGATTTTATTTTCTCATAGTAAGGTAAATTATTCATAGAAATGGAAACTATGAGCAGATTGTAATCTTCTGCGTCAAGATTATCAACTTTTACTAAAATACAAATTATCAGTTAATTAATTATCAAGTTTTATAGTGGGTTTGAAAGTGAAGGCTTCAAGATTTTGCCTACTTTATTGTTGATCAAGAGTAGCAAAAGTGAGTAATAAGGTCCCGTTTACATTAAAACTTTGAATGACATCAATACCATTTATATTTAGTGTGTTTAAGACAATATTCCATTAACAGTGGGTTAACAAAAGTGTCTACTTTTTGAAGTGTATACATAATATTTATCAAATACTTTGTAGATGTCTATATTTTGAATTTTGTAGTGACAAAAAACTGTTTCAAAATTTTGTCCCTATTTACTGTTACAGATGTCGCAAGAAGTAATTTGTATAGAAGTTTTTTGAAGAGTCACAGCAGAAACAGCAGTGAGAGAAAAGATGCCATAAAATTCTGTAAAGTAACGAGCAGCATATTTGCACAGATCTCGTTATTTGCAATCTTGCAGCAAGAAAGCTAAATCAATGAAAGGTAATTGAACTCTCAGTAATTGAATTATGTAGATATATATTTGATGCCTGCTCCATGAATTTGTAACTATTTGGCTAAGAAAACAAGTCTACCTTTTTGTTGATGTTGAAACTCAAAGCTTCGATAGCTCTATCAAAGTTTAGTGAATCGTTAATTTCTATTCCTAGATATGCGGGACAATTGTAAATTTTTTCATAATCCACTAGGCTTTTCATAATCCAGTTGGCTGTATGAAACATGGAGAATAGCCGACGAACCATCAGTAAGGTTGACATTATTTACAACACGTCCTCATTTACTCAATTGACTTATTTACTCAAATACCTTTCCACAGTAACGGCGTGGCATAAATAGCCTTCTTGACAAATGCAGTTTACAACCTTTTGTACAGACCCTCGCATTCCAGTATGATGATTCCTGACAGCACTAATGTCATATACAAACATTTCTATGCTCTCTAACGAATGCACTGGACCTGCTGAAGGATGACGACTTCACCACGCTAGGACGACCAGAGTATCCCCCTCCCCCCTCCTGGACAGGTTCGACCATCACGCTCTGTTATCTTCAGATTATGAGAAATCATGACTTCAGAATGCTTTGATATGTTCACAGGCAATTTAATTCAAAGCTAAGTGATCACTTGGAATATGTAAAGATAACTCTATATCAACATCATCGAAATTCTCCATTCTACAATTGCAGGCAGTTTCTTTTGTTATCTTCAATAAACGCATCCAACAGTGATACTCGTTAAGTAGCTTGAATTGGAAACAACGGTGAAAAATATGTGGTTTTGCAGCAGCAGACGCTGTTGGTGGATTTTGAATTTTCAGCTCTGCGTCACAATTGAAAGTCTTTGGCAATAATTCATCGTTGTTACCTTTGAATCGTGCAATTTTGATTTTAATGCCACGTGAACGTGAAAAACCAGCAAAATCTGAAATGATAACCGCGCTCACCAGTTCAGAATATTAGACTTATTTTTTCAAAATCAAGTTTCGCTCCACGCACATTCCAGTTACAGGACACGATTTTCATTGATAAATTATTATTTACCTCAACCACATTAGACTGAAGTTGTTGTTCAGTTTCCTTTTTAATATCTTCAAGTGCATCTCTATTCGCTTTTGGAGATATTCCCATGAGTTTTTGCATTTGATCTTTTAGACTTTGCATTTCTGTTTGTAGATTATTCAACCTACCTTCGTAGCTTGATTTGGAAGATTTCAATTCCTCACAAACTTCGGATGCCCTAGGGTAAAGAGAAAATTAAAGTTAACAGTTTCTGAATGATCTACTGTCACATGATCCACTTATTACGTTCATTGATCATTCTTCTTCAAAGAGTTTGTTAATTAATTTAATTCTCCCTCAAAAATTATTTTGTTACTCGAGAAAACTGTGCAAACTGCCCTCTTGCTATAACCCGACAGCACAATGATTTTTATGGACATTGACAATGAGCATTTGTACCTTTCGTCTCTACCGAACTATTCTGAAGCCAACTGACTTTAACTATATTATCAAGTTTGTATGAGGTGTCCCAAAGAAAGTATCATTCGCCAAAAATAATAGAAAATCCATTTCCTTGAGGCTCATATCGCTTGACGTTGATGGAACTTTTATAAAGAAACCTCAATTTCTTGTTGTTATTTATAAGAAATTTAGAATTTGACCTAGTGCTGAAAGTTACTCAAAATTGCCAGATTTTGAGTACTTAAGGTTTTTGGAAAATTTTTCACTTTTCATTTTTGCAAGATTTTCTGATCCACCGGTATTCCGCCGGATTCCGCCGGACTCCGCTTCACAAGAATTTTCCGGCGGAATTCCGCCGGCATTAAATTGAGATTCCGGCGGAATCCCGGTGGACCCGTTGTGACCGCTGTTATACTGGCTGAATTCCGCCGCCGGACCGGTTTTCCGGTGGAATTCCGCCGGACCTCCGGAACGATTTTCTAATGGGTTTGAAAGGTTTACTGACTCTGACTTATAACTTGTAGCTGGAAGAGTTACCGAATCCTAAATCGTTGTTAGCAAAAGTTTTCGACTGTCGTTCTTGCTGGTTGAGTTCTGTTATAAAAGTAATATTTGTTCGACCTATTTTCAGATTTGGAAGTAAACATGGGGATAAAGTGTCAATTACTAAAAAGAAATATGTCTAAAAAAAACACGTCATTTTCCCATATCTACATTGGTTTGCCCATTGAGAGTGCTTCGCATGTTTTGCTCATGTATTCTGTATTCAGGGGCTCTAACATACTGTGTTTCTTGTGTCTCTCTATTATCGTACAGGATGAGAATTTCAAGGATCCTAAGCCACCTAAACGCCTTAAAATTTTAGGATTTTGAAGGTTCCCGAGGGCTCCGCCCCCTAAACCCCCTGCACCTGCTGAATACTTAAAGCGCACCAGACCCTAAGCTGTATAAGGCAATGACCGAAGTTGTGCTTACTGTAGACCTAGGGTATGACCCAAAAGTTTTGATATTTCAATTTGGCCCAACACTACAAAATTCATGGCGTGGGCCCTGCATGCTAAAACAAATTAGAAATAATCTTACCTGATGTAATTTGTGAGACAAACTTTGCAATATCGATGCCCGCAAGGAATTATTTGGATTGGTTCCCGAAGTACTTCGTGGCAGATAACACATTTAAAAGCTTCGCCAATTGGATTGATGAAGTTTGCAACATATCCACAATCGTCTCTGTTATTTCCTTCATCTCTCTTTTCTTCAGCCATACTTTTCAAGGTAGATTGAGTAGAGATAAAGTTTCAATTTTAAGCAGTGACTATTAGTGATTCAAGTCGTATCAATAAACAGTGACAGTGAAATCACCCACTCATAGAAATACATAGACCTTGCATGTGCACTTTACATAAAAATCTCAGCCTCAGCCCGTCTTGAACTCAGACGAAGTCTAAATTGAAACTGAACACGGCTGAAGTGAGGTGGGGATTAAGTCACATGATCAAATTCTTTTGTTTGTGTTCGGCTTTTATCACTTTCACAGCTTGAGTTAAGAAATATTTGCGTTAAAATAAGCTTCTGTCTCTGTGAGAATTCCAGCCTGTGTGTGGAAATCTCCAACACGGAAGGAGAGACGAGTTGAGTTCAGCCTGCGTTGAGATTCAACTCTACCATCCTCAGGTAAACGCATTAAGAGCTTATATCGTCAACCGGAACCAAGTGGAAACTCAACCGGTGTTGAGCTCAGCAGAGGCCGAGATTTCTCATGTGAAACGCTTCATAGATTTTTATACGTGCCTCGCTCTTCTACACAGAAAGCAATAAATTCCTCTTTTCCAGATTCCAGACCTCAAACCTCAACGCGTCCAAAACTATGACGTCACTGATAAGGATTTGTGGGTCGTTGGGGTTAAGGACGAACTGTACCCCTTAATGGGGCATACTTACTGCAGTATTCTGTGCTGTTCCACCCACTCACTATGCTAAATTTTTTGATATTCCTTCTTTTGAGAAAGAAGTTTTTCCTTATTCACTCCAAGTGAATATGCTATCAATATTTAGCATGAAAAATAAAAGGCTTCGACCTTCATTGTTATTCCCAATGCTTGCCACAGTTACAGGGAAGAGTGAATGAATGTTCTGGTGGTATTACACCTTAATATTGTCTTTGTTATGAATTCTCAATATCTAAAGATAAATGGTCTAGTACAGTCTATGGATGGTACAGAGCTCCAGTATTGCCAGAAATATCGGAAACATAGTGAAACGAACACATGGATTACGTAAGCTTTTCGTCTGACACTTAACAGAGTAATGCGTCAGAAAGAGAATGAAACAGAAACCTAACAGATTTATATACCCAGATGTAGACTGATTGGCCTATTTCGATCCATATCTGGGTATATAAATCTTTTAGGTTTCTGTTTCGTTCTCAAATACCAATACATCTAACTTAGATGTAACCACAGCTTATAACATGAAGACATTTCATAAAATTTAAACCTACATTCAACATTTATTGAATGATACATATAGAATATTCTCTGGTGTGTTGCTTGCAAGAAAAGTGCTCAATGACAACGGCAAAGCAGGATAGAAATACAAACAAAGGCATCAAGCTTTCACTGTAGCCTCAAGTTTCTTGCTTATGCAATCATCAGACGATTATGAATACATAATGATAGAAGAAACAATATAAACTATATGAAAGAATCATTAATCAAGTGGAATTTTTGGCCCTAGAATTCAACGGATTTAAGTTACCTCAAGCAAAAAACAACAAAATTACAAAAAACTACATAGTAATTTTGTTAAATCTCTCCAAATAATATTTATTTTTGTGACAGCACTTTAGGAATTATCTCGTCGGTTTATTAAGAGTTTGCGGTTCGTTTGAATTTAGAATACAAACTTTCTCCTTGAGGCAAAGATTGCTTGGTTTGATCCCTTATGCAAACACTTTCTTTATTGTGATACATAAAAAGATGTTAACAAATTTATAAAATATTGTATTGAACAATTATTGACTAAAGGAGGAACACTCTGAATAGATAAACTAGTGGAGAGAGAGCCCCCCCCATTATAATCAATAAAACTTGAAGTATCAATGAAAAGCAAATCTGACATGGGGGTGGGGGTTAGCTAATAAAACTATCCATTATGGAATGGTTATAAAAGTTTTTGAACAATAGTTAAATCAGCAACCGAAATTCAATTTACAATAAGGCATGCCCTCTATGAGGCGGCGCCTATTTTCTTCTGATATTCGATGTTGTGCATAGAACTGCAATTTTCTCAAATGCAATTGGTTTTTCAGAAGTGATTCTGTCACCTTGTCCTGAAACTCCTGCCAATTCATACCCACAAATCCAACTTCCCTGCACTCAGTTCCTTCAACTAAGAACGATAATTTATCAAGGCAATGAGAAACCTCTAACAGTTTCAACAAACTATCCATGACCAGAGAGAAGTGCTCCAATGAATGCGATTCAATATCGATTTTCAGGTTTTGCAAGTTCTTTGCCTTCTTTGCAATAACATCTAAAATTTCAGTTTCAAATAGTTTACCATCTTGGAAGTGAATTTTCAATTTGTGCAACTTCTCTACAGAATTTTCAAGGAATCTTAAGGTGGCGGCTTTGTTTTTGTTATATGCACAGAACCTTATCTTTAATTCTTTCAGGTTTTCCAAGTCAGAAAGGCCAATCAGTGCTTCGTCTGAAATGCCAGAGCCAAAATTATCGATTATTGCAAGGCTTTCTAAATCAGGACAACAATCTGCAATATGCTCAGCAATGTTTGTGTTAGTGTTGCAATGAAGAAAGCTCAGCTGAGATCCAAAGTGCTTGATGATCTTAACTAATGGTCTATCATCATGAACAGTACTTCTGTAGTCATTTATTTCTTGATAAAACACATCAGAGTCGATGTGGGTGATATTAGGACAATACTGGATCAGTAGATCTGCATCATCCATTGAGAATTCTCCCTTTATTCCTCTTGTGTTCAGACTATCGATGTTTATTTTTCTCAAATTCAAGAAGCTGCCCAATTTGAAATACTTTGTCAGCAGCTTGGTGAAAGGCGGATTCCAAAAAACTTCAGGGCTATCGTAATACAATTTCAAATGCAATTTTGGCTTGAAATTAAGTGCCATAACCTTGGTATCTGTAAATGTGTGTTCGAAAAACACATCTGCACATTTAACTTCTTCTAAAATGTTGTCCTTCGGGTGGGAAGGATATGAGCTGTAACTACTTAATCTTGTGGACAGAAATTCTACAGATCGAAGATTGGGAAACAAGTTATTTCTATTGCCTAGTCCTTCGATCAGATGCTTGAAGGAGATGGAGATATCTTCGATTCCAATATTTATGTTCTCCAGGCTCGCTTCGTGCTGGATGATGCCCTGTGTGACAGCCAACTGCATGTCTTCTGGGGAGGAATACCTCTGCCAGCCCCTTATCATTTTCACATGCAAAGTCCGTATTGCTTTCTGGCCTGAAAGTAGAGTCTTGAAAGCACTCGCTGGAATACAACTCTCAGCAAAATTCAAATGTTCTATTTCGTCCGTACATTCAGAAAGTCTTCTGGCGAAATCATCGATGGCTTCGGAAATTGACAAAAAACCTATTTCTGATTTGTTGAAGTTCCTCCATGACCCACCGAAAGGGGTACTTCCGTCTATTCTGACTGATTTCAGAGACGCCATGGCAGCTTTCTTCCAATCCTCACAAGTAGCTGCTGCATTAACGACGTCTGCGACGCAAAGCTTGTCAAGTATTTTTGAAAGGACTACATATGGAAGCTCTGCCCACGACGACCCCATCTCCATTTTAAGGGACAGAATTATCCCATGTGTCCCTGAATGCAGCTACTTGGGCCTCGAAGTCTTGTCTTGAATCTTGAATTGAATCGAAATTGAAGTGAATTGAATTGAAGTGAATTGAATAGGCCCATCATCGAAGGAGAAGAAAATGATAGTAGATGACCAAAATGGCGGTAGAAGAACGTTGGATGCAAAAATGCCTTTCATTGGTAAATAATTTTTAAAATTTTACCTTTATTGTTAAGAACCAGACAAGGATGCAAGTTTTCAATTTTCTTTTAAAAAAAGTCAATCAGTATCCATACTATACCTGAAAAAACCTGAGGTGGAGGCCGGTAAAACTTAGGCCTTTTTTTACTGTCATAATCAGGTCCAATAAACGTAGTATACTACGATAATAGCAACGTAATATATATATATGCTACGATATTCAGAAGACGCAATCCCTAATCATTAAGCAGGAATTTGTGTCCCATATAGAAAATATCTCACTCAGGTGGATCAAATCTTGTGGTGTATTATACTTGAATTCGCGCATTTTAAAGAGCCCCTATACTATACCCAGACATTTCTATTCTTTCGATAGATGTAATCCAGTTTCCTGATTCGAAATCTGTAATTATTTATTTATATCCTATGCTGTCCCAAAGTTATAAGCGAATTTTTATATGGAATTGAGTTGAATGGTTTTTTTCTCCAAAATTTTCGGAGCACTTGGCGTGACGCCAGATGGATTTTTGTTTTCAAAAATTTTATCGGAAATTCTGCAAAAACAGCAGGCGATCCAAAAATGGCAAAGCTGTGCGGAGTCATTGCTGGTTTTAAGAGCATCAAAGAGAAAAGAAGCCATCAAAACTAGGAAGCTAGAAACTTGTCGTATTAGGTTGTGTTGCCAAAGCGCCTATCCTAGCTTCTATTTTTTTATTAATGAATCAGCCTACCATTAGAAAATTAAAAGGGAAAGCTGGAAGGAAGGGAAGGATCCAGTTGATGATTTGCTTGTGCTTTCTCATACACCATCACCATATGGTGGCACCTGGAAAAGAAACCCACATGGCTTTAGAATTAGAAACAGAAGTCAAAAAAAGGAAAATGCAGAAACTCATGTGTTCAAAAATAAAATGGAATAGGGTATGTCAAAGCAAAAAAAATACTAGGGGTAAAATACTTATATCCATAGCCACATCAAATAGCCGTACCCTTTGGCCTTTTCTTCCTAATTTTCTGATCAAGGCTTCAAGACTCAGCAGAGGATGTTGAGGCTGAGAGTTGTTGGAGGAAGGAAGGAACCGCCTACTTGGCCCACTGGTCTTGGTGTCATACGTTCGGCCCTAACATCAGATTGCCCAGAAGAACTGACAGAATCACATTGTGCTGTAGTTTCAACTTTGATGCAAATTTAACAAGCTCGGTTTGAATTTCATACACAAATGCAGTGTCGTGTTCCAGATCATCAGATATGAAGCAGAGAGACCTCTTTAATAGTTCCTCATCTTCAGAAGAGCACAAACGCCTAAACTATAAAAACATTTTGAATTTGTGCTGCCTTAAAGCAGATTTCTCCACCTATGCAAATTTGAAGTTTTTTGTAACCAATCATGGCAAATTGCCCTGTGATGGCATAGGAGGGAAAGTTAAAGGATTGACAGCTCGTGCAAGTTTGCAAAGGCCAAATTCTGATCAAATTTTGACTGTACCATATATGGTATCATTTTGCAAGCAGAATATTACTGGTATTGAATTCATCAATATCACAAAAGAAAGAATGACAGATGTACGCTCTGAATTAAAGGAGAGGTTTGCCAAAGGAAACACCTTCCCTGGTACCAGAAGCTATCACCATTTTGAGCCAGTGACAGCAAGCACAGTAGCATACAAGCGCACTGCAGAAGATGAGGATATTCAGGGGACATTCAACATTACAGGGGAGGCAAATAATGTTGAACTCAAACTAGATCAACTTAAGTTAAATGATTACGTAGCTTGAAGATATGGAGGGAGGTGGATTGGGCTTGTTGAAGAGCTAAATAGGCTGGAGCAGGATGTCCAAGTGAACTTTTTGCATCCACATGGAACATCGCGAAGTTTTCTTTGGCCAACCAGACATGAAATCTGTTGGGTTTTTTGACTGAGATAATGTGCCTAATTGAAGCCCTAGGAACTGCTACTGGGCGCACATACAACATTTCGGAAGCAGAAATATTGAATATAAACAAACAATTTCTTCTTTAAGAGCAAAAGAGTGCTTGATTTTAAGTTCAAGATAAAACAACCTTGTTAGTATTCCAGTATCTTTATTTGCAAGTTCTTAAATTTGATGAAATTTTGATATTTTTTCAAAAGGTCATATTTTTTGTCTCCTAGAAAGGCCATTGGGTTTCATGGTGTTTTTGAGTACTTTAAAGCAAGGTCTTTCAAATGGGATATGGGGTGCCTCTGTATCTGGTCGGAGAAATTAAAAATTTTAGTCATAAAGATGAGCAGTCGCAAAACTTGTTGAAACCATGTAGACATATAATTGGCTGAAAGCAGGTATACCCTGCAATTTCATAGCATTTTGAGTGTGATTTTCAGACTCTCCATAGCCTAAAGGTATAGTACACCAAGTTTCAAGCCAATATGATGTAGTATGTGGGTTTAAAATGCTGATTTCAAGTTGGTTGACTTTTGCAAAGCCAAAATTTGGGCGGGCCATGCCCTAAAATCCTGAAATATTTGACGAGCCGGCAACCCAAGACGGGTTGAGATAGGAAGCTGAAATTTTGTATGTGCTATGTTCTCAATGGTGTCAACACATATTGTGAAAATCAGCTAAATCTGAGGGGGTGGGTTACATGCTCCATTTGAATTGACTTAGAATTACCCCATTACATTTGTTTTCACTAAAATAACGAAACGGTTGCTAATGAATCAACTGGCAAAAATCTTTCACTTGTACCACGTGATTTAGTATAACAATAGGATCTATCTACGTCATTATATAGACAGAATTTTCCCAAAAAATATTTTCGTTTTTTTTTCGGAAAAGGTAATTTCCGAGAGGCTAGCAGAAACAAGTGAATCTCAAGAAAAACTATCCAATGCTTCAAAACTGGTGACTTACTATCAATTCCAGCGAAATTTTTTTTAGGTTAAGAGGCTCTTTAAATTCGCGCTCAAAGATTTCATATTTTCGCCCACTTTTGAATTCGCGCACACAAGAAATCGATTCTCATTAGGATTATCATAAGGATGATTACTGGAAAACCTGTATGTTACGCGTGGGATCTCTGGCGTGGAGAAATGTTGGAAACAATGGGCCTATTGAGCATGAGCCTCTAGCCAAAGAAAACCTTCCACCCAGGATTAGGATCATAAAACTGTCAACCATTTTGCCTGTATTAGCTGCACAAGATTTCAAAGAGCACCTTACATGTCCTGGTTAGCATCCACTCTGAATTTGATGCTGTTCTTGCTCAGCAAACAAGTTTTGGGATTCTTGACGGACCTTGCAGCTTCTTTTTACTGTAAGATTGAGGTGCCGGTATAAGTGAATCATGATGTTTGGCACTATGACCATCTTTTCGTTTTTTCATAACCTGCCTCACACTTTTAATCCATTTGCCTTTAAAAAATCTGTACAGTACTCTGCACAATAAGACAAGAGAGAAAAAGGACATAAAATGTGTCGGGCATTTGCTAAGGGAGATCAGCCCCTTCTCAAAGTTTTATTACGACTATGAAGGGGAAATGGAGGCTTTTAAAAGGTTTTCCAATACCCCAATACCCCAGGGTGGTCTGGTAGATACCGATGATCTTGAAGATTTTTCAAACCTTTGTCACCAGAGAGCAGGAGTTTTTAATGAAAAAAAAGTGGAATTTCTTTATACTGAACCAGTAAAAATTAAACTCACAGACCAATATTTAAGAGTGTTTCTTCAGAAATTATGAAAGGTAATATTTAATATTATTAGGAAAGAAAAAACCACTTAAACTTACTGCTGCGTTGAATACGGCAAAGAAATCAATAAGAAGCTGGTAGAGAAACACCGCGACGCAAAAAACACACAAATACGTACGTTTAAATAATTGTTTCTAATATTTCGCCCTGCTAAGCAAGGCTTCCTCAGAGTATATATCGCCAAAAACAATTAAATCTAAGGAAATTAAACTGAAACTCTTTCCGTACAAAAGTTTAACACAATAGCTTTTAATCGAGATAATTTGTGAGAATGAAAATGACCCGAGTAGCACTCTAACCCATGACCTCTAGATTTGTACTCTAGAGCGCTACCACTGCGCAACTGGGGCTTGAGAAACCCAGGCCATTTCATTCACCCAATAGCTTTTCAATTAAAGCATCCATGTTTGCAAGGTATTGACGTATCTTTAAAATTTACAGCTACAGTACCAACCTCAGCAACACATTTTAGATATATTTTCAAATTTGAAATGTGTATGCTGTGTGGGTATTTTGGAACTTGGCCTAGTCTTCAAGCTCTTGTTATGTCCTTAGTCATGGGGTGGTATGGGGTGGCATTACCACCTCTTGATGCTATTCGAGTAAGCTTTTTGCCATCCCTAGAAAATATTTCAAGTAATCATAATAATTTTCCAATTGCCCAGTGTTGAACTCTTTAAAATTATGAAATAAATAGAAGAAAATATTGATGAAAACATATTTGAAAAACAACATGTTTATGATTGAAATATAAATGAGACCAAATTCTGAAATTAATCCTAAATCCATATCCGTTTTTTGTTTAGCCTTACCCCTGCCCCATCAAAACTGTGCCACCTCAGCTCCAAAGGTCTGGCTACAAGCCTTTATCGAAACCCAAAACCCCAAAAAACCAGATCTCAATTATTTACAATTTCCTTATTTTCCAGGCTAGTTTGGCGCTGTCACAAGGTGAAGTACCAGTAGGCTGTGTTATTGTCTACGATGACAAAGTTATCGGAGAAGGTTGCAATGAAGCAAACAGAACTAAGAACGCAACTAGACATGCCGAGATGCTCGCTATCGAAGGTGTCAGGGAGTATTGCCGACTGAATAATGTAAACTGCCAGGAGGTACTAAATCATTCCACTCTCTATGTCACAACTGAACCATGTATAATGTGTGCCATGGCTCTTAGATTCTTAGGCATCAAATTGGTTGTCTATGGATGCTCTAACCCAAGGTTTGGAGGCTGTGGATCAGTTTTGCCTGTACATAAGCACATGTTCCTCAAACCTCGGCGCAACACTGAAAAGGTACAGACAAATGAATTAACTGAAAACAGAGTGGCTGAAGGAGATAATTACACTTACGAATCAAACATCCATTGTGAAAAGCAGCATGGTAAGAATCCTCGTAATTGTGATGTTGGAGAGCCGTTGTTTTGTAAGCAAGGTGTGCTTGCCCAAGAGTCAATAAATTTACTCAAACTCTTTTACCAAGGGGAAAATCCTAACGCTCCAAAGCCAAAAGATAAATCAAAACGAAAAAAAATATGATACTACCCTTGATATGTAATTTGTAATTGATATGTAAGACAGGTTTATCAGGGTTAGACTAACCCTGGCTGCGTTCATTCCAGGAAATTCAAGATATTTCCGTGAACATGCATGGTATAACAACCTCAATTCAAATTTCAGGCATAAAAAGTATACGGAAAGAGATAACAATTTTCCAAAAGGTAATACATAATTACAAACTAAGGGTCCTGTATCTTATATCATCCAATCGCAGACAGATTAATCTCTATAGAATTATTCTAATTGTTTTGAACTGTTCTGTTTGATTCAAAACTTGAGGTAATTTCTAGTACTTAGGGTAGCAAAATTTTCAGAATAACTGCAAGGGACTTCTTATATGAGGTGAGCTGACCTGGGTTGAGCCAATATGCCGAGTTACATCTGGCCTACATTTCTTAGAAAAGCTTGTTAAAATCAAATTTTGAGTACATGAGGCAGGTTAGCTCGGCAAGTCAACTATAGACCAAGGCGTTTGAAATAGATACAAGTTTTGTCAAATATTTTATGAATCAAAATGAATTCTAGAATCGTATCTCTTTCAAAGCACAGTTCTTTCGATAGCCCAAGTTTAATTGAAAATGATCCTAGT
Source organism: Pelagia noctiluca (assembly GCA_963924455.1). NCBI lineage: Eukaryota > Metazoa > Cnidaria > Scyphozoa > Semaeostomeae > Pelagiidae > Pelagia > Pelagia noctiluca. Next base: position 14,889,325 of record OZ004325.1, read on the forward strand.
GTTAAACCCCATCTACCCTCAGGCAGGAAGGATGAAGTGGGCATGAAAGTCCTCTTTATAAAGAAAGGTAATAGACATAAAGATTTCATTTCACCAACAGTCTACACCAACAGTTATAAACAATCATTAATTTGGTTTAGCATCGTCGTGGTGTGGACATATACCAAAGGCCTATCGAAGACACCAGCAAAGCAATTTGCCTAAGTAAACGTTTCATATGTAATTACAAAGAAATGAAAATAAAAGTTGTAGTATTTGATGAAATTATTATTAGTCAATGTAGCATTTATGCATCCTTGTCAGGGCCTGATTATATGAGGCAAGCTGATCCGTTTTGCGCCAATATGCCGAGTTACGTCTGGCCTACATTTCCATGAATTCCTGCGTTACGAAGTCGTCATTCTAGAGAGAGCAAATAGAAATTTCTAACTACCATGCATCTTTGCCTATTGCAATGCATACTTAACTGAAAGAGTTTGTTCTAGTCCTAATAAGGCCTCATTTGCTAAGATATATCTCAATTAGACTTTTGACAGTATCAAACTTAATCATCTGTTACGTAATCACATAACTTTTTCCACTAGCTTCAGGGAACAATCAAACACTTTAAATCCTGGGATTGCTGCCATTATAGAATGTCGCAGAAAATTTCTCCTCACCCCACAAGGGCTGAAGTCTCTTAAGAAACCAGTTGCTAAGAAACTGTAACCCTAAAGTATTTATGATATATGTTGTTACGTAAGCAGTTATCACCAATGCAATTGTTATGTGATCACCTACTGAATCCTTAAATGTCTTTAAAAAGAATGAGATAGAAAGATTGCTTCATTGAATACAAAATACAAATATTATGTTGCATCAATGCATACAAACATGAAGGGAACTTTAATAACAAAACTAAACAGTATCAATGCCTAAATGTTTCTCAATTTGAAAACCGAATAAAACTCATATGTTCTAATTTCATATGTTCCACAGTGTGATATAAGTAGTGGTGGTCCTATTTTCTTTATCACGTTGGCCCATGGATACATCAGCAAATCCTCTTTTTCAGGCCACTTCCAATATCGTGGCCCACTGGGTGTCATGACTTTCACCTTGGCACAATCCTCCAAAACATCTAAAATTTCACCTGGAAAAAATGTGTTGTCATACTTGACAATCACGTAGTCTCCAATTGGATATCTGGTTTGTGTGTTGTTGACTTTCTTTGGTTGAGTTGCATGGCTGGTCAAAGAATGGACGGTGAAGCTGTCGTCATTATTTGTCACCTTGGTTATAGGCCCGTCGCAGTGTGGTTCAACATGATGTACATGGATTGTCCCAGGGATACTCAAGACATTTTCCCAATATTTCTCAGCTTCAGTGATTTCAAGAAGTTATGTAACTTTTTCCTGAGATATAAACAGCACATTTAAGCAGTTTTACTGGACACTGCCTCTACCAATGTCTTTGCATCTGTGATGATTGCTTGGTGACTTGTTACTACTCTAGTAGCCATGCACCTAATAGTTCCACAATAACCGTCCACAGAACCTTTACCATGGCTTGTGGCTGAAGAGTTCCATTCAATTCGGTAATCAGGGAAAAGTCGTGGAAGATTTTGCCCAATGTAGTTGAAAATGAATTTATTCTTAAACTGGCTTGATGACCCATCAGTCCACACGGTTAGAGACTTCACCTGCTGTCCAAAAAATTCATGAACATGTTTGAAAACAGTAAAGGAATAGGTAACTTCTGTTGATTTCTCATGGTCTCTGATCTCTAAACCAAATCATCACGGTGTACAACGTTACAGAGCTAGACTTCCAGTGTGCACTGGCAACCTCATCCTGATAAATGCATTTGAAATTCTCAGCGAAATCCATTTGAATCATTGCTGTTTCTGATTATTCCTTGCAAGCTTTGTCTTTTGCATCATTGTAAGCTTTGGACTGATTTCTCTTGATGTAAAAATGGAATTTGAATATATTGTCAAAAATCTGTTGCAAATGATCATCCCCTTGATAGAGACAATCATTGAGTGAAAAAGAGTCCGAACCTGACTTCGCAATACAAACATAAAAGAACGCATACGCCTCAACGGTTTGCAGCAAAACTTCACTCTTTACTGTCGTGCAGGCAGTAACTGTGGTTCTGATTCTTCTATCAGTAAAGGCTTTTCGTCGCGGGTGTCCTTCAAACTCTTGAAGCAGATGGCCTTGTTGTGGTATTTTCCTCCACACAATCGACAGTTTACTGTAGATGGACATGACTTTGCGATATGTCCCGTTTTCAAGTAATGAAAGCAGCATTTCATTTCGTCACAGTTCAAAGAAACTTGATTTTTCCCACAAAAATAGCATTGGATGGCGTTACTTTGTTTTGCAACGAAAGATCGTGTTGTCCCTTGTTGAGAATGGAGTTTCGAAGCGGTCTTTTCTTGTTTTTTCTCGTTCGAATCGACATTGTCGCTGATCTCTCGGGCTTCAATTTCTTTCCTCACGATTTCTAAGATTTCTTTTATCGGCCTTACCTCCTCGGTAATTTTCCTGTCGTTTTGTAATGTTATTTCTCGAGGCATTTGAGACATGATTATTGGAACAAGCAAGCTCCCGTATTTTTCCTCTGACATTCCTAGGGACTTAAGCCCTCGTACGTGAATATTTATGTTATCATAAATATATCGAAGCTGACTGACTTTGTCATTTGGACTGTTCTGCAACTTCAGCAAAGCCTGCATGTGCGACGTGATTATCATTTGCTTATTGCCGAACCGACTCTTTAAAGTTTCGTTAGCGTTCTGGTAATTTGCCTCCGTTAGTTCAAGTCCAGCAAGTGCTCGATGAGCTGGTCCTTCCAACAAATTAACCAAATAGTTCAACTTGTTCACTGGCGAGATCGTATCGTTGTTGTGAATCGTGCTTTCGAAACTCTGCCAAAATGACCTGTATCGTATCTTGGCAAGTTCAACTTTGGTAGGCGCATTCCTCCGTTTGAGGCCGTCGAGGCACTAACTTGATTAATAACGTTTCCATCGTTTGCGTTCTAGGCTAATTCTTGAACATCTTCGGTTGAGCAGCGTGCTCGAATAGGCGTTGAAGTTTCTCTCCTAGCTCCACTTGCGTTGGGTTGAGAAATGCTTCCCTTTTTTACACATTTAATTTTCGAGGATTTCGTTGATTCGTGAGTCCCATTCGGTCGACTCGACGATTTCTTTCTAGATTTCTTCGATAGGACAGTTATCGATTATTTCTTTATTTAGTTCTGCCAAATATTCTTTCTTTTCCTTTAACGTTGTTGCGATAGATTCCAACTTTATCTAATTTTCCACGTTAAATTTGGCATCTTGTAAATCAACAATGATTTCGTTCGCTTGTTTTTCAAGCCGTGTAATTACTGTTCGATTCCCTCCACGAGTAGCAATAAGTCTCCGTGGTCTTGCAGGATCTCCATTCATCTTTTCGTTTCGTTTATAACTTTAGACGTGGCGTGTTTTATCATGTTCTTCTTCGTTCTCTGCCCTGTCCCACTTAGGGCGCTATATGTTTGGAAGTAATTGAGTCAGGGCCTTACTCAGAAGTGTGTTGTTTTTTTCTTTAATGATTGTGTTAACACTAACATTTTCAAGGTCTTTTTCTATGATTTCAATCCATGTGATCTTCTGCCTTCCTCTTGGTTTCTCGCAAACCTTCTTTGCTTCCTTTAATGCTTGCTTTGCGGGCGTGTTGTCTGAAAGTCTCAAAAGATGGCCGTTTCAATTTAGTCTTCGCCTTTTTACTGGCTTACTCCATGACTTTAGTTTTGTTGTTTTGTAAATATTATCATTTGATACTTTGTCTTGTCATTTGATGTTTAGCATTCTTCTAATTAATTTCCTCTGAAATACGTCAATTGTGTTTTCATGTTTTTTTGTGATGGTCCAGAGTTCACAGTTATAGAGAAATATACTTTCTACATGGCTTCTGAATATTCTTATTTTCACTTCTGTTGACGTTTTCTTACTTTCAAAGATATGTTTTAGTTGATTATAGGCGTTTGTCGCAAGGATCTTTCTTCTGTTTATATCATTCTCAGTTTCTAGTAGACTTCCAAGATATTTACACTTTCTCCATTTGTCATCACCTCCTCTTACTACTTCATACTCTTCAGTTTTTGTGTTTTGTTAACAATCAAGTTTTCATCCTCGAGGATCGATGGAACCTTACTTCTCTATCTCCTATTCTTGTTTTCAGTTTAACGTTTTCTATTGATATTTTCATCATGTGTAATTCATCGTGATCAAGAATGTCTTTGAGTATGTGGTATAACCTATCCCTTCTTACAGTGTCAAATGCCTTTGACATGTCTAGCATCAGTAATATAATCCTATAGTCCTCAAATGTTATAGCTTTCTCTGCTAAGATCTTAAAATTGAACACTTGTTCGGTGGTACTGCGCCCTTGTTGGTATGCAGCTTGGGTTTCCGGCACTTTATTTAGTAATTTCTCTAGATATCTTCTGAGCATACATATGGCTAATATTTTCCTAAGAGTCGGTAACAAAATGATTGGCCTTAGATTACCACATGGCCCTGCTTTTTTACCTGGTTTTTGGAGTGGAATCAATACACCCTCTTTTATTTCTGCTGGGTGTTCACCTGACTCTGATATGAGGTTGAATATTTCTGTTTTTTCTACAAACATGATTTCTGGGCCATATTTCTTGCTAAAATCGATTTTGAGTACACGAGGCGGATTAGCCCAGTAACTCAACTTGTCGTTTTGCACATGCGTATTTCTCGTTTTTTTCTCGATAGCCCGGGTCGTCAAAGAGCTGTCCCGCTTCGTTTGAAATCTAAACACGAGTCAATTGAAACGGACCACCCCTGCATCCTGGCTCAACCAGGGCTAGCTTGCCTCAAGAATTCCAGGCCATAAGTTTGTCTTTAAACCATTTTGATATGTATTGTTTTTTGGTTTACGGAGAGTTGATTTACAGATGTTGTTTTGGCTCATCATCATCTATACATGTTCAGCAGTTAACTGCCATAATGTCCCTTATCATCCTCCTCCAATTCGCTCTGTTTTCAGTCAATTTTATCAATCTATTAATTACTTCAGTAGGTGTTGTTTTATCTATGTTTAAATTAGTGTTCACAAGGTCGAGATCTTTCTGAATGAGTTTTAGCCATGTCAGAGTGGGTCTTCCAACTTTCCTGTGTACATCTGACAGTGCTTCTGTTAGGGAGAGTCTGACAGGTGTTTGTTCGTCTAGCCTCATCATATGTCCCAACCAATTTAGTCTTCTTCTCTGTATCGTCTTACTCCACTTTTCAGTGTTGACTTTGGCATATAAATCTACATTTGATATTATTCTTGGCCACCTAATATTATGTTGTTTTGGCTAAGGATAAAAATCAAAGAGAATATTCTAGCGATCATTGCGCATGTTTCTAAAAAGGAATGACATAACCTAATTACTTGATGCACAAATGTAAACAGATTTATCTCTGCCCTTGAAAAAGAGGGCTATAATACAAAACAATACACCAACAGACAATTTATGATATTTTTGCTATCAAACGAGAATCTAAAAATAGTAAGACTGGTCGCTACTGATGTTAGTGATGCCTGTGAACTGCGAAAAACATCCTCCCCTGTTGATATAGAGGCAAAATAAATGAAAAAGGGTGAAAAATAAAATAGAATTAAAAACGAAATCACAAAGGAAATAGGTTTAAAAACCTATATTTCAACATGTTATTATCTGTATCATTCCCTTTAGATGCTTGCTGCTCGCCTACTTGTATTGTATGTCTATTTTATGTATTCTTTCCTCCTTTGTTTATTTTAGCTTATTTTATTTTATACTCTTTGTTATGACGACACAATAAAACCAGTTGTTGCAAGTCATTAATTTGAAATGAAATGAAAATGAAAATATACACGCAATTTTTATAAGTAATTTCAGCTCGAGACCAGTACTAAAAGCTGCTTAGCTAGAAGGCAAATTCGAGTACTCAAAATTGCTTAGCAATTGCTTAGCGTTTTATACTTGAAGATCTGTTTCTTAGAATATTTTTTTGTACAACAAATGTCGGTGTTATCTTGCATACAAAAGTATGTCGGGGTACTAATATCCACTGTAACCTTCTTTTCTAGAGTTCTCTGTAGCTGCTGCACGATTTTCAATACCAATTGAATCAGAACTAAAGTTTTAAAATTGCTTAGTATTCCACTATCCAGTACTATAGAATTGCTTGAGTTTTTGTCTTGCCGAGTACTGCCTTGCTTATAAAGTAGTGGATTATAAAAAAATGCGTGTAAGGTGAAAATGTATCCTAAATCTCTTTCCAATCATCAACTAAGAAATCAATCGTGAGGAAATTTTTAAGAGAAGTGCAGAAAAAGTACAAAAATACTTTCCGAAAGTACATATTATTTCATCAAAGTCAATATTTTGTTAGAAAAAAGTTAAAACCCCATTAAAATATGTTATGTACAATCTATGATGAAAAGAGGATAATTTTACTTAAACAAGTATGAATCATTAAAAAAATTTGCATTAAAAAACAGAAGATAACTGATTCTTTCAATAAAGAGAAAGAATAACTTTCACTGTCATATTACTGATGGTTATTTTACACTTATTAGCTAATATCAATGGAAGGTTAGCGTTTCAGATCTGTGTAGAATGAAAATTGGGATGATTATTGACACCAGACTTATGCTGATTTTATACGTTGTAATTCTGTATTACCGATCATAACATTACCCTTGCTCAAGCAATATGGCTTGGCTGGTTTGCCGAATAGCTCAGTTTCTTGAGGCTGTGTTTACATGATGAAAATAGACCCGGCTAGCCGAGGTTATTTTCTTATCTGATACATGGGCATCCTATATAAACTAGAGTAATTCTCACTTTGCGTTTATATGAGAATTTCAAATAGCCTCACCTTAGAAAGGTTATTTTGACAGCCGATATCCCACCTTGGCGGGCCGATATATCGCCTTGGTGAGGTTATTTTTCCTCATATAAACGCAATATGAAATTTGCCTCACATTTCCGATACTAAATTGAAAATTAAACGCAAAGTGAGGCAATTTGATGGTTTGTTCTGACGATTTTAATGTACTGTTGGCCTAATCAAATGGTAAACTATCGATTAGAAATAGTTTGGAGGTGTTTAGAAATATTTTTAATCGTTTTGAGCAAAACTTAGCTGGTTGTCATCTGAGTCTCCTGGGCCAGATTGTAATAGCCACGGTTACGTGAGACCATGTTCCTCTCATATAAACGTCAGCTGAAAAATAACCTCATCATGGAATAACCTCGGCTAGCCGGGCCAACATCCTTCTTATCAACATAGCCTAAAATAGAGCCAGTGCTTTGGTTTTCAGAAAAGGTTTACGCCCTAGGTTTACATGATAGTAGGGCGTAAATATACACTACTTGGCAGAAAAGAAACAGGAAGCTACACGTTCATCTCGACAAGCCAGTTTCCTGTTTCGTTTCTGTCAATTAGTGTACAGTCTAAATTAGAAGTCTACGTCTGATGATAAGGATAGAACCAAACGCTACGATCTCCCTGCAAATATTCGAAGAAAGTTCAAGGGAATCGGGAATATCAAGCAAATTTCAATTTCATGAGGAAAACTTAGGTCAGAGTTGGTCTAAAAGAGTTTCACCCATCTAATTCAAACCTATACATATGTTAAAATATCTATAGCCCAACGAACAATTACGATTAAAAATCCGGACACTATTGATGGTACCAATCGGGTATGAAACGAAAATCAATGCCCGAACAAATGGCACACTCCCCGCCAGGGTACTGTGAATCTCAACCGAGCAGATAACGATTACTGCACTGCATATTTCAGGATACTTGAATACGTAGTGGAGCTTTGTCCTTCTACCTTTACTACAACATTTGCAACTTCTGAATTTGATTTGAAGGAAACTTCACTTTGCCAAACTCCATCATCATCTTGTATGATTGGCAACCACTCGCCTTCACCTCCGCTAACACAAACAAACATCTCTTTGACACCAGGAGCACTGATAGCAAACTTTATGCTCTGGTTTCTCGGCAAGAGTCCGTTTGTAGGCCTGTGCAAAACATAACCGCGCAGCCAGGAGCTGAACGTTTTGGGGAAAACCTGACAGTCTTTGCTTATTGACTGGCAATCAATCACGTAAGACGCAATAGAATCGTAAGATTTCGTATTCGTCGAATTTTTACTGAATAATTTCATTTCATAATTCCCAATTTCAGGTAGTCTGGCTAGGAAAAAGGCTTGATTGCCATTTTGGTAACAAAAGCAATATTCACTCAAGTCTTTAGAGCTGCTTTCTGAGGTCCGGAGAAGCTTGCAGCTAATGTCCACTTCCATCTTTGTTTGCAAAATGATCTCGGCCTCCCCATTGCTAGAGACGATAACCCCTTCTTTATGTGACACTGGTTTCAATTGATTGATGAAAAAGTGCTTGTAGAACTTGGCCCATTTCTCAAACTGTTCTATTGTATAGCATGGAGATATCAACTGCCACTCTTCCTCCTCTGGGAAATGGTCCAGAATAAATTCTTCAGGGTCAGTGAGGAAATAATGCTCTGTGTAGTTCCACTGAAATCGCTTGTCATTGTCTACATAGCCTGCACCCCAAGTGAAGTCACACAGCCACCACTGACCTTTCAGCTTTACTGCATTCCATGCGTGGTTCGTTTTTGTCCCTTTGATTATGTTGCCCGCACGGTAATGAAATCCCTTGGCGTAGCCCGTAATTTTCTTGATCTCTATGCTTGCATTTCTGTGGAAACAAACTATAGGGTCATAATCAACCAAATGCATGATTTAATCATCTAAGGCAACACTCAAATAATGTTAAGGAATCAAGAAGCTCTACAATTCTAGACTTCTCTCAGAAAAAATACATCGTCGGATTAGTTGATAATGGGGAAGAAAATCGGAAACATATCGAAACATAATATCTAATGAAGCTTCTTTTCCGATATTCCTCGCCATCTTCGCGTTCTGTACCGATCAATTGGTAGAAGGAACATATAATATTCAGATGCTATTCCTTAGAGACTCGAAGCAGCCTTTGTGTTTGGGACTTAAGTCCTCATACATTGACATAAGTTTACGAAGTCTGTGTTTCGGATTCCCTGATAGAGTGCTCAATACATTAATGCAGAGCGTGATATATATTGAGAAGGAAAAAGTCAAGGAACACTCAGCATCTCGACAAGCCTGTTTCGTGGTTACCCACTCATCAGGAGATGTACTAAAACTTGTTTACGTTAAACAATATATATTACGTTTACATTTATATACCAGGAAGAACATTTTTAGTACATCTCCTGATGAGTGGGTAAACACAAAACAGGCTTGTCGAGATGCTGAGTGTTCCTTGACTCTTTCCTTCTCAATATATAAACATACATTTATGCTTTAACATAAATCTGTTTCATTTAAAGTTTAAAGTGAATAATGAATACCCCGCAACGGCTAAACCAACTCACGGGGCAATGCTAGCACTAGTGATTCATTGGGATTAAGCATTGGAATGATAATTCGCATTGAGAACACCAGAGAGTGGTAACACAGTAAAACATGGAGTTAAATTCTACTTTGACATTCTTTGGAAAGAGGAATACGACAACTATGATGTTAAATTCATAATGAAAACTCTAATTTTTGCTAACTCAAATATGTTTGTTAAGCACTAGAAGTATTTTCGTATTTCCTTTTCTATTTAGTTTACCGCACCTCAAGGAAAAAGCATAGAAGCGTTTATTTCAAATTCTATTATGGAATCAGTTTTTCAACTGAACCAGAGAAGACTATGCAGCTTTAATATAGTCCCAAGTCTCAAGAGGTTTTTGTCTTTTTCCTCACTTTGTATGGGTTTTCTTACAAACCGTTGCTAAACATTCGAGATGATTTTGATTGAGTCCCCTAGATTTAAGAGTTGGGCTTAGAAGGCTGGTCCTAAATTTGCAATCTCAGTAATCTTAGAATGAGCCGACAATCAAACTAACAAACCAACAAACCTGCAAAGCTCCATCACACATGAGGCATATCCATCACAAACTCCTTTACCAGTCTGAAGGACATTATCATTCGAAGGCGATGTTTTCACACTTTGGTTGAAGAATACTTCTGTATCATACTCAATATTTGACGTGACCCATCTCCAAATCGCTCTGAACCTCAGCAGGTCAGAATCAAAAGGGCTTGTCAAGTACACTGCCAAGGATTCAAATGATGTTTTGCATCTATCTGGCGCCTGAAAAATAAATTTTCTTGTGATATCAATTATTATTTTAAGCCAATATTGATTTACAAACACTGCTTTGAGTACAGTTGGATCTCGGAGGAATAAAGTTGGATCTATAACGGATCCCTTTTATTATAGACCCCATTAACCATTACCTCAGCTCTATAGAAATTCATCTAGAAACAATCTTAGCCCCGACATGATGGGAAGCTAATTCCCAAAGCTTGCATTGCTTTTATCAACAAGTGCGAGTTTGAAAGTAATGCATGCTTTGGGATTTAGCTGCAAATCATGTTGAGGCTAAGGTTGTTTCAAGATGAATTTCTAAAGACTTGACATAATTCTGGAAGGGGTCTACTAACTTCCAGCTTTTAACAACTTAAATTGGGCTAAAGCAATTTAGGATTGAATATCATATCATTATTTCAAGTAATTTCAGCTTAAGATCAGCAAGACCCGTCGGAACTCAACCTGGAACCTGGGCAAACTCTGTCTTTATATGGTTTTGCATGATTCAAATTTTGAGTGAGGCTAAATTGGGAGAAGGGCTAAATAGAGATTTTACGGAAAGAAGTAAAAATCTTAAATTTCCATTAATTGAATAGATGATTTGTGATAATGAACATGATGTGAGTTGGACTTTAACCCTCAACCTCTGACTTTGCATGTCAATCAGAGGTTGTGGGTTTGAGCTGAGTTTGGAGCCTGGGGTTAGCTAAGCTGAAATGGTAGTCCCAAACAGGAGGAACAATATTTTAGTTATTTGGTTTCATGTAATGGTTTCAAACTTCACAAGTTGTTGAAAAGGCAGAAATTGAAAATGGTCCTAGATTGTGGCAGTTATCCCTTTCACAGCTTGTAAAACATACTGATTTTGCTTAGTTATTTTACCTTTAGTAGTAGAAGATCCTTAAGTTTTTCAACCTCAAACAAATAGGTTCCTTATAAACAGTTCCTTATAAGAAAGCATGTATTTTGTCATAGAATGCAGTCCTAAGGGTGCATGCATCTTACCTCAAGGGCATATGCATCTACATCTCTGAACACATCAAGTGATGTGAAAAGGCTTGACTTCAAAACATTCTTGCCGTGTGGGACAGAAACCTGACTGCTACCAATAGTTAGCGAATCATTTCCTGAAATAACATCACCACCCTGTGATTTGTTTGCTTCCGGTTGATCAGCTCTACTTGAGGAGCTGATATCCACTTTATTGAGCTCTGCGGATTGGCTAACGTCATTCTCTACATCTATCAATTCGATTTTGGTTGTTCGCTTGTCATTTTCTATTTGTTCTTTAGTTTTATCATTCAATGCTGATGGAATCGGCTGGCTGTTTTCTAAAGATTCCTTTTGATGATGCTGAGAGATTTCCTCTGATTCCTTTAGGGTCTCTATTATTTGCCCAGGAGTGATTTCTCTATCAACATTAGAGATTTCATGAACACAATTATCATTAGTTTTATAATAATCTACATTATTTTTTATGTCAATCTGGTTCTGGTTACTCTCATCATCACACAGTGTTGAAGCATTAGACTTTTTAGATTCCTCTGTATCGGCATCATCGCAGTCAAACCCCTCGCTTTTAGGCCTGTGCCTTCTAGTAAAGCTTTGCAGTGACTCAGACTGGCCCTCCTTGCCCCCGTTCGTTGTTGCTGTACCCCTTTCCTGGGGTGTTGCATGATGGCCTAATATGAACTTCCTTGAATAGTTTTCCTCCGTCTGCGAGCTTTTTAATGATGGTTCTGTAATGATAATTTTAACATTTTTTTTAGAAGAACCACAACCCATATTTATATCTGCAAATAATGATTTTCTTAGTAATAATGAATTTCAGAGTAAAATGATGGCGTCTTTCTGCGTTAATCTGTTGTGTTCAAACTTTGTTTCAACTTCTACCAGTCGTCATAGTACCCTACGCAAACGAGGCTGCGTATAACAAAGCAGTACAAAAACAGAGAAGATGGCGACGAGGCGCATGGAAAATTCGTAAGCGGTGCCGTTCTTTTGGGAGCCATCAGGACGCTGAAATTCCTTTTCCCTTCTCCAGACACTGGCCTTTATCTTTGAGAGCTATATACTTTGTCCTTGGAGACTGCTCACGGTGGCTATTGCACAAAGCCCAACTTCCTGATATGGGTCACGGGATACAGATTAATTGGATGAAAAGGTCCCTTCATTTTAAAAAATTAAAGAATCTATGATCGTGGAAGAAATCAGGATATTTGCAATGTAGTTATATGGGGGGATATCATTAGCTACGTAGAAGGATAAATGGCAGTAATGTTGAGGATTTCAGTACCTTTTCGTATTTCTTTTTTATATTTCCTTACATTTGTCAGTGTCAGTACGAGTACCCTTCCCTTTACTCATGAAATTCCTTCACATTACAGCATCGTCCACTATCAGCCTACATGTCACTTCAAGATTTTCCATCCCATTAATGTTGGTATGCCTTCATAATACTCAACGCCATCCACATTACTGCAAGATCCCTCTCCACGTTACTGTTGGTATCCCTCAAAGTTACTGCTTAGTACACCTGAACAACACTGCAGACCTTCATCCACCACGTAGTTCACCACACTTCAGGGTATCCAACCACGTTACTGATGATACTCTTCTAAAAAAAATACTCTCAAAATTACCGTCAAAAGTCCCTTCAGATTGCTGCAAAAGTCCCTCCATATTATTGGACACTGTCAACACGCCTTGAAAAGTCCCTTCAAATTACTAAACAATCTCCATATTTCTGGGCATACATTACTAGGGTATTACGCTGGTACAATCATTTGCAGTTGATTTTCATATTTGAATTTATTGTTGTTTACTTCTCCTATTCTTCATATTTTGTCCGAAAAAATTCCTAGATGGAGTTGAATTCGCTTTAAGTAAATTTAAGCTTGCAAGCTGCTGCTAGTGTTTCTATGCTGTGAGTTTCTGTAGTTAGATATTTAGAGATTCTAATACGAAAGCTTATATTTTGGTATCACCTAACACTGAGAAAGTCAGTGCGTGTTGAAAAAATTTTAACTCTCAAACTTATCAAAAATATCCATTAAACTCAAAAGGTAAGAATCTGAAAAAATATGGATATTCTGCAGAGTAATAACGAAATTTTATATCAAATCTTTGAATTTGTTCTTAAAACATCAACAAAATGATTTTTACAAAATTACTACTCCACAGCAACATTTCTAACTGATTATTTAAGACGGTTTTTACTCTATTCACTTTTTGATTCACTTCTTCAGCGACGACTTTCTTCTAAAGACAGTCTTTAATGCCGTCAAAACATCTATTTGCTTCTATCAGTGAGCCCCTAAAGGGAGAAATGAATAACACAAGATATTACAAAATTGATGACCTTTTTCTTGAGATTTGAAACTTTGACTTTTTCTTTTCATTTCGTTTCGATTCAGGGAGATTTAGATAATTGATTGATTTTCCCTTCCATTTCGAGGTAGGAGAAAATTCAGCAGGAAAATAACATAACCATGGCGAGGAAATTTTTGATTGAAATTAGCGGATTAACATTTCTTTGGTTGGATCACATAATTTCAAATCGAAGGGGAAGCGTTTCAGCGAAGTCGTTAGTGGGGGGTGTATTAATTTCAAACTTGCATTTTTCTAAGGCTGCGTTGATCTGGGACCTGGTCACTACTTCTCATGCCAGAATTTCACAGAGCGTAGTTTTTATTCAAATCAAAAATATTCGTAAAGAAAGCAAAAGAAGAGTGCCGGATCAGAAAGCGATGAATCCAGATATATTCAATGGAACTAAATACCACTAGGAGCAAGTAAGACTTTTGCATTCATGAAGAGGTATGCCATGTTGATATTTTACTATTCATCTTCTCATCATATCTTCTCAAATCTTGTCCTTAATTTTTTCTAACCATATTGTACAACCTACAGGTATCGACAAGACTAGTCTACAAGAACTAAAAATTAATAATAGGACTTTATTGCTTTGTATTTCTATCTTGCTTCAATTACATTCTTATTTCATTTTATAAGGCCTATATTCAACATAAAGTAATTCATTATCTCATGATATCATTGATAGTACTGAGTGAGTTCTACTTAACCTTTTGATATGTAATTGCTGCATTCATGTTATCGAATTATTTCATCATATAAAATTAACCTTAACGTGAGCCAGCAAATCCTGTCATCAGTTGTCATTTTTCCACTCAACATGCGTTCCGCCTTGTCCCCACATACCTACCGCATTACATATTTCATTTCACCCTTTCACATGAGTCTTTTTGCTCAAAGAAGGTGAGGACAGAAACTAAGGTGCACTTCATGTACTCAGGTCTAAAGGTCTTTGGTGTAAAACATACCGTGGAGCCATTGAGTCTATTGCTTTTTGACGCATTATATCTCAACATTCTTGGCATTGGCTTAATCACGAAATACTTCTTGGTCTAGAAAACATACAATCATTACCCTTTCCACATACAACGTACTTTATGTTGCAGTAAATGTTGGGGGATATCTATCAGTTGGGTTTAGTAGTGTTAGGGGTGTCCAGAAGTGCGGAGGGTTACCTTGAGTGGTGCAGCGCAAATGGGGGTCCCCAAATTACCAAGTCAACTGAGCATGATAGAGGTTGATAAGATATCTTAAAACTCTATAGTAGTAATATAAAGATGTGAAAGTTACACAGAGTAAATAAGGAATGATATTACCTTACCTTTACCTTCATATGGGACACATTTTTGAACTGGACAAGTACATTTTGTCCCAGGAATAGGCCTTTGGTATGTAACTTTCGGACCATGGCAGGCCAAATATACATCGTAGCAACTAGGCAGGCACATAGAGGGTGTATCAGGCGATATGCAAAAGCATTTCTTTGTGCAGTCTTTACTGTAGTATGCTCTTTCTGTCTTGTACTCACCATTATGTTCGCATTCTGTAAGAAAAATTGTGTCTAGAAGTAAAATAAAACTTTTGATACAAGTATTTTTCATGGAGAGTATTGTAATTGCAATACCTCTTGCAATACCTCATTAGGAGATTCAGGCAGTGTGGGCTTGAATAGTTCATGTAGATAGAACAATGCATCTAAACTTAAAACATGGTGCGTTGCCATGTGGGCTATCTAAACAGTGGCTTTTATGCATTTTGATATTTTAATCCCCTACACAATCCCTGCCTTTATTACATGTGATACTCCCAATTTCTCTTAGTCCGGAGGTTCTGCACTCTCTGTTACAGGGCCGGATCCAAGGGGGGGCGTAGGGGGCGTACGCCCCCCCTATTTTGGTAGAAAAACAATACAATTAGCTTGATAATACCCTATTTCACTTAAATTATACTTTCATATATGTGTTACGCCCCCCCTTTCTATGGGTGCTGGATCCGGCCCTGTGTTAGGCATTTATTTTGCAACATGCAACCTCTATTTTTGCATATTTGCCTATTTGCGAGAGAAGATTTGCTATTGATAATGTTGAATAGTCACTATTTTACTATTTGCTCATTTGATGACTCGCTTATTCTCAATAGAGGATTTTGATTGAATATGTAATACTGTATACTTTTATGATTTGGTATCTGCAATATTGGGAGGATCTCACATTTTTTGAGTTTTATATGCTGAAAGTCTCTTAGAACATTTAGAACCGTTTTGCTAGTTAGTTTATAGCACGTTGGTACAAGTATTTTTAAACTATTTCAGCTGTTATTATTGAGTTTGATGTGGGGGTAGTATAAAATTGAGCCGTATGGGCCTCTTAGTTCATGTCCTATATTGTGTAGCAAATTTGGACACACTATGTATATTTATTGACTGTATAGCATATTTCGGCTTGTCATGTATATTAGTTATTTTATAGCCCATTGGGTAAGCATTTTAAAATCTGCATGGGCAGTATTTTTTTAGATTGATGTGGGAGATTAATCATTGAGCCCAAGGTGGGGGTATTGATTGTTGAGCACAATGTGAGGGCAGTAGATACTGAGCACTATGAGGCATTTAGCGTACACCCTGCACTGATTAGCCCGTTCGATCCCGTTTTGTATATTTAGTTATTGTAAAGCCTGTTTTGGCACGTTACGTATGTAGTTAGCTATCGTATAAAACCTTTTCGATAATTAAACGTTAAAAGTAACATTACACAGGAAAGAATAGTCTCTTAATAGTTTCCCAGTACTGGAGTTTTTTAATTTTTCGGCGATCTGAGAGTAGATTTTCTTACAAGCAGTTTCTTATAAAAGATACGTGTAAGTCCCTGGGGCTTATTCAATTGTGTAGGAGTCACCCTCCTTAAAGAGGGGGACTTATTCATAAAGTAAAATGGCATGGCTATGAATAAGACCTTTTTTGCCCTTTTATCTCATATCTGTTAAAATCAGCCAACATGTTTGCAAGTCAAGTTTAAAAATGCAACTCAGTTTAAATCCAAAACCATAATATTTAATTGTTTTTCCTAAATAAATGGAAAACCTCTTGCAATCGATACTAAAAGGGGCTTAATGGCATGGGGAGGGCTTATTCAATATCGTAGGCCAACCCAAATAATCTTGAGTACGCCGCACCTCCAGTAACGCCCCCGCAAGCCATTAAAAATACAGCGGGGAAAATGTTGAAATTACCCATTTTCAGCGGAGGGGATTTTGATTATCATGACGGGAAAAGGAAACATTTCGGCTATCATCTATGATGGAATAAAACTTGTATCATTTTTGAAGGGGAAACGAATATTTCAACGGGGACATAACAGAAACCAGGGTGGGCAAAGCTTTTATACTCGAACTTAGTGGGGAAATAAATTTTCTTGGTCGGCGATCCTTTTTCCTTGCTAGGGCATCGACAAATACCGCAGATGTCCTAAAAAATATCAGCAAAATAACACTATCTGATACCCAGGAATGAAATAGATAAATGAATTGACAATGCTTGGCTGAATTGCAGCACTTAGCTTATGATACCCAGTTGTACAGGGTCGTTACTGGGGGGGGGGGGGGGGTTGTTTGTCTGACGACCAGACATCATTTTGCTTTACTGTCCGCAGGAAATGGGATCTTTAGTATTTCAAACCGAGGGGCCCTTCACTCTTTCGAAAAAATTCTATTGCTTACGACAAAATGTCGCTTTGCAATTGAATAGCAATTTAAGACTGAGTGACTTTTTATTTGGTAAAAATCCGCCTGCTCAGAAAAAATTCCACTGACTTGAAATTGGGAGCATGCAATAACATAATATCGTTCTACTACATGAATAGGCAATCAACACAACTTTCTGAACAATAAGACAAGGGCTCTAGCGTCAATTCCCTTTGTCATTCTGGAACACAGCAAGTAAAAAAAGAAAGAAATCCAAACCCAACATTAGTGCAGACTTTTCAGACAGATTTCGTTTTTGCCATTATGATAATATTCATATCATTCTGTTCCTCAAATCAAAATTATTTTTCACATAGACATCAATCAAATATATTAAATGAGCAGAGAGCGAGGCTCAAGAAAAAAGTTTTTGAATTTGAGCTCAAAAAAGGGCGTTTTCCTGCGGGAATTGTAATAGTTTGGTTCAAATCATCTTGTAACTTATTCTATGTGATCTAAATTTGGTTGCCTATCGGAAATCCGATTTTTCCTGAGTTCCTGTGTAATTTTCTAATCAATCTAAAAATAATTGGCACACCTATTGTTCCTCAAAGATTAGGCATTGCCTATCCGTACAAATCACACTACAACGTTTAAGGTATACATGCTATAAGCAAGCGGTCTTCAGATTTGAAATCAGTAGGAAATGTGGTGTCAGATAGCTAGTGGACTTGAAATAGATTCTTGTTTGAGTTGAAATAAAAAGTTGCAATGATTCCCCGAGTCCTGGGTATGACTGTTGTTAACTGGGCCGGGCCATGAAGGATTCCAATAAAAAGAAGACTTCGTACGAATAAATGTGATTATATATCAAATACAAAACTATTTACAAAACTTCATTGCTGAGATAGCGTGACCGTTTCTCACCATGTCACGGACATTCTGATTCATTCCATACGTTTCCCAACCCCGCGCATGCCTATACGCTAAGGCTGACGCAATGCTGCTGCGCAGTTCCAAGATGGTACATATGCTTCGCAACACACTCCCGGGGGTTGATCACCGAGTGATCTAAATACAATACCATACGAATAACAACTAATTTAACTATATAAGTTTCAACATAACATATTACAAAAATCTCTACAGAATAATACGAGATAACCTAAAAACTGTGATCGCGTCTGAGCAATTCACCGACCACTGCAGCGCTGCGCCTGGGTCGCACGGATTGCTGCGTTTCCCTAGCCTGTGATGGTTCGCTGCGCTGGCGCAGTTGCGTATCTTTCTGTTTAGCTGACTCTTCGACGTCCCTATCAAGATGGATTTCTAAGGGAACCAGATGCTGAATGGATCTAGTAAAGATACGTTTACCTCCATTTTCCAACGGAATTTCGAATCTAGCTGCTCTTACATTGCCGTCTTTTCCTGGTAACAACTCTGTTATTTTTCCCATTTTCCAGAAGCATCTTTTTGTCTGCTCATTTTTCAATAAAACGATGTCACCTATGGAAAGAGAAACACGATTAAGAATCTGCTTTGACTTAAAAACTTCCATTAGACCAACAACATACTCCTTTTTCCAGTGTTGCGTAAATCTCGTTAGCAAATTGTGATGGTACTTTGCTCTCCTAGATAAAGCTTCATAGGTACTTAGGACTTCTGCATGCCTATGGTTAGAAGTCTGTGCCAAATTCCTTCCATTTATCATTTGTGATGGCGTCAATGGATAAGAAATACCTTGTACATCGTCGTACATGTACGTAAGTGGCCTAGCATTTATGACAGCTTCGATTTCGACCAATAGCGTGTCCAACTCCTGATAGCCTAAAAATGCACGTCCAACATTCTTGATTAAACAACGCTTCACACTTCTCACCAGTCTCTCCCACCATCCACCTATCCACGGACTTCTCTCTACACTAAACTTCCACTTCACTCCTTGACTTGTAAGGTGTTCGTACAGCTTGGGGAAACGATAGAGTTTCTTAACTTCCTTAGCCATGACCTTATACGTCTTTGCGTTGTCGCTTACCATTAATGCTGGTACACCTCGTCTTGCACAAAATTTACGAAACGCACGTATAAATGACGGAACATCTAATGATCTTATCAACTCCAAGTGCACCGCTCTTGTTGAGGCACAGGTGAACAGACAAACGTAACGTTTCTCTTCTTTCTTATCTACTCCTCTCGAGTAGAGTGGGCCAGCGAAATCAACACCTGTGTTACTGAACGGTGGACTTTCGTCTGTCCTAAAATCTGGCAAGTCCGGCGTTATATTAAGCTTATACGGCAAACCTTCAACTTTCTTACAAGGGATACACCTCTTGATGACTTTCTTAACTAACTCTCTTCCTCTCAATATCCAAAATCTCTCTCTCACGCAGCTTAACGTTTCTCCTATTCCATCGTGGAAGACTTTGGAGTGTGCCTCTTGAGCCACCAACTCCGAGAAGTAACATTTGGACGGTAATAAAATCGGCTTCTTTTCAACATCTGTAAAAGCTGCATTACCTAGGCGTGTCCTACAACGTAATATCTGTTCCTCGTCCATAAGCAGATTGAACTGGTTTATCAATGGTGACTTGGATCCACCCTTTCCTTTCAAACATTCAATCTCTCTCGCAAACGACTTGCCTTGCACTACTCTAAGTACGTACTTCTCAGCCTTTTCAATCTCTTCAGTAGTCACGTGATTTCCAAGTTCTCGTTCAACTTTCTTCACACTCGCTTTCAAGTTATTGATGAACCGAAATATCCAAGCTACAGATCTTAACAGCTTAATTCTTGAAGAAAACCGTGTGAACTCTACCGTCTCTGAAGCGAACTGTGCTTCACTGGCTGTATTGCTGAGTATTGTGTGTGTCACTTCAACCTCTTTTGACACTCGTTCTCTCATGGCAATCGAGCTCTCCGATTCTGAAATAATCTCACTCATAGGCCATTCTTGTTGCGGATACTGTAGGAACTTGGGACCCTCCCACCACAGGGAATCGAGGCTTAAGTTAGGTCCGTACTTTCCTCTCGATGGAATATCTGCTGGATTCAGGCTTCCCGGACAAAAGAACCAGCTTTCCTTGCTACTTAGACGTCTAATTTCGTTGACTCTATTGCGCACAAATGGCTTCCATGGCTTCTCATTACGTATCCAGCACAGGGTTACTGTTGAGTCCACCCAATAAAAGGTATCTATGCGACTTACACTCAACTCATCCACAAGAACTTTTCTGATAGACTCTACAAAAGTAGCCATTAGATGTGCTCCTTGCAATTCTAACTTAGGAATCGTTTTACCTGAGACCGGACAAACCTTGGCCTTCGCTGCGATTAATCTCACATCGATCTCTCCTGTCTCGTACGTCGTGTGGAAATAAACAGCAGTAGCATAGGCCTTCTCACTCGCGTCTGAAAATGCGTGTATCTGATGACTTTGCGGTTTCTTATCCTTAAGTCGTATGCATCGTTCAACATTCACCCCTTGTAGCTTAGAAAGATCTTCTATTAGCTTATCGTATCTTTGTCTCTCAGAACCCTGCAATTCCTCATCCCAAGGACACTTAGCGATGCACAAATCCTGAAAAAGAATTTTTAGGTTGACTGTGAACAATGACAAATGACCCAGAGGATCAAATACCTTAGCTGCAATCTTCAACAAAGACCTTTTGGAAGGGAGGAGTTTTCCTGCGATATCAATTATTTGCCGAACGTCATAATAGAACTGATCAGAGTCGAAATCCCAATTCACCCCTAGCACTTTGGTGGTTTTACTACTTGTGGGCAAACCAATTGCAAATTTAGCAAATGTTTGCTCATCCTCCTGCACTCCAACTGGCTTATTTTCCTCGGATTCCTTTATTTTAGCACGCACTTCCTCAGAATTGGTCTTCCATTTTCGTAGATTAAAGCCACCTGAAGACAAAATTGCCTTAGCCTTCGCGTAGATTTCCAAAGCCTCTGCGGAGGAATCTACCCCGCAGCACATGTCGTCGGCATACAACTGTTGTAATATCTTAACAGTTTTGGGCTCACTTTCAGCATATTGTGCTATATGCTTTCTTATGGTTGCCCCTAAAATTGCTGGACTGGGTTTCAATCCAAAGGGAAGACGCGCCCACCTACAGCTAGGGATACTAAGCTAGAACGGGCTAATTTTTTTGAAATTAGCTCTTTCTGGCTAATTTTAGCCCGTTTTGGCTAATAAAAAATTATTTTCTTGAAAATTTTGAAGCCCAAACAGGCTAAAACGTCGATTTCTTGGATTTCCAGGAACCGGACCGCTATTTTGACGCGATATTTGGGTTCTACGCATCAAGAAACGGGGATTCATGTAAAAAAATTTGGGGGTTTCTCCGGCGGAAGTTTGAGAAAAATGCGACTTTCACTTTTGTGACGTTTTCTATTGTTCTTTCTGATGCGGTTAGGTCCGCGTTATGACACCCGTGCCGTGCGGGGAAGCTTCAGAAACAAGGCTTTTATGAGTGCAACTTTAATTTAAACATTTTTGTAATTTAAGTTGTATTGATAAACATCTTATTAGAAGACCTCATTATAGAAACGTACAAAGCTGGTGTTAAAGTCTGAATTATCTATTTTTTCATTTCGCCGCACGGCACGGGCGTCATTACGCGGACTTAACCGCATCAGAAAGAACAATAGAAAACGTCACAAAAGTTAAAGTCGCATTTTTATCAAACTTCCGCCGGAGAAACCCCCAAATTTTTTTACATGAATCCCCGTTTCTTGATGCGTAGAACCCAAATATCGCGTCAAAATAGCGGCCCGGTTCCTGGAAATCCAAGAAATCGACGTTTTAGCCCGTTTGGGCTTAAAAATTTTCAAGAAAATATTTTTTTATTAGCCAAAACGGGCTAAAATTAGCCAGAACGAGCTAATTTAAAAAAAATTAGCCCGTTCTAGCTTAGTATCCCTAGCTGACCTATACTGAATAATAGAGGGATTTTCCTTGCGAATATCGTCGACCCACAGAAACCTCAAGAAGTCACGATCTTGCTTCTTAATGCCAATCTGTAAAAACGCACGCTCAATGTCAGAGGTCATTACAATAGAATGTGCACGAAAACGAATAAGGGCATCGAATATCAAGGGCATATCACTATCCCCTTTTTGCAGGCAATCATTCAATGACAAAGAATCAGGGTAAGATTTAGCAGATCCATCAAAAACAATTCTTACCTTCGTTGTGTCATGATCCTTTCTTACCACACAATGATGAGCGATAAAATGGGTGTTCTCTACCCTTTCATCCTCCGCCGGCACTCTTTCAATTATTCCCGCTGTCAGTTGCTCTGCAAATATCTTGTCATATTCCCTCAGTAGCTCCTCATCAGCTTTCAACCTTGTGGTCAGGGATTTCAAGCGAGATAAACACATTTCATAGTCTCTTGTTAGAACAGAAGATGCTATGTCTTTCCTCCATGGGAGGTCAACTTCATACCTTTCTCCATTGTGAGAAATGTGCCAATCATTTTCGGCTGACGAATCAGAGTCGCTGTTTTCGCTCACGTGGTCAGGTTCAACTCCACGTGTCGTGTCGCTGGATACGAGTCCAAAATTTTCGTGCTTCCAGAAATCCCGCAAGGCGTCAGAAATTTCTCTGCTATTTTCCGCGCGGTCAGGAACTGGCGGAACACAATCTAAAACGAGACTTGAAACAACGTTAGTAGCAAGGTTAGTTGACATTTCAGGCATATCAACAACACCAGACAATATCCACCCCAATTTACTCCTAAGGGCTACAGGGCCTGAGCCACCCCGAATTATTTCCCCAGAAATAAGCTTGTAATAATAGTCTAAACCTATCAATACATCTACTTTCCTTACCTGACCGTCGTCAAAAGAGTCTGCCAAGCTAAGACCTTGCAAGTGCGCAAATTCGCCTACGTTTACGCGCGTCGCAATGGGGGTACAGATTAGGGAATTGCTCAACGCGGCAATAGAGACTAAATCACCACCCTCGGCTTCTAAATCAAACGAGACAACCTCAAAATCTACTTTTCGAAAGCTTTCCGAGCCAAAAGTGTTCAAATTGATTGCTTCGGTCTTCCGCGGTTTCAATTTGAGTCTGTTCATGAGATCCTTCGTCACGTAACTTTTCTGACTTCCGCTGTCGAACAAAATCGTCGCCTTGGCACGCTCTCCGTTTTCTCCATTCACTACAAAGGCGGTTGCAGTTTGAATGAGAACAATGTTTTTTGTTGACGTTGTGGCAGTCAGGACGTTGCTTGTATTTTCTGCTTGATTTTCAGGGCTTGTACACAAAACAGAATGGTGAGGTCCCTTGCATATCTTACATACTCGGTTGGTTTGGCACTGATTCGCGCGGTGTCCCATTTTCAAACAGCGAAAACATCGTTTGGCATTGGCGATGAGCTCCTTCCTCTTCTTTACGTCCTTAACTTCCGAGCATTCAGAGGCCCAGTGTTCTTTTTTGCAAAAGAGACAGGAAATCTTTCTGCTCTCGTTTCTAGTTTGAGCCACGAAAGCCTTGGTTGTACCGCTAATTTTCGTCGCATTCGCGCGGTCGTAACCCGTGTTCCGCTCTGTCTTGCTCTCATGGGCTGCGGCTGATATCTTTGCTCCGATTTCCCGAGCTTCGATTTCTTTTTCTAAAATCTGAAGGATTTCTTCAATCTTCCAAATCCCTTCTGACGTTTTTCTCGCCACTTGGATAGCGATTTCCTTAGGCATTCTCGCCATTATCAACGGAATCAGCAGGCTCCCGTAACTTTCGGACGGCATTCCCAAAGACTGCAAGCCTCTAACATGAACGTTTATTTCATCGTATATTTTTCGTAGATGTTCAGTGTTCTGATTCGGTAACGACTGTAATTTCAACAACGATTGCATATGGGCACTTACGACTTGTTGTTTCCCACCGAACCTTGTTTTGAGAATCTCCACCGCGTGTTCGTAGTTGTCTTCCGTCAACTCGAGTCCTTCAACCGCTTTGAAAGCTGGGCCTTCCAACAGCGTCAGCAAATAGTTCAGTTTATTCACTGTTGATACTGCTTCGTTCAAGTGCACTGAGCACTCGAAACTCTGCCAGAACGAGGAAAACTTCGTGACATCTCCGTTGAACCTTGGGAGTGAAATCTTGGGCAGCCTGACGCCCGTCTCGGCGTTTCCGTGCGGTTGACTATATTGACGCGTCGGAGAACGAATTGAGCCAGAAATCTCGGAATTTCTGCTTCTTGCCGGCGACGTTCCTCCAACTCTCAAGCTTTCTTCCACAACTGGACGAACTTCTTGTTTCTCCTTCTGGAAACTCTCAATCTTGCTCAAGATTTCGTTGATTTTCATCTCCCATTCTGCGGTTTCTTCGATCTCCTGCTCCAGATCTTCAATTTTAGATTTCGACAAAATCTCTTCATCCAACGTAGTTAGATACTTTTGCTTGCCTGTCAGCGTGACCGACAAAGATTTCAATCTTGAAATCGATTCTGATGTTTCTGAGCCATCTTGCTCGCGAATTATTTTCTCTGCTTCTTTTTGCAATTTCGTGACAACGGCGCGATTTCCTCTGCCAGCTAGGGATATAAGCGAAAGTCTCCCGTTTAGGAGAATTTTTACCTGCTTGCGTAAAATTCTCCTCTTTGGGAGACATGTCTCCGAAACGGGAGACTTCGGTAAAATAATTCTCCCAAACAGGAGACAAACTGGTTGTGAAAAAGTCTCCCGAAGAGGAGACTTTCGTGTTTTTTATCAATTTCAGTATAAAGGACTCTTAGGCGGGCATTTTAAGGCCAATTTTTGAATTCTCCACCATCGAAAATGGGTATATAGATGAAAAAAATGGTAGGTCACTGATGTCAATAACACACAATTCACGTTTATAGTTTCTCTGACGTCACATTCTAGTGTTTAGTCCATTGTTTGGAGAAAACAAGCGAGCATTTGCAATCAGCCCTGTGGAGAGCAGGAGGTAGCCAGGTTAGTTACCAGGGGCCCTGGGGCTCTGCTCTAATTGGCCTATGAAATGTTAATCATGGTTATTGATTTAAAATGTACTTTTTAGAAGCATTTGTTTAAGGGAAGTTAGGCCCATTGAACTACACTCTTGTTTTCATAAGAATAAATTTTATAAGAATAATGAGGCTCAAAATTGGTGAAATTTAAGAATATTTTAAGAATATTATGAGGCTCAGATCTTCTGGAAAAAATTTAGCGAGTGTTTTTTTACTTTTGAATTGGTGTGTTTTTTACAGGAAAGGGTCTTAAATACACTCACCCAAATCTTGATGCAATTGTTGGTTAGCTCTATTTTACAGGAAATAAGGATATGTTACTGATTGAAGAATTTTTTGCGTTTTTGGCACTTATGACCATAATAACAGTTCTATGCTATATTTTCTTTTTTTCTGCTGTAAGAATAATCTAAGAATATTCCGAGGCTCAAAATAGCAAAAAATTAGGAATATTGAGGCTCAGAAAGAAATTAAGTATTTTTATAAAAAAAAAGAGTATATCCTTCACTCTGAGAGCCAAGCCAAGTTTCCCAACAGGGCTGTTAGCGATTAGCTCTTTGACAAGAAATACATGTTTGTTTTTATATTTGAAACAACAACATTTTTGTTTTTATATTTGATAAACATTCAAAAATAAAAAAATGAATAGAGGTCAAATAATAATGATAGGCCTTTTTTCGATACATTGTTGTATACATGCATAGATCCAGCACAAAAGTTCGGGTTGGGTCAATTCAAGAAATATGCGAGGGAAAGAGGAAAATTTGATGTTAAGTGCGTATCTGAAAATAAGAAACTTCTAAGAAACTTTTAGTACTAGAAACTGGTGAAAAATTAAGAAACTTTTAGTACTAGGACCCAAGCTAGGTTTCTTATAAAAAAAACGTGTACACCAATTGTGTTGTCTTTTGGTATTTGTTGGGGGTATAACCCCTATGCACCAAGGCTGTGCAGTCTCTGGGCATTGATAAGTTTCATGGCAGGTTCAGGTAGCTGGTCAAATAAAAGCCAAGTTTGCATACAGAAAATATGTTAAGTTGTATTCTTAAATAAATTCAGAAGCAAAATATTATCAAAACTACAAATCTTTATCTAAGACAAACTGCAACCAACCCCTAACGTTTTCTTACTGTGAAGGTTCATTATGAGAGTTCATGTGACGTCATCTTGACATTCATCTCTCGATTACTCACGAAGGACATCAGTAACCTATCATTTTTTTTCACCTACCCCCGTTTTCTTATGCGTAGATTTCATTAAAATGCTTTAAAATGCCCGCAAAAACCTCCTTCGACCTTAAAAAGCATTTTTTCGGTAAAATTCTCCCGTTTGGGAGACATTTTGGAAGGTATCATGTAACCAGTTGTCTCCTGTTTGGGAGAATTGTCTCCTGTTTAGGAGAATTCTCCGAAACGGGAGACATTCGCTTATATCCCTAGCTGTCTGCGGACAACTTTCAACCGCTCGAACTGCTGAATCTCATCACCCTCCGTTGCCATTTTGCTCTGAATCCTCACTTTATTCTGCCCTGCCCCACGTTGGGCGCCATATGTTGTTAACTGGGCCGGGCCATGCAGGATTCCAATAAAAAGAAGACTTCGTACGAATAAATGTGATTATATATCAAATACAAAACTATTTACAAAACTTCATTGCTGAGATAGCGTGACCGTTTCTCATCATGTCACGGACATTCTGATTCATTCCATACGTTTCCCAACCCCACGCATGCCTATACGCTAAGGCTGACGCAATGCTGCTGCGCAGTTCCAAGATGGTACATATGCTTCGCAACAATGACATTAAACTACAACCGGTGGTGAGGCTCCACTTCGGAAGTTGTGGAGTTTTGGGGATTGTGGAGTAACCCCTTAATCACCATTACTCCCAGGTCCACCCTGACCCGGGGTGGTAGTACCTGTAAGGGCTCCAGTTATGGGTTAAATAACCAAGACGTCCGCAGCGGGGCGTCGGCTGTCCTGACAGGTGGAAGAATCACAAAAAGATCAACGGCTAGTCAGGGCATAGTGGCTGAGTGGAGGATCTATCACTAGACAACAGTCAGGCACACACTACCATGAAACATGATACCGCGACAGTTCCAGAAAATTGGTCATCGGAACTGTTCACTGACCAGAGCCATTTAGCATGAAGAAACACAAAAAGAAAAGGCCCCTAGTCCGGCGTGGTGCTCATCAATTCCAGATGTACGATACGGAGGAGAAACGCACCGGGGGTGCTAAGAATCACGTCCGCGCCATGGGTAGCATGGCACCATCGTACAAAATAAACTTAAAAGTTGCCCAACTAAACTGTAGAACACTATCAACCGACCGCAAGGTTGACATTCTTATTGATCAAGCCAGCTCTAAAGAAATAAACATCTTATGTGTCAACGAAACCCGCAGGAAAGAAGAACTACAGGCAAACTGGCATACAGGCCACCAAGTCTTTTTAGGGACATATAGTGATAGTAAAGTAGGCGGAGTAGGATTCATTGTTGACTCCCAATGGAAAAGCAAAATAATCTCTTGTGTAATCATATCACCTAGACTTGCTGTACTAAATCTAAAATTAGATGATAAAACAAACATGAAAATTATATCCTGCTATGCACCAACATCAACATCTGATGATGAAGAAATCGAAGAATTTTACCTACAGTTAGAAAACTGCATCAAACCAAGGTCTACCTACACTATTATTGCTGGAGACATGAATGCCAAAGTAAGTCATAAAAGTTCAGGAGAACATTATATCGGGCCATACGGGAGAGGTACTAGAAACGACAGAGGTCAGAGACTTGCAACTTTTGCTGAAACACAGAAATTATATCTAATGAATTCCTTCTTTAAAAAGAGACCCGGAAAAAGGTGGACCTGGATATCTCCTAACAAAGAAACCAAAAACGAAATAGATTACTTTCTTTCAAATAACAAAAGAATCTTCGAAAATACCAAATTCGTAGGTTTCGCGAATTTTGATATACTGTCGGATCATAAACTAATAATTGCAAATTTAGTCATCGACTGTAAGAAAGAAATCAAAATTTCGCAGGCTAAAAACCAAAAATTCAAAAGAGGAACAATAGATGTAGAGGCATTCACAAAGAAGGTTTCAGAAGAAAACTGGGACATTTCATCAGATAACACAGATTCCGACTATGAAAACTTCGTACAACAACTCAACCGCATTAAGATTGAATGCACCACTCCCCCTGGTAAGAAAAAACGTACAAGATTGCAACCTGAAACGTTAAAGTTACTACAACGTAGAAGAGAGCTCAAAGGGAAAGGGATAGAATACAGCATAATAGCCAAAATACTAAGACAAAAATGAAAGAAGACTACCAGGTCTACCGCGAAAGTAATCTAAACGAAGCAGCTAAGAGCAAAATGAGTATCAAAAAGACAGAACGGAATTTATCAATGAAAACACCAATACCAACAAAGTTTGTCAATAACGATGGCAACAACCTAACTAACCGACAAGATATGGAAAAGCATGTCCAACATTTCTATAACAGTCTGTTTGAATCTAAAATCGAAACTGAATCACCAACATTATTAGACGAAGATATTCCAGAATTCCTGCCCACCGAAATACTTAATGCTATAAAAAATTCGTCATCCGGAAAAGCCCCGGGAATGGACAATATAGAAACTCAGGACCTGAAATATTGTGTAGAATCGATCGCAAAAAGCGATTTGAAAAAGCGTTCGACTCGGTGGAACACAATGCTATATTTCAAGCACTAAAAGCACAGACTGTACAACACAACTACATCAATCTCATCAAAGAGATGAACACGAACACGAAAACAAAAATTCGCCTCTTTAACAATGACATCCTTATAGAAATCGCAAGGGGAGTCCGACAGGGCGACGTAATCAGCCCAAACTTGTTCACCAGTCTTTTAGAATCTGTATTCAGAAATATTGAATTTTCAGATAGGGAAGGAATCAAGATTGATGGCGAAACATTAAGATTTTTGGCCTTCGCAGACGATATTGTCTTGTTAGCAAATACTATAAAAGATATTCAAAATATGACGAATAAGCTCAATAACAAAGCTGGTAAAGTAGGTTTAAAAATCCACTCAGGCAGAACACAATGGATGTCCAACGCTCATACTAATGCGACACTGAAGTTAGGAGATGACGACCTCGTAAGATGCAGTGAATATAAGTATTTGGGACAGATAATAACTCCAGACGGTGACCTCTGCAAAGAAATTAATAACAGAATAAAGTGCAGTTGGCTGCCCTTTCATAAAATCGAAAATTTACTAAAATCTAAAGAAGTCACGCAAGATGTCAAAGCTGACCTATTTAATTCCAACATACTTCCTACTCTTCTATATGCCTCGGAAACTTGGAATACTACTCTGTCAAACGAATTAAGCTGAGAACCACCCAACGAACAATGGAAAGAAGGATGTGTAACATCTCAAAGCTGCAGCACATCAGGGCAGAAGAGATCCGTAACATCACAAAAGTAAAAGACGTTAATGAGGAGATGTATAGAAGCAAAAAGAGATGGGCCGGCCACGTGGCACGAACAAATGATGGACGTTGGACTCAACGAGCCACGACCTGGTACCCCAGGAATGCAAAAAGAAGCAGAGGACGCCCCAAAATGAGATGGATGGATCCCATCACAAAGAAGTTCGGTGCCACCTGGGAAAGAGCTGCACGTGACAGAATGTTTTGGAGGCGAAATGGCGATCTGCACACATGGCGTGAAGCCGTGTGCTGAAATAACAGATCATCAAGTAATCAAGTAAGTAATGATTCCCCAGGGAAAAAACCCCTTATTCTCAGCTCAGACTTCGTTATTCTCTCCAAACTCAAACTTTGCTTACTTTGGGAATTCCCCCCTGGAAACTGCAAGAAGTAAAAAAAATTAAATTACCTTCAGGGACGCATTTTTGTTGTGTACACGTGCAATTTGTCCCAAGATAAGGAACTTTGTAGTTAACCTTCTTTTCCCCAGGTCCACATCTGATATAAGACTGCCCGCAGAGAGATACACATCCGTAACCATAGTTAGTGGTGTCACCAGAGACTGGTTTCAAGCACTTGCATCGCCCTGTACACTCTTTGTTGACAAATACTTCTCCCATCTTGTGCGCCACACCATCAACCACACAACCTGTAAATTATGTAAGAGAAGGTGCTTCTTAGAGTTGAAATCCATGCACCCGATGGGAGCATTCCAACATTTTAGACTGGGATCCTCGTTCAAAAACAAAGTTACCGACCCAAAAAAATAGAATGAATCTGAACTCAACTTTTTTCAATCTTGAAAAAAATGGAATTACTCAAACTGCACACTGCCAAAACAACCTAGATAAATAGTTTGAAATCTATCAGAGTAAGTAATATAACAGAAATTTAAGATGACCTTATAAAGAAATAGTTCAAAATTTTCCCAGTTCAGAAGAATGAAATTCGCAGTTATTTCGATGCCAGAAAGGTAGGACGAGCATTCCTATCAAATATACGTGTACCACCTAGGCTGTACACGCTCTTTTTATGATAAAGATGTTATAAGAAGAGTTATCGAATAACTTACCGAGAACTTTTGATTCTACAACTTGGAAACAAAGTCCAAGGGAGAAGATCGCAAGGAAAGCCAAAATCTAAAAGAAAAAACTAAGTTGATAATCCATAGTGAGGTTTGAATTTTGCGCTGTTTACTGTGTGCACCAAAAGTTACAAAGTTAGTTAATATCTCGAATTTGTAGTGCCTTTTTAACTAGGAAAGTGTTTCTTCAATTTTGATGCTGTTGTAAAACTTTCGTAAGTATCTAGGGCTCAAGTAAGTAGCTACCACGTTTCGTAAAAAGAAGACGTAAAAAGTATTTTTGTTTAGGAAAACCTAGTAGAGGCTCGTTTACAGACACATATAGGCAGTGGCGTTCCGTCCGGGTATTCAGGGTATTCAGAGAATACCCTAGCGTTTCCAAACAAAAAATTATTTCTATGCTTTAAATTTCTTATTCAGATCATTTCGTTTTATAGATACAATAAAACATTTATTGCTGTTCATACTGTTAAAAACCATATTCATAAAATTTCTGAAGTAATTGCCATCAGATAAGTTTTCCTTATGCGCTCGCAAACCCATCTCGTCTTCTCGTGTTGTACAGTTTCTTTGCAAACAAAAGGGCTTTAGGTTACGGCCAGTAGGCGGCTTTTTGATAGTTGGTAATTGTCTGTATGTCTTTTTGACAATGTATTGCGGTTGATATTGCGGCCTCAGTGGAATATTTGTTGACCTCACTCTTAGAACCTGCTTTTAGAGCGGATAGATACTTTTCTAAGCTTTTGACCTAAGTTCCCCGAAGGGAACCTTGAAGCACCTTTAGCCAATCAAAATCCATGTTGGTAAAATCACTGAAGCGGTAAGTCCTATAGGTTTGTACAAGCAGAAGACGCACATTAAGATCCTGCGTCCACCTCAGGTCGAATTTCGTTTTTGAAATTGGCGCTGTAAAACCCGTACACGCAATCTCCTTTCCTTTGTTATTTAACTCTCACACTGTGTTGGTAAATACCTTCAAGTTCACGAGGCGCGTTTTCCATATCGATTAAACGACATAAACAAATCGAATAAAGGGAAGAAAATAATTTGTCAAATAGTCTAAGCAAGAAAGAAGGAATCTTAATGCTGATGTTGCAAAAGACAGAAAGCAACTAGCTTGAAGTTAAGTAAAGAATATTTATATCTTACTTTTGTTGTTGTAAGCTATATGGGCCTATAAGGCCACACTGATAGGCCTGAAATCTTCTCACTCTTTGTCAGAGCATCCGTTCTATAGATGATAGTTAGGGTAGTCTTATCAGAATATCGTTTTTTCTGTTTAGATGGTCCTTACAGTATCAATCTGATGTGTATGGGTTTGTGTTTGGGATATCGATCCTACTTTTTGTGTGATATTATGTTTAAATGAAGTTTTATTTGCATAAATTTACTACTCCTAATTTTGTAACATTCAAGCTAAAGTAAAGCAGCGAAAATCAACTAATTTGATATCCATTAAATTTAATTAGGGCGTGGCCCAGTCCCTGTTAGAATTTTTGGGTGTGGTCAGAAAAAATTATCCACAGAATACCCTATCTTTGAACTCACGGAACGCCACTGCATATAGGCCAAAAAATGTGAAAAGACATTTGGTCGGAATAACAGGGTCTTTTTTATAATATTTTACATGTTTCGAACAGCGATATTTGGACGTACTAATGATGAACGTATAAGGCCGTATTAACGCAACGGAGTGGCGGTGAGGCGAGGCTTCACAGTAGCTACATTTGGTGTAACATTTTGGGTCTCTTACAATATGCAGTCTCTAACATAACTGCTGAAATAAAAGCTAATCAAACCTGAGACAATATATGCACGTGATAGATTCAATTCAAGTACATTCCCAAATTTCTTCAATAAAGTTGTATCATTATAATATGAAGTAAGAAAAATCTAGAGAGTTTTCTATATTTATATAAAGAGTTAGCTACAATGATAAAAGTATCCTACAGTTGTTGTTTCTTTTATATAGCTGGAGGAGAGAGTAACTTCAATTTAAAAAAAAGTTATATGAAATAGCTGAATTTTTCATAAAGGTATATAAAACCTACAATTTGAAGTTTCATACATAGCTAGAGCAAAGGGTTTACAAACTTTGTTCTATAAGAAACTGGTTTATACGAAACTAGCTCTGTGATGGCGAAACATCTGAGAAAATCTAGTTCCAGGCTGAGGAAACATTCAAGAAGCTTTAGAAATGATATTTCTATAACAGGATTCCATTGAGTCTAGTTCTCGCATTGCATGCCGTTTGCGAATGTCAATAGAGGAGGAGTCTGTAAAAAATCTATCACATGGAACGGCAATATTATAGCTAACTAGCGTCTTTTTGAACAATTGAAGTTTATATCTTGTTAGCTTGTTTTGAAAAAAATCATCTTTATTTTCTCTGCAAGGGTATTTGTGACGATCTGCGTTTAAATCGATCAAAAAGTCACAATTTTAAAACAGTAAAGCAGTTTTAGGCCCTCAAAAATATAAGACCAACTTTAATGAAATATTTTCATGCCAAATAAAGTAACTTTTATTATCAAGTGCTGATCCAAATTTCTTATAAAAACACGTGTAATCAATCTGAAGACAACATGTCCCAGGCAAAAGTGTAAAGAAGGCAGTCCGATCTCTTCAAAAAAGCTGGAGATTGATAAATAAAGGAAACATAGTTAAAACAATATTTCCAATAGTTATAGAAAATACCTTGATTTGTAAAAAAGGTATATTTCTTTTGCAATTTAACTTTTTATTTTTTTCTACATAGCTAGCGTAAAGGGTTAAGTCAATTTTGAGACAACATACCCCAGGCCAAAATGTTTAGATATATTCTCTACAAACACTATTTCATTATGAAAAGAAGCGAAGCATTAGGGAAAACATCGTCATTAGTTATAAAAGATAGCTAAATTTGTTATTAAGGTAAAGGTTTCCTAAAGTTCTTCTGCATAGTGTATTCAATTATACAAATAGTTTATTCAATTTCGAGACAACATGCCCCAGGCAGAAATGTAAAGAAAAAAGTCCAATCTCTTCAAAAAGCTGTATTATTAATAAAAGAACGAAATATGATAAAAAAATTTGTCAATGTTTAAAGAAAATAGCTTAAGTTGTTTTAAAGGCATAGTTCTCCTATAATTTGATGTTTTTCTACATAGCAAGTATAAAGAGTTGCTTCAATTTTAAGATAACATGCTCAATATTTTGACAGGCCAATATTTTGTAGAATAAATAGTGTAATCTCTTCCATAGGCTTTTACGTTGTAAAAAGAAAGGAACCATTAGAAAGACCCTTGTCAGAAATATGGTTTTTATACTGAAGAGTTTTTTTATAATTATACAAATCTCCTACAATATCTTGGCTTTTTTGAATATATAGCTACAGCAACCACTTAATTTAAAGCCAGTATGCTCAAGGACCAATTAATATAAAATCGCCTATTTTCTTCGAAAATGCTGAGAAACTCAAGAAATAAATAGAAATATGGGTAAAATATTCAATCTATTGGAAAAAATGTTTCAGCATAATACTCTAGCTACAGAAGACGGAATCTCCTGTACTTTAACAATACTTTAGGAACTGCTATGGCTGTTGTTAATGATTGCTAAAAAAGACTCTTTTGGCCTGTCTACCAGTGTCCTGCATTGTTGCTTTTTTACATCTATTTCTTAGTGCTATATTGAGCAAAAATTTCAAACTTCAACTTATTCTTAGCTTATACCTAAACATCCCAAAATTTGAGTTTCGTGTTCCTGTGCAAAAGAGTGTAAGCGAAATGGCGTTGCGCAATAGTTGGGAGGACTAGCGGTTGCAAAATTTCGACTGCTTAAACCTCAGCTAAACAATCAGCCGTCTTCCTCAAATCAAATTTTACCTACAAACCCCTGTTCTGTAACGACATGCCTTTATTTGTTATTAAAGTGGGTGGGTAGGGAGTATTTACATTTGCAACCATCACTTTTGTTCGAGTGTTTTTGATTCAGTATTTACGAATTAATAAACTTCGTTGAATCTCACAAAATTGGAGTTTCTGATACAAACATGATTTTTAAGATCAAAGTAGTAAAAGCAGGTCTACACTCTTTTTTTTATACGAACAATCTTATAAGAACACGAGCCTCAGATTTTGCCAAATCTTAAGAACAATTTAAGAACAAACCGAGGCTGACCATTTTAAGGTTAGTATAAGAATTATACGAAATAACCACGTGACTGATAATTACAAAACAAGCAAATAGACAGCACACAGATATATCAGATGGTCAGAAGAATCCACATTTGAACCAATTGACAAATCTGATAGCGAAAACAGGCTTCCAAATCATTATAAAGTAAAAACAAGTTAGGAACATTTCAGCCTAGAAATAGAGGAATAGTTAAAAACAGCCAGCTTCAAATCAAATCTACTGGTTCTTATAAAAAAAAGAGTGTACATCAAATGAATACCTATAATGAGAAACGCTTTATCAGAAAGGCTTTTGAAATTAAGGCAAGCCTTGAGATCAATAAATAAGCGATGCACCAAGAAAATGAAATCCAATACTACAAAGAATAAGATTGCTAAGTCAAATATTTGCCTCTTAATAAACCTTTCAGCCACAAATCGTTGGTCTGGTGTATCTTGAAATATTTCTGTGCTCCCGATAAACAACAGGTATACAAACTTGCCCCTGGTTAAAAGAAGTATAAATTTTGAAATTATTGAAAAATAAATGTATAAAATAAACTAACCTTCATGTTTGATGCTGCTGTTTTCTTCTTTATTTCGAAGTGAGAAAGTTTTTGATAACATTTCCTTTTATGCTTTTTGGAACAGGAAGTATAAAATATGTATTTGCATCTATGGCCGTATTAGGGACTGCAGGGTCCAGGGCCTTGGTTTGGTCGAACTATACAATTTTTTTTAAAGGGATTTACATCCTCTTTTACTCTTTTACAGTATTTAGTTTTTTCATAAAGAATTTTTCTTATCTAGACCATGTAAATAATTATCCTCTTTCAGTAATTATACAGCATGTTTTCTTCTATGCATTCCCAAATACAGTGTTGTAGGGGATAGCATTAGCATTGTGAGGGATCAAATCAGAACTTTGCTAGATATTTAGTATTGTGGAGGGACACTGCAAGTACTTTTTAGAAGTGAAAATAGAGGATTTTAGATAGGGTGTAGACAAAGATGCTTTACAGATTTTGCTAAATGCCCTGCAAAAATGGAAGAACCTGGTTATTTCCTATAAAAAATCACCAATTAGTTTTATCAATTCAGGAATACGTTTTCTGCATGACTGCTGTGTTGTAATAAATAATAATAAGAATATTGATAATAAATTCTTTGTTTAAGTTTGGCGTGGCTGATAGCACAAGGCTAATTAAAGCCAAACATAGTTAATTACAACATGAGTAATAAAAGCAAAATACAATTTGAATTCAAAAGCTATTCTAAATATACCCTTAATTCACAATAGAAG
Source organism: Pelagia noctiluca (assembly GCA_963924455.1). NCBI lineage: Eukaryota > Metazoa > Cnidaria > Scyphozoa > Semaeostomeae > Pelagiidae > Pelagia > Pelagia noctiluca. The sequence goes on from OZ004325.1 coordinate 14,925,669, forward strand.
TTTTACATAATCTACATAATGCACTTCAGATTCAAAAATTTGATGTCATTTTTAAAATTATTTTACGGAATGGGACTACTTTAAATGCAATGGTAAGTCTTTCCAAAGGTTTTCTCCTAAAAATCTTATACTACCTAATCCATAGGCTGTAGTCCTAGGTTTAGGCGTATATACGTTGTTTGTGACTCTTAAGTTATAATTTATCTTTCTCTCCACAAAAATTTTTTTTATGAAGGAGGGATTTAAATTCATCTTTGTTCTGTAAATTTCGGCGATGAGCAACTGCAGATTTCGTTGATGAATGAAGACTGATTTATCTGTAATTAGCAGCCCTTGATTAAACCTGGAGGTATGATCTTGATACGCTATAGGTAGTGCCCTCTCGTGGATTTGGTTAATTTTTGCATTGATATGTCTGTAATGAAACATCCATATCAACGGAAAGTAGTTAAACTGAGACATAATAAAGGATCTCATTACCACTCTAGTTTTTCGTTTTGCATATACGTTGAGGCTCTTGCTAGAGCATGTAGCTTCTGGCTTGCCTTCCTACAAACCATATTTGAGTGTTGCTTGAAATTTAGCTTTTCATCAATCACGACACCTAACAATTTTTCTTCATTGCTCTCTTTAATCACAGAGGGATCAATATTTATTGAAATTTCTCTATCTTTTTCACCGAATACTAAGAGGTGGCATTTTTCTTCATTTAATTTCATAACATTTTCTGCAAACCAATTGCTTAGTTCAGCAGCATTATTTTCAAGCCTTAATGTAACCTCCTATAATTCTTGATGAGAACGGTAAATTGTCGTATCCATCTGCATAATTAAAGATTTTAGTCTCATTCAACAAAAGAAAATATCAATAATAAATATATTAAACAAAAGTGGCCCTAGAACTGATCCTTGAGGGACACCTAATTTCATTTCTTTCCAAGAGCTGAATTAGCTGTTTACTTTTACTCGTTGCCTTCTACCTGTTAGATAGCTATGCATCATTCGTATGGAACTTGTGCTAAAGCCGTACGCTTCTAATTTAGCAAACAAAAGTTTGCAGTTGAGACAGTCAAAGGCCTTGGATGAATCCATTAACACTGCTCCAACGAAGCCCTTGTTATCTAGGGTGCAGGGCCTTTTTTAACATACTAACTGGGGGGGCAATTGCCCCTCCAGGCGTTTTGCCTTCTCATTGTTCTAAACAATAGCCTATTGTCCCTTTTTTTTAAAAACAATAGATTGCCCCCCCAGTGATGTTACCTTCAAAAAGGCACTGCTAGGGTGTTTGTACAAGTATCAACTACTTTTAGCAAAGCATGCTGGGTATTGTACCCCTGTCGATAGCCACAGATTTTAGGTGAGAGAAAATTGTTTACAATGGGTAAAATTTGATTAGCCAAGTCTTTCAAAAACTTTGCAAACAGACGGTAATACTGTTATTGGTCTATAGTTTTTCTTCTTAAATGAGTCACTATTTTTGAAAAGTGCGCTAACATCACCGTCTTTCATTTCATCGGGAAAGACTTTCTGTCCACACTTTTATTGAAGAGGTCTAGCAGGTAAGAGGCAACGATGTCTGCGTTATCTTTAATAACCTTAGCGGGTATACTACCGATAGGCCAAGCCTTCTTATAGTATGGAGGCTAGTTACTTGTCAAGGCATCTTACCAATTTTGCACTGAGAAATCAGATGTTTTCTGATACAAGGGGTATTAAGGTGTTGCAGCCCCCATACTCTGCTGTAGTTTCACCTTTGCCTTCGGTATTGGCCATCCTTCAAAGTATTTAACATCCTTTATTGCACTACTCAGACACTACTAAGAATTTTGATCAGAGCTCCGGAAACTCCAGAAAAAGTTTAAGCACCAATTGCAATCATATATCTAGGAACCTTGTCAGACTGCTCTTCAAAATGTAGGCACGGTTTTACTGTATCATAAAAAAGTGTGTATGAGTAGCCAGCTTTAATAAAAATATAGCTGGATATTTGATATACCTGGAAATACGTTGGCGTTGAAGCAATAGCAATAGCGCTTGACGTCAATAGGGTCAAAAATCAAACTAGATACTGGCTTGGCTTTAATCCCTCAATCATCCAGCATCCAGACGCTGAATGATTTTGACTAATATTTTAATAACACGTTTGCCTTTGCTGTCAGGTATAGATTTTTTACTCAGTTCATGTCTAATGACAGCTATTTTCAGTTTAATTTTAGTAAGAGGCCCCCAGCGTCCTGTGCTAAAAACTTGAACCTTTTTCGATGCTGAAAGATTTTGTAACAGGCACATCCCTCAAATCTTCAGATTCTGAATTCAATAATTCTAAAACAACCTGCTGTCATTGCAGATGTAGATGAATCCCCTTAAGACTGCTTCTGCTTCGGAACTCAGAAAAGCGAACAATGTTTTTAATCACGGTTCTTACCTGACATTTCTTTACACTATTTTGTAAATCAGATGCCATCTTTCATATAGTAAGGGCCTGTGAGGGAAGGATTGTCATTAATATGGAAGCCCCTATAGCCACCCATAGTTGGAGAAGACCCTTGCCTAGGGATACATGTAGAAATAATGAACAAGATGCTTGCCCTCCTTGTATGGCCTGCAGCTTCTCCCAAACGCAATTTATCTTGGCCGAAAATATGTCTAGCTATTTTTCTGGGCGATACCTAATTTCTACTAGATTTCTAGTTGCAGTATGTTTCTTGCTATCTATCAAATGTTTTGCTTTGAATTCTAATGAATTTCAGGTTATTCCTTTACCTGGGTAGTTGGGAATTATTCTTGGACAAGCATTCCTGTCAAAGATATGTTTGTGTGCCTCTCCCCTCAGGATCGCATGTAACAGGATCGTTTTGCCTACTCACGTCACTTCCTTAATCCGCGTTTCCATGTAGCATCTTTATTACCATATATGTACTCGTCGCGTTAACCATTGTATTAGATCCATTTCTGTTTGTAGTATAAGTATATATAGTCAGTGATTCATTTTGTAAGTAAGAGGTTTCACAGGTTTTATCTGTGAATGATTATATACAATCATGAGACCTTGTACTCTCTTCGTAAAGACTTCTAACGTGACCTTTATGCTGTTACACACAGGCAATGGAAGATGTAATTTTTCTATCTATCGACTAGGAAAAAGAGATTCATTTTCACCTCGGTTGAATCTCAGTTCTAAGGTGAAATCTTATATGTGAACAGGACTTTGACTAAAGTTTGATTTAGGACGATTGAAGTATTGATTACAGGTCAAGGAAGTTCCTTGTCTGGTTACTAGACTTTACGTAATCTAGACCCTATTGACGTACGATGAAATAATGAATTCTTTTGCTATTAAGCAACAAGCCTGGGATTATGTACATTTGCTTTAAAAAAAGCACGAATTTACGAGGAACTCGACGAGAGGGTTGCTGGTATTGGTTAATGGCCCCTTCGGCCATTGTAGAGAATATTGTGTACGTCGTGCATTTTCAGATACTGTTCCGCATCAAATGTGGAACAAAGACATTTCTTAAGTTAGGAATTCTAACCATCTACGTCTATAAACTAAGCTTACTGGGTCAATGCCAAGAAATTTACTGAAGGGGTAAGGGTTAAAAAACTGACAAATGAAGAATATTCTAACTACGAAAAACATACATTACAGACATTGCATAATTAACATACATTATCATGATTATGACGACAGTCCTATTACATCGTTGGATGGGATGAGCCACTGAGATTTCGTAAGTATACCAACTTATAGAACCAATATTTTGAATAATAAATGAAATGAAGCAGAGATACCGCAATTTACGTTGATATTTCACTGTCACTTACCGCTAGCATATTGACCCATCCTTATGAAAAGCTACTTATTAGATTGAATACCCATTTATATGGAATTTGACAAGTAAACCGTACCGATGTTAAGAGATGTTTCCGCGAAAACCCACGTACATAAAACCCAACTATATGAAGGGCCTGTCTCTATGTATCCCCCTGGGTAGCTTATACTTTAGATTCCTGTCACATCGAGAAGTATTAGGAGCGTGATAAGAGATGTGCTACTTGTTTAGAGGTTTGGAACTGACTGGTGATATGGTTAATTATAATTTAAAAAAAAATTAATTAAAAAAAAAAATAACAAAATAAAAAAAAAAAATAATTGTGAGAAACTATAAACAAAATATAAGTTATAATTCGAATAAATCAAAATGCGTTATCAATGAGAGATTAGTATAGTGGGTGGAATAAGGGCCTAAAACTGTCTTCAAAGATGAACATTGGCACACTTAACCAGTTTGATACGATGAAAAGGGTGGAGTTTTGAGCCAGCACAAATATTGCCCCCATGTACTGTTTTTGCATAGGGTACTTGGTCCCAGTCCTCCGAAAAACTACTTGCTACATCTATTTGCTAAACTAGAAATGTAAGTCAAATTAAAGTCTTCAGGCGCATGCGTTAAAGGTAGCCAAGAAAGCAAAAAATTCCTGTAGCAAGGCACATACACGCATTTTCTTTTATAAACAATTTCAGCTCGAGCTCAAAATTGCTCAGCTAGAGGGCAAATTTGAGTACTCGAAATTGCTTAGCAATTGCTTAGCTTTTTATAGTTGGAGATTTGTTTCTTATAATACTATCTCAAAAGTTGTTGTTCAACAATTGTCAATGGTATCTTGCATACAAAAGTGTGCCCGGATACTAATATCCACGATAACCTACTTCTCTATAATATAATAACTATTGAGCTTTCCGATATTAACAGTGTTTTCATGGTCAACCTTCAGGAACCATTCGGAAGTTGGCATTGTGATGGCGCAAGCGTAAACAAGTAGTATCATTACTTCAGTGTCCTTGGCAACAACTACGATATTTGTGTCACTGAGACAAGCCTGCAAGATCAATCCGCTTTTTCATGATTGCAAACGAATGATTCTACGGCACGTACCCAAATACTTACCATGTTTTCTCTTCTTCTGTAATAACTAGAGAAATCGTGAACTGTTTCCTTCCATCTGACCTTGTTAGATATCTTGCAACAAGCCTGGTTAAATCTTTTATTTTTTCTATGTTATTGAAGAAATTTCCCCTATTATTGCCCTTGAGCATCTTCTGGTCAAATCCTTGGATGTATGTACGCTGTGACTGCTAGCCTCTTTTGTACCGCCCACAATTCTTCGCACTCAGGGTCAAGTATGTATCACTGATAATCTCAACCGACGTCGGTGGCGATTCTATAGTTGTTAAAATGAAATTTAGAAGAGAACAGATCCATTCTAGACAAGTATCTCTTGCATCGCGGCCATCCCGTTAACAATCCACCAGGCCTTGGTGGAAGGAGCATTTGTGACAGATTTGACTCGTCACTCAAGTAGTTTCTGAACACGTGTTTAGGTGATTGTCTGAGCTTACCTGTACCAGTCGCAATGCTTAGAGGTACTGCAGTTAACATATACATTCAAGTGCAGTTATAAGATCAACTGAATTGCTGAGCAAGGTTCCAAACGCTTGGCCTTCTTGCTTTACCACAGTGAAAACTTTCTGAACTTTAATTTCCTTTTTTAACCCTGTTGATTACACAACTTTCTTTATTGGGGAATAGAAGTCAACAGTACCTTGAACAAGTCTAATGTCCACAAATTCTATAAACCTTTCGTTGCCAATCGATGGTGACTTTAGCAGTCCATCAATTATTTTTGTCGATTTCCGTTCCAGTTGTTATATGGGGTGCTGGACCATCTCCAAAGGATCAAATTTGTATTTTTCCAACATCTGTTTTAGATTGTCAACATTTAGTACGTGGAGCTTCTTTCCGGCAGATGTCAACTCCTTATGAACCGAAGACGTTGCTTTGTTAACTTTTTCTCGAAGTGCGAACTGTAATCTGGCATGTATATGAGAGGTTTTGATCCACGTATTCATCTTCATTGGGTCTGAACCATATCCTGCCCTAAAAGGGTCAGCATTTCGTTTTGTTTCACCATTGAATATCTCTGTTATTAGTTCTCCGTGAATACTTGAGAATTTATTTGCAGATAGGCTTTCCCGAATCATTTCTGATTTAGATCAGCGATAGCAGGGTGATTTTCCCTTTCTAGATCTCTGGGAAACGCATGTCAAAATGACATGTACCTAGTATAGTCCACATGACCAAAGGCGAAACAATGTTTTAGCATCTCCCTTTCTGCCTGCAAATACGTTTCCAAATTGCACAGGCCACGTAAAAGATTTGACACGGAGTAGAAATACAAAAATATCAACTTAGTAGGTATAAACTACTCACAATTATCATTTAGTTTTAAACATTTCCCTTAAGACTGAAATTTCATTATTCTTTGGATAGTTAAAGTGAAAGCGATGGTGATGATTTCGAATGGATTTCATTAGTTACAGTATGACGTGTCGTGCTACAGTATGAATTTGCCAATTAAATAATTCATATTCTTAAATTTGTTGATTTTTTTGGTCCCTTGTTTGATGGATAGCCACTAGCTGTGTCTGGATTGAAAAAAAATCCGTCTAGTGGTTGCAAACGGATTCAGAACAAGGTAATAAATATTTGCTGACGTCAGCAAAAATATTTGCTTATGCCAGCAAAGGTTATAATATTATATATGAATCGAAAGAGCTCATTTAGCTCTATCCAATAGTGTATGTCCCATTGTTATCCGACTTACGTAGCAAGAGTTACAGGAGGTTAAATGTACAAAAGTGGTAATTAATGACGTCATCAAATTAAGCAACTTCCGGTCATCAAATCAAAGGGCCCATCTCGGATTTGGAATCTGCATGATCAAATTACTAGGAATCAGTCATAAAAAATGGGGTTAGGCAGAAATTCAGTTGATTTGGAAAAATTCCCTGCCTATGACCGATTGGAACAGAATAAGAATTTTCAAATTGCTTAGCATTCCTCTATCCAGTACTGGAATTGCTTAAGTTTTTGTCATGTCGAGTACTGACTTGCTTATAAAGCAATTGCTTATAAAATAAAATGCGTGTACCCCGCACTCACACACAAAGATATGACCGAATGTTGCAGGAGAAATTGGAAGCATAGCAAAAATATGTAGATTTACTAAACATTTGCTGGGCATCTTAGATGGTTTTTCTCAGTTACTGTTAATTCACATTGTATTTCTTACGTAATAGCAAAAAAGCACAAGTTTCAGAAAAATTCTTGAAGAAAATACTCCTGTTATAAGCTAAGGTACTATATGACGCGTACGCGTGAGAGCCTGGGACGGGTTAGTCAACAACAACAACAGCATGATTGACAGGGAAGTGGAAACAGCAGTATATTCTGGGAAGACAATTAGCCGTGGGAGGTGAAACTTCTTTCCAAAATATCGCAGCAAGCTGATCTAATGTGTGCCTCATCTGACGCATTGACAAGTATCATTACAAGAAGATGGCTACGTCAATTCATCAATCTGATGTGACACTCGAAGCTGGAGAAGAGGCAACAGTTCTCGGAGGTTATGTGGCAACCTTCGTTGAGGACATTGACGACGAGTTCAAATGCATCGTTTGCCTGGAGGTGTTGAGAGATCCTCGACAGATAATCCCTTGTGGACACAGATTCTGTGAAACCTGTCTCGCTCAACTTCTTAGGTAAATCATCTCTTGATGTTTTAACTGCCAACAGTGCTTAATTACTGCAGGCTGGCTAGGGAAGACTTTTAAATCGATCTCTTCACAGATAAACGTCTTTTGAGTTAACCAGGCAAGGAAGTTCGGCTTTATCAAGCCAAACATTTAGGCCAGTTATTCAATGATTTTCATCACGGAAATTGCGCTTAAAGGGCCACTCCAGCCAAAAAAAAATTTCTGAGATTTTTACGTAATATGGTAGTTAGTCGTGAGTTTGAAGCCATCGTAAAGTTTTTTTTTGAAAAATATTATATCTTCTTGCTTTAATAGGCGTCCAAAGTTGAGTTTCACCGAAAAAAAACGAGCAAATTTTTTCGGTGAGGGGTGCCCTTGTGACGTCACAAAGGCACCCCCTTCGCCTCTCCGATCTATTGTAAAACTGCCGTCGAGAGATTCGGCTGTTTCGAGGAGAACGACTTTTTTCGCTTTGTGATTCGGTGTTTGGCAGAACTTGCACCAGGTTTGGATTTGCGAGACGAAGAAGCAGAGGAAGAGATAAACAGATCAACTCATTCCTTCGTGTCCGTCAGTATCGCTGTAAAAGTTGCAGCATTTAGTAGTTTGAAGTCGAGCTATGCTGGTGTTCACAATTACTGCAATACTGTGGTTGCGAATGATTAAAAAGCTACAAGATTTGGCTTACAGTCGCGTTGTTTGATCGAGCCATTCACAGCAGAGACACATTGGGCATTTAGAGATGGGTGAGTAGGCCTAAGTTTGTCTAGTTTCATTCTGTTAACTTTAATGTAATTCCCCACTTCGAAATTACCCGAAAGTAAGGGCCAGGGGCGTGTGGAAAATGGAGGAGCATAAGAAAAAATGACACCTTTTAAAGGAAGCTTTTACATACAGGGGTCAAAATTGAGGGTTTAGACTTAAAAGCAGCTTCGTTGGCTCTCATGGCCTCTATTCAACAAGAATTTAGCGAGAAATCAGATATCCAAAAAGAAAAGTAGCAAAATTTCTAAGACATGTGACAGGGGCATAATTTCTGGCTTGAAAGTTGGGGGCTTGGTGCTTATGCCACTGCAGTAAGGGAGACCTTTCTATATTTTCATGAATTCAGCATTGTAATACCAAAGGGTGCCAACTGAAACCCCAACCTGTTTAATTGCCCCCTCCATTTTGTACTTCTGGGGGAAGGTAAATCTAATCTGGTTTTAAGCTGTTTCTCTCTTGCCATATTTTCCCTTGCTTATTTTCCTTTGCTTTGTTTGCATAAAAAATCTTGCACAATGAAGTCAATACACCTCAATTACAGGGGCGACGTGGGACCTCAATTTTAGGGTGGGCCAAACACGAAAAATTTCCAAAAAGGGGATCAAATGCTCAACAATTTCCGAAAAAGTGGAAAAATCGCAAAAATTTCCGAAAAATCTACAGATTTTGCTCTGATAGGAGGGGCCATGGCCCCTTTTGCCCCCTGGCCACAACGCCCCTGCTCAATTACTTGTTTATGGTTTTCTAAACTATCTAAAAACACTAGGTAACAATTAACAGATGCAATATTTATTGTAATGGTGCTCAATAGATAAAATATTTCAATTTCTTTTAGGGGATAAAGTCAACAAAAAGAAAAACATGAATCCAGTGGCTAAAATCATTCAGAATTGTATCAACTCTAGTTCATATTTTTTTGAAGTACATCATGAAATCAAAACTACTTTCTCTGGCATCATTATCTTGTATTAACTGTATGAAAACCTAAAAAGGAGAATTATAAGAGTTATATATTTCAAAATAAAGATAGAAGTGATGAGAATATAAAAGCATGTTATCTCTCTTGCCCATCCTAACAAAAGGGCTGGAATCTGGTCACTCCCCTGACAACCCCTCAAGCAGGGTGGTAAAAATATCATCACATATATCTTCTACGGACAGATGTTTTTCTGCGAGATGCGTCCATCCAAGTGTAAAATAGGCAAGGCATAGACTTTCAATTGAATTAAATTAGTAAGCTCAGAGAAATTAGAAAGCATCTCAAATTTTTTTTGGGGGGGGGGGTACAACACTTCAAAGGCCCATCTCTGTAACTAAAGTAACAACATCATATCTTTTTTTGAAAAATCTTGGGGTGGCCCCTACGTCCTTGTATACAAGTTTTTTTTTTTATAAGAAACCAGTTTATAAGAAACCTAGTTCTAGAGCCCCAAAAATTTAAGAAACTTTTAGAACTACATCAATATCTTTAAGAAACTCCGAGAAAAAATAAGAGGACTTTCTGAGCCGGTAGTAGAAGTAATATGTCAACAATACATTTTTGCTTGATTTAAAAGTTTGCTACACTTTTTTATTTAGAGGAACACAGGATGTTGAATCTACTTGTATTAGTAGGTGGGTTTCACATTAATACAAGAAATATGCGAGGAAGAGTGCAGAATTTGATTTTAAGTGCGTTTCTAAAAATAAGAAACTTTTAAGAAACTTTTAGCACTAGAAACTGGTGCAAAAATTAAGAAACTTTTAGTACTAGGACCCAAGCTAGGTTTCTTATAAAAAAAACAACGTGTATGCTACTAAACTATCAATTCAAAATAAAACTTTTATTATGGAAATAGATGGAAGCTGAACCCCCTAGCTCTCTGCCTTCTGTGTGTCCTGCCAGTTCATGTGGAAAATGATATTGCTTGTTTAAAGTCTATGCAAAATCTTAATTGTAGACAACATTTTTCAGTGAAATACACTTTACAAGAACTAACCATTGCACATCTCTGGTTGTCATTGTCTTGCGTCTGTAAAAAAATCCTCAGTTTCTCTTTCCTTCTGATGGTTTGCTGTTTGCTGCTCCATGGCCTGTCACGCTTGGCCCCTGGCATTGGCCTAAACCATTCTACTCTATCCTCCCTTCTTGATCTCAAGTCCACAATAAGCCGTTTGCGATTTGTTTGTACCAGATGTTGAGAGTTGACTCAGCATAGTATGCAGACATTCCAATGTGAACATTGTTTGAAGATTGAAGACAACCTTCCCGAATTGGATGATCTGTTCTCGCTGCAACTCTCATTTTGTATTTTTTGAGGTGATGAAGTTTAGTAGCGGTCAGAGCTGTTCACTTTCGCGCATGAAAAACGACAGGGGCGAGAGTTGACAACGAGAAATTTCTCGAGTGTCGAAAATCCGTGTGACGTCAATCCCGAAAGGCACCGAAGACTTTTTCAAAAACAATTCAATTCAATAAGAGTTATACAAATGCTTATTGCGAGAAAACGGTAAGAGATATACAAAAAATAATTGCGGATTCGTTCGTTTCAGGCCAGAATTGGTCTACTCATCAAATAAAAAAAGTGCACTGGAGTGGCTCTTTAAGTAAGGCTGTGTCCGTTTCTGTTTCAGTTTAAGAATAATTTCATGAGAACTAGGGACGCTGCTGGAGGGATGTAAGAGCCAGGGGCAACTTTTTTTGTAAGGGTGACGAAGAACGGGGGCTGTATAGAGTACTCCATCGGAAAATTCTTTGCAGCCGCGCCCTCGCCCTGTATACTGGCTTAAACTGGTATGAAAATGTTCGGATTAATATCAGCAATGTCATTTTACGAATTTATTCTCATTGTTCATAGCTCATGATATTTTCATGTTATTTAATGTTAGGAAAGCAATAAGCATTTTTCATGAAAAGGGCACCTTTGCCCCCTCTACTTCCTAAATAATTTCTTAAATATTTTCCTAAACACTTTTTTGTTGATTTTTTGCGGACAAATGCCCGTTTTAACCATCTTTTGCAAATTTCAGCAAAACCCCACTGCCACTGGAAAATCTGCCCAAAAAGGGCCCTTGTTTGGAGACTTAAGGACCCAAAAACACACCCATGGGCAGCACATTCCCCTACCCTTGACAGGCCAGGGCGAAAAGTCGGGCAACTCCGAAAACTTGGAAATCTCGGGCAAAATAAATTTTCCAAATATTCTTTGCCAAATGAATCGAAATTTTATCAACTGGGATAAGTAAACCATTAACAACGTTTTCTACGAAGTAATAACAAAATTAAATTCGCCCGAGTTACCCGACTTTTCGTTTTTGGCATGATGCTCAGACGAAAACTCGGGCGACTGGGGCACGCTATGGAAACATCTTGAGAACATTTGGAAACTGCAACAAAGCCCTGGAAAACGCTTTTTGTGTAAGATTTAAGTCAATTTAGATCATTTTACTGATCTAGGGTGTAATATACTAAAATCTCACATGACGAATATACACGAAGACGAATAGGCCTAATACTTTGGCTTTTGATACGACTTTGACATCAGTTATATGATCTAAATGGTCATAATTCGGTAGCAATAAGCGTTTTCCAGGGCTTTGTTGCAGTTTTCAAACGTTCTCAAGAAGTTTTTATAGCGTGCCCGAATCGCCCGACTTTTCGTCTGAGCATCATACCAAAACTGAAAAGTCGGGCAAGTCGGGCAAATTTTTCAAACGGCAGATTAGTGCAATAAAAAGGCAGTATAACACAGTTGGAAAGGTCCTTGATGCTTTGCAGGGCGATTGCTGTACTTTTGGCTTGAATTCGGGCTGCTTTTCGGACTTTTTGCACTTAAGAATATCAGGCCTATTCGTGTGTATTCGTCTGGTTTGAGTATATTACGACTTTGACATCAGTAATGTGATGTAAAAGGTCATAATTCGGTAGCAATAAGCGTTTTCCAGGGCTTTGTTGCAGTTTTCAAACGTTCTCAAGAAGTTTTTATAGCGTGCCCGAGTCGCCCGACTTTTCGTCTGAGCATCATATCCAAACCGAACAGTCGGGCAACTCGGGCAAATTTTTGAAACGGCAGATTAGTGCAATAAAAAGGCAGTATAACACAGTTTGAAAGGTTCTTGATGCTTTGCAGGGCGATTGCTGTACTTTTGGCTTAAATTCAGGCTGCTTTTCTGAGCTTATCGAAAGCCAAAGTATTAGGCCTATTCGTCTTCGTGTATATTCGTCATGTGAGATTTTAGTATATTACACCCTAGATCAGTAAAATGATCTAAATTTACTTACATCGTACACAAAAAGCGTTTTCCAGGGCTTTAGTGCGGTTTTCAAACGTTCTCGAGACGTTTCCATAGCGTGCCCCAGTCGCCTGACTTTTTGTCTGAGCATCATGCCAAAAACGAAAAGTCGGGCAACTCGGGCGAATTTAATTTTGTTATTACTTCGTAGAAAACGTTGTTAATGGTTTACTTATCCCAGTTGATAAAATTTCGATTCATTTGGCAAAGAATATTTGGAAAATTTATTTTGCCCGAGATTTCCGAGTTTTCCGAGTTGCCCGACTTTTCGCCCTGGCCGCTAGGAATGGGAAAATTACCAAATGCTATCAATGAAATTTTCTCAATTATCGGTACACAATTCCCCTATTTGATATTGTCCTTCGTTAAATGTTACCCTCCCCTTCCTAGATGCTTAATCTGGCCCTGCCAACTGTTGTTTCAAAATCTCAGGCAACCTTTGATGATTTTCTTTAACCAAGACGCTCTGAGCTTGAGTGGCTGAGAGACTTGAGCATAACCTTAGTTATTTAACCTGAATAAAGGAATAGAGAATAAGATAGTTTACTTGAACTTTGTTTATTCCAGGTCATCAAAGTCACCAGTTTGTCCTATGGATAGAAATATTATATCTGAGGAAAAGGTAAAATCCAATGCTTCTTCCTGAATTTACATCTCAGCTCTATCCAGTAGTGCAATGGGTCTCCTGGGCCACATCATTGGTTTTGAGGTGTGCGGCTGCATCCTTTTTTCAATCTGCAGCTTACAGATTTTACAATGAATTCATTTACTGTTTCTCATTTACTGTATCCTCAAATCCTGCCCCCATTGGCTTTATTTCATTACAGTTTGCGGCTTTCGTAGATTCAGGTAATTTTTTGTTCACACAAATAATCTAAATTTCTTTTCAGAATCCGATTTCTTCTCTCAAATAATCCTTCAATTCTGATAAACATTAAAATGATAACCCTTCTTACACTGTTTTTTAAGAACGTTCACCAATTTAAAAGAGGAAGATTTTGTAATAGCAGATCTCATTTCTCACATTGCTTTATTTTGCTTCTTAGCAACGCATAGCTACCAGAATGGACAACAGAGGCTTGACTGCAACTCTAAACAATCCATACTGTTGCGATTTTGGTAGTTTATATGTTTAAGGGGCATATAATTATCCTGCATCCCGTAAAATCATATCCTATCTTTTTGCGGAATTGTCTACCATTGTTGTTGTTCCTCCTTAATTGATTCTGTTTTGTTTCAGACGTTTCCAGACAATGGTCACAAGCGAAAAATTCTGAATTTGAAAGTGTTTTGTAATTTATCTGCTGTTGGTTGTACATGGAAATCCACACTTTCTCATCTTGAGGTAAGCCCCCTGTCCTTGAACACCCCAAAATATCCTCCCCTTTAGTAATTGCAAACATGCTATTTTTAATGCACACCCAGGATAGGGCTCTAAAGAGTTTCAAAAATATAGTGACCTTCCTACACACCAAAACTGCTGTCTCTACCTCACTTCAACACAATATATAGATTATATGTGTCTTCTCTGCATGTACCTCTGTGGTTGATGTGCTAAGCACAAAGGATCCACTTAATAGGTAAACTAATCAAGCAGTGCGACCCTGGTCCTTCCTCTCGATGTGACCACACCGCGTGATTCCTCTTGCCTTTTTGCCCGGAATTACAGAGAGCTGGCTAATTCTCTCCTCACACTTTGTGACAGGTCTATTAAGGTGATTTCAAACCAGGGACCCTTTGATTAAGGGTCAAGTGATCTAACCATCCCCACCACTAGGTCCGGGTGAAGTTCCTCCTTTGCATTACTTTTTCCCGCAGCATGGAATTGATTGAAAACAGACTTTTGAAAAATTCAGAATATAAAGTTCTCTTACATACTCGAATTCTAGGGTAAAGGTTCTTAAAGTTGAAGAAGTAGTTCTTTTATGCTCATTTTACTGTTGCTCTGAGGCAGCAATTAGGTATTATTTGATGGTATATTACTAGCCTAGTACGTGAATTTCCTCCTTTGGGATATGGGTCTACGCTAAGACTAGTACATTGCATGCTCTGAAACCATTTTGATTTTGATGGCAGGGATGGCCGAGTGGCTAAATCACTTGACCCTAATTTTTTAAAAGGTCCTGGGATCGGAACCACCTTCAAACCTGTCACGAAGAGTGAGGAGAGAATTGACCAGCTCTCTGTAATTCCAGGCAAAAAGCAAAAGAAATGATAGGTGTTATCACATCGAGAAAAAGGACTATGGCTGCACTGCTTGATTAGTTTACCTATACCGCGGGCCCTTTGCGCATAAACCAATACCTTGCGAAGATAGGAAGTGTATATGCCTATCAACCTATCAATAGCCTCTGTATCAACAATTATGGAATGACTCTCAATGTTCATGAAAAACCTTTGCTTTTGTAATTTTAATTTATTCTTTATTTCTGATAGTAGAAATCAAACTTGAATGATGTGTATTTATTTAGGCCCACTTGGCTGATGACTGTTTATACGTGAAAGTATCTTGCACGAATGCCGGCTGCTCTCTGAAGGTGAAGAGGAGGTTTATGGAGGAGCATAAGAACAAATATTGTGAACAAAGAGTAGTTCAATGTGATTTGTGTCTCCAGGAACACCTTGCTTTTCAGCTGCAGGTTTGTATAGGACTTAAAATGCTATTGTGCGTAGCAATTGGCAGAAAGAGTTGAATTTCGTGGCTTTTGAACTAGGAATGAGGAATTTGAAATAGCGCCCATTTTAATCTGAAAGTATAGGAGCATATCATATGACTTTGACTTGACCACACCCAACTCCTAGTTCCTATCCACGTGATGCATTCCTCACCAACAACAATCTGAAAATTTTCCCTGTTCACTCAATATACTTAGCATATTCAGTTTTGAGCTCTCTTCACACGGCTCAACTCCATTTAAAATTATTTCACCAAACCTATGGGGCATGAAAATATTCCATACCAATGCAGCAATGAAAAATTGGATTCATGTATTCAGATGAGTCAAAAAGAGCCCAAGTATGGTAAGTGTAGAGATTTGTTGCAATTCCACAGGAGAACAATGTCACCCTGCAAAAACGATAAAGAGCATATGGAGTTTGTTTTCGTGTGAATGGGCTTAAGTTTGAAGAATAAATTGGGAAACCCTTTGTTTGACTGCAAGGTGTTTTTCAACTGAAGCTGTCTAGAATTCGCCTATGTCTTGGTTTGATAAGCGCTACACTAATACGCAATTGTGATGGCAGCCTTCCAAATGTGGGGTACATATGGCGTGGTAAAGTATTTTTGGAGCATAAACGCACCTTTATCCACTTAAAAAATGTTTGTTGGTGATCTGGACCTAGAATAACATAAACTGGTTCATAAAATCACAAAATCAGTTAGTTATACTCATTTTGCACTTAATTTATTGTTGGACAGTCTTCAATCAGTACAGAACTTCAGGATGGGGAGAAGAGAACATCTGGAAACATTGCAAATATCTACTTTTAAGCAGACTAAAGGTTTTTGTCGAACCCTTTGTGGAGTAGTACTTCATAAAATGGTATTCTGAATATTTCATTTAAATTGTAGGATCATAAAGAAAAGGATTGCAAATCATTTGCTTTGGCCTGCCCCAACGATGGGTGCTCACTGAAGATCAAGAGATGTGAGGTAAATCATAAAAATCACTTTCGACAATTAACAACTCAACGTTTGATATGGTCATGCTGCAGACTGAATAGAGCTGGACCCTAATGGGATAGTCTTTCAACTGATTCAAAAAGGCATCCTACAAGTGTTAATATGAAATAAATGCTTTACTTTACTACCAAGTGTTTATTGGTAAAAATCAGGAAGCTTCTTGCTCTTCAATTGATCAAAAGTTGGCATTCCTCTGACTTGCATTTCTGGCTTGTAATTCTTAATGCTTCAATCCACACAGCCAGCATTTTTGCCAGGTTCGGAGAAGTAACTGCAATCTATACTCCCTTGCTTTTTTGAGACAAGTTTCAAGAAACGTTTGCACCCGCTCTTCACTTTCTCGCACAATGATTTACAGGGTGGCAGCATTCCAAACTTCTTATGACAAACAGGGGCAAATATAGAATATGCCAACGGCCTGATGAGATCGGAACATCCAGTTTGACTCAGCAATTTCAAGTTTTGAAACCTCTGGTCGAGAGCAACTTGTTCCTGATCACCCTGTTCAACCAAGTTTGTAACAGTGGTCTTGATGAAGCCAGCAAAGTTGCAGAAATTCAATCGCTGCCTTTTGCACTCAATTTTAAAAGATAGGCATGCTTGAAGGGCAATGGCAAGCAATGTCAATCTCTATACAGTGGGGGCTAGGTCCTCCCATAATATTTTCAAGAGATCTATTGAGGGATAGGGGTGGGGTAGACTCTTGTGTTGCTGCTGTGCCAGCTTTGGTTAACTGGCTGGCAGAAGGCAAAAGTTTATTTTTGTGAAACAAGCATTTTATTTACAAATAATATTCAAAAATTCATCATTAAACCTTTCTTGATGATTTTTGGGGCATTAGTTTTTAGCTTTGTAAATTTTAGCTTTAAAACAATTTTCCAATTAATTACATTGCATTTTGCAAAAAAATGATGTCAAAAAACTCTAAATGAAAATCTAAGATATCTCCAAAATGGGAAAAGCTATTGCAAATTTAAAGTGGCTTTATTCATCTTTGTAAAATGTGCAATGCTGATGCACAGGGTATCAAGGAGAGTTCCGGGATATTTGAATTGCTTCAAGTTGGGATATGCAATAAATGACAGGCTGCAATTTCTTGTATGTCTGTTTCTTCGGGAGAATTACTGTATTTCCTCTGTCCTTTTCTCGTTTTCAATGGCACCAGAAATATAACTATAAGCACCAGCCTTCTTCGCATTGTCATTTCAGCCCTTTTGATTTACTAAAATATGAAATGATCTTACTCATATAGACCACTATTTATCAGATCCAAATTCTGCAAAAATTGCCGACTTTCAGATATTCTTTAGGGGTATAGAGTAAGCTTCTTTCAAGCAACACAGCCCAATAGGCTAGATCACAAAAATCATGGTCAGATTCCAAAGAGTTGATATATGGCATCAAATGGGGAAGGAAAGAAATATGGCCTATATGCAAGTCTATCAAAGATGTCGAACATGCAGAATCTAATCATGTTCTCTTTCTTGATACCAGATGGAAAACCACATCAAGAATTCATGTCCTTTCACTCCACAAGACTGCCCCCTTGAATTTCTTGGGTGTCAAGTGAAGGTTAGTCCATTATTAAATTTTTCAAGAACATATAATTCTCCATTCTAAACTGAAGAACAGCGTAGTGTTGAATATACGAAATTACGGAGCAATTATGATTATGAAAATGATAAAAATACTGTTCTAATAATATAAAAAGATAGCTAGCTCAGAGCGGTTACGTTGAATTAAAAACTAAATGTCCTTTTATACGTTATCTTGATTAAATCATCTCTGATAATCACAGTTTAATTTCTGACTCATCATTATTACTCGACTCATTGTCAGTACTAGAGTTATTGTCAGTATACGCCACGTTGAAGTAATGAGTTTTGGTTGCTTTTTAAAGTTTTGGAATGTTGTCTGCGTAAAGTATTACGGATGGTAGAGAGTTCCAGATGACACACAGCTGATAGTAGATGGTCTTCATCGATGTTGATGGAATCTTTGATAATCCTCCGTCTCCATGCATTTTTTGAGTCCATATTTGTGACATGTTGAGCATGGAATCAGCTGCTGCTCAGCTCGTTGCTATGGACACTGAAACAGTAGAATCAGTTGATGCGACTCATTTGTTTACAAGAAACTGTTCACAAGAAACCGTTTGGACGGATTTTAAAAATTAGGAAACTTTAGTAGGAGATTTTGTATGAATCAAAAGAGTTAAGAAACTTCTAATGTTTTCTTTACCAAAAAAGACACTTAAAAAGTCTCGATGGCCTTCATTAACACAAATTAGTAATTATATCTAATATATAATAATATCGTAATGTATCTCATCTCAACGAGATATTTTTCTTGAATAATTTACCAATCCGGGAAGAGGCGTTCGCCCCCTGCGCCCCTCTCTCTAGCGTTCCTGGGGTGCTTGGCAATTTTTTGATTAAATATGTTGTGAAATTGTTTTTCATTCCAGGGAACTGGAAGCTACATCGACGAGCATCTCACGCAGGAGGCTCGTAGCCACTTGCGTGTAGCTTGTGATGAGTTAAAAGCTTCCAGATCAGAATTGAAAGCTTCCAGATCGAGGCATGACGAGGAGTTAAAGAAATTACAAATGAAAATTCAGCAACTTGAAACAAAAGACACTGTATCAATGCAATCATTATCAGCAATGAAAGTAGAAATGCAGCAGCAACTTCAGCTCACCGTTGCTTCGATCGAGAGAAAAATTAAATCTCAAAATGATGAGTCAAAAGTTTCGATGAATCAGGTTGAAAATCAGGTGCAGCTGATTCAAGAGCAGATCAAGCATAAAGTCGTGTCTAAGATTTGGGTGCTGAGAGAGCCTTCACAATTGGATCTTGGTGAAGAGAGATTCAGTTCGGAGTACACCACTGCCTACTACCGCTATCGTTTCAAACTTTACTGTGAGAGAAATTACCAGGGCGTAAGGATTTGTGTTCAGCATGTGACAGGCAACAGCGATGAGCGACTGCCATGGCCTTTCTCCTGTGATACGACCATCAGTTATTTGAATGTTTGTGGATATGTAGAAAAGATTGCTGATGCTCATTTTCTTTTAGATGAAGGCCGGAGCCATTTCCTATGTGCGATATCAACTGATGATCTTGAATTATATGAATCTCTAAACTTGAGAGTTCAACTAAAATTAGAGTTGAAAATCCCATGTCACCACCCGGCTGTAAACTAATCTTTGGCAAACTGTATTCCACTCGATCTGGCCGTTTCTGGAAATCACAGAAATTGAGAGAACAGAAGAAATAGTTTCAGCCTCTTTCCCTTTGACATGAATACAGAAAAATAAGAAATGAATCAACTAGCATTTTGTGGGTATGATTTTTATATTCAAAAACACGTTCGCTTGGCGCCTGTGGCTATGTGACGTTGGGCTCCTTTGTTTTGTACTCTAAAGCTCCGACAAATTTTTCCAGGAACGGTGAAATAGCTATATCTGGAAACTTCACTAAAAATTGTCCTTGTAAAGATTTCCAAGAATTAACCATTTTCATTTAATTCATTTCATTTCATTTTCATAATCCAGATATGTTACACAATATTATGGAGCGTCGTCTAAGATAATTAAAAAGAAATAATCTAAACAAAATCGACGTTGACCAAAAATAGAAATTCAAACCATACATTTAACGTTGCTAGCACAAACAACAAAACAAAGATTGCTTATGCGATCGCGGTGAAGTTTCAAAGTCGTCATTTCAGGCCTCAAAAGCGTCCTTCGCGTATTTGGCAACAGCTTGAATAAGCTTTATATTCTCTGTTGAGAGGAGGTATATCAACTTTTGTTTCGTGCTCATTGTTGCGAATGAATTAACTTCAATTCCAATTATTTCAAAAAGCTTTTTGCGTTGAGCATTATATTCTCTACATTCAACAAGGACGTGTTGTTCACTTTCAACCTCCATTGTTTTGCAAAGGCAACAATATCGCATTTTTAGAGGAGTGTTATCTCTTCTACCAGTTTAAATGCGCAAATTTAGGTTGCTTCAGTGGAGCTTTGCCATAGTCTTAACGAGCTGTCTATCTTTAAGTTTGGTGTAAGTTTCTGCTTTAAACCTACATTTAAATAGACTGTAATGGCGAAGCTTGTTTCCTCCCGATTTCGAAGGGCCTACTGATGAGCTGATTCTTTTCCTCCAGATAGCCCCAAAGCTTTAGAAGCTTTTTCAACAATATGACGAAAGCATTTAGGACGGATCAGTTTAAGACGTTAAGACGAGGTATATCGAAATTCAGATTCAGTAACCATACATCTATATCAGTTTTCTCCAAGTGTGCGCATTGGCAAGGGTGCAGGGGTGACCCCCTACCAATCTTTGAAACTCGGTCAAAAATTGCTTGACTGTAAATACATAACTTTTTCTCATTTTGCTCATTTGCATCAGAACTCTTGCCATAAACTAAAAGATTTGGCCTGAATCTTCCAAATAACATTCTTCCAGATCTTTTCCTACCGTTCTCAGTGGTGTGGACCCTAAGAATCTCTGGGGTGACCCCCTGAGCCCCCCAACTACCTAACATTCTTATATTACTATAGTATTAGCAGTAAAAGGGGATTTCAAAAGTTACATTTTGGTTGAAAAGTTACACCCTCCTTTTTCTTCGACTTTGTGCTTCTCGTCTTCTGGCAGTCACGCAATGTGTTTCTAGTAAGTAATACGATGATAATAATTCATAGAAGGGGCAGTATTTTCCAAGGCCTCTGACGAGGGAGGGGCCCAAAACTCAAATATCTTAAAAGGAAATGTGCTCTAATAAGGTAGTTGACAAATATTCGGAGGAGAGATGTGGCTCAAGCTGGGCCAAGTACCTCAAAATAGTTGCTCAAAATGGACCAAGGCTAACATTTTCAAATTCACTTTTCAATGGTAGTGTAATCTCTACAAAAGCTCTGAAAGGGTAGTATTTGAAAAAAAATTATGCCATTTTATAATGCCATTATGTAGGATCCAGTAAGTGAGTTTATATAAAAAATTCACTCATGGTTAAAACCGCTAAGCTCTTACTACAACGTAAAAGTAAATCTAATAAAAAACGTAAAAGTTAAGAGGAGTTAGTTGTATATCTACACCATTGATATCATCTGACACAATAATATAAAGTTCTTTCCAGTGCAATTGTCAACACACTTCGCTTCCGAATGACTTCGGAGAAAGGAGAAAACTGTCTTAGAAAAACGACCAGTATCTATAAAGACGACCAGTATATTTCTATTGAAGAATATTTGAAATTATCATAACCCTTTTATTTACACTAAAATGTGTGGAGAAGAGGTTTATGACCGCGCGAAGTAAGTTGTTCGGAAGCCACTCAATAGGGATTTCAATGTGTTTTGAGAATCAGCTGAGTTTGGTCACAACAACTGACGTCACGCGGCGCGTAGGACGAAAACGAAATGTTTTGCGCGGGGAGTGTCTGGGCTAATCACTTTTTCGTCCATAACTCAAAAACGAAAACTCAGATTTGACTCGGGTTTTTGGCCTCCTTAGTTAAATTACAAAAGCTAATTACTGTGAAATTTAAAAAATCACGACATCCCCACTTTAAGTACAACACTAAAAGTTTTACGGAAGGAAAATGGCTTAGTCGAATGGCTGCTAAAATAACTTACCCGTTCCTGTTCAGTTCCAATACAACCCGTCAACTTTTCCTTCTGCAAGTAACAAAAATGATAGCAGAATTCTGATCAGATTCAGTTTTGATTTCATTCTTGCTGTGGATGAGTACTTTTCGTTGCGTAAAAGATACAAACGATTACAATTGGCGCATAATCAATTTTGCATAATTTATGCGGAATAATTAGAGCTGAAGTAAAGGCCTAGCTCAGTTGACAGGGGTGGATCCAGCTGGTTCAAAAAGGACTTGAAACTGCCAGGGCCATTGATGGTTCAGTAATAGATCGTAAAAATAAACTCCAAAATTATGAAATATTCAATCAGCAAATTCAAATATTCAACTACTTTATATAATCAAATACACTTTCAATAAAAATGCAGTTTCACTTTACGAGTTTGTACAACAAATGATAACAAAAAATGTTTACAAAATTCCAAACAGAAACTTAAATGATCCAAAATATATAGGCAGAAATAACAAATACAAAAACGCCTTTTAAATGTTCATCATCAGATTCTAAGAGCTAGCCCCCAGGAGGGTAGTCCCCAGGAGGGTACTGTCATTAGGGTCTGACACGAGGCTCCAATCGGTTGGAGGATGTACACGCTTTCTTATAAGGAACAGTTTATGAGGAACCTACATCTAGAAGGTGAAAAAGTTTAGAAACTTCTTCTACTAAAGGTCAAATCACTAAGTGAATGCTTTGAAATCTCAACACTAAAAACGGGATGGAATAGCAGTTTTGTCGATTAGGCTTGAAAGTTTTGTTGGAGCTGAGGGAGGGGGCAAGTTCTCTTTTTAGCCAAAAAAATACCTATGCCCCTTTCATATCTAAGAAGCACCTCTATTTTCATATGTTATCATATGACTGTTCTTTAAATTTTAGTCTCAAAGACGTCATGAGAGCCAAAATAGTTTTTTGATGTGTACAATTTTCCTGACCCGAAGGGCATGAATTTGAAACCCTGTAGCAGGCTACAAATTTGGTGGATTCCTTGAAAATTGCCCAATTCTCACATGCCCCTTTTTTTTAGTACTCTCATACGCCCCTGGCATCTTCCCAACATATAGAAGTTTCAAAGAAGTTTCCAAATTCTTAATTTATCTTTTTTGACAATGGTAATCGTGAATCTATTAGAAGCTTTCAGCAGCAGTTGTAGAGAATATTGTGTACGTTGTGCATTTTCAGATACTGTTCCGCATCAAATGTGGAACAAAGACATTCCTTAAGTTAGGAATCCTAACCATCTACGTCTATAAACTAAGCTTACTTGATCAATTCCAAGAAATTTACTGAAGGGGTAAGGGTTAAAAAACTGACTGATGAAGAATATTCTAGCTACGAAAAGCATACATTACAGACATTGCATAATTAACATACATTATCATGATTATGACGACAGTCCTATTACATCGTTGGGTGGGATGAGCCACTGAGATTTCGTAAGTATACCAACTTATAGAACCAATATTTTGAATAATAAATGAAATGAAGCAGAGATACCGCAATTTACGTTGATATTTCACTGTCATTTACGGCTAGCATATTGACCCATCCTTATGAAAAGCTACTTATTATATTGAATACCCATTTATATGGAATTTGACAAATAAACCGTACTGATGTTTAGAGATATTTCGGCGAAAACCCAAGTACATAAAACCCACCTATATAAAGGGCCTGTCACTATGTATCCCCCTGGGTAGCTTATACTTTAGATTCCTATCATCTCGAGAATTATTAGGAGCGTGATAAGAGATGTGCTACTTGTTTAGAGGTTTGGAACTGACTGGTGATATGGTTAATTATAATTGAAAAAAAAATTAATTAAAAAAAAAATAACAAAATAAAAAAAAAATAATTGTGAGAAACTATAAACAAGATATAAGTTATAATTTGAATAAATCAAAATGCGTTATCAATGAGAGATTAGTATAGTGGGTGGAATAAGGGCCTAAAACTGTGTTCAAAGATGAACATTGGCACACACTTAACCAGTTTGATACGATGAAAAGGGTGGAGTTTTGAGCCAGCACAAATATTGCCCCCATGTACTGTTTTTGCATAGGGTACTTGGTCCCAGTCCTCCAAAAAACTACTTGCTACATCTATTTGCTAAACTAGAAATGTAAGTCAAATTAAAGTCTTCAGGCGCATGCGTTAAAGGTAGCCAAGAAAGCAAAAAATTCCTCTAGCAAGGCACATACACGCATTTTCTTTTATAAACAATTTCAACTCGAGCTCAAAATTGCTCAGCTAGAGGGCAAATTTGAGTACTCGAAATTGCTTAGCTAAGGCTTAGCTTTTTATACTTTAAGATTTGTTTCTTATATTACTATCTCAAAAGTTGTTGTTCAACAATTGTCAATGGTATCTTGCATACAAAAGTGTGCCCGGATACTAATATCCACGAAAACCTACTTCTCTATAGCTGCTGCACGCTTCCCATGACCGATTGGAACAGAATAATAATTTTCAAATTGCTTAGCATTTCTCTATCCAGTACTGGAATTGCTTAAGTTTTTGTCATGTCGAGTACTGACTTGCTTATAAAGCAATTGCTTATAAAATAAAATGCGTGTACCCCGCACTCACACACAAAGATATGACCGAATGTAGCAAGAGAAATTGGAAGCATAGCAAAAATATGTAGATTTACTAAACATTTGCTGGGCATCTTAGATGGTTTTTCTCAGTTACTGTTAATTCACATTGTATTTCTTACGTAATAGCAAAAAAGCACAAGTTTCAGAAAAATTCTGAAGAAAATACTCCTGTTATAAGCTAAGGTACTATATGACGCGTTCGCATGAGAGCCTGGGACGGGTTAGTCAACAACAACAACAGCATGATTGACAGGGAAGTGGAAACAGCAGTATATTCTGGGAAGACAATTAGCCGTGAGAGGTGAGAATTCCTTCCAAAATATCGCAGCAAGCTGATCTAACGTGTGCCTCATCTGACGCATTAACAAGTATCATTACAAGAAGATGGCTACGTCAATTCAACAATCTGATGTGACACTCGAAGCTGGAGAAGAGGCAACAGTTCTCGGAGGTTATGTGGCAACCTTCGTTGAGGACATTGACGACGAGTTCAAATGCATCGTTTGCCTGGAGGTGTTGAGAGATCCTCGACAGATCATCCCTTGTGGACACAGATTCTGTGAAACCTGTCTCGCTCAACTTCTCAGGTAAATCATCTCTTGATGTTTTAACTGCCAACAAATTGCAGTGATTAATTACTGCAGGCTGGCTAGGGAAGACTTTTAAATCGATCTCTTCACAGATAAACGTCTTTTGAGTTAACCAGGCAAGGAAGTTCGGTTTTATCAAGCCAAACATTTAGGCAAGTTATTCAATGATTTTCATGTTGGAAATTGCGCTAAAGTAAGGCTGTGTCGGTTTCTGTTTCAGTTTAAGAATAATTTCATGAGAATTAGGGACGCTGCTGGAGGGATGTAAGAGCCAGGGGCAACTTTTTTGTAAGGGTGATGAAGAACGGGGGCTGTAGAGTACTCCATCGGAAAATTCTTTGCAGCCACGCCCTGTATACTGGCTTTAACTGGTATCAAAATGTCAGCAATGTAATTTTCCGAATTTATTCTCATTTTTTATAGCTCATTATATTTTCATGTTATTTAATGTTAGGAAAGCAATAAGCATTTTTCATGAAAAGGGCACCTTTGCCCCCCTTTACTTCCTAAATAATTTCAAAAAATAACCTAGGACTGAGAAATAATTATAGGATAAAAAGGGCTTCCAAATCATAAAGACTGCGGAGTTTTGAGCTGGCATGCCCAAGGTAAACAATAGAACAATGGGATAAAACAATAGAAATTGGCTCCTGCATGCCCATAGCTTTGTCGTGAGGGACATGTTTCTCAGGCTTGCAAATCATTGTAAAAGTATGAAGAATTTAAGTACTTTTAAAATAGCTTATGATATCATACACAGGGCCGCACCAAGCTTTTTGAAACACTTTTTATAAAGCTCTCCAAGATGGGCTAGGAATGGGAAAATTACCAAATGCTATCAATGAAATTCTCTCAATTATCGGTACACAATTCCCCTATTTGATATTGTCCTTAGTTAAATGTTACCCTCCCCTTCCTAGATGCTTAATTTGGCCCTGCCAATTGTTGTTTCAAAATCTCAGGCAACCTTTGATGATTTTCTTAACCAAGACGCTCTGAGCTTGAGTGGCTTAGAGACTTGAGCATAACCTTAGTTATTTAACCTGAATAAAAGAATAGAGAATAAGCTAGTTTAATTGAATTTTGTTTGTTTCAGGTCATCAAAGTCACCAGTTTGTCCTATGGATAGAAATATCATATCTGAGGAAAAGGTAAAATCCAATACTTCTTCCTGAATTTACATCTCAGCTCTATCCAGTAGTGCAATGGGTCTCCTGGGCCACATCATTGGTTTTGAGGTTTGCGGCTGCATCCTTTTTTCAACCTGAAGCTTACAGATTTTACAATGAATTCATTTACTGTTTGTCATTTACTGTATCCTCAAATCCTGCCCCCATTGGCTTTATTTCATTACAGTTTGCGGCTTTAGTAGATTTAGGTAATTTTTTGTTCACAGAAATTCACTCAATTTCTTTTCCAACTCCAATTTCTTCTCTCAAATAACTCCTCAATTCTGATAAACAGTAAAATGATAACCCTTCTTACATTGTTTTTAAGAACTAGATATAGGCTCTTTGTTCTATAATTTTTTTCATAATATGAGCATCTAAAGATATTAATCTCCCTGTGACAACTTTTTCCCAATTTTAATTGAACCCTGAAAGCAGGGAACATCTGAATTATTTCGCTTAACAATTTCAAAACAGGAAGATTTTTTAGTGGTTTGATAATCTCAATTTCACATGCACTATAATGCCTCTTAGCAACAGGCTTGACTGCAACTGCAAACGATTCAGACTGTTGCGATTTTGGTAGTTTATGTGTTTAAGGGGCATATTATTATCATGCATCCCGTAAAATCAAATCCTATCTTTTTGCAGAATTGTCTACCGTTGTTGTTGTTCCTCCTTAATTGATTCTGTTTTATTTCAGACGTTTCCAGACAATGGTTACAAACGAAAAATTCTGAATTTGAAAGTGTTTTGTAATCTATCTGATGTTGGTTGTACATGGAAATCCACACTTTCTCATCTTGAGGTAAGCCCCCTGTCCTTGAACACCCCAAAATATCCTCCCCTTTAGTAATTGCAAACATGCTATTTTTAATGCACACCAAGGATAGGGCTATAAAGAGTTTCGAAAATGTAGTGACCTTCCTGCACACCAGAACTGGTGTCTCTACCTCACTTCAACACAATATATAGATTATATGCGTCTTCTCTGCATGTACCTCTGTGGGTGAAGTTCCTCCTTTGTATTAATAATTTTCCCGCAGCATGGCATTGCGTGAAAACAGACTTTTGAAAAATTCAGAATTTCAATATAAAGTTCTCTTAAGGCTGAAATACACGATCAGTTTTTTTCGTCAGTTTTTTCTCTTGAGTTGAAATTCGAAACGTTTTCTGACGTTTTTTACTGATCAGTTTTTTTGAAAGAAGGACGTCTTAAAACTTCCAGTCAGAAAACGTCACAAAACGTCTCAAATTTTGACTGAAGAGAAAAAACCGACGAAAAAACTGACGAAAAAACTGATAGTGTATTTCAGCCTTTAGATACAAATTCTAGGGTAAAGGTTCTTAAAGTTTAAGAAGTAGTTCTTTTATGCTCATTTTACTGTCGCTCTGAGGCAGCAATTAGGTATTACCGTTGACTCCGGTTATTGTCACTCCGGTTGAAGTCACACTCCGGTTATAATCACAGTTTCACTGTTTCCCGAATCTCCGCCTGGTGAAATCCTTATGAATAAACTCCGCTTACAGTCACTCCGCTTTTAGTCACAACCCGCATATAATCACCACTTTCTGCATTCCCAAACCGCAAAATACTCTTATTTCAGTCACATTCAGCGAAAAAAGAGTTTAGCGTATTTGCTTAATCCATTTAGAAAGTATTTTCATGCAGTATTCATGAATTATCTTTTGAAATTTTTCCAATCGATTAGAGTTTTAGAGTTTCCTAAGTACACTTTACTTCAATAAGTAGCAACTTTGGGGCCTATATGACGTTGCGTTAGGTATGGCCTAAATGATGTTCTGTTTCTCTCCTATCATCATAAGAACGATGAAGTCAATATAAAAAAGATCAAAAATATCGTATTATTGTAGTTAAATTATCTCAATGAAATCTAAATCAAACAAAAAGATTTCCCTGCCATAGAATAAGTAAATGAATCACTAAGCACTTGGAAATGATTCATGTGGCTACTGTTTATATGGCTGCTGTTTTTATCATTTAGATTTCATTTGTATAGCAATAAGATAGTAGATGCCGAACATGAAAATTTTTGCGTCATAGGCAATCGCAGAGGGTTTCTAACGCCTTTCTACGCTAAAATCTATGTTTTTCTGTAACTTATACCCCTATTTTTGGCAACTCCGTATATAGTCACACTCCGCTTGTAATCACACTTTTCCCAAAAACATTTGGTGTGACTATAACCGGAGTCGACTGTATTTGATGGTATATTACTAGCCTCCATGAATTTCCTCCTTAGGGATATGGGTCTACGCTAAGGCTAGTTTATTACATGCTCTGAAACCATTTTGATTTTCATTGCAGGGAGGGCCGACTGGCTAGATCACTTGGCCCTAATTGTTTAAAAGGTCCTGGGATCGGAACCACCTTCAGGCCTGTCACAAAGAGTGGAGAGAATTCGCCAGCTCTCTGTAGGCCCTGGCAAAAAGCAAAAGAAATGGCAGGTGTGGTCACATGGAGAGAAAAGACTATGGCTGCACTGCGTGATTAGTTTACCTATACCGCGGGCCCTTTGTGCATAAACCAATACCTTGCGAAGATAGGAAGTGTATATGCCTATCAACCTATCAATAGCCTCTGTATATATCAACAATTATAGAATGACTCTCAATGTTCATGAAAAACCTTTGCTTTTGTAATTTTAATTTATTCTTTAATGAATAGGTCTTGTTGCTTTTTAGTGACTATTTCCGATAGTAAAAATCAAACTTGAATGATGTGTTTTTATTTAGGCCCACTTGGCTGATGACTGTTTATATGTGGATGTATCTTGCACGAATGCCGGCTGCTCTCTGAAGGTGGAGAAGAGGTTTATGGAGGAGCATAAGAACAAATTGTGTGAACAAAGAGTAGTTCAATGTGACTTGTGTCTCCAGGAAAACCTTGCCTTTCAGCTGCAGGTTTGTACAGGACTTTAAATGCTATTGTGCGTAGCAATTGACAGAAAGAGTTGCATTTCGTGGCTTTTGAACTAGGAATGAGGAATTGGAAATAGCGCCCATTTGAATCTGAAAGTTTAGCAGCAAATCGAATGACTATAACTTGACCACACCCGACTCTGAGTTCCTACTCACGTGATTTCAGATTGGTTTTTGACTGCCTTCATCACCAAAGCCAATCTGAAAAGTTGTCCTGTTCACTCAATATACTTAGCATATTCAGTTTTGAGCTCTCTTCACACGGCGCAACTCCATTTAAAATTATTTCACCAAACCTATTAGGCAAGAAAATATTCCATACCAATGCAGCAATGAAAAATTGGATTCATGTATTCAGATGAGTCAAAAATCGCTCATGTATGGTAAGGGTAACGATTTATTGCAATTCCCTAGCAGAATGATTTCACCTTGCAGAAAGGATACATAGCATATGGGGTTTGTTTTGTGTGAATGGGCTTAAGTTTGAAGAATAAGCTAGGAAACCCTTTGTTTGACTGCAAGGTGTTTTTCAACTGAAGCTGTCTAGAATTCGCCTATGTATTGGTTTGATAAGCGCTACACTTACACGCCAAATGTGGGTGACTTAGGGCGTGATAAAGAATTTTGGAGCATAAACACACCCTTATCCACTTAAAAAATGTTTGTTGGTGATATGCACCTAGAATAACATAAACTGGTTCATAAAATCACAAAATCAGTTAGTTATACTCATTTTGCACTTAATTTATTGTTAGACAGTCTTCAATCAGTACAGAGCTTCAGGATGGAGAGAAAAACTGGAAACATAGCTAATATCTACTTAAGCAGACTAAAGGTTTTTGTCGGACCCTTTGTGGAGTAGTACTTCATAAAATGGTATTCTGAATATTTCTTTTAAATTGTAGGATCATAAAGAAAAGGATTGCAAATCATTTGCATTGGCCTGCCCCAACGATGGGTGCTCACTGAAGATCAAGAGATGTGAGGTAAATCATAAAAAGCACTTTCGACAATTAACAACTGATATGGTCATGCTGTACAGGAACCAACTACATCTAGAGGGCGTGGCCTATTTCTCTGATCTGTAAAAGAAGACTGGATAGGAAGGATCCTATTAGTGTTTTCATAAGCAACAATAAGTTTCTTGTCCAAATTTTAAATAGTGCAACATGGTGGAGTGTTTGTAAAGTAAAATGAGATAAACAAACAAATCATCTGTAAATAGGCAAAATTGTTTCTCCTTGGTGCAAATTTGTGGGATAGTCTTTTAGCTGAGTCAATTAAGGCATCCTCCCATAATACTTTCAAGAAATCTATTGAGGGATAGGGGTGGGGTAGACTCTTGTGTTGCTGCTGTGGCTGCTTTAGTTACCTGGCTGGCAGAAGGCAAAAGTTTATTTTTATGAAAAAAGTATTTTAAGTACAAATAATATTAAAAAATTCATCATTAAACCTTTCTTGAAGATTTTTAGGGTATTAGTTGCTAGCTTTGTAAATTTTAACTTCAAAACAATTTTCCAATTAATTACATTGCATTTTGCAAAAAAAATTGATGTCAAAAACTCTAAATGAAAATCTAAGATATCTCCAAAATGGAAAAAGCTATTGCAAAATTTAAACTGGCTTTATTCATCTTTGTGATATGTGCAATGCTGGGGCACAGGGTATCAAGGAGAGTTACAGGATTTTTGAATTGCTTCAAGTTGGGGTATGCAATAAATGGCAGGCTGCAATTTCTTGTATGTCTGTTTCTTCGGGAGAATTACTGTATTTCCTCTGTCCTTTTCTCGTTTTCAATGGCACCAGAAATATAACTGTAAGCACCAGCCTTGTTTGCATCGTGATTTTAGCCCTTTTAATTTCATAAATTATTTAAGGATCGTAAGCATATAGCCTACTATTTATCAGATCCAAATTCTGCAAAAATTGCCGACTTTCAGATATTCTTTAGGGGTATAGGGTAGGCTTCTTTTAAGCAACACAACACAATAGGCTAGATCACAATAATCATTTTTGCCGTCTGAAAACAACAGATGCTCGGATTTTAAAGAGTTGATATGTGGCATCAAATGGGGAAGGAAAGAAATATGGTCTATAAGCAAGTCTATCAAAGATGTCGAACATGCAGAAACTAATCATGTTCTCTTTCTTGATACCAGATGGAAAACCACATCAAGAATGCATGTCCTTTCACCCCCCAAGACTGCCCCCTTGAATTTCTTGGGTGTCAAGTGAAGGTTAGTCCATTATTCAATTTTTCAAGAACATATAATTCTTCATTCTAAACTGAAGAACAGCGTAGTGTTGAATATACGAAATTACGGAGCAATTATGATTAAGAAAATAATAAAAATACTGTTCTAATAATATAAAAAGATAGTTAGCTCAGAGCGGTTACGTTGAATTAAAAACTAAATGTCCTTTTATATATTATCTTGATTAAATCATCTCTGAGAATCACAGTTGAATTTCTCACTCGTCTTCATTATTCGACTCATTGTCAGTATAGTCCCGCAGTTTGGTGCAAAATATCATTGGGATTGTGGGTTTTATGGTAAAAGCATGAAAATTGGCAGGAAGGTAGCATTTTTCATGCTTAATAATTCTAAATATAGACCCATGCGAAAAAATTCAAAATGGCGGCAAAATTCAAGATGGCGGCCAAAGGCCTAAAATACCACCAAATAGGAAAAAACTAACGTTTTTGTGATATAGGAATGCCAATTCGTATATTTAGAGCATTATCAAGCTTAGCCAAAATAGTTTACAATAGAGGAAAAATTCAAAATGGTGTCAAAATTCAAGATGGCGGCCTGAAGCGCGAAAATTTCAATTAAATTGACACAAACCTTTTTTTGTGATGGTAGTTACCTACTGCATTTTTAAGCCCCACAGCTGAAGATATAATCACAAACAACTCAATATCATACTTGAACACAATCAATTATCTTTTACAGAAGAAGCTACAATGAAAGCGTTAAAGTCCCTCCGGCCAAGCTGTTTTTAACTCATTTCATTTCATTACTCGAAATTGTTAGCCACGTTCGCATTCCCCACCGCAACTGCAAAGTGCTGTGCATAACATTTCTGCTCTAACGTATTTGTATCTGCCTCTGCATCCCTTTTCTGCTTTGCAACCACATTTTAACAGTTCCTGGCAAGTCGCTGAAGATTGTGGAAGGTTTGTCCAAAATGGTTCCCACATGTCTCTAGAGTTTTTTATCCAACCCCATTCAGCGGGGCATGGAATTTCTTGTGAAGGAACTAGGTATTATCGAGAAAAATACATCGCAGTCGGGCATTGTGCCCAAATGTGCCCACTTTGGTAGGCCGCAATCTTGGTATGCTGCATTAAAGCAGCAGAAGTCGGAGGAATCATATCAATGGACCTTCCCTTTTGACTAAAAAGGTGCTTCCTGGCATCATTGACACTTTGGCATGTACTTGTTCTGTCATACATCAACACGACGTATCGTTCAAGGACCGGCACCAAGGAGTCAATTTCACGTTGTATTGGAATCCTACTGATCGCTTCAAATGCAGACGTAACTTCGTCAAAAGACTTCCAAGTTTCCCAACCAGTTTTATTTCCTTTCGCTGCAAAGGCTGACGTTTGATCACACCCTGTGAATGCGTGAAATCCCTGTAGAACTCATTCACATCCATGTCTTGTGCCATGGAAACAGCCAAAACAACAACTTCTGTATCGACCGTTTGAATCATAATCTTCCTATAGCCTTGCTTTGCCGCATCTGCAGCATGTAGGAGCAACCTAGTGTTTGCATCTTCATGGTTACATGGAGACAGTCCCGATTTTTCTCTTTCTATGTTGCTTAAAGCTGCTAATCCTTTTGTAGTGATAACCTCCTTCTCTTGAAATTCAACAAAAGAAAGAAGTTTTTCAGCTAAATAACCAAAGAGCTCAGCCTTGTTGCTATCAATGCGGAGGAATGCCTGCCATTGTGTTGGTAGTCTGGTTTCAGGATCAACACGTCGACGTACCCCCTTGCCTCTCTTACTTCGCGTCATTTCTTTCAAGCTGTTAGCAATGTATTCATCCCAGACTATATCGATTCTTGACAGATTTTTGACTTTGTGACTGATGTAAGGCAAGAAAACTTTTTCTGCGAATTCCTTGAATTTTTTTGAAGAATGTTGATCAATGCAGCTCCATCCAAAAGTAACACATCAACTGCAGGTGGTTCTTCTCGCACAGGAGCAAGATCTTCCAAAATTGGTAGCAACTGTGACTTGTTTCCCGAACGCAGACTTCCGAATTTTGACAACGATGGCGAGAAGCTGTGGTTTTCATGGCGGAAGAAAGAATCTAGGTCACCATCACGAACTTGGCAAGACACATGTAGCTGTGAGAACAATGAGCAGTTCAGCTTCAATGTAGCGATCTGTTGTTTCTGCAGAGATTTCGCTTTCACTGGCGGGCAACTGAAGAGCGGCAGTTTGTTCAGTTTGATTGGAACTGATAGAGAAACATTGCATTTTTCCAGTCAATCTGACACGAAGCTGTTGAAGAGTTCTTTGCCAAGGTTTTCGATGTTTCGAACAGTTTCTGCAACGGCCTTGTCTGCAATATCATGCGTATCCAGTACCAGCAAATTATCATTTGTTTCTTCGAAGGGGTTACCCATTTCTTCGATGGTTTCACAGAGGTTTCCAACATGTTTCATGAATCGCATTTTTACTGCTTTGAATTGCTCATGATGTCGGACATCTAGCTTACTGTTGTTGATGTGCCTTATTTTCTCTTGGGAAGCTTCAAATTCTCCAATGACACGTACCAGAGGCTATATTTTAATTCGACATTATGTCGGACGGACAATCGATACTTTGAACCTTGATCAAAAGTTTTCTAGACGTTTCATGGTAAATGCCTGTTTATTCAAATGCAGAGCTCAGCCAGCTCTGTTGCACGCCTAGATACAGAATTCAAAGAAATATATTATGTTACCGCAGTTAAATAAGACAGTGTCGGACGGACAGGGATAGAATAGGCCTTCGAGGGAAAATATCATTTCTTGTAAATTTCTATCAAAAATATGCACATGAAGCACAAACCCAGTCAATTTCTGGACGAATATATATTTAAACATACTGACAGCAAAAAATAAAGATGGTCGAAGAATCTTATTGCTCTCAATAATGAAAAAGGTGAGAGCAAGGAAGGTGTGTCGGACGGACATGTCGGAAGGACAAAAATGCAACTCAAACCAAAATGTGACATTTATTTACTTAATTGCCATAGAGCGACGTAGAATACCGATACGCAATGGAAACACGTATTTCAACAACGTAATACAATCCAGGCTCTGCTACAACAAGATATTAATTTGTTTGTCCGTCCGACATAGAATCCAGTGTTGGGCACCTTTCTCATACAGTATTCAAAAGAAAATGATTTTCATTCCTTTTCCTCCATTTTTTCGTTGAGGGTTGCATCGGCCTTGTGATCATATGTTAAAAGCTTCTAAATTACAAGTCAGCACTTTAAGATACTAAGAAATTTAACTAATGTCCGTCCGACATATTTTTAAACAGGCAACATCAGACATCAACAGTCTCGTTTTCATTTAAGGAAAATTTTACCCCTGACTGCTTTTTTGCAAACAAGGAGTTTGAATTATCACGATCAGACGATTCTTGGCATCATTTTCTTCCGTTTTTTCTATGCCTATTAATAATATGTCGGACGGACATAGACTTTCTCAATGAAAACATTCGTGTGTGCAATCCCGTAGACTATTTTCCTTGTTATTAGTGAAAAGGCAATCGCATTTGGAGATAAGAATGATTACTGATGAATTCTGAATGCAGTTAGCGTCTCAGAAAAAAAAACTTTCCCCGTTTATTTTTATGTCGGACGGACATCATACTGCTTTTAAATCGCATCTCTCTGTTATAGTAAAAGCAAGAACTGAAAAATTTTAGCTCTGAACTAAGAATAGTAGGTTATGTATAGTAAAAAGAAGATGGTTCATACTACGTAAATGAAATCTTTCTTTTCCTTAAAAAATGATTGTCCGTCCGACATACGATTTTCAATGAGTGTCAGCTACTTTAGCTGATTTTTTGGAAGTTTTACCTGTCAGATTGATAAATCTAACATTATATCAGATACAGTAGATATATCGCAAGTAAAATTCACGCAAAATGCAATATTCTAACTACTTTCAATTTCTCACGTTGTGATCAACCATTTCAAAAACAGCCTCACCATTTCTGGGCCAGAGACCATCCAGCGCAAGAGCTGTGTCGTGTTTTCCGTGAGACCAACTGCTCCTCCATCTCCTTCCACATATTTATTATTCATTTCATGAGCTTGATCAATCGATATAGCAGAGAAAGCATGATGACTCTTGCGTACCACAAAGTTTCCTTTTCTGAACTCATCAGCCACTGCTGGGAGATGTTGGTCGAGGGAGATCATGTCACAAATATGAATAGGCACCCAGCGTGCATAATTATTATGATCAAGTGAAAAGAACCGAGGAGCAAGCTCGGTTAGGGCATCTTTGTACAGCTGAAAATTTCCCTCACGCAAAGATCTGATAAATATCAGTTGTATCGCACTTGAATCATATTGTGGGTGCATAAAACTTGATCTGAGAGCTGAGATAATAAATAAAAACTTTCAGTCTGTACAGAGAATGAACTTTAATGGCATTTTTAGGCGCTTCGGCCGCCATTTTACATTTTGCCACCATTTTAATAATTGTCTCCTTTTGGAAAAGTTTTGTGCTTCAGTATTTTTTAACCGATTTTCATGCTATTATCAGGAAAAATCAAAACATTTGTCAATTTATTAGCATTTTTTTACTTTTGGCCGCCATCTTGAATTTCGCCGCCATTTTGAATTTTTTCGCAAGGGTCCATATCTTACTTTGTAGAGCATGAAAAATACTATAGGTGTGCCAAGTTTCATACTTTTACCATAAAACCCACATTACTTTCACTAATTTGCAGGACTAAGTACTAGAGTTATTGTCAGTATACGCCACGTTGAAGTAATGAGTTTTGGTTGCTTTTTAAAGTTCTGAATGTTGTCTGCATAAAGTATTACGGATGGTAGAGAGTTCCAGATGACACACAGCTGATAGTAGATGGTTTTCTGCGGTGTTGATGGAATCTTTGATAATCCTCCGTCTCCATGCATTTTTGAGTCCATATTTGTGACATGTTGAGCATGGAATCAGCTGCT
This sequence comes from Pelagia noctiluca, assembly GCA_963924455.1. NCBI lineage: Eukaryota > Metazoa > Cnidaria > Scyphozoa > Semaeostomeae > Pelagiidae > Pelagia > Pelagia noctiluca. The sequence continues at coordinate 14,962,152 of OZ004325.1, forward strand.
GCTCAGATCGTTGCTATGGACACTAAAACAATAGAATCAGTCTGTGTGACTCATTTGTTTACAAGAAACTGTTCACAAGAAACCGTTAGGCCGGATTTTAAGAATTCGGAAACTTTGGTAGGAGATTTTGTATGGATCAAAAGAGTTAAGAAGCTTTTGATGTTTCTTCTACCAAAAAAGACAATGAAAAAGTCTCAATGCCCTTCATTAACACAAATTCGTAATTATATCTATTATATATGATAATATCGCAATGTATCTCATCTCAACGAGTTATTTTTCTTGAATAATTTACCAATCCGGGAAGAGGCGTTCGCCCCCTGCGCCCCTCTTTCTAGCGTCCCTGGAGTGCTTGGCAATTTTTTGATTAAATATGTTGTGAAATTGTTTTTCATTCCAGGGAACTGGAAGCTACATCGACGAGCATCTCATGCAGGTGGCTCGTGGCCACCTTCGTTTAGCTTGCGATGCGTTAAAAGCTTCCAGATCGAGACATAACGAGGAGTTAAAGAATTTGCAAATGAAAATTCAGCAACTTGAAACAAAAGAAACTGTATCAATGCAATCATTATCAGCAATGAAAGTAGAAATGCAGCAGCAACTTCAGCTCACCGTTGCTTCGATGGAAAGAAAAATGCAATCTCAAAATGATGAGTTAAAAGCTTCCAGATCGAGACATAACGAGGAGTTAAAGAATTTGCAAATGAGCATGGAGCAACTTCAGCTCGCCGTTGCTTCGATGGAAAGAAAAATGCAATCTCAAAATGATGAGTTAAAAGTTTCGATGAATCAGGTTGAAAATCAGGTGCCACTCATTCAAGAGCAGATCCAGAATGAAGTCGTGTCTAAGATTTGGTGGCTGGGACCTTCAGCATTGGCTCATGGCGTAATAAGATACAGTCCGGAGTACACCATCGCTGAGAACCATTATCGATTCAGACTTTACTGTTACAGAAATTTCAAGGACTTAAAGTTTGGTGTTGAGCATGTGACAGGCAGCAACGATGAGCAACTGCCATGGCCTTTCTCTTGTGATGGGACCATCAGTATTTTGAATGGTTTTGGAGATAATGAAAAGATGATTGCTGATGCTCATTTTGATTTAAATAAAGGCCCGAGAAATTTCCTATGTCATATACCAACTGATGATCTTGAATTATATGAATCTCGACACTTGAATGTTAGACTAAAATTAGAGTTGAAAATCCCATGTCACCACCCGGCTGTAAACTAATCTTTGGCAAACTGTATTCCACTCGATCTGGCCGTTTCTGGAAATCACAGAAATTCAGAGAACAGAAGAAATAGTTTCAGCCTCTTTCCCTTTGACATGAAAACAGAAAAATAAGAAATGAATCAACAAACAAGGGATTTTTGCCAGATCTTTTCCTACCGTTGTCAGTGGTGTGGACTGTTGTTGTAATGATATCACTATCGTATAAAAGCCAGATATACCGAAATCGCTTTCTAATTTTATCACTAAAAATGAAATGGATGATTAGGTATCAAAAATCAAATCCAGAACAGAGAAGAAAACTGCAAATGTTTCTCTCAGTCAATCAGGTCTTTATTCAAAATTTTGGTCACGGTCGTAGATACCTATTTAAAGGTTTCTTGTAGATCAAATGTTAGGTATTTCACTCCGTTGCAAATGAATATGTTGTATGTTTTTAGCACGGGATATGTGATGGTGGCACGAGGGCACAATATACACTCTTTTATGAGAAAAAATTTATAAGAACACCAGCCACAAATTTGGTCAAAACATAGAAACAAGCTAAGAAAAAACCGAAGCTGACCATTTTTAGCTCAATGTGAAAATGTTACGAAATAACCATAAGACGGAGGAAAAATTACAAGAAAAGCAGATTGGCAGCACACAGATAAATGTCAGATAGTCAAGAGAGTCAAACTTTGCAACAATTAACACAACTGATAGCAAAAAAGGCTCCCAACCATTATAAAAGTAAGAACAATTTAAGAACATTTCAGCCTGAAAAAAGAGGAGTATTTAAGAACAGCCAGCTTCAAATCAATTTTGCTGGTTCTTATAAAAAAGAAGTGTGTAAGTGAAGGCACGGTGGCAGGGAAAACATATTGACACAGCGGCACGAAGGGCACGGATGGCATGGGATTTGTCACACTCCACATATTTTTCAGATAAACTAATTAAGCTAGAATACACTGAACACTAAAAGTAAAACTTAGAGTAACTAAAATGAATAATGATGTCGATAAATGATAATGATAGACCATGATGCACCAGTCACTTTACGGAAGTTTGGCGGCAAAACAAAACAAGAATTCACTAAAAGTACAGGAACTAAAGAAACAACTTGTTTTTAGGAAAACTCGATCAGAAGTTTGTGATCACTGCGCCTAAATTTGCAATAGTTTTTCGGGACTTAAAATCAGGGAGGGAGCATCAGATATTTCTCCGTTTCAACCTTATCTTTGAATAGCTTGTACGTTCTTAGTTTTCGATTTCTTTCACTGTCAATACTTGCAAGCTGCACTGCAACTCATATTTCCACAAAATGACAAACATTGTTCGTGATTCTTGTTTACAAGCAGTACATATATGGAAACTTCTAAATAACTGCGGACTAAGAAATACCCTAATTCAGTAATCCCAAAGTTTTCATAATGATATGAACAGTTGACAACTTGTATCTGTTCTGTATGCAAGACCTAATAAGGAATGTTCATTCTCTAAGCTCGCTCTTAGCAAATTTTTATCACGTATAGAATTCCAGACAGAAACATGGGAAATACACATTTACCAGTTTGAATATTTCTCTTTTTCAATCTGAAAAAGGTTATTTATTTGTTCTACTGTTATTTTATTTGTTCTACTTTTATAATGATTCGGAAGCATGCTTTTCCTATCAGTTTTTATCTGTCCTGACCATGTGACATACTAGTTTTTTTATTATTTCTCAGTCTCGTGGTTATTTTTTCATTTTCTTACATTGAACTAAAAACGGTCAGCCTTGGTTTGTGCATAGCTTGTTTATAAATGTTGGCAAAACCTGAGGCTCGTGTTCTTATAAAACTGTTCTTATGAAAAAGAGTGTATATTACATTAGTTACATTAGGCCATCCATGAGTTTTAGTTCATTCTTTCTTTCAGGAGACTACTTCAGTCTAACCGTGCCGGTTCTCTATGGTTTGCAAATACCAGAGCTGTTGAAAAGCGCCTCAGCATACGATACCGTAAGCCAAAACCAACACTTCACTGATCTAATTGGATTCTACCAATCGACTAACGGAAAGAGCTGGGCGAAACAAAAGCACTGGGGGGACCGCACCAAGTTTTACTGCTCAGACTCATACAAGGGTATTCTCTGCTACAGGAGAACCTTGCATGTAGTCGCCATCAAGCTTCAAGAAAACAAAGGCATGAGAGAGTACGTTGGGGCGACCTTGGGAAACTTACCGTTTTTGTTGGGGGTGAGTTTTAAGGGAAGTGAATTGCTTGATAATGTTGCCGAACTGCTTGCAACATTCAAGCCGTTTTTCATCCGGTTTAATTTCGCATACAACCTATCAGTTTTTCTTTTTTGAGAATTGTTATCGTGAATCTGTTAGAAACATTTTACCAGCAGTTGTAGACAATGCTGTATTCGATGTGCATTTTCAGTATCAAATATGGAACTAAGACATACAAGGATAGATTTTTTAAGTTAGGAATCCTACTCATCTACGTCTATAAACTAAGCTTACTGGGTCAGTTCCAAGTAATTTACCGAAGTGGTCTGAGTTAAGAAACTGACCAATAATGAATATTCTAATTACCAAAAACATGCATTACAGACATTGCATAGTTAGCATATATTATCATGATTATACGATGGCCCACAAGGGCCACTGATAAATATTTCGAATGTGCATCATTTTTTTAAAACAATGCATGATTTTATTTCCAAATCGATGTAAATACATTTTTGAACAGCAATATAATTTAAAAAACATCACTGAAAACAAAAAAGTTGCTTTAAAAATAAAAAAGGTGTCACGTTGCTGTAAATAGAATAGTTGTTACGTTGCTGCAAATAAAAGTTGTAGAGTTTCTGCAAATAAAAAAGTTGCTGCAAATAAAAAAGTTGCTGCATTTACGGAGTTAATGAAGCGTATACAGCATGAAATCGAGGCATAGGTTTTATATTATTAGGAAAGAAAAAACCACTTACACTAACTGCTGCGCTGAATACGGCGAAGAAATCAATAAGAAGCTGGTAGAGAAACACCGCGACGCAAAAAACACACAAATACGTACGATTAAATAATTGTTTCTAATATTTCGCCCTGCTAAGCAAGGAAGCCTTATTATTATTGTTATTATTATGGTTCGTACTATGACACTCAGTATTACACTGGTACTTTTTTCCTTTAGATCTGGTTACAGCCAGTAATCTAAGGTCTAACGGTTTTTTTTTCAGTCCTAGCTTACATTTCCAATGTTCTTCTTAATATTCTTGCAGTGCCAAGGAGCGTACTTTTCTGCAATGCCTCTGTTTTGATGTTTATACCTATTTTCTTTATCCACATATCTAATTTCTTTGAAAACATGCCCAGAGCACCAACGACAATCGGGATGACTTCAGTTTTTTTCATTCCCCAAAGGGTTGCAATTTCTCGCCTCAGGTCTTGGTATTTTTCCACCTTTTCTTGCTCTTTATTCCCTACTCTCACATCATTCGGAACAGCTATGTCGATGATCTTGCATTCCTTTTTCCTCTTCTCAACAACTACAATATCAGGTCTTCGGCTTTGAATTAGGTGGTCACATTGGATGGTAAAGTCCCATAGTATCTTGGCTTCTTCATTCTCTAACACACTTTGTGGCTCATGCTCATACCATTTCTTTTTTCTTTCAAATCCATACCTGCCACATATTTCCCAATGAATAATTTGCGCGACACTGTCATGCCTTGCCTTGTATTGTTTCTGAGCAAGCTTACTACATTCGCTAACGAGGTGGGAAATGCTTTCACCTTTGGCCCCACACAATCTACAGAGCGGTGATTCAGATGTTTTATCAATATGGAATTTTGAATAGTTAGTTCTTAATGCTTGTTCTTGAGCGGAAAAAATCAATGACACAGTCCCAGGTTTAAGATCTGACTGCCTTACCCAATTCCAAGACTTAGCCTCATCTATATCATCAGTGATCTCTCTAACAAATTGGCCATACATTTTCTTCTCTTTCCACGCATTTCTCAACTCATTCATAGCCGCCTTCTTAAACTCATCTGGCTCTATGCAGGATTCTGTCTCGAGAACTCTCGAATCTTTTGTCAGTTGAAGTAGTTGCTCAGTACTATGTTTAACATACCATCAAGGAAGCCTTATTATTATTGTTATTATTATTATTATTATTATTATTATTATTATTATAGGTAAATTGTATAAAACTCAGACACGTTTGTCTGGAAAGCTCGTTTGTTCATTTAGCTTTGAGAGCGGGCAACAACAAGTCACCAAAGGTCCCAAAGTTCCTTCTCCTTTTCTCTACAGAGACAAAACTTTCCGCAATATTCTCGCTGTTCCAAGCAGTGCCGTTTTCTGAATAGTGTCCATCGCAATCTTCACATCCAACTTCTCCATATACCTTTCAAACTTGTCCGAAATGACTCCTAATGCTCCAATTACTACAGGTATTACCGAAACTTTATTCGTTTGCCATACATGACCTACTTCCTCTCTTAACATTTGGTACTTTTCAATCTTTTCAAGCTCTTTTTCTTTTACTCTTAAATCCCCTGGCACAGCAATATCGATAATTTTCACTTCTTTATTCTTTTTATCCACCCACACAATATCGGGTCGCCTTGCTTCAATTACTCTATCACATTGAATGGTGAAATCCCATAAAAGTTTGAAATTCTCGTTTTCAATGACTCCTTCGGGTTGCTGTTCGTACCAATTCTTAGCTCTTTCAAAGCCTCCTTTGTTGCAAAGTTGCCAGTGAACATATCGTGCCACATTATCGTGCCTTCTCTTGTACTCCCGTTGTGCTAATTTACTGCATTCACTAACCAGATGACTAATGGTTTCTCCTTTTTCTCCGCACATTCTGCACAATGGCGACTGAGCAGTCTTATCAATATGGAACTTTGTATAATTCGTTCTTAAAGCTTGTTCTTGAGCACTGCATATCAATGCTTCTGTACAGCCCTTCAAAGCTCCCTTTGCAAGCCATTGCCATGATTTATCCCAATTTACTCCTTCCTTGTCTCTTACAAACTGTCCATGCATCACCTTTTGTTTCCACGCATCTTCCATTTCCTGGCTCTTAGCCGTTTTGAATTCATTTGGTTCCAGTGCTTCCTCGGTATTAACTATACTGATTTCTCCAACTTTTCTCAAGAATATCTCTCTGCTGTTCTTTATATACCAACTTAGGTTATTTTCCTCTCCCTTTACACAATTCTCACAACTAATCAAACCTCTTCCACCTTTTGTTCTTGAAACGTATATTCTTGCAACATCACTCCTTGGATGAAGTTCCTTGTTTATCGTCATAACTTTTCTTGTTTTTCTATCAACCTCTTGGAGCTCGTTCTTAGTCCATTTAATAATGCCTGCTCCATATCTCATAAGTGACACTGCCCAGGTGTTAACTGCTAGTATTTTGTTCCTACCGTTCAATTTTGATTTCATAATGAGCTTGATTCGTCGTAAGTATTCCTTTCGAAATAATTCTTTCATCTCCTTCTCCTTTATCTTGTCAAGCTCTAAAATACCAAGGTATTTGTATCCTTGATCACTTACTTCTTTAATACTTTCTCCATTTGTTAACCTTATATCTTCACTTTTGACCAACTTCCCTCGTTTCATGATGATAACGCCACACTTATTTATCCCAAACTGCATTCCGATATCCTGACTTATCACTTGCACAGTCGACACAAGACTATCAATTTCATTCTTGCTCTTAGCAAACATTTTCAAATCATCCATGAATAACAGGTGATTGATTTTCATGTCTCCAAGCCTGTACCCCGCTTTAGCATTGCGCAATACTTTTGACATCGGTATCATGCAAATTACAAAAATAAGCGGAGAGAGGCTGTCTCCTTGAAAAATTCCTCTTTTAATGTCTACTGTCCCGAGAGATGCTCCACACGATGTCAATTCCGTTTTCCAGTTCCTCATTGATCTCTCAAGAAAACTTGTCACGTTTTGCGGTACTTGTGCCATTTTCAGACAATCTATTATCCAGGAGTGGGGTACCATGTCATAGGCTTTCTTATAGTCCACCCATGCCATGGCGAGGTTCTTTTGTCGTTTTCTGCAATCAGTAAGAATCATCTTGTCAATTAATAGTTGATCCTTTGTTCCTCTGCTCTTTTTCTTGCATCCTTTCTGCTCTGTTGGTAGAATATCGTTTTCTTCTAGCACCTTGTATACCCTGTCAGCAATCACTCCTGTCATCAGTTTCCACATAATTGGTAGGCAAGATATTGGTCTATAATTATCAACCACATTTCCTTTCTGTGGATCTTTCTGGCACAACACCGTTCTGCCCGTTGTCATCCAGGCAGGAATAGGAACCCTGTTATTTATCATCTCATTCATTTGTTCGGCGATCCTGTCATGCAGTGATGTCAACTTTTTGATCCAGTATCCTTGGACCCCATCGGGTCCAGGAGCTTTCCAATTTGGTATTTTCTTTGCCTGCGTTGTTACCATTAGAAAGTTTATCACAATGTCATCCTGCCTTGTTTCCCCACATTCGTCTTTTAACTCCTTAAGCCATTCTGCCTCCTTATTGTGTTGTACCTCGTCTCCCCAAATACTCGACCAAAATCGCTCGCTTTCCTCCGCATCTGGTGCTCCGCCATCACTTTTTGGCATTCCATTAAATCCCTGATATACTTTCTTTTGATCTTGCTGAAACAATCTATTAATTTTAAATTGGTTTATTCTCTGTTCATACCTCTTCAATTTCGCTGCCTTCGCCTGCAGTCTTTGCTTCAGCTCTTCAATCACAACATTATCTCCCTTTTTCTTAATATGATATTTTCTCTCCAGTTCTTTATACCTTTCTTTCCTGGTTAGTTCTCCTCTTTTATTTCTTTGCAAAATATTTACATGCTTTCTTAAATCTTCAATTGTTCCTTTTAACCTTCTTTTCCACCAGGGCTCCTTGTTTATATTTCTTCTTCCATTACCAGTCTTCAATCCAACTTTTTTCGAGATGTAAACAGCAACTGCACCAATTAACTTATTTGTATCAGTTAAATTATCTGTTCTTACTTTCCCGACGATCTTATTTACCTTACTTATCCACTCAGACAAAACATTTCTATTTACTTTCTTTATTCCTCTTGTATCACACACCTGACCACTTCTCATAATTTCAACTATCTCCTCAAGCATAGAACTCTCCTGTTCATTTTGCTCGCCGCTAATATTGATTTGCACTGATAACTCTTCTGTTTGTCTATCTTCTTGCACTTCCGTTTCTTGCTCCTGCCTGTTTGAATCATATCCTTCTTCACTTTCATTATCTACTTCTAACCTTCTACGAATTTCTTCTATCTCTACTGCCGTGAACCATTCATTTGTTCTTATTGTCCTAGCCTGATCACATAACCTTTGTTCTGTTACTGTTGGTAATTCTCTCTCCTTCCAGATGTTATGCATCCTTCTTCTGTAGCCTCGCACAGGTTTTCCATTTTCATCTGTTGGTTTACTCAGAAAATAGCACTCCATCACAGCAACATTCAACTCCTTGTTCCACTTCATTTTGGCAGTCGCTTGATGACGACCGGACCCACCCTGCCGTACAGTGGGGCACCTGCCGGGCGAGAGACCTTCACTTAATGATCCAGTCTCATTCACGCCGTTATCTTCATAATTTGAATAAGACATTTCACTCATAAGAGGATAGTGGATTTTAGGTTACACAAACACCGGTGTTTTTATCGAGACACCATCTCTAGGAAGGCTGCCAACCAAAGCTGAAGAGTCCCTCCTACCCATGAGACAGACTAGCCCCCGCCAGACGCCAACCCGGTACTTCAAGGTCTCGGGGAGAGCTAACAGGTACTACACCTTGCTCAAGGGTGACCTGGAGGTAGTTGCGGCAAAGGGTAACCTCATTATCCCACGTCGAAACTCCACAACCGGATGCAGTTTAAAGTCATGCCCAGGTCCATTATTATTATTATTAATTATTAATTATTATAATAATAATAATAATAATAATAATAATAATAATTATTATTATTATTATTATTATCATAGGTAAATTGTATAAAACTCAGACACGTTTGTCTGGAAAGCTCGTTTGTTCATTTAGCTTTGAGAGCGGGCAACAACAAGTCACCAAAGGTCCCAAAGTTCCTTCTCCTTTTCTCTACAGAGACAAAACTTTCCGCAATATTCTCGCTGTTCCAAGCAGTGCCGTTTTCTGAATAGTGTCCATCGCAATCTTCACATCCAACTTCTCCATATACCTTTCAAACTTGTCCGAAATGACTCCTAATGCTCCAATTACTACAGGTATTACCGAAACTTTATTCGTTTGCCATACATGACCTACTTCCTCTCTTAACATTTGGTACTTTTCAATCTTTTCAAGCTCTTTTTCTTTTACTCTTAAATCCCCTGGCACAGCAATATCGATAATTTTCACTTCTTTATTCTTTTTATCCACCCACACAATATCGGGTCGCCTTGCTTCAATTACTCTATCACATTGAATGGTGAAATCCCATAAAAGTTTGAAATTCTCGTTTTCAATGACTCCTTCGGGTTGCTGTTCGTACCAATTCTTAGCTCTTTCAAAGCCTCCTTTGTTGCAAAGTTGCCAGTGAACATATCGTGCCACATTATCGTGCCTTCTCTTGTACTCCCGTTGTGCTAATTTACTGCATTCACTAACCAGATGACTAATGGTTTCTCCTTTTTCTCCGCACATTCTGCACAATGGCGACTGAGCAGTCTTATCAATATGGAACTTTGTATAATTCGTTCTTAAAGCTTGTTCTTGAGCACTGCATATCAATGCTTCTGTACAGCCCTTCAAAGCTCCCTTTGCAAGCCATTGCCATGATTTATCCCAATTTACTCCTTCCTTGTCTCTTACAAACTGTCCATGCATCACCTTTTGTTTCCACGCATCTTCCATTTCCTGGCTCTTAGCCGTTTTGAATTCATTTGGTTCCAGTGCTTCCTCGGTATTAACTATACTGATTTCTCCAACTTTTCTCAAGAATATCTCTCTGCTGTTCTTTATATACCAACTTAGGTTATTTTCCTCTCCCTTTACACAATTCTCACAACTAATCAAACCTCTTCCACCTTTTGTTCTTGAAACGTATATTCTTGCAACATCACTCCTTGGATGAAGTTCCTTGTTTATCGTCATAACTTTTCTTGTTTTTCTATCAACCTCTTGGAGCTCGTTCTTAGTCCATTTAATAATGCCTGCTCCATATCTCATAAGTGACACTGCCCAGGTGTTAACTGCTAGTATTTTGTTCCTACCGTTCAATTTTGATTTCATAATGAGCTTGATTCGTCGTAAGTATTCCTTTCGAAATACTTCTTTCATCTCCTTCTCCTTTATCTTGTCAAGCTCTAAAATACCAAGGTATTTGTATCCTTGATCACTTACTTCTTTAATACTTTCTCCATTTGTTAACCTTATATCTTCACTTTTGACCAACTTCCCTCGTTTCATGATGATAACGCCACACTTATTTATCCCAAACTGCATTCCGATATCCTGACTTATCACTTGCACAGTCGACACAAGACTATCAATTTCATTCTTGCTCTTAGCAAACATTTTCAAATCATCCATGAATAACAGGTGATTGATTTTCATGTCTCCAAGCCTGTACCCCGCTTTAGCATTGCGCAATACTTTTGACATCGGTATCATGCAAATTACAAAAATAAGCGGAGAGAGGCTGTCTCCTTGAAAAATTCCTCTTTTAATGTCTACTGTCCCGAGAGATGCTCCACACGATGTCAATTCCGTTTTCCAGTTCCTCATTGATCTCTCAAGAAAACTTGTCACGTTTTGCGGTACTTGTGCCATTTTCAGACATTCTATTATCCAGGAGTGGGGTACCATGTCATAGGCTTTCTTATAGTCCACCCATGCCATGGCGAGGTTCTTTTGTCGTTTTCTGCAATCAGTAAGAATCATCTTGTCAATTAATAGTTGATCCTTTGTTCCTCTGCTCTTTTTCTTGCATCCTTTCTGCTCTGTTGGTAGAGTATCGTTTTCTTCTAGCACCTTGTATACCCTGTCAGCAATCACTCCTGTCATCAGTTTCCACATAATTGGTAGGCAAGATATTGGTCTATAATTATCAACCACATTTCCTTTCTGTGGATCTTTCTGGCACAACACCGTTCTGCCCGTTGTCATCCAGGCAGGAATAGGAACCCTGTTATTTATCATCTCATTCATTTGTTCGGCGATCCTGTCATGCAGTGATGTCAACTTTTTGATCCAGTATCCTTGGACCCCATCGGGTCCAGGAGCTTTCCAATTTGGTATTTTCTTTGCCTGCGTTGTTACCATTAGAAAGTTTATCACAATATCATCCTGCCTTGTTTCCCCACATTCGTCTTTTAACTCCTTAAGCCATTCTGCCTCCTTATTGTGTTGTACCTCGTCTCCCCAAATACTCGACCAAAATCGCTCGCTTTCCTCCGCATCTGGTGCTCCGCCATCACTTTTTGGCATTCCATTAAATCCCTGATATACTTTCTTTTGATCTTGCTGAAACAATCTATTAATTTTAAATTGGTTTATTCTCTGTTCATACCTCTTCAATTTCGCTGCTTTCGCCTGCAGTCTTTGCTTCAGCTCTTCAATCACAACATTATCTCCCTTTTTCTTAATATGATATTTTCTCTCTAGTTCTTTATACCTTTCTTTCCTGGTTAGTTCTCCTCTTTTATTTCTTTGCAAAATATTTACATGCTTTCTTAAATCTTCAATTGTTCCTTTTAACCTTCTTTTCCACCAGGGCTCCTTGTTTATATTTCTTCTTCCATTACCAGTCTTCAATCCGACTTTTTTCGAGATGTAAATAGCAACTGCACCAATTAACTTATTTGTATCAGTTAAATTATCTGTTCTTACTTTCCCGACGATCTTATTTACCTTACTTATCCACTCAGACAAAACATTTCTATTTACTTTCTTTATTCCTCTTGTATCACACACCTGACCACTTCTCATAATTTCAACTATCTCCTCAAGCATAGAACTCTCCTGTTCGTTTTGCTCGCCGCTAATATTGATTTGCACTGATAACTCTTCTGTTTGTCTATCTTCTTGCACTTCCGTTTCTTGCTCCTGCCTGTTTGAATCATATCCTTCTTTACTTTCATTATCTACTTCTAACCTTCTACGAATTTCTTCTATCTCTACTGCCGTGAACCATTCATTTGTTCTTATTGTCCTAGCCTGATCACATAACCTTTGTTCTGTTACTGTTGGTAATTCTCTCTCCTTCCAGATGTTATGCATCCTTCTTCTGTAGCCTCGCACAGGTTTTCCATTTTCATCTGTTGGTTTACTCAGAAAATAGCACTCCATCACAGCAACATTCAACTCCTTGTTCCACTTCATTTTGGCAGTCGCTTGATGACGACCGGACCCACCCTGCCGTACAGTGGGGCACCTGCCGGGCGAGAGACCTTCACTTAATGATCCAGTCTCATTCACGCCGTTATCTTCATAATTTGAATAAGACATTTCACTCATAAGAGGATAGTGGATTTTAGGTTACACAAACACCGGTGTTTTTATCGAGACACCATCTCTAGGAAGGCTGCCAACCAAAGCTGAAGAGTCCCTCCTACCCATGAGACAGACTAGCCCCCGCCAGACGCCAACCCGGTACTTCAGGGTCTCGGGGAGAGCTAACAGGTACTACACCTTGCTCAAGGGTGACCTGGAGGTAGTTGCGGCAAAGGGTAACCTCATTATCCCACGTCGAAACTCCACAACCGGATGCAGTTTAAAGTCATGCCCAGGAAACATTATTATTATTATAGGTAAATTGTATAAAACTCAGACACGTTTGTCTGGAAAGCTCGTTTGTTCATTTAGCTTTGAGAGCGGGCAACAACAAGTCACCAAAGGTCCCAAAGTTCCTTCTCCTTTTCTCTACAGAGACAAAACTTTCCGCAATATTCTCGCTGTTCCAAGCAGTGCCGTTTTCTGAATAGTGTCCATCGCAATCTTCACATCCAACTTCTCCATATACCTTTCAAACTTGTCCGAAATGACTCCTAATGCTCCAATTACTACAGGTATTACCGAAACTTTATTCGTTTGCCATACATGACCTACTTCCTCTCTTAACATTTGGTACTTTTCAATCTTTTCAAGCTCTTTTTCTTTTACTCTTAAATCCCCTGGCACAGCAATATCGATAATTTTCACTTCTTTATTCTTTTTATCCACCCACACAATATCGGGTCGCCTTGCTTCAATTACTCTATCACATTGAATGGTGAAATCCCATAAAAGTTTGAAATTCTCGTTTTCAATGACTCCTTCGGGTTGCTGTTCGTACCAATTCTTAGCTCTTTCAAAGCCTCCTTTGTTGCAAAGTTGCCAGTGAACATATCGTGCCACATTATCGTGCCTTCTCTTGTACTCCCGTTGTGCTAATTTACTGCATTCACTAACCAGATGACTAATGGTTTCTCCTTTTTCTCCGCACATTCTGCACAATGGCGACTGAGCAGTCTTATCAATATGGAACTTTGTATAATTCGTTCTTAAAGCTTGTTCTTGAGCACTGCATATCAATGCTTCTGTACAGCCCTTCAAAGCTCCCTTTGCAAGCCATTGCCATGATTTATCCCAATTTACTCCTTCCTTGTCTCTTACAAACTGTCCATGCATCACCTTTTGTTTCCACGCATCTTCCATTTCCTGGCTCTTAGCCGTTTTGAATTCATTTGGTTCCAGTGCTTCCTCGGTATTAACTATACTGATTTCTCCAACTTTTCTCAAGAATATCTCTCTGCTGTTCTTTATATACCAACTTAGGTTATTTTCCTCTCCCTTTACACAATTCTCACAACTAATCAAACCTCTTCCACCTTTTGTTCTTGAAACGTATATTCTTGCAACATCACTCCTTGGATGAAGTTCCTTGTTTATCGTCATAACTTTTCTTGTTTTTCTATCAACCTCTTGGAGCTCGTTCTTAGTCCATTTAATAATGCCTGCTCCATATCTCATAAGTGACACTGCCCAGGTGTTAACTGCTAGTATTTTGTTCCTACCGTTCAATTTTGATTTCATAATGAGCTTGATTCGTCGTAAGTATTCCTTTCGAAATACTTCTTTCATCTCCTTCTCCTTTATCTTGTCAAGCTCTAAAATACCAAGGTATTTGTATCCTTGATCACTTACTTCTTTAATACTTTCTCCATTTGTTAACCTTATATCTTCACTTTTGACCAACTTCCCTCGTTTCATGATGATAACGCCACACTTATTTATCCCAAACTGCATTCCGATATCCTGACTTATCACTTGCACAGTCGACACAAGACTATCAATTTCATTCTTGCTCTTAGCAAACATTTTCAAATCATCCATGAATAACAGGTGATTGATTTTCATGTCTCCAAGCCTGTACCCCGCTTTAGCATTGCGCAATACTTTTGACATCGGTATCATGCAAATTGCAAAAATAAGCGGAGAGAGGCTGTCTCCTTGAAAAATTCCTCTTTTAATGTCTACTGTCCCGAGAGATACTCCACACGATGTCAATTCCGTTTTCCAGTTCCTCATTGATCTCTCAAGAAAACTTGTCACGTTTTGCGGTACTTGTGCCATTTTCAGACATTCTATTATCCAGGAGTGGGGTACCATGTCATAGGCTTTCTTATTGTCCACCCATGCCATGGCGAGGTTCTTTTGTCGTTTTCTGCAATCAGTAAGAATCATCTTGTCAATTAATAGTTGATCCTTTGTTCCTCTGCTCTTTTTCTTGCATCCTTTCTGCTCTGTTGGTAGAGTATCGTTTTCTTCTAGCACCTTGTATACCCTGTCAGCAATCACTCCTGTCATCAGTTTCCACATAATTGGTAGGCAAGATATTGGTCTATAATTATCAACCACATTTCCTTTCTGTGTATCTTTCTGGCACAACACCGTTCTGCCCGTTGTCATCCAGGCAGGAATAGGAACCCTGTTATTTATCATCTCATTCATTTGTTCGGCGATCCTGTCATGCAGTGATGTCAACTTTTTGATCCAGTATCCTTGGACCCCATCGGGTCCAGGAGCTTTCCAATTTGGTATTTTCTTTGCCTGCGTTGTTACCATTAGAAAGTTTATCACAATATCATGCTGCCTTGTTTCCCCACATTCGTCTTTTAACTCCTTAAGCCATTCTGCCTCCTTATTGTGTTGTACCTCGTCTCCCCAAATACTCGACCAAAATCGCTCGCTTTCCTCCGCATCTGGTGCTCCGCCATCACTTTTTGGCATTCCATTAAATCCCTGATATACTTTCTTTTGATCTTGCTGAAACAATCTATTAATTTTAAATTGGTTTATTCTCTGTTCATACCTCTTCAATTTCGCTGCTTTCGCCTGCAGTCTTTGCTTCAGCTCTTCAATCACAACATTATCTCCCTTTTTCTTAATATGATATTTTCTCTCCAGTTCTTTATACCTTTCTTTCCTGGTTAGTTCTCCTCTTTTATTTCTTTTCAAAATATTTACATGCTTTCTTAAATCTTCAATTGTTCCTTTTAACCTTCTTTTCCACCAGGGCTCCTTGTTTATATTTCTTCTTCCATTACCAGTCTTCAATCCAACTTTTTTCGAGATGTAAATAGCAACTGCACCAATTAACTTATTTGTATCAGTTAAATTATCTGTTCTTACTTTCCCGACGATCTTATTTACCTTACTTATCCACTCAGACAAAACATTTCTATTTACTTTCTTTATTCCTCTTGTATCACACACCTGACCACTTCTCATAATTTCAACTATCTCCTCAAGCATAGAACTCTCCTGTTCGTTTTGCTCGCCGCTAATATTGATTTGCACTGATAACTCTTCTGTTTGTCTATCTTCTTGCACTTCCGTTTCTTGCTCCTGCCTGTTTGAATCATATCCTTCTTCACTTTCATTATCTACTTCTAACCTTCTACGAATTTCTTCTATTTCTACTGCCGTGAACCATTCATTTGTTCTTATTGTCCTAGCCTGATCACATAACCTTTGTTCTAATTATTATTATTATTATTATTATTATTATTATAGGTAAATTGTATAAAACTCAGACACGTTTGTCTGGAAAGCTCGTTTGTTCATTTAGCTTTGAGAGCGGGCAACAACAAGTCACCAAAGGTCCCAAAGTTCCTTCTCCTTTTCTCTACAGAGACAAAACTTTCCGCAATATTCTCGCTGTTCCAAGCAGTGCCGTTTTCTGAATAGTGTCCATCGCAATCTTCACATCCAACTTCTCCATATACCTTTCAAACTTGTCCGAAATGACTCCTAATGCTCCAATTACTACAGGTATTACCGAAACTTTATTCGTTTGCCATACATGACCTACTTCCTCTCTTAACATTTGGTACTTTTCAATCTTTTCAAGCTCTTTTTCTTTTACTCTTAAATCCCCTGGCACAGCAATATCGATAATTTTCACTTCTTTATTCTTTTTATCCACCCACACAATATCGGGTCGCCTTGCTTCAATTACTCTATCACATTGAATGGTGAAATCCCATAAAAGTTTGAAATTCTCGTTTTCAATGACTCCTTCGGGTTGCTGTTCGTACCAATTCTTAGCTCTTTCAAAGCCTCCTTTGTTGCAAAGTTGCCAGTGAACATATCGTGCCACATTATCGTGCCTTCTCTTGTACTCCCGTTGTGCTAATTTACTGCATTCACTAACCAGATGACTAATGGTTTCTCCTTTTTCTCCGCACATTCTGCACAATGGCGACTGAGCAGTCTTATCAATATGGAACTTTGTATAATTCGTTCTTAAAGCTTGTTCTTGAGCACTGCATATCAATGCTTCTGTACAGCCCTTCAAAGCTCCCTTTGCAAGCCATTGCCATGATTTATCCCAATTTACTCCTTCCTTGTCTCTTACATTTTTTTCATTTCGATAATATTTAAAGTTGGTACTAACAATAGTAAAAATTTATACTAATTCAAACCAACTATTTACAGAAAAAATTAAACTACAAATAAATAATTACTTGGTTAAACTATGATTAGCGGCATATTTTACAAGTGCATTTTTCGCCGGCCCATTCTTTTATCCTCCTATTTGAAAGCTGTTACTGTTTTTTCATTTTTCGTAATGTCTTCGAGCGTGTTCCAAAGGAAACTCCCTCTAAAGGACAACGATTCTTGCCCAAATCCTTGTGTTTTTGTTTGTGGTAATTTGCATAGATTCTTTATTCTTAGATTATAAGTTACATGCTTGGTCTCGTAAAATTCCCACACTAGCGATGGATTTAGATGATTCAGAGACTTGTATATTTCTATCATTAGTCTCTGCAAGTTTTGTGCATGTATATTAAAGCTGTTACTTTGGGCAAGCAATGTTTCAAACGAGCTTTCGTAGTCTTTGTGGAGGATTCTGAGCGCACGTTTATGTGTGCGGTTAATCTCGCTATTTGCACTTTTACTACAGAATAGCCAAATCAAAGGACAATAATTGAAGTTCGATAAAATAACTGCTTTGCAAATTGTGAATGCCTGCTCTCTAGAAATGTAATGATTTAGTCTAGAGAAGGCATTAATTTTCTGATTTACTTTAAAACAAACTGTTTCAATATGTTTGTTAAATTTCAATTTCTTGTCAATTTCGATCCCTAGCAATTTAACATGATCTGTTGTAGATATTTTGTTCTCTTGAATGTTAAGTCTCAGTCTTCTATTTCCTTTTAGACCAAGGAACATTAGCTGGAATTTTTTAGGGTTTGCAACCATTCCATTGTTGGTGAACCAGTGGATTATTCTGCGGAGGTCATTTTCCAAATTGGTTACTACCTCTTGAAGATCTAGCCCACATGAGTATATGGTTGTATCATCTGCAAAGTTACAGATTTCGCAGTCTAATCTCATCAGACAAAGGTCATTTATAAATATGTTAAAAAGCAATGGACCTAGGACAGATCCTTGTGGGACCCCAATTTTTATTTTTGCAGCAGCACTTCGCTGTGAACCAATCTTGACCCTTTGATGGCGGCAATCCAAATAGCTGTACATTAGGCAAAGACTGTTGAAATCAAAACCATAGGCTTCAAGTTTTGCAATAAGGAGGTCATGTGGCAGACAGTCGTAGGCTTTAGATAGGTCCATTAAAATTGTCCCCACCAGGCCCGATTCGTCAAGACATTTCTTCCATTTTTCTATCAGTCTTATCAAAGCATGTTGCGTACTAAACCCCTCTCTAAAACCACATAAGATTTCTGAGAGCTTATCATTAATGTATGGGCATATTTGGTCTTTTAGAATTCTTTCAAAGATTTTGGAACATGCGGGTAAAACACTTATCGGTCTAAAATTTCCCTTATAATTTGGATCACCCTTCTTAAACAAAGGAGTTACATCAGCTTCTTTTAGTTCATTTGGAAACTGGAAATCATTAATAGCAGTGTTTATGCAGTCCGTTAGGTAGGGACATATAATTGTACCTGTTTCCTTTACCATGCCCGTTGGGATTTTTCCGCTATTTGATTTATTCTTATTCAGTAAATCAATTTGCTTTAAAACCTGATTTGGGGTTACATGAGAGAATTTGAAGGATTGGCCATTTGGTGGTACATGTTGTTTAATCACCTTTATGGATGAGTGATTTTCATACTTGGTAATTGCTCTCAGAACCATTTGTTCTACAGTCAGTTGCTCTTGGACCTCTTTAAAAAGGGGTCCAATATCAAGACTGTCAGTAATAGTAGAAAAATATTCATTGAAGCACTCAGCCACTTCAATATCATTTGAGAGGATTCTACCATCTTCTATTAAAGTGATCTTGTCACTCATTGGATTCTTATTAGAAAACAAGGGTTTCACAGTTTTCCAAAATTTCCTATCATTATCAATGGTCTTCAATTGTAATGACTTAAAATGTTGTTTTTTAGCCTGAATATTCAGTTTTACAACAAGATTTCTTTGATCTTTATATTTTCGCATATCTTCCTCGCGCTTGCTATTGTTAGCAACTTTTTTCAAAGTCGATCTTTTTGTCATAGCCCTCCGTAATTCTTTATTCATGTGCGGTTTGTCATTTGCCCTTACTATCTTCGTTTTAGTAGGAGCATGTGAATCAAGCGTTTTTAAAAAGACTTGCTCAAAGTTGCTGTATGCAGATGGATGAGCAGATCTAAGATTTTGCCTTAGCTCATTATCAAAACGCAACTGAGACCAATTTTTATAGTCACGATAGATTACTTTTTTCGGAGGGAGTTTACTAAATTTGGTCTTCAGAATGGTGTAAATCATATGATGATGATCGCTAAATCCAGTCTCAAATGACGTTGAGTGCATAAAGGAGTGCTTGCGATTTGTAAAGATTAAGTCAATACATCGGCCCTTAGAGGACTTAAAACACGTTGGATGCTTGATCATGTTATATAGAGCATGATCTTGTATTATTGGTGACAAGGCTGGGTCACCCGGTACTAGATTGAAGTCCCCTAGGACCATTAAATTATCATATCTTGAATATTTATCTATCAATTCTGATATTTCCTCAACAAAATATTGTGAATTCTGCTGTGGAGGCCTATAGATTGGTAATATCAACCATTTTTGTTTTCTAGTGTTAATCTCGATTGGTACAACCTGGATATCAGGTTGAGTCCCAATTGGTGTAACGTATTTCGAAAGGAGGCTATCTCTAACATAAACTAGAATTCCACCGCTATTCCCAGAAACATCAAGTCTATAGGGACTTTTGAAGCCATTTATCAAAAACTGACTTGTCGGAAATGATGCATCGATCTTTGTCTCGGATATTACCAAGATATCGATGTTTTCACCTATCATCTCTGAAAAACCAGTAAATTTATTTCTTATGGAGTTAATGTTGATATAACTAATTATGATGTTTTTGGGGTATTTAAGGCGGAGGAGTTTTAGTTCACTAAAACAGTCAGCCTCGTTTGCAGTCACGGTTGTTGTACTTAAATTATGATAATTATCATTTTCAGAATTATCATAATTATCCGAGTTAACAAAATTTTCGAAATTATCGTAGTTATCGAAATTATCATTTTGACCCAAGAGGGTGTCGTTTTCTACGACTTCGTTGATAATTTCAAGGTTGTTTCTTTCCCTAATGTATTCTGAGTTATTATTTTCTATGGGGCTGTTTGGCGTCATCATTGCAGGAGCCACAGTTCAAAAAGTTTTAATGAAATTTAAAAAGTTTCTTGCCAGATAGGCACTACCTTTTTCATTGAGATGCAACTTTTTACGGCTCAGACACGAGGGATCTATATTGGAGTTATCAATTACTGGAATCTTCATTGTCTTTGCGAATCCTTTCATCTCACCATTCAGCGCCATTACATCTACCTTTTTATCCAAGGCCTGCTTGTCTTTTCTCGTGACAACTGCTGAGAGAACGATGGTCGTATTTGGCGATTCTTGCCTTATTTCCTCTACTATCTGCTTGAGATTTTTGATTGTGTTCGATTTCTCTTGACAAGTAAGGTCGTTTGTTCCTGTGTGGATTATTATACAGTCAGGCTTTTTCCGGATTACAGGCTTAACGTAATCAACGATATCTCTTGATGTTGCACCAGGGTGGCGTTTTACTTGTACGTTGTGGTCTTTTTGCATACCTTCTTCAACGATCCCGTTTAACATCGAGTCTCCAACGATTGTTATTCTCTTCCGACTCTTCGTTGCGGCTTCTTTTTGCCTATCTTTATTATTCTGCTCATCGGCATGTTTATTTTCAGCCTTCTTGCATTTCGTTGTTGTTTTTTCTAGTCTTTGTTTCAAAACCTCTTCTCCCGATTGTTCAGCTTGAGTAGTCTTCTTTGCTTCTTTTGTTGTTGTTAAATCTACTAATTGAATATCTGATTGTTCTCTGTTTGCTTGCATAGCTTTCTTATCAGTCCCAAAGGGAGTTTGTTGACTGCATCGTGAATTTTCAGGCCTATGATGGTCTCCTAATAATTTTTCAATGATAAACTGTTTATCTTGCAGTTGTCTCTCCAATGATATTATTCGTTCTTGGAGACATCTAAATAGGGCTTCACGGTCTTTATCAACTTGTGTATTTACCACCTTTGGGCCAGGGCTTCTATTTGCAGCTTCAGCTTTCATTGACAAAATTTCCCCGTGAGTGTAACGCTTGAATTCGATAAAATCATTTTGAACTTGGTCGAACTGATTCTTGGTGACAAAATCATTTGAAGGTATAGAGTCTGTTTGAGTTGAAATATTTTCGCAGTCACCCTCAATACATATTTTCCTCTGTTCAAATTTACGATATGATAATTTATTGTGTATCAGCGTAGTTTGTATTCGTTGCTTTTCGATGGCCTCATCCAATATGGCCTTCGTCGAGTCCTCCGTCCAGCCATGCTTTGTTTGGCATGCTTTAGCGATGTTTTCAAGATATCTTCCTTTATTACTTGCTCTAAGTCCTTCTGTAACCTCTACAACTTTATCTATATCGTTTTCCATAATTGAAGTGTACACATTTAGTGAAATTCGTTAGAGTTGCAGCGATGCTTCAAAAAACAACCGACGAGCACCACGAACGATACTGTCCATTTCCCTAGTTTTTGTGGATTTCGACAAACAAACTGTCCAAACATCACCATGCATCACCTTACAAACCATACAAACTGTCCATGCATCACCTTTTGTTTCCACGCATCTTCCATTTCCTGGCTCTTAGCCGTTTTGAATTCATTTGGTTCCAGTGCTTCCTCGGTATTAACTATACTGATTTCTCCAACTTTTCTCAAAAATATCTCTCTGCTGTTCTTTATATACCAACTTAGGTTATTTTCCTCTCCCTTTACACAATTCTCACAACTAATCAAACCTCTTCCACCTTTTGTTCTTGAAACGTATATTCTTGCAACATCACTCCTTGGATGAAGTTCCTTGTTTATCGTCATAACTTTTCTTGTTTTTCTATCAACCTCTTGGAGCTCGTTCTTAGTCCATTTAATAATGCCTGCTCCATATCTCATAAGTGACACTGCCCAGGTGTTAACTGCTAGTATTTTGTTCCTACCGTTCAATTTTGATTTCATAATGAGCTTGATTCGTCGTAAGTATTCCTTTCGAAATACTTCTTTCATCTCCTTCTCCTTTATCTTGTCAAGCTCTAAAATACCAAGGTATTTGTATCCTTGATCACTTACTTCTTTAATACTTTCTCCATTTGTTAACCTTATATCTTCACTTTTGACCAACTTCCCTCGTTTCATGATGATAACGCCACACTTATTTATCCCAAACTGCATTCCGATATCCTGACTTATCACTTGCACAGTCGACACAAGACTATCAATTTCATTCTTGCTCTTAGCAAACATTTTCAAATCATCCATGAATAACAGGTGATTGATTTTCATGTCTCCAAGCCTGTACCCCGCTTTAGCATTGCGCAATACTTTTGACATCGGTATCATGCAAATTACAAAAATAAGCGGAGAGAGGCTGTCTCCTTGAAAAATTCCTCTTTTAATGTCTACTGTCCCGAGAGATGCTCAACACGATGTCAATTCCGTTTTCCAGTTCCTCATTGATCTCTCAATAAAACTTGTCACGTTTTGCGGTACTTGTGCCATTTTCAGACATTCTATTATCCAGGAGTGGGGTACCATGTCATAGGCTTTCTTATAGTCCACCCATGCCATGGCGAGGTTCTTTTGTCGTTTTCTGCAATCAGTAAGAATCATCTTGTCAATTAATAGTTGATCCTTTGTTCCTCTGCTCTTTTTCTTGCCTCCTTTCTGCTCTGTTGGTAGAGTATCGTTTTCTTCTAGCACCTTGTATACCCTGTCAGCAATCACTCCTGTCATCAGTTTCCACATAATTGGTAGGCAAGATATTGGTCTATAATTATCAACCACATTTCCTTTCTGTGGATCTTTCTGGCACAACACCGTTCTGCCCGTTGTCATCCAGGCAGGAATAGGAACCCTGTTATTTATCATCTCATTCATTTGTTCGGCGATCCTGTCATGCAGTGATGTCAACTTTTTGATCCAGTATCCTTGGACCCCATCGGGTCCAGGAGCTTTCCAATTTGGTATTTTCTTTGCCTGCGTTGTTACCATTAGAAAGTTTATCACAATATCATGCTGCCTTGTTTCCCCACATTCGTCTTTTAACTCCTTAAGCCATTCTGCCTCCTTATTGTGTTGTACCTCGTCTCCCCAAATACTCGACCAAAATCGCTCGCTTTCCTCCGCATCTGGTGCTCCGCCATCACTTTTTGGCATTCCATTAAATCCCTGATATACTTTCTTTTGATCTTGCTGAAACAATCTATTAATTTTAAATTGGTTTATTCTCTGTTCATACCTCTTCAATTTCGCTGCTTTCGCCTGCAGTCTTTGCTTCAGCTCTTCAATCACAACATTATCTCCCTTTTTCTTAATATGATATTTTCTCTCCAGTTCTTTATACCTTTCTTTCCTGGTTAGTTCTCCTCTTTTATTTCTTTGCAAAATATTTACATGCTTTCTTAAATCTTCAATTGTTCCTTTTAACCTTCTTTTCCACCAGGGCTCCTTGTTTATATTTCTTCTTCCATTACCAGTCTTCAATCCAACTTTTTTCGAGATGTAAATAGCAACTGCACCAATTAACTTATTTGTATCAGTTAAATTATCTGTTCTTACTTTCCCGACGATCTTATTTACCTTACTTATCCACTCAGACAAAACATTTCTATTTACTTTCTTTATTCCTCTTGTATCACACACCTGACCACTTCTCATAATTTCAACTATCTCCTCAAGCATAGAACTCTCCTGTTCGTTTTGCTCGCCGCTAATATTGATTTGCACTGATAACTCTTCTGTTTGTCTATCTTCTTGCACTTCCGTTTCTTGCTCCTGCCTGTTTGAATCATATCCTTCTTCACTTTCATTATTTACTTCTAACCTTCTACGAATTTCTTCTATCTCTACTGCCGTGAACCATTCATTTGTTCTTATTGTCCTAGCCTGATCACATAACCTTTGTTCTGTTACTGTTGGTAATTCTCTCTCCTTCCAGATGTTATGCATCCTTCTTCTGTAGCCTCGCACAGGTTTTCCATTTTCATCTGTTGGTTTACTCAGAAAATAGCACTCCATCACAGCAACATTCAACTCCTTGTTCCACTTCATTTTGGCAGTCGCTTGATGACGACCGGACCCACCCTGCCGTACAGTGGGGCACCTGCCGGGCGAGAGACCTTCACTTAATGATCCAGTCTCATTCACGCCGTTATCTTCATAATTTGAATAAGACATTTCACTCATAAGAGGATAGTGGATTTTAGGTTACACAAACACCGGTGTTTTTATCGAGACACCATCTCTAGGAAGGCTGCCAACCAAAGCTGAAGAGTCCCTCCTACCCATGAGACAGACTAGCCCCCGCCAGACGCCAACCCGGTACTTCAAGGTCTCGGGGAGAGCTAACAGGTACTACACCTTGCTCAAGGGTGACCTGGAGGTAGTTGCGGCAAAGGGTAACCTCATTATCCCACGTCGAAACTCCACAACCGGATGCAGTTTAAAGTCATGCCCAGGACCAATTATTATTATTATTATTATTATTATTATTATTATTATTATTATCAAGCCTTATTGCTCTGAGGAAGCCTTGCTTAGCAGGGCGCAATATTAGAAACAATTATTCTACGTCATCTCCAATTACGTCACCAAGTAATTACATGAGATGAGCATAGCATGCGCGTCAAGTTCAGTTGCAAAGCGTGCGTCCAGAAGTCAGTCGATCAGATGAAATGGCAGAAAATTCCGAAGATCCTCAACAAAATGGAGATTTCTCCTCGGTCGAAGAAGATTCTACTTCTAGAGGAGTTAAACCAGAGCGTAAACGAAAAAGGAACGTACCACAAACTAATTCTACAACTAGGCAGAACGAACTGCCAGTTATAAATGATTTAAAGGACTCTCTTGCTAAACTTGGAAGCATGGTGAAAGAGTTCATGCAAGCAAGCACGAGTGGGAACGCAACCCAAACTATTAGGCCTAAATCAGGCTCCTCGCGAAGAAGGAAACGCTCAGGGAAGCAGACAAGCTCTAGCTCCAATAACAGTAGCGAATCATCATCTTCTGATGATAGCAGCGAACATTCAGACAGCAAAAGAAGCCGTAAGTCTTCGAGTTCTTCTTCTTCTTCATACCTGTCACGAAATACCGGACAGGAAGAAATCCCGACAGCACGTGGCGGGGAAGGCACTGTAGGCCTAGGCCTTCGAGAAGAAAACAAAGATGGCGGCGAGTTTCTTGACGATTTAAATCAAGAAGTGAATGAAAAAGATGAGGAAGTAGATCATCCTGTTTGTGAAAAGCTCGCAAATATCGTTGATAAACGTTGGAAGAAATTAATTCCAAATGAGAAGCTCAAAAAGTTGCATGCTTCTTACAGAAGGCCATCAAATTGCTCACAACTCATTGTTCCCAGGGTTAATAGGCCTGTTTGGATGAGGATGAGAAGGGAGCAAAAGGATAGTGATCGCAGAATCGCACATATACAAGAAAATGTCATTGCTGCCACAAATGCATTAGTGCAGGGCACAGATTTACTCCTGAAAGCAGGAAGTGATGCAAAAATAACAGAGGAGCATATGCATCCAATAGCAAAAAAGCTGGTTGATAGCTCAGCATTGCTTG
Organism: Pelagia noctiluca; assembly: GCA_963924455.1. Classification (NCBI taxonomy): domain Eukaryota; kingdom Metazoa; phylum Cnidaria; class Scyphozoa; order Semaeostomeae; family Pelagiidae; genus Pelagia; species Pelagia noctiluca. The sequence goes on from OZ004325.1 coordinate 14,988,033, forward strand.
GACATGCAAATAGAGAGCTAAGCGAAAGGAGAAGAGCTATGATCAAACCATATCTTAAACAAGAGTATAAAGATCTTTGCTCTGAGGAAACCCCAATAACCAAATTAATTTTTGGGGATGAATTCAACCAGCAAATAGCAGATTTTAAGAAATCGAATAGCATTACAAATAACCCAATGAGAGGGAATAACAGCAGGTTTCTTTCCAGCAGTAGGAATGATGAAACCAGTAGAAAATATTATTATTCCAAGTATAGCAGGAATTCTGTAAACAACAGTTATGATGGCCATAGTCAGCCTTTTTTGTCCAGGGGCAGGAACACAAATTTCAGGAAGAAAGCACATTACAGAGACAACAACAAAGGGAGGAAGTAGCAACAATGTTGACTACCAAACCCGACATTCAGGTGAGAAACGTATCTCATATCATCTCTGATACAAAAATATATCTCAGAAAGAGAGTGGAAAAATTCAGGGCAGGCTCGTTGAAATATTATTTAAGTAACTGGGAAAATCTTACTTCCGATAAGGAAATTTTGTCATATGTATCAGGTGTAAAAATTGATTTCACTGGAGAGCCTAATTTGGGCTCTAATTGTATTGAAGCAAAATTCAATCAAAACCAGAGTAAGCAAATTGATCAAGAGATCAAGCTAATGCTCGCAAAGGGTATAATTAGAGAATGTGACACAGCCTACCCTGAATATATTTCCAGGATCTTTACTAGGCCAAAAAGTGATGGCTCAGTAAGGCTAATTCTCAATTTGAAAAATTTAAATCAGTATGTTCAGTACCACCATTTTAAAATGGATACATTGTATACAGTTATAAACCTCATGGAAAAGGGCTGTTACATGGCATCTATAGATTTAAAAGATGCATATTACACTGTTGGTGTAGACAGTTATTATCAGAATTTTTTAAAGTTTAAAAAGGGCAATAAATTATATGCCTTTACTTGTATGCCTAATGGCTTATCAAGTGCTCCAAGAATTTTCACGAAATTATTGAAACCTCCACTTGCTGAGTTGAGAACCAGGGGTTTTATAAACTCCCCTTACATTGACGATATATATTTACAAGCCTCTAATTTTGACAAATGCTTCCAAAATGTCCTAGAAACATCTAAGTTAATGGATAAATTAGGATTTGTTACACATCCTGATAAATCACAGCTGATGCCTCAACAAGAAATTATTTTTCTTGGTTTTAAGTTGAACTCAAAAAATATGACTGTCCAGCTACCACCTGAAAAATCATTGAAAATGTCACAGGCATGTAGGGTTTTGTTAGCCCAGAACACCCCACTGATACGTTAAGTAGCCAAATTAATTGGCCTACTGGTTGCTAGCTTCCCAGGGGTGCAATATGGGCCCCTCTTTTACAGATCTCTAGAATATGACAAAAATAAAGCTCTAATAAATTCTAAAGGGAATTATGATGAGGTCATGAAATTATCACTTGAAGCCATTGCTGATTTGGAATGGTGGGTAGATAATATTACCTCATCATTTCGAACAATTTCTTCAGATAAAATTGGAGCTGTTTTGTACACTGATGCTTCCAAAACAGGATGGGGAGCTGTATTAGAGGATACAAAAACCTCTGGGGGTTGGACTGAATTTGAAAAAGACCAACACATCAACTATTTAGAACTGAAAGCAGTATATTTTGGGTTAAAAGCTCTTTGTGCAAAATCCAAATGTAAACATATCAGGCTTATGTCTGATAATACCACAGCAGTCCACAATATTAACAATATGGGCACCATTAAATCAAAGTTGTATAATGCACTAGTAAAAGATATTTGGAAATGGGCAATCAAAAAAGGTGTTTGGTTATCAGCAGCCCATATTCCTGGGAAACACAACATTCTAGCTGATGCCGAATCTAGAACGAAGGATTCCTCAGCAGAATGGATGTTGAATAGAAATTTATATGTACACCTCACTACTTGTTTGAAATTTCAACCCAAAATTGATCTATTTGCATCCAGGATAAATTATCAGATTTCTAAATATGTTGCATATAAGCCAGATCCTGGGGCTTGGGCTATAGATGCTTTTTCTCTTGATTGGAGTTTCTTAGATTTTTATGCCTTTCCACCTTTTAGTGTGATCAACAAAGTTCTACAAAAGATTATACAAGAAGAGGCTACGGGAATTGTGATCGTACCCCAATGGCCAACACAAGTTTGGTATCCAAAGTTTCTTGCCCTTCTGACAACACAGCCAGTAACACTGTTTCACTCTCAGGATTTGCTGATAATGCCAGGCAGGACAGAGGAAATTCACCCACTCCACAAGAAACTGAACTTGATGGCGGGTCTTTTGTCAGGGAACAAAAAATTGCAAATAAATTGTCAACAGGGGCTGCTAAGATAATACTAGCATCATGGAGGCCTGGTACATTAAAACAGTACAATGCTTATACTAATAAATTTAAAATATTTTGCAAAAAACACTGTCTTGATTCAAGCACAGCCAGCTGCTATGATGGTATTGAATTTTTAACAGAGCTGTTTCAACAAGGGCTAGGGTACAGCGCCATAAACACTGCTAGGTCTGTCCTCTCTGCTATAATTGGTTTACCTGCTCAGCAAAAATTTGGAGAAGATCCGTTAGTAAAACGATTCATGAAAGGAGTTTTTCAGGTTAGACCTGCTCTCCCAAAATACACCGAGGTGTGGGACGTTTCTCATGTTTTGAACTACCTAGATTCACTAGGCACTGCAACAGAAATCAACTTAAAAACACTTACTTTACGCCTAGTCATGCTATTGTGTATCTTGACTGGGCAACGCTGTCAGACAATTCATGCTATGACCTTGAAGGGAATATCATTTGGCAGCACATGCAGAATTTTGGTGCCTTCAGTATTAAAGCAATCTAGACCTGGGCATCATTTGAAACCCATGGTATTCAAATCATACGATCAAAGCCCCAGACTGTGTGTTGTTGAAAATTTAAGACATTACATTTCAATGACAAAATACATTAGAAAAGGGGAAGACAAACTATTCATTAGCTATCAAAAACCACACAAAGCAGTTGCAAAGTCTACCGTTTCCAGATGGTGCAAAGAAATTATGTCTGAAGCTGGCATAGATATAGAAAGATATGGACCTCATAGCGTCAGAGCTGCATCAACATCATCAGCGAAAAAGAAGGGGGTGCCACTAGCCACTATAATGGCTGCTGCAGGATGGAGTAATGCAAAAACTTTTAAAACTTTTTATGACAAAAACATTGAAAAGACACTAGATTCGGGAATTAATTATCCTGAAATGATCTTGAAATAATTGGATTTCTAGTATTGACATACCATGTTCAATAGTTTTCATATTCAAATCACGTTTTCGTTATTCAGCATACAAGAATATATGAGTTCATATATGCTGTTTGTGTTAATATACAAATATATGAGTTGATATACAAACTGCAATACGATTGGTTATTCAATATACGAGTTACTTTGTGAAGACTATACGAGTTGCTTTTCTGGCTTTGAAGTCTCATGTAATTACTTGGTGACGTAATTGGAGATGACGTAGAATTGAAAAATTAAACAAGCACTTACCGTAGGGAAGTGTGAAGTTTGATTGTAATTCTGCGTCATCTTCAATGGAGGAGCAAAGGAATTACATGCCCTCCCATATTACGTTTTAATACCACACCCTATTCTAGATGTATAATTTCTAGTCAGCTTGGGTTATGACCATAGAGTCATAAATAGAACATCACTGGATCCACTGGATCATCAGAAAAGCAACTCGGCTTTAAAGACTGAACTTGACGCGCATGCTATGCTCATCTCATGTAATTCCTTTGCTCCTCCATTGAAGATGACGCAGAATTACAATCAAACTTCACACTTCCCTACGGTAAGTGCTTGTTTAATTTTTCAATTCTTTTCTAACTCCAATTTCTTCTCTCAAATAACTCCTCAATTCTGCTGGACAGTAAAATGATAACCCTGACAACTTTTTCCCAATTTTAATGGAACCCTGAAAGCAGGGAACATCTGAATTATTTCGCTTAACAATTTCAAAGAAGATTTTTTAGTGGTTTGATAATCTCAATTTCACATGCACTATAATGCCTCTTAGCAACGCATAGCTACCAGAATGAACAACAGACGCTTGACCGCAACTGCAAACAATTCAGACTGTTGCGATTTTGGTAGTTTATGTGTTTAAGGGGCATATTATTATCCTGCATCCCGTAAGATCATATCAAATCTTTTTGCAGAATTGTCTACCGTTGTTGTTGTTCCTCCTTAATTGATTCTGTTTTGTTTCAGACGTTTCCAGACAATGGTTACAAACGGAAAATTCTGAATTTGGAAGTGTTTTGTGATTTATCTGTTGTTGGTTGTACATGGAAATCCACACTTTCTCATCTTGAGGTAAGCCCCCTGTCCTTCAACACCCCCAAATATCCCCCCTTTAGTAAATGCACACATGCTATTTTTAATGCACACCCAGGATAGGGCTCTAAAGAGTTTCAAAAATATAGTGACCTTCCTGCACACCAGAACTGCTGTCTCTACCTCACTTCAACACAATATATAGATTATATGTGTCTTCTTTGCATGTACCTCTGTGATTGATGTGCTAAGCACAAAGGGTCCACTGAATAGGTAAACTAATCAAGCAGTGCGACCCTGGTCCTTCCTCTCGATGTGACCACACCGGGTGATTCCTCTTGCCTTTTTGCCCGGAATTACAGAGAGCTGGCTAATTCTCTTCTCACACTTTGTGACAGGTCTATTAAGGTGATTTCAAACCAGGGACCCTTTGATTTAGGGTCAAGTGATCTAACCATCCCCACCACTAGGTATGGGTGAAGTTCCTCCTTTGCATTACTTTTCCCCGCAGGATGGAATTGCTTGAAAACAGACCTTTGAAAAATTCAGAATTTAAAGTTCTCTTACATACTCAAATTCTAGGGTAAAGGTTCTTAAAATTGAAGAAGTAGTTCTTTTATGCTCATTTTACTGTTGCTCTGAGGCAGCAATTAGGTATTATTTGATGGTATATTACTAGCCTAGTACGTGAATTTCCTCCTTTGGGATATGGGTCTACGGTAAGACTAGTACATTACATGCTCTGAAACCATTTTGATTATATTTGCTGGGATGGCTGAGTGTCTTGATCACTTGACCCTTGTTCAAAAGGTCCTGGGATCGGAACCACCTTCAAACCTGTCACGAAGAGTTAAGAGAGAATTGGCCAGCTCTCTGTAATTCCAGGCAAAAAGTAAAAGAAATGATAGGTGTTATCAAATCGAGAAAAAGGACTATGGCTGGACTGCTTGATTAGTTTAGGTACCTATTCCGTGGGCCCCTAGCGCTTTTCGCATATACCAATACCTTTCCAAGATAGGAGTGTAAATGCCTATCAACCTTTCAATAGTCTGTGTATCAACAATATGAAATGACTTTCACCATTCATGAAAAACCTTAGCTTGCTTAATTTTAATTTTTTCTGTATGCTTTTCAGTAATTATGTCCGATAGTAGAAATCAAACTTAAATGATGTGTATTTATTTAGGCCCACTTGGCTGATGACTGTTTATATGTGGATGTATCTTGCACGAATGCTGGCTGCTCTCTGAAGATGGAGAGGAGGTTTATGGAGGAGCATAAGAACAAATTGTGTGAACAAAGAGTAGTTCAATGTGACTTGTGTCTCCAGGAAAACCTTGCCTTTCAGCTGCAGGTTTGTATAGGACTTAAAATGCTATTGTGGTAGCAATTGGCAGAAAGAGTTGCATTTAGTGGCTCTTGAACTAGGAATGATAATTGGAAATAGGGCCCATTTTAATCTGCAAGTATAGCAGCAAATCGTATGACTTTGACTTGACCACACCCGATTCTGAGTTCCTTATCCACGTGATGTGAGATTGGTTTTGGACTGCATTCCTCACCAAAGCCAATCTGAAAATTTGTCCTGTTCACTCAATATACTTGGCATATTCAGTTTTGAGCTCTCTTTACACGGCTCAACTCCATTTAAAATTATTTCACCAAACCTATTAGGCAAGAAAATATTCCATACCAATGCAGCGACGCAAAATTGGATATGTATTCAGATGAGTCAAAAATCGCTCATGTATGGTAAGGGTAACGATTTATTGCAATTCCCTAGCAGAATGATTTCACCTTGCAGAAAGGATACAGAGCATATGGGGTTTTTTTTGTGTGAATGGGCTTAAGTTTGAAGAATAAGCTAGGAAACCCTTTGTTTGACTGCAAGGTGTTTTCAACTGAAGCTGTCCAGAATTTACCAATGTCTTGGTTTGTCTTGGTTTACCAATGTCAATTGTGACGCCAGCCTTCCAAAAATGGGGTACATAGGGCGTGGTAAATCATTTTTGGACCATAAACACACCCTTATCCACTTAAAAATGTTTGTTGGTGATCTGGACCTAGAATAACATAAACTGGTTCATAAAATCACAAAATCAGTGAGTTATTCTCATTTTGCACTTAATTTATTGTTGGACAGTCTTCAATCAGTACAGAGCTTCAGGATGGAGAGAAAAACTGGAAACATAGCTAATATCTACCTTTAAGCAGACTAAAGGTTTTTGTCGAACCCTTTGTGGAGTAGTACTTCATAAAATGGTATACTGAATATTTCTTTTAAATTGTAGGAGCATAAAGAAAAGGATTGCAAATCATTTGCTTTGGCCTGCCCCAACGATGGGTGCTCACTGAAGATCAAGAGATGTGAGGTAAATCATAAAAATCACTTTCGACAATTAACAACTCAACGTTTGATATGGTCATGCTGCAGACTGAATAGAGCTGGACCCTAATGGGATAGTCTTTCAACTGATTCAAAAAGGCATCCTACAAGTGTTAATATGAAATAAATGCTTTACTTTACTACCAAGTGTTTATTGGTAAAAATCAGGAAGCTTCTTGCTCTTCAATTGATCAAAAGTTGGCATTCCTCTGACTTGCATTTCTGGCTTGTAATTCTTAATGCTTCAATCCACACAACCAGCATTTTTGCCAGGTTCAGAGAAGTAACTGCAATCTATACTCCCTTACTTTTTTGAGACAAGTTTCAAGAAACTTTTGCACCCACTCTTCACTTTCTCGCACAATGATTTACAGGGTGGCAGCATTCCAAACTTCTTATGACAAACAGGGGCAAATATAGAACGTGCCAACGGCCTGATGAGGTCGGAACATCCAGTTTCACTCAGCAATTTCAAGTTTTTAAACCTCTGGTCACAAGAAACTTGTTTCTGATCACCCTGTTCAACCAAGTTTGTAACAGTGGTCTTGCTGAAGCCAGCAAAGTTGCAGAAATCCAATCGCTGCCTTTTGCACTCTATTTTCAAAGATAAGCATGCTTGAAGGGCAATGGCAAGCAATGTCAATCTCAATACAGTGGGGGCTAGGTCCTCCCAGAATATTTTCAAGAGATCTATTGAGGGATAGGGGTGGGGTAGACTCTTGTGTTGCTGCTGTGGCTGCTTTAGTTATCTAGCTGGCAGAAAGCAAAAGTTTATTTTTGTAAAACAAGCATTTTATGTACAAATAATATTTAAAAATTCATCATTAAACCTTTCTTGATGATTTTTGGGGCATTAGTTTTTAGCTTTGTAAATTTTAGCTTTAAAACAATTTTCCAATTAATTAAATTGCATTTTGCAAAAAATCATGTCAAAAACTCTAAATGAAAATCTAAGATATCTCCGAAATGGAAAAAGCTATTGCAAATTTTAAAGTGGCTTTATTCATCTTTGTGATATGTGCAATGCCGAGGCACAGGGTATTAAGGAGAGTTACATGATTTTTAAATTGCTTCAAGTTGGGGTTTGCAATAAATGACAGGCTGCAATTTCTTGTATGTCTGTTTCTTCGGCAGAATTACTGTATTTCCTCTGTCCTTTGCTCGTTTTCAATGGCACCAGAAATATAACTGTAAGCACCAGCCTTCTTCGCATTGTCATTTCAGCCCTTTTGATTTACTAAAATATGAAATGATCTTACTCATATAGACCACTATTTATCAGATCCAAATTCTGCAAAAATTGCCGACTTTCAGATATTCTTTAGGGGTATAGAGTAAGCTTCTTTCAAGCAACACAGCCCAATAGGCTAGATCACAAAAATCATGGTCAGATTCCAAAGAGTTGATATATGGCATCAAATGGGGAAGGAAAGAAATATGGCCTATATGCAAGTCTATCAAAGATGTCGAACATGCAGAATCTAATCATGTTCTCTTTCTTGATACCAGATGGAAAACCACATCAAGAATTCATGTCCTTTCACCCCCCAAGACTGCCCCCTTGAATTTCTTGGGTGTCAAGTGAAGGTTAGTCCATTATTCAATTTTTCAAGAACATATAATTCTTCATTCTAAACTGAAGAACAGCGTAGTGTTGAATATACGAAATTACAGAGCAATTATGATTATGAAAATGATAAACTAAATATGAAAATACTGTTCTAATAAGATAAAAAGATAGCTAGCTTAGAGGGGTTACGTTGAATTAAAAACTAGATTTCCTTTTATACGTTATCTTGATTAAATCATCTCTGATAATCATAGTTTAATTTCTGACTCATCATTATACTCTTCCTCTTCATTACTCGACTCATTGTCAGTACTAGAGTTATTGTCAGTATACGCCACGTTGAAGTAATGAGTTTTGGTTGCTTTTTAAAGTTCTGAATGTTGTCTGCATAAAGTATCACGGATGGTAGAGAGTTCCAGATGACACACAGCTGATAGTTGATGGTTTTCTGCGGTGTTGATGGATTCTTTGATAATCCTCCGTCTGCATGCATTTTTGAGTCCATATTTGTGACATGTTGAGCATGCAATCAAGTGCTGCTCAGCTCGTTGCTATGGACACTGAAACAGTAGAATCAGTTGATGCGACTCATTTGTTTACAAGAAGCTGTTCACAAGAAACCGTTAGGCCGGATTTTAAAAGTTAGGAAACTTTGGTAGGAGATTTTGTATGGATCAAAAGAGTTAAGAAACTTTGGATGTTTTCTTTACAAAAAAGACAATTAAAAAGTTTCGATGGCTTTCATTGGCACGAAATCGTAATTCGTAATTATATCTATTATATATAATAATATCGTAATGTATCTCATCTCAACGAGTTATTTTCCTTGAATGATTTGCCACTCGGGGTGAGATTTCATAAGGTCCAATCTCGTGTTTTTCATGCAAACACGAAATTAAGGGAAACATGTATTGTGGCTAGGACACTTCATAAGAAACTTTTCTTACCATATTTGGAGTGAAATTCATGTTTGACTCAAAGAACTAGCAGAGTTTCTTAAAATCAAATTGGTGGAAGACTTATGAAACTGCTAACTAGAACAATAATTGACCTGCTTGGTTGGCTTCAGGGACGCCCGAGCGATGTAAGGGCAAGATGGGATGATTTTTTTGAAAGGGGGTTTGAAATCACAGGCCAGAAAAGCGAACCGGAAAATTTTGGGGCTCAGGGAGTACTCCCCCGCACCATTTTTGCAAACAAGTCCTCTAGATTGGCTTAAAACTGTATCAAAATATTCTAACAAATGTCAACAAGGTCATTTTACAAATTTTTGTGTTATGATTTCCGTTGCAAGGGATTAAACATGTGAAAGCAATATATCATTTTTCATGAAAATGGCACTTTTGCCCTCCTTAGCAAAGGGTAGAAGAGGCGTTCGCCCCCTGCGCCCCTCTCTCTAGCGTCCCTGGGGTGCTTGGCAATTTTTTGATTAAATATGTTGTGAAATTGTTTTTCATTCCAGGGAATTGAAAGCTACATCGACGAGCATCTCACGCAGGAGGCTCGTAGCCACCTTCGTTTAGCTTGCGAGGAATTGAAAGCTTCCAGATCGAGGCATGACGAGGAGTTAAAGAATTTGCAAATTAAAATGGAGCAACTTCAGCTCACCGTTGCTTCGATGGAAAGAAAAATGCAATCTCAAAATGGTGAGTCAAAAGTTTCGATAAATCAGGTGCAGCTGATTCAAGAGCAGATCAAGCATAAAGTCGTGCCTGTGATTTGGTGGCTGAGATATCCTTCAGGATGGGATCATGGTGAAATAAAATTCAGTCAGGTGTACACCACTGCTGAGAACCGCTATCATTTCAAACTTTACTGGGAGACAAATTCCAAGGACGTAGAGATTAGTGTTCAGCATGTGACAGGCAACAGCGATGAACGACTGCCATGGCCTTTCTCCTGTGATGCGACCATCAGTATTTTGAATGTACATGACGATAGATGGGAAAAGTTTGGTGATGTTCATTTTGTTTTAGATAAAGGCCAGAGAAATTTCCTATGTCATATACCAACTGATGATCTTGAATTATATGAATCTCGACACTTGAATGTTAAACTAAAATTAGAGTTGAAAATCCCATGTCAACACCCGGCTGTAAACTAATCTTTGGCAAACTGTATTCCACTCGATCTGGCTGTTTCTGGAAATCACAGAGATTGAGAGAACAGAAGAAATAGTTTCAGCCTCTTTCCCTTTGACACGAAAACAGAAAAATAAGAAATGAATCAACAAGCATTTTGCTGGTATGATTTTTATATTCAAAAACATGTTCGCTTGGCGCCTGTGGCTACGTGACCTTTGACACGTTTGTTTTGTACTCTAAAGCTCCGACAATTTTTTCCAGTAACGGTGAAATAGCTATATCTGGAAACTTCACTAAAAATTGTCCTTGTAAAGATTTTCAAGAATTAACCATATTCATTGAATTCATTTCATTTCCATAATCCAGATATGCTACACAATATAATGGAGCGTCGTCTAAGATAATTAAAAAGAAACAATCTAAACAAAATCGACGTTGAGCAAAAATAGAAATTCAAACCATAAATTTAACGTTGCTAGCACAAACAACAAAACAAAGATTGCTTATGCGATCGCGGTCAAGTTTCAAAGTCGTCATTTCAGGCCTCAAAAGCGTCCTTCGCGTATTTGGCAACAGCTTGAACAAGCTTTATATTCTCTGTTGAGAGGAGGTATATAAACTTTTGTTTCGTGCTCATTGTTGCGAATGAATTAACTTCAATTCCAATTATTCCAAAAAGCTTTTTGCGTTGAGCATTATATTCTCTACATTCAACAAGGACGTGTTGTTCAATTCCTACCTCCATAGTTTTGCAAAGGCGACAATATCGCATCTTTTGAGGGGTGTTATCTCTTCTACCAGTTTCAATGCGCAAATTTTGGTTGCTGCAGCGGAGTTTTGCCATAGTCTTAACGAGCTGTCTATCTTTAAGTTTGGTGTAAGTTTCTGCTTTAAACCTACATTTAAATAGACTGTAATGGCGAAGCTTGTTTCCTCCCGATTTCGAAGGGCCTACTAATGAGCTGATTCTTTTCCTCCAGATAGCCCCAAAGCTTTAGGAGCTTTTTCAACAATATGACGAAAGCATTTAGGACGGATCAGTTTAAGACGTTAAGACGAGGTATATCGAAATTCAGATTCAGTAACCATACATCTATATTAGTTTTCTCCAAGGGTGGGCACTAGCAGGTGTGCAGGGGTTAACCCCTTGCCATTCTTTGAAACTCGGTCAAAAATTGCTTGACTGTAAATACATAGCTTTTTCTCATTTCGCTCATTTGCATCAGAACTCTTGTATAAACTAAAAGATTTGGCCTGAATCTTCCAAATATCAATCTTCCAGATCTTTTCCTACCGTTCTCAGTATTGTGGAGTCCCAAGAATTTCCTTGGGGGTGACCCCCTGAGTCCCCCAACTGCCTTACATTCTTCTATTACTATAGTACCAGCAGTAAGAGGGGATTTCAAAAGTTACATTTTGGTTGAAAAGTTACACCCTCCTTTTTTCTTCGAATTTGTGCTTCTCGTCTTCTGGCAGTCACGCAATGTGTTTCTAGTAAGTAATACGATGATAATAATTCATAGAAGGGGCAGTATTTTCCAAGGCCTCTGACGAGGGAGGGGCCCAAAACTCAAATATCTTAAAAGGAAATGTGCTCTAATAAGGTAGTTGACAAATATTCGGAGGAGAGATGTGGCTCAAGCTGGGCCAAGTACCTCAAAATAGTTGCTCAAAATGGACCAAGGCTAACATTTTCAAATTCACTTTTCAATGGTAGTGTAATCTCTACAAAAGCCCTTAAAGGGTAGTATTTGAAAAAAAATTATGCCATTTTATAATGCCATTATGTAGGATCAAGTAAGTGAGTTTATATAAAAAAATTCACTCATGGTTAAAACCGCTAAGTTCTTACTACAACGTAAAAGTAAATCTAATAAGCAACGTAAAAGTAAATAGGAGTCAGTTGTATATCTACACCATTGATATCATCTGATACAATAATATAAAGTTCTTTCCAGTGCAATTGTCAACGCACTTCGCTTCCGAATGACTTCGAAGAAAGGAGAAAACTGTCTTAGAAAAACGACCAGTATCTCCTTTCATCAAGTTTCCCGCAATATCTGCACCTTTCAAGACACAAACAGCATACTTATCCAGAGGGTTTTCAGTTTCAGAACGGACATTCAGATATTCATTTTGCTTTGACGTCCAAATCTCCTTATACACATGGTGTCCTGTGATGTGTGTTTCGACAGTTATAGTAGTTGTGATGTAGATTGGCAGTTCATTTTGTAGATCAATCGTTTTCAATGAAAAACTTTCAAGTTCAAGTTGCATTATCAATCTGTTTCGCCATTAAGATGTTGTTGTTGTTGTTGTTCTCTTCATAAAATCCCGATAACTGGTTGATGTTCTAACAAGTTCGAGGAACATTCGATAACTCGAACTATTTTGATCGTCCCAAGGGCAGTAGGAAGAGTGTGGAGTAGGCCCACAAAAATTTAGGCCAAATTACTGTAGTAGTTAGCGTTAGTCTAGTTGCTAATTCTATCTTAATGAAATAACAGAATCCTAAACTGAGTTTGTGATTTGGTTGAGCATTCCTTTTATTTGTGCGAGGAATCTTTTTATGTAGGGGATTAACTTTGTGTTTGTGTTGAGGAACTTTGTATTTGTGAGACTAGGATTATATTTGTGCGAATGGTTTTTATTTGTGTGTGGCAGTTGTGGGCCACCGTAGAAGAAAGTTAAAAATCTTTCAAAGGAATTTCTAAGATGCAAAAATACGTGTACACAAGCCACTTTTTCGAGGAAGAACAACATTGCCTTATGGTACTGTATGCCTTGACAATTTGTTTCCTATTTTGCTTTCCGCTTATTTGGGCCCTTTCTAATCTGCACATTTTTTTCTCAATAAATCAATACACCTACTTTTCTAGTATTTGTGGACGTGGAATGAAAATTATATGTCATAAAGCTCCATCTTTCTATAAATTGTCGAAACAATACACCATATTGATGGTCTAGGGGCCGATGTACACTGCAGCAAAAGTAAGCATTTAAGCGCAATTAAGAGATTAAGCCGTTTCCGGCCAAGTGTACATGGTCATTTTGGGCAATTTTGCTTGTCTTGAAATTTCGAGCGCCATCGAAGAAGCCGCATAAGCAAAACGGTCATGGTCCTGAGGTGCTCGAAAACTTAAGAAGTGCTCGTTTCTATTGTTCACTAATCCCTCTGTGGTTGAATATTGTCCAGCTTTAACCAATCTGTAATTTTATACCGGAGCACACTATTTTCAATTTTCAATTCGACAGCGATGATGTTTATGCTCTTTGAAGCAAATAGGCAACAGAGGCATCGAACTTTTGCCTTTCAGATTCAAAGGCTTCGAAATATCAGGATGCAATTAAGAGCTGTGAAATATTTCCTGCTGATCTATCGAAGCGGGAGGCTTAGGTGTTATAGAAGGCAAAGAAGAGAGTTTCTTGAATTTCATAATTCAGGTCGCGATATAGATCTGAGTACTGTCCAAAATTTTGAAGAAAGACATCCAGAAGGTTGGCATCATGCAATCATGCATAAAGTACCCCTGAAGTTTATACTCCATAAAAAATGTAGGGAGCTACGCAGCTAAGGGAGCTGAAGCATTTAGGGAAAGGGGGTCAAACCAAAAGCGCACAGTCTTGTGAGAAGGCTGAGCATTGATTGATATACTGCATATTTGTTTTACAGATGCCTCCTTGTATAAATCTTAAAACGTAGATAGAGAGAAGCTTTCAAAATTCAAAGTTATTGTTCTTTACAAGATGTCCGAAATAGGCCTTGCAACATGAAACTAGACTAGGTACATTTTAGAATCACCTACAGCACAAGGTGTAAACCCAAAATTTACATTTGTGGTCGGATAAGAATTTTGGCATACTTTTTCAAAACAAGCCGGAAACAAGAACTTTGTGGTTGGGCAAGCTTGCTAATTACTTTTTCGAGCACCAGTGTACATCGCCCCTAGGCAACCTAACTACCCTCGTGGTTTGTACCATCATTTTGAGATGATAATTCGAATTGAATAGTTGCTGAAATAAGATATTTCTATTAAAAAATATTTGAAATTATCATAACCCTTTTATTTACACTAAAATACGTGGAGAAGAGGTTTATGACCGCGCGAAGTAAGTTGTTCGGAAGCCACTCCATAGGGATTTCAATGTGTTTTGAGAATCAGCTGAGTTTGGTCACAACAACTGACGTCACGCGGCGCGTAGGACGAAAACGAACTGTTTTGCGCGGGGAGTGTTTGGGCTAATCACTTTTTTGTCCATAACTCAAAAACGAAAACTCAGATTTGACTCGGGTTTTTGGCCTCCTTAGTTAAATTACAAAAGCTAATTACTGTGAAATTTGAAAAAAATCACGACATCCCCACTTTAAGTACAACACTAAAAGTTTTACGGAAGGAAAATGGCTTAGTCGAATGGCTGCTAAAATAACTTACCCGTTCCTGTTCAGTTCCAATACAACCCGTCAACTTTTCCTTCTGCAAGTAACAAAAATGATAGCAGAATTCTGATCAGATTCAGTTTTTATTTTATTCTTGCTGTGGATGAGTATTTTTCGTTGCGTAAAAGATACAAACGGTTACAATTGGCGCATAATCAATTTTGCATAATTTATGCGGAATAATTAGAGCTGAAGTAAAGCCCTAGCTCAGTTGACAGGGGCGGATCCAGCTGTTTCAAAAAGGACTTGAAACTGCCAGGGCCATTGATGGTTCTGTAATAGATCGTAAAAATAAACTCCAAAATTATGAAATATTCAATCAGCAAATTCAAATATTCAACTACTTTATATAATCAAATACACTTTCAATAAAAATGCAGTTTCACTTTACGAGTTTGTACAACAAATGATAACAAAAAATGTTTACAAATTCCAAACAGAAACTGTTGGAAATACTAACAAAGAAACACATATCTGTTGACGTCACGTTTAAGTAGTTACTATCCCTGTTGTTGCTGTCTCAGAAAATGAATGAACGATAGAAGAAATACGATTTACTTCCGTTGAAGTACTGACTTTTGATTGGACGATTATTTTATACGTTGATACATTTTATTGGTAGTTTAGTTTCGTGTTTAACCTTATTTAGTAATGTTTGGTTTTGGGCGCTGTTTCCCCTAGGTATATAAGTTTTCCCCCTTCCGTTAGGTAGTAGCTGGAACTAGAGAGGCTTGGTGTCGAGCGGTCAAGCTCTGGGCTGAAGCCCAGCCGAGTTTTAGGACGTTTGAAAGTCGTGTAGGTTGCCGTTTTTTGGACTCTGTAGTTAGACGTTTGGTGTTTCAATTCGAACCCAGTTGAAGCCTTAAGTAATTTAAGTTTTGAAGACGAATCCGTGGAAGACGCCGTTCCTGATTGTGAACAGACCCGAAGTGAACGATAAAGATAAAGACCCAGAGCTAAGTCGTTCTAATTTTATATATACCGTTGTTTTGCTTTATGTTAAGAAAGATTTGTGCCCGTTCGATACTTGATCTTGAAGAGAACCGAATTTGAAGGTGAAAGTAAAGATTTAAGACAGACCTTTCCAGTGCCCGTTTTTGTACATTTAAAAGATCCAGTTGTGTCAAAGTCCATACATCCTGGTGTTTTTATATAATCATATTTAGCCGTATTTAGAGTAAGCCGATATTTTATCCTCAATTATGTTGAAGAGTTGAAGAACTTTGTGCCCTTTTTCTGACTTTCCTCTGCGATTTATATTAAACTCACGCAACAGTTATTTCACAAGAACGGTGATTTAACAAAACTTAAATGATCCAAAATATATAGGCAGAAATAACAAATACAAAAACGCCTTTTAAATGTTCATCATCAGATTCTAAGAGCTAGCCCCCAGGAGGGTAGTCCCCAGGAGGGTACTGTCATTAGGGTCTGACACGAGGCTCCAATCGGTTGGAGGATGTACACGCTTTCTTATAAGGAACAGTTTATGAGGAACCTACATCTAGAAGGTGAAAAAGTTTAGAAACTTCTTCTACTAAAGGTCAAATCACTAAGTGAATGCTTTGAAATTTCAACACTAAAAATGGGATGGAATAGCAGTTTTGCCGATTAGGCTTGAAAGTTTTGTTGGAGCTGAGGGAGGGGGCAAGTTCTCTTTTTAGCCAAAAATTACCTATGCCCCTTTCATATCTAAGAAGCACCTCTATTTTCATATGTTATCATATGACTGTTCTTTAAATTTTAGTCTCAAAGACGCCATGAGAGCCAAAGTAGTTTTTTGATGTGTAAAATTTTCCTGACCCGAAGGGCATGAATTTGAAACCCTGTAGTAGGCTGCAAATTTGGTGGATTCCTTGAAAATTGCCCCATTTTCACATGCCCCCTTTTTTTAGTACTCTCATACGCCCCTGGCATCTTCCCAACATATAGAAGTTTCAAAGAAGTTTCCAAATTCTTAATTTATCTTTTTTGACAATGGTAATCGTGAATCTGTTAGAAGCATTTAGCAGCAGTTCTAGAGAATATTGTGTACGTTGTGCATTTTCAGATACTGTTCCGCATCAAATGTGGAACAAAGACATTTCTTAAGTTAGGAATCCTAACCATCTACGTCTATAAACTAAGCTTACTGGGTCAATGCCAAGAAATTTACTGAAAGGGTAAGGGTTAAAAAAACTGACTAATGAAGAATATTCTAACCACGAAAAACATACATTACAGACATTGCATAATTAACATACATTATCATGATTATGACGACAGTCCTATTACATCGTTGGATGGGATGAGCCACTGAGATTTCGTAAGCATACCAACTTATAGAACCAATATTTTGAATAATAAATGAAATGAA
Organism: Pelagia noctiluca; assembly: GCA_963924455.1. Classification (NCBI taxonomy): domain Eukaryota; kingdom Metazoa; phylum Cnidaria; class Scyphozoa; order Semaeostomeae; family Pelagiidae; genus Pelagia; species Pelagia noctiluca. The sequence goes on from OZ004325.1 coordinate 15,005,234, forward strand.
GCAGAGATACCGCAATTTACGTTGATATTTCACTGTCACTTACCGCTAGCATATCGACCCATCCTTATGAAAAGCTACTTATTAGATTGAATACCCATTTATATGGGATTTGACAAATAAACCGTACCGATGTTTAGAGATATTTCGGCAAAAACCCACGTACATAAAACCCACCTATATGAAGGGCCTGTCACTATATATCCCCCTGGGTAGCTTATACTTTAGATTCCTGTTACATCGAAAAGTATTAGGAGCGTGATAAGAGATGTGCTACTTGTTTAGAGGTTTGGAACTGACTGGTGATATGGTTAATTATAATTAAAAAAAAAATAATTAAAAAAAAAAATAACAAAATAAAAAAAAAAATAATTGTGAGAAACTATAAACAAAATATAAGTTATAATTTGAATAAATCAAAATGCGTTATCAATGAGAGATTAGTATAGTGGGTGGAATAAGGGCCTAAAACTGTCTTCAAAGATGAACATTGGCACACTTAACCAGTTTGATACGATGAAAAGGGTGGAGTTTTGAGCCAGCACAAATATTGCCCCCATGTACTGTTTTTGCATAGGGTACTTGGTCCCAGTCCTCCGAAAAACTACTTGCTACATCTATTTGCTAAACTAGAAATGTAAGTCAAATTAAAGTCTTCAGGCGCATGCGTTAAAGGTAGCCAAGAAAGCAAAAAATTCCTCTAGCAAGGCACATACACGCATTTTCTTTTATAAACAATTTCAGCTCGAGCTCAAAATTGCTCAGCTAGAGGGCAAATTTGAGTACTCGAAATTGCTTAGCTAAGGCTTAGCTTTTTATACTTTAAGATTTGTTTCTTATAATACTATCTCAAAAGTTGTTGTTCAACAATTGTCAATGGTATCTTGCATACAAAAGTGTGCCCGGATACTAATATCCACGATAACCTACTTTTCTATAGCTGCTGCACGATTTCCATGACCGATTAGAACAGAATAAGAATTTTCAAATTGCTTAGCATTCCTCTATCCAGTACTGGAATTGCTTAAGTTTTTGTCATGTCGAGTACTGACTTGCTTATAAAGCAATTGCTTATAAAATAAAATGCGTGTACCCAGCACTCACACACAAAGATATGACCGAATGTAGCACGAAAAATTGGAAGCATAGCAAAAATATGTAGATTTACTAAACATTTGCTGGGCATCTTGGATGGTTTTTCTCAGTTACTTTCAATTCACATTGTATTTCTTACGTAATAACAAAAAAGCACAAATTACAGAAAAAATCTTGAAGAAAATTCTCCTGTTATAAGCTAAGGTACTATGTGACGCGTACGCGTGAGAGCCTGGGACGGGTTAGTCAACAACAACAACAGCATGATTGACAGGGAAGTGGAAACAGCAGTATATTTCTGGGAAGACAATTAGCCGTGAGAGGTGAGAATTCCTTCCAAACCATCGCAGCAAGCTGATCTAACGTGTGCCTCATCTGACGCATTAACAAGTATCATTACAAGAAGATGGCTACGTCAATTCAACAATCTGATGTGACACTCGAAGCTGGAGAAGAGGCAACAGTTCTCGGAGGTTATGTGGCAACCTTCGTTGAGGACATTGACGACGAGTTCAAATGCATCGTTTGTCTGGAGGTGTTGAGAGATCCTCGACAGATCATCCCTTGTGGACACAGATTCTGTGAAACCTGTCTCGCTCAACTTCTCAGGTAAATTCTCTCTTGATGTTTTAACTGCCAACAAATTGCAGTGCTTAATTACTGCAGGCTGGCTAGGGAAAACTTTTTTGACGCTACTGGAGGGATGTAAGAGCCAGCAGGGGCAACTTTTTTGTAAGGGTGATGAAGAAAGGGGGCTGTAGAGTACTCCATGCATCGGAAAATTCTTTGCAGCCAAGCCACGGCCTGTATACTGGTTTAAAATGGTATCAAAATGTTCGGATTAATGTTAGGGATGTCACTTTACGAAATTATTCTCATTTTTAATAGCTCATGATATTTTCTTGGTATTTAATGTTATGAGAGCAATATATCATTTTTCACGAAAAGGGAACTTTTGCCTCCTTTACTTCCTCAATAATTTCAAAAAATAACCTAGGACTGAGAAATGCTTATAGGATAAAAAAGGCTTCCAAATCATCCTGATTGCTGAGTGTTGAGCTTGGGTGCCCAAGGTAAACAGTAGAACAATGGGATAAAACAATAGAAACTGGCTCCTGCATGCCCATAGTTTTGTTGTGAGGGACATGTTTCTCAGGCTTGCAAATCATTGTAAAAGTATGAAGAATTTAAGTACTTTTAAAAATAGCTTACGATATCATACACAGGGCCGCACCAAGCTTTTTGAAACACTTTTTATAAAGCTCCCCAAGATGGCCAGAAATGGGAAAATTACTAAATGCTATCAATAAAGTTCTCTCAATTATCGGTACACAATTCCCCTATTTGATATTATTCTTAGTTAAATGTTACCCTCCTCTCTCTAGATACTTCATCTGGCCCTGCCAACTGTTGTTTCAAAATCTCAGGCAACCTTTGAGGATTTTCTGCAACCAAGACGCTCTAAGCTTGAGTGGCTGAGAGACTTGAGCATAACCTTAGTTATTTAACCTGAATAAAAGAATAGAGAATAAGCTAGTTTAATTGAATTTTGTTTGTTTCAGGTCATCAAAGTCACCAGTTTGTCCTATGGATAGAAATATCATATCTGAGGAAAAGGTAAAATCCAATGCTTCTTCCTGAATTTACATCTCAGCTCTATCTAGTAGTGCAATGGGTCTTCTGGGCCACATCATTGGTTTTGAGGTTTGCGGCTGCATCCTTTTTCAACCTGCAGCTTACAGATTTTACAATGAATTCATTTACTGTTTTTCATTTACTGTATCCTCAAATCCTGCTGCAATCGGCTTTATTTCATAACAGTCTGCAGCTTTAGTAGATTTAGGTAATTTTTGTTCACAGAAATTAACTCAATTTCTTTTCCGAATCCGATTTCTTCTCTCAAATACTCCTTCAATTCTGATAAACATTAAAATGATAACCCTTCTTACACTGTTTTTAAGAACCAGATATCAGCTCTATGAACATCTGAATTTTTCGTTTACCAATTTAAAAGAGGAAGATTTTGTAATAGCAGATCTCATTTCTCACATTGCTTTATTTTGCCTCTTAGCCTCTCTCATTTCTCACGTAGCAACGCATAGCTACCAGAATGAGCAACAGACGCTTGAATGCAACTGCAAACAATTCAGACTGTTGCGATTTTGGTAGTTTATGTGTTTAAGGGGCATATTATTATCCTGCATCCCGTAAAATCATATCCCATCTTTTTGCGGAATTGTCTACCGTTGTTGTTGTTCCTCCTTAATTGATTCTGTTTTATTTCAGACGTTTCCAGACAATGGTCACAAGCGAAAAATTCTGAATTTGAAAGTGTTTTGTAATTTATCTGCTGTTGGTTGTACATGGAAATCCACACTTTCTCATCTTGAGGTAAGCCCCCTGTCCTTGAACACCCCCAAATATCCCCCCTTTAGTAAATGCACACATGCTATTTTTAATGCACACCCAGGATAGGGCTCTAAAGAGTTTCAAAAATGTAGTGACCTTCCTGCTCACCAGAACTGCTGTCTCTACCTCACTTCAACACAATATATAGATTATATGTGTCTTCTTTGCAAGTACCTCTGTGGTTGATGTGCTAAGCACAAAGGGTCCACTGAATAGGTAAACTAATCAAGCAGTGCGACCCTGGTCCTTCCTCTCGATGTGACCACACTGTGTGATTCCTCTTGCCTTTTTGCCCAGAATTACAGAGAGCTGGCTAATTCTCTCCTCACACTTTGTGACAGGTCTATTAAGGTGATTTCAAACCAGGGACCCTTTGATTAAGGGTCAAGTGATCTAACCATCCCCACCACTAGGTCCGGGTGAAGTTCCTCCTTTGCATTACTTTTTCCCGCAGCATGGAATTGCTTGAAAACAGACTTTTGAAAAATTCAGAATATAAAGTTCTCTTACATACTCGAATTCTAGGGTAAAGGTTCTTAAAGTTGAAGAAGTAGTTCTTTTATGCTCATTTTACTGTCGCTCTGAGGCAGCAGTTGGGTATTATTTGATGGTATATTACTAGCCTAGTACGTGAATTTCTTCCTTTGGGATATGGATCTACGGTAAGACTAGTACATTACATGCTCTGAAACCATTTTGATTATATTTGCTGGGATGGCCGAGTGTCTTGATCACTTGACCCTTGTTCAAAAGGTCCTGGGATCGGAACCACCTTCAAACCTGTCATAAAGTGTGAGGAGAGAATTGGCCAGCTCTCTGTAATTCCAGGCAAAAAGCAAAAGAAATGATAGGTGTTATCACATCGAGAAAAAGGACTATGGCTGCACTGCTTGATTAGTTTACCTATACCGGGGCCCTTTGCGCTTTTCGCATAAACCAATACCTTGCAAAGATAGGAAGTATAAATGCCTATCAACCTTTCAATGGTCTGTGTATCAACAATATGAAATGACTTTCACCATTCATGAAAAACCTTTGCTTGCCTAATTTTAATTTTTTCTGTATGCTTTTTAGTAATTATATCCGATAATAAAATCAAACTTAAATGATGTGTATTTATTTAGGCCCACTTGGCTGATGACTGTTTATATGTGAAAGTATCTTGCACGAATGCCGGCTGTTCTCTGAAGGTGGAGAGGAGGTTTATGGAGGAGCATAAGAACAAATTGTGTGAACAAAGAGTAGTTCAATGTGACTTGTGTCTCCAGGAACACCTTGCTTTTCAGCTGCAGGTTTGTATAGGACTTTAAATGCTATTGTGCGTAGCAATTGGCAGAAAGAGTTGAATTTCGTGGCTCTTGAACTAGGAATGATAATTGGAAATAGCGCCCATTTGAATCTGAAAGTATAGCAGCAAATCGTATGACTTTGACTTGACCACACCCAACTCTGAGCTCCTATCCGCGTGATGTGAGATTGGTTTTGGACTGCATTCCTCACCAAAGCCAATCTGAAAATTTGTCCTGTTCACTCAATATACTTAGCATATTCAGTTTTGAGCTCTCTTCACACGGCTCAACTCCATGAAAAATTATTTCAACAAACCTATTGGGCAAGAAAATATTCCATACCAATGCAGCGACGAAAAATTGGATTCATGTATTCAGATGAGTCAAAAAGAGCCCAAGTATGGTAAGCGTAGAGATTCGTTGCAATTCCACAGCAGAACCATTTTACCCTGCAAAAAGAATAAAGAGCATATGGGGTTTGTTTTGTGTGAATTGGCTTAAGTTTGAAGAATAAGCTGGGAAACCCTTTGTTTAACTGGAAGATGTTTTCAACTGAAGCTGTCTATTCAATTCAATTTTATTCATAGCATACAACCCTTATACAAGGTTACAAAATATTGTATACTAAACAACCCAAGAAAAGCAATGCTTATCATGCTTGGGCCGTTAAATTAAAGATAAATGAAATTAAGTATAACAGTAACAAGAATACAATACTACAAATGTTGAAAATACGTAAAAGTCTATTAACTAGTATATAATGTTAAAAATACGTAAAAGTCTATAATGATAAAATTGTTCAGATATTTTAAAGATAAAATTATATGAAATAGGCTGCAAAGAAGTTTTCCTTCATTTTGCAATTGAATGATTTTTTTTATATTAATTTTAGAGGTGTCTTTAGATTGTTCCATAAGCGAGCCCCTGAATTTTGGACCGTATAATCACCCCATCTCATGCTAGATTTTCTTATTCTATACTTTGGTTTTTGTCTAGTTTCATACCTATGCAGATTTTTATTAGTTTCGAAATATTGCTCAAATACTTCTGGCAGATGTTGTTTATTATAATGCACATTATGCATCAGCTTCAGAATTTTCCATTGATAAAGATCTGATATTTTAAGTATTTTTAGTTCCCTGTGTAATCGATTCGTAGAAAATCTGTGTTTCTTAAAGTAAATGATTTTTAGTATTCTGTTTTGCAGCGTTTGTAGTTCTTTTAAATCTTTATTTTTAGCTACACTTTAAACCTCTAAGCCATATCCTATTTTAGATGCTACGAGAGAATCGTATAAGGTTAACAAGCATTGTTTAGGTATATCATATCTGAGTTTTGCAAAGATTGAAGAAAATTTAACAATATTATTTTTCACTTTATTGATATGATGAACCCATGAAAGTTTTTCATCTATTTTTACCCCTGGATATTTTATTTCACTAGCTCTTTTTAGCTCTTCTCCCATAATTATCTTAGGAGTATTTGATTGGAAATTCATAGACGGCTGAAATACACAAAAGTTTGATTTACTAGCATTTACAAGTAATTTGTTGGCTGCATACCACTGAGAGAGCTTATTAAGATCACTGTTTATAATGGTGGACGCTAGTGCAGTACTTTTGTTAAAACAAAATATAGAAGTATCATCAGCAAAAAGTCTTGGCTTTAAAGTAGCTGCATATTGCATGTCATTTACATATATTGGCCTAGCACAGAATTCGCCTGTCTTGGTTTGATAAGCGCTACCCTAATGCGCAATTGTGACGCCAGCCTTCCAAAAATGGGGTACATAGGGCGTGGGAAAGAAGTTTTGGACCATAAACACACCCTTATCCACTTAAAAAATGTTTGTTGGTGATCTGGACCTAGAATAACATAAACTGGTTCATAAAATCACAAAATCAGTGAGTTATTCTCATTTTGCACTTAATTTATTGTTGGACAGTCTTCAATCAGTACAGAACTTCAGGATGGGGAGAAAAACGGGAAACATAGCAAATATCTACTTTTAAGCAGACTAAAGGTTTTTGTCGGACCCTTTGTGGAGTAGTACTTCATAAAATGGTATTCTGAATATTTCTTTTAAATTGTAGGATCATAAAGAAAAGGATTGCAAATCATTTGCATTGGCCTGCCCTAACGATGGATGCTCACTGAAGATCAAGAGATGTGAGGTAAATCATAAAAAGCACTTTCAACAATTAACAGCTCAACGTTTGATATGGTCATGCTGCAGACTGTATAGAGCTGGACCCTAATGGGATAGTCTTTCAACTGATTCAAAAAGGCATCCTACAAGTGTTAATTTGAAATAAATGCTTTACTTTACTACCAAGTGTTTATTGGTAAAAATCAGGAAGCTTCTTGCTCTTCAATTGATCAAAAGTTGGCATTCCTCTGACTTGCATTTCTGGCTTGTAATTCTTAATGCTTCAATCCACACAGCCAGCATTTTTGCCAAGTTCGGAGAAGTAACTGCAATCTATACTCCCTTGCTTTTTTGAGACAAGTTTCAAGAAACGTTTGCACCCGCTCTTCACTTTCTCGCACAATGATTTACAGGATGGCAGCATTCCAAACTTCTTATGACAGACAGGGGCAAATATAGAACATGCCAACGGCCTAATGAGGTCGGAACATCCAGTTTGACTCAGCAATTTCAAGTTTTTAAACCTCTGGTCGAGAGCAACTTGTTCCTGATCACCCTGTTCAACCAAGTTTGTAACAGTGGTCTTGCTGAAGCCAGCAAAGTTGCAGAAATTCAACCGCTGCCTTTTGCACTCTATTTTCAAAGATAAGCATGCTTGAAGGGCAATGGCAAGCAATGTCAATCTCAATACAGTGGGGGCTAGGTCCTCCCAGAATATTTTCAAGAGATCTATTGAGGGATAGGGGTGGGGTAGACTCTTGTGTTGCTGCTGTGGCTGCTTTAGTTATCTGGCTGACAGAAAGCACAAGTTTATTTTTGTGTAACAAGCATTTTATTTACAAATAATATTTAAAAATTCATCATTCAACCTTTCTTGATGATTTTTAGGGTATTAGTTGTTAGCTTTGTAAATTTTAGCTTTAAAACAATTTTCCAATTAATTACATTGCATTTTGCAAAAAAATTGATGTCAAAAACTCTAAATGAAAATCTAAGATATCTCCAAAATGGAAGAAGCTATTGCAAAATTTAAAGTGGCTTTATTCATCTTTGTGATATGTGCAATGCTGGGGCACAGGGTATCAAGGAGAGTTCCGGGATATTTGAATTGCTTCAAGTTGGGGTATGCAATAAATTACAGGCTGCAATTTCTGGTATGTCTGTTTCTTGGGGAGAATTACTGTATTTCCTCTGTCCTATTCTCGTTTTCAATGGCACCAGAAATATAACTGTAAGCACCAGCCTTCTTCGCATCATCATTTCAGCCCTTTTGTTTTACTAAAATATGAAAAGATGTTATGCATATAGACTACTATTTATCAGATCCAGATTCTGCAAAAATTGCTAAATTTCAGATATTCTTTAGGGGTATAGAGTAATAGGGTAAGCTTCTTTTAAGCAACACAACACAATAGGCTAGATCACAAAAATCATGGTCAGATTCGAAAGAGTTGATATATGGCATCAAATGGGGAAGGAAAGAAATATGGCCTATAAGCAAGTCTATCAAAGATGTCGAACATGCAAAATCTAATCATGTTCTCTTTCTTGATACCAGATAGAAAACCACATCAAGAATTCATGTCCTTTCACCCCCCAAGACTGCCCCCTTGAATTTCTTGGGTGTCAAGTGAAGGTTAGTCCATTATTCAATTTTTCAAGAACATATAATTCTTCATTCTAAACTGAAGAACTGCGTAGTGTTGAATATACGAAATTACAGAGCAATTATGATTATGAAAATGATAAAAATACTGTTCTAATAAAACAAAAAGATAGCTAGCTCAGAGCGGTTACGTTGAATTAAAAACTAAATGTCCTTTTATACGTTATCTTGATTAAATCATCTCTGATAATCACAGTTGAATTTCTCACTCGTCTTCATTACTCGACTCATTGTCAGTACTAGAGTTATTGTCAGTATACGCCACGTTGAAGTAATGAGTTTTGGTTGCTTTTTAAAGTTCTGAATGTTGTCTGCATAAAGTATTACGGATGGTAGAGAGTTCCAGATGACACACAGCTGATAGTAGATGGTCTTCATCGATGTTGATGGAATCTTTGATAATCCTCCGTCTCCATGCATTTTTAGAGTCCATATTTGTGACATGTTGAGCAGGTAATCAGCTGCTGCTCAGCTCGTTGCTATGGACACTGAAACAGTTGAATCAGTTGGTGCGACTCATTTGTTTACAAGAAACTGTTCACAAGAAACCGTTAGGCCGGATTTTAAAAATTAGGAAACTTTGGTAGGAGATTTTGTATGGATCAAAAGAGTTACCTTTTGGAGGGGTATGAAATCAAAATCACAGTTTCTGAAAAAACTCTTTCATACTGTTGTGTATAATAGTTATTCAATGTTCCAAATAGTTGCTTAAATGTTCCAAGCAGTCATCAGCCTCTTCACCTTGGCTTGACTCAGACACATCAGGTAAACCTGTAGACAGAAGGACAGTAATGATTTTATTTTAAGGGGGTTTGAAATCACAGGCCAGAAAAGCGAACCGGAAAATTTTGGGGCTCAGGGAGTACTCCCCCCGCACCATTTTTGCAAACAAGTCCTCTAGATTGGCTTAAAACTGTATCAAAATATTCTAACAAATGTCAACAAGGTCATTTTACAAATTTTTGCGTTATGATTTCCGTTGCAAGGGATTAAACATGTGAAAGCAATATATCATTTTTCATGAAAATGGCACTTTTGCCCTCCTTAGTCCTTAGCAAAGGGTAGAAGAGGCATTTGCCCCCTGCGGCCCTCTCTCTTGGGTCCCTGGGTTGCTTGGCAATTCTTTGATTAAATATGTTGTGAAATTGTTTTTCATTCCAGGGAACTGGAAGCTACATCGACGAGCATCTCACGCAGGAGGCTCGTAGCCACCTTCGTTTAGCTTGCGATGAGTTAAAAGCTTCCAGATCGAGGCATGACGAGGAGTTAAAGAACTTGCAAATGAAAATTCAGCAACTTGAAACAAAAGACACTGTAACAATGCAATCATTATCAGCAATGAAAGTAGAAATGCAGCAGCAACTTCAGCTCACCGTTGCTTCGATGGAAACAAAAATTCAATCTCAAAATGATGAGTTAAAAGCTTCGATGAATCAGGTTGAAAATCAGGTGCAGCTGATTCAAGAGCAGATCAAGCATAAAGTCGTGTCTAAGATTTGGGTGCTGAGAGAGCCTTCAGAATGGGATCATGGTGAAGAGAGATTCAGTTCGGAGTACACCACTGCTGCTTACCGCTATCGTTTCCAACTTTACTGTCGGAGAAATTTCGAGGGCGTAACGATTTGTGTTCAGCATGTGACAGGCAACAGCGATGAGCAACTGCCATGGCCTTTCTACTGTGATGCGACCATCAGTATTTTGAATGTACATGACAATAGATGGGAAAAGTTTGGTGATGTTCATTTTCTTTTAGATGAAGACCCGAGACATTTCCTATGTGAGATATCAACTGATGATCTTGAATTATATGAATCTCGACACTTGAATGTTAAACTAAAATTAGAGTTGAAAATCCCATGTCACCACCCGGCTGTAAACTAATATTTGACAAACTGTATTCCACTCGATCTTGCTGTTTCTGGAAATCACAGAAATTGAGAGAACAGAAGAAATAGTTTCAGCCTCTTTCCCTTTGACACGAAAACAGAAAAATAAGAAATGAATCAACTAGCATTTTGTTGCTATGATTTTTATATTCAAAAACACGTTCGCTTGGCGCCTGTGGCTATGTGACGTTGGGCTCCTTTGTTTTGTACTCTAAAGCTCCGACAAATTTTTCCAGTAACGGTGAAATAGCTATATCTGGAAACTTCACTAAAAATTGTCCTTGTAAAGATTTTCAAGAATTAACCATATTCATTGAATTCATTTCATTTTCATAATCCAGATATGTTACACAATATTATGGAGCGTCGTCTAAGATAATTAAAAAGAAATAATCCAAACAAAATCGACGTTGAACAAAAATAGAAATTCAAACCATAAATTTAACGTTGCTAGCACAAACAACAAAACAAAGATAGCTTATGCGATCACGGTGAAGTCTCAAAGTCGTCATTTCAGGCCTCTAAAGCGTCCTTCGCGTATTTGGCAACAGCTTGAACAAGCTTTATATTCTCTGTTGAGAGGAGGTATATCAACTTTTGTTTCGTGCTCATTGTAGCGAATGAATTAACTTCAATTCCAATTATTTCAAAAAGCTTTTTGCGTTGAGCATTATATTCTCTACATTCAACAAGGACGTGTTGTTCACTTTCAACCTCCAAAGTTTTGCAAAGGCGACAATATCGCATTTTTAGAGGAGTGTTATCTCTTCTACCAGTTTGAATGCGCAAATTTTGGTTGCTACAGCGGAGCTTTGCCATAGTCTTAACGAGCTGTCTACCTTTAAGTTTGGTGTAAGTTTCTGCTTTAAACCTACATTTAAATAGACTGTAATGGCGAAGCTTGTTTCCTCCCGATTTCGAAGGGCCTACTGATGAGCTGATTCTTTTCCTCCAGATAGCCTCAAAGCCTTAGTAGCTTTTTCAACAATATGACGAAAGCATTTAGGACTGATCAGTTTAAGACGTTAAGACGAGGTATATCGAAATTCAGATTCAGTAACCATACATCTATATTAGTTTTCTCCAAGGGTGGGCACTAGCAGGTGTGCAGGGGTTAACCCCTTGCCATTCTTTGAAACTCGGTCAAAAATTGCTTGACTGTAAAAACATAGCTTTTTCTCATTTTGCTCATTTGCATCAGAACTCTTGCTATAAACTAAAAGATTTGGCCTGAATCTTCCAAATATCAATCTTCCAGATCTTTTCCTACCGTTCTCAGTATTGTGGAATCCCAAGAATTTCCTTGGGGGTGACCCCCTGAGCCCCCCAACTGCCTAACATTCTTCTATTACTATAGTACTAGCAGTAAGAGGGGATTTCAAAAGTTACATTTTGGTTGAAAAGTTACACCCTCCTTTTTTCTTCGAATTTGTGCTTCTCGTCTTCTGGCAGTCACGCAATGTGTTTCTAGTAAGTAATACGATGATAATAATTCATAGAAGGGGCAGTATTTTCCAAGGCCTCTGACGAGGGAGGGGCCCAAAACTCAAATATCTTAAAAGGAAATGTGCTCTAATAAGGTAGTTGACAAATATTCGGAGGAGAGATGTGACTAGCTGGGCCAAGTACCTCAAAATAGTTGCTCAAACTGGACCAAGGCTAACATTTTCAAATTCACTTTTCAATGTTAGTGTAATCTCTACAAAAGCCCTTAAAGGGTAGTATTTGAAAAAAAATTATGCCATTTTATAATGCCATTATGTAGGATCCAGTAAGTGAGTTTATATAAAAAATTCACTCATGGTTAAAACCGCTAAGTTCTTACTACAACGTAAAAGTAAATCTAATAAACAACGTAAAAGTTAATAGGAGTTAGTTGTATATCTACACCATTGATATCATCTGACACAATAATATAAAGGTTCTTTCCAGTGCAATTGTCAACGCACTTTGCTTCCGAATGACTTCGAAGAAAGGAGAAAACTGTCTTAGAAAAACGACCAGTATCTCCTTTCATCAAGTTTCCCGCAATATCTGCACCTTTCAAGACACAAACAGCATACTTATCCAGAGGGTTTTCAGTTTCAGAACGGACATTCAGATATTCATTTTGCTTTGACGTCCAAATCTCCTTATACACATGGTGTCCTGTGATGTGTGTTTCGACAGTTATAGTAGTTGTGATGTAGATTGGCAGTTCATTTTGTAGATCAATCGTTTTGAATGAAAAACTTTCAAGTTCAAGTTGCATTATCAATCTGTTTCGCCATTAAGATGTTGTTGTTGTTGTTCTTCTCTTAATAGAATCCCGATAACTCTAATTTTAGGTTGATGTTCTAACAAGTTCGAGGAACATTCGATAACTCGAACTATTTTGATCGTCCCAAGGGCAGTAGGAAGAGTGTGGAGTAGGCCCACAAAAATTTAGGCCAAATTACCGTAGTAGTTAGCGTTAGTCTAGTTGCTAATTCAACCTTAATGAAATAACAGAATCCTAAACTGAGTTTGTGATTTGGTTGAGCATGCCTTTTATTTGTGCGAGGAATCTTTTTATGTAGGGGATTAACTTTGTGTTTGTGTTGAGGAACTTTGTATTTGTGAGACTAGGATTATATTTGTGCGAATGGTTTTTATTTGTGTGTGGCAGTTGTGGGCCACCGTAGAAGAAAGTTAAAAATCTTTCAAAGGAATTTCTAAGATGCAAAAAAACGTGTACACAAGCCACTTTTTCGAGGAAGAACAACATTGCCTTATGGTACTGTATTCCTTGACAATTTGTTTCCTATTTTGCTTTCCGCTTATTTGGGCCCTTTCTAATCTGCACATTTTTTTCTCAATAAATCAATACACCTACTTTTCTAGTATTTGTTGACGTGGAATGAAAATTATATGTCATAAAACTCCATCTTTCTATAAATCGTCGAAACAATACACCATATTGATGGTCTAGGCAACCTAACTACCCTCGTGGTTTGTACCATCATTTTGAGATGATAATTCGAATTGAATAGTTGCTGAAATAAGATATTTCTATTAAAGAATATTTGAAATTATCGTAACCCTTTTATTTACACTAAAATACGTGGAGAAGAGGTTTATGACGGCTAGTTCTATATACTGGAACCCAGAATTTTGGAACATGGAACTTGGAACCGTGAGAACCGGGGAACGTAAATCTCTAAAAAAGGGAACATCGCAATGGCACTTCCTATCGCAATGGCGTTTACACCAATGGAAAGGGCTGCCCTCCTACAACCCCCCCCCCACCAAGCTCTTAGGTTCCCTGAGTGTGCAAAATAGCCCTAATCAAAGTTTCATCAGAACGTGAATTTCTCCTGCAGTCTGACTTTCGCGAAGTCTCAAACATTTGGCAGTGGGATTTTTCTAGGCTTTTTAGTAAGTTAAATTGTAGTATTTTCCTTAGCTAGGCTATTCAGAACAGAATGGTCATTCAGGTCGGTTTTGGGAATATCGGCTCGAGCTCAGTACTAAAATTGCTTAGCTGGAGGGCAAATTTGAGTACCCAAATTGCTTAGCAATTGCATTGCTTTTATCACCTCAGAGTCTGTCCCTTAGGGTTCTGTATCACAAGATGGTGTACAACAAACGTCTTCGCTGCAAACCCAGGGTACTAATGTCCACTGTAACCCACTTTCCTATAGCTACTGCAAGATTTTCTTTGCTAATTTGATCAGAACTAAAACATACATTGCCTAACATTCTGCTATCCAGTACTGGATTCGCTTAAGTTCTTCGTCTTGTCGAGCACTGCCAACGCGTGTGGGGCAGGTCACTTTCTTAAAATCGATTAACAAATGTACTTTGTGCTCACGAAGACATATAGAAATTCCTCTTGATGCTCACAGCCAATAAAAAAACAATCAAAATGTTTCTCTATCCAAGCTGGGTGGTACAAGTTTCACCACTTGACTGTGGAATTTAGAAATTCGCTTCGATACATTTCGACACAGTGTTTTGTAAAAAGCCGTTTATAAGAAACCGTAGGGCAAGATTTTCAAAACTCAAGAACCTTTGGTTGGACATTTCGTGCGAACCAACCAAGTTGAGAAACTTTTCAGATTTCTCTTAACGAGACGTTATACGCATTTTTTACAAGCAATTTCAGCTCGAGCTCAGTACTAAAAACTGCTTAGCTGGAGTGCAAATTTGAGTACTCAAACTGGCTTGGCAATTGCTTTCGCTTAGCTTTTTTCCTCCAAGTTTTTTCCTTAGAGTACTGTACACGTTTTTTTATAAGAAACCTAGCTTGGGTCCTAGTTTTAAAAGTTTCTTAATTTTTCACCAGTTTCTTGTACTCAAAAGATACGCACTTAACATCAAATTTTGCACTTTCCCTCGCATATTTCTTGTATTAGAGTGAACCACACCTACTAATACGATTCGACTCACCATCCTGTGTTCCTCTATATAAAATCGTGTAACAAACTTAAATCAAGCAAAATCTATTGTTGACATATAATTTTCGGCTCAGAAAGTCCCCTTTTTTGGAGTTTCTTAAAGATATTGATGTAGTTCTAAAAGTTTGTTAAATTTTTGAGGTTCTAGTACTAGGTTTCTTATAAACCGGTTTCTTATAAAGAAAACGTGTTTCACAAGTTGGTGTACAACAAATATCAATGGTATCTTGCATATCAAAGTATACCCAGGGTACTTATATCCACTGTAACCTACTTTCTTAAAGCTACTGCAAGATTTTCACTGCTAATTGGATCTGAACTAAAACATACATTGCCTAACATTCTGCTATCCAGTACTGGATTTGCTTAAGTTCTTCGTCTTGTCGAGCACTGCCAACGCGTGTGGGGCAGGTCGCTTTCTTAAAATCGATTAACAAATGTGCTTTGTGCTCACGGAGACATAAATAAATCCCTCTTGACGCTCACAGCCAATAAAGAAACAATCAAGATGTTTCTCTATCATAGCTGGATGGTACAAGTTTCACCACTTGACTGTGGGATTTAGAAATTCGAATTTCTAAATTCCACAGTCAAGTGGTGAAACTTGTACGACCCAGCCATGAATACAGAAATATCCTGATTGCTTTTGTATTGGCTGTAAATGTCAACAGAGTTTTAGTCATGTCTCCATGCTTATCCCGCACATTTGTTAATCGATTTTAAGAAAACGACCTGCCCCACACGCGTTGGCTGGACTCGACAAGAAAAAGAACTTAAGCAAATCCAGTACTGAATAGAAGAATGTTAGGCAATGTAAGTTTTAGTTCAGATCCAATTAGCAATGACAATCTTGCAGTAGCTATAGTAAAGTAGGTTACAGTGGATATTAGTATCCTGGGTACACTTCGATATGCAAGATACCATTGACATTTGTTGTACACCAACTTGTGATACAGTACTCTAAGGAACTGACTTAGAAGTAAACAAAGCTAAGCAATTGCCAAGCCA
This sequence comes from Pelagia noctiluca, assembly GCA_963924455.1. NCBI lineage: Eukaryota > Metazoa > Cnidaria > Scyphozoa > Semaeostomeae > Pelagiidae > Pelagia > Pelagia noctiluca. The sequence continues at coordinate 15,021,151 of OZ004325.1, forward strand.
GTTTGATAACTCAAATTTGCACTCCAGCTAAGCAATTTTTAGAGATTTAGAGAAAATTTTTATTACTGAGCTCAAGCTGAAATTGCTTATAAAAAAAAATGCGTGTACCTAGTAATTAACTTACTAAAAGGCCTAAAAAAATCCCACTGCAAAATGTTTGAGACTTTTGCGAAAGTCAGACTGCAGGAGAAATCCACGTTCTGATGAAACTTTGATTAGGGCTATTTTGCGCACTCAGGGAACCTAAGAGCTTGGTGTGGGGGTTGTAGGAGGGCAGCCCTTTCCATTGGTGTAAACGCCATTGCGATAGGAAGTGCCATTGCGATGTTCCCTTTTTTAGAGATTTACGTTCCCCGGTTCTCACGGTTCCAAGTTCCATATTCCAATATTCTCGGTTCCAGTATATAGAACTAGCCGGTTTATGACCGCGCGAAGTAGGTTGTTCGGAAGCCACTCAATAGGGATTTCAATGTGTTTTGAGAATCAGCTGAGTTTGGTCACAACAACTGACGTCATGCGGCGCGTAGGACGAAAACGAACTGTTTTGCGCGGGGAGTGTTTGGGCTAATCTCTTTTTTGTCCATAACTCAAAAACAAAAAACTCAGATTTGACTCGGGTTTTTGGCCTCCTTAGTTAAATTACAAAAGCTAATTACTGTGAAATTTAAAAAAATCACGACATCCCCACTTTAAGTACAACACTAAAAGTTTTACGGAAGGAAAATGGCTTAGTCGAATGGCTGCTAAAATAACTTACCCGTTCCTGTTCAGTTCCAATACAACCCGTCAACTTTTCCTTCTGCAAGTAACAAAAATGATAACAGAATTCTAATCAGATTCAGTTTTGATTTCATTCTTGAGGTGGATGAGTATTTTTCGTTGCGTAAAAGATACAAACGGTTACAATTGGCGCATAATCAATTTTGCATAATTTATGCGGAATAATTAGAGCTGAAGTAAAGGCCTAGCTCAGTTGACAGGGGTGGATCCAGCTGGTTCAAAAAGGACTTGAAACTGCCAGGGCCATTGATGGTTCAGTAATAGATCGTAAAAATAAACTCCAAAATTATGAAATATTCAATCAGCAAATTCAAATATTCAACTACTTTATATAATCAAATACACTTTCAATAAAAATGCAGTTTCACTTTACGAGTTTGTACAACAAATGATAACAAAAAATGTTTACAAAATTCCAAACAGAAACTTAAATGATCCAAAATATATAGGCAGAAATAACAAATACAAAAACGCCTTTTAAATGTTCATCATCGGATTCTAAGAGCTAGCCCCCAGGAGGGTAGTCCCCAGGAGGGTACTGTCATTAGGGTCTGACACGAGGCTCCAATCGGTTGGAGGATGTACACGCTTTCTTATAAGGAACAGTTTATGAGGAACCTACATCTAGAAGGTGAAAAAGTTTAGAAACTTCTTCTACTAAAGGTCAAATCACTAAGTGAATGCTTTGAAATTTCAACACTAAAAATGGGATGGAATAGCAGTTTTGCCGATTAGGCTTGAAAGTTTTGTTGGAGCTGAGGGAGGGGGCAAGTTCTCTTTTTAGCCAAAAATTACCCATACCCCTTTCATATCTAAGAAGCACCTCTATTTTCATATGTTATCATATGACTGTTCTTTAAATTTTAGTCTCAAAGACGCCATGAGAGCCAAAGTAGTTTTTTGATGTGTAAAATTTTCCTGACCCGAAGGGCATGAATTTGAAACCCTGTAGTAGGCTGCAAATTTGGTGGATTCCTTGAAAATCGCCCCATTCTCACATGCCCCCTTTTTTTACATTTCTTAAGTTAGGAATCCTAACCATCTACGTCTATAAACTAAGCTTACTTGGTCAATTCCAAGAAATTTACTGAAGGGGTAAGGGTTAAAACACTGACTAATGAAGAATATTCTAACTACGAAAAACATACATTACAGACATTGCATAATTAACATACATTATCATGATTATGACGACAGTCCTATTACATCGTTGGATGGGATGAGCCACTGAGATTTCGTAAGTATACCAACTTATAGAACCAATATTTTGAATAATAAATGAAATGAAGCAGAGATACCGCAATTTACGTTGATATTTCACTGTCACTTACCGATAGCATATTGACCCATCCTTATGAAAAGCTACTTATTAGATTGAATACCCATTTATATGGCATTTGACAGATAAACCGTACCGATGTTTAGAGATATTTCGGGAAAAACCCAATAACATAAAACACACCTATATAAAGGGCCTGTCACTATGTATCCCCCTGGGTAGCTTATACTTTAGATTCCTGTCACATCGAGAAGTATTAGGAGCGTGATAAGAGATGTGCTACTTGTTTAGAGGTTCGGAACTGACTGATGATATGGTTAATTATAATTAAAAAAAAATTAATTAAAAAAAAAATAACAAAATAAAAAAAAAATAATTGTGAGAAACTATAAACAAGATATAAATTATAATTTGAATAAATCAAAATGCGTTATCAATGAGAGATTAGTATAGTGGGTGGAATAAGGGCCTAAAACTGTCTTCAAAGATGAACATTGGCACACACTTAACCAGTTTGATACGATGAAAAGGGTGGAGTTTGGAGCCAGCACAAATATTGCCCCCATGTACTGTTTTTGCATAGGGTACTTGGTCCCAGTCCTCCAAAAAACTACTTGCTACATCTATTTGCTAAACTAGAAATGTAAGTCAAATTAAAGTCTTCAGGCGCATGCGTTAAAGGTAGCCAAGAAAGCAAAAAATTCCTCTAGCAAGGCACATACACGCATTTTCTTTTATAAACAATTTCAGCTCGAGCTCAAAATTGCTCAGCTAGAGGGCAAATTTGAGTACTCGAAATTGCTTAGCTAAGGCTTAGCTTTTTATACTTTAAGATTTGTTTCTTATATTACTATCTCAAAAGTTGTTGTTCAACAATTGTCAATGGTATCTTGCATACAAAAGTGTGCCCGGATACTAATATCCACGATAACCTACTTCTCTATAGCTGCTGCACGATTTCCATGACCGATTGGAACAGAATAAGAATTTTCAAATTGCTTAGCATTCCTCTATCCAGTACTGGAATTGCTTAAGTTTTTGTCATGTCGAGTACTGACTTGCTTATAAAGCAATTGCTTATAAAATAAAATGCGTGTACCCAGCACTCGCACACAAAGATATGACCGAATGTAGCACGAAAAATTGGAAGCATAGCAAAAATATGTAGATTTACTAAACATTTGCTGGGCATCTTGGATGGTTTTTCTCAGTTATTGTTAATTCACATTGTATTTCTTACGTAATAACAAAAAAGCACAAATTACAGAAAAAATCTTGAAGAAAATTCTCCTGTTATAAGCTAAGGTACTATGTGACGCGTACGCGTGAGAGCCTGGGACGGGTTAGTCAACAACAACAACAGCATGATTGACAGGGAAGTGGAAACAGCAGTATATTCTAGGAAGACAATTAGCCGTGAGAGGTGAGAATTCCTTCCAAAATATCGCAGCAAGCTGATCTAATGTATGCCTCATCTGACGCATTGACAAGTATCATTACAAGAAGATGGCTACGTCCATTCAACAATCTGATGTTACACTCGAAGCTGGAGAAGAGGCAACAGTTCTCGGAGGTTATGTGGCAACCTTCGTTGAGGACATTGACGACGAGTTCAAATGCATCGTTTGCCTGGAGGTGTTGAGAGATCCTCGACAGATCATCCCTTGTGGACACAGATTCTGTGAAACCTGTCTCGCTCAACTTCTCAGGTAAATCATCTCTTGATGTTTTAACTGCCAACAAATTGCAGTGCTTAATTACTGCAGGCTGGCTAGGGAAGACTTTTAAATCGTTCTCTTCACAGATAAACGTCTTTTGAGTTAACCAGGCAAGGAAGTTCGGTTTTATCAAGCCAAACATTTAGGCCAGTTATTCAATGATTTTCATGTTGGAAATTGCGCTAAAGTAAGGCTATGTCGGTTTCTGTTCCAGTTTAAGAATAATTTAATGAGAACTAGGGACGCTGCTGGAGGGATGTAAGAGCCAGGGGCAACTTTTTTGTAAGGGTGATGAAGAACGGGGGCTGTAGAGAGTACTCCATCGGAAAATTCTTTGCAGCCACGCCCTGTATACTGGCTTTAACTGGTATCAAAATGTTCGAATTTATGTCAGCAATATCATTTTACAAATTTATTCTCATTTTTCATAGCTCATGATATTTTCTTGGTATTTAATGTTATGAGAGCAATAAATTATTTTTCACAAAAAGGGAACTCCCCCCCCCCTTTACTTCCTTCATAATTTCAAAAACTAACCTAGGACTGAGAAATAATTATAGGATAAAAAGGGCTTCCAAATCATATAGACTGCAGAGTTTTGAGCTGGCATGCCCAAGGTAAACAATAGAACAATGGGATAAAACAATAGAAACTGGCTCCTGCATGCCCATAGTTTTGTCGTGAGGGACATGTTTCTCAGGCTTGCAAATCATTGTAAAAGTATGAAGAATTTAAGTACTTTTAAAATAGCTTACGATATCATACACAGGGTCGCACCAAGCTTTTTGAAACACTTTTTATAAAGCTCCCCAAGATGGCCAGGAATGGGAAAATTACTAAATGCTATCAATAAAGTTCTCTCAATTATCGGTACACAATTCCCTTATTTGATATTGTCCTTAGTTGAATGTTACCCTCCCCTTCGTAGATGCTTAATCTGACCCTGCCAATTGTTGTTTCAAAATCTCAGTCAACCTTTGATGATTTTCTTTAACCAAGACGCTCTGAGCTTGAGTGACTGAGAGACTTGAGCATAACCTTAGTTATTTAACCTGAAAAAAAGAATAAAAAATAAGCTAGTTTACTTGAACTTTGTTTATTTCAGGTCATCAGAGTCACTAGTTTGTCCTATGGATAGAAATATCATATCTGAGGAAAAGGTAAAATCCAATACTTCTTCCTGAATTTACATCTCAGCTCTATCTAGTAGTGCAATGCATCTCCTGGGCCACATCATTGGTTTTGAGGTTTGCGGCTGCATCCTTTTTTCAATCTGCAGCTTACAGATTTTACAATGAATTAATTTACTGTTTTTTATTTACTTTATCCTCAAATCCTGCTGCAATCGGCTTTATTTCATAACAGTCTGCGGCTTTAGTAGATTTGGGTAGTTTTTGTTCACAAAAATTAACTCAATTTCTTTTCCGAATCCGATTTCTTCTCTCAAATAACTCCTCAATTCTGATAAACAGTTAAATGATAACCTTTCTTACATTGTTTTTTAAGAATCACATATAGGCTAATGTTCTAATTTTTTTCATAATATGAGCATCTAAAGTTATTAATCTCCTTATGACAACTTTTTCCCAATTTTAATGGAACCCTGAAAGCAGGGAACATCTGAATTATTTCGCTTAACAATTTCAAAACAGGAAGATTTTTTAGTGGTTTGATAATCTCAATTTCACATGCACTATAATGCCTCTTAGCAACGTATAGCTACCAGAAGGAACAACAGGTGCTTGACCGCAACTGCAAACAATTCAGACTGTTTCGATTTTGGTAGTTTATGTGTTTAAGGGGCATGTTATTATCCTGCATCCCGTAAAATCATATCCCATCTTTTTGCGGAATTGTCTACCATTGTTGTTGTTCCTCCTTAATTGATTCTGTTTTGTTATAGACATTCCCAGACAATGGTCACAAGCGAAAAATTCTGAATTTGAAAGTGTTTTGTAATTTATCTGCTGTTGGTTGTACATGGAAATCCACACTTTCTCATCTTGAGGTAAGCCCCCTGTCCTTGAACACCCCAAATATCCCCCTTTAGTAAATGCACACATGCTATTTTTAATGCACACCCAGGATAGGGCTCTAAAGAGTTTCAAAAATGTAGTGACCTTCCTGCTCACCAGAACTGCTGTCTCTACCTCACTTCAACACAATATACAGATTATATGCGTCTTCTCTGCATGTACCTCTGTGGTTGATGTGCTAAGCACAAAGGGTCCACTGAATAGGTAAACTAATCAAGCAGTGCGACCCTGGTCCTTCCTCTCGATGTGACCACACCGCGTGATTCCTCTTGCCTTTTTGCCCAGAATTACAGAGAGCTGGCTAATTCTCTCCTCACACTTTGTGACAGGTCTATTAAGGTGATTTCAAACCAGGGACCCTTTGATTAAGGGTCAAGTGATCTAACCATCCCCACCACTAGGTCCGGGTGAAGTTCCTCCTTTGCATTACTTTTTCCCGCAGCATGGAATTGCTTGAAAACAGACTTTTGAAAAATTCAGAATATAAAGTTCTCTTACATACGCGAATTATAGGGTAAAGGTTCTTAAAGTTGAAGAAGTAGTTCTTTTATGCTCATTTTACTGTCGCTCTGAGGCAGCAATTTGGTATTATTTGATGGTATATTACCAGCCTAGTACGTGAATTTCTTCCTTTGGGATATGGATCTACGGTAAGACTAGTACATTACATGCTCTGAAACCATTTTGATTATATTTGCTGGGATGGCCAAGTGTCTTGATCACTTGACCCTTGTTCAAAAGGTCCTGGGATCGGAACCTCCTTCAAACCTGTCACGAAGAGTGAGGAGAGAATTGGCCAGCTCTCTGTAATTCCAGGCAAAAAGTAAAAGAAATGATAGGTGCTATCAAATTGAGAAAAAGGACTATGGCTGCACTGCTTGATTAGTTTAGGTACCTATACCGTGGGCCCCTAGCGCTTTTCGAATAAACCCATATCTTTCCAAGATAGGAGTGTATATGCCTATCAACCTATCAATAGCCTCTGTATATATCAACAATTATGTAATGACTCTCAATGTTCATGAAAAACCTTTGCTTTTGTAATTTTAATTTATTTTTTAAGGAATAGGTCTTGTTGCTTTTTAGTGACTATTTCCGATAGTAGGAATCAGACTTAAATGATGTGTATTTATTTAGGCCCACTTGGCTGATGAGTGTTTATATGTGGATGTATCTTGCACGAATGCCGGCTGCTCTCTGAAGGTGGAGAGGAGGTTTATGGAGGAGCATAAGAACAAATTGTGTGAACAAAGAGTAGTTCAATGTGACTTGTGTCTCCAGGAAAACCTTGCCTTTCAGCTGCAGGTTTGTATAGGACTTAAAATGCTATTGTGCGTAGCAATTGGCAGAAAGAGTTGAATTTCGTGGCTCTTGAACTAGGAATGATAATTGGAAATAGCGCCCATTTGAATCTGAAAGTATAGGAGCATATCGTATGACTTTGACTTGACCACACCCAACTCTGAGTTCCTTATCCACGTGATGTGAGATTGGTTTTGGACTGCATTCCTCACCAAAGCCAATCTGAAAATTTGTCCTGTTCACTCAATGTACTTGGCATATTCAGTTTTGAGCTCTCTTCACACGGCCCAACTCCATTTAAAATTATTTCATCAAACCTATTAGGCAAGAAAATATTCCATACCAGTGTAGTGACGAAAAATTGGATTCATGTATTCAGATGAGTCAAAAATCGCTCATGTATGGTAAGGGTAGCGATTTGTTGCAATTCCCTAGCAGAATGATTTCACCTTGCAGAAAGGATACAGAGCATATGGGGTTTGTTTTGTGTGAATGGACTTAAGTTTGAAGAATAAGCTGGGAAACCCTTTGTTTGACTGCAAGGTGTTTTAAACTGAAGCTGTCTAGAATTTGCCAATGTATTGGTTTGATAAGCGCTACCCTAACACGCAAAATGTGGGGTACATAGGGCGTGGTAAAGAAGTTTTGGACCATAAACACACCCTTATCCACTTAAAAAATGTTTGTTGGTGATCTGGACCTAGAATAACATAAACTGGTTCATGAAATTTGAAAATCAGTGAGTTATTCTCATTTTGCACTTAATTTATTGTTGGACAGTCTTCAATCAGTACAGAGCTTCAGGATGGAGAGAAAAACTGGAAACATAGCTAATATCTACCTTTAAGCAGACTAAAGGTTTTTGTCGAACCCTTTGTGGAGTAGTACTTCATAAAATGGTATACTGAATATTTCTTTTAAATTGTAGGAGCATAAAGAAAAGGATTGCAAATCATTTGCTTTGGCCTGCCCCAACGATGGGTGCTCACTGAAGATCAAGAGATGTGAGGTAAATCATAAAAATCACTTTCGACAATTAACAACTCAACGTTTGATATGGCCATGCTGCAGACTGAATAGAGCTGGACCCTAATGGGATAGTCTTTCAACTGACCCAAAAAGGCATCCTCCAAGTGTTAATATGAAATAAATGCTTTACTTTACTACCAAGTGTTTATTGGTAAAAATCAGGAAGCTTCTTGCTCTTCAAATGATCAAAAGTTGGCATTCCTCTGACTTGCATTTCTGGCTTGTAATTCTTAATGCTTCAATCCACACAGCCAGCATTTTTGCCAGGTTCAGAGAAGTAACTGCAATCTATACTCCCTTGCTTTTTTGAGACAAGTTTCAAGAAACGTTTGCACCCGCTCTTCACTTTCTCGCACAATGATTTACAGGGTGGCAGCATTCCAAACTTCTTATGACAACAGGGGCAAATATAGAACATGCCAACGGCCTGATGAGGTCGGAACATCCAGTTTGACTCAGCAATTTCAAGTTTTTAAACCTCTGGTCGCAAGAAACTTGTTTCTGATCACCCTGTTCAACCAAGTTTGTAACAGTGGTCTTGCTAAAGCCAGCAAAGTTGCAGAAATTCAATCGCTGCCTTTTGCACTCAATTTTCAAAGATAAGCATGCTTGAAGGGCAATGGCAAGCAATGTCAATCTCAATACAGTGGGGGCTAGGTCCTCCCATAATATTTTCAAGAGATCTATTGAGGGATAGGGGTGGGGTAGACTCTTGTGTTGCTGCTGTGCCAGCTTTCGTTACCTGGCTGGCAGAAGGCACAAGTTTATTTTTGTGAAACAAGCATTTTATTTACAAATAATATTAAAAAATTCATCATTTAACCTTTCTTGATGATTTTTAGGGTATTAGTTGTTAGCTTTGTAAATTTTAACTTCAAAAAAATTTTCCAATTAATTAAATTGCATTTTGCAAAAAAAATTGATGTCAAAAACTCTAAATGAAAATCTAAGATATCTCCAAAATGGAAAAAGCTATTGCAAAATTTATACTTTTGATTTACTAAATTATTTAAGGATCTTATGCAAATAGACCACTATTTATCACATCCAAATTCTGCAAAAATTGCCGACTTTCAGATATTCTTTAGGGGTATAGGGTAAGCTTCTTTTAAGCAACACAACACAATAGGCTAGATCACAATAATCATTTTTGCCGTTTGAAAACAACAGATGCTCGGGTTTTAAAGAGTTGATATGTGGCATCAAATGGGGAAGGAAAGAAATATGGCCTATAAGCAAGTCTATCAAAGATGTCCAACATGCAGAATCTAATCATGTTCTCTTTCTTGATACCAGATGGAAAACCACATCAAGAATGCATGTCCTTTCATCCCCCAAGACTGCCCCCTGGAATTTCTTGGGTGTCAAGTGAAGGTTAGTCCATTATTCAATTTTTCAAGAATATATAATTCTTCATTCTATACTGAAGAACAGCGTAGTGTTGAATATACGAAATTACAGAGCAATTATGATTATGAAAATGATAAAAATACTGTTCTAATAATATAAAAAGATAGCTAGCTCAGAGCGGTTACGTTGAATTAAAAAGTAAATCTCCTTTTATACGTTATCTTGATTAAATCATCTCTGATAATCACAGTTGAATTTCTCACTCGTCTTCATTATTCGACTCATTGTCAGTACTAGAGTTATTGTCAGTATACCCCACATTGAAATAATGAGTTTTGGTTGCTTTTTAAAGTTCTGAATGTTGTCTGCATAAAGTATTACGGATGGTAGAGAGTTCCAGATGACACACAGCTGATAGTAGATGGTTTTCATCGATGTTGATGGATTCTTTGATAATGCTCCGTCTCCATGCATTTTTAGAGTCCATATTTGTGACATGTTGAGCAGGTAATCAGCTGCTGCTCAGCTCGTTGCTATGGGCACTGAAACAGTAGAATCAGTTGATGCGACTCATTTGTTTACAAGAAACTTTTCACAAGAAACCGTTAGGCCGGATTTTAAGAATTAGGAAACTTTGGTAGGAGATTTTGTATGGATCAAAAGAGTTAAAAAACTTTGGATATTTTCTTTACAAAAAAGACAATTAAAAAGTTTCGATGGCTTTCATTGGCACGAAATCGTAATTCGTAATTATATCTATTATATATAATAATATCGTAATGTATCTCATCTCAACGAGTTATTTTCCTTGAATGATTTGCCACTCGGGGTGAGATTTCATAAGGTCCAAACTCGTGTTTTTCATGCAAACACGAAATTAAGGGAAACATGTATTGTGGCTAGGACACTTCATAAGAAACTTTTCTTACCATATTTGGAGTGAAATTCATGTTTGACTCAAAGAACTAGCAGAGTTTCTTAAAATCCAATTGGTGGAAGACTTATGAAACTGCTAACTAGAACAATAATTGACCTGCTTGGTTGGCTTCAGGGACGCCCGAGCGATGTAAGGGCAAGATGGGATGATTTTTTTGAAAGGGGGTTTGAAATCACAGGCCAGAAAAGCGAACCGGAAAATTTTGGGGCTCAGGGAGTACTCCCCCGCACCATTTTTGCAAACAAGTCCTCTAGATTGGCTTAAAACTGTATCAAAATATTCTAACAAATGTCAACAAGGTCATTTTACAAATTTTTGCGTTATGATTTCCGTTGCAAGGGATTAAACATGTGAAAGCAATATATCATTTTTCATGAAAATGGCACTTTTGCCCTCCTTAGCAAAGGGTAGAAGAGGCGTTCGCCCCCTGCGCCCCTCTCTCTAGCGTCCCTGGGGTGCTTGGCAATTTTTTGATTAAATATGTTGTGAAATTGTTTTTTTCAGGGAATTGAAAGCTACATCGACGAGCATCTCACGCAGGAGGCTCGTAGCCACCTTCGTTTAGCTTGCGAGGAATTGAAAGCTTCCAGATCGAGGCATGACGAGGAGTTAAAGAATTTGCAAATGAAAATTCAGCAACTTGAAACAAAAGACACTGTATCAATGCAATCATTATCAGCAATGAAAGTAGAAATACAGCAACTTCAGCTCACCGTTGCTTCGATGGAAAGAAAAATGCTATCTCAAAATGATGAGTCAAAAGTTTCGATGGATCGCGTTGAAAATCAGGTGCAGCTGATTCAAGAGCAGATCAAGCATAAAGTCGTGCCTGTGATTTGGGTGCTGAGATATCCTTCAGGATGGGATCTTGGTGAAATAAAATTCAGTCAGGTGTACACCACTGCTGAGAACCGCTATCATTTCCAATTTTACGGTCAGAGATTAAGCGAGTATGTAACGATTGGTGTTGAGCATGTGACAGGCAGCAACGATGAGCGACTGCCATGGCCTTTCTCCTGTGATGCGACCATCAGTATTTGCATTGGAGCTTTATTTGATGATGATTTATATGATTATGAAGGTGATGTTCATTTTGTTTTAGAGAAAGGCAAGATATGTTTCCTATGTAATATACCAAACCATTTTGTTACAGTACATGATTCTCGATCCCATGGTGTAGACCTAAAATTAGAGTTGAAAATCCCATGTCACCACCCGGCTGTAAACTAATCTTTGGCAAACTGTATTCCACTCGATCTGGCTGTTTCTGGAAATCACAGAGACTCATACCCTGGATCAGAGTATTTTTAGTGATTTTTTTGAAAAAAAATGAATAACATAAAAAAAATGGAAAAGAAAAGAGGAGAAAGTTTTTTTTCTTTATTTTTTTCAAATTTATTTTTTCAAAAAATTCACTAAAAATACTCTGATCTAGGGTAAGAGATTCAGAGAGCAGAAGAAATAGTCTCAGCCTCTTTCCCTTTGACATGAAAACAGAAAAATAAGAAATGAATCAACAAGCATTTTGCCGGTATGATTTTTATATTCAAAAACACTTTCACTTGGCGCCTGTGGCTACGTGACCTTTGACACGTTTGTTTTTTACTCTAAAGCTCCGACAACTTTTTCCAGTAACGGTGAAATAGCTATATCTGGAAACTTCACTAAAAATTGTCCTTGTAAAGATTTTCAAGAATTAACCATTTTCATTTAATTCATTTCATTTCATTTTCATAATCCATACATGCTACACAATATAATGGAGCGTCGTCTAAGATAATTAAAAAGAAATAATCTAAACAAAATCGACGTTGAACAAAAATAGAAATTCAAACCATACATCTAACGTTGCTAGCACAAACAACAAAACAAAGATAGCTCATGCGATCACGGTGAAGTCTCAAAGTCGTCATTTCAGGCCTCAAAAGCGTCCTTCGCGTATTTGGCAACAGCTTGAACAAGCTTTATATTCTCTGTTGAGAGGAGGTATATAAACTTTTGTTTCGTGCTCATTGTTGCGAATGAATTAACCTCAATTTCAATTATTTCAAAAAATTTTTAGCGTTGAGCATTGTATTCTCTACATTCAACAAGGACGTGTTGTTCACTTTCAACCTCCATAGTTTTGCAAAGGCGACAATATCGCATCTTTGGAGGAGTGTTATCTTTTCTACCAGTTTCAATGCGCAAATTTTGGTTGCTACAGCGGAGCTTTGCCATAGTCTTAACGAGCTGTCTATCTTTAAGTTTGGTGTAAGTTTCTGCTTTAAACCTACATTTAAATAGACTGTAATGGCGAAGCTTGTTTCCTCCCGATTTCGAAGGGCCTACTGATGAGCTGATTCTTTTCCTCCAGATAGCCTCAAAGCCTTTGTAGCTTTTTCAACAATATGACGAAAGCATTTAGGACTGATCAGTTTAAGACGTTAAGACGAGGGATATCGAAATTCAGATTCAGTAACCATACATCTATATTAGTTTTCTCCAAGGGTGGGCACTAGCAGGTGTGCAGGGGTTAACCCCTTAACATTCTTTAAAACTCGGGCAAAAATTGCCTGACTATAAAAACGTAGCTTTTTCTCATTTCACTAATTTGCATCAGAACTCTTGCTATAAACTAAGAGATTTGGCCTGAATCTTCCAAATAACATTCTTCCAGATCTTTTCCTACCGTTCTCAGTGGTGTGGACCCCGAAGAAGTTCCCTGGGGTGACCCCCTGAGCCCCAAAACTACCTAACATTCTTCTATTACGATAGTACTAGGAGTAAGAAGGAATTTCAAAGGTTATGTTTTGGTTGAAAAGTTACACCTCCTTCCTTTTACTTCGAATTTGTGCTTCTCGTCTTTTGGCAGTCAAACAATGTGTTTCTAGCAGTGGTGGCGCCAGAGGGGGGGCAGGGGGGGCTACAGCCCCCCGTCGGAGGAGGCTAGCCCCTCCGTCGGAAGATAAATTATGCTTGAATTTTTTTTGTCGGAGCGAATTTTTAAGCTTTTACTAGGAGGGACAAGGGGGGGGGCAAACGTGCCCTTAGTAATATGTCAAAAAACGTAGTAAAAAACACGATTACACCATTTTGATAGCATATTTAGCCAATCTAACGGGTGTAGCCACCAAAATTTTCCCGGGGGAGTACCCCCGGACCCCCCAATTTTTCGGCTCGCAACGCTCACCTTCGGTCTCCAGTGCCCTTACAATTCCTTGTCGCCCCCTAGCCCTATCGTTCTCTAAAAAAATTAGCCCCTCCGTCGGAAGTGCTAGCCCCTTTGTCGGAGGAAACCTAGCGCCACCACCGGTTTCTAGTCAATTTTAATGTTAGTATTTGAAACAGAATGATGCTATTTTGTAAAGCAATTTTGTAGTATCCAGTAAGTGAGATTACTTGTAAAATTCACTCATGGTTAAAACCGCAAAATTCTTGCTTATGTATACAACGTAAAAGTTAATAGGAGTCAGATGTACATATCTACACATTGATATCATCTGACACAATATAGTATATAATCAAGCTTATAAAGTTCCTTAATGATTCGACCTGTAGTAGAAGAAATTTCTAAACTTTTTCACCTTCTAGATGTTCCTCATAAACTGTTCCTTATAAGAAAGCGTGTACATCCTCCAACCGATTGGAGCCTCGTGTCAGACCCTAATGACAGTACCCTCCTGGGGACTACCCTCCTGGGGGCTAGCTCTTAGAATCTGATGATGAACATTTAAAAGGCGTTTTTGTATTTGTTATTTCTGCCTATATATTTTGGATCATTTAAGTTTCTGTTTGGAATTTTGTAAACATTTTTTGTTATCATTTGTTGTACAAACTCGTAAAGTGAAACTGCACTTTTATTGAAAGTGTATTTGATTATATAAAGTAATTGAATATTTGAATATGCTGATTGAATATCTTATAATTTTGGAGTTTATTTTTACGATCTATTACTGAACCATCAACAGCCCTGGCAGTTTCAAGTCCTTTTTGAACCAGCTGGATTCACCCCTAACAACTGAGCGAGGCCTTTATGCTTGACTTCAGCTGTAATTATTCCGCATAAATTATGCAAAATTGATTATGCGCCAATTGTAACCGTTTGCAGCTTTTACGCAACGAAAAGTACTCATCCACAGTCCTCCCGTAAAACTTTTAGTGTTGTACTTAAGTGTTGTATTTTGGAATAGTGATGTACTTTTACTGTTGCAGAGTTCACCGTTTCAAAGTTTAGCCGGAAACTTTAACCAGTAATAATATCACTATCGTATAAAAGCCAGATATACCGAAATCGCTTTCTAATTTCGTCACAAAAAATGAAATGGATGATTAGATATCAAAAATCAAATCCAGAACAGAGAAGAAAATTGCAAATGTTTCTCTCAGTCAATCAGGTCTTTATTCAAAATTTTGGTCATGGTTGTAGATCCCTATTTAAAGGTTTCTTGTAGATCAAATATTAGGTATTTCACTCCGTTGCAAATTAATATGTTGTTTGTTTTTAGCACGGGATATGTGATGGTGGCACGAGGGCACAATATACACTCTTTTTTTATAAGAAAAATTTTATAAGAACACCAGCCACAAATTTGGTCAAAACATAAGAACAAGCTAAGAACAATTGGAAGCTGACCATTTTTGACTCAATATGAAAATTTTATGAAATGACCATAAGACTGAGAAATGATTACAAAACAAGCAGATTGGCAGCACACAGATAATGTCAGAAAGATGGTATCTGAGATCCATGCAAATCCGATGAGAAAATGGGGGGGGGGATAGGCCTACGTCCCGTGAATTGTGTGGATGTGCTTGCCCTCACTGCTTAATGTCTTCAGAAAGAACGATCTCCACAATTTGTATGCTGACTTGTTTCGGGTCATCACAATTGTTGCTACTTTACCTGTTACCATGGCATTATGTGAGCGCACAAACAGCAAAATAAAGAGCATCCATAATTATTTGTGGGCAGCTATGTCTCCTGACAGGCTTGAAGATCGTGTTCAAATAAGTAGCGAACGTGACATTGCCTTGCCGACAATATCAAGCACAGTAAATTGGTAGAAGCTAATATTACTAGCTTAATTACTAAATTACTTAATTACTAAATTACTAGCTAACCACCGCAAGCTCCTGTTGTAACCATTCGATTTTTAAAATGTTACATCACTAAAAAACTTCAAGGTTATATTTGTGTCTATAAAATTAAAGGGAATTTCCTAATGTAAATAGAGCTTTCGGTGAAAGAACGTTTCCAGCAATTAAAAAGGCGTTCCTAGCGTTTATAAAGGCGTGTCCCTGGTTTTTAAAGGGCGTGGGCCTGAAACATTCCCGGGGGCTCCGCCCCCGGGCCTCCGTCGTGCATATGTCCCCCCCCCACTTCTTGGCGGCTGGCGCCGCCACTGGGTCAAGAGAGTAAAACTTTGCAAGAATTAACACAACTGATAGCAAAAAAGACTCCCAACCATTATAAAAGTAAGAACAATTTAAGAACATTTCAGCCTGAAAAATGAGGAGTATTTAAGAACAGCCAGCTTCAAATCAATTTTACTGGTTCTTATAAAAAAAAAGAGTGTAAGTGAAGGCACGGTGGCAGGGGAAACATACACTCTTTTTTTTTTATAAGAATAAATTTTATAAGAATAATGAGCCTCAAAATCGGTGAAATTTAAGAATATTTTAAGAATATTGCGAGGCTCAGATCCCATGGAAAGAATTTTTAGCGAGTGTTTCTTTACTTCTGAATTGGTGTGCTTTTTACTGGGAATGGTTTAAATACACTCACCTAAATTTTGATGCAAGTGTCAATGAGCTCTGTTTTACAGGCAATAAGGATATTGTTCTGTTATCCACCATATTTGTAACACTTTAGGTGTGCTTTTTTGGCATTTATGACAATAATAACAATTTATTGCTATATCAGTGTTTTCTGCCGTAAGAATAATTTAAGAATATTCCGAGGCTCAAAATAGCAAAAAATTAAGAATATTGAGGCTCAGAAAAAAATTAGATATTCTTATAAAAAAAAAAGAGTGTATTGACACAGCGGCACGAAGGGCACGGATGGCATGGGATTTGTCACACTCCACGTATTTTTCAGATAAACTAATTAAGCTAAAATACACTGAACACTAAAAGTAAAACTTAGAGTAACTAAAATGAATAATGATGTCGATAAATGATAATGATAGACCATGATGCACCAGTCACTTTACGGAAGTTTGGCGGCAAAACAAAACAAGAATTCACTAAAAGTACAGGAACTAAAGAAACAACTTGTTTAGGAAAACTCGATCAGAAGTTTGTGATCACTGCGCCTAAATTTGCAATGGTTTTTCAGGACTTAAAATCAGGGAGCATCAGATATTTCTCCGCTTCAACCTTATCTTTGAATAGCTTGTACGTTCTTAGTTTTCGATTTCTTTCACTGTCAATACTTGCAAGCTGCACTGATTTACGTTGATATTTCACTATCATGTACGGCTAGCATATTGACCCATCCTTATGAAAAGCTACTTATTAGATTGAATACCCATTTATATGGGATTTGACAAATAAACCGTACCGATGTTTAGAGATATTTCGGCGAAAACCCAATAACATAAAACCCACCTATATGAAGGGCCTGTCACTATGTATCCCCCTGGGTAGCTTATACTTTAGATTCCTGTCACATCGAGAAGTATTAGGAGCGTGATAAGAGATGTGCTACTTGTTTAGAGGTTTGCAACTGACTGGTGATATGGTTAATTATAATTAAAAAAAATTAATTAAAAAAAAAATAACAAAATAAAAAAAAAAATAATTGTGAGAAACTATAAACAAAATATAAGTTATAATTCGAATAAATCAAAATGCGTTATAAATGAGAGATTAGTATAGTGGGTGGAATAAGGGCCTAAAACTGTCTTCAAAGATGAACATTGGCACACTTAACCAGTTTGATACGATGAAAAGGGTGGAGTTTTGAGCCAGCACAAATATTGCCCCCATGTACTGTTTTTGCATAGGGTACTTGGTCCCAGTCCTCCGAAAAACTACTTGCTACATCTATTTGCTAAACTAGAAATGTAAGTCAAATTAAAGTCTTCAGGCGCATACGTTAAAGGTAGCCAAGAGAGCAAAAAATTTCTGTAGCAAGGCACATACACGCATTTTCTTTTATAATCAATTTCAGCTCGAGCTCAAAATTGCTCAGCTAGAGGGCAAATTTGAGTACTTGAAATTGCTTAGCTAAGGCTTAGCTTTTTATAGTTTGAGATTTGTTTTTTTATAATACTATCTCAAAAGTTGTTGTTCAACAATTGTCAATGGTATCTTGCATACAAAAGTGTGCCCGGATACTAATATCCACGAAAACCTACTTCTCTATAGCTGCTGCACGATTTCCATGACCGATTGGAACAGAATAAGAATTTTCAACTTGCTTAGCATTCCTCTATCCAGTACTGGAATTGCTTAAGTTTTTGTCATGTCGAGTACTGACTTGCTTATAAAGCAATTGCTTCTATATATATAAAACAGAACTGTTTGTATGTATGTTTGTATGTATGTATGTATGTATGTTTGTCCGCTTAAAACTCAAGAACCACTAAACGCACAGCAAAATGAAAGGTATCATTCTAACCAGAATTTATTCGGGAGTGTCCTTAGCTGAAAATATTTTACAAATCGTTAAAAAATAGAAGAGGAAAAGCAAAAACGTGACAAGCAGTTGAGATAAAATGCGTTAAAACATGGATTTCTTTGATAACATTATGACGTCAAATCAACAAACAGTCTGTAGCTGTATTTCTTTCTCACTTTCGTTAGAGATATACAAAATCATTTAAGTTTTATCTAATGTGACGTCAGATTTATGTTCTGTCTCCATAGTAGTTGTCATGAAAGTTATCTTATTGCCATAGAAGTAATTGTTCAAATAGTACAAAATTTATGAATACGAGGCGCGAAGCGCTGAGGAAATGGACATTACGGAGTGTGAAACAATGTGAATGTGGACTCTTAAATACAAGGCGCAAAGCGCTGAAAAAACGGATAGGACAACTGTCTCAAAAGAAGTATTTGTTGTCATGAAAGTTATATTAGTTGGTATAGAAGTGTTATTTCAAATTTGGTAAAAACACAGAATTTATGAAGACGAGGCGCGAAGCGCTGAGGAAATGGACGTAGCGAAGTGCAAAGCACTGAGAAAGTGGATACCGCAAGGGCGCGCAGCGCCCTGCGGTAGACGCTAGTATAAAATAAAATGCGTGTACCAAGCACTCACACACAAAGATATGACCGAATGTAGGTAGCAAGAGAAATTGGAAGCATAGCAAAAATATGTAGATTTACTAAACATTTGCTGAGCATCTTAGATGGTTTTTCTCAGTTACTGTTAATACACATTGTATTTCTTACGTAATAGCAAAAAAGCACAAGTTTCAGAAAAATTCTTAAGAAAATACTCCTGTTAAGGCTGAAATACACGATCAGTTTTTTCGTCAGTTTTTTCGTCAGTTTTTCCTCTTCAGTCAAAATTTGAGACGTTTCGTGACGTTTTCTGACTGGAAGTTTTAACACGTCCTTCTTTCGAAAAAAATGATCAGTAAAAAACGTCAGAAAACGTTTCAAATTTCAACTAAAAGGAAAAAACTGACGAAAAAAACTGATCGTGTATTTCAGCCTTTATAAGCTAAGGTACTATATGACGCGTACGCGTGAGAGCCTGGGACGGGTTAGTCAACAACAACAACAGCATGATTGACAGGGAAGTGGAAACAGCAGTATATTCTGGGAAGACAATTAGCCGTGAGAGGTGAAACTTCCTTCCAAAATATCGCAGCAAGCTGATCTAATGTGTGCCTCATCTGACGCATTGACAAGTATCATTACAAGAAGATGGCTACGTCAATTCAACAATCTGATGTGACACTCGAAGCTGGAGAAGAGGCAACAGTTCTCGGAGGTTATGTGGCAACCTTCGTTGAGGACATTGACGACGAGTTCAAATGCATCGTTTGTCTGGAGGTGTTGAGAGATCCTCGACAGATCATCCCTTGTGGACACAGATTCTGTGAAACCTGTCTCGCTCAACTTCTCAGGTAATTCATCTCTTGATGTTTTAACTGCCAACAAATTGCAGTGCTTAATTACTGCAGGCTGGCTAGGGAAGACTTTTAAATCGATCTCTTCACAGATAAACGTCTTTAGAGTTAACCAGGCAAGGAAGTTCGGTTTTATCAAGCCTAACATTTAGGCCAGTTATTCAATGATTTTCATGTTGGAAATTGCGCTAAAGTAAGGCTGTGCCGGTTTCTGTTTCAGTTTAAGAATAATTTCATGGAACTGGGGACGCTGCTGGAGGGATGTAAGAGCCTGGGGGCCAAAAAAATTTGCGGGGCCCCTACTCTCAGTAAAAAATTTGGTCCTTATATTATTTTTTGTGTTCTCTTTGCAGAGAGCTTGTACAACTCAAAAGTCTGAGCATAACCTTATTTCAAATAGCTAATATATTTGAGAATTTTTTCTTTATTAAAGGTGCGGGGCCCCTTTTGTCTAGAAAAAGCGCGGGCCTGGGGCCATGGCCCCCCTGGCCCCCCTCTAAAACCGCCACTAGCCAGGGGCAACTTTTTTGTAAGGGTGATGAAGAACGGGGGCTGTAGAGTACTCAATCAGAAAATTCTTTGCAGCCACGCCCTGTATACTGGCTTAAAATGGTATCAAAATGTTCGGATTAATGTTAGCAATGTTACTTTACAATTTTTTTCTCATTTTTCATAGCTCATGATATTTTCTTGGTATTTAATGTTATGAGAGCAATATATAATTTTTCACGAAAAGGGAAATTTTGCCCCCCCCCCCCATTTACTTCCTAAATAATTTCAAAAAATAACCTAGGACTGAGAAATGATTTAGGATAAAAAAGGCTTCCAAATCATCCTGAGTGCTGAGCCAAGGTAAACAATAGAACAATGGGATAAAACAATAGAAACTGGCTCCTGCATGCACATAGTCTTGTCGTGAGCACAGTCTATAGAAAATTCATTGAATTTTCTATAGACTATGTTGGAGGGACATTTTTGTCAGACTGGCAAATCATTGTAAAAATATGAAGAACTTAAGTTCTTTTGATATAGCTTGCTATATCATATACAGGGCCGCACCAAGCTTTTTGAAACACTTTTGATAAAGCTCCCCAAGATTGGCCAGGAATGGGAAAATTACCAAATGCTATCAATGAAATTCTCTCAATTATCTGTCCACAGTTCCCCTATTTGATATTGTCCTTAGTTAAATGTTACCCTCCCCTTCCTAGATGCTTAATCTGGCCCTGCTAACTGTTGTTTCAAAATCTCAGTCAACCTTTAAGGATTTTCTTTAACCAAGATGCTCTGAGCTTGAGTGGCTGAGAGACTTGAGCATAACCTTAGTTATTTAACCTGAATAAAAGAATAGAGAATAAGCTAGTTTAATTGAATTTCGTTTATTTCAGGTCATCAAAGTCACCAGTTTGTCCTATGGATAGAAATATCATATCTGAGGAAAAGGTAAAATCCAATGCTTCTTCCTGAATTTACATCTCAGCTCTATCCAGTAGTGCAATGGGTCTCTTGAGCCATATCATTGGTTTTGAGGTTTGCGGCAGCATCCTTTTTTCAATCTGAAGCTTACAGATTTTACAATGAATTCATTTACTGTTTCTCATTTACTGTATCCTCAAATCCTGCTGCAATCGGCTTTATTTCATAACAGTCTGCGGCTTTAGTAGATTTAGGTAATTTTTTGTTCTCACAAATAATCTCAATTTCTTTTCTAACTCCAATTTCTTCTCTCAAATAACTCCTCAATTCTGATAAACATTAAAATGATAACCCTTCTTACACTGTTTTTTAAGAACCAGATATCAGCCCTATGAACATCTGAATTTTTCGTTTACCAATTTAAAAGAGGAAGATTTTGTAATAGCAGATCTCATTTCTCACATTGCTTTATTTTGCCTCTTAGCAACGCATAGCTACCAGAATGGACAACAGAGGCTTGACTGCAACTCTAAACGATTCATACTGTTTCGATTTTTGGTAGTTTATGTGTTTAAGGGGCATATTATTATCCTGCATCCCGTAAGATATATCCTATCTTTTTGGGGAATTGTCTACCATTGTTGTTGTTCCTCCTTAATTGATTCTGTTTTGTTTCAGACGTTTCCAGACAATGGTTACAAGCGAAAAATTCTGAATTTGAAAGTGTTTTGTGATTTATCTGCTGTTGGTTGTACATGGAAATCCACACTTTCTCATCTTGAGGTAAGCCCCCTGTCCTTGAACACCCCAAAATATCCTCCCCTTTAGTAATTGCAAACATGCTATTTTTAATGCACACCCAGGATAGGGCTCTAAAGAGTTTCAAAACTATAGTGACCTTCCCACACAACAAAACTGCTGTCTCTACCTCACTTCAACACAATATATAGATTATATGTGTCTTCTCTGCATGTACCTCTGTGGTTGATGTGCTAAGCACAAAGGGTCCACTGAATAGGTAAACTAATCAAGCAGTGCGACCCTGGTCCTTCCTCTCGATGTGACCACACCGCGCGATTCCTCTTGCCTTTTTGCCCGGAATTACGGAGAGCTGGCTAATTCTCTCCTCACACTTTGTGACAGGTCTATTAAGGTGATTTCAAACCAGGGACCCTTTGATTAAGGGTCAAGTGATCTAACCATCCCCACCACTAGGTCCGGGTGAAGTTCCTCCTTTGCATTACTTTTTCCCGCAGCATGGAATTGCTTGAAAACAGACTTTTGAAAAATTCAGAATATAAAGTTCTCTTACATACTCGAATTCTAGGGTAAAGGTTCTTAAAGTTGAAGAAGTAGTTCTTTTATGCTCATTTTACTGTTGCTCTGAGGCAGCAATTAGGTATTATTTGATGGTATATTACTAGCCTAGTACGTGAATTTCTTCCTTTGGGATATAGATCTACGGTAAGACTAGTACATTACATGCTCTGAAACCATTTTGATTATATTTGCTGGGATGGCCGAGTGTCTTGATCACTTGACCCTTGTTCAAAAGGTCCTGGGATCGGAACCACCTTCAAACCTGTCACGAGAGTGAGGAGAGAATTGACCAGCTCTCTGTAATTCCAGGCAAAAAGCAAAAGAAATGATAGGTGTTATCAAATCGAGAAAAAGGACTATGGCTGCACTGCTTGATTAGTTTAGGTACCTATTCCGTGGGCCCCTAGCGCTTTTCGCATAAACCAATATCTTTCCAAGATAGGAGTGTAAATGCCTATCAACCTTTCAATAGTCTGTGTATCAACAATATGAAATGACTTTCACCATTCATGAAAAACCTTAGCTTGCTTAATTTTAATTTTTTCTGTATGCCTTTCAGAAATTATGTCCAATAGTAAAATCAAACTTAAATGATGTGTATTTATTTAGGGCCACTTGGCTGATGACTGTTTATATGTGAAAGTATCTTGCACGAATGCCGGCTGCTCTCTGAAGATGGAGAGGAGGTTTATGGAGGAGCATAAGAACAAATTGTGTGAACAAAGAGTAGTTCAATGTGACTTGTGTCTCCAGGGAAACCTTGCTTTTCAGCTGCAGGTTTGTATAGGACTTTAAACTTGATGCATAGCACTTGGCAGAGAGAGTTGCATTTAGTGGCTCTTGAACTAGAAATGATAATTGGAAATAGGGCCCATTTGAATCTGCAAGTATAGCAGCAAATCGTATGACTTTGACTTGACCACACCCGACTCTGAGTTCCTTATCCACGTGATGTGAGATTGGTTTTGGACTGCATTCCCCTTCAAAGCCAATCTGAAAATTTGTCCTGTTCACTCAATATACTTGGTATATTCAGTTTTGAGCTCTCTTCACACGGCTCAACTCCATTTAAAATTATTTCATCAAAGCTATTAGGCAAGAAAATATTCCATACCAATGCAGCGACGAAAAATTGGATTCATGTATTCAGATGAGTCAAAAAGCGCTCAAGTATGGTAAGCGCAGCCATTTGTTGCAGTTCCACAGCAGAACAATTTCATCCTGCAAAAACGATAAAGAGCATATGGGGTCGGTTCTCGTGTGAATGGACGTAAGTTTGAAGATTAAGCTAGGAAACCCTTTGTTTAACTGCAAGGTGTTTTCAACTGAAGCTGTCTACAATTCGCCTATGTCTTGGTTTGATAAGCGCTACATTAATGCGCAATAGTGACGCCAGCCTTCCAAAGATGGGGTACATAGGGCGTGGTAAATCATTTTTGGACCATAAACACACCCTTATCCACTTAAAAATGTTTGTTGGTGATCTGCACCTAGAATAACACAAACTAGTTCATGAAATTTAAAAATCAGTTAGTTATTCTCATTTTTTACTTAGTTTATTGTTGGACAGTCTTCAATCAGTACAGAGCTTCAGGATGGGGAGAAAAACTGGAAACATAGCAAATATCTACTTTTAAGCAGACTAAAGGTTTTTGTCGGACCCTTTGTGGAGCACTGCTTCGTAAAATGGTATTCTGAATATTTCTTTTAAATTGTAGGATCATAAAGAAAAGGATTGCAAATCATTTGCTTTGGTATGCCCCAACGATGGATGCTCACTGAAGATCAAGAGATGTGAGGTAAATCATAAAAAGCTCTTTCAACAATTAACAGCTGATATGGTCATGCTGTACAGAACCAACTGCATCTAGAGGGCGTGGCCTATTTCTCTGATCTGTAAAAGAAGACTGGATAGGAAGGATCCCATTAGTTTTTTCATAAGCAACAATAAGTTTCTTGTCCAAATTTTAAATAGTACAACATGGTGGAGTGTTTGTAAAGTAAAATGAGATAAACAAACAAATCAACTGTAAATAGGCAAAATTGTTTCTCCTTGGTGTAAATTTGTGGGATAGTCTTTCAGCTGAGTCAAAAAAGGCATCCTCCCATAATAATTTCAAGAGATCTATTGAGGGATAGGGGTGGGGTAGACTCTTGTGTTGCTGCTGTGGCTGCTTTGGTCACCTGGCTGGCAGAAGGCAAACGTTTATTTTTATGAAAAAAGTATTTTAAGTACAAATAATATTAAAAAAATCATCATTAAACCTTTCTTGATGATTTTTAGGGTATTAGCTTTTAGCTTTGTAAATTTTAACTTTAAATCAATTTTCCAATTAATTCCATTGCATTTTGCAAACAAAATGACGTCACAAAAACTGAAAATTGGCTTTATTCATCATTGTAATATTAGGCAGGGCGATAGCTGTGAAAATCTGATTTCAAGCCTAACCAGATAGTTTCAATGGTTTCCTAGACTTTCGAGCATGGAGATTCAGAATCCAAGATGGATCCAAAAAAATTTGCCTATTTGTCACGTGATTGATGATGTAATCAAAAAAGGCAAAAATTGTAATAAATATATTATAACTTCTAGTATAGCCGTGCGATTTTCCTGTTCTTAAGCTTATTTGAAAGCGCACTTCTTAAGCTTTCGAATGATGTATTCAATTATAATTTTTGCTGACGTCTTCATATTTGCTGACGTCAGCAATATTTTGTGACGTCACAAGATTTTTTCAATTTTGTTGTCATTTTCGTTTTAGATATACACAAAATATCTTTTAAGATATACCAGAGTACTGAAACAAGTAACACGGATGGTTTTTCACATTAATTCTTGTTTTTTACAACGTAGCCGTTCTTAGTTATGCTATATTTAGTGCTTTATATGACTCGAATAGTATTAACCATATATCAAACAAACAAATAAAAAAAAACCATCACCGAACACAAGTTCAGGGATCCAGACAAGCCTGTCATCGTCTTCATTACTGTCCTAGCTGCTAGTATCACCGAAATAGATTGATATCTAGCTCCTGGTTGGTATCAAAGCAATGCATTTAGCTCCAGTATCTACTTCGTCACTTTCACTAATTTCGCTGTCCTCGTTTCCTTCTCTCCTTGGCTCCTTACTTTCAATTGGGGTAGTGCTTGTTTTTCTACTTCTATGCTTGGAATGAAACGATGGTGGCAATTGTTCACTTTGAAAATTAAAGTTATGAATTGTCATGGAAATCAAAATAAAGGGCTCTGATAGAGAATCTTGAAACATGACATGCATCCATTTACAGTTTCTATGCTTCAAGCAAAAAAGAATTTACAGGAAAGTTGCTCCAAAATAATGATATTTTCCCGTCTTTCAAACGACCTAAGCAGCACAGTGTCTGAGTTGAGAAGTACTTACGTTATTTCTGACATTATGGAGATTATCTGTTTTTTAGAGGATCATCTAATTTGTAAAGAAACATTTAGAATTTGAAGCTCTTTTGTTGCCATCTATAGTGAGGTACATTAAAATGAAATTATCTTTTACCTGCTAACCATTCTAGCAGTACTCTGTCCTCAGCATCGACGTACCATCCGTTATTCTCCAAATTGATGTTTGTAATTTCTAGTTGTTGAAATTTTTGCCAGTAGGATGACTGCAAAGTCTGCAAAACCTGGGTCTAGAGGCAAAGCTCCTGAGCCTTTCGCTTTCAATCCTTTCGTTAAAAATTGTATAACCGTATCCTTGATTCAACTAAACATTCTTCAAACTTGTCAGTATAAATGATCGTTTGTACGAATCGAGTGATATCTTTTATTCCTTTCTGGCTTAAATGTTTTACTTTTACTATTTCATTTAGCAAAAGAAGAGATTTATCATCTTTTTTCAGTTTTTTCAAAACTTTTACCTTCCCAAATCAATAGGAAAATGAAGTTGTATCACATCCAGTAATGGTATTCAATTGCGATAAATAGGTTGAGATTCTTTCCCCTATTGGAACGTGTGGACTTTGCTTACATTTTCAAATTTGTCATAGTCTATCTTCATGAGCAACTGTGTCTCCGTTTAACAAGTTCAAGGATTTGAGCAAAAGATATCTCAAGGAAATGCATGGTCACTATTTTTCAATAACATTGAGAACCAAACTGACCTCATCTCACTTATAGTAAAACTACATGAAAAGGAATGAAACAAGAAGTAAGTTTTTGGTGCCTGTGATTTCAGTGATGGAAAGAAATTTGAAGCCAGAAAGGATAGCCTCAACATCGTTTTCTATTGTAATAAAGAAGAGACCAACACAAGGCTCGTCCTTCATAACTGCCTTCAAGATATGAATATTTTCATCGTATCAAAGGACACTGATTCTAGTACGTCTAATAGACAGTGTTGGAGCACGAGGATAAACCATGACAAATATGAAGATGTAAGCAAAGTCCACACGTTCCTAGGGGAAAACCTTAACCTACTTTCTACAATTACATGCCATTACTGGATGTAATACAACTTCATTTTTCTATGGAGTTGGAAAATGGAGTTAGAAAGGTAGAAGTTCTGAAAAACCTGAAAAAGGAAGATGAATCTCTTTTTTGCTGAATGAAAAAGGAAAGGCAGGAAACTTAAGCCACTAAGGAATAGTAGTTGCTAAACGATACGTTCAAACGATCTGTATACCTGCAATTTTGAAGAATCTTTAGTTGAAACACGGATTCGGTTATATAGAGGATTAAAAAACGAAAATCTCGGAAGCTTTGCCTCTACCCAAACTCACTATCACAAGTTACCATTGTGTGCGTTTGAAGTCATACTACTGGCAACAATTTCAACAATTAGAAATTACGAACATCAATACGGAGAATAAAGGATGGTACGTCGATGCTGAGGACAGAGTGCTGCTAGTATGGTTAACAGGTATCAGATAATGTTTTATTTATATACAGTGCTGGATCCAGCACCCACAGAAAGGGGAGGCATAACACATAAATCAAAGGATAATGTAGGGGAAATAGGGTATTATGAAGCTAATTGTATTGTTTTTCTACCAAAATAGGGTGGGCGTACGCCCCTTGCGCCCCCCTTGTATCCGAGCCTGATATACCTCACTATAGATATCAACAACCGAAGAGCTTCAAATTCTAAATATGGCAATTAAAACTCATAACTTTGATTTTCAAGGTGAACAATTGCCAACATCGTTTCATTTCAAGCGTAGAAGTAGAAAAACAAGCACTACCCAAACTAAAAGTAAAAAGCCAAGGAAAGAAGGAAACGAGGACAGCGAAATTAGTGAAAGTGACGAAGTAGATATTGGAGTTAAATGCATTGCTTTGATACCAACCAGGAGCTAGATATCAATCTATTTCGGTGATACTAGCAGCTAGGACAGTGATGAAGACGATGACAGGCTTGACTGAATCCCTGAACTTGTGTTCGGTGATGGTTTTTTCTTATTTGTTTGTTTGATATATGGTTAATACTATTCGAGTCATATAAAACACTAAATATAGCATAACTAAGAACGGCTACATTGTAAAAAACAAGAATTAATGTGAAAAACCATCCGTGTTACTTCTTTCAGTACTCTGGTATATCTTAAAAGATATTTTGTGTATATCTAAAACGAAAATGACAACGAAATTGAAAAAATCTTGTGACGTCACAAAATATTGCTGACGTCGGCAAATATGAAGACGTCAGCAAAAATTATAATTGAATACATCATTCGAAAGCTTAAGAAGTGCGCTTTCAAATAAGCTTAAGAACAGGAAAATCGCACGGCTATACTAGAAGTTATAATAGATTTATTACAATTTTTGCATTTTTTGATTACGTCATCAATCACGTGACAACTAAGCAAAATATTTTTGGTCCCATCTTGGATTCTGAATCTCCATGCTCGAAAGTCTAGGAAACCATTGAAACTATCTCGGTTAGGCTTGAAATCAGGGTATCAAGGAGAGTTACAGGATTTTTGAATTGCTTCAAGTTGGGGTATGCAATAAATGACAGGCTGCAATTTCTTGTATGTCTGTTTCTTCGGGAGAATCACTGTATTTCCTCTGTCCTTTTCTCGTTTTCAATGGCACCAGAAATATAACTGTAAGCACCAGCCTTCTTTGCATCGTCATTTCAGCCCTTTTAATTTCATAAATTATTTCAGGATCTTATGCATATAGACCACTGTTTATCAGATCCAAATTCTTCAAAAATTGCCGACTTTCAGATATTCTTTAGGGGTATAAGGTAAGCTTCTTTTAAGCAACACAACACAATAGGCTAGATCACAAAAATCATTTTTGCCTTTGGAAAACAACAGATGCTCAGATTCCAAAGAGTTAATATGTGGCATCAAATGGGGAAGGAAAGAAATATGGCCTATAAGCAAGTCTATCAAAGATGTCCAACATGCAGAATCTAATCATGTTCTCTTTCTTGATACCAGATGGAAAACCACATCAAGAATTCATGTCCTTTCACTCCACAAGACTGCCCCCTTGAATTTCTTGGGTGTCAAGTGAAGGTTAGTCCATTATTCAATTTTTCAAGAATATATAATTCTTCATTCTAAACTAAAGAACTGCGTAGTGTTGAATATACGAAATTACAGAGCAATTATGATTATGAAAATGATAAAAATACTGTTCTAATAAGATAAAAAGATAGCTAGCTCAGAGCGGTTATATTGAATTAAAAACTAGATGTCCTTTTATACGTTATCTTGATTAAATCATCTCTGAGAATCACAGTTGAGTTTCTCACTCGTCTTCACTACTCGACTCATTGTCAGTACTAGAGTTACTGTCAGTATACGCCACGTTGAAGTAATGAGTTTTGGTTGCTTTTTAACGTTTTGGAATGTTGTCTGCATAAATTATTACGGATGGTAGAGAGTTCCAGATGACACACAGCTGATAGTAGATGGTTTTCTGCGGTGTTGATGGAATCTTTGATAATCCTCCGTCTGCATGCATTTTGGAGTCCATATTTGTGACATGTTGAGCACGCAATCAAGTGCTGTTCAGCTCGTTGCTATGGACACTGAAACAGTAGAATCAGTTGATGCGACTCATTTGTTTACAAGAAGCTGTTCACAAGAAACCGTTAGGCCGGATTTTAAAAAGTAGGAAACTTTGGAAGGAGATTTTGTATGGATCAAAATAGTTAAGAAGCTTTTGGTATTTTCTTTACCAAAAAAGACAATGAAAAAGTCTCAATGCTCTTCATTAACACAAATTCGTAATTATATCTATTATATATGATAATATCGCAATGTATCTCATCTCAACGAGTTATTTTTCTTGAATAATTTACCAATTGGGGTGAGATTTCATAGTCCGTAAATTACGTAGATTTCGAGGTCCAAACTCGTGTTTCTCATGCAAACACGAAATTAAGGTAAAAATGTATTGGGGGTAGGACACTTCATCAGAAACTTTTCCTTCCATATTTGGAGTGAAATTCAAGTTTGTCTCAAAGAACTAGCAGAGTTTGTTAAAAGATATATTTTCAAATCGGTTGGAGACTTCAGTTTTCAGTTTTCATTGTTTTATCAATCAATCTTAAATACAATCTTAAATAAAGACTTATCAAACTGCTAACTGGAACAATAAGTGACCTGCTTGGTTGTTTTCAGGGACGCCCGAGCGATGTAAGGGCAAGGGGGAGGATGATTTTTTTGTAAGGGCAATTTAAATCACAGGCCAGAAAAGCGAACCGGAAAATTTGGGGCTGAGGGGTACTCCCCCGCACCATTTTTGCAAACAAGTCCTCTAGATTGGCTTAAAACTGTATCAAAATATTCTAACAAATGTCAACAAGGCCATTTTAAAAATTTTTGCGTTATGATTTCCGTTGCAAGGGATTAAACATGTGAAACCAATATATCATTTTTCATGAAAATGGCACTTTTGCCCTCCTTAGCAAAGGGTAGAAGAGGCGTTTGCCCCCTGCGGCCCTCTCTCTTGGGTCCCTGGGTTGCTTGGCAATTCTTTGATTTAATATGTTGTGAAATTGTTTATCATTCCAGGGAATTGGAAGCTACATCGACGAGCATCTCACGCAGGAGGCTCGTAGCCACTTTCTTTTAGTTTGCGAGGAATTGAAAGCTTCCAGATCAGAATTGAAAGCTTCCAGATCGAGGCATGACGAGGAGTTAAAGAATTTGCAAATGAAAATGGAGCAACTTCAGCTCACCGTTGCTTCGATGGAAAGAAAAATGCAATCTCAAAATGATGAGTTAAAAGCTTCCAGATCGAGACATAACGAGGAGTTAAAGAATTTGCAAATGAAAATTCAGCAACTTGAAACAAAAGACACTGTATCAATGCAATCATTATCAGCAATGAAAGTAGAAATGCAGCAACTTCAGCTCACCGTTGCTTCGATGGAAACAAAAATTAAATCTCAAAATGATGAGTTAAAAGTTTCGATGAATCACGTTGAAAATCAGGTGCAGCTGATTCAAGAGCAGATCAAGAATGAAGTCGTGTCTTACATTTGGATGTTTAGAGAATTTAAAGGACTAAAAATTTACAGTCTGGTGTACACTACTAATGAGAACCGCTATCATTTCAAACTTTACTGTCAGAGACATCGGAATAGCTTAAAGATTGGTGCTCAGCATGTGACAGGCAGCAACGATGAGCGACTGCCATGGCCTTTTACCTGTGATGCGACCATCTTTATTTGGTATATGAATGCATTTGTTAACATTGCTGATGTTCTTTTTATTTTAGATAAAGACCAGAGACGTTTCCTATGTGATATACCAACTGATCATCTTGAAAAATGTAAATCTCAACGCTTGGATCTAAAAGTAAAATTAGAGTTGAAAATTCCATGTCACCACCCGGCTGTAGCGCATTAGCAGGGGCGTGGGGGTAAACTTCGGGAAAAAATTGCTTGACTGTAAATACATAGCTTTTTCGCATTTCGCTCATTTGCATCAGAACTCTTGCCATAAACTAAAAGATTTGGCCTGAATCTTCCAAATACCATTCTTCCAGATCTTTCCCTACCGTTCTCAGTATTGTGGAATCCCAAGAATTTCCTTGGGGGTGACCCCCTGAGCCCCCCAACTGCCTAACATTCTTCTATTACTATAGTACTAGCAGTAAGAGGGGATTTCAAAAGTTACATTTTGGTTGAAAAGTTACACCCTCCCTTTTTCTTCGAATTTGTGCTTCTCGTCTTCTGGCAGTCACGCAATGTGTTTCTAGTAAGTAATACGATGATAATAATTCATAGAAGGGGCAGTATTTTCCAAGGCCTCTGACGAGGGAGGGGCCCAAAACTCAAATATCTTAAAAGGAAATGTGCTCTAATAAGGTAGTTGAAAAATATTCGGAGGAGAGATGTTGCTCAAGCTGGGCCAAGTACCTCAAAATAGTTGCTCAAACTGGACCAAGGCTAACATTTTCAAATTCACTTTTCAATGGTAGTGTAATCTCTACAAAAGCCCTTAAAGGGTAGTATTTGAAAAAAAATTATGCCATTTTATAATGCCATTATGTAGGATCCAGTAATTGAGATTACATGTAAAATTCACTCATGGTTAAAACCGTAAAATTCTTGCTTATATATACAACGTTATTCTCTATCCCTACCCTAGCAGGAAGTTGGGCATTAGTGCATCAGTCCCAACTGCCTGCAGAATGAGGCTCTTTACGGTTGGTGATTGGGCCTTGGAATAAAATTCCCGCCATGGAACCAATGCACCTGTCAACTACCAGCAGAAAACTGGTAGGACGAAATAATAAGTAAAAACAAATAAGTTAGAAAAAAAAAAGAAGCTAGAAGGGAGGGAGGTGGGAGGAATTAATACATTCAAATAGCTAGGAACGATTTTCGATAAACAACTTGCAAAGTTGTATTTGCAAAACTAAGCAACTAAGCTGAGGTTAAATTACATGTGTGATAACGGAAGAAGCCAAATCTAATCCTGGACCCCATGCTGTGAGACTGACAGTTTGGCGGAAGTACGGTCCTTGGATATATAATAACCCCAGTTAAAATTCTTCTAACTGTGTATTATTCTCTATCCCTACCCTAGCAGGAAGTTGGGCATTAGTGCATCAGTCCCAACTGCCTGCAGAATGAGGCTCTTTACGGTTGGTGATTGGGCCTTGGAATAAAATTCCCGCCACAGAACACAACGTGTGACACCCAAACGACGAAACGGGAAGAGCCACTTAAGAAAGGTAGGGCACCAATGCTCTTGAAGGAAAATGCGTCTCCTTAAAATGGTATAACCAATAACTGTTACGACTGACTACCTATCTTCCAGCCATAACAAAGAACAAATAGAGACCCAAAACTAAGAAGAACGTTCTGAGGGCCCCAACAATTAACCGATCACTATAGTAAATGATGAGAGGTACCAGAAATACTAGATATAAGCAAATTAACCTGAATACGGCAGCCTCAACAATTTCCTTTCACTGCAGTGGAGGAAGAGAGGTGCAACATGTACCAGAAATAAGTGAATTAACCTGAGCACAGCAGCTTCAACTATTTCTGTTCACTGCGGTGAAGGAAAAGAGGTGCATCATATACCAGAAATAAGCAAATGAACCTGAGTACAGCAGCCTCAACCATATCCGTTCACTGCGATGAAGGAAAAGAGGTGCATCATATACCAGAAATAAGCAAATTAACTTGAATACAGCAGCCTCAACAATTTCCGTTCAACTGTAGTGAAGGAAGAGAGGTGCAACATATACAAGAAATAAGTAAATTAACCTGAGCACAGCGGCCTCAACAATATCCGTTCACTGCGGTGAAGGAAGAGAGGTGCAACATATACCAGGAATAAGTAAATTAACATGAACACAGCAGCCTTAACAATATCTGTTCACTGCGGTGAAGGAAGAAAGGTGCAACATATACAAGAAATAATGAAATCAACCTGAACACAGCAGCCTCAAAAAATTTCCGTTCACTGCTGTGAAGGAAGAGAGGTGCAACATATACCAGAAATAAGTAAATTAACCTGAGCACAGCAGCCTCAACAATTTCTGTTCACTGTGGTGAAGGAAGAGAGGTGCAACATATACCAGAAATGAGTAAATTAACATGAATACAGCAGCCTCAACAATATCCGTTCACTGCGGTGAATGAAGATAGGTGCATCATATACAAGAAATAAGTAAATTAATCTGAGCACAGCAGCCTCAACCATTTCCGTTCACTGCGGTGAAGGAATAGAGGTGCAACATATACCAGAAATAAGCAAATTAACCTGAATACAGCAGCCTCAACAATATCCGTTCACTGCGGTGAAGGAAGAGAGGTGCAACATAAACCAGAAAAAAGCAAATTAACCTGAATACAGCAGCCTCAACAATATCCGTTCACTGCGGTGAAGGAAGAGAGGTGCATCATATACCAGAAATAAGTAAATGAACATGAATACAGCAGCCTCAACAATATCCGTTCACTGCGGTGAAGGAAGAGAGGTGCATCATATACCAGAAATGAGTAAATTAACATGAATACAGCAGCCTCAACAATATCCGTTCACTGCGGTGAAGGAAGAGAGGTGCATCATATACCAGAAATAAGTAAATTAACATGAATACAGCAGCCTCAACAATATCCGTTCACTGCGGTGAAGGAAGAGAGGTGCATCATATACCAGAAATTAGTAAATTAACATGAATACAGCAGCCTCAACAATATCCGTTCACTGCGGTGAATGAAGATAGGTGCATCATATACAAGAAATAAGTAAATTAACCTGAGCACAGCAGCCTCAACCATTTCCGTTCACTGCGGTGAAGGAATAGAGGTGCAACATATACCAGAAATAAGCAAATTAACATGAATACAGCAGCCTCAACAATATCCGTTCACTGCGGTGAAGGAAGAGAGGTTCAACATAAACCAGAAATAAGCAAATTAACCTGAATACAGCAGCCTCAACAATATCCGTTCACTGCGGTGAAGGAAGAGAGGTGCATCATGTACCAGAAATAAGTAAATTAACATGAATACAGCAGCCTCAACAATATCCGTTCACTGCGGTGAAGGAAGAGAGGTGCATCATATACCAGAAATAAGCAAATTAACCTGAATACAGCAGCCTCAACAATATCCGTTCACTGCGGTGAAGGAAGAGAGGTGCAACATAAACCAGAAATAAAACAAATTAACCTGAATACAGCAGCCTCAACAATATCCGTTCACTGCGGTGAAGGAAGAGAGGTGCATCATATACCAGAAATAAGTAAATTAACATGAATACAGCAGCCTCAACAATATCCGTTCACTGCGGTGAAGGAAGAGAGGTGCATCATATACCAGAAATAAGTAAATTAACCTGAGCACAGCAGCCTCAAAAATTTCCGTTCACTGCGGTGAAGGAAGAGAGGTGCAACATATACATGAAATAAGCAAATTAACCTGAAAACAGCAGCCTCAACAATTTCCATTCACTGCGGTGAAGGAAGAGAGGTGCAACATATACATGAAATAAGGAAATTAACCTGAGCGCAGCAGCCTCAACAATATCTGTTTACTGCGGTGAAGGAAGAGAGGTGCAACACATACTAGAAATAAGTAAATTAACCTCAGCACAGCAGCCTCAACAATTTCCGTTCACTGCGGTGAAGGAAGAGAGGTGCAACATATACTAGAAATGAGTAAATTAACATGAATACAGCAGCCTCAACAATATCCGTTCACTGCGGTGAGGGAAGAGAGGTGCAACATATGCAAGAAATAAGTAAATCAACCTGAGCACAGCAGCCTCAAAATTTCCGTTCACTGCGGTGAAGGAAGAGAGGTGCATCATATACCAGAAATGAGTAAATTAACCTGAATACAGCAGCCTCAACAATATCCGTTCACTGCAGTGAAGGAAGAGAGGAGCATCATATACCAGAAATACATAAATTAACCTGCGCCCAGCAGCCTCAACAGTTTCCTTTCACTACGGTGAAGAAAGAGAGGTGCAACATATACAAGAAATACATAAATTAACCTGAGCACAGCAGCCTCAACAATTTCCGTTCACTGCGATGAAGGAAGAGAGTTGCAACATATCAAAGAAATAAGTAAATCAACCTGAGCACAGCAGCCTCAACAACTTCTGTTCACTGCGGTGAAGGAAGAGAGGTGCAACATAAACAAGAAATAAGTAAATTAACCTGAGCACAGCAGCCTCAACAATTTCCGTTCACTGCGGTGAAGGAAGAGAGGTGCATCATATACCAGAAATAAGCAAATTAACCTGAACACAGAAGCCTCAACATTATCCGTTCACTGCGGTGAAGGAAGAGAGGTGCATCATATACCAGAAATAAGTAAATCAACCTGAGCACAGCAGCCTCAACAATTTCCGTTCACTGCGGTGAAGGAAGAGAGGTGCATCATATACCAGAAATAAGTAAATCAACCTGAGCACAGCAGCCTCAACAATATCCGTTCACAGCGGTGAAGGAAGAGAGGTGCATCATATACCAGAAATAAGCAAATTAACCTGAATACAGCAGCCTCAACAATTTCCGTTCACTGCGGTGAAGGAAGAGAGGTGCAACATATACAAGAAATAAGTAAATCAACCTGAGCACAGCAGCCTCAACAATTTCTGTTCTCTGCGGTGAAGGAAGAGAGGTGCATCATATACCAGAAATAAGCAAATTTACCTGAATACAGCAGCCTCAACAATTTCCGTTCACTGCGGTGAAGGAAGAGAGGTGCATCATATACCCGAAATAAGTAAATTAACCCGAATACAGCAGCCTCAACAATTTCCGTTCACTGCGGTGAAGGAAGAGAGGTGCATCATATACCCGAAATAAGTAAATTAACCTGAGCACAACCCCTGTTTGCTTGGCCGTACTCCATTCTGTATCAACAGCCTTATTAGGCTCCACACACGAAGACTGTGCCAAACTGGCTGATACTGCATTGCTGAAAGAAAGGGCTTGAGAGACAGTAGAAATGGAGGAGCCCGAGCCTGATGTAGGTTATCTTGGTGGGGTGTAGGAAGAATAGGGGGTGACCAATTCGCACAGTTGTCCATGCACCAGTTGTTGAGGTTGATATCTCTGTTGGAGCAGCTTTACCAGATTGACCAGTGTTGGTGGACCCCTCTATTCGTGACGACAGGAGGGCAAAGATGTGGGACATATTCTGATCAAAGTTTTCGAAGGGATCCAGAGTTTCCTGCCTGCTAAAGATAGGAGTTTGTTCCTGACTAGTATCATCAAAACCACTGCTATTATCTCCCCCAGACAAAGTATTAAGGGCCATTTTGGAGTTGAGACAAGGCGAACAGAAAATCTTTCAAAAGGAACAGTTATCGTTACAGTTCGACGATGCAAGTTGTAGCTTAAATTACGGTGCGGTCAGTTAAGTTTCATTCAAGCCTCAAATATGCACACGCAAAATAAAAGGGAAAGTTCCCAACGTGAGTTAGTATCAGTGTATCAGTTATACAAGCTGATATATATAAATATGTGACTCGAGAGAAGCCCTCTACGGTTAAGAAGTATAAATAATGGGTAGATCTCACCGCTGTTGAAGTTAAGAAACCTGCAAGCCAGGGTGGAAAACTGAGAAAAACACGTATGACATCAAACACTTGTGGTTCTAAGTCACGCGAGCAGAAAACAGCAAAAAGGCAACAAACTTGATCTTGAAGGACGTCCAAAAATTCAACAATAAATCCAAACGGACACGATAACGAAGAAATGAGTAATAACCAGGAATTAATACATTCAAATAGCTAGGAACGATTTTCGATAAACAACTTGCAAAGTTGTATTTGCAAAACTAAGCAACTAAGCTGAGGTTAAATTACATGTGTGATAACGGAAGAAGCCAAATCTAATCCTGGACCCCATGCTGTGAGACTGACAGTTTGGCGGAAGTACGGTCCTTGGATATATAATAACCCCAGTTAAAATTCTTCTAACTGTGTATAAAAGTTAATAGGAGTCAGATGTATATATCTACACATTGATATCATCTGACACAATATAGTATATATTCAAGATTATAAAGTTCCTTAATGATTTGACCTTTAGTAGTATAGAAGTTCCTCTTGGGGGGCTGTCTCTTAGAATCTGATGATGAACATTTAAAAGGCGTTTTTGTATTTGTTATTTCTGCCTATATATATTTCGGATCGTTTAAGTTTCTGTTTGGAATTTTTTAAACCTTTTTTGTTATCATTTGTTGTACAAACTCTTAAAGTGAAACTGCACTTTTATTGAAAGTGTATTTGATTATATAAGGTAGTTGAATATTTGAATTTGCTGATTGAATATTTCATAATTTTGGAGTTTATTTTTACAATCTATTCCTGAACCATCAATGGCCCTGGGAGTTTCAAGTCCTTCTGAACCAGCTGGATTCACCCAGTCAACTGAGCTAGGCTTTTATGCTTGACTTCAGCTGTAATTATTCCGCATAAATTATGCAAAATTGATTATGCGGCAATTGTAACCGTTTGCAACTTTTACGCAACGAAAAGTACTCATCCACAGCAAGAATGAAATCAAAACTGAATCTGATCAGAATTCTGCTATCATTTTTGTTACTTGCAGAAGGAAAAGTTGACGGGTTGTATTGGAACTGCACAGAAACGAGTAAGTTATTTTAGCAGCCTGTCAACTAAGCCATTTTCCATCCGTAAAACTTTTAGTGTTGTACTTAAGTGTTGTATTTTGCAATAGTGATGTACTTTTACTGTTGCAGAGTTTACCGTTTCAAAGTTTAGCCGGAAACTTTAACCGGTAATAATATCACTATCGTATAAAAGCCAGATATACCGAAATCGCTTTCTAATTTCACCACTAAAAATGAAATGGATGATTAGATATCAAAAATCAAATCCAGAACAGAGAAGAAAACTGCAAATGTCTCTCTCAGTCAATCAGGTCTTTATTCAAAATTTTGGTCATGGTCGTAGATACCTATTTAAAGGTTTCTTGTAGATCAAATGTTAGGTATTTCACTTCGTTGCAAATGAATATGTTGTATGTTTTTAGCACGGGATATGTGATGGTGGCACGAGGGCACAAT
This sequence comes from Pelagia noctiluca, assembly GCA_963924455.1. Classification (NCBI taxonomy): domain Eukaryota; kingdom Metazoa; phylum Cnidaria; class Scyphozoa; order Semaeostomeae; family Pelagiidae; genus Pelagia; species Pelagia noctiluca. The sequence goes on from OZ004325.1 coordinate 15,059,404, forward strand.
ATACACTCTTTTATAAGTAAAATTTTATAAGAACACCAGCCTCAAATTTGGCCAAAAATTAAGAACAAGCTAAGAACAATATTCGACATGATAGTCACCACTTATCATGACAAGCCTTTGATATTTAGCGGGGCAACGTTTCGGGAGATATCCGTCTCCCATCATCGGGCAATGAGAAGCTAAGAACAATTCGAAGCTGACCATTTTTGGCTTAACATGAAAATTTTATGAAATAATCATAAGATTGAGAAATAATTACAAAATGAGCAGATTGGCAGCACACAGATGATGTCAGATGGTGAAGAGAGTAAAACTTTGCAACAATTTAGATTACTGATAGCAAAAAAGGCTTCCCAACCATTGTAAAAGTAAGAACAATTTAAGAACATTCCTGAAAAAAGAGGCATTTATTCATAAGGCATGGTCTAACACGGGTAATTAAATTATACCAGAGCAGGCTACTGCAATTGACATATGCCTCCACCGGGTCTCGAACCCGGGTTTGATCGGACACATATTTGGGAAACATATTTGACACAGCAGCACGAAGGTCACGGATGGCACGGATGGCATGGGATTTGTCACACTCCACATATTTTTCAGATAAACTAATCAAGCTAAAATACACTGGACACTAAAAGTAAAACTTAGAGTAACTAAAATGAATAATGATGTTGATAAATGATAATGATAGACCATGATGCACCACTCACTTTACGGAAGTAAGGCGGCAAAACAAAACAAGAATTCACTAAAAGTACAGGAACTAAAGAAACAACTTGTTTAGGAAAACTCGATCAGAAGTTTGTGATCACTGCGCCTAAATTTGCAATAGTTTTTCGGGACTTAAAATCAGGGAGCATCAGATATTTCTCCGCTTCAACCTTATCTTTGAATAGCCTGTACGTTCTTAGTTTTCGATTTCTTTCACTGTCAATACTTGCAAGCTGCACTGCAACTCATATTTCCACAAATTGACAAACATTGTTCGTGATTCTTGTTTACAAGCAGTACATATATGGAAACTTCTAAATAACTGCGGACAAAGAAATACCCTAATTCAGTAATCCCAAAGTTTTCATAATGATATGAACAGTTGACAACTTGTATGAGTAGGTAGAAAAGTTTGTTTCTGTTCTGTATGCAAGACCTAAAAAGGAATGTTCATTCTCTAAGCTCGCTCTTAGCAAATTTTTATCACGTATAGAATTCCAGACAGAAACATGGGAAATACACATTTACCAGTTTGAATATTTCTCTTTTTCAATCTGAAAAAGGTTATTTATTTGTTCTACTGTTATTTTATTTGTTCTACTTTTATAATGATTCGGAAGCATGCTTTTCCTATCAGTTTTTATCTGTCCTGACCATGTGACATACTAGTTTTTTTATTATTTCTCAGTCTCGTGGTTATTTTTTCATTTTCTTACATTGAACTAAAAACGGTCAGCCTTGGTTTGTGCATAGCTTGTTTATAAATGTTGGCAAAACCTGAGGCTCGTGTTCTTATAAATCTGTTCTTATGAAAAAGAGTGTATATTACATTAGTTACATTAGGCCATCCATGAGTTTTAGTTCATTCTTTCTTACAGGAGATTACTTCAGTCTAACCGTGCCGGTTCTCTATGGTTTGCAAATACCAGAGTTGTTGAAAAGCGCCCCAGCATGCAATACCGTATGCCAAAACCAACACTTCACCGATCTAACCGGATTCTACCAATCGACTAACGGAAAGAACTGGGCGAAACAAAAGCACTGGGGGGACCGCACCAAGTTTTACTGCTCAGACTCATACAAGGGTATTCTCTGCTACAGGAGGAGAACGTTGCATGTAGTCGCCATCAAGCTTCAAGAAAACAAAGGCATGAGAGAGTACGTTGGGGCGACCTTGGGAAACTTACCGTTTTTGTTGGGGGTGAGTTTTAAGGGAAGTGAATTGCTTGATAATGTTGCCGAACTGCTTGCAACATTCAAGCCGTTTTTCATCCGGTTTAATTTCGCATACAACCTATCAGTTTTTCTTTTTTGAGAATTGTTATCGTGAATCTGTTAGAAACATTTTACCAGCAGTTGTAGACAATGCTGTATTCGATGTGCATTTTCAGTATCAAATATGGAACTAAGACATACAAGGATAGATTTTTTAAGTTAGGAATCCTACTCATCTACGTCTATAAACTAAGCTTACTGGGTCAGTTCCAAGTAATTTACCGAAGTGGTCTGAGTTAAGAAACTGACCAATAATGAATATTCTAATTACCAAAAACATGCATTACAGATATTGCATAGTTAGCATATATTATCATGATTATACGATGGCCCACAAGGGCCACTGATAAATATTTCGAATGTGCATCATTTTTTTAAAACAATGCATGATTTTATTTCCAAATCGATGTAAATACATTTTTGAACAGCAATATAATTTAAAAAACATCACTGAAAACAAAAAAGTTGCTTTAAAAATAAAAAAGGTGTCACGTTGCTGTAAATAGAATAGTTGTTACGTTGCTGCAAATAAAAGTTGTAGAGTTTCTGCAAATAAAAAAAGTTGCTGCAAATAAAAAAGTTGCTGCATTTACGGAGTTAATGAAGCGTATACAGCATGAAATCGAGGCATAGGTTTTATATTATTAGGAAAGAAAAAACCACTTACACTAACTGCTGCGCTGAATACGGCGAAGAAATCAATAAGAAGCTGGTAGAGAAACACCGCGACGCAAAAAACACACAAATACGTACGATTAAATAATTGTTTCTAATATTTCGCCCTGCTAAGCAAGGAAGCCTTATTATTATTGTTATTATTATGGTTCGTACTATGACACTCAGTATTACACTGGTACTTTTTTCCTTTAGATCTGGTTACAGCCAGTAACCTAAGGTCTAACGGTTTTTTGTTCAGTCCTAGCTTACATTTCCAATGTTCTTCTTAATATTCTTGCAGTGCCAAGGAGCGTACTTTTCTGCAATGCCTCTGTTTTGATGTTTATACCTATTTTCTTTATCCACATATCTAATTTCTTTGAAAACATGCCCAGAGCACCAACGACAATCGGGATGACTTCAGTTTTTTTCATTCCCCAAAGGGTTGCAATTTCTCGCCTCAGGTCTTGGTATTTTTCCACCTTTTCTTGCTCTTTATTCCCTACTCTCACATCATTCGGAACAGCTATGTCGATGATCTTGCATTCCTTTTTCCTCTTCTCAACAACTACAATATCAGGTCTTCGGCTTTGAATTAGGTGGTCACATTGGATGGTAAAGTCCCATAGTATCTTGGCTTCTTCATTCTCTAACACACTTTGTGGCTCATGCTCATACCATTTCTTTTTTCTTTCAAATCCATACCTGCCACATATTTCCCAATGAATAATTTGCGCGACACTGTCATGCCTTGCCTTGTATTGTTTCTGAGCAAGCTTACTACACTCGCTAACGAGGTGGGAAATGCTTTCACCTTTGGCCCCACACAATCTACAGAGCGGTGATTCAGATGTTTTATCAATATGGAATTTTGAATAGTTAGTTCTTAATGCTTGTTCTTGAGCAGAAAAAATTAATGACACTGTCCCAGGTTTAAGATCTGACTGCCTTACCCAATTCCAAGACTTAGCCTCATCTATATCATCAGTGATCTCTCTAACAAATTGGCCATACATTTTCTTCTCTTTCCACGCATTTCTCAACTCATTCATAGCCGCCTTCTTAAACTCATCTGGCTCTATGCAGGATTCTGTCTCGAGAACTCTCGAATCTTTTGTCAGTTGTAGTAGTTGCTCAGTACTATGTTTAACATACCATCAAGGAAGCCTTATTATTATTGTTATTATTATTATTATTATTATTATTATTATTATTATTATTATTATTATTATTATTATTATCAAGCCTTATTTCTCTGAGGAAGCCTTGCTTAGCAGGGCGCAATATTAGAAACAATTATTTAATCGTACGTATTTGTGTGTTTTTTGCGTCGCGGTGTTTCTCTACCAGCTTCTTATAAATTTTATAACATATTTTGGCGGGAAGTTAGGCCGTTCGTTTTTACCAAAGAGATATTTTGTCGATCTTTACGTTCTTCTTCGCTAGAATGGTACATTGTATCAGTTGTGTAAAGGCAGTGATGGAGCAGTGATGTTTTTTAAAATATATTGCTGCTCGAAAATGTGTTTACATCGATTTGGAAATGGAATCATGCATTGTAAAAAAAAATGATGCACATTGATTCGAAAGATATATCGCTGGCTATGGAACGCCATGACTGCCTTATGTCATGCCCTAAAATTGCATTGTGTCATTTTATCATTGCTTTATGTCATAGTATCATTGGACTATGCCTATTCATTGTTCAATTCGGTCATCATGCAAGTTCTTTGTGTGCATTTGATGCACCACCATGTGCTTTTTGCGTCCTGTGCTGTTATTCTTGGCAATGATTATGTCTTCCTTATATTACATTATGTCATTGTAGCATTCAGTTGTGACCAATAACCATTGCTCTATGTTGTGGTATCATTCAATTGTACTATTTCATCATTACATTATACTATTTAACCATTATAGTATTTCATCATTACATTATACTATTTTATCATTATACTATTTTATCATTATACTATTTCATCATTATACTATTTGACCATTATACTATTTGACCATTATACTATTTGACCATTATACTATTTGACCATTATACTATCCAATTCAACTGACTTTTCACCAAATAACTTTTGGCGCGAAACGTGTGTTTTCAAACAATCAAGATGGAGGAAAGCCAAATGAGTATCATCCTCGACAAACTGGGATTGCCACAGATAAAAGAAACATTTGCTCAGGAAAAGATCACACCAAATATTGTTGGGAAACTGTCTCTCGTCGAGTTTGCGGAACTTGGACTCACAAGTCGGAAATCCATTATGGAACTTCGTGCAGAATGCACTGTGTATGGCCAAGAGAATCCAAGAAAAGAGACGAATCCAAGCGGTGGGGCACTGAAGTTTAGCCTTTCAATATCTACACTTTCCGCCATCTTGTTTTTCTGAAAACACACGTTTCGCGCCAAAAATTATTTGGTGAAAAGTCATTTGAATTGGATAGTATAATGATGAAATAGTATAATGGTCAAATAGTTTAATGATGAAATAGTATAATGGTCAAATAGTATAATGGTCAAATAGTATAATGGTCAAATAGTATAATGGTCAAATAGTATAATGATAAAATAGTATAATGTAATGATGAAATACTATAATGGTTAAATAGTATAATGTAATGATGAAATAGTACAATTGAATGATACCACAACATAGAGCAATGGTTATTGGTCACAACTGAATGCTACAATGACATAATGTAATATAAGGAAGACATAATCATTGCCAAGAATAACAGCACAGGACGCAAAAAGCACATGGTGGTGCATCAAATGCACACAAAGAACTTGCATGATGACCGAATTGAACAATCAATTGTTATAGTCCAATGATACTATGACATAAAGCAATGATAAAATGACACAATGCAATTTTAGGGCATGACATAAGGCAGTCATGGCGTTCCATAGCTGGCCCTTGTGGGCCAACGTATGATTATGACAACGGTCCTGTTACATCGTTGGGTGGGATGAGCCCGGATGAGCCACTGAGATTTCGTAAGCAACTTATAGAACCAATATTTTGTATATGTCAGCCGAAGCCAACATAATAAATGAAACGGAGCAGAGAGATACTGCAATTTACGTTGATATTTCACTATTATGTACGGCTAGCATACTGACCCATCCTTATGAAAAGCTACTTATTAGATTGAATACCCATTTATATGGGATTTGACAAGTAAACCGTACCGATGTTAAGAGATGTTTCCGCGAAAACCCACGTACATAAAACCCAACTATATGAAGGGCCTGTCTCTATGTATCCCCCTGGGTAGCTTATACTTTAGATTCCTGTCACATCGAGAAGTATTAGGAGCGTGATAAGAGATGTGCTACTTGTTTAGAGGTTTGGAACTGACTGGTGATATGGTTAATTATGATTAAAAAAAAAATAATTAAAAAAAAATAAAAAAAAAAATAATTGTGAGAAACTATAAACAAAATATAAGTTATAATTTGAATAAATCAAAATGCGTTATCAATGAGAGATTAGTATAGTGGGTGGAATAAGGGCCTAAAACTGTCTTCAATGATGAACATTGGCACACACTTAACCAGTTTGATACGATAAAAAGGGTGGAGTTAGGAGCCAGCACAAATATTGCCCCCATGTACTGTTTTTGCAGTCCGCCGAAAAACTACTCGCTAAATCTATTAGCTAAACTAGAAATATAACTTAAATCAAAGTCTTCAAACGCATGCGTTAAAGGTACCCAAAAAGCAAGAAACGCTGTAGCAAGGCACATACCCCACACTCACACACAAAGATATGACCGAAAGTAGCACGAAAAATTGGAAGCATAGCAAAAATATGTAGATGTACTAAACATTTGCTGGGCATCTTGGATGGTTTTTCTCAGTTACTGTTAGTTCACATTGTATTTCTTACGTAATAACAAAAAAGCACAAATTACAGAAAAATTCTTGAAGAAAATACTCCTGTTATAAGCTAAGGTACTATATGACGCGTACGCGTGAGAGCCTGGGACGGGTTAGTCAACAACAACAACAGCATGATTGACAGGGAAGTGGAAACAGCAGTATATTCTGGGAAGACAATTAGCCGTGAGAGGTGAAACTTCCTTCCAAAATATCGCAGCAAGCTGATCTAATGTGTGCCTCATCTGACGCATTGACAAGTATCATTACAAGAAGATGGCTACGTCCATTCAACAATCTTATGTTGTCGGAGGTTATGTGGCAACCTTCGTTGAGGACATTGACGACGAGTTCAAATGCATCGTTTGCCTGGAGGTGTTGAGAGATCCTCGACAGATCATCTCTTGTGGACACAGATTCTGTGAAACCTGTCTCGCTCAACTTTTCAGGTAAATCATCTCTTGATGTTTTAACTGCCAACAAATTGCAGTGCTTAATTACTGCAGGCTGGCTAGGGAAGACTTTTAAATCGATCTCTTCACAGATAAACGTCTTTTGAGTTAACCAGGCAAGGAAGTTCGGTTTTATCAAGCCAAACATTTAGGCCAGTTATTCAATGATTTTCATGTTGGAAATTGCGCTTAAGTAAGGCTGTGTCGGTTTCTGTTTCAGTTAAAGAATAATTTCATGAGAACTAGGGACGCTGCTGGAGGGATGTAAGAGCCAGGGGCAACTTTTTTGTAAGGATGATGAAGAACGGGGGCTGTAGATAGTGTACTCCATCGGAAAATTCTTTGCAGCCACGCCCTGTATACTGGATAAAATCCCGGGGGGGGGGGTAACTTTGACCGAAGGATGAAAGGTGCGTGCCGCCCAAATTGTAGCTTCATACCCACCCTTAACCAATTCACATACTTTTTTCATACCCACTTTTAAGGATTGGGAAAAAACATACCCAGTTTTATGGTTTTCAAATTAAACTGTATGCAACATGCAAAGGATTGAATAAGAACATTAGTAAACTAATACTTACATTTCATACGTTTTTTATTCATATTAAAGATAAGGAAAAATTATGAAATTAAGAAAAATAAGTGTATTCGCAGTGAAGAAACAAACCCAGAGGCGACCCCCTTCAAAAAAGGGAATTTCAATAAATAATAGTGAAGTGTGCTTGAATGCGAAATATAGATATTACGCTTTGACTCACAACAAGGCCAATAATTTTAGATAACTATTGTAGCCCGACAAAGTCAAGAAAACTAATTTAATCAAGATAATATGTGGCTAACGTCTGTTCTCTTTCGTTGCGACCGCCTTGTTTCATCGTTTCCTGGAGCAGGCAAAACCAATGTGCGTACAGTTCCATGGGCTTCTGAATCCTGAGGACATCTCAGCTGTGATGCTTCCCTTCTTTTGACTTTATTAAGGTTTCAGGACAGTAAAGCCAGCCCATTTCTATTGGAATCACTGCATTTTGAGACCCACATTTAGGGATTTTGAAGCTTTCGAACCCACCCTTATGGGCGGCACGTCCCCGTTCAGATTTATATATGAGTTACCCCCCCCCCCCCGGGCTTAAAATGGTATCAAAATGTTCAAATTAATGTTAGCGATGTCACTTTGCGAATTTATTCTCATTTTTCATAGCTCATGATATTTTCTTGGTATTTAATGTTATGAGAGCAATATATTATTTTTCACAAAAAGGGAACTTCCCCCTTTACTTCCTTCATAATTTCAAAAACTGACCTAGGACTAAGAAATAATTAGAGGATAAAAAGGGCTTCCAAATCATATAGACTGCGGAGTTTTGAGCTGGCATGCCCAAGGTAAACAATAGAACAATGGGATAAAACAATAGAAACTGGCTCCTGCATGCCCATAGTTTTGTCGTGAGGGACATGTTTCTCAGGCTTGCAAATCATTGTAAAAGTATGAAGAATTTAAGTACTTTTAAAAATAGCTTACGATATCATACACAGGGCCGCACCAAGTGAAGCGTGCAAATGCCTAACTAAACAAACGTTGTATTCCTTTTGTTATTTTGTTGAATTGAATTGTGTTGTCTTTTATTGATTTGAATAGTTTGTCCTTTGACCTGCCTTTGTAATCTAGATCGTCCTATACATTGTAACCTAAATATTCACGCTTTTCGTGCCTCGTGCATAACCTCGTAGCTATAAAGTCTCTGCCAGCCCTTTGTTTGTGACACACAACGCTTTGAAGACCTGCAGAGAGGATCACCACAGGAGCTGGCTGCGAGCAAGTCCGTTTTTGGCATGGCCTAAGTTTTCTTGCTTTGGTGTAGGCCTGCCAGTATCCAGCAAGTTCACAGTTCAAGTATCACAGACTTTGTGGCTACGAGGACCAATAGATTGTAAGTTGTCATTAAGTAAATCATGTTATCGTTAGTTTCATTATTGCTGTCGAGTTTATTTAATTTCCGCCGTATGTCCATTATTTTCCGGTCATGTATTTTACCCTCGATATTTAGGCTATGTACTAGAGTTTATATTTTGTTTCCTTCATTTAGCATTCCGTTTTTCTCTGTTATTTATCTTAATACCTTGCTGTAATAGTGTTAATTGGACAGTTTAATGTTATATTAGATGTTTTTTGACCTAAGTTAGTAATTTTCGTTGTTTCTTATAGTGAACCATCACATCAATATCATCACCAAGTTACCAGCACTTGTGTTTATTTGCTTCGTGTTCTGCTGGGGAGCTTGTTTTTTCTCGTGGTGCGTTCATCTATCCTGTAGCTCAATTTGTCGGCTACATCAGTTCAAATCTGTGTCATTTGGTGTCATATGCAGCTATGGACGATCAGATTGGCGAAGTCAATGCAGCCGCTGTTGGTGATCCTCAGTTATCCTCAGATGAAAGACGAAGAGAGAGAAATGTCAGATTGGATTGGGATGGAGTCGATATGGAAAATGCTCGCATACTCAAGCAGCGTCGGGCCAGTGCGAAGGGTGTTTTGACGAAAGCAATTACTCACGTTTCAGGAGCCCTGGTAGTTGGTGGTGACTTCATGGAAGTGCAGACAATGCAAGAGCGATTGATTCAAGTTTTCAGCAGCTTCAAGGAGGCATGTGACAGATACAAGGATACCCTGGTGGATGATATCGATGTCGAAGAATCAGTTTCATACTTGTATGAGGCAGAATCAAGGTACCTTGCAGCGAAGGATAGGATCGCCCTTTGGTTACAGTCAAACAGGAATTCCAGTGTGGAGGAGAGAGGCAAATCAGATGTTGATGCAAATGATTCAGTGAGTCAAACTAATTCTCGTGCCTCCCGTCGTAGCTCATCTTCCCGTCGTAGCTTATCTTCCCGTTGTAGCAAGCTTTCCGTAGAAGCTCAGCAGTTCAAGAATGCAGCCAAACTGGCATCATTACGTGCAGAAGCGTCACTCTTCAAACAGCGTCAGTCGATTGCAAATGAAGAATTAAGAATCAGTCAAATGAAGCAGAAGCTTGAATTAGAAACTCAGATGGCGAAACTCGAAGCCGAGGAGAGAGTATGTGCTGACTTCAGAACATCAGCCAATGAAACAAGCAATGGTAAGCCGTTTCAAACAGTGCAGAAGACGAATGTGTTTTCAACACCGCCGCATGATACCCAGACGACGGATCAGGTGCAAAAGGGAATTCTCAGGAGTGCGAAATCAGTTGTTTTGAGTGAACCGACTCACGAACCAGTCCTATGTCAGCCTGCCTCTAAACCACGAGCTGTAAGAACCACGCCTGAAGAGCCAGTGAAGACCGGCAAGTCACAGTTTGCAGTACCTGATGACGAAGACCCTGCTCCTCCCCAGAATGCTTATGCATCCCCTGATCCTTGGAACCCTTCCGTTGTAAATGGTGCAAATCCTTTGCAGTTTGAGAGTACACATCACGCAATGCAGAACAAAGCCTTGAGTCCCCTTGCTCCTCCATGGCAACCCAACCTGCAGAATAATGTTGAGAAACCGAAGCACGATGGGTATGTTTCTTCTAACGAAACAGAGGATGTTTCTTCCAACGCAGAAGACAGTGGTGTCATGTATCTGGAAGCAATGAGAAAACTAGCAACAGCAACATTACTGCCAAGATCGGAGCTGATGGTTTTTGATGGTAATCCTATTCAGTATTCACTGTTTATTCGTTCCTTTGAAAACAACGTTGAGATTGCCACTTCTGATTATAGCAAGAGACTGCAACTGTTGATTCAATTTTGTTCCGGGAAAGCAAGGAAGGCCATTGAAAATTGTATTCTGTTGGAACCAAAAGAAGGATATCTGAAAGCAAAGAAGCTACTGAGTGATCGATTTGGTGGAGCATACAAAGTGTCAAACAAATGGTTAGCCAAGGTGTCAGAAGGAAGTCAAATTCGGCCAGGGGATGGTGAAGCGCTGCAAGAACTTGCTGACGACCTAGAAAGCTGTGAGATCACACTAAAGGCAACTGGTAGAATGTCACAACTCAATAACGAAGATCGTCTTGTGAAGATCGTGCAACGATGTCCAGCTTATGTCAAATCCCGGTGGCAAGCCCGTGTACAAGAAATCAGGATGCGTGAAAGAGACCCGAATATTGAAGATCTAAGAAAGCTGATCAGACTGGCAGCAAAAGAGAAGACTGACCCTGTGTTTGGAGGTATCATGGATGCTGGTAACAAAGATCCCAGTTGGAAGCAAAGAACGTCCCGGCGATTTGAGTCTGCAAAGGGAAGAGTCTTCAGTATCACCACGTCAGAGCAGCAAACTTCAGAAAGGGTCAGCACAAACCTGAGATGCTACTTCTGTAATCAGAACCACAGGCTGGAAAACTGCAACGAGTTTTTGCAACAAAATGGTGAACAACAGTTTAAATTTATCCGTTCTAAGAAGCTTTGTGACAACTGCTTATCTTCATTCCATTTCTCTGCTGGTTGTAAACGAAGAAAAGCATGCACAGTTCCCGGTTGCAACATGACTCGTAAACACATTGGTGCAATTCACGATTCAGTCAAGGCATTCGAGCTGCGGCGAAGTGAACAGAGAAACATTGGTGCTAGCAGAGCAGGGAGAGATATTGATCAATCCGCTAGGAGCAACCAGACGAGGAGCTGCGAAGTCAAAGAAGCAGCTAGCAAATCAAGAACGTCAGGAGCAGTCAGTCAGTTCAACGGACTAGCAGATGATACTGGGGCCGGGAGTGTTGGCAAAGGATTACCAATCGTGCCAGTGAAAGTTACGTGCCATTCAACGAAAAGGGTATTTACGACATATGCACTCCTTGATAGTGGCTCTACAGCTTCTTTTTGCAGTAACGCTTTGTTGGAAGAATTGGATGTGAACAGCAAGAAGTGTCACATACAGCTTGGAACTATCAATGGTGTACGGGATGACTGTCAAACCACTGTAACCAACCTTGAAGTGATGGATTTGGATGAAACCGTTTGCATAAAGATCGAAAATGTGTTTTCAGTGAAGTGTCTGAACGTGTCAAAAGAGGCAATCGCTCGTCAAGAGGATGTGGACAACTGGTCACACCTGCAAAATATTCAGCTACCGAAGGCAATCGCAAATGGGCAAGTTAACCTTCTCATTGGTGTTGATGTTCCCAAAGCTTTGCAACCCTGTGAAATAAGAAGATGTGAAGATGGCGGTCCCTTTGCAGTCAGGACGGTGTTTGGATGGACCCTGAATGGACCGTTGGGAAGATCTGGTGTCAATGGTGAGAGTTGCTTTTCCTCCGATTCAAAGAGTATCGATGATGAACTTCAAAAACAGCTGATCAAGTACTTCAATCAAGAATTCAATGAACCGTTAAACACTGAGCACAAGTCGATGTCTGTGAATGACAAGAAAGCAATGAAGATCATGGAAGACTCACTCACATTTGTCAATGGGCATTATCAGATGGCCATTCCCTGGAAGGATGAAACACCAAGCCTACCGAACAACCGATCGATGGCAGAAAGTCGACTAGCGCACCTAAAGAGGAAGCTGTCACGTGACTCAACTATGCGAATCAAGTACACCGGTTTCATTGATGACCTGTTGATCAAAGGATATGCAAGGAAGATCCCAGAGAAGCCAGACAAAGATGTAGGCAGTATTTCTTGGTACCTCTCACATCACAATGTCGTAAACCCCAAGAAGCCTGACAAAGTGAGAGTTGTTTTCGACTGTGCTGCCAAGTTCAATGGTGAATCATTAAACAGCAATGTATTGCAGGGACCTGATTTGACAAACTCACTTGTTGGTGTTCTATGCAGATTCAGGCAAGAGAATGTGGCAATTGTGGCAGATGTGGAGGCTATGTATCACCAGGTACATGTTAATCCTAATGACACCGAAGCATTGAAATTCATGTGGTTTCCTGATGGTAATCTCTCAAAACAACCAGAAGAGTATCAGATGCTTGTGCACCTCTTTGGAGGAATTTGGTCATCAAGTTGTGCCAATTATGCCTTACGAAGAACAGCTCTTGACAACTCAGACAAGTTTGACGCAGACATTGTCAGCACAGTGCAGAGAGATTTCTACGTGGATGACCTGATCAAGTCTGTGAAGACCTCAGAAGATGCGATCAGAATGCAGCAACAGTTGACAAAGATGCTAGCATGTGGTGGATTTCATTTAACGAAATGGAACAGCAATTGTCGAAAGGTGTTGGATGCTATCCCTCTTGGTAAACGTTCAAAGGAATTGAGCAATATCAACATCGAGGACGATGCGTTGCCAGTTGAGAGGACATTGGGTATGGAATGGGACATAGAGAAAGATTCCTTCAGATTCAAGATCAATGTGAAAGAGAAACCTGCGACACGAAGAGGCATGCTGAGTATTATCGCTTCCATTTTCGATCCTCTTGGATTCGTTGCACCGTTCATCTTACCAGCTAAGGTATTGCTGCAAGCGTCGTGTCGTCAGTTGGGTTGGGATGATGAGATTTCTGGAGAAAAATTGGCACGCTGGAAAAGCTGGTTGATGGATCTACCTACGCTTGAAAGTTTTCTGACAAAGAGATGTGTCAAGCCACATGATTTTGGAGAGGTTGTTCACAATGAGATTCATCACTTCTCCGATGCATCTGAAACTGGTTACGGAACTGTTTCCTACCTGAGATCAATCAATGAAGATGGCAAAATCAACTGTGCATTCCTGTTTGCTAAATCCAGGCTCGCCCCGATGAAAAGAATTACAATACCAAGATTGGAGTTGACGGCAGCTACCCTTGCCGTGAAGGTTGACGGAATGATAAGAAGAGATTTGGAAATTTCAATTGACAAGTCGCTGTTCTGGACAGACAGCACCTGTGTCTTACGTTACATCAAGAACAAGGAAAGAAGGTTTCATACTTTCGTGGCAAACAGAATATCAGTGATTCACGGTGGCTCAGACCCCGATCAATGGAACTACGTTGCAACAAAGGAAAATCCTGCAGATGATGCCTCCCGTGGCTTGTCAGCCAACGATTTCCTAACCAGTAAGCGATGGATTCATGGTCCAGAATTCCTCTTGAAAGACGCTGATGCGTGGCCTACATGTAACGAGAACATATCTGTAGTTGCTGAAGACGATGTTGAAGTGAAAAGGCTGGTGCACACGCACTCTGTGGAAGTTTCGAACATTGGTATGTCATCACGTATTTTCGCAAGGTTTTCCAATTGGTTCAAGTTGAAGAAAGCAGTCGCATGGCTATTACGCTTCAAGAAATGGTTGATGGAGAAAATCCGAAAGAAAGATGACAAAAATCAGTTAAAATTCCAGAAAAGAATCACCGTTGAGGAAATAGAAGAGGCAGAGGATGTCATTGTCAAATGTGTCCAGTCAGAATGCTTTGCTGAAGAAATAGACACAATGCGATGCAGTGGTATGGTAAAGAAGTCAAGTCCACTTCGAAGGCTGGACCCCTTTTTGAAAGAAGGAATCATATGTGTTGGTGGACGCTTGAAGAATGCACCATATGAGTACAATGACGCGAAGCAACCAATGATACTGCCAAAGAACCACCATGTGAGTGACCTTATCATTCGGCATTTTCATGAGACATCTGGGCATTTTGGACAAGAATATGTTCTTTCGCTGCTAAGAGAGAGGTATTGGATCATCCAAGCTCGAGTACCGGTACGTAGAATAACCAAACAATGTTTTGATTGCAAGAGACGAATGCAAGAACCCTCGCACCAAAAAATGGCTGATCTCCCTGCTGATCGAATCACGCCGAGCAAACCACCTTTCACGTCAGTTGGTGTAGATTACTTCGGTCCATTCCTTGTGAAAAGAGGACGAGCGATGGTAAAGAGATATGGCGTTGTATTCACATGTCTAGCAGTCCGTGCAGTACACATCGAAATTGCTCATTCATTGGATACAGATTCATTCATCAACGCACTGAGGAGGTTTTTGGCAAGACGTGGGACACCAGAAATGATGAGATCAGATAATGGGACCAATTTCAAGGGCGGTGAACGGGAGTTGAGAGAAGCAATAGAGCAATGGAACCAGGACAAATTGCATGAATTTTGCCTACAACGAAAGGTACGTTGGATATTCAACCCACCTGCTGCGTCTCACATGGGTGGAACATGGGAAAGGATGATTAGGTCAATAAGAAGAATTTTGAATGCCTTGTTGAAGAATCAAACACTTGATGATGAGAGCCTCAGTACACTGATGTGTGAAGTAGAGTCGATCCTGAATGCTAGACCCTTGACAAAGGTATCTGATGATTCACGTGACTTGAATGCATTGACCCCGAATCATCTACTGCTGCTCAAATCGAATGCTGTATTGCCTCCTGGAATCTTTGATAGAAGTGATCAATATTGCAACAAACGATGGAGACAAATTCAGTATATGGTGAACGTGTTTTGGAAGCGATGGACGCGAGAATACCTGCCAATTTTGCAAGTGAGACAAAAGTGGCAAAAAGTGGGAAGAAACCTTGCAAAGGATGATATCGTCCTGGTAGCAGATAAATCTTCACCGAGAAATTGCTGGCCGTTAGGAAGAATTCTGGAAGTATACCCTGGGAGAGATGGATTAATTCGTTCTGCAAGACTGAAGACTGGTAACGGAGAATTGGTAAGACCTATTGAGAAACTATGCATATTGGAAGGACAAGATGTCTGAAGCATTTTCACCCTGTATTTTGAAAGATTGAAACAGTCAAGTGGTACTTTCCTGTTTGGGGCCGGGTATGAAGCGTGCAAATGCCTAACTAAACAAACGTTGTATTCCTTTTGTTATTTTGTTGAATTGAATTGTGTTGTCTTTTATTGATTTGAATAGTTTGTCCTTTGACCTGCCTTTGTAATCTAGATCGTCCTATACATTGTAACCTAAATATTCACGCTTTTCGTGCCTCGTGCATAACCTCGTAGCTATAAAGTCTCTGCCAGCCCTTTGTTTGTGACACACAACGCTTTGAAGACCTGCAGAGAGGATCACCACAGGAGCTGGCTGCGAGCAAGTCCGTTTTTGGCATGGCCTAAGTTTTCTTGCTTTGGTGTAGGCCTGCCAGTATCCAGCAAGTTCACAGTTCAAGTATCACAGACTTTGTGGCTACGAGGACCAATAGATTGTAAGTTGTCATTAAGTAAATCATGTTATCGTTAGTTTCATTATTGCTGTCGAGTTTATTTAATTTCCGCCGTATGTCCATTATTTTCCGGTCATGTATTTTACCCTCGATATTTAGGCTATGTACTAGAGTTTATATTTTGTTTCCTTCATTTAGCATTCCGTTTTTCTCTGTTATTTATCTTAATACCTTGCTGTAATAGTGTTAATTGGACAGTTTAATGTTATATTAGATGTTTTTTGACCTAAGTTAGTAATTTTCGTTGTTTCTTATAGTGAACCATCACATCAATATCATCACCAAGTTACCAGCACTTGTGTTTATTTGCTTCGTGTTCTGCTGGGGAGCTTGTTTTTTCTCGTGGTGCGTTCATCTATCCTGTAGCTCAATTTGTCGGCTACACCAAGCTTTTTGAAACACTTTTTATAAAGCTCCCCAAGATGGCCAGGAATGGGAAAATTACTAAATGCTATCAATGAAATTCTCTCAATTATCGGTACACAATTCCCCTATTTGATATTATTCTTAGTTAAATGTTACCCTCCTCTCTCTAGATACTTCATCTGGCCCTGCCAATTGTTGTTTCAAAATCTCAGTCAACCTTTAAGGATTTTCTTTAACCAAGACGCTCTGAGCTTGAGTGGCTGAGAGACTTGAGCATAACCTTAGTTATTTAACCTGAATTAAAGTGGGGGTGTCGTGATTTTTTTAAATTTCACAGTAGTTAGCTTTGGTAATTTAACTAAGGAAGCAAAAAACCCGAGTCAAATCTGAGTTTTCGTTTTAGAGTTATGGACGAAAAAGTGATTAGCCCAAACACTCCCCGCGCAAAACAGTTCGTTTTCGTCCTACGCGCCGCGTGACGTCAGTTGTTGTGACCAAACTCAGCTGATTCTCAAAACACATTGAAATCTCTATGGAATGGCTTCCGAACAACTTACTTCTCGCGGTCATAAAACTTCTTCCACAAGTATTTTTGTGTAAATAAAAGGGTTATGATAATTTCAAATATTGTTTAATAGAAATATCTTATTTCAGAAACTATTCAATTCGAATTAACATCACAAAGCGATTGTACAAACTACGAGTGTAGTTAGGTTGCCTAGACCATCAAGGTAGGAAGTGCTTCCAGAAATCGATCTGTAAAAAGGCAAACTTTTAATACATGGTGTATTGTTTCGACAATTTACAGAAAGATGGAGTTTTATGACATATAATTTTCCTTCCACGTTCTGAAATACTAGAAAAGTAGGTGTATTGATTTATTGAGAGAAAAATGTGCAGATTAGAAAGGGCCCAAATAAGCGGAAAGCAAAAGAGGAAACAAATTGTCAAGGCATACAGTACCATAAGGCAATGTTGTTCTTCCTCGAAAAAGTGGCTTGTGTACACGTATTGTTGCACTTTAGAAATTCCTTTGAAAGATTTTTAACTTTCTTCTACTTGAACAAATAAATCCTAAGAATCTTGTTTACGCGTTTTTTTATAAGGAACCTTTGCTTTTGGCCTTGAGTATTCCGAATTCTTAACCTAATTTTGAGGGGAATTAACTAGCTTTTCTAGCTGTTTCACAATATCTAATTCTAGAAAATGCAGTTATACCCATTGATTTTCTATAAATTCAAGAGTTCAATTATCAGCCTTAGTTACCTTCAAACAACAGAATAATACAACAAAATCTAAAACACACTCATTTTTTATAAGAAACCGTTAATAAGAAACCGTAGGGCAAGATTTTCAAAACTTAAGAAACTTAAGTAGGATATTTTGTTTGAACTCAAAAAGTTAAGAAACTTTTTGAATTTCTCTTATCAAGAAAAACAACTTCCACAGTTTTATTCCTAGTTCAGTTTAGCTATATTTGATAAGATATTTTAGCTGTTTTGCAATGAAATTTGCATTTAATTTTTTCTTCTCTTTACCCAATTCATGTTTGGCACTGATAGAAAATAGGAAGTGAAAATTCACTCATGAAAACTAAATTATTCATTTGAATTTAGGAAAAATTTGGGGGGATGCTTCAGCCAAATTTCTTAGGTCCATGGTTTTGAAAAAATATTTGTATTCCTTATGGAACATGCCAGTAATAATATAATCCATTCTATTTTACCAGAGATCCTAGTTGAATACCTCCCTCCCCAAAATCATAGAAAAGGCTCTTCGACCAAATAGCCAGTTATTTTTAAATTTGCTCTTGCTTAGTGTTATTTGATTGTAAGCTACTGGGGAGGGGCTGCATGACCTACAGCTGGACAGGCCACAAGGGTTTACTGCTGAGATCTGAAAAGCATACCAACTTATCATCATTATAATTACCATAAATACACCTTTTTACCAACTTATGATAGGTATTTTATAGTAAATGAACATTATGAATGAGACAGTGAAAAGGTATCCCATTTCTTATGAGTGTTCATCATTTATGGAAAACATTTTGACCAACCTTTATAAAAAGCTATTTTATAGTTTTATACCCAATAACATGCAATTTTAGAGAGAAATCGTCCCTATGCTTGGAAAACTTTTAATATATGAGTTGCATATATACCTACAATTTTATTACAGCGCCTTCCCCCCTAGGCTCTTTCATCTAAAAAAATCAGAAAAGTTTCTTAGAATTGTTTCTGTTTTTAAAGCCTGCGGCTACACACTTCTTTTCAAAAATATGTATATTTTCCTGACCCCATCACCTTTGAAATTCTTCATGACTATCAACCCCCCCCCCCCCCCCCACCCATCAATATCAAAATAATGCAAACTGGAACAAAATTGATACACCTGAAATCAATTAATAATCAGGGGGAGACAAGGCGTAATAAAAAATATCCAATAATTCTTGCCTTCCCTCTAAACTTGAGTGAAACCCAAAAAAATTGGGTTATGAAGTTGACTAAATTTAGGTAAACACAGCTGAGTGACAATATCCGTATTGCATTAGTTGTACAAGAATGTCTGAGAGATTTTTCATGAAAGGCAAATTAATTTTCAGAAGTGTTAAATTCAAATAAGCATCCCTGAGGCTTCATACTGCCTTGATGGTATGACTGCCCAACATGACCAACTGCACTAGAGTTTGTCTTGTTTAGGCCGCCCGTATGGCGTTTATGCGAAGGCGGAAGTGTCTTTTTCATAGAACCAGAAATAAAACAGTCTGTATTCCTTTCCACGGAAGTCAATCAATATTAGAAAAATCAATTCAACAAATAATTTCATACTCATAATTTTCTTTTATGAGCCCTGAACCTTTCAGTCACGAGATGATAAACGATTAGAGGCTTCATCGCTCGCATTTTCATTTGACAATTTTAGCCCATCTTCAATTTCGCTTCTTTCTCGGTCCAGAAAATCGTTTTCTCTCTTTGCATGGCTTAGATAATGCTCAAACTGATATTGTATAACTTCAGGGGGTACTCATCTTTCTTCTAAATCACTTTTCGGAATGTTTACGACCAACAAGTGATGTTTAAATCGTCTGAAGTGACGGACGTGCTTCTTCCTCCATACTGTTCGTCCATGTTGTCAAACTTGAATCACAACAACTGACGTCACATGGACAAAATGGAGAAAAACGAAGCGTTTCGTGTCACGTGGTGTTTTAGCCTCAAAATTGGCACACTATTTTCCAAATATCTCGAGAACGAAATGAAATATCGTTTTCGGGTTTTTTGCAGTAGTCTTAGAATTACTTTGTCTTTCAAATATCAAATTTAAAAAAATCACGACACCCCCACTTTAAGGAATAGAGAATAAGCTAGTTTAATTGAATTTTGTTTATTTCAGGTCATCAAAGTCACCAGTTTGTCCTATGGATAGAAATATTATATCTGAGGAAAAGGTAAAATTCCAATACTTCTTCCTGAATTTACATCTCAGCTCTATCCAGTAGTGCAATGCGTCTCCTGGGCCACATCATTGGTTTTGAGGTTTGCGGCTGCATCCTTTTTTCAATCTGCAGCTTACAGATTTTACAATGAATCAATTTACTGTTTCTCATTTACTGTATCCTCAAATCCTGCTGCAATCGGCTTTATTTCATAACAGTCTGCAGCTTTAGTAGATTTAGGTAATTTTTGTTCACAGAAATTAACTCAATTTCTTTTCCAAATCCGATTTCTTCTCTCAAATAATCCTTCAATTCTGATAAACAGTAAAATGATAACCCTTCTTACATTGTTTTTTAAGAATCAGATATAGGCTAATGTTCTAATTTTTTTCATAATATGAGCATCTAAAGTTATTAATCTCCTTATGACAACTTTTTCCCAATTTTAATGGAACCCTGAAAGCAGGGAACATCTGAATTATTTCGCTTAACAATTTCAAATCAGGAAGATTTTTTAGTGGTTTGATAATCTCATTTCTCACATTGCTCTATAATGCCTCTTAGCAACGCATAGCTACCAGAATGAGCAACAGAGGCTTGACTGCAACTCTAAACAATTCATACTGTTGCGATTTTGGTAGTTTATGTGTTTAAGGGGCATATTATTATCCTGCATCCCGTAAGATCATATCCACTCTTTTTGCCGAATTGTCTACCGTTGTTGTTCCTCCTTAATTGATTCTGTTTTGTTTCAGACGTTTCCAGACAATGGTTACAAACGGAAAATTCTGAATTTTGAAGTGTTTTGTGATTTATCTGTTGTTGGTTGTACATGGAAATCCACACTTTCTCATCTTGAGGTAAGCTCCCTGTTCTTGAACACCCCAAAATATCCTCCCCTTTAGTAATTGCAAACATGCTATTTTTAATGCACACCCAGGATAGGGCTCTAAAGAGTTTCAAAAATGTAGTGACCTTCCTACACACCAGAACTGCTGTCTCTACCTCACTTCAACACAATATATAGATTATATACGTCTTCTCTGCATGTACCTCTGTGGGTGAAGTTCCTCCTTTGTATCGATAATTTTCCCGCAGCATGGCATTGCGTGAAAACAGACTTTTGAAAAATTCAGAATTTCAATATAAAGTTCTCTTAAAGCTGAAATACACGATCAGTTTTTTTCATCAGTTTTTTCTCTTGAGTTGAAATTCGAAACGTTTTCTGACGTTTTTTACTGATCAGTTTTTTTGGAAGAAGGACGTCTTAAAACTTCCAGTCAGAAAACGTCACGAAACGTCTCAAATTTTGACTGAAGAGGAAAAACCGACGAAAAAACTGACGAAAAAACTGATCGTGTATTTCAGCCTTTAGGTACAAATTCTAGGGTAAAGGTTCTAAAAGTTGAAGAAGTAGTTCTTTTATGCTCATTTTTCTGTCGCTTTGAGGCAGCAATTAGGTATTGCAGTTGACTCTGGTTATTGTCACTCCGGTTAAAGTCACACTCCGGTTATAATCACAGTTTCACTGTTTCCCGAATCTCCGCCTGGTGAAATCCTTATGAATAAACTCCGCTTACAGTCACTCCGCTTTTAGTCACAACCCGCATAAAATAACCACTTTCTGCATTCCCAAACCGCAAAATACTCTTATTACAGTCACATTCAGCGAAAAAAGAGTTTAGCGTATTTGCTTAATCCATTTAGAAAGTATTTTCATGCAGTATTCATGAATACTAGACTATCTTTTGCAATTTTTCCAATCGATTAGAGTTTAGAGTTTCCTAAGTACACTTTACTTCAATAAGTAGCAACTTTGGGGCCTATATGACGTTGCGTTAGGTATGGCCTAAATGATGTTCTGTTTCTCTCCTATCATAATAAGAACGATGAAGTCAATATAAAAAAGATCAAAAATATCGTATTATTGTAGTTAAATTATCTAAATGAAATCTAAATCAAACAAAAAGATTTCCCTGCCATAGAATAAGTAAATGAATCACTAAGCTTTTGGAAATGATTCATGTGGCTACTGTTTATATGGCTGCTGTTTTTATCATTTAGATGTGACTATAACCGGAGTCGACTGTATTTGATGGTATATTACTAGCCTCCATGAATTTCCTCCTTAGGGATATGGGTCTACGCTAAGGCTAGTTTATTACATGCTCTGAAACCATTTTGATTTTCATGGCAGGGATGGCCGACCGGCTAGATCACTTGGCCCTAATTGTTTAAAAGGTCCTGGGATCGGAACCACCTTCAGGCCTGTCACAAAGAGTGGAGAGAATTCGCCAGCTCTCTGTAGGCCCTGGCAAAAAGCAAAAGAAATGACAGGTGTGGTCACATGGAGAGAAAAGACTATGGCTGCACTGCTTGATTAGTTTATACTACACGTGTTGTTTAACCCTATCACATAACCGCTGAGATGTGCGACCTACGTACCTGGCATCACACCGGCACGAGTATTCGTAAACTACTAGGCTGTTTTGTGTGGTAGGCACACTATCTTTGCGGATGGATGGGATTATCTTCTTAGAGGAAAAGACGAGACGGGGGCTGACCGTAGCGTAGCACTTAGTTATGGCTGTTTTAATTTGTCTTTCGAATCGCAAAGAGACGTTGCCAATGTAAGGCAGTTTTAGATAAACAGGGCACTTTTGTGGACCAATCTTTTTGTCAGCCGAGAAACCTGCGATTTTATTACGAAAGCAAGCCGAAATGAGGTCTTCTGGATAACCATTGTTGATGAGGGTAGATTTTGTTTCTGCTAATTCTAAATTGAGTTTTGGTTCGGAACAGATCATAAGTGCCCGGTGAACCAAGGTGTTAATCAAATTAATTTTGATTTGTTTGGCACAAAAGGAATCCCAACGTGTATATAGGCCGCTAAAAGTTGGTTTCCTGTAAACACTGGTAAGAAAACCAGGTTCAGTTTTCTCCACAGAAACGTCAAGAAATGGCAAGGAGTTGTTTTCCTCCTTTTCAAAGGTGAATTTTAGAGACTGATGCAATGAGTTGAGTTTGGCAAGAAATTGCTCGTATTACTAAGTCTTCTGCTCGACATAGCCCCACCATTGAGCGTGCTTTTATTAAGGATGAAATCCACAAGGCCAAAACACGCCTTCTACAATTAAGAAACATGTATCAACGCCAATGGTCAAAAGTTCGTAGGTTTCTCTCCTTTTTCGACATGGTTCGATTCTCCCGCTACCTTTCTGAAATTGATCAGCGGACCGAAAAACATACCATGCAAAAACATCATAGGAATGTAGGCCTTCTTGTTAGGAAACGTTTCGGTCACTTGTTGAGCAATCCTAAAAAGCACATATTAAATCTTTCGGACTACTCTCTCTCTGATACTGAAGAATTTGTATTAGAACATGGTTTAGAGTTTTGTATCCCACCCCGTGATATCAACAGAGAGGAGACTTTCGCTGAATTTGAGATTCTAATTGCTCAACTTGCTAGGCACAATCCTGTTTCGGACAACGAGCTCAGCTCACTAAAAGCCCGCCTAAGCGATTTGGCTCACGCTTACTGTGGCACCCCCATCGACCTCACCGATTTTCGTATGCATAGGGAACACTTTCAGGCTATAAAATCTTTGCGCAATAACAAGGATATCCTCATCACAAAACCAGATAAGGGATCCGGGGTCGTTATTTTGAATCAAAAAGACTACATTACCAAAATGGGTGATGTCCTTAACGACACTAATAAATTTGAAAAACTTGGCGACGTCGAACAGTTTGACAAAACGGCTAGACTAGAGCAGAAACTCCAAAAACGCCTTCTAGAGTTAGTCAACAAAAAACAGTTGGCTCGGGGAATTTATGACAGGATTCGACCCACTGGCTCGCAGCGTCCACGAATGTATGGTCTCCCCAAAACTCACAAACAGAGTATCCCACTAGGCCTATTTTATCCATGGTTGGCTCGGCTCAACATCAACTTGCGAAATGGCTATCAGAGGTTTTGGAACCAGTTCTCCATTTGTACTCTGAAAATTGCATTTCGGACTCGTTCACTTTCGCCAAATTTATCCAAAACTTAGAGCTCAACCCCACTAAAACTTTTATGTGCTCTTTCGACGTCAGCAGTTTGTTTACCAATGTTCCTCTGGATGAAACGATAAAGATTTGCGCCGACGCGTTGTACCGAAGTGAGCTTGAAAGGCCGTCGTTCCCTGAGGAGGTTTTCGTTGAATTGATGAAATCTGCAACTAGCTCTGTGGAGTTCAGTTTCAACAATGAGATGTACCGCCAAAAGGACGGTGTTGCCATGGGCAGCCCTTTGGGACCAGCGCTAGCGAACATATTTGTCGGCTTCCATGAGCATCAACTCTTCAACTGCCATCAAAAGCCCCTTGTTTACTTTCGCTATGTTGATGACACTTTTGCGGTTTTTGAAAAAGAGTCTGAATGTGATATTTTTCTTGCCAAACTCAACTCATTGCATCAGTCTCTAAAATTCACCTTTGAAAAGGAGGAAAACAACTCCTTGCCATTTCTTGACGTTTCTGTGGAGAAAACTGAACCTGGTTTTCTTACCAGTGTTTACAGGAAACCAACTTTTAGCGGCCTATATACACGTTGGGATTCCTTTTGTGCCAAACAAATCAAAATTAATTTGATTAACACCTTGGTTCACCGGGCACTTATGATCTGTTCCGAACCAAAACTCAATTTAGAATTGGCAGAAATAAAATCTACCCTCATCAACAATGGTTATCCAGAAGACCTCATTTCGGCTTGCTTTCGTAATAAAATCGCAGGTTTCTCGGCTGACAAAAAGATTGGTCCACAAAAGTGCCCTGTTTATCTAAAACTGCCTTACATTGGCAACGTCTCTTTGCGATTCGAAAGACAAATTAAAACAGCCATAACTAAGTGCTACGCTACGGTCAGCCCCCGTCTCGTCTTTTCCTCTAAGAAGATAATCCCATCCATCCGCAAAGATAGTGTGCCTACCACACAAAACAGCCTAGTAGTTTACGAATACTCGTGCCGGTGTGATGCCAGGTACGTAGGTCGCACATCTCAGCGGTTATGTGATAGGGTTAAACAACACGTGCCGTCTAGCATTCGCAACAAAACTGTTCCTCAACGAGAACAACCATCTCGCGCCTCTAAACCAAAAAGTTCACTAAAACATGACTCTGCTATAGGTCAACATTTGCTCGACAACCCAGAGTGTGCTAAAGCCTACAGTGAGAATTGCTTTCGAATAATTAGCAGAGCAAGATCTACCTTTCACTTAGCTATTTTGGAATCTGTCTACATAAAAACCAGGGATCCCCTATTGTGTAGACAGAAGGAGTTCGTTTTCGCCTTAGGACTCTTGAAATAATCTTATTGGTCAGCTCACTGTATCGTGGGTGTTGATTGGTTTTCCCACACCATACCAATCATTCACGTCTTTTCTGATTGGCCTATTTCGATCCACATCTGGGTATATAAATCAGTTAGGTTTCTATTTCGTTCTCTTTCTGACGTATTACTCTGTTGAGTGTCAGACGAAAAGCTTAAGTAGTATCTATGTGTTCGTTTCATTATGGTTCCGATTTTTCTGGCTATACTAAGATAATTTGGTGCTAGGATTGAACGTTATGAAAAAATTATTTGAATTTTGAACACCAAAATTAAAGCTCGGAAGATATAAACTTTCACGACAGCCTAGAGAGAAAATTTACATTAAATGCAAAGAGAAATAAAAGTGCCTCTTGAAGAATAAAGTTTGGAGCTAGAAACTTATCGTAAACTACAGAGTAATGTTGACATTTGTTGGTGGACTGAAAAGGGGAGTTTTAAAACTTCCCTTGCCCTTTTAACAACGAAGTTTATTTGATGAATATGCGCTTTTTCGTTATTGACTCCTATGTCTTGCGGTTGAAATGATAAAGTTAAACTTACGTGGAATTAGTTTCAGCAGCAAATAACTGAATTCCTTCAAATAATCAGTACCTTACAATTAACTTTTGCGATACAGCTCGTTATCCATTGAAAATATTCCTTCCCCGTACATGTTTAACCTCTTGGCCTTCAAACACTTTTTAGAAGTGAGGAAATGAACTTTGTGATACAATTTTAGGTCGTGAGAGAAAATGGTTTTTGTTTTTGCGTGGAAAGTTTGAAGCGCGGACAAGTCACGAGGTCAAAAATCGCCAATGAAATTCAAGGGCCCTTAGGCCATCACAGCTTTGACGGCCATGTTTACGCCATCGTTTCGATACTTTCAAACCCCTACAGTATATGCCTATCAACCTAACAATAGCCTCTGTATATATCAACAATTATGGAATGACTCTCAATGTTCATGAAAAACCTTTGCTTTTGTAATTTTAATTTATTCTTTAATGAATAGGTCTTGTTGCTTTTTAGTGACTATTTCCGATAGTAGAAATCAAACTTAAATGATGTGTATTTATTTAGGCCCACTTGGCTGATGACTGTTTATATGTGGATGTATCTTGCACGAATGCCGGCTGCTCTCTGAAGGTGGAGAGGAGGTTTATGGAGGAGCATAAGAACAAATTGTGTGAACAAAGAGTAGTTCAATGTGACTTGTGTCTCCAGGAAAACCTTGCCTTTCAGCTGCAGGTTTGTATAGGACTTTAAATGCTATTGTGCGTAGCAATTGCCAGAAAGAGTTGCATTTCGTGGCTTTTGAACTAGGAATGAGGAATTGGAAATAGCGCCCATTTGAATCTGAAAGTTTAGCAGCAAATCGAATGACTATAACTTGACCACACCCGACTCTGAGTTCCTATCCACGTGATTTCAGATTGGTTTTTGACTGCCTTCATCACCAAAGCCAATCTGAAAAGTTGTCCTGTTCACTCAATATACGTAGCATATTGAGTTTTGAGCTCTCTTCACACGGCGCAACTCCATTTAAAATTATTTCACCAAACCTATGGGGCATGATAAATATTCCATACCAATGCAGCAATGAAAAATTGGATTCATGTATTCAGATGATTCAAAAAGCGCTCAAGTATGGTAAGTGCAGCGATTTGTTGCAATTCCACAGCAGAACAATGTCACCCTGCAAAAACAATAAAGAGCATATGGGGTTTGTTTTCGTGTGAATGGGCTTAAGTTTGAAGAATAAGCTGGGAAACCCTTTGTTTGACTGCAAGGTGTTTTCAACTGAAGCTGTCCAGAATTTACCAATGTGTTGGTTTGATAAGCGCTACCCTAATGCGCAATTGTGACGCCAGCCTTCCAAAAATGGGGTACATAGGGGCGGTAAAGAATTTTTTGACCATAAACACACCTTTATCCACTTAACAAATGTTTGTTGGTGATCTGCACCTAGAATAACATAAACTGGTTCATAAAATCTCAAAATCAGTGAGTTATTCTCATTTTGCACTTAATTTATTGTTGGACAGTCTTCAATAAGTACAGAACTTCAGGATGGGGAGAAAAACTGGAAACATAGCAAATATCTACGTAAGCAGACTAAAGGTGTTTGTCGGACCCTTTGTGGAGTAGTACTTCGTAAAATGGTATACTGAATATTTCTTTTAAATTGTAGGATCATAAAGAAAAGGATTGCAAATCGTTTGCTTTGGCCTGCCCTAACGATGGGTGCTCACTGAAGATCAAGAGATGTGAGGTAAATTATAAAAATCACTTTCGACAATTAACAACTCAACGTTTGATATGGTCATGCTGCAGACTGAATAGAGCTGGACCCTAATGGGATAGTCTTTCAACTGATTCAAAAAGGCATCCTACAAGTGTTAATATGAAATAAATGCTTTACTTTACTACCAAGTGTTTATTGGTAAAAATCAGGAAGCTTCTTGCTCTTCAAATGATCAAAAGTTGGCATTCCTCTGACTTGCATTTCTGGCTTGTAATTCTTAATGCTTCAATCCACACAGCCAGCATTTTTGCCAGGTAAAGTATGTACAGTCGGACAAGTAACTGCAATCTATACTCCCTTGCTTTTTTGAGACAAGTTTCAAGGAATGTTTGCACCCGCTCTTCACTTTCTCGCACAATGATTTACAGGGTGGCAGCATTCCAAACTTCTTATGACAAACAGGGGCAAATATAGAACGTGCAAACGGCCTGATGAGGTCAGAACATCCAGTTTGACTCAGCAATTTCAAGTTTTGAAACCTCTGGTCGCAAGAAACTTGTTTCTGATCACCCTGTTCAACCAAGTTTGTAGCAGTGGTCTTGCTGAAGCCAGCAAAGTTGCAGAAATTCAATCGCTACCTTTTGCACTCACTTTTCAAAGATAGGCATGCTTGAAGGGCAATGGCAAGCAATGCCAATCTCAATACAGTGGGGGCTAGGTCCTCCCATAATATTTTAAAGAGATCTATTGAGGGATAGGGGTGGGGTAGACTCTTGTGTTGCTGCTGTGCCTGCTTTAGTTATCTGGCTGTCAGAAAGCAAAAGTTTATATTTGTGTAACAAGCATTTTAAGTACAAATAATATTTAAAAATTCATCATTCAACCTTTCTTGATGATTTTAGGGTATTAGTTTTTAGCTTTGTAAATTTTAACTTCAAAACAATTTTCCAATTAATTACATTGCATTTTGCAAAAAAATTTATGTCAAAAACTCTAAGTGAAAATCTAAGATATCTCCAAAATGGAAAAAGCTATTGCAAAATTTATAGTGGCTTTATTCATCTTTGTGACATGTGCAATACCGAGGCACAGGGTATTAAGGAGAGCTACAGGATTTTTGAATTGCTTCAAGTTGGGGTATGCAATAAATGAAAGGCTGCAATTTTTTGTATGTCTGTTTCTTCGGGAGAATCACTGTATTTCCTCTGTCCTTTTCTCGTTTTCAATGGCACCAGAAATATAACTGTAAGCACCAGCCTTCTTTGCATCGTTATTTCAGCCCTTTTAATTTCATAAATTATTTAAGGATCTTATGCATATAGACCACTATTTATCACATCCAAATTCTGCAAAAATTGCCGACTTTCAGATATTCTTTAGGGGTATAGGGTAAGCTTCTTTTAAGCAACACAATACAATAGGCTAGATCACAATAATCATTTTTGCCGTTGGAAAACAACAGATGCTCGGATTTTAAAGAGTTGATATGTGGCATCAAATGGGGAAGGAAAGAAATATGGCCTATAAGCAAGTCTATCAAAGATGTCGAACATGCAGAATCTAATCATGTTCTCTTTCTTGATACCAGATGGAAAACCACATCAAGAATGCATGTTCTTTCATCCCCCAAGACTGCCCCCTGGAATTTCTTGGGTGTCAAGTGAAGGTTAGTCCATTATTCAATTTTTCAAGAATATATAATTCTTCATTCTATACTGAAGAACAGCGTAGTGTTGAATATACGAAATTACAGAGCAATTATGATTATGAAAATGATAAAAATACTGTTCTAATAAGATAAAAAGATAGCTAGCTCAGAGCGGTTACGTTGAATTAAAAAGTAAATCTCCTTTTATATATTATCTTGATTAAATCATCTCTGAGAATCACAGTTGAATTTCTCACTCGTCCTCACTACTCGACTCATTGTCAGTACTAGAGTTACTGTCAGTATGCGCCACATTGAAGTAATGAGTTTTGGTTGCTTTTTAAAGTTCTGAATGGTGTCTGCGTAAAGTATTACGGATGGTAGAGAGTTCCAGATGACACACAGCTGATAGTTGATGGTTTTCTGCGGTGTTGATGAAATCTTTGATAATGCTCCGTCTGCATGCATTTTTAGAGTCCATATTTGTGACATGTTGAGCATGCAATCAGGTGCTGCTTAGCTCGTTGCTATGGACACTGAAACAGTAGAATCAGTTGGTGTGACTCAATTGTTTACAAGAAACTGTTCACAAGAAACCGTTAGGCCGGATTTTAAAAAGTAGGAAACTTTGGTAGGAGATTTTGTATGGATCAAAAGATTAAGAAACTTTGGATGTTTTCTTTACCAAAAAAAGACAATTAAAAAGTCTCGACGGCCTTCATTGGCACGAAATCGTAATTCGTAGTTATATCTATTATATATAATAATATCGTAATGTATCTCATCTCAACGAGTTATTTTTCTTGAATAATATGTCGATCGGGGTGAGATTTCACAAAGTCCAAACTCGTGTTTTTCATGCAAACACGAAATTAAGGGAAACATGTATTGGGGGTAGGACACTTCATCAGAAACTTTTCCTTTCATATTTAGAGTGAAATTCAAGTTTGTCTCAAAGAACTAGCAGAGTTTGTTAAAATATATATTTTCAAATCGGTTGGAGACTTCAGTTTTCAGTTTTCATTGTTTTATCAATCAATCTTAAATACAATCTTAAATGAAGACTTATCAAACTGCTAACTGGAACAATAAGTGACCTGCTTGGTTGGCTTCAGGGACGCCCGAGCGATGTAAGGGCAAGGCGGGATGATTTTTTTGTGAGGGCAATTTAAATCACAGGCCAGAAAAGCGAACCGGAAAATTTGGGGCTGAGGGGTACTTCCCCGCAACATTTTTTGCAAACAACCCCTCTAGATCGGCTTAAAACTGTATCGAAATATTTTAACAAATGTCAAGGTCATTTTACAAATTTTTGCGTTATGATTTCCGTTGCAAGGGATTAAACATGTGAAAGCAATATATCATTTTTCATGAAAATGGCACTTTTGCCCTCCTTACCCTTAGCAAAGGGTAGAAGAGGCGTTTGCCCCCTGCGGCCCTCTCTCTTGGGTCCCTGGGTTGCTCGGCAATTCTTTGATTAAATATGTTGTGAAATTGTTTTTCATTCCAGGGAACTGGAAGCTACATCGACGAGCATCTCACGCAGGAGGCTCGTAGCCACCTTCGTTTAGCTTGCGAGGAATTGAAAGCTTCCAGATCGAGGCATGACGAGGAGTTAAAGAACTTGCAAATGAAAATTCAGCAACTTGAAACAAAAGACACTGTAACAATGCAATCATTATCAGCAATGAAAGTAGAAATGCAGCAGCAACTTCAGCTCACCGTTGCTTCGATGGAAAGAAAAATGCAATCTCAAAATGATAAGTTAAAAGCTTCCAGATCGAGACATAACGAGGAGTTAAAGAATTTGCAAATGAAAATTCAGCAACTTGAAACAAAAGACACTGTAACAATGCAATCATTATCAGCAATGAAAGTAGAAATGCAGCAACTTCAGCTCACCGTTGCTTCGATGGAAAGAAAAATGCAATCTCAAAATGATAAGTTAAAAGCTTCCAGATCGAGACATAACGAGGAGTTAAAGAATTTGCAAATGAAAATTCAGCAACTTGAAACAAAAGACACTGTATCAATGCAATCATTATCAGCAATGAAAGTAGAAATGCAGCAACTTCAGCTCACCGTTGCTTCGATGGAAAGAAAAATGCAATCTCAAAATGATGAGTTAAAAGTTTCGATAAATCACGTTGAAAATCAGGTGCAGCTGATTCAAGAGCAGATCAAGCATGAAGTCGTGTCTTACATTTGGATGTTTAGAGTATTTAAAAGACTAGAAATTTGCAGTGAGGTGTTCACCACAGCTGAGAATCGCTATCATTTCAAACTTTACTGGGAGACAAATTCCAAGGACGTAGAGATTAGTGTTCAGCATGTGACAGGCAACAGCGATGAACGACTGCCATGGCCTTTCTCCTGTGATGCGACCATCAGTATTTTGAATGTACATGACGATAGATGGGAAAAGTTTGGTGATGTTCATTTTGTTTTAAATAAAGGCCAGAGAAATTTCCTATGTCATATACCAACTGATGATCTTGAATTATATAAATCTCGACACTTGATTGTTGAACTAAAATTAGAGTTGAAAATCCCATGTCACCACCCGGCTGTAAACTAATCTTTGGCAAACTGTATTCCACTCGATCTGGCTGTTTCTGGAAATCACAGAGATTCAGAGAGCAGAAGAAATACTTTCAGCCTCTTTCCCTTTGACATGAAAACAGAAAAATAAGAAATGAATCAATAAGCATTTTGCCGGTATGATTTTTATATTCAAAAACACGTTCGCTTGGCGCCTGTGGCTACTAGCCTGCGCGCAGACTCAACTTGTTTGGAAGAAGCGAGTTGAGTTGAATTCGAAAAAAATTTAGTTGTATTAAAATTTTGGATGTTTGGCCTCCAGTAGAGGCTGTACTCTACTGGAGGCCAAACATCCAAAATTTTAATTCAACTAAATTTTTTTCGAATTCAACTCAACTCGCTTCTTCTAAACCAGTTGAGTCTGCGCGCAGGCTAGTGGCTACGTGACGTTGGTCTCCTTTGTTTTGTACTCTAAAGCTCCGTCAATGTTTTCCAGGAACGGTGAAATAGCTATATCTGGAAACTTCACTAAAAATTGTCCTTGTAAAGATTTTCAAGAATTAACCATATTCATTGAATTCATTTCATTTCCATAATCCAGATATGCTACACAATATTATGGAGAGCGTCTAAGATAATTAAAAAGAAATAATCTAAACAAAATCGACGTTGAACAAAAATAAGAAATTCAAACCATACATCTAACGTTGCTAGCACAAACAACAAAACAAAGATAGCTTATATGCGATCGCGGTGAAGTTTCAAAGTCGTCATTTCAGGCCTAAAAAGCGTCCTTCGCGTATTTGGCAACAGCTTGAACAAGCTTTATATTCTCTGTTGAGAAGAGGTATATAAACTTTTGTTTCGTGCTCATTGTAGCGAATGAATTAACTTCAATTCCAATTATTCCAAAAAGCTTTTTGTGTTGAGCGTTATATTCTCTACATTCAATAGAGAAGTGTTGTTCACTTCCTACCTCCATAGTTTTGCAAAGGCGACAATATCGCATCTTTAGAGGGGTGTTATCTCTTCTACCAGTTTCAATGCGCAAATTTTGGTTGCTTCAGTGGAGCTTTGCCATAGTCTTAACGAGCTGTCTATCTTTAAGTTTGGTGTAAGTTTCTGCTTTAGCCTACATTTAAATAGACTGTAATGGCGAAGCTTGTTTCCTCCCGATTTCGAAGGGCCTACTGATGAGCTGATTCTTTTCCTCCAGATAGCCTCAAAGCCTTTGTAGCTTTTTCAACAATATGACTAAAGCATTTAGGACTGATCAGTTTAAGACGTTAAGGATGTAGTTCATACTTTCAGTTTTGTGTGTTCAGAATTACACTATTGGCCATAATTTAATAGTTATTTCTTGTAGAAATTCAAACTTCTCAGGAATTGTAGGTAGATTCATATTGCAAACAATGAATATGTTAAACTTGTGAAAAAATTAATATATGCTAATTTATGCAAATTTTAGTGACACGCCCTTTTTTCCTCGGGCAGATGATTACTGCTGATAGGAGTTTCTCAGAAAGTTGAAATTTTTACTGTGTATCCCAGATAAGAAACTTGATGGTATGAATAGACAAAATTTAAAAATTTTTACACTAGGCGGACAAAATGGCAAAAAACACTGTTTCCATGGTTACGGCTACCATCTTTTAAATTTTGAAATTTTGTCTATTCATACCATGTATGGTCATGTTTTATGTGTTCTGTGAAAATTTCAACTGGATATGTGCCCTTTTGTAGAAGTTATTGGCTGCCCAATTTTAGTACTAGCAAAAATCAAGTTTTCGAGAAAATCGCATTTAAAGTTTTCAAACTTTTTTTCGTAACTTTTTTCAGAGTATATGGATATAAAATTAATTTCATCATCAAATATAACTTCTTAAGATTTAAAAATATTGGAACTTACTATCTGAATTATGTCTTGATGGTCACATTTGTTCTATATGTTCCAAAGGAACTGCAAATGTTATTGGAAGATCTGTTACATTAGATTCGATTATTGCAAAGGAAGCATTAAAAGATCCATTTTCACTCTTATTTCTTTTTCTGAAACTAGAAACATCATCCATCTTTCTTTTCTTTGAAGCAACAGACTTTTCTCCTCTACTGTCAAAGGCTCCTGGTTCATAGTGCTCCATCAAAGATTTGTTACTATTTTTCTTTGACTTTTTCTTGTTTATCCGCCAGTACTTATACTTTTTTGTTATTTTCTGTGACGCTGAAACTTGTCGAATATGATCCTCTTCTTGCAAGGATGCAAGAGAGTATTTACCAACATTTTCTACTCCTGCAGCTTTTAAAATCAATGCCTTTGAACCAGCTCCTGTATTGAAGCAGCAGACAGCTTCTGCAACTGCACATTCAATCCTGACTTTTCCACAGAATGTTGTTTTCGGGCATCGCTCCCATACCATATGATTGAAGCTCTCGTTTGCATTCTGGGTTACTCCTTTCAGGCATCTCTCTAGCAATTCTTTAGATGATAAACGACTGAAGATGGGCTTTAGGATATCATAAAATGAGCTTGGTAACCGTTTGCTTCCGTCATATGTTTTGTTGCCTGATTCAAGGTCTGCATTGAATTTGCACCATGAATCTTTGCCTTTAGGGCAGAACTTGTGCTGCTCTTTCAAATTATCATTTGTTGGGTGCATAACAGAATGATGGAAAATTGCTAAAATTGCAGTCTGCATTTGAGACAGGTTGCCACTGTTTGATCGTATAGCCTTACCATAGTATCGTTGGATACTATCAATTTTTTCTTTTGTAAGGCGTCCTTTACCACCGATCGTTTTATTGTCAGACAATTTCTTCCCCTTCGTATCTTTCACAAGTGTTCTCAAGGCATTGCCCATCCGCTTTTGAATATGCCCTATGCATTCTTCCTTTACTACTTTATATTGATCACCATATGTCTTATTAATTTCTTCACTAACAACCTTGAATGTGTCACTGTCACCATCCCCCACGAAAGTAGTATACTTTAATCCTCTGCGTTCAATTGATCTCTTGAATATTTTCACAGCACCAGCCCCTTCCATACCTCCTGAAGAACCTTCATAATTTATCTGACAAGAATTGTTGTGGTTCTCTTTCCATCTTTTGTACACCTCGCTGCTCTTGTCGTCATGTTCATGCTTTTTACACTCATGACAGTGCATTGATAAGACTTCATAATCTACCACCTCGCCAGTATCGACAAGTACCACAACAACAATGCCAAATTTTGAGGAATACCCCCTTTTTTGCCAGGTACCATCCAAACTTACTGCAACAGAAATAGCACCATGGTCATCTTCCTTATCAGCATTGGGATTCTGTTCTAAAACAATTTTGCGAATACGTTTTGCAGCATCATTCATTTGCTTTTCAGCTTCTTCTTGGGAAATACTCGCAGTGGACTTCAAATTCCTTGCATATGAAGCTTTAGCTAGTGGTGAAGGCAAATTCATAATTCCACAGAAACTAGAAAGAATTTTCCGCCCACCCTTCAACGTATTAGAGGCAACAACAGATCTTGCATTTATTTCAAACTTTCCTCTGTCCAATTTCCTGCTGGAGTGGAAACTGGTCTCTTGTAGACAAGCTGAACATTTTATTATTAATTTTTCAGCAAGGCCATGCTGCTTTCTGTTATCTTTCAATATAGTAAGCTTTGAATCTGTCTTCTTACAGAAACTACAAATTGCAGACGGCTGAAATGCTTTTTGGAGTAGGGAAACGTCTAAAATTGAGTAACCGTCAGCATTCTCGGGTTTTTTCAACTTTGAGAGGCCTAGTCTGCTTCTGCGTCTTCTAGTTAAAATGCCTTCACTTTCAATTATTTTCTCAAAAGAAGAATTTAAAAGTTTTTTTGCAGTCCTGGATCTTGGGGTAGAGGATGTATCCGGCTTCTTTTGCCTGCTAGGCCCGCTGCCTTCCAACTCGAATGCACGTCCAATATCTTGCTTACGGACTCCAAAAAACTGTCTTTTCTTTTTTATTCTATTAGAAACAGCTCTTCGTTTACTTGGTGGCATTTTAACATGGCAAACTTGATAGAATTACAACAATAAACATGGAAAAACTCGCTGAGATAATCTCACTTTGACTGAATTTTAAGCGCCACTTAAATACAAGAATGTCTCCGGTGAGTTACAGCCTCCAGATGACTAAGAGGCTGCCATAGGGTGTCCACACTATGTTTAGCTGTCACAGGGGTAATTTTAAGACGATGAAAACCTTTATAGGGTAACCAAGAGGGGGAAAAAACACCTAGCAACGGGGCAAACGTGGTTGCCAAGGAAAACAATCAATACTTAAGCTCAGAAAAGAAGAAATTTCATAAGGAAAAATAAATTTTTCTTGAATATAAATGTTTTCATCGTATTCTCTGATAAATTTCGGGTAGTATAAGCAGGAAAGGCCAAAACAGAAAATTCTGAGGAAACCCTCTTTCAAAAGTGTGAACTACATCCTTAAGACGAGGTATATCGAAATTCAGATTCAGTAACCATACATCTATATTAGTTTTCTCCAAGGGTGGGCACTAGCAGGTGTGCAGGGGTTAACCCCTTGCCATTCTTTGAAACTCGGTCAAAACTTGCTTGACTGTAAAAACATAGCTTTTTCTCATTTTGCTCATTTGCATCAGAACTCTTGCTATAAACTAAAAGATTTGGCCTGAATCTTCCAAATATCAATCTTCCAGATCTTTTCCTACCGTTCTCAGTATTGTGGAATCCCAAGAATTTCCTTGGGGATGACCCCCTGAGCCCTCCAACTGCCTAACATTCTTCTATTACTATAGTACTAGCAGTAAGAGGGGATTTCAAAAGTTACATTTTGGTTGAAAAGTTACACCCTCCCTTTTTCTTCGAATTTGTACTTCTCGTCTTCTGGCAGTCACGCAATGTGTTTCTAGTAAGTAATACGATGATAATAATTCATAGAAGGGGCAGTATTTTCCAAGGCCTCTGACGAGGGAGGGGCCCAAAACTCAAATATCTTAAAAGGAAATGTGCTCTAATAAGGTAGTTGACAAATATTCGGAGGAGAGATGTGGCTCAAGCTGGGCCAAGTACCTCAAAATAATTGCTCAAACTGGACCAAGGCTAACATTTTCAAATTCACTTTTCAATGGTAGTGTAATCTCTACAAAAGCCCTTAAAGGGTAGTATTTGAAAAAAAATTATGCCATTTTATAATGCCATTATGTAGGATCCAGTAAGTGAGTTTATATAAAATATTCACTCATGGTTAAAACCGCTAAGTTCTTACTACAACGTAAAAGTAAATCTAATAAACAACGTAAAAGTAAATAGGAGTCAGTTGTATATCTACACCATTGATATCATCTGACACAATAATATAAAGTTCTTTCCAGTGCAATTGTCAACGCACTTCGCTTCCGAATGACTTCGAAGAAAGGAGAAAACTGTCTTAGAAAAACGACCAGTATCTCCTTTCATCAAGTTTCCCGCAATATCTGCACCTTTCAAGAAACAAACAGCATACTTATCCAGAGGGTTTTCAGTTTCAGAACGGACATTCAGATATTCATTTTGCTTTGACGTCCAAATCTCCATATACACATGGTGTCCTGTGGTGTGTGTTTCGACAGTTATAGTAGTTGTGATGTAGATTGGCAGTTCATTTTGTAGATCAATCGTTTTCAATGAAAAACTTTCAAGTTCAAGTTGCATTATCAATCTGTTTCGCCATTAAGATGTTGTTGTTGTTGTTGTTCTCTTCATAAAATCCCGATAACTCTAATTTTAGGTTGATGTTCTAACAAGTTCGAGGAACATTCGATAACTCGAACTATTTTGATCGTCCCAAGGGCAGTAGGAAGAGCAGGGCCGGATCCAAGGGGGGGTGTAAGGGGCGTACGCCCCCCTATTTTGGTAGGAAAACAATGCAATTAGCTTGATAATACCCTATTTCCCTCACATTATCCTATCCATTGATATGTGTTACACTTACGCCCCCTTCTTTCTATGAGTGCTGGATCCGGCCCTGAAGAGTGTGGAGTAGGCCCACAAAAATTTAGGCCAAATTACCGTAGTAGTTAGCGTTAGTCTAGTTGCTAATTCAACCTTAATGAAATAACAGAATCCTAAACTGAGTTTGTGATTTGGTTGAGCATGCCTTTTATTTGTGCGAGGAATCTTTTTATGTAGGGGATTAACTTTGTGTTTGTGTTGAGGAACTTTGTATTTGTGAGACTAGGATTATATTTGTGCGAATGGTTTTTATTTGTGTGTGGCAGTTGTGGGCCACCGTAGAAGAAAGTTAAAAAATCTTTCAAAGGAATTTCTAACATGCAAAAATACGTGTACACAAGCCACTTTTTCGAGGAAGAAAAACATTGCCTTATGGTACTGTATGCCTTGACAATTTGTTTCCTATTTTGCTTTCCGCTTATTTGGGCCCTTTCTAATCTGCACATTTTTTTCTCAATAAATCAATACACCTACTTTTCTAGTATTTGTGGACGTGGAATGAAAATTATATGTCATAAAACTCCATCTAGCTATAAATTGTCGAAACAATACACCACACGTTTTCTATTGTTCTTCCTTATGCGATGAAGTCCGCGTGATGACGCCCGCGCCGTGCGGCGAAATGAAAAAATAGATTATTCAGACTTTAACACCAGCTTTGTACGTTTC
This sequence comes from Pelagia noctiluca, assembly GCA_963924455.1. NCBI lineage: Eukaryota > Metazoa > Cnidaria > Scyphozoa > Semaeostomeae > Pelagiidae > Pelagia > Pelagia noctiluca. Next base: position 15,097,771 of record OZ004325.1, read on the forward strand.
TATAATGAGGTCTTCTAATAAGATGTTTATCAATACAACGTAAATTACAAAAATTTTTAAGTTAAAGTTGCACTCATAAAAGCCTTGTTTCTGAAGCTTCACCGCAAGGCACGGGTGTCATTACGCGGACTTAACCGCGTCAGAAAGAACAATAGAAAACGTCACAAAAGTTAAAGTCGCATTTTTCTCAAACTTCCGCCGGAGAAACCCCCAAATTTTTTTACATAAAACCCAGTTTCTTGATGCGTAGAACTCAAATATCGCGTCAAAATAGCGGCCCGGTTCCTGAAAATCCAAGAAATCGACGTTTTAGCCCGTTTGGGCTTCAAAATTTTCAAGAAAATAATTTTTTATTAGCCAAAACGGGCTAACATTAGCCAGAACGAGCTAATTTCAAAAAAATTAGCCTGTTCTAGCGTAGTATCCCTAGCTGACCATGTATTAAAAGTTTTCCTTTTTACAGATCGATTTCCTGGAAGCACTTCCCTACTTTGATGGTCTAGGCAACCTAACTACACTCGTAGTTTGTACCATCATTTTGAGATGATAATTCGAATTGAATAGTTGCTGAAATAAGATATTTCTATTAAAGAATATTTGAAATTATCGTAACCCTTTTATTTACACTAAAATACGTGGAGAAGAGGTTTATGACCGCGCGAAGTAAGTTGTTCGGAAGCCACTCAATAGGGATTTCAATGTGTTTTGAGAATCAGCTGAGTTTGGTCACAACAACTGACGTCATGCGGCGCGTAGGACGAAAACGAACTGTTTTGCGCGGGGAGTGTTTGGGCTAATCACTTTTTTGTCCATAATTCAAAAACGAAAACACAGATTTGACTCGGGTTTTTGGCCTCCTTAGTTAAATTACAAAAGCTAATTACTGTGAAATTTGAAAAAAATCACGATATCCCCACTTTAAGTACAACACTAAAAGTTTTACGGGAGGAAAATGGCTTAGTCGAATGGCTGCTAAAATAACTTACCCGTTCCTGTTCAGTTCCAATACAACCCGTCAACCTTTCCTTCTGCAAGTAACAAAAATGATAGCAGAATTCTGATCAGATTCAGTTTTGATTTCATTCTTGCTGTGGATGAGTATTTTTCGTTGCGTAAAAGATACAAACGGTTACAATTGGCGCATAATCAATTTTGCATAATTTATGCGGAATAATTAGAGCTGAAGTAAAGCCCTAGCTCAGTTGACAGGGGCGGATCCAGCTGGTTCAAAAAGGACTTGAAACTGCCAGGGCCATTGATGGTTCTGTAATAGATCGTAAAAATAAACTCCAAAATTATGAAATATTCAATCAGCAAATTCAAATATTCAACTACTTTATACAATCAAATACACTTTCAATAAAAATGCAGTTTCACTTTACGAGTTTGTACAACAAATGATAACAAAAAATGTTTACAAAATTCCAAACAGAAACTGTTGGAAATACTAACAAAGAAACACATATCTGTTGACGTCACGTTTAAGTAGTTACTATCCCTGTTGTTGCTGTCTCAGAAAATGAATGAACGATAGAAGAAATACGATTTACTTCCGTTGAAGTACTGACTTTTGATTGGACGATTATTTTATACGTTGATACATTTTATTGGTAGTTTAGTTTCGTGTTTAACCTTATTTAGTAATGTTTGGTTTTGGGCGCTGTTTCCCCTAGGTATATAAGTTTTCCCCCTTCCGTTAGGTAGTAGCTGGAACTAGAGAGGCTTGGTGTCGAGCGGTCAAGCTCTGGGCTGAAGCCCAGCCGAGTTTTAGGACGTTTGAAAGTCGTGTAGGTTGCCGTTTTTTGGACTCTGTAGTTAGACGTTTGGTGTTTCAATTCGAACCCAGTTGAAGCCTTAAGTAATTTAAGTTTTGAAGACGAATCCGTGGAAGACGACGTTCCTGATTGTGAACAGACCCGAAGTGAACGATAAAGATAAAGACCCAGAGCTAAGTCGTTCTAATTTTATATATACCGTTGTTTTGCTTTATGTTAAGAAAGATTTGTGCCCGTTCGATACTTGATCTTGAAGAGAACCGAATTTGAAGGTGAAAGTAAAGATTTAAGACAGACCTTTCCAGTGCCCGTTTTTGTACATTTAAAAGATCCAGTTGTGTCAAAGTCCATATATCCTGGTGTTTTTATATAATCATATTTAGCCGTATTTAGAGTAAGCCGATATTTTATCCTCAATTATGTTGAAGAGTTGAAGAACTTTGTGCCCTTTTTCTGACTTTCCTCTGCGATTTATATTAAACTCACGCAACAGTTATTTCACAAGAACGGTGATTTAACAAAACTTAAATGATCCAAAATATATAGGCAGAAATAACAAATACAAAAACGCCTTTTAAATGTTCATCATCAGATTCTAAGAGCTAGCCCCCAGGAGGGTAGTCCCCAGGAGGGTACTGTCATTAGGGTCTGACACGAGGCTCCAATCGGTTGGAGGATGTACACGCTTTCTTATAAGGAACAGTTTATGAGGAACCTACATCTAGAAGGTGAAAAAGTTTAGAAACTTCTTCTACTAAAGGTCAAATCACTAAGTGGATGCTTTGAAATTTCAACACTAAAAATGGGATGGAATAGCAGTTTTGCCGATTAGGCTTGAAAGTTTTGTTGGAGCTGAGGGAGGGGGCAAGTTCTCTTTTTAGCCAAAAATTACCTATGCCCCTTTCATATCTAAGAAGCACCTCTATTTTCATATGTTATCATATGACTGTTCTTTAAATTTTAGTCTCAAAGACGCCATGAGAGCCAAAGTAGTTTTTTGATGTGTAAAATTTTCCTGACCCGAAGGGCATGAATTTGAAACCCTGTAGTAGGCTGCAAATTTGGTGGATTCCTTGAAAATTGCCCCATTTTCACATGCCCCCCTTTTTTAGTACTCTCATACGCCCCTGGCATCTTCCCAACATATAGAAGTTTCAAAGAAGTTTCCAAATTCTTAATTTATCTTTTTTGACAATGGTAATCGTGAATCTGTTAGAAGCATTTAGCAGCAGTTCTAGAGAATATTGTGTACGTTGTGCATTTTCAGATACTGTTCCGCATCAAATGTGGAACAAAGACATTTCTTAAGTTAGGAATCCTAACCATCTACGTCTATAAACTAAGCTTACTGGGTCAATGCCAAGAAATTTACTGAAGGGGTAAGGGTTAAAAAACTGACTAATGAAGAATATTCTAACCACGAAAAACATACATTACAGACATTGCATAATTAACAATACATTATCATGATTATGACGACAGTCCTATTACATCGTTGGATGGGATGAGCCACTGAGATTTCGTAAGCATACCAACTTATAGAACCAATATTTTGAATAATAAATGAAATGAAGCAGAGATACCGCAATTTACGTTGATATTTCACTGTCATGTACGGCTAGTATATTAACCCATCCTTAAGGGAAGCTACTTATTAGATTGAATACCCATTTATATGGGATTTGACAAATAAACCGTACCGATGTTTAGAGATATTTCGGCGAAAACCCAAGTACATAAAACACACCTATATGAAGGGCCTGTCACTATGTATCCCCCTGGGTAGCTTATACTTTAGATTCCTATCATCTCGAGAAGTATTAGGAGCGTTATAAGAGATGTGCTACTTGTTTAGAGGTTTGGAACTGACTGGTGATATGGTTAATTATAATTAAAAAAAAAATTAATTAAAAAAAAAAATGAAAAAAAATAATAATAATTGTGAGAAACTATAAACAAAATATAAGTTATAATTTGAATAAATCAAAATGCGTTATCAATGAGAGATTAGTATAGTGGGTGGAATAAGGGCCTAAAACTGTCTTCAAAGATGAACATTGGCACACACTTAACCAGTTTGATACGCTGAAAAGGGTGGAGTTTGGAGCCAGCACAAATATTGCCCCCATGTACTGTTTTTGCATAGGATACTTGGTCCCAGTCCGCCGAAAAACTACTTGCTACATATATTTGCTAAACTAGAAATGTAAGTCAAATTAAAGTCTTCAGGCGCATGCGTTAAAGGTAGCCAAGAAAGCAAAAAATTCCTGTAGCAAGGCACATACACGCATTTTCTTTTATAAACAATTTCAGCTCGAGCTCGAAATTGCTTAGCTAGAGGGCAAATTTGAGTACCCGAAATTGCTTAGCTAGAGGGCAAATTTGAGTACTCGAAATTGCTTAGCTATGGCTTAGCTTTTTATAGTTTAAGATTTGTTTTTTTATAATACTATCTCAAAAGTTGTTGTTCAACAATTGTCAATGGTATCTTGCATACAAAAGTGTGCCCGGATACTAATATCCACGATAACCTACTTCTCTATAGCTGAAGCACGATTTCCATGACCGATTGGAACAGAATAAGAATTTTCCACTTGCTTAGCATTCCTCTATCCAGTACTGGAATTGCTTAAGTTTTGGTCATGTCGAGTACTGACTTGCTTATAAAGCAATTGCTTATAAAATAAAATGCGTGTACCCCGCACTCACACACAAAGATATGACCGAATGTAGCAAGAGAAATTGGAAGAATAGCAAAAATATGTAGATTTACTAAACATTTGCTGGGCATCTTAGATGGTTTTTCTCAGTTTTTCTCGTGTACACCGCACTCACACACAAAGATATGACCGAATGTAGCAAGAGAAATTGGAAGCATAGCAAAAATATGTAGATTTACTAAACATTTGCTGGGCATCTTGGATGGTTTTTCTCAGTTATTGTTTATTCACATTGTATTTCTTACGTAATAGCAAAAAAGCACAAGTTTCAGAAAAATTCTTAAGAAAATACTCCTGTTATAAGCTAAGGTACTATATGACGCGTACGCGTGAGAGCCTGGGACGGGTTAGTCAACAACAACAACAACATGATTGACAGGGAAGTGGAAACAGCAGTATATTCTGGGAAGACAATTAGCCGTGAGAGGTGAAACTTCCTTCCAAAATATCGCAGCAAGCTGATCTAATGTGTGCCTCATCTGACGCATTGACAAGTATCATTACAAGAAGATGGCTACGTCAATTCAACAATCTGATGTGACACTCGAAGCTGGAGAAGAGGCAACAGTTCTCGGAGGTTATGTGGCAACCTTCGTTGAGGACATTGACGACGAGTTCAAATGCATCGTTTGTCTGGAGGTGTTGAGAGATCCTCGACAGATAATCCCTTGTGGACACAGATTCTGTGAAACCTGTCTCGCTCAACTTCTCAGGTAAATCATCTCTTCTCTTGATGTTTTAACTGCCAACAAATTGCAGTGCTTAATTATTGCAGGCTGGCTAGGGAAGACTTTTAAATCGATCTCTTCACAGATAAACGTTTTTGTTAACCAGGCAAGGAAGTTCGGTTTTATCAAGCCAAACATTTAGGCCAGTTATTCAATGATTTTCATGTTGGAAATTGCGCTAAAGTAAGGCTGTGTCGGTTTCTGTTTCAGTTTAAGAATAATTTCATGGAACTGGGGACGCTGCTGGAGGGATGTAAGAGCCTGGGGGCCAAAAAAATTTGCGGGGCCCCTACTCTCATTAACAAATTTGGTCCTTATATTATTTTTTGTGTTCTCTTTACAGAGAGCTTGTACAACTCAAAAGTCTGAGCATAACGTTATTTCAAATAGCTAATATATTTGAGAATTTTTTTCTTTATTAAAGGTGCGGGGCCCCTTTTTTCTAGAAAAAGCGCGGGCCTGGGGCCATGGCCCCCCTGGCCCCCCCTAAAACCGCCACTAGCCAGGGGCAACTTTTTTTGTAAGGGTGATGAAGAACGGGGGCTGTAGAGTACTCAATCGGAAAATTCTTTGCAGCCACGCCCTGTATACTGGCTTAAAATGGTATCAAAATGTTCGGATTAATGTTAGCGATGTTACTTTACAATTTTTTTCTCATTTTTCATAGCTCATGATATTTTCTTGGTATTTAATGTTATGAGAGCAATATATTATTTTTCACAAAAAGGGAACTTTTGCCCCCCCCCCCCATTTACTTCCTAAATAATTTCAAAAAATAACCTAGGACTGAGAAATGATTATAGGATAAAAAAGGCTTCCAAATCATCCTGAGTGCTGAGCCAAGGTAAACAATAGAACAATGGGATAAAACAATAGAAACTGGCTCCTGCATGCACATAGTCTTGTCGTGAGCACAGTCTATAGAAAATTCATTGAATTTTCTATAGACTATGTTGGAGGGACATTTTTCTCAGACTGGCAAATCATTGTAAAAGTATCAAGAACTTAAGTTCTTTTGATATAGCCTGCTATATCATATACAGGGCTGCACCAAGCTTTTTGAAACACTTTTGATAAAGCTCCCCAAGATTGGCCAGGAATAGGAAAATTACCAAATGCTATCAACAAAATTCTCTCGATTATTGGTACACAATTCCCCTATTTGATATTATTCTTAGTTAAATGTTACCCTCCCCTTCCTAGATACTTCATCTGGTCCTGCCAATTGTTGTTTCAAAATCTCAGGCAACCTTTGAGGATTTTCTGCAACCAAGACGCTCTGAGCTTGAGTGGCTGAGAGACTTGAGCATAACCTTAGTTATTTAACCTGAATAAAGGAATAGAGAATAAGATAGTTTACTTGAACTTTGTTTATTTCAGGTCATCAAAGTCACCAGTTTGTCCTATGGATAGAAATATTATATCTGAGGAAAAGGTAAAATCCAATACTTCTTCCTGAATTTACATCTCAGCTCTATCTAGTAGTGCAATGCGTCTCCTGGGCCACATCATTGGTTTTGAGGTTTGCGGCTGCATCCTTATTCAACCTGCAGCTTACAGATTTTACAATGAATTAATTTACTGTTTCTCATTTACTGTTTTCTCAAATCCTGCCCACATTGGCTTTATTTCGTAACAGCTAGCGGCTTTAGTAGATTTAGGTAATTTTTTGTTCACACAAATAATCTCAATTTCTTTTCCAACTCCAATTTCTTCTCTCAAATAACTCCTCAATTCTGATAAACAGTAAAATGATAACCCTTGCTACATTGTTTTTAAGAACCAGATATAGGCTATTTGTTCTATAATTTTTTTCATAATATGAGCATCTAAAGTTATTAATCTCCTTATGACAACTTTTTCCCAATTTTACTGGAACCCTGAAAACAGGGAACATCTGAATTATTTCGCTTGACAATTTCAAAACAGGAAGATTTTTTAGTGGTTTGATAATCTCATTTCTCACATTGCACTATAATGCCTCTTAGCAACACATAGCTACCAGAATGAGCAACAGAGGCTTGACCGCAACTGCAAACAATTCAGACTGTTTCGATTTTTGGTAGTTTATATGTTTAAGGGGCATATTATTATCCTGCATCCCGTAAAATCATATCCCATCTTTTTGCGGAATTGTCTACCATTGTTGTTGTTCCTCCTTAATTGATTCTGTTTTGTTTCAGACGTTTCCAGACAATGGTCACAAGCGAAAAATTCTGAATTTGAAAGTGTTTTGTGATTTATCTGTTGTTGGTTGTACATGGAAATCCACACTTTCTCATCTTGAGGTAAGCCCCCTGTCCTTGAACACCCCAAAATATCCTCCCCTTTAGTAATTGCAAACATGCTATTTTTAATGCACACCGAGGATAGGGCTCTAAAAAGTTTCAAAAATGTAGTGACCTTCCTACACACCAAAACTGCTGTCTCTACCTCACTTCAACACAATATATATAGATTATATGCGTCTTCTCTGCATGTACCTCTGTGGATGAAGTTCCTCCTTTGTATTAATAATTTTCCCGCAGCATGGCATTGCGTGAAAACAGACTTTTGAAAAATTCAGAATTTCAATATAAAGTTCTCTTAAGGCTGAAATACACGATCAGTTTTTTTCGTCAGTTTTTTCTCTTGAGTTGAAATTCGAAACGTTTTCTGACGTTTTTTACTGATCAGTTTTTTTGGAAGAAGGATGTCTTAAAACTTCCAGTCAGAAAACGTCACAAAACGTCTCAAATTTTGACTGAAGAGGAAAAACTGACAAAAAAACTGACAAAAAAACTCATCATGTATTTCAGCCTTTAGATACAAATTCTAGGGTAAAGGTTCTTAAAGGCAATCTACGGAGTTAAAAGGTGTCTTTAGTCCAGGGGTCTGGGCAACCCAAAAATAGCAGCCAATAGGATTGCAGGATTTTCGTTGGATCGAAATTTCATGTGATCAGATAAAAACTGGGATTGCTGTGATTGCAAAAAGCAAAATGGCTGGCAAATCGGGGAAGCTGCGATACAGCTCCTTGTTCCAACAAGCAGACAATCAAAGATGAAATGGGAGTTTTTCAACTAGGCATTGGATTAGAGTGGCAACTCAAGAAGACAATTATCATCATAGGTATTAGATTAGGCCTAAAAGAGGCTTGCTGTGGAGCAAAGCAACAGAGGTAAAAAGGCTCTGGGTCGAGACGTGATTTCTTTTTTAATTCGCCAGAATAGAAGGCCTGGAGCTCAGCAAAGTCAAGGAGACCAAGTAAAGTTTAGAGGTAAGTATCCAGACCAAAGAAATCATCTGTATATTTGCAAAAATGTTTCTATCTCCTTTCGGGGTGCAAAGTTGTGGGATAGTCTTTCAGCCGAGTCAAAAAAGGCATCCTCCCATAATATTTTCAAGAGATCTATTGAGGGATAGGGTTGGGGTAGACTCTTGTGTTGCTGCTGTGGCTGCTTTAGTTACCTGGCTGGCAGAAGGCAAAAGTTTATATTTGTGAAACAAGCATTTTATTTACAAATAATATTAAAGAATTCATCATTTAACCTTTCTTGATGATTTTTAGGGTATTAGTTTTTAGCTTTGTAAATTTTAGCTTTAAAACAATTTTCCAATTAATTACATTGCATTTTGCAAAAAAATGATGTCAAAAACTCTAAAGATATCTCCAAAATGGAAGAAGCTATTGCAAAATTTAAAGTGGCTTTATTCATCTTTGTGATATGTGCAATGCCAAGGCACAGGGTATCAAGGAGAGTTACAGGATTTTTGAATTGCTTCAAGTTGGGGTATGCAATAAATTACAGGCTGCAATTTCTGGTATGTCTGTTTCTTCGGGAGAATCACTGTATTTTCTCTGTCCTTTTCTCGTTTTCAATGGCACCAGAAATATAACTGTAAGCACCAGCCTTCTTCGCATCGTTATTTCAGCCCTTTTAATTTCATAAATAATTTAAGGATCATAAGCATATAGACCACTATTTATCACATCCAAATTCTGCAAAAATTGCCGACTTTCAGATATTCTTTAGGGGTATAGAGTAAGCGTCTTTTAAGCAACACAACACAATAGGCTAGATCACAAAAATCATGGTCAGATTCGAAAGAGTTGATATGTGGCATCAAATGGGGAAGGAAAGAAATATGGCCTATAAGCAAGTCTATCAAAGATGTCGAACATGCAAAATCTAATCATGTTCTCTTTCTTGATACCAGATAGAAAACCACATCAAGAATTCATGTCCTTTCACCCCCCAAGACTGCCCCCTTGAATTTCTTGGGTGTCAAGTGAAGGTTAGTCCATTATTCAATTTTTCAAGAACATATAATTCTTCATTCTAAACTGAAGAACTGCGTAGTGTTGAATATACGAAATTACAGAGCAATTATGATTATGAAAATGATAAAAATACTGTTCTAATAAGATAAAAAGATAGCTAGCTTAGAGGGGTCACGTTGAATTAAAAACTAGATGTCCTTTTATACGTTATCTTGATTAAATCATCTCTGAGAATCACAGTTGAATTTCTGACTCATCATTATTACTCGACTCATTGTCAGTACTAGAGTTACTGTCAGTATACGCCACATTGAAGTAATGAGTTTTGGGTGCTTTTTAAAGTTCTGAATGGTGTCTGCATAAAGTATTACGGATGGTAGAGAGTTCCAGATGACACACAGCTGATAGTAGATGGTCTTCATCGATGTTGATGGAATCTTTGATAATCCTCCGTCTCCATGCATTTTTGGAGTCCATATTTGTGACATGTTGAGCAGGTAATCAGCTGCTGCTCCGCTCGTTGCTATGGACACTGAAACAGTTGAATCAGTTGGTGCGACTCATTTGTTTACAAGAAACTGTTCACAAGAAACCGTTAGGCCGGATTTTAAAAATTAGGAAACTTTGGTAGGAGATTTTGTATGGATCAAAAGAGTTACCTTTTGGAGGGGTATGAAATCAAAATCACAGTTTCTGAAAAAACTCTTTCATACTGTTGTGTATAATAGTTATTCAATGTTCCAAATAGTTGCTTAAATGTTCCAAGCAGTCATCAGCCTCTTCACCTTGGCTTGACTCAGACACATCAGGTAAACCTGTAGACAGAAGGACAGTAATGATTTTATTTTAAGGGGGTTTGAAATCACAGGCCAGAAAAGCGAACCGGAAAATTTTGGGGCTCAGGGAGTACTCCCCCCGCACCATTTTTGCAAACAAGTCCTCTAGATTGGCTTAAAACTGTATCAAAATATTCTAACAAATGTCAACAAGGTCATTTTACAAATTTTTTCGTTATGATTTCCGTTGCAAGGGATTAAACATGTGAAAGCAATATATAATTTTTCATGAAAATGGCACTTTTGCCCTCCTTAGTCCTTAGCAAAGGGTAGAAGAGGCATTTGCCCCCTGCGGCCCTCTCTCTTGGGTCCCTGGGTTGCTTGGCAATTCTTTGATTAAATATGTTGTGAAATTGTTTTTCATTCCAGGGAACTGGAAGCTACATCGACGAGCATCTCACGCAGGAGGCTCGTAGCCACCTTCGTTTAGCTTGCGATGAGTTAAAAGCTTCCAGATCGAGGCATGACGAGGAGTTAAAGAACTTGCAAATGAAAATTCAGCAACTTGAAACAAAAGACACTGTATCAATGCAATCATTATCAGCAATGAAAGTAGAAATGCAGCAGCAACTTCAGCTCACCGTTGCTTCGATGGAAACAAAAATTCAATCTCAAAATGATGAGTTAGAAGTTTCGATGAATCAGGTTGAAAATCAGGTGCAGCTGATTCAAGAGCAGATCAAGAATGAAGTCGTGTCTAAGATTTGGGTGCTGAGAGAGCCTTCACAATGGGATCTTGGTGAAGAGAGATTCAGTTCGGAGTACACCACTGCCTACCACCGCTATCGTTTCAAACTTTACTGTGAGAGAAATTACCAGGGCGTAAGGATTTGTGTTCAGCATGTGACAGGCAACAGCGATGAGCGACTGCCATGGCCTTTCTCCTGTGATGCGACCATCAGTATTTTGCATGTACATGACGATATATTTGATGATGATGATGATTATGATTATGAAAAGTTTGGTGATGTTCATTTTGTTTTAAAGAAAGGCAAGAGATGTTTCCTATGTGATTTACCAAATTATGAACTTGTTACATGGGGATCATATGACTCTCAACCCTCTGAAGTAAAAGTAAAATTAGAGTTGAAAATCCCATGTCACCACCCGGCTGTAAACTAATCTTTGGCAAACTGTATTCCACTCGATCTGGCCGTTTCTGGAAATGACAGAAATTCAGAGAACAGAAGAAATAGTTTCAGCCTCTTTCCCTTTGACATGAAAACAGAAAAATAAGAAATGAATCAACAAGCATTTTGCCGGTATGATTTTTATATTCAAAAACACGTTCGCTTGGCGCCTGTCGCTACGTGACCTTTGACACGTTTGTTTTGTACTCTAAAGCTCCGACAATTTTTTCCAGTACTGTAACGGTGAAATAGCTATATCTGGAAACTTCACTAAAAATTGTCCTTGTAAAGATTTTCAAGAATTAACCATTTTCATTTAATTCATTTCATTTCATTTTCATAATCCATACATGCTACACAATATAATGGAGCGTCGTCTAAGATAATTAAAAAGAAATAATCTAAACAAAATCGACGTTGAACAAAAATAGAAATTCAAACCATACATCTAACGTTGCTAGCACAAACAACAAAACAAAGATAGCTCATGCGATCACGGTGAAGTCTCAAACTCGTCATTTCAGGCCTCAAAAGCGTCCTTCGCGTATTTGGCAACAGCTTGAACTGTAAAACATTCTAAGACTCGTACCCAGACTCCTTTATTTAGATCGTTACGCTTCCGCTGTTATTTTTAGTTGTTCTCCGTTGTTGTTATGTTGTTATGAAATTATCATGCGTAGCAGTTCGTTACACGCTTCGTTCTCAGTTATGATCTTTGTAAATAGTTTTGTAAATAGGAAATAATTTGGATATTGTCAGAAAACCTAATCAGTTGCTTCTTATTGCTCACTATACTTCACGTGAACAAGCTTTATATTCTCTGTTGAGAGGAGGTATATAAACTTTTTTTTCGTGCTCATTGTTGCGAATGAATTAACTTCAATTCCAATTATTTCAAAAAGCTTTTTGTGTTGAGCGTTATATTCTCTACATTCAACAAGTACGTGTTGTTCACTTTCAACCTCCATAGTTTTGCAAAGGCGACAATATCGCATTTTTAGAGGGGAGTTATCTCTTCTACCAGTTTAAATGCGGAAATTTAGGTTGCTTCAGTGGAGCTTTGCCATAGTCTTAACGAGCTGTCTATCTTTAAGTTTGGTGTAAGTTTCTGCTTTAAACCTACATTTAAATAGACTGTAATGGCGAAGCTTGTTTCCTCCCGATTTCGAAGGGCCTACTGATGAGCTGATTCTTTTCCTCCAGATAGCCCCAAAGCTTTAGAAGCTTTTTCAACAATATGACGAAAGCATTTAGGACGGATCAGTTTAAGACGTTAAGACGAGGTATATCGAAATTCAGATTCAGTAACCATACATCTATATTAGTTTTCTCCAAGTGTGCGCATTGGCAAGGGTGCAGGGGTGACCCCCTACCAATCTTTGAAACTCGGTCAAAAATTGCTTGACTGTAAAAACATAACTTTTTCTCATTTTGCTCATTTGCATCAGAACTCTTGCCATAAACTAAAAGATTTGGCCTAAATCTTCCAAATAACATTCTTCCAGATCTTTTCCTACCGTTCTCAGTGTTGTGGACCCCGAAGAAGTTCCCTGGGGTGACCCCCTGAGCCCCCAAACTACCTAACATTCTTCTATTACGATAGTACTAGGAGTAAGAAGGAATTTCAAAGGTTATGTTTTGGTTGAAAAGTTACACCCCTCTCTTTTTCTTCGAATGGATGCTCTTCGTGTCCTGGCAGTCAAACAATATGTTTCTAATAAGTTTAAGACTATACTTCATGGAAGGGGGTTGTATTTTTCAAGGCCTCTGACGAGGGAGGGGCCCAAACCTCAAAAACCCATTGCACCCAACGGGTAGTTGAAAACATTTGGGGGAGAGATGGGGCTCAAACCCGGGGCAAATAGTAGCTCGAGATTGGAGCAAGACTAACATTTTAAAAATTACCTTCAAATGGCAGTGTAATTTTCACAAAAACCCTAAAAAACCATGGCTCCCTTTAGATGCTAGATGTTGGCCTATTGGTATTGTTTGTCTGTTTTTGTACTATTTCTCTCTGAGTAGTATTAGTTTAGCTTATTTTATGGTTGTGACGACACACTTAGATTACATGTGAAGTAATCAATTTGAAAATGAGACGTTTGTATTTGAACTAAAACTATGCGATTTGGTAGTATCCATTAAGCGACGTGTTGTGTTCAACAGCCGGCTTGAAAAGGGTTGGAGACCCTAGCGAGCGGGGGTTATGGTACCATAAGGGGTAGTAGTGTACATTCCACACTACATTCAAATTGTAATAAGACATCTAAGCTATCAACTGGAACAAAAACCCCCGGTAAAGTAGCAAATGCAGGAAACACCCCTAAATTATAGTCTTATTTTCTTGTGGTGAATTTCGCTCGTTCCCACCATGAAGAAGCATGAATGACAATCTCTAACGCGAAAAAATAAAGATAAGACAGACAGGAATGACAAACAATAACCAAAGTGAACTTTCAGCAGAAAAAAATTTATGTAACAAGACAAAAACAAAAATTAAAGGCATAAAAAGTTAAAGTCACTTACTGATTCTCTTTTGATATGCTTTGCTTTAGAAGTCACAGGATTAGCTTTTATATTCACAATTTTTTTCACGTATTAATACATATTTGTTGTTTTTCTCACGTATTGATAGGTATTTGTACTTTTACTCACGTATTAAAGGGTATCTTTACTCACGAATCAATAAGTATTCGAACTTTTAATCGCGTATTAATAGGTATTTTTACTTTTAATCGCGTATTAATAGGTTATTGTACTTTTACTCACGTATTAATAGGCATTCGTACCTTATTCGTACGTATTTACTCATGTACACAACGTGATTATCCCTACATGTTTGAATTGGGCCATTTTGTTGTCCTTTTATCAGACCATCTTTGACCCACCTTGTCAGGCTTCGCCCGGGGGCTAGCTTTAAAAATTGAAATTCATATTTTAAAAGGTATTTTTTTATTACTGTATATATTTTTCAGGGCCTGGCTTTAGAAGCCGTTTCTAGGGTTGGCAAAAAGCACCAATTGCACCAAACTCTAATTGCACTAGGGTTGACACCCCATTCCACCCCATGTGTACGGGCCTGATGTTTTTTGGATCGTTTTCAGTTTCTGTTCAGTCTTAAATTTCAAAACCGTTGTTACCATTCGTTGTACAATTCGTAGAGTTAAACTGCAGTTTAGTTGAAAGAATTTGTATTTGATTGTATAAAGTAGTTAAAGAAGTTGGATGAAGTATTTTGAATTTACAATATATTTTTACGATCTGTTCCTGAACTGTCTGATCACACCCCCTTGGAAAGTGGCTTTACAACCGAGATCCAAAAAGCCCTGGATTGGTGGATTAAGGATGTTTTCAAGCGAAAAGCATTGCATCGAGTCATTAATCATATCACCCCTCTGCAAAAGGTATCGAGTTCGAAACCCCCTTCAGACTTGTTGCAAAGTGTGAGGAGAGAATTTGGCGGCTCCCTTTAATTCCAGGCCTAAATAGGTAAATGGAATCACGAGGTGTGGTCACATCAAGAAGAAGGACCAGGATCGCACTACTCGATTACACATATTTTTTAAAAACCATTGCTATATAAGGAAGGCAGTACTCGGTAAGATAAATGTTTGCTTATCAGCCTCTGCGAAGGAGATTGCATGCCGTTCTCCCAAGCCTCGTATTCAATTGACTGCGCGAAAAAACATTTTGCAATTTGCATCCGAGTCTGGAAAATGGCAGCGAAGAACAAATGTAAGTTTCTGCATCTGGGTTCTAATCATCGTCAGTCTTAAGTATTCTATAAATCCTTAATCTTAAATCTATGTCCCTTTATTTTCATCCGATGCATCCCAAACTGAATGAAAGAAGTATTAGGCGAAAGTAAGGAATTGAAGTCTTTTATTCTAAACCATACTTGCGAGCGTGGCATGATGATTATTATATTCCCGGGAAGGTGGTTGGTTGGGCTATGCCCAATTGTTTCTCAGCTCTGAAATAACCGTTTACCATTGAAGTGAATTTTAAGGGTTTCTAGGGTAGTTTTGAATTTGAATTTGGCAGGGTTCAGTTGTAAGGCTGAGGGTTCTGGAGATTTTAGTTGGGCAGGGCCGGATCCAGCACCCACAAAAAGAGGGGGCGCAATACATATAATAAAGGATAATGTAAGGGAAATAGGGTATCATCAAGCTAATTCTATTGTTTACCGAAATAATAGGGTAGGCGTACGCACCTGACGCCCCCCCTTGGATCCGGGCCTGGTTAGGGAGGTATACCCTCCCATAAACATTCTCAATTGAAAGCTTTTATTCTTCAAGATACTCCAGACTGAAAAGTTTGGCCTGCGCGGGCGAGATCTGGCCGGCACAGCTCCGTTTGTAAAATTTTCCTAACCCTGCACTAGGCGCGCACATTGTCCAAGCCACGCAGTTGGTAAGATTATTAAATTGTGAGTTGACCCGCGCACACCCGCGCAATTATCGTGCGGCAAAATTATCTCGCACACGCAAAAGCCAAACTTTGCAATCTGGAAGATACTTGCACTATCTTGTCCCTAATTAGTGTCCCTAATTAGTAATTGGAGGGTCAGTTGCTGAAATTGGCCAAAATTATATCACAGTTCAAAGCCAGATTAAGATATTCTTTTTAAAATTTACAAGGATTGTGGGGAGATAAACTTCATGTATGTCGAAAGTCTTTGAAGGTATACAGGGCCTAGCTGCGAGTAACTTATCTCTACTATATGAAGGTTCATTCTAAACTAGGAAAGTCAAGAAAGGCACCAGTATGGGGCAAAATATTTCATCACAAAAACAAACACATTATACTCTAACAATACACTACATTACACTCGGATACTAATAATACAAGTGTAAAGTATTACAAATTTAATAGAAAGTCCTCCATGGAGGTTAAGCGAATCAGCGTATCAGCAAATGAGCAAATAGTAAAAGAGTGACAAAATTATTTATAATAGTAAACCCTCCCTTGCGAATAAGCAAATAAGCAAAAGTGTTGTAGGGAGGGCAGGTGGATGCGAAATTGAAATTGCGTGCTGCAGAATAGCTGCCTAACAGATAGGACAAGACCTCAAGACTGAGAGAAATAGGAAGAGCCACATGCATTAGATAGGGATTACCTAGAGGATTAACATATTGACATTCCTAAAAGCTATTGGTTGGATAGCTAACATGCAATGCAAAAGTCTAGAAGTATTGTTCTATCTGCTAGGTCATAGCATGTGAATTAAATATGAAAACCCAAACTGCCCAACTCTCCTAATTTAGACAAGCATTGCAATAAAATGCTCCTCATTAATGAAGATACTTAAAACCCTTTGTTAGTTCAACTCAACATCAGCTATTCATGAGTGAATCTGAGGGTGTAATTCAACAAGATCTTTGGCACAGGACAAAGTAAAAAATTGATTTGGTGCAAGAGTGTTGGACTTGAGCAATTGCATTTATTTTGGTAGTGTGTACTAAAATAAAGTGCAATTTAAGTCAAATTTTAGGGCAGAAAAATTATGCAAAAAAATCTTT
Source organism: Pelagia noctiluca (assembly GCA_963924455.1). Classification (NCBI taxonomy): domain Eukaryota; kingdom Metazoa; phylum Cnidaria; class Scyphozoa; order Semaeostomeae; family Pelagiidae; genus Pelagia; species Pelagia noctiluca. The sequence goes on from OZ004325.1 coordinate 15,114,743, forward strand.
GGTGCTGATGAAAACGGAGATTCACACTAAGATATTTCCACGTGTATGTAACTAATAGTACTATCACTAATTCGCAGAAAAGAAACAGGAAACTACACTTTCATCTCGACAAGCCTGTTTCATGATTTCTCACTCATCAGGAGATGATCTATGCTCTAGTACAATGTATTGAGCCCTATTTTCTGAAAACCAATACACTGGCTTTAAAACTGATAGTATTATATCCTTACCTTCTTCAGCAATACTTCTTGCATTGGTCCAACTTGCAGTCTCTGCAAATAAAGCAGAAAACTTAACCAGAGCCAGGTCATTGATAGTGAAAGCTGCGGCAAATGGTGCAAAGATAATATCATTGCCGGTAAGTACCAAAAGCTTGTTTGCTCAATTGAATTTTACTTATCCCTTGAACTCCCTCTTAGTAAGTTTATGTAAGTCTAGGTAATATAATATATATGATGTCAGCCTGCAAAGGCCAGAGGCCTTATTATCGGCAGGGGCACTGGACAAGTAATGAAGTAAGTCACACCTGGCCTTGAGACTTGGCTGGTGGGCAGCGAATTGCCCTCCTCCTATCTTTGAAAAGGATAGGTCAATCATCTCCCACCTCAGAGGAGGCAATGAATTGGAGCGGGACGTTATCCCACCCGCCTCAAACAGCCAGGTCTTAAGAAAGTTTTTAGTTAAAAGAGGTTTTTAGGTTAAAAGAGCTTTTTTTCACCTTCGATAATATTGAGACTGATTTTAAAATAACTAGCTTTTTAATTGCTTAAGTGGTCTTCTCCACTCCTAAATGAAAGTGCAGCTTCTTTTTATAAAAACCACTTGCGCTAAATTAATTCAAATATTTATTTCAACTCTCGAGGAATGCTTTAACTCGCCGTATGGTACTCAATACTTTGCCCAATATGCTGAAACTATACCCGGAGAAACTACAAACTTTCTGTCAGATATATCAAAGGAGCTGAATGTGTTTCTCATTGGTGGATCCATTCCTGAAAAATATGATGGAAAATTCTACAACACCTCAACTATATTTGGGCCAGATGGTGCAATGATTGGAAAATTTAGAAAGGTATTGTCTTGAGAATATTTTTATTTCCATTTTTGAATTCTGAAGTATTGCATGGAAATCTGATACATAGCAAAATATAATGACTAAATTTTTGGTTCTGATACTCATCAGAATAGTATGTCAGAAAGAGAAGGAAAATTAAACAAAAGTGACCCATCAGAAAGTAGGTAAATAATTGGTATTGTGAGAAACAAGAGAATTCTTAAGTGCTTCTATTTTGTGTTTACCCATTTGCTACCATTTGATTTTTCTTTTGAATAGACCATTTTCCCAATTATGTCATGTCTTTAGAAATTCATCCTAGGACAACCTTGGCCTCAACATGATGCCTGTAGCTAATTCCTGAAGCGTGCATTGCTTCTAGCAACAAGGGGAACTGCTTTGTAAGTTTGAATGTAATGTATGCTTTTGGATTTAGCTGCGCATCATGTCGAGGCTAAGGTTGTTTCAAGATGAATTTCTAAAGAACTGAACTAATTGTGCAAGAGGTCTATTACTGTTACAAAAATTTGTACCCAATAACATAGAGAATGTTCAAGTATATTAACTTCTACTTTAGAAATTATTGTGTGTTTCAAAAAGCTGATTTCTAGTGCAGTCATTATAATGAAGTGGTTATTTTTGCCTCTTAGATCCATCTTTTCGACATTGATATTCCTGGAAAAATAAGGTTCAAAGAATCAGAGATTCTGGCACCAGGCAATGATCTATTGACATTTGATGCAGGTATATTGATGAAAGATTAGTATTCATTTATTTGCTTATGAGCTTGATGCAAAGGACCAGCAAATATTTCTTTACTGATCAAAGCGGTGTAACCTTGCTTCTTCTTTTTGATTTAGCCATGCCTTGTGAATCTTTTAGAGTTTTGGCCTATCTAGAGCTATAAAAAGTCACTCAAACCTCCGTAAACTTTCATCACAGTATAACCAAAGATTTAAGATGGGTTTGAACCTAGAACCCTCTTAGCAGGTTGTTCGTTCAAACAAACATTAATACTAAATTCTGTTGCCCAGACTACAGTTTTGATAAAGCACTTGCAAATATGTATGGTTGGCTGTGGTATAGATGTTTACAAGAGGGCATATTTTACAAGGTGGTGGATACACTTATAAGGGGGCATATTATGCTTACATGAAGTAGATGTGCTTACAAGGGGGTAGTATACCACGCTTAAAGAATCTCAAGCAAGATGAAGGCCTACCTTATTAAAAAGAGTTCACTGCGTGTGGTACTATGTAGATATACCACAAAACGCTAGAATTAAACATTTTAGTGCAGAAATAGTAAAGATAAAATCTCCGACGTTTTGGCATTATACCCGTTATCAAGTACATTAATAAAGTTGTTCTCTTGTTCCCTTAAATTTCATAATTTGAAAGAAAATGTAGTAAATTCTGAAAAATTCTATCGTTGATTGTCTTCCATTATTTAATTTTTACACAAATTTGGATAATCCCTCCAGAATAAAACAAGGTTTTTGCACAGCAGGAACCTATGGTTGTGACTGCAAAGAATTGATGTTGACGGACAGTTTTTAAATGCAGTGAATACCTTGTGAAAGATGATATAGCACCATTTTGCAAGTCTATCCACCCCATGTAAGCACAATTGTCCACCCACTTGTAGGCATATTTACGGCACCCAGTAAGGTTATAGGGCTGCTAGCGAAAGAGTGGTCATATCAATGCATAAAATTTGTTGATAAATCAAAATGATATGTTTGAATTAAAATGACTCTGCAAGGATTTGAACCTACAACCTCCAGATCTGAGTAAAGGTTTGTGTTTCTTTGGTGCAAACAGTCTAGAAACGCTTTTATGCTCTTACTTTAAACTATGTTTTGATTTTATAATAAATCATTAAATAGCTGGTACGCTGTTGATCTTTTAGGCCCATGCAAAATTGGTATTGGAATCTGTTATGATATCAGGTTTCCCGAATTAGCTCAACTGTACAATCAGAAAGGTAAATTTTCTGTTTTTATAGCATGTTCAACCTGTCTTTTAAAACTTTCATTCCAATCTGCACATCTTTCACTGGTGTGCCCCAATCACTTGTTTAACTTGTTAAATCTGTTTGTTGACCCTTTGATGAGCTGCTTAGGTGACATTCACACTGCACAATTTTTACCGGTGTGTGCCGGCATATGTAGATTATCACAATCTATTGAAGTATTGACACTGACAATAATGTTATTTAAAATGATTCCTTGTGTGGCATTTTACGTGCGGGTGCACTGGCCAGAAAAGTATTGCACAGTTTTAACAAGCCTTGCGATACTGCTTTGATTGGTAGTATTCCTTGCCTGCCAGCCTTGCTACATAAATGGGATATCTGGCTGACAGGGCTAGGTTTTAGCTGGTTCAGACCATTGGATCTGTTTTAGCCAATGGCCCTAACTAATTATGGCTTTTCTTCTTCATGTTCCAGCCAGTTTTAGCTGGCCAGTCAAAACTTTGCCAAAACTACCTCATCGGCCCTTTTTACGCCGGCCCTAAATGGCGTTAATTTTCGTCCTGCGGCGGAATAAGGACCGGCGTAAAAAGGGCCGGCGTTAAAAGGGCCAAAATTTTACAAATTTTCTCAAAAAGCGGTGTTAATTTTTTATTATATTTTTTGCTGACATGCACCTTATTTTAGGCTTTATTTGGATATAGTAATGTATATTTAACCAAAATTAGAAGAGAAACAGCAACAAAACAGTAAAAGAAAACTACTATAGATTAGCAAAGTTAGTGTTCTTTAGTTTAAGAGTTACTAAATCATGTCTATGTCCTGAAATGGGTTTTTGCACAAATGGGATAGGTTTGAGGCTTGGGTAACTGCCTCAGTAATGTGTGCCTTCCTAAAGCCGGAAAGAATGAGCTCTTTAGATTCCTTTATGTGTTTATACATTTCAATGACTTGAGAGATGAGACTAGGGAGGAGCAGTGTGAATATGAGGTGGAAGAAGACGCCATCGAAGTGCAGTCGGACGAAGAGGTAGATACAGAATGCACCGAGAAAGAGACGATCGTAATTGACTAATTTTTTCATGAAAGTAGCTACTTTCCTATCTTTTTCAAGGATAAAACACGTCTGTAAAATATAGTTTTAAATTTTTTCTTTCCTTTGTCTTTGTCCGGCGTAAAACGCAGCCCTAAATGGCGTTAAAGCAGATTCTTGGGGTGGCGGAATTAGGGCCGGCGTAAAAAGGGCCGGTGTTAAATTAGGGCCGGCGTAGAAAGGGCCGACAAGGTATATGGAAATACCAATATCATAATATGAATATGGATTTTCAATAATTCTAGAACGTCTATGTTAAACAACTGTCCTTACGTCACTCACCAAGTATTTAGGGCCTAAGCTGCATAATACAGTGATAGAGAATCAGCTTGCTAGGCTTAACCACACCCAGTTGGTTTTTACCAGACTCCATTGCTCGTAAGGTACGATCTATGTTCATAAATGCAGTGGCTGCAATTTAAAGGGGATAGTATATAATTTCTCATGTAGTGGATACCTCATTTAAGATGATATATCATCCCCCTTAAGATGAAAGCCTATCCAGCTCGTGTAATCATAATAAAAAACCCTCCTGTAAGTGTATCCACTCCTTTGTAAGGTATATTATGTGCAGTGATTGTATAGGTTATCTTGAGTGTTGATTAACATCTGGTGGTAAGGTCAGAGAAAACAGGCAAGAAGACAGACAGGCTGGCGAGTAATAGGAATGGCATCATGCAAAAACATTCGCAAAAATTTCATTCAAAAACTATGATTGAGTTGGTTTTATCTTGTGTTGTCTCCTTTGGGTTATACTGATTGTGATAGAGACAATAGCCCTGAGAAGGACTTCTGATGTTACAGATGTTAATTTACGTCATATTTCCAATTAAATCTCCAAACTATACATACATTTGATGAGTGTCATCCCTCCTGGAACTAACTGAAAATATTTCCTTTTCACCATCGGTACTAGGGTTTCCAGGATTGTAACAGGATAACTTGTCACTTCACTTGTACGTCATTAACAGCCTCCTTTTCGACCCTTGACGTCATAAGTAGTCTCGTAACCATCACGTACGTCATAGCCTCGTTATCGAATGTATGAACACTTTCTTTCCTCTCTATTGTTTATGATTGTATTTAAGTTGTAGTATTTGTAATTATCTTCAGTCACTAATATGTAAACGTCACAAGAGCATGTCTATTCTTGGCTCCGTGTCTTCATAACTTCACACGTAACATAGAAGCAGAATTGTAAGGGCTGATCCCTCTTACAGGATGAGGGGGGGGGGGCAAATAAGAGAGAAGACGAAATTTGGAGTGAGGAAAATGAAGATCGGAAACAATTTAAAACGCAATAACTGCTGAAGAGTACTTTTCAGATGAGTGGCAGATTCAACTCTTTCGTAGTTATTATGTTTCCGATTTTCCATCCTCGAGTTCTTTTATCTTTTCAACTATTATGTACCAGATTTCACCATCTTTTTAAAATTTCTTCCCATTTAGGTTGCAATCTACTCATCTATCCTGGAGCTTTCAACATGACAACTGGTCCAGCTCACTGGCAGTCTCTTGCAGTCTCCCGGTTAGTTTTATTTGCTTCTATTTTCAGGATCCAAATTACAATCAGTATCACATTTGAAATGTCTGTTCACTACTGTGGAGGGTGTTCAGTACTGTGGAGGATGTTCAGTACTGTGTAGGATGTTCAGTACTGTGGAGGATGTTCAGTACTGTGGAGGATGTTCAGTACTGTGTAGGATGTTCAGTACTGTGGAGGATGTTCAGTACTGTGTAGGATGTTCAGTACTGTGGAGAATGTTCACTACTGTGAAGAATGTTCAGTATTGTGGAGGATGTTCAGTACTGTGGAGAATGTTCAGTACTGTGGAGGATGTTCAGTACTGTGTAGGATGTTCAGTACTGTGGAGAATGTTCACTACTGTGAAGAATGTTCAGTATTGTGGAGGATGTTCAGTACTGTGGAGGATGTTCAGTACTGTGTAGGATGTTCTGTACTGTGGAGGATGTTGAGTACTATGTAAATGGTTCTGTACTGTGTAAGATGTTCAGTACGGTGTAGGATGTTCAGTACTGTGGAGAATGTTCACTACTGTGAAGAATGTTCAGTATTGTTGAGGATGTTCAGTACTGTGGAGAATGTTCACTACTGTGAAGAATGTTCAGTACTGTGGAGGATGTTCAGTACTGTGTAGGATATTCAGTATTGTGTAGGATGTTAAGTACTCTGGAGAATGTTCAGTACTGTGGAGAATGTTCAGTACTGTGGAGAATGTTCAGTACTGTGGAGAATGTTCAGTACTCTGGAGAATGTTCAGTATTGTTGAGGATGTTCAGTACTGTGGAGAATTTTCAGTACTGTGGAGGATGTTCATTATTGTTGAGGATGTTCACTACTGTGAAGAATGTTCTGTACTGTGGAGGATGTTCAGTACTGTGGAGGATGTTCAGTACTATGGAGGATGTTCATCAGTACTATCGAGAATGTTCACTACTGTGAAGAATGTTCTGTACTGTGGAGGATGTTCAGTACTGTGGAGGATGTTCAGTACTATGGAGGATGTTCATCAGTACTATCTAGAATATTCACTACTCTGAAGAATGTTCAGTACTGTGTAGGTTGTTCAGTACTGTTTCTGAAGAAGCTGATGCATAAGGTGCACTATAATAAACACCATCGACCAGAAGTATTTTAGCAATATTCGAAACTAATAAAAATCTGCATAGGTGTGAAACTAGACAAAAACCTAACTATGGGATAAGAAAATCTAGCATGAGATGGGGTGATTATACCGTCCAAAATTCAGGGGCTCGCTTATGAAAAAATCTAAAGACACCCCTAAAATCAATATCAAACAAAAAACATTCAACTGCAAAGTGAAGGAAAACTTCATTGCAGCTAATTTCATATAAGTTTTTCATAAAAACGGCTGAACAATTCTATTATTTTACTAGTTTATAGACTTTTACGTATTTTCAACATTTCTACTTTTGTATTCTTGTTACTATTGTATTGAATTTCTTTTATTTTTAATTTAACAGCCCGAGCCTCATAACCATTGCTTTTCTTAGGTCGTTTAGTGTACAATATTTTGTAACCTAGTATTAGAGTGGTATGCTACGAATAAAATTGAATTGAATTGAATAGGATGTTCAGTACTGTGTAGGATGTTCAGTACTATGTAGGATGTTCAGTGCTGTGGAACATTTACTGCAAAGGATGTTCAGTGCCGTGTTGGATGTTCAGTACTGTGTAGGATGTTCAGCATCGTGTAGGTTGTTCCGTACTATGTAGTATGTACAGTACTGGGTATGATGTCCAGTACTGTGTACGATTTTTAGTACTATGTACGGTGTTACTGTGTATGATGATCAGTACTGTGTAGGATGTTCAGCAATGTGTAAGGTGTTCATTACTGTGTATGATGTCCAGTACTGTGTAGGGTGTTCAGTTCTGTGTAGGGTGTTCAGTACTGTGGAGGATGTACAGTACTGTGTATGATGTCCAGTACTGTGTAGGGTGTTCAGTTCTGTGTAGGGTGTTCAGTACTGTGGAGGATGTACAGTACTGTGTATGATGTCCAGTACTGTGTAGGATGTTTAGTACTATGGAGGATGTTCAGTTCTGTGTAGGTTGTTCAGTACTGTGTAGGGTGTTCAGCACTGTGTAGGGTGTTCAGTACTGTGGAGGATGTTCAGTACTGTGGAGGATGTTCAGTACTGTGTAGGGTGTTCAGTTATGTGTAGGATGTTCAGTACTGTGTAGGTTGTTCAGTACTGTGTAGGGTGTTCAGTTCTGTGTAGGGTGTTCAGTACTGTGGAGGATGTACAGTACTGTGTATGATGTCCAGTACTGTGTAGGATGTTTAGTACTATGGAGGATGTTCAGTTCTGTGTAGGTTGTTCAGTACTTTGTAGGGTGTTCAGCACTGTGTAGGGTGTTCAGTTATGTGTAGGGTGTTCAGTACTGTGTAGGTTGTTCAGTACTGTGTAGGGTGTTCAGCACTGTGTAGGGTGTTCAGTTATGTGTAGGGTGTTCAGTACTGTGTAGGTTGTTCAGTACTGTGGAGGATGCTCAGTACTTTGGGAGATGTTCAGTACTCTTCAGAATGTTCAGTACTTTTCAGAATGTTCAGTACTGTGGAGGATGTTCAGTACTGTGGAGGATGTTTAGTACTATGTAGGGTGTTCATATCTGTGCAGGGTGTTCAGTACTGTGGAGGATGTACAGTACTGTGTATGATGTTTAGTACTATGGAGAATGTTCAGTACTGTGGAGGATGTTTAGTACTATGTAGGATGTTCAATACTGTGTTGGGTGTTCATATCTGCTCAGGGTGTTCAGTACTGTGGAGGATGTTCAATACTGTGGAGGATGTACAGTACTGTGTATGATGTTCAGTACTGTGTAGGATGTTTAGTACTATGTAGGATGTTCAATACTGTGTTGGGTGTTCATATCTGTGCAGGGTGTTCAGTACTGTGGAGGATGTACAATACTGTGGAGGATGTACAGTACTGTGGAGGATGTTCAGTACTGTGTTGGATGTTCAGTACTATGTAGGATGTTCAGTACTATGTAGGATGTTCAGTACTGTGTAGGATTTTTAATACTATGTAGGGTGTTTAGAACTGTGTAGGGTGTTCAGTACTGTGGAGCATTATCTGTTCTGTGGGCGTATATCAGAACTGTGGAGGATGTTTGGTACTATGGAGGTTGTTTCAATAAGGTATGGGATGTTCAGTTCTGTGGGGGTCGCACAGTACTGTGTAGGATGTGCAATACTTTTGAGAATACTGTTTTCAATACTGTAGAGGATATGCATTACTCTAGAGGATATTTCAATACTGCGGAGGATGTTAAGTAATTTGCTTTATGTTCATACTTTGGGGAGTATCGCAAGTACTGTAGAGGATGTTCAGTTCTGTGGACATTATTCAGTTCTGCCGATATTGTTCAGTTCCGCGGAGAATATTTAGCACTGTAGAGAAAATCCAGTTTGATTAGGATATTAAGAACATGAAGACTTGAATAGCACCCAGAGTTGAGAACATATTAAGAACTTTTTCAAGCTTTTTAGCTTTCTTTCATCGTCGTCAAAAACAGAGACAGACAAAAACAGAACAGTTTGAATGAGACCTAAGATTTATCAACGATGTGCTATTGTTTTGAAGTGCATTAAGATTCTAGACTTTTTATGATATTCACAAATAAATAAATTATGTTTTTAATATTTCATGTTTTCTATTTGTAGGGCACTCGATAATCAGGTAACATATTATTTTTCCGTCTTTGATCTGCACATAACTTGAGTATGATGAGGAAAATCGAAAACACTATGACTACTACAGCTTTGCCTTTGACACTCATCAGAGGGCTTAATATACAAGCTACGTCGGTGTGGAGTTTCTGGTAATCTGCTATCCCTTATCCAAAGTTTTCTGGCAAATAGAAAACAGCGGACACTCCTCAATGGCAAAACATCAGAATGGGGTAATATATCAGCCGGCGTCCCTCAAGGATCTATCCTAGGACCTATCTTCTTTTTGATTTATATAAATGATCTGGCAGATAACATCAAGTGTAAAGTGAAGCTATTCGCTGACGATACATCACTCTTCACCGTTGTTTGTGATACTGAGCAAGCAGCTTCGGACATGAATCACGATCTAAGGACCATACAAGAGTGGGTGCACCAGTGGAGAATGTCTTTTAATCCTGACCCCATGAAGCAGGCTGTCGAGGTTATATTCTCTAAGAAACGCACCACATTAAATCACCCCCCTATCTTTTTCAATGACACGCAAGTCGTAAGAGTTGACGAGCATAAACATCTTGGCATCATATTGGACTCTAAACTGACATTCTCTAGTCATATTCAGTCAATTATTTCTAAAACCAGACAAGGAGTTGGGATGTTACGCTTTATGTCCAGATACCTGCCTCGGAAAACGCTCAATGAACTGTATAAGCTATATGTTCGCCCACATCTTGATTATGGTGATGTTATCTACCATATTCCATCTAAAATGTGTGACTTTACAAACAGCTTTACATTGAATAACTATATGGAAAAACTAGAGTCTGTGCAATACTCTGCAGCCCGAGCAATAACAGGTGCATGGAAAGGTACTTCCCGAAAGAAACTACTTGAAGAGCTTGGTTGGGAGACCCTAGATCTTCGGCGATGGAGCCGACGTCTTGTCCTTTTCTATAAGATTATCAATAGTATTACACCTGCCTATACCAGAGACCCTATTCCACATCTTCATGAACTCCCTTACTCTTTTCGAGCGAGAGCAGCGATTGGGCAAATATATGCAAGAACTGACAAATATAAATCAACGTTCTATCCTCATTGTCTGGCAGAATGGGAGAATATTGATCCAGAAACACGAAACGCACCCTCATTGGGTGTCTTCAAGGCAAAATTAAATAAGATTATTCGTCCCGCTCCAAAACAAGTATTTGGTATTCATGATCCTAAAGGACTAGCCACTCTCACACAACTTCGAGTTGGGTTAAGTGCACTAAAACTTCACAAGTTTAGGCACAATTTCAATGACACATTAAACCTAGTGTGTCCTATAAACGATGGCGTTGAGGACACGGAACATTTCTTGCTGCATTGCCACTCATACCATCTGCAAAGAAATAGTCTCCTAAGCCAGGTACAAGCAACTTTGCTTTCATGCGGTTTGTTGAACCTTTCCAATGAGGATTTAGTTTCAATAATCTTGTACGGTGATGCAAGGTTACCCCTTGAATCAAATAAAGCGATCATTAAAGCAACTCTTGAGTTCATCGAATCATCAAAAAGATTTTCTTAAGTCATTTCAATGAGATTTCCTCTCCTCCTCCCACCTTTGTATCATGTTTGTATCATTTCATTTCTTTTCGTAGCTTGTAGTTTATGCTGTAATATCTTCGTGTAAATGTTAAATGTTTCATGTTAAATGTTAAAGCCACAGGGTTGCAATGTATTCTCATTCTCCTTGTGGTGTCGTCCTGTAACCATGTTCTCTTATTGTAAGATTTTAGATTGATGTATAAAAAAAAAAAAACTCATCGGAGAAGTACATCAGGAAGAGAACGGGAATGACACTTATTGGAAGTGTGTGATTCTTAATAAGAAAGAAATAATAGTAAACTAAACACATAACAATTCCTGAATAGTGGTCCAGTTCCAACAAGCAATGAATCTTAACAAATCATGATGATTTATGCGAATGGAAAACGAAATGACTATGACAGGGAGAGTTCGAACCCACGATCACTTAACTTTGTTGGTCATTACCCTACCAACTGATATCAGGGCACTCAATTTAATTAGTTTAACCATTTTCCAATGTATGTGTACCTCTTTCATAGGTTTATGTTGCCGTCTGCAGTCCAGCAAGAGATGTCAATGCCACTTATGTAGCATGGGGAAACAGCTCTATTGTAGATCCTTGGTAAGTGGAAATAGCTAATTCACGCTTTCATTGGTACAGAATTCGAAAATATGATACCTTATCGGCCCTTTTTACGCCGGCCCTAAATGGCGTTAATTTTCGTCCCGCGCCGGAATAAGGGCCGGCGTAAAAAGGGCCGGCGTTAAAAGGGCCAAAATTTTACAAATTTTCTCAAAAAGCGGCGTTAACTTTTTATTATATTTTTTGCTGACATGCATCTTATTTTAGGCTTTATTTGGATATAGTAATGTATATTTAACCAAAATTAGAAGAGAAACAGCAACAAAACAGAAAGTAAACTACTATAGATTAGCAAAGTTAGTGTTATTTAGTTTAAGAGTTACTAAATCATAATTTCTATGTCCTGAGAGGGGTTTTCGCACAAATGGAATAGGTTTGAGGCCTGGGTAACTGCCTCAGTAATGTGTGCCTTCCTAAAGCCGGAAAGAATGAGCTCTTTAGATTCCTTAAAGTGTTTATACATTTCAATGATTTGAGAGATGAGACTAGGGAGGAGCAGTGTGAATATGAGGTGGAAAAAGACGCCATTGAAGTGCAGTCGGACGAAGAGGTAGATACAGAATGCACCAAGAAAGAGACGATCGTAATTGACTAATGTTTTCATAATAGTAACTATTTTCTTATCTTTTTCAAAGGATAAAACACGTCTGTAAAATATAGTTTTAAAGTTTTTCTTTCCTTGTTCTTTGTCCGGCGTAAAACGCGGCCCTAAATGGCGTTAAGGCAGATTCTTGAGTTGGCGGAATTAGGGCTGGCGTTAAAAGGGCCGGCGTTAAATTAGGGCCGGCGTAAAAAGGGCCGATAAGGTAGAATGAACATGCTGAAATCTCTGCAAAACACATTGGAATAAAATGTAATTCAATTGGGAACAGGAGAAGAAGGATCGCCAATATGACTCTCATCCATAAATATTTATGTACCATAGTGGACAAGGAATTTCTAAACCTATCCTAGGAACTCAACCTAAATATTTAAGTAAAGGGTGAAATTCGCATAGTAAATTATTGTATATTTGTTCTTAGGGGTAAAGTGGTGGCAAAGACTGATGAAAACGAAAACATCGTTTATGCTGACATAGGTATTGTTGCCTTTTTGTTTTCTTACTTGAAGTGTACCGGTTGCAACAGAAATATAGATTCAGATTTAGGTTTATTCCTCACCTGTCTAATGTTCCGATAAATGTCTCTTTGATACTTGTACGCAATATATAAGTTGCAGAGGGTGATAGAATTGGACTTAACTATCATTTGAGTTTAATGGCAAATTCCTCTCACCAACAGGTGGAGAAGTAATAGGAAAAGCCATTTTGCTCAAATGTTTTTGCGAATGAAAGAATCTCTTGCTCTTATCTTCGTAAGGTATTGGTTTACGTGCAAAGCGCAAAGGACCCACTGAATAGGTAGACTGATGAAACAGTGCATTGATAGTTGATAGGCAAATACGCTTACTATCTTCGTAAGATATTGGTTTATTCACAAAGGGCGCACTGAATAGGTGACAACAATATTTTTCACACCTTTGCAATAGGATATTGGTTTATTCACAAAGGGCGCACTGAGTAGGTGACAACAATATTTTTCACACCTTTGCAAAATATCTGACCTTTGCAATAGATAGGGAAAAATCGTATTTCTGATTATTGGATGATGGGAGATGGATCCGTCCTAAAACGTTGTCCTACCAAATATCAAAGGCTTGTCATGATACTAAGTGGGGGTATCCTTTTCAATACTTTTCACTTACCCAACTTTTTTACAAGGTGTACCAGGGGCCTAAAATTCTCTTTTTTTTCAGACATAGAATACATGAATACTGTCAGAGGCCAAGTACCAACTCGTTTTCAAAAAAGACACGACATCTACAAAGTCATGAATATGAAAGACCAATCAAAATATTGATTTAGAAATTTTGGTATTCGAATTTCAAATAATTTGAGTGTGATTTGGCCATCGTCCTATGTCTTGGCTTGATAATTCTCAATTCCTAATTTCACACACACTAACTGTTTGACCCAAGATTCCTCTTAAGCTACACTCATTTTTTATAAGAACAATTTTATAGGAACACGAGCCTCAGATTTGAGCAAAACTTAAGAACAAGCTAAGAACGAACCAAGGCTGACCATTTTTGGCTCAATATGAACATTTTACGAAATAAACATAAGACTGAGAAATAATTACAAAAGAAGCTGATATACAGCACACAGATAATATCAGAAGGTAAGGAAACTCAAACTTTTAAACAATAAACACTAATGATAGCAAAAAAGGCTTCCCAATCATTATAATAGTAAGAACAATTTAAGAACATTTCAGGATGAAAATAGAGGAATATTTGCAAATAGCTAGCTTCAAATCAATTTTACTGGTCCTATAAAAATAGATTGAATGCAACTTTGGTACAAGTATTTTCTTAGTAAGATGCGAGAAAGCCTAGCGCTGGAATTTTCTTTTGTTTCTATTGTTGAAGGAAACAATAGAACAATGGAATCTATTGTTCTAGTGGAACAGGGATGTTGGAAGCTTCCCAAATTTAGGGGCACAACGCTTCTAGGGAACTTTTGGGATTAAGCAAAAGGACAGGAGAAATTTCTGAAAGTAAAAAGAGCACTTCATTGTGTTTTGCAAAATCTTGGGGGAGGGTACGTCGCACAATCTTTCTACACTCTTTTTTTGTAAGAACCAGTAAATTTGATTTGAAGCTGGTTGTTCTTAAATATTCCTCTATTTTCAGCCTAAAATTTTCTTAAATTGTTCTTCCTTTCACAATGGTTGGGAAGCCTTTTTTGCTATCAGTTATCTAAATTGTTGCAAAGTTAAGGCTAAAATACACGATCAGTTTTTTTCGTCAGTTTTTTCCCGTCCGTTTTTTTCTTCAGTTTATTCGAAAAAAAACTGAAGAGGCGCGCGTATACACGATCAGTCAAAAATCGTCAGTTTTTCTCATTTGAGCAGTGGAGAGTGACCCAAAGTTTGCTGCTGCAGCTTTGATTATTGCTGTGATTTTGAAGCAAAGACGTAATAAGAGATCAACCTTGGTAAAGCCATGGCTTCAAAAACGCCAGAACCTTGGGATGTACGACACACTCCTAAGAAAATTTCGTTAAGAAGAGGAGGACGATCATAAGAAACTCTTGAGAATGAATCCAGTAACATTTGATTACCTTTTGTCCTTAATAAGCGACCTTTCGTCCCATAAACTAGGGTCTGCTTCCCAGAGACTTATAAAGAACTCTGTTAGCTCAACGCGCTCTGCCTTTTATGTTTTTGAAGAAATTTTGAAGGAGACGACGATGCTCCTTGAAAACTTGCTCAAATATTCTAATATTTTCTCTGTATCCCGCAAGATATGCTAATGTTTTCCTGAATGCGTCATATGAATCCTTTAATTGCACTATGTTTACAAAAAAACCCACAGCGACCACCTCCTTTTCCGCTTGAGAGTCATTCTGACTGATCCATTTAACTGAAGGTTTAAGCACGTCCATCTTTTGAAAAAACTGACCAGTCTCAACTAATCAGTCAGAAAACGTCACGAAACGTCTCAAATTTCGACTGAAGAGGAAAAACTGACGAAAAAAACTGATCGTGTATTTTAGCCTTTAGACTCTCTTGACCATCTGACACTGTCTGTATATACGGTGTTCTTATAAACTTAAAAAAGAGACAAATTGTATTTGAAGTACCAAGTAATATCATTGAAAAATAAACACTGACGTTTCAGGCGTATGCCCGTTATCAAAGTGATAGGAAAACTTTACTTGGTACTTCAAATACAATTTGTCTCTTTTTTATTCTTACTAAAGTACCACACGCAACATATTATAATTTTAAGCTTCTTATAAACTTGTTCTTATATAAAAAAGAGTGTACGTCCCTGGACGATATCCAGTTCTGAGGTATTTTAACCGTAGCAACTCAGGTATGTACAGACTCACTTTCTTGCTGCTACCACTAAGAAACGACAATTTTACAGATATAGGTATCTCAAAATTTACAATTATTAACGAATTCTTTCAAGGTCAAATTTCTTGTAAATTTTAAATCTTCTCGTCGCTATAAAATCTTCATACACACTGCACACTGGACTTTCACTGACGTGCATGTTATTGCAGTAACTGACAGCTGAAAAAAAGTGTAAACAAAATGAAACATGGAGCTTTTTCTGAATGTTTACACGGACGTTCTATATTTCTAAGCATTTATTAATCTGAACTTAATCATATGTAAGCTGTGCAGATTATATTTAACTACAGATTACAGCAAGACACACGCAATACATGATGCAAAACATAACATCACATTACGTCATTAGAGAAACGGAGCAATAGTCTTGAATCTGTGATTGGCTAAAATCTAAGATGAAGTTTATTTTATCCCAACCAATACACCAATCACGAGGCTTTATACACGATTTTAGCTTGCTGTTCCGTAATTTGGCCAAGTTCGTCATCACGTGGGCAGGACTATTCCCCTACAAACCAGTGGAATTTATCTCCGGTTTTTCAGGTCTACACGCATTTTATTTTATAAGCAATTGCTTTATAAGCTACTGGGCAAGCCTAAAAGCTAAGCAATTTTCAGTACTGGATTGAAGACTGCTAAGCAATCAGAAAAGAAACCACTTCAAAGATAGGAAAGGCTGAAATCGAATCCAGGTACACTCTTTTTTATAAGAACCAGTAAAATAGATTTGAAGCTGGCTGTGTAAATATTTCTCTATTTTCAGCCCGAAATGTTCTTTAATTGTTCTTACTTTCATAATGCTTTGGAAGCCTGTTTTCGCTACCAGTTGTGATAATTGTTGTAAATTTCAACTTTCTTGACCATCTCACACATCGATGTGTTGTCAATCTGCTTATTTTGTAATTATTTCTCAGTCAAAAATTATTTCTTAAAACTCTTATATTGTGCAAAATACATATGGTCAGCTTCGGTTTGTTCTTAGATTTTGCCAAAATTAGAGGCTCGTGTTCTCATAAAATTATTCCTATAAAAAAGAGGGAATTCGTATAAGAAAAGCGTTTATCAGATTTATTTGTGTTTAGTATAAAAAATGGAACTGGAATAGGTCACTGTAGCGTTTGCAAACTAAGATGTCAAACCTGTCTGACTGAAATTTGAAGAGTCTGGAGTTTGTACCCTGACCAGTTCATCGTGTTGGTTTCATTGCATAACATTGTGCAATGTTTCGTGAAATGGATTATCACAGTTCCAAAACCCCCATTCATCAATCACATTACTTCGTTGCCGCAAATATTGCGACGTAACCAAGCCGTAACCAAGACGCAACCGCAACGTAACCAAGGCGTAACCACGTGTGCTGAAAATCAAATATGTCATGGCTTTTAGGGTTCATATAAATGAATAATGAAAATATAAACTTACTGAGGGGAGAGAGGGGGTGCAGGAACTAGATTGCTACCCATTGGGTGTGGTCAAGTATGGTAATGGAAATATGTTATTCACTCTTTTCTTATCGTATGAACAATTTCATTAGAACGCGAGCCTCGAATTTTGCCGAATTCTTAAGAACAAGCTACGAAAAAGCCAAGGCTGGAGATTTTTACCCAATAGAGTATTAAAGTGATGACGTCACAAAAATCTATTTTTAGAATTTTGGAAGTTTGGCCCAATAATGTGAAAGAGCTTCCAAAATTACATCGAATGGATGCAAAATCACCTCTGTATGTTGAATATTAACTGAGATATAACCATTTAAAAAATTGACTTTCAATAGGAAATCCCTGTATTTTTTGGCCTGTTCATAAACTTTTGAACAGGCCAAAAAATACAGGGATTTCCTATTGAAAGTCAATTTTTCAAATGATTATATCTCAGTTAATATTCAACATACAGAGGTGATTTTGCATCCATTCGATGTAATTTTGGAAGCTCTTTCACATTATGGAGCCAAACTTCCAAAATTCTAAAAAAAGATTTTTTGTGACGTCACACTTTAGTACTCTATTGTCAGAATTATAAGAAATAACCTATAATGAATATGAAATAGTACATTGACAGCACGCAGATATGTCAGACGTGCTAGGAAAGTAACAATTTGCAACAATTAACACAACTGATAGCAAATTCAGGCTTTCACATCAGTATAAACGTATAATAATTTCAATGCATTTCTTCTGGAAAATAGAGGCAGCTTCAAAACAGACAGCTTCAAACCAAATTTATCGGTTCTTATAAAAAAAGAGTGTATGGTCCTAGAAGTATGGTAAAGGTGGAAAATATAGAAGTTTCCAAACGTTTCAAGCTGTAAGCTCTTTAAAAGTGGCCATCAAACAAATTGGCTGAATCAATAAATTCTTTTTCAAAGAATTTACTTCAATTTAAGTGCCGTGTTATCTTTCTTTCTATATTTTGTGTCTCCCACAGGGCCGGATCCAGCACCCACGGAAGGGGGGGGGGCGTAACATTTATATCAAAGGATAATGTAAGGGAAATACATAGTGTATTATCAAGCTAACTATATTGTTTTTCTACCAAAATAGGGTGGGCGTAGGCCCCTTGCGCCCCCTTGGATCCGGGCCTGCAAAATGCTTCCTTCCTGTTTACCCTCCTATTAGAAAGCAAATGGCCACAGTTTTAGTTTCATAAGTTCACATCCTCTTTTCGCTTTCTCTTCCACCTTGCTTGGATTTTTCGGAGATGGTCTTGTCGGACGCATTACACCTATTTCAATCTGGAGCTCGTCGTCGATGTGAACGTTATCAAAATTGCCATCGATCTCTCTTTCCTTTATAAAGAACCAAATTTTTGAGAAAACTGAGGCTCAGTCTTATAATACGAACACATCGAGGCTCAATTTCAATCGAAAACGATATAAAAACAATGCCTATTCTTCTTGCGAAATAAAGTGAGAATTTGTGAATAAACATGATCCAAGCAAGATTTGAACCTACGACATCTGTTTTTGTGCGCACTAAATAAGAGGTCGTGGGTTCGATCCCTGCTCCGGTCGTGTTCATTCACGTAAACTTCTTGATTGATTTTTCAAATCCTTATTCTTCTTTCAACAATTTAACCCAATAGATCAATTAGAGGGATTCCCAAGGCAGTATTGTTGATTTATATTGTTAAGATTAGAATAATTACTTAATAATTATAAGTCGTTCAATAAAACTTATTTGATACATCGTCCAATTAAAACCCCGTCTTATCGGACACGTACGCAAAGTATCTACCTTACCGTGCAGGGTTACCAGCTTCTTGGGCTGCTGCCTTCACACATTGCATTCACACCAGTCGCGTGAAAGCCGAATTTCCGGATTTTCCAGATTTTACCGGATTATTCTTGTTACTTTGAAAACACGAGTCCCTCTCCCTAGAGGAGACTCGAACCCAAAATTTGGGGAGGGGGCTCTTTTGGAAATTGAGATATTAGACATTTTAAAAATACATATGGAGTAAATGTTCCATGCTTCGAAAAAAAAAATAGGGACATAAGGACAACGAAAATCCATAAATGTAAACGTTTTTTACCCCTAGAGAAATTTTTTCTGACCTTGAAACTCTAAGAAGTACTATGATACAGAAACATACTTCAAAGGAACACGACAAGATAACCCCCTCACATGAAATGGCACAAGTAAGCCCCCCCTGGAATGTGAATGCTTCCCCAGAAAATTCTTGGATTTATTCTGTTCTATAAGCAGCAAATCGAATCTATCAATTTTTTTGTTAAATTCGTCGTATTTTTGCAATTTTTCCAGACCTTTCCCTCGGTATGGTCCGATATAAGGATGGTGGACCGGTTCATCGTTCCGACCCTCCCTAACAACAAGTCTGGAATATTGAGTGAGGAAAGCGTCCCTCTGGCAACCCTGTCAGTCGTTACGATTCGTCTCAGTGAGTGGTTTCGTTCTGACAGCTTAGCCAAAGAAGACAGCTATCTTCAAAAAAAACACATCTTTAGTCAGGAAAATCTTTGTAATTTCGGGCATTAACAGCTGGCGGTCAAAAAACACAGATTTTGCGAAGAAATGAACAGGAATATCCAAGTGAAGACCGTGCCGCTATGCTTTCAAGTTTGAATCCAGCCAAATTCACTCTTGCCAACACATATGGACATCACCAAACACAGCCAGAAGAATACGAAACTGATGTAGCAAATATGGAAAAGATACAATTCAAAGGTAATATTCTCTTCCCTTATAGATGGCTGATTGTAGGCTCGATTTTCCAGCTTCCCTTGAAATTTATAACCTGTTTCATAATAGCAGTAATTAGGAACTTTCCAGTCGCTTCTACATGTCGGCGTCCTGAAAAATGCAATCCACCCATGTTTGCGCACTTTGAAGGCTGAATTTTTATTTGTCTGTTGGTTACTTGCAGTTTGTTTCGTGTTTGAAACATCGAACAATATGTATTCTAAGGATATTGACGTGTGATGGTTGATTTGAAATGTTTTAAACAGTTATTGAGCTATTTGTCTCCATGCTGATGTGTGCTGACATGTTGGGCCTAAACCACAGGGTCATTGACCAGTCGGCCTCGTGGTCTTACGAGAGCCTGTAAGTTGAGTTGCTCGCGATCATTAACTTGGTTTTAGCTAGATTATCGAAATCATCCAGGTGCTGATCCCCTTGATTTTTCCTGTGATCAAGAATCGGTAAAGTTCATTCTGATTTGGTCTCCATTGAGAGCTTTTCATTTTGCCACATCACAAGTAAAAAACTTTTGTGTCATTTGCTCATGCCATGCCATGTGTGCTATTCACTCAGTCTTTAAGTTACAGTTCCTATATACTCGTTCTGCCATTGTAAATCTGTCAAGACAGCTTCAGTTACAGCAAAACTGTAGCTTGGCATTGACTAAGTACACAAGTGTACAGCCATGGTATTCTCTAGAGTGTACAATGAAAAATATATTGAGCAGACATAGAAATTTAGCAGGTGGGCAGTGAATTGCCCTCCTTCTTGCTTATCAAAGTATGCCAATGTTAAGTATAGAATGCATTTTTCTTAAAGTTTGATCAAAGAGGGCAATTAATCACACACTGGTAGCTTCTCGGGATTACATACTATACAGCAAGTTTGATCAATCCAATAAAATGGCCAGGTTTAGATGGGTAAAAGGAAGATGCCATGTGGGCATTATGGGCCCTAGACCCTTCCTGGGAGAATGATCCCCCTTTGGTAGGTTGGAATGTTAGAAAATCCAACTTTAGGGTCATTTTAGGCTCCTAGCAAAAGTAGAACATATTTCAGTTGGATCGAAAGGGTCTAGACCACTTAATGTTAACATCTTTTGACAGGCAAATTGATTCTATTGAAATGCAAAATGAGCACAAAATATTACACATTTTAAAGGATGACTCTAAATACCTTTTGTTCAGTAAACAAAGAAACTAACAGGCGTAAAATGTAAATATTGAAAGCAGAGAGGATAGAGTTTCAGCAATTTCAAGAAATTGAAAGGATATGATAACCTAACAAATACTTTTGACTTGCATTGTTTTACAAATGGGACTAAATTGAAAAGATTTGTACTTTGAAAATGAAGAGAATCATATTTTCCACAGTAAAGAAGTCATTTTCATGTCTGAGAAGCAAAGACCGGAATCCTTCAAATGTCATCTTCTTTTTTAAGTTATTTCTCTTTATCTTTCGTAAATTCTCTTTCTTAAATTATAACTTAGATATAGTTGGGGTTTTCAGTGTTGTTGTTAATAAATGTAGTAAAGTTTTTAGAAAATATTGTAAATTAGGATTTTAACTCTTTTATTTATTCTTTATTTTTTATCCCTTCTATTTTTTGAAAAAAAAGTTAGTTTAGAAGGCTCCTTTTTAGAACAGCCCTCTTTCTCAAGGACCTTCTCTACCCTTCCCTTAGTTATCTTAAATGAAATTAAATGGAAATGAAAATGAAATCAATTATCCTTAAAAAAAGCCCTAATTCACATTATATTTTCTACAACTAGAGACTTCTTATATTTTTTATTTTTGAAAAGAACACCTTATTAGAACTTACAAAGTACTTAAGGTGTCTACTGTAAAGAGAGTTAACTGTGTTTTATAAAAGCCAACTCGAGGAACTATCTTCACTAGTATGTACTTCCCCTGATTATCCTTTAACTTTTTACCTTTTGAATACTCTCTCTATTGATATTTTATTCTAATTTCAAGACGCTGATGCTTCTCTGTGGGAGGAAGTCGGTAAAATGTGAATTACCATTCATCTATTAAGGCAATCAAGCAAGTAGCCCTTTTCAGCTTGGACTATCAGAAAACATGACTTACTGCATGGCATAATAGCATAGTACTTGCTGTTTGATTTATATTAGAATAAGCAGTGCTGGTGATGGTTTTTATCTGCTCAACCGAAAGCATACAAATTGTTTTCATAGAAATTTATTTGCTATAGTCTATTTTAGCATTTAGCAGGATTTTATTCTTCCCATCATTTGCAATTGTTTTTATTGAAAACCAAAAGCTGCTCTGTACTGCCTGCTAAGTTTTTGACTGATACAAAACTTTGGAATCAGCAACAGGGCAAGCCCTCTAATGATAGAACAGCATGATAACAGAAATTAGACTGTATTTGGATCAAAGCGACTCTCTCATAATTTTTTAAGGGATCAAATTGAAAGAAAGGAGTGTTAAGCTCTTTACCTCAGATTTCTAACAACAGATGTTCCACTTAATCCTTGTTTCTTATGTTGATTCTTGAAATATGTGCAGATGATGTTAATCTGGGTTTGGGACTAGTTTATGGGGTGAAATTTATCAAAGACTGTTATTATACCAGTTCTATAAACTGAGATTTTACAAGAGTAATAGGAAGCTCAACTTTATAGTTATTGTTCAAGTTTATAATGTGACTGGTCTTTTTGGAGAGGGTGGCTCTTCGCTTTACATAAGAATCTTTGTTAGTAGTTACTGATCAGTCAGAACTGCCCCACTCCCGGGATTTTACCGAGAGACTCTGGGTTGGTCCTTTAAAATCAAAGACACAGCCAGTGAAAAAATGGCCAAAGGTGGCAAAGATAAAAGAATCTCCCAGTTTTTATACCAAGGAAGTTTGCAGGGCTGGATCTCTTCAAAAAGGAGACTGAGCTCTCTTCAAAAGGGCAAATCACTTTTACAAATCACTTTTATACACTTATGAAAATAAATTTGATCACTAAGAATTATTGTGTTACAACAGTGACTTATCATTCTTGTGAGAAATGATGAAAAATTTTAATGAGATTGACTGATCATTGTAACTAAATTGGATTTTCACCTCTGCATGAGAGGCTGTACTGATAGCTTCTATGAGAGATAACTTTTATGTGAACAAGATTGAAAACAATTAGTCACTTATGATATTGACCACACTCATCAAGGCTGGAAATTGAATTTGCAAATACCATTGATGACTTTCACCAAACATCCAACAATGTACATTATTGAACAAATGTAAACAAGGTATTTTCTCTGTTTTGTTTACCATCAAATTTTTCTTAAACTTTCCACACACACACACATACACACAAACAGAATTTATATTGCAACCGTTTTTCCTGCTAGGATGTGATAACACTCGTTAGATAATTTCCATGTGTAATTTACTCAACAGATGGATTGATTCTCTAGAAAATTACCTTGTATTTCATGAAACTTTTGTTTGTCTTTTCTAGGTATATTTCGTTTGAAGTGTGCTGTTCAGAATTATGCATGGGGTAAAGTCGGAGAAAACAGCATTGTTGCAAACCTTGCAACTTGCGATCGTGAATTCAGAGTTGAGGATGGTCAGCCATATGCAGAGGTATGTTGGTTATCATGGCTTTTACATTTTATCTAAACCTTTCAAACATAAGTCAGTGATTTAGTCAGAACAGTTTTCAGATCAATGTCCCTCTCCTAGGCTATTTCCCTGACTGGGTTCCCTATCTTACAGAAATTTCAGTACCGTTTTGAAAATGCCTTCCTCCTTGATAAAATTTGAAAGGTATTGCCTGATAATAAAAGTCTATCTAACACCAGAGCTATTGACTGCACATCTGTTAACATTCCTCATCAACATTGCTGAAGAATACAGTTATAATGCAAACAAATTCCTTGGCTTTATTGAAATCCATGCTTGTATATCAATGTAAAGTTCATTGGTGGTGAAGCTAACATCAATTAGGCAGCTGATATCACTTTAAATTATCAAGATATGATTTTCTGTAAATTCACGAGGAACCATGGATGCTGTTAACTTTATCTATGTTCACTAGGGGATCCAACCCTTGAAGAGATGTGAAACAATGACTAAACAACTTCTTAATAACTCCTTGAAGCTTTGAATACTTACCCCCTGTTGAGTTATCGTAAAGAACTCTATAATCAATTGATTTCTGTCTGAGTTTGTAAACAGAGGAATTAAGAAGTGTAAATGTTTAATACTGTTAAACAATCTTCACACAAAGGAACCAAACCTCTTTTATCATTTTGATCCTGGCAGCTGGGTTTTTGAGGCAGGTAATGTTCAGCCTTAAATCTTGCCATTGTGCAGCAGTGCTGCATTACTTTTTGAACCCCTGCATATAGGAGCCTGCAGGAATAAGAACATACAGGTATTTCTCCTTCACCTTGTAATTGTTATTTCAGTGTGCTAAATCAATAGGTTCTTATTAGAATGGTAGCAAAGTCATAACAGTCTTTCATTAGGACAGAATTGATGAAGGCAAGGAAAAAGGGAAATATAGCAAAACTTAGTGATTACTAAATCTTGGTGTCTGACACTCAGCATAGCAGAACATCAGAAAAACGGAGCCTAACAAATAGATTTAGATTATTTGTTATGCTTCATTATGTCACAAATTAGTGCATCTAAGAAAGGACAAAAATGCAACTTTATGAATTTGTATACCCAAAGGTAGATCAAAATTAACAAAGGGATTCCCTTTCTCATATTGTGGAAATATTGATTTTAGCTATGGATGGGCACACACGTGAAAGGACCATCTCAGATTGCACACAAGAAAGAAACGGTACGGTCCCTTCGAGATGTCTTACTCGCGCATCCGGAACTGCTTGGGGAACTTGTGTTCAAGAGATATGGTGGCCAACTTCCCTTCCTCTTTAAAGTTCTGTCAGTGAATAAATCGCTATCCATTCAAGCGCATCCCACCAAGGAGCACGCCACGATTCTTCATAATCACTTCCCAGAAACCTATCCTGATCCCAACCACAAACCAGAATTGGCAATTGGTAAGATATGTTTGTGAAATATGATTTTTTACTTCAAATTTTTTAACTGTGATTTGTGGACTATTGCACAAAGGTTTCTCCTCCCTCGGGTTTTTTGACAATATTTTTTACATTAATGCATTATTGCATATCCTTTGCCATACTTGCGGTAGGATTACGGTTTCAACCTAGTCATTAAAGTTATTAGAGAGGCGTTTATATTGGAGAGAAATCATTATCTTTTCAATGCCTGGAGTGAACCTGGAGATATCCTCTAAACCAAATATTATCCTCAGCACAATTGTGGCAAATCAGATAAGAGGTTTAGATGGTTTAAATTTATGTGGCTCTGCATTTGGGCATTTGTCTGTTTCAAGAGGGATCCAATATTACATTTAGAGCAATTATATTGAATATTCTCTTTGAAAATCCTTGTAAAACTTCAACATTTGAGGGTAGAGGTTTTTAATAAGAGAATTAGGCTCTGAATATGACCTTCTGTGAGTGAACAATTTTCTTTGTTCTTAAAACCAATAAATAAAACCCACAACCTTTGTTTTCAAAATGTGAATAATGTATGTTGGTCCCTTTGATGATTTGATTGTGCTTTGATCAGTGTATTTAGATTATTAGAGCCGGTAAGTTTTATTTGCTGAAAAGTCATGGAACTTTTCAAATTGTGTTAGGAGAAGGAAATACAATATTATTTAGTTTATCAAATAAAAATTAAATTGTTCTTTGAAATATAAAGCTCCTTAATCGATTGTGTTTGTTTATCATTTTTCATGATAAACCTGATTTTGCAGATGAAAGCTGATTTTCAAGATCAAATCTTATTTCAGATAATTATACAGCCCACCCTGCATCTTATTTAATTGGTTTTTCTGAATGTTATTGAGGTTGGGCCTCAACTTCAATGAATAGGTGGCTGACCGAATTCTCAATAGGCCTGCTGCCTTTATAAAGTTCTTAGCTTTTTTTAAGCTGTACCCGTGAAAAACCTAGGAATATCTCACTATGAATAAACATTTCTTAAAAAATTCAAAATGAAAAAAACTAGGACTGCCTTGATGAGCATTTGTTTTCACTGCTTTTCTTTCTTTTTACAGCTCTAACACGATTTGAAGCCCTCTGTGGTTTCAGACCTGCTTCTCAAGTGCTCAATTATTTGCATGAAGTCCCAGAATTCCTTGCTGTTGTTGGCCAACCGGCCGCTGACCAGTTAATCAACGCTGAGCACGTTCACTCAGGTGATTTGCCTTTTGATTTGTCAGGCAATTTTGCAGTTTGAACCCACCGGAAATGATTTTTGGTTTATGTGTATGTTACGGCTATAAGTTTTGATTTCAGAGAATTTTGCCCCATACATAAAAGTAGAGCAATGAATGCAGTTGAAACCAGCCGGAAAATCTATGAATATAAGAACAATAGACATTATTTGATAAATGAAAAGTAGCCGAGCAAGACTCAAACCCATAACCTCTTGACTTTGCTTTCCCCACTCATTAAACGAGATAGGTATCTTTCCTGATTCTCTAACAACTACACCAGCCTTTTTGCTGAGAGAGGACTTCCCGATACCTTAAGGACCATTGCAGCCAATGTACATCGGTTTTAAGGCGATGTTCGATAATGAAATAGGGTAAAGTTTGGGGAGAAATTTCTCTACCATCATCAGATATTGAGAAATGTGGTTTCTTTCCTATCTATCGTAAAGGTTGTATCAAGGTTGTATCCACTATTTTGTATTTGCAAACCTGTTCCATGATTTCTCATTCAACTTGAAAATAAAAGAACATTGATGAACATGTCTTTCTCTTCTAGGAAGCGAAAAAGAGGTGAAAGTGGCAAACGCGCTGAAACAATGTTTATCTTGCGTTATGAATTGTAACAGTAAGACAGTCGCAAAGCAACTGAAAAAACTTGTTGAACGCCTTGAAGAGGGGCACTCAAATAGGGAGGACACAACCCCGTACCTTGGCAGACTTTTCATGCGGATTTACAACCAATTTCCTGGTGATGTTGGCTGCTTTATCATTTACTTCTTGAATCACGTGACTTTAAAACCTGGTGAAGCTATTTATCTGGCACCTAATAACCCACATGCATATTTAAGTGGAGGTGAGTTATCTCTGAAAATACTCCAGTCATTTAGAATCCATCAAGGGACTGGTTCGGTCCCTGAGGTAATAACAAATATAGGGGCCTAATTTTGGCTGATAGAAATCACCTAGCAAGTAAAGTATACATTGTATATTTCTTACCGCCCCCCTTAAGAACCCAGGCTTCCTGGCAACTACCCTGCTTATCCCCCTCCTACCCTCTTTGCAGCTCTGTACAATTGGTTTGATTATCCAATTTGGATCACATCTGGTGTGACATGTGATGGATTGTTGATTCATTCTCTCTCTAGTGTTTTACTCTGATACCCACCGCATGTTGTTGATATTTGATAGTTGATATACGATTACTATCTTGGTAAGGTATTGCTTTATCTGCAAAGCATAAAGGGCCCACTGAATAGGTAGACTTAATGAAATAGTGCATTTATAGTTGATAGGCAAATACGCTCACTATCTTCGTAAGGCATTGGTTTATGTGCAAAGCACAAAGTGCCCACTGAATAGGTAGACTTAATGAAATAGTGCATTTATAGTTGATAGGCAAATACGCTCACTATCTTCGTAAGGCATTGGTTTATGTGCAAAGCACAAAGTGCCCACTGAATAGGTAGACTAATCAAAGCAGTGCATTGATTGTTATTAGGCTAATACGCTTACTATCTTGGTGAGGTATTGGTTTATGTGCACAGCACAAAGGGCTCACTGAATAGGTAGACTTATTGAAATAGTGCATTTATAGTTGATAGGCAAATACGCTCACTATCTTGGTGAGGTATTGGTTTAAGTGCAAAGCACAAAGGACCCACTGAGTAGATTGAATAATCAAAGCATAGCATTGATAGTTGATTGGCAAATACGCTCACTATCTTGGTGAGGTATTGGTTTATGTGCACAGCACAAAGGGCTCGATGAATAGGTAGACTTATTGAAATAGTGCATTTATAGTTGATAGGCAAATACGCTCACTATCTTGGTGAGGCATTGGTTTATGTGCTAAGCACAAAGGGCTCACTGAATAGGTAAAATAATCAAAGCAGTGTGACTCTGGCCGTCCTCTCGTTTCGAATACACCTTGTGATTAGTTTTGCCTTTTAGCGCGGAATTACAGAGAGCTGGCTTATTCTCTCCTCACACTTTGTACCAGGTCTGAAGGTGATTTCGAACCCAAGACCCTTTGAATAAGGGTCAAGTGATCCACTTAGCAGCCCCCCAGACGAAAATCCGTAAGAGAATAAGAAACCGTCTACAAATTATGCTCTAGAGCGTATTTCAGAAGCAACTGAAGACTATTCATCCTGAAATCCCGATTACTCTTAGTAGTGTTGTAAGTTGAATGTAATACTATAAACCATGTCATGGTAGGACAAAAAATATTGTTTTGTTAGCAAGTTCTCCTCGAATAAGGCTAATAAAGGTTTATTTGCTAAAATGAAATTTGAGTAAGGAGATTATTCGAGGAACTACGTTATCTCTCTGGAAGAATCCAAAGACCGAAATACCAGTTTTGAAAGCAAGAATAACCTGCGTCTTCAAAGATTTGATATGACATCACAGACATTAGACATCACAGACCTTAGACACGAGTTCAATTAGATCTGCCTTTGGACAAAAATTCATGTTAATCCCTACATGAAATTCAAAAGCGCCACTCAAGATCCTCGACCTTGAGAGGCCAGATTCGACTCTGGTCAATGATTTCTGATGATTTCGGTAAACATGTGACATGTCTGTGACGTTACGATTAGATAATCGCGTGTTCTGTTCAGATTTATTTTAATTTGAATGGTGTAAGTCGGACTTTATCATGATCCAATTGCTAAGAGGAGGGGTACTTATTCATGCAGGGGATTATTCAAAACTGTCAAGTGTTGGTGTCCAAATCTACCACGACATCTTCAGTGCTCTTATGAACCTGCATCTAAAGCTATACTCTCCTGATATTTTCATAGTACATGGAACCAACCGAACTAAGATAAGCGGCTGAATCGAAATAAAAGATTAGGATGAAATCGACATAAAGATAGGGAGCTAGTTTGAAAATTCACACCTAGAATGAGGGATTTCTTCAGGGGGAGCTTTTGGATTTGAAGGGCTGTATCGAATTGTTACGGTCTGTATGTAACATTTCCACTTCGAAATTTGCAATCTATGAGACTGAAACCTGATTTTTATTAATAGACTGCATAGAATGCATGGCGTGTAGCGACAACGTCGTTAGAGCTGGCCTAACTCCGAAATTCAAAGATGTCAAAACCCTGTGTGAAATGCTGGACTACCGTCCTAAGACTCCAGAAGCTACCAAGTTCAACTGCACGCCCTCGAAACACGACCCCAACGTACATATTTATAACCCTCCAGTTGATGAGTTTGCGGTGGATAAAATCCTGGTGAGTTTTCATTGTTATTTTCCATTTTTTATTCGTTTGTATAGATGGATGCTGTGCATTTGTCAACCAGTTGCTTTTTGCCAGAATTTCCAAGTCATGTCCGTTCAAACGCAATGGGCGATTCTGCAAATTATACCCCAACCAACGCAATGCATAATAGGAATGTTCTCCTTAGCAACGCATAGTTACTATTGTTGAAACAGCCTAAATATGTAGCAGCTATGGTATTATTATTATTAGCTTTGGTAGCTACAATTCCCGCCAAAAGTAGTTGGAACACAGTTGTTCTTCTCAATAAATAACTTCATTTTTTTGCTTTCCTTGCAATTTATTTCAAATCCAACCCCCTCAAAACAATGTTGTTTACAAAAGGAACCATATGAGACTACACCAACACTAGCTGAATGTTATGGGGCAAGTTTTTGTTATCAGAAATAACATTGTGAAGGGGGAGGGGAGGGGGCAAAATGTGGGAAACCGTAAAAATCATGCAAGTGTTCCAAGACTTTTGGCAGGGATTGTAGTTTGGTGGCATCTCAATGATTTTGAGGGGGAAGTACTTGACTAGCCCTCAAGTGTACAGGTATATTTATGTAAGTATAAGTGTAGTAGCATATTATCACTATTCATTGTTATCCAGTGACCCAGGCAATTGTGTTCCCCTCTCCCAATGGGCCTTGGTATTTCAGTTCATATTGGACATTGATTAAGCTGCCATTAAGTCATGAATTTCGAAATACTGAATCCAAACTATAACGGTTATACAGTCGAATCTCTAATAACGACCACCTCCATATAGTAACCACTAGCCCTAAGTCTGAATTACCTTCCTGATTTGGCCTCCTCTAATGAATGGCTGCTTAACATTTTATCTCAAAGTGACAGCAATTAGAAATTCCACTGTATTTTACTTCTCTAAATTATTCAAGCGCAACAATTATAAATATAAAACAAGGCTTGTGAAGAAGCAAGAGGTAGATAAATCTGGATAATTTGTGTCATAACTTGCCTGATTAGGACACATATTGCGTGATTTTCATGGTTGTGGCTGCAATTGTGTTACCGATACCTCAGTGGTGAGGGAATAGAAGTGCAAAGTCAGAGGTCGTGCGTTCATGTGGCCATTGGGCCATGTTGTCTAAAAATATTTCGATAGCTACTAAACAAGGTCTTGCATTGATCGACGTAAAGTATTCCCTATTGGACGAATATCTCAGATATGTTTCTATACTTTTGATTTGATGGAGGGTCGTGTACTCGTTTTGAAAGTAGCAAGAGTTCCTTCGGCTTCTTTCGATGTAAGCAAATGGGCCCTGCTGGACGTATTTGGTGTTTTGGTCGCGTTTAAAATATGGAAGATTAGTATCAATAAGTCTAGTAGCTCGAATTAACTTCCATTCAATTTTGCAAACAACTGAATCTAAGGATGGTGAGAAAACAAAAAAGTAATAACTACTGAATCTTTGCGTCTGACACTCATCAGAGTATTACGTCAGAACAGTCTTTGATCGGTACAGAGCTTGATGATGGCGAGGAAAACTGTAAACATAGCAAGACAAAATAACTTCTGAAGCTCGAAATGTAAAAAAAACTAAGGCTTTCGCCTGACACTCAATCAGAGTAGTACTTCAGAATGAGAATCTGGGTATTATATCATTATGTTTAATTTTTGTTCTCTTTCTGACGTACTACTCTCATGGGCCTCAGACGCAAAAGCTTAATTCGTAATCATATTTCCAATTTTCCTTACCAGCTTCAAGTTTTTACCGATCAAAGACTGTTCTGACGTACTACTCCGATGAGTGTCAGACGCAAAGCTTCAAAAGTTATTTTGTTTCGCTGTATTTACGATTTTCCTCGTTATCCTCAAGCTCTGTACCGACCAAAAGGCTGTTCTGACGTACCACTCTGATGAGTGTCAGACGCAAAGCTTCAGTAGTTATTATGTCTCGCTATGATTACGATTTTTCTCGTCATCCTAGAGCTCTGCACTGATCAAAGACTACTGTACTAAAGTTGCCAGGTTACCCAATGCATTTAACTCGAATCCAAACACTGCATGTGTATTGTCAGCTATATTTGCCACGTTTTCAGTTTTCTGGACTTTCTGTGAATAGTATTTCAAACATTACTCACTGGTCAAAGCTTTTGTTGGACGTGCTGGATTATTTCTGCTAAGCTGATCAAACAAATTGGGTGAGGATTAAAGGGAATTCAGAACCGTAAGGAGTCATTAAATAACGATTCTCCAAAGGAATGGGATGATCCCCAGGCTCAAACGATAAGGCCTCTTTTAACTGTTTAACATAATACCTGACGTAGAATCCCATTGTCAGCGAACAATGCTTACTTGTCGCATGAATGTTGCGCATTAGTAGTTCCGGTTAGCAACTGTCGTACGCCCCGTGACCAGGTCTTACCGCAGAAAATACCGGCCCGGACCCAAGAGGGATGAGCTTCTAATACAGGTCCGGACCGTAAGGGTCATATGTCCTCTATTTTGGGAGAACAACAATACAACTAGTCCACTAATGTGCAATTTTCCTTAATATCATACTTAGAAATATCTGTAACCCACCCCCCTTGCTGTGGATGATGTATCCGGCCCTGAAATTTGCCCGAGCCTCCATGAAATTTAGGCTAGATTTGCCAAAAATATGCTATTTCAAATAGAGGCAATGTTTGTTTGAATTAGAGGCTCGAACATACGCAGAAATGTTTGCATTGTCAGTGACAACAACAGCAGTTGCTTGATCTTTATTTTGGAATGGGTTTGAGATCAGTGAGTAAGACTTGACTAAGGCCTAGATTCGAAACCTTATGGGCAAGAATCTTCACGAACTGAGATCTTTTCATCGCTTAAGGGGACAATTACTTCACTTGTAAGGCATAGTTTGATTTTTGACCATTTTTATTTATCATGCTAGATGTCAATTATTCAATGCTAGATGTTAATTTTTAGCTGAAATTTTACCAAAAGTATGACGCTATGCTAAATCTGGTTACACAATGGAGTTGCTCGGGGACCTTTAAAATGTTTCGAATAAGGGCCCCTACGTAACAAAGGGTCTCTTTATGTGGAGAAAGGATCATTTGAGAAAAAACAGGGATTGGAAATATCTAGAAAGGGTTACCTATCTAGATATACCCCCCTCCCAAGTCACCTGCTAACCCGGGACAGTTTTCCCCTCGTTTCCATGACCTCTCGACACTTCATGTGCAGATTAACATTCTCTGGAATTTTGTCTCGGGTGTATGAGGCATTCCATGCAAAATGATTTCCATGATGCGTCCTCGGCTCCCTCTCACAGCTCACCACCCCGGCACGGTGAGTCACCCCGCTTTGCAAGCGATTTTCGTGTCAGTGTGCTCGTTGGCGATTTGGTGTCATTTGGTAGGGGATCACATTGGATGCTGCCAGGAAAAGACCAACCATCGTTGCCATATGCATTGAAGGTTTTCTGAGTTTACTGCTCTGAATGTTGTTACGTGAGTTTTCGCCTTCAAAACGACTGCCCACAAGGCAACCTCTGATTTAAGGTTAAGAGTCCCTAGCAACAAGCATCTAACTTAAGATATGCGTCACAAAATCTGTTAAATTTGAATTATACCTCCAAAACACTAAAAGAGCATTATTCGCTTTTGGTTTCTAAGTGGTTGGCGTTCCTTGAATTGATCTGGTGAAAAGAGGCCGAAATTCTTAGGCGTTTGTAAAGGACAGCTAATAAGAGATAAGAGTTTGTTAGGTAGGCGAGATGAGCACTGATTTTGTGATTTTGAAATATACCAATTAAACATGTTTAATACCAAATATTAAAGCAGATTCCACTGGGTGCAGCCTTGTTATTCAAACTCCGCTCAAAGAACTCGAAATTTGTTTCATGAAGGGTCTTTGATGTTCATAACTGATATTTGATCCTAGGGGGGAGGGATACTCAGAAATCTCTTTGACAGGGGTGCTCTTCTGAGGACGATTTTCAACCATCCAAAAATAGGATATGGGTAAACCAAAACCAACAGAAATAGAATTACCTGAAATTCATCAGAATTCTAACCAAAAACCAAAGATGCTCAATGCTAAAGAAAACTTAGGCAAAGGGCCCTTTTTACTGTTTATTCGTAGAGAAGAGTCGGATCTCTCCTGATGGCATTTGAACGATTATCTACTAAAGTTCTAGTCGCTCATCATAGAACTGGGTTCGATATTGAGTGAAATACAAGTGTTTTATATGGTCACCAAGTTCTGCTATACGTAGCTGTCCTTATACCGTTTTTCTCGGAACGGAAGGCCAGGCCATCCAACACCTTTTCGACGTTTTTTATCAAGGCTTCAGGACTGTTGTTAGTGCCGTGTAAGGTTGTGTAGGGGATAGTCATCCTCCAGAACGTCTTTGCAGCACTGTGGAGGGTATTCGTCACTTTGGTGGATATTTGTAGTTATTGAAAGAGCTAGGGAGTATTATTAGTATTAGAGTAAGGTTAACTTGTTATTCATGATCTCGATCTTGTTCTTTCTTTTAGCTACCAGAAGGTACCAACAACTATTGTCTCCAACCCATCAACGGACCTAGCATCGTGCTAACGATATCAGGCAGTGCCACAGCCTCGAATGCAAGCAGCGAGAACGGCGATGACGTAAGCAGCCTCACTTCCGGCATGGTGTTATTCATCGGGGCGAACGAATGCCTGAAAGTGAGTAGCGTGG
The DNA here is from genome assembly GCA_963924455.1 of Pelagia noctiluca. NCBI lineage: Eukaryota > Metazoa > Cnidaria > Scyphozoa > Semaeostomeae > Pelagiidae > Pelagia > Pelagia noctiluca. Next base: position 15,148,692 of record OZ004325.1, read on the forward strand.
AGGAGGAGGTACTGATTTTCAGAGCTTACTGCGACCTGCAGACTTGATTGCCATCTCGGTATATTCTGCGCATTATAGGTATTTTTATAGCTGTGTGCAAACTGATGCATGTTTAGTGTTCACTACCGATTTGCTGAGTGCAAAATAAGCCCCGCGTAAAAAGCTTTCCCACTTGTATACCGTTTAAATTGATTTATTAAAGTGCCTCTAACACGTGACAGGACCAAGCGTCGTTAGAAACTTTGAGACGACTAGATATTGGCAGAAAAGGCCCGCCTGAGTAAGGAATCGTCCAAGAAATTATCGTTGCCTAGATTCTTAAACAAATTCGCTACATTGGCTTTAATGAATTGAATCGTTTCACTATTGCTTCATGATCGTTCGAAAGCGTTACAACTCGTTCAGATATCGTAGGGAATTGTTTTCAATCGTGGAGCATCGTTTCATATTCGCGCGAAATCCTTAAAAAACGTCGTGAAGTCGTTTCAATATCACCTCATAGTCGTTTGAAAGCGTTGCCTTTTCGTTCTGACTCGTTTCTCAATCGTAAAGGATCGTGGAGAAGTAACTAGATAAACTCGGCTATTTTCCATTCTTAGCTTTTATGCTGTAAAGCGCAACTGTTTAGAACTTTGGTTTCCAACCCAGAGGTCGTGAGTTCAACTCTTTCCACCCGAATAAAATAAAGGTCAAGTATCTGCATTTCTAGCACAATACGTTAAATGATGAATGTTCTAGGTAGGCCCAATATGAAATGCATGAGCTTTTGCTGTATCTGTAGTTGATTGCTGATAAAACTACTATTAGACACAGTTAAGGTCAACTTAGGCAAGGGGCAGGAAAGAACATTCCATGCCTTCATAGGGAAGGGATTAAAGCGAAAGGTCGTAATATATTGTATGGTTGTTTAACTGTAGACACATATCATATTGGAGTGAAGCTCATCATGGCCGTTTTGTGCAATTCTGGTTCTCTGGTTACACCCTCCGACATTTCTAAACTCAGAATCTAACAACGGACCATTGATGTGTTCTAAATAGTTCAAGTATCCATATTCAGTGTCCTTTCAAAGATTTACTGTCAAGATAGGTCTTTAGGCTAGAATAAGATAACAAGTATTCGAGGATGGCGAGAAAAATTGGAAACAAAGCGAAGGTGAATGATTGGTATTGTGTGAAGCAACCAATCGCCATCGGTAGTCTTAAAGAGACGAACAAGAAACTTTCATTGAAGATTCCTTTCGTACAAAACGAACTCTAAGTGTCTATACAATATAGGGTCTTCATAATAAGATATGCGAACCATGAGGTATGCCACGTTATTCCTTTGACGCACGTAATACTAACTAGTAATTGATCGATCTTCACGATTCGGCCCTATATCAGGCCTTATTCATGATTTAATTAATTTACCAGTTCAATTCAATTAATGAGTAAATTAGTTAGATCCCGAATAGGGCCTGATTGAGCCGAATCTTCAAGATCTTTTTTAAACGGAGTTATTTATAGTGCGTCAAAGGATTAACGTGTGATATCTTTATGGTTCTTGTCTCTCATTATTAAGTATGCAGATTCCTTTATGACCTCGTCGAGAATTTTAAGTAACAAGAATATCCATAGTTTTTATGTAGACAGACCCCAAAATTCCAAAGTGAGATATTCATCTTGCTCTGCCAATGTTGTGAGAACAGTTGTCACTGTGGTTGTCAGCATATTCCGGGTTGTCGAATTAATGTTGACCTACGGTAGTCATGTTTGAGTATTTTCAACGTTTTAGAGGCGCGAGACGGTCCTTTTCGTTGGAGACCAGTTGCGAAACTAGTATTAGAACAGTCTTTGTTCTGAAGAGCCAGTTTGGAACCAGTTTTGCAAAGCATTGTGACGCTGTCTTCAATTTCAATATGATGTTGTTCTTACCGTGTTTGACCCGTAGCTTGTGAAGTTATGAAAGCATTGTGTTGTTATTTAATGTTTCGAAGATTAGTTCATGTCGTGTTAACGCTGCTCCTACGTAAATCTTTGTTATTTTCTGCTCATCGGGCTTTCCTGTTCAATTCACCCAGCTAGGCACTGGAACGGCGATTTGGGAATTCATAGAACATTCTTTCGATCGGTGACAAAATTTTCAGATGGCGAGATAATCCTGCTTAACATAGGAACGACCAAGGGCCTTTTTATACGGGCAAAAGTACTTCACCTGCAAGACCTGGGGCTGGTAAGTGATATTTCACCCCCCCCCCCCCATAGAATGCAATTGATTTCTCATCTTGGGTTTAAATGAAAAATGAAAACTTCATTCCACACTACCGGAATGGTAAAACTTCACTTCTCAGGAGGTGAAGTGAAGTTTCTCCATATAAACGCTAAACTACCGGTAAGGTGAAGTAAACTCGACCTATTACAAAATCGATGATGCATTGACTATTAATGACGTCTAGGGATTTACTTTGCCTTTCAGGGCACGTGTGAAAATCCAATATAAACAGCGCTTGCAATTAATTTCGCTTGTCAGCGCCGGTCCTGGCAGGTGAGGTGTTGTCGTTCACATAAACGGGCCCTAAGGAACCGTCCGAGATGATCGTTAAAATTGCTTATTTTCAGTTGCTCTGTGCAGCGGTATCTTTTAACCGAGGTAGCTCTGACTATGAACGTTTCATCAAGTAATCAAGTTACCGGACCGGTCTCGTTCGTCAATTTATCCCGGTTTTGCTCGATTCGGTTCCAAGTGTTCAGGCCCGGTCAATCTTTTATTCCCCTTCGTCTCTAGGACTGTAAACAGATCACGTTGTACCCCTGTGTTCAATTCGGTATTGATAAAAAGAATCTTGTTGTTTCTCATTAGATGTTTAGTAATAGCCCGCTCTATCATGTATTTAATGCCTAGGTGATCTTAACTTATTTCTGAAATAAATGTGTAGAGATCTGACATGCTATTTACAATTAAATGCACTGAAACATGAGCTCAATGCCGCTCTTCTCTGCTCTTCTTCACTCTTTCTAGGATAGTAAGGGGTTCAGCAACCGCAACGGGAACTCCAGCAAGAATCATCCTGCTCCCTGGGGAACGGTTGAGCAGTACTGTGGAGGATGTTAACTACTGTGGATCCTCTGATGGCTGTTCACGGAGCAATAATGGCTGTTGTAGCCTTCGAAAACGCATGAAACCGCCAGAAAGTTTCCTCCAAAATCAGCCAGGAATTGGAACAACCTGATGATTTTTGTTCAAACTTGCTCCAAAATTAATTCTTCCAAATTGGCTTTAATTGACTTAGCACTGTTAAGAGAGCAATATTAGGATATATGTTATAGCCTATAATAGCCTTAGAGAACGCATTAAATCAGCAAAAGAATTTATTCAAAATTAGCCAACAATTGGAAAAAGCCCGTGGTTTTCGTCAAAACTGGCCTTACTAAACGTTTCCTAAAAGGCTTTTAATCCCCTAGGACTGTTCGCCCAAAATTTATTCCTAAACACTTTGTTGGAATTCCCAGTTCAGTCTTTTAATGGTACAGGACTTTAAATAAGCAGAAAAATCGGAGACATACTGAAGCGGAAAGACCTTTTTGTATGACACTCATCAGAGTAATACGTCAGGAAGAGAACAAAACAGAAACCTAACTGATTTATATACCCAGATGTGGATCGAAACCAATCAGAAAAGAGGTTGATAATTGGTATGGTGTGGGAAAACCAATCAACAGTGAGCTAACCAATAAGATTATTTTAAGAGTCCTACGAATGAACTCCTTCTATCTACACAATAAATAGAGGATCCCTGGTTTTTTGCAGGCAGATTCCAAAATACCTAAGTGTAATGTAGATCTTGCTCTGCCAATTATTCGAAGAAATGTTCACTGCAGGCTTCAGCACATTCTGGGTTGTCGATCAAATGTTGACCTATAGCAGAGTCATGTTTTAGAGTTCTTTTAGTTTAATAGAGGCGAGATGGTTGTTCTCGTTGTGGCACAATCTTTTGGCAGACAAAAAGCTTAAGTAATCCATGTTTTCGCTTCACTATGTTTCCCATTTTTCTGGCTATTTTGCAATTCATAGTTCCGGCGTTTAGCAGAATCGCAAAGGTCCCTTTGAGCACTACTATCTATGAATAGCCTCTTTACTAAGGCGCGAAGAGTTTGAATTGGGAGACTGGGGAAGAGAAAACTTCCGACAAAGTTTTGGGCCTAAGGAGCTAGTGTTGCCACCTACATTACAAAATCCCTACAACTGTAGGGGATAACCGGTATAATCTCGAAACGTTGTACATCGATGTTATTTTCGGGAACAAACTGTTTTATCTTATAATATTATCAATTGTAGAGGATATCTTCAGGAAACACTTGATACTTTTGATACATTGAATAGGTTTTTGATGTCATTCATCTAGGTGAAATATGCAATGCCCGCCTACAATCCTCTTCAGCTGTAGCTGACATGATCCTTGATGCTGTTAGTGTGTTTGGTTGCAGTGCACCAAGGAATGCCGGATTTATCTGGAACAGTTAGGAATTTATCTAATCAATAGTCTATAGTTAATGAATTCTTCAAAATGGGCTTTAAACCCAATTAGAACGGTTAATGAAGCAATATTAGGCTATAATAGCCTTCCTTAGAAAACGCATTTTATTACCACCAAAAAATTGATTCAAAAATGCCCATCATCCCTTGCCTGTGGCCCCGCATGATTTTGGCGTGATGCGTTATTGGCCTTTTTTTCTTGCGTGAAAACGTGAATCTCAGTTAAATCATGCGTGAATGCGTGAAATCAATTCTGCGCGTGACGCGTGAATCTCCGGTTTTACGCAGCGGACTGCGTGAATTATGAAATTATGGCGTGATTTTCCGATCAGCGGTTCTTTCCCTTTTCGCTCAACCTCTCTCTTTCTGACCCATTTCTGACTTGCTGGACATCGTCAGCCAAACAGAATTTTCAGATAACAGCAACAACAACGTTATTTGAGTGGAAACAATGCAGTTTCCGTTTGAGTTGAGACACGTGCAGTCCCAGTCTGTTCTCTCCCCAAGCTCTCAAGAAATAATGGCGGAGACAGAAGAGCATGCATCAAGAAGAGATCATAGACCAGATAAGCCTCCTGACGACGACCCTGACCCTGCTGAAGAAAAGGTAATTGAATGTGTGGCTCTATTCTATGAAAAGGGGAAAACAAAGCTGGATTACATAAGAAAGGAAAAGTTCAGGGCGAGTGTGCCCACGAACATCAACAATTTAAACAGATTGAAGACAATTGTCAGGTAAGTCTGTTACTGTAAAAGTAATAAGTGATTTCAGGGGCGCACATTAGGGGTAGGGGGTGTGGGGGGTGGTTCACCCCCCACTATTTTCAGAAATTCGGTCCCAAAGAGAATAATATTCGGTCTGAAATTTTATCAAAAACGTTTTATAAACGAAGAGAATTGGCCTAAATCTTCAAAAAAAATCGCCTAATGTGATATTTCCAGCGTTTTCAGACGTGCTGAAGGGCTTGGTTTCGAAAAATTTCCCTGGGGGCAAGCCCCAGACCCATGGACAGCGCAGCCATTGGGCTAGGGGGGCTTTAGCCCACCCACTTTTTCCAGAAACAATGGATTTTTTAGCAATCATCTCAGTACGCCCTTTGACTGCCCGTTTCAGACCCCCATTTAGCCCACCCCTTTTAAAATTGCTGCGCGGTCCCTGCCCAGACCCCCATTTTCATTCTCTTTGCTTTAAACTGTATGTATTTCGATTCCTCTTTTAGACTTTTAGCCAGGGGCATGGTAAAAGGCATAATCAGTTTCAATTTTCATCGTCTTGACAAAGCTAAAAAAAATCAGTCACCCTCTCATTTTTTTTTCGGATGTGCGCCCCTGAGTGATTCTTCGTCTTCCTTGCCTTCTTACCTTCTTTATTTACACATAATTACAGATTGTCCACATATGGTAGCCTACTAAAGGTATGGAATGACGACTAAGGACCAGCCTACCTTATTTTAGTAGTAGTAAGGCCTTTTGGGAGGGAAGCCTAGCTATTAGGCCTACTACACACAAGACCATTTTGAAGCCATCAAATGAGGAGAAAATTGATAAAAATTGGCAAAAAACCCATTTTGGTGGCATTTCTCTAATACAACTTTAAAATTATGACGCCTGGCTTTTGTTGTTAATTTTGAAATTTTTTATAATGTTACTGTCAAAAATTACTGTCATATAGCTAAATACAGACCTGCCAACTCCCCCGATTTCACCTGGAGACTCCCGGTTTGTCCTTTAAAGATCAAAGACACCGCCAATGAAAAACAATATAAGGCGGCAAAGATCAAAGAATCTCCCGGTTTTTATACTATACTGAGGAAGTTGGCAGGCCTGTAAATAATGTTAACTGTTAACGGGAAAAGAAACGAATCTTTGTTAGACATCTTTAGATATCATGTGGGGCGGAACGACTTATGTGGAGGGGCGGAATGACTAGATAGGGTGGGGCGGAGCGTATGTCGGGCAGAACGCAGGTGAGATGGAAGGTCTAGAAAGCATAGCTTGTAGCTAAATCTGTTCCCATAAACCATGATATATGCAATGCCAGAGTCATCTTGTGTCATATACAATAAAGAAAATCAAGAGATTTTGTCATTTTTCGAAATTATTTTCTCTCATTCATTTCAATATTTTTCCAATTTTATTCAGATTTCAAGGAGGAATTTCAAGGATATGCAGAGATATCAATTTTGGGGATAATGTTGATGTTCGTCTAAGTAGAGAGCACAAAGGCAGTCATGGAGTTTCAGTATATGCTATTAATACAGATTTTCATGTAAGACTCGAGCTCCCACAAATTATATTTGGAAATGATAAATTACAGAGTAAGTCTTAATTTTCCATGTTGTACTGATTCTTTAGTGCTATTTATGCTTTCTTGCTAATAATTGTAATTATTTCATGTATCGAAGTTGGACACCAAACTTAATTTTTCATTCCTTTTGTGCAAATAACATGAATTTGGGCAGTTAAAGCAAGTGACTTGAGACTATAGGATTTTCTAAAAATACGTCGATATTGGTCTCATCGTTTAACATTTGAATGAAGTGATATGGCACCAAACAGATGCAAGCTGCTAGGTTTCATTGTCTTGTGAATTGTTTGGAAAAACATTTGTAACAGGCAGGGTATTAAATTAGATTCAATAATTATTCAAGAGCAATTTAACATAATGATCATAAGTTTTTATCTGCCAGTGTATCTGAATATTTTTTGTGCAACATTGTTGTGTGGAGAAGATTTGCATACATCCCTATAGTCAAGTACCCTACCCTGGTGAAGTGAAATCTGCAAGGTAATACCAGAGAATGTGCAATCACTCAAGAGTATTTTGTGTATGTCTTGTTTCACAAAACTGTATCACAACTGCACTTGATTTTACTAGTTGTTTGGGGCTGGCAGAAAGTGCAATGTTTTGCAGACTGCATGAAGGTGTATAGCTATAAAATGCTATAAAATAACTTTTTATGTCTATAATTTTGATATGTATTCAAAATAATATATTTTCAACAGTAACTGTCCATGAAGTTATCACAAGATTTTCAAAGAATGTGCCCAAGATAACAATTGAAGTGGTAACATCTGAAAATCTTCCAGAAAGATCAAAGCTTGTGTCTGGAGGTACAGCAAAACAAGAAGGCATTGAAGACATTGATAAACTTAGAAAAGGTACATTTCAGAATATTTTATTGAAATTTATTAAGTCTTGTACCCATCTTCTTGCTATCTTCTTGCTTATTTATAATAAGGCTTTTTTACCAATTTCTTACCCTAAAAAAACTTTAATCCATTTCAGAATTGGAAAAGCTCAGAGGGAGTAAAGTGGAGGCGTCTTCACCTGGTCGGATTATAAAATGCAAAGGAAAAACAATGCTTTGGCCATGGAACATTGAATGTGGCCTATGTGGAAATAAAACGATGATTCGTTTTGATGCCAAAAATGCTGGAAGAGTGCAATACTTCAAAAAACGTGAGTGTTGAAGGTTATTAAACAAATTACATACAGTAGAGTCCAGCATATAAGAAACCACTTTTTTGATCCAGCCTATTGTTTCAAAACAATATTTACCATTGTTTTCTAAAAATTTGAGTATCTCAGTTTCTTACAACCTGGTTTCTTATATGTGGGACTCTACTGTAGTATATAGGATATTTATGTCTCTAAAAATAATTTATTTTCCCTTGTGGTTTGAACTTAGAAAAATTTTCGTACTGTTTCTTTCCTTTGATAATTTCCTATTCATATTGTTAATGTCACTTTGAAAGGTAGTAAGATAAATATTTTTGAACCAAGGCTGTAGCCAGCTACCAGGGACTTCAGCATTAGGTACTCAATAGCGATACAAAACTGTAAATTATTGTCACCTGAACTTGTCATAAAATTATCATGGGATAAAATATGCAAAACTTGTTGAAGTTTACTTTCACTTCATCAGATAATTTTTCATTCAAATGCAAGTTGTTATGTTCTCTTTTTACATGTGGATGAATATATGAATATTATATGGGTAGACAAGAAAAAAACTTTCAAATAAACGTTTCGCAATAATGCTTCATCAGTAAATATTTTTATGAATATTATATAAATGTACTCAAAAGCTCATTCTACCAAATGTTTTAAAATAGAAATATATAAACAAGAAAAACACTTTCTTATAAACGTTTCGCAATTATGCTTCATCAGTAATAACTTTACAATCTTAATGGAGCCTACATTTATACCTAACATGAACAAATTACAAGAAGTGAAACCTATGGGGACTTACCTTATTACAACAATCTTGTTTATATATGAATTTTATGTGAATATATTTATCTGTTCTGATTTTAAAATGATTTATGTAATCTTTCAGGTCACTTCGAAAGTTGTGAAAAAAAGAAAAAGAAGGCATCATCCACCTTCATAACACTAGAGAAATCTTTTAAGCGAAGAAGAGATGAGTCCTTTCAAGTAATAGATGATGGCTCAGAGCCAAAAAAAGTCATAATAGACTCCGATATCGAGTTATCTGAAAACGAGGACCACGATGAAGACGGTTCTACAAAGAAAAGCAACAGGGATATTCCACATAAAAAGTAACTAAACGTTTTTTTACTTGTAAGATCAATATAAAAAGGCTTGGGTACTGATTTTTCTCAAACTGCATTTATTCACTTATTTCTAGAACTACGTATGTCGCACAAAAATGCTCTGTTCTAAGCATATCTTGCTGTTTTGCATAATTTATCTGTATAATAAAAACTTAAATATATTGAAACAATATATATTGAAAAAATATATTTGTATAATAATAACTTGAATATTCTGTATGATAATAACTTAAATGTCAGTTAAGTGTGAATCTGGGAATTTAATTTCCCCAGTACATTTTCCCTGTAAGTTTTCCCTGAATAAGTTGTATACAAAAAAACTTCAGTTGGAGTTTTCAAGCTATTTATACCCAAGCTTTTGAGTATTGACTGGGGGTCTCAATGAAAAGTACCCCCTGTTTGCATAAGCATATACAAGATATGTTGTCGAATCTTTGGATTTACATATCCATATTTTCTGTGCATTAACTTAGCCATAGATTGGTCTTGAAATTGGCTGATAAAAATGAAGTAAAAAGTATGACACTTTAAAGTTATTTTTTTGATTCAAGATGAAACGAATGGCTGCAATAAACTGTCTCAATGTCATGAAAAATTACTAGGTATAGCAACAGTAGTACGTAGTTCGAATTCCTTGTTGATTTGTAAATATAGAGAATATAAATATGCAATTTTTCAAGATTCGACATTGTATTTTCTGTTTATTGTTGTTATGCAAACAAGGGTACTTTTTATTGAGACATTCAGGTATATTCTACCGTAACCCGTTTGTAATTTCTTTTAACATATAGCCTACAATGATATTTTTATGCTCTGTTTGCTGAATTCCTCTTAATGTTTTATGAATATATCAGATTCAAATCCTCAGGTTTTGAGCTTTAAAAAAATTAAGAACATGAACCTTATCTTTTCTCATTAGATCCGAAGATAGTGACATAGACATTTCCAGTTGTGATGATGGAGACATGAGTCGTAGTGATGAAGAGTATGAAAATATTTCTCATATAGATTCAGAGATTGTTGGCAATGTTTCTGATTTTGACCCTGACTGGCGCTTCATTGCAGTTACTGTAGAGGAGGCCGATCCCATCTGCAAACGCCTAAACCGGCTCATAAAAGACGGAAGGATATCTAAGAATAAAATATTTTACAAGTACTTGTCAGACGTGGTCGAATTTTTTTATAATCCTTTGCATCGGTGGGATGAAGATGTAAAAGAATTCTTTGCTTCAATAGCTTACCTTGGAGGAAAGAGCACGTATAATATGATTAGGGGTCCAATGCAAGCTGGCCAGGGACGATTTTGTACATCAAAGGTGGATCCGGTCAACATGAATCTTGGAGGTCCATCAAAAGAAGTGTTGCGTAAAATGCAAGCAGCCTACACTACACGCTCAGGAGTTCAAAAACATTTAAGTAGCTTAAGTTATACACTTTGTGACAGAGATGCTTCTAGAAACAAAGCTGCTCCCTTAATCCAAACGGATAACCTAAAAGTTTACCCTGTTGCCCTGGCAAATGATGGTACTGCTCTTCACCCTGCAATTCAGTTTGATGAGCGAATGAAAGTTAACGTGGGGTTAGAAAACGTCGTGGATATCAATTATGTAAAGAGTACACCTTATCTGAAAAAAGAAACGTTACAAAACTCTCTTGTTCGTGAAGCATTGGTCACCTCTATAACGACCTTAGACAACCAATGCAGCCTTCCTGTTGCTGTTAAATATTCAGTGAAAGATGGTAAATGTGGAAAGAATATGAAGGAACTTTTCACAAATCAAATTAAACTTCTTCAAATGTGCCTGAGCTGTCTTAACAGGTCAAAAGTGCACGAGCTGGTTGTTGAAAATAACGAACATGAAATGTGCCAGAGCGAGTGCAAAAAGTGCTTTGAAAATAAAGAAGTTTGTGTAGAATGTTCATCAAAGGGTCACATAAGTTTCATTCCTTCAATTCGAGCTTGTGAATTTTGTATTTCAAACAAATTACAATGCACAAGAAGAGTAGTGATGGTACTTACGGTCGACTGCGAAGAAGGTAATAAACAATGCTTACTCGCATTTAAGGACGACATTGAGAAAGGAAATATCGACCATAATCTTGCTCTGTTGTCTCTACTTCCGGACTGCCCCCATGTACTAAAAACATGCAAAGCCAGTTTTGCTAACTGGTATCTACAATTCGATGATGAAAGGGGCAATCTATCCTTCTACCATACATTGCGTAACAAAGCAGAACCACCTGTTCGCAAAGTTTTAAAGAAGTATCTGCCGAAAAACGATCATGTGCGGAACCGGGATCGACAAGACCCAACTGCAGTTTTGAGATTATGTAACGCAGAGCTTTGTAACTACGTTGCTGATCTTGGGTATGTATCTCAAACGGTTGTACCTGAAATGGTTAGATACACCTCAAGCAATCGAGTTGGTATGCACCAAAACATCGCGAGTGTAGCCATTGGTCCAAATGGTTATATAATTTTCTTATGCTTTGAAGAGAAGAAAAAGGCTTTCCAGCTTTTTAAAGCAAAGCTGCATAATCCTGTACAAGAAATCCAGATGATTAGTTCTGATCTCAAAGGCAGCAATGTTTATTTCTCGCATGATTTAATATATAATTGTGGCAACGAAAGTCCCATTACTTTTCACAGCTTAAAGCCGTGCTCAAATCCAAAAATCAACGTGGAAAACCTACGATCAAAGAAAGATACCGAAGCAATCCTTACAAAATATAAGCTAAGCGCCATAGGTACATTGAAGGAGTGCAAGACTCGATTGTCAGATTATCAAAAAAGCATCAAACGTTTGTATCAAGAGAATAAATGGAATTCGGCTGAAATAAACTTTCCGGGCAATAATCATTTACTGTTTGATGACATTGCGATTGTGGATAAAGATCTTCTTTTTGCTGCTTGCTTTTCCAACCGCAGTATCGTTCAAATCAACTTGGTATTTGACAGCGTGGGTATCCAAGGCGCAATATCTACCATCCTCTTATATAGCCAGTGTTGGGAAAGAGTTTATGATTTGATTTTATTCAAATCGCAACTGGTGATTTTCTATGGGAAAGGTGTTCTTTTTCTGAATCTTGAAACCAGAACAACTGTAATTGTCATTCCCGATTCTTCTTCTTTTCTGCCACGAAGAGGCTGTGTATTCAAAGATGGCTTCCTCTTCTTATGCAAAGACGACCATAGGTTGCATTTTTGGAGAAGCTCCGGTGTTACTACTTTTGCTGGTGACAAAGAATCTGGCAGCAGAGATGGTACCGCACAATACGCTCGCTTCTATCGACCATCCGGGATAGCGGTTGAGTTTAACAACGTTGTTTATGTCTGCGACTATGATGTCGGATCCATTCGAATGTTAACAACTCTCAAGAACACTGCTACCTTCCTAAAATCAATTGGGAAGCTCAGCAGCGCATTTTCTATCCACGAAAAGCATCAGAAGTATGAATTGAGCACCATTGATGAGGCTATAGCTCTTGTACAGCAGTGTAATGAATCGCTTCAAAGAAACGTCACTACTATAAGACAAAGCCATAAGAATCTTCCGAAATCGTTAAATGGTCCCGAAGGAAGTGTTTCATCTAAAACTTTAGTGTCAATTGGTATATTAGACTGGGGTCTCAGGCAAATGCGGGACAATGTTACTCAATTCGGATACAATTCTGTCAATTTATTGAGCTGTATGACCTTAGATATAGAACATCTGCACTCAACTGTTAATTTCAAACATGGGACACAGACGATGCTTCAGTACGCACGTTCATTCTCCACCAGTGTAAAAGAAAACATCAAGAGCCTAGCGAATTGGAGTGCATTTTATTACACAAGTGATGTTCGATGTTGGTACCCACCTCCAGAAAATTGCTTGATCCTAAGTGATTTGAAATTTCCCAAGCCAACATCTGCAGCAAGTCTTCCGAATGATGATAAAGAGTTAATGAGAGAGTGGGCCTCGGTTAACGGTGCCGTGGTGAGGCAGAGAAGTGGGCGCCAAGAAACTACGATGGCTAAGGCAGGAACATTGCCAGAAGGAAGCTTCAATGCAGACCTTACACCGATCAGTAATTTGACTGGTCATAAAAAGAAAAGGAACAGTTTAAACGATGTACGTAGCATTAAACTCACAGAATCAAGTTCGTTGTCAGAAGATGCAGCAACACTCTCATCAAAAAGAAACAGTGAGAGCGAAAGTGACCAAGACGAAACTCTGCAGTTTGACGAATCAGAGGCTGAGGATGATATTGTGGATAGTGATATTGAAAGCGAGGAAGTCCAAGTTAGAGAAGTAGGAAACGAGATTAATTTTCTTCTAGGTCGCAGCTTAAGATTCGGAAGAGCTGTTAGGTTCAATAGCAAATTTCATTAACTTACTTGTATCAATAAAAAATATGAATGAGTGTTTTTAGCATTAACGATTAACGCAATAAACTCATTAAAATTTCAAACATTACAGGCATGTTTTGACAAGAATTTTCTTGGTGGTGTGCTGCACCCCCGGTCCCCCGATTTACCTCGGCCCTATTTCTTGTATAGTCTCGTAATAATAATAATATACATGTTTATACAGGGTAACCTTTTCAGTACAATGAAGTACTGTTATCAACAAGGGCCCTGTTAAAAATAAAATCGTGTGATCATTTACGAAAACTAGGCGCCACTATTACCCTTCGGAAGTCACTGCCAACTTTTTGTGTCGACGAAAGGTATTGGGAAATAAAATCCAGGCATTCTTGACTGGCAGTCTTAAGCATGGCTGAGGCAAAGCTTGTTCGGAAGGACTTGTTCGGGTTGGGCTATTGTTATGATGATCACCGTAAATCCTCGAATAAGCCCCCACCTTTGAATATGCTCCCCTCGAATAAGCCTCCACCCAAATTCTAATTTTTGTATACAAACCCCCCTCCTGGTGAAGCATAATTGCAGAATACTATGTTATTCTGCTAATCGATAGTGTCCATTAAAAATCATGAAAAAGCTGATCGGAAACCAGAAATTGTCAACTTCGTGAAGAAAAGAAACAGCGACTTACATGGTACGGCCATGGCATGTTATTAGGAAAGATGACAACAGTGTTGTCAAGAAAGTGCTTGTTCAGAGTGAGGTGAGTTCAGAAAAAAACGCAAGAGAGTTCGTCCCACAAAAAGGTGGTTGGACCGGCTACCAGAAGACTCTGTTCTTACAGTAGATAAGTTAGAAAAGATGGCTGAGACAACAGAGAATGCTTCTTTCAGATTTATTTTTTAACTTCGTGATGCGTGAAATGGTATTTTTTAGCTGCGTGATTCGTGAATTTGCTATTTTTTTGGCGTGAAAGCGTGAATCAATGAGCATCATGCGGGGCCACTTGCCTATGGGCCACATAGTTTGGGTTTAAAACTAACTAATATATTTTTGAAATGCAATACCGGGAAACCAGTTAAATTCCTCAATCCTTCGACAAACAGTTATAAAGGCTGCACGGGCGGAAATAAAATGATGTCTGATTGATTGCCGGGTGTCTAATGCTTTGGACGTACAGACTTGATTAATTAAGCAGTCTCCCAAGTCTTGGTTAGTAGCTGAGCTTGGTCTAATTTCATCTGCGTCATTGATAATTGGAAAACATTTTCTAGTAATTTGTGAAAATGTAGAGAATGATTAGTACATGCAGTAGAAAGCGGAAAAAATTCTGGGGGAAAATGAATCGAAAGAATCGTAGGGGAAAATGGGAGAAGTTCAGAAAGGGGGGCACTCGTATATTTCTTTAAAAGGCATACTCGACCGGTCAAAATATTCAACTACCCGAAAAACTCTCAAAAATGTAGCTGGAAATTTAAAAGATTCAAGAAAATGGCAGAAATATAGGATAATCCAGAAAATATCGCGAAAATCTTCAAACCAATGAATAAAGACCAGGCGAAATTTCGAACCCAGGACGAACACCCTAGGGGCAAAATTATGTCAATTTCCGTAGAGGAAACTTTAAGCCACCGTAGGGGAATCGATCACTAGACTGTGGCAACACCGATATCTGGCAGTCCTGCCTGAGGTCAAATCGAAACCAAAATGGCCTCCAGAGGGAAGGTAACTTCCGCTTCTCGTGATGCCAGTGCTGTACTTCGCTCTGCCTCAGAAATCATAATGAGGATACCTTCTCTTCCAGAAGGCGATAAAGGACTTCTCGGCCTTACAAACTATGATGAGTTTGCTGAAGAAGAAGCAAAGGAATTCGATGGAAAGAAGTTTGTGAAACTGAAAAGGGATCATTGGGTTGACCCACGATCCAGAAGCTCCTGTTTGATTTGCAAGAAGTTTTTTGGACTAACTTCAAAAAAGTTCAACTGCAGAAGGTTCGTTTTATTGAAACTGTGAAAAATTAGCACCACGGCATATTTTGAGGAGGCATTGTCAAGGCCATCCATGTGGGATACATTGAATGCAGAAATTACACAGTATTATTTGCAGTCTGGTTCAAATGTAGTATACTATGATGTCGTAATATGTTATCTTTAATCCTACCTTTGTGAAAGAAAATTCACATTTTTTCCCCTTATTCATGCCTAATTAACTAAGATGATTCATTGTAAAACCTTTGATTTTGAGCTTAAAATGAATCGCAACAACAGAATTTTGAAATTTTACAATCACCCACAGCCCACACTGAACATGCAACAACTATTCAAAAAATCGTAGTATGCAGCGTTGTTATGATCGTAGTTTATACCAAGTTTGGACCTGACTAGAAAGCTGTTTTCAGACTCAAAACCTTAACAAACAATGGACCAAAATAAATCATTGATAGCTACTGAATGACTTTCTGACATAACACGGATATAATAAACTCAGTGGCGCTGGTGCCAGCCTCTAGAACATAGGGGGAATAGGGCCCATGCTTGGAGACAGGAAGGGTTGCAATGCACCCCGGAAATCTTTACATGGAGGAGTATTAGGAATGGGAGAACAATAGATAAACAATAGGTTTTTCTTTTGATAATCAGTGTAAACGTATAGCCTAACAGAACACACTTTCTACCCTGGCATAGAATGGGGCTTTAACAAGACTTGTAGGACTAGGACCACTCTTCCCCCCTAGAAATGTTTTTCATCCAATTTGATTGATAATCAAGGACCATCTTTGGCAAGTCCCCCGATAGCACCGCCACTAACTACACTGTTCATCTAAACTTGCATATTTCCTGGCTTAAAACCCTTAAAACAATTACATCTATGAAATCCAAGTAGGGAATTAGATTTTAAAGGATTCGGAATTCATCCAAGTTTCAATAGATGCAAGACTAATTCACACTAAAACTGGTTTATAGTTCATTGAATTATTCTTATAAATTATATACAAATACAGAAGAGTCAAAGTCAAAAAGGAATAGAGTGGAATGAGTTTGGTTTATTCAGGCCTTTTCATTTTAAGAGGGCAATGACCCTTGCTAGTGCCCTCGCAAAATCAGTTACAAGGGCTCTTCACCGCCCTTGCAAATTGTATTTCCTCCCCTAAAAATTTTGGATTGTAATTTATTCTTCCACAGTTGTTAACTCGTTAAGACTTGATTCGTTACATCATTCTATAAACCATGAAGAAGATTCTTTGCTTCTGAAAACCACGATTAAACATCTAACAACACTAAGCAAGGGATAGTTTTAGCAAATCATAATCTATCAAAGGGCACCATGTTTATCAGTCAATATGACTGCCAAAAATTGGAGAAAAACTGAATGCCGTGATGTTACTGAACAACGTAGTTGACAAGTATGATCTTTACGTAAAGAAAAAGGACACTAGTTTAGGAAATCTACGTAAAGTGCTGAATTGCGAATTCGTAACGACCATCATCTTCTTATTTCTCAGGGCTCCAGACAAGTTTAGTTCCCTTCACCCCAGTTGCATATGACAAAAATGCCATTCCTAGCGTAATCTACCAGGGCGAATTTGCTGCCCTTGTGGTATGTTTTTCACAAAAAGGTCTAGTTCATTATTGTCTTAGCCCCCCAATCCAAATATATTTGCAGCCATGGGTACACTCCATTATTCCTTTGAAATCAATTAGTCTCATAACGGCAATTTATTCTCTTTAGATGTGGAGAAGTATTCTGTGATAAATGCTGTCACTACCGCAGACGACTTGGACCAGATGGCCAGCCTTCCACTGATGGTAATTTTTACAGGGTAAGCAACACCAAATTTGTTTCGGTTTTAGTTTGGCCATTAACTGCTCACAGGAAGGTTCTTCCATAATAAAGTTACCAGGAACATGCTGCTCTAGAACTTTCAGGCTTCCTTGTCCAACTAGGGGAATATTTTCTGCAAAATTTCAAAGTTGGAGGGGCTAATGCTCCCCCAGCCCTCCTGCTTCCCAGCCTATGTGTCTGACCATGAAGCAGTAATTTCATCTCTTGTAGTCTTGGAAAGAAGAATTGAATTGAATTCATCTGGTCCAGCAAAAAGATCAACCTTTGAATTCTAACATTGATAACCAACCATGGTTGGCAGTTTATCTTTCTTAGTGGTTCGGTATATAAATGGATATTATTCTTGTCATTTGCTGAAGATTTAAATCAAAAAAACTGCTGTATTTAAAATTCAAATTTCATATCATACAATTCCTCACATATATCATCCACTATAAAAACATAAGATAAGTTCAAATCAGTTTAAATGTTTCATAGCCAGAACTTCAGCTTCCTCCAGCCTCTTTTCCTTCTCTTTCTCAATCGTCTTTGGTAATCCTCTTCAATCATCTCCCTCAAGCTATTTTGTGCTTTTTGAAGTAGAATTTCTTGCTCCTGATATGCTTTTTCAATATCTTTGTTTCTTACTTCGATATTGTTCTTTTCCATGGTCAAGTTAATGTTTTCTGCTTCAAGATTCGATTTTTCTTTCATTAAACTCGCAATGTTGCTTGTAATTTTTCTATTCGTGATAATTTGATCTTTTTTCAACTTTTTCTCTTCCAAAAGATCTGCAAGAGTTTTAGAATTTTCTTTTTGCACTTTGAAATACTTGTTCTTCAAGCTTAAATATTTCATCTCGGTCTCTTCACGATCGTCTTTTTGTATTCGTAAGTCTTCTTCAAGATCTTTGGCCTTCTTCTTCATAGATTTCTGCTCTTTTATAATTTTCAAAAAGACTTCGCCATAATCTCTCTCCCATTCTTCTTCTTTCCGATCATGCAGCTTCTTCATCTTCTCGATCTCTTCTTCAGCCTTTTGCTTATCTTCCAATGCTTTGATAAGATCTTCCCTTAGTTGATCATTCTTCCTTTTTATTCTCACAACTTCTTCATCAAAAGCTCTCTTATACGTCATATCTATCCCATTCTTCAAGTTCTTCATTCCTCTCAATTCTTCTTCCACCATCTCCTTGTCTTGAACGGCCTGCTCGTGTTGCTTCTTAAATTCGTCCATTTTCGCATTCATTTTGAGAGCTTGTTGTTGCAATATTTTATTGCCTTCCTCTGCATTCTTCAATTTCTTCTTTAAACTTTCCATCTCGCTCCTCATTTGAATTTCTCTTTCACTCGTCAAGTGTTGCACATCTTTCAAAATATCTTTATTTGCCAAATCTGTTGGCATCTGGTCTATTTCTTCTTCTACCCCATCTTCATCACTTCTCTCCAAATCAATGGTTTCCCCTTTCCCATTCTCTTTCTCAAGCACATTATCTTCAGCAATATCCTCCTTTCTTGTTTCATCGATTGCATCATGAGTACTTTGCGATCCCATAATCCCATTGATAGATTCTATCTGTGCTTGCGTCATCTCAAGCCCAGAATCCTTTTCACCTGGGTTGATGATTATGCTTCGATCAGATACAATTAACTCGAAAGGGTACTCGGATGACGTGGTCAGTGTCATTTTTTCTCTTTGATTGGTCACGTGCTTATGACACATCAACTGCACTATCTCGTTCTTTTCGTCAAGCTTTCTCTGCAGCTCCAACGTCTGAAACAAAATTTTATATTTTGAGATTCTTGATAAATAAAAACAAAGAACTGTAAAATAATCATTATCTCGGTTGAAATTGTGCAGCATTTTTACCTCAGAATCAGTCTTAATGGTTAATTTGGTTATTAGTAATAATTCAGAAACTCTTTTAGAAGTTTCTAGATGTACGCGCAATGATTGCGACAGCATGAAACTTCAAGTTACAGAGAGCCAGTCTCCTTTCTTGTTTCTCTTCAACTAGATGTAGCTACGAATATCTTTTGGAACTTTCAATTATCAATCAATAACAAAGACGATTAACTAATTAAGATTATCATAAACCGTAACGTGATAATTACAAAAGTTTTTTGACTGACCCTCATTGGAGCTTCAGTTGTTATCAATTCAAATACTCTTGATTGACTGTAAAAATACCAAACCAGTTCTCAATCAGCCTTTTCGAAGTTTTCAACTGAAATAGGACATCTTCATCATGGTAAAGGTTGATTGTCTAGTTAATGAATAAAACTCAACTTACCTTATCGTTCTGGTCCTTCTTTTCCTTATCTTGTTTGAGAAGAAATATCTGCTCGATCAGTTTTTTATTCAACTCGAGCAGTTTTTCCTTCGCAAAGGAAGCGTCCTCTCTCCTTCTCTTTTCCTCGCTTATCTCACTCCGCACCCTCTCCAAATCTTCCTTCATGCCCGCGATCTGTTCGCGAAACTTTGCGATTACATTCGGTTGAATACCTTCAGTACTCTCGTTTGTCGAACTCATTTTGAAGTAACTCGTCGCACTTGCAATGTATTCGAATTGTTTGATTTTTATGAAGAGGGTTGCTGGTTTTGAATACTCTGATTTGAATGTGACGTCAGATGAATCATTCGCCTCTTTCCGTTCTTGCTCTTCGAGGCCTCGTTTCCCTGTGCTGACGCTTGTGACGTCAGATGAGTGATATGCATCTTGAGGTGAAGCCGTGCTCTGCGAGGCCTCATTTTCCCGTGACGATTCTTTTTGACCAAACTGGAGTAATGTTAAGGACTGATAATAGTTTATACTTAAGTAGTTTCATCCTAGTGACTAATTAAAACCATGATTATAAAGCACACTTACACGTTTAAGATGTTTTCCCAGAAACTGAGTATAATCTAGCTTACAGCACTCGGGATCTTATCAAATCATTGGATCAAAACGGCAGTGCCTACAATCAGAATCATTCACCTCTTTTTGATTATCCAATCTCGATCCACCTCAGGGTGACATGGTACAACGATTCGTTACGTTTCAATTTAGTTCTCTTTCATGCGTAACTCACTAGAAAAGAAGTCTAACTAGCCCCCCTGACCCATTTACTACCGGGAGTTCCCCCCAGGGGCGTCTTGGGACCTCAATTTTAGGGTGGGCCAAACACGAAAAATTTTCGAAAAGGGGATCAAATGCTCAAAAATTTCCGAAAAAGTGGAAAAATCGCAAAAATTTCCGAAAAATCTACAGATTTCGCTCTGATGGGGGGGCCATGGCCCCCTCTGCCCCCCGGCCACGACGCCCCTGGTTCCCCCTAAGGCCATCCTGACGTTCTATAAGAATTAAAGAATGTACAACTACAAACCAGGCAACAATACCTGGAGGATGTATAACCTGGTATAAATCATCACTGAATCGTCTAGGGTCAGCCCAGCTCATCCAGTATTAGTGAACCACTTTCAATTTAATTCCACATTCCTGTAAAACTGCAAATTTGCCTCATACCGTGAAGGACTCTGGGAAATAATATCCCACAACCTTTGGCAAATTCAAAAGTAACGCAATGAATTATGGGACTCTTAGATGCAGAATTGCATTGATTCCAGATTTGGAAAGTCTTTCATTGAAAAAAGCTTACCTTCTCAAACTCTTTCACTCGCTTTCGATTTTCTTGCAAAACTTTCTGCCTTGCCAATTCTTTGCTCCCCCGCTCCCCCTAATAAAATAAATTTGCTGTTAGATGGAAAGGCCTATTTGGACGGCATTAAAATGTAACAACTTTCGAAATACGAAACAACTAGAATTAAAACCACAATAAATAAAATATAAACTCTTTATTGATAACTTGACTTCTTCAGTTAGTTTAAATTTCAATGCAGTATCTAAGAAAAATAAATTCATTGATAGTAAGAAAAAAGGAACTCGATACTTAGGGCTTATTTGAAGAGAGAGATGATCAACCTTGGATCAGGGTTACCCACCTACATGGCAAGCTTTGGGTAGGTCAGAGAAAGACCAATGCCTACAATTATGATGATTTTTTCCATTAGTGAAAAGCAGGTTTTGTGAATTTGCTAAACCCTTGACTTTGTGATAAAACTAATATTGGCTTATGCAGCCAGTCGGGGTTAGGTTTAAAGTGTGAAAGTTAGGGTTTAGGGGCTCAATAGGGAGAGTCCTTGATGGGCGTAATAATTTGTATTTCAATTTGCTATCTCTCTGATCTACTGCCCTGATGACAGTAAAAACATTGTATATACCATGAAACGATTGTTTGCTTCTAAAAGCCAATTTGGGAAATCTAAGAACCATTAAACAGGTATCAGTTTTAGCTAATAATAGTCCATCAAAGGCCGCCAGGTTGATCAGTCAATTCGGCAGCCAGAAATCAGAAAAAATTGAAAGCCATGATATGATGGAACCGAACAAGGTAGTCGACAAGTATGCTTTTCGCGTGAGGAAAAATGACAAATAGGACATCTATCTAAAGGGCCAAATAGCTCGCCAAGACCATCTTCTTCTTTCACAGGGTTTAGTTCCACCACACGGAAGTAGTCAAAGGAAAACAATTAAACTTTACAGGTGGACAAGGGATCAGACTCCTTGCAAAATACTTTTTGTTGGAGAATATGTTTATATTTATGTTTATGTTTCAAACACATGGGAAAAGTATTGTCAATGGCGTAGTTAATTACGGAAGTTAAAAGTCTTATGTCAGCTTAAGAAAATCCATTATTGGCGTATGATTGTAAAAATTGCAACTTTTGTGTCATAATGTTCGAGATAACGGGGTTTTTTTTGCTCTCGGGGAAGAAATTATTTTCGAAATAGTGAAGAGTTTGAGATAACGGGTTTTGTTTGCATACCAGGAAAACGAATAGGAAAACGATAATAATAATAATAATCTCTTTATTTACAGTTGATGAGAAGATAGCTAATGTACACAATTAATTATGTACAAGCTAATTTATACCAACTATTTACATACAAAAATTGGGGAAAATACAATATAAATCTACTTATTTACATATACTACAGCTACATTTATTTCCGTTCCAGGCTTTTATGCCTTTGTTAAATCGGAATACGTTTTCGGCACTCTTTATTGTATCAGGCATGGAATTCCAGAGAATGCTTCCTCGGAAGGCTAAAGAGTTTATGCCGAAGGAAATTGTTTTGGTAGGCGGGATTTGTAGCGTGTTTTTGATACGTAGATCATATGTCAATTTTCTCTGCACGGAAAATTCTCCCATGAATGATGGGCGTTCATGATTTAATGATTTATATATCTCTGTCATTAATTTTTGCAGGTTTTTCGTGTGGATAGGTATTTCATTGTTCTTGGTCAGGAGGTCTTCAACGAGGGGAAATAGGTTTTGTTCGAGATAACGGTGTTTGAGATAGCGGGAGTCTACTGTATTTATATTTATTATATAAATTCAAAAATAAACCATGCTTGTCTTAAGTTAAGACAAGCATGGTTTATTTTTGAATTTATCTCTTAGAATTTTATAAACTTAGTTAATTAGGCTCTCGTATTATTATATTTATTATACATATTGATACTTAGAAATTATGTCATCCAGGTGTGCTATAACTGTCGCGACCATGAAGCGCAGAGCCCTGGCGTAACTAGAGACCTGTCCGACTTCTTCCAGCACCAGAGAAACAGCAAACGAATCAATGTACTGACAGAGCTCGATCGTCTTGTCGAGGGCTTCAAATTGAATGTCAAAGCATCGAGAATAAATTCTGTGATGACCGAGACTCTCTCCAACATAAAAGTCCCTCTATGGCAGAGATCTTACAAATGGCTGGTAAGGGACAAGCTGCTTCTTCTTTATTTTCGAGCGTTTCACAGAGGGGGGCTTGTTCCCTTTCTAAAGCACCATTCTTCCTTGCTCCCATCTAAATCATCTTAAACAGAACAACATTAAAAACAGAGGGAAGCAACTCGACTTATAGTTCATGTAAGTTCAGTTAGGTGAATAAAACCAGAAATTATTGAGAAGGGGGGGCTGTGCCCCCAAACTCAGCATTTAAATATAGCAAGGAAGACTCCACCCCCTGCACCCCCTAGAAATCTTTACTGACCATAACCAGACACAGTAGTACCCCCAGGAGGTCATCTGCCCCTGCCAAAATGAATTCTTTAAATTCTGTAAAATTTCACTTCTCTAAGCATCCGTTGCATTTTAGTCATGCTCCCACGCTCCCGGACCTTTTTAGGCCCCCCTCCCTTTCTCCTAAAACCCATGAGAGCCTCGTTTTCAATGTAAACCCATTAAGGGGAGTTACATCGCCCAGATAGGGATGTAGATCAATTTGGTATCTGCGAATTACAAAATGGACAGAATTTTTTTTTAATGAATAACAATATTTGGGTTCTCCGAAAGATATTAGGTGCCATATTTGGGGTCCTCAAAGTATCAGGCTTAATAGAGTGACGTCACCATATGAGAGACCGCAGGGAAATAAGGACTCCTGTCACAAGTCTACCCTTATGATACAAACTTGTAAAAACTCGCCGTTTATGGAATCATTTACTCAGATGAATTCTAACTGATTAGTTTAAGTGTGATTATTTCAACATTTGATTTATCCAGGAAAGCAATGAAGTTGAGTGGTGTGGAAAGTGTTCTGGTAAATTCACGTTGTTCATGCAGAAACATCACTGCAGGTAAACTTTGAGATTAACCGTATTAACCATCCCAGGTAACCCTTGAGATTAACCGTATCAACCACCGCAAGTAAACCTTGAGATTAACCGTATTAACCATCCCAGGTAACCCTTGAGATTAACCGTATTAACAACCGCAGGTAACCCTTGAGATTAACCGTATTAACCATCCCAGGTAACCCTTGAGGTTAACCAAATTAACCAGTGTCTAGGTAGCCCTTTAACCGTATTAATCATCAAAGGTAACCCTTGAGTTTAACCGTATTAACCATTGCAGGTAACCCTTGAGATTAACCGTATTACCTATCGCATATAAAACTTGAGATTAACCGTATTAACCATCGCAGGTAACCCTTGAGATTAACCGTATTAACCATCGCATGTAAAACATGAGATTAACCGTATTAACTATCGCAGGAAACCTTTGAGATTAACTGTATTAACCATCGTAGGTGACCCTTGAGATTAACCGTATTAACTATTGCAGTTGACCCTTGAGATTAACCGTATTATTAACCATTGCAGGTAACCCTTGACATTAACCGTATTAACCATCGAAGGTAACCCTTGACATTAACCGTATTAACCATCGCAGTTAACCCATGACATTAACCGTATTAAACATCGCAGTTAACCCTTGACATTAACCGTATTAACCATCGCAGGTAACCCTTGACATTAACTGTATTAACCATCGCAGGTAACCCTTGACATTAACCGTATTAACCATCCCAGGTAACCCTTGACATTAACCGTATTAACCATCGCAGTTAACCCATGACATTAACCGTATTAACCATCGCAGGTAACCCTTGACATTAACTGTATTAACCATCCCAGGTAACCCTTGACATTAACCGTATTAACCATCCCAGGTAACCCTTGACATTAACCGTATTAACCATCCCAGGTAACCCTTGACATTAACCGTATTAACCATCGCAGTTAACCCTTAAGATTAACTGAATTTCAGATTTCCCCTTGCACACTTCTCCAGCTAAGTGTGTGGAAGGATATCTGCCAATTTGTGTTCACACTTGTTATCTCTACATGAAAACGAGACTATCATTGTTTTCATCCTTAGCGTATTCGCATACTTCCGTTTAGCACTCACATTGCAGATACCCGTTGTCGTTTAATGGCTTCGTTAATGACGGCTACCGTTGGGAGGGGCCTTCTTGAAAAGTATCCTAGGGCCCCCTACTACCCCTTAGCTTCACCTGTGTCCGAACAGCACGTCATGTGACATTTTTTTACAGGATATGTGGGTCCGTCTTCTGCGGCAAATGCAGCAACCAGGATTTAATGCTGTACTACGGCAAAGATATGGATCCCCAATGGGCACTCATTCGCCTGATGGGCTGCCCAGACGTAGAGCCACATGTTTGTATATACGTGACCGTTTGCGCACTCTGCCACGAGGAGGTGGAAAACATCCAGGTGAGTAGATTTTACGATAAGAACCCTGAAACTGACGAAGCCCATTGCAGTCTGGGTAAACTGGTTAAGATCTCACAGCAACTGAATGTTTGCCAGGAAAAAATCAAAGACAGTCTAATTGTTTACCAGGAAATGGTTGAAAATCTAGAGAACGGGACGGGGAAATTAAACCAACTGTCAGAATCAGGCAAGAACGTCGTACAAACATTTGCCAAGCTTCAAATTGATATCACCGACCTTTTTTATAAGTATGCCAATCTGATCCGCGAAATTAAACCAATGAAATTATCCAGCCAAAGAGAGCTGCTTTTGCGGCACAACATAATGAAAGCCAAGTGGAACTCCTATTCAGCGAACAGGTCGACGTTTCTTTTTTATAAGGAGAGTTTGGGCAAGATATTGCCCGTCGATGCTTTCAATAAACTTCAAGACTATGTGGACAAGCAAGCTATCAACAGTACTCGGATCACAACGAGGCTACTTGGTCTAGAGGTTCTCCATCTCACGACTAAGTATTCATTGGACAATTCCACGGCTTTGAAGATTAGCAGCCTCGATGAGATATGTCTCAATGAGCTGAAGGAGTTTATACTGTATTTAGGAGATGATTGGGAGGAGCATTCTGGACGTTTAGATATGCTTGTGAAAGAGATGTTTGGTGTAAAACGCATGATTGTCCCCTCGGAAAGACGGATTCAGGAGAATGGGGCGAGTTACGTGCAATCATTTCTGCTGCAAAGGTGCTGTGATATTTTGCAGCAAACTCATCAGCAAATTATTGCAAAATCTTCCGAAACGAAATTCCTAAAGTCGAAGGAAATGTTGAAGGATCTAATCCAATCAACATAAACGTGTGCAGTGCCTAAAGTCAATGGACGCACAAATGGAGGGTCATAAGGCTTTGTCTGGGCTTGTTTTGTATGAAACAGACAAATATGTGCTATTATATATTGTTACTTATATTTCGCCCTGCTAAGCAAGGCTTCCTCAGAGAATGTTAAGATGTAATCAAAAATGAACGGTTAAGTAAAATAATTTGAATTTGGTAGGTTAGATATCATTGGTCACTGGTAGATGGTTAAAGATAAAATATTATTGGCTTCTGGTTGATGGCCTGCTGTGCTGTGATGGCTGTGATGCAAGATGCAAAAAGTAACGTGATATGATTAGTGGCAATGTGTGTGGTTGGAACTCCATCCCTTACAGCCTAGCACTACGTTTACGCCGCATCTGCTCTGACAATACCACCTTTACTAACCGTACTAATGAACCACTTACGTCCTTAGCGGACAGAAGTTACTGACGGAAACATATACGTAACGAGATACGGAAAGCTTCACGCATTACTAGACAGGACAGCCTCGCTACCAAACAGAAAATGCCTAACAACAGAACTCCCTTCTCGGTAACCTATCACCAAGGCTTGCCTCAACTTCGATAGGTAGTTACACAACACTGCCACATATTACAAAACAATGACACTTGCCAAGGAGCTTTCCCACAACCACCCATAGTTAGTTACCGTAGACCGTCAAGCCTAAAGGATCATCTGGTACGTGCCAAACTTAAAAGTAACGTCACCAGTACCCCCAAAGGCATACATAAATGTACACCACAACGCAACTGCCTCACCTGTAGCCACATTCTTGACGGGGCCAACACCATTACGTTTACCAACACCAAAAAGACTTTTAACATTAAACAGCGACTGGACTGCATCTCTAGCAACGTCATCTACGTCATACAGTGTACGCGGTGCTTAAACAACAGGAACACAGACTGTCAGTACATTGGACAAACAAGTAGACGAATACGAGACCGACTACTTGAGCACCGCAGAGACATAATTAACAAAAAAAAGGACAAATCCGGCGTTGCAGACCACTTTTGTAGACCGGGACACACAGTTACTGACCTACAAATTGCCCCCATTTTACAAATGTACAGTAACCGAGAGAGTGTTCGACGAGCCAAGGAACAATACCTCATTGGCTTGGCCAACACCCTCGCACCACAAGGCATGAACCAGACCACCGACCGCTAACACTTTTCTCTGCATTCTAACCCCACTCTATAAAAATCTTGTTCATTATGGTTATTTTATTATTATTATTGCTAGTATTACAATTATCACTATTTTTATCACTATTACACAGCTTTTCCTTTTGTTGTCAACTTATTCTTATTTCTTTTTCATTTCTTATTTCCTTTTTCATATGCATTTCTTACCAACACCATTATCATTATTATTTCATTCTCATCATCTCGTCTTACTATTATTATTTATGCCCGATTTTGCACACTTATCCCACATCCCTATCAAGTTCCCACCACACACACTGCCACCAATCATTTCACGTTACTTTCCGCATCTTACATCACAGCCATCACAGCACAGCAGGCCATCGACCAGTAACCAATAATATTTAATCTTCAACAATCCACCAGTAACCAATGATATCTTACCTACTAAATTCAAATTATCTTACTTTACCGTTCATTTTTCGATTACATCTTATCATTCTCTGAGGAAGCCTTGCTTAGCAGGGCGAAATGTTAGTAACAATACATAATAGCACATATTTGTCTGTTTTTTGCGTCGCGGTGTTTCTCTTCTAGCTTTTTATTGATTCCTTCGCCGCAAGTTTTTCGCCTAGATGGTGGGATGACTTAGTTATAAACAGCTCAAGCCTGTTCACACGAAACTGTTTTTGCACGAAACGGATATTGTAGGGTTCTTCCCGTCTCTCGGTTATGATTGGTTGTTTTTCTCTATACTAATCATCCACCTAGTTTCACCCTGTGCAGATGTGTAACCTTAACCAATCATATACGAATCTTCCTTAGGCCCCCTTCCACGGCACCCTTGCATTTAACTGTCAGTGCCACATACTTAAGAATTCTCACCTGCAAAAACATCATTAAACTGGCCTGAAAATCTAACGGTAGCGAGACTGAATAGGGTACCAAAAACAATGTGATGTTCAAAATGCAAGATGGCGTTAAAACCTAGGCACATGTAGAAGCGGAGGCTTGTCTCATTTTGTTGATATCGCTTCCTACAGCTGCCGTTTAGACAATTTTGTCTGTTATTGAGTATATCCTCATGGGATGGTTTGAATATATGCAGAATATTTCCTCGCGGCTGTGGGAATAGTCAGAACGGCTTCTTTCGAACTAATGCACAGAGACGCCAACAGAATCTGTCTCATAATCTCTGCTTGACTAATCATTTTTTCAAGGGTAGTTCAAAGGTTCCAACTATCTCTTGTAGCTAGAAAGGCTTCCGTTGCGATATAAGCTCTACCACGAGGGCTCAATCTGTACATCTCTACTAAATCTCTTCGATGTTTATTTAGGCCGCTTTTTGATTAGGCTAGAGAAGAGTGCGCGGTCTTTGAGCATTTTAATTCAACCGAAACCACTGCAGCTGCAAGGGGTAGCTCCACCCTTGATACCCCTGAATGATAATTTATCTGACCGATAATCAGACAGTTACTGTGTTTCTCTACATTTGATAATACGGGAGACATTCTGGCCATTCCCACAACTGCTAGAATACTGAATGTGTATCCAAACAAATTATCAAATTGTCACAAACGCAGTTGTAAACAGCGATATCAAGAAAACTGGTCAGGCCTCTCCGTTTACATGTACCCTGGTTTTTACGCCATTTTGAATTTTCAACATTGGTTACTCAGTCGATACCTTGTTCATGACTGTTTCCATGCTTGATTATTATCATTATAGTTCTTATTATATTGATTGCTCAGACTTCAGCAATAAGAAACTAACTTGTTGTACAAGCAAGAAACTTTAATATACATATTTTCTAGTTTAATCTATAATATATAAATCAATGTTGAAAGATGCAGTGAAGATTTACTGTTGTTCTAGAGGGTCATGTGTTGGGTTTTTTTTGCATTTTTAGCTCAGTTCTTTTCTAAAGCGTCCGACCGTTTGTATTTCTCTAATAAATCAGATGGTTCATCGTTCCGAGCGTTAAAGGCCGTGAAGTTTTTGCCAAATATGAGGTTCTCTAAATTCATACTCCACTTGTTTATGAAGGGTAAATTCATACGTTGTGCGTTCGTTGCACTGAACCTTTGGATCTGTTGTATTGACCACTGCACAAGCCTCGAAGCTGCATGGCAGTCAGAATGATTACGAAATATATTACCGTTTAGTTGAGCCTATCTCCATTCGTAAACTCCCAAATTAACGGTAAATTGCCGTTTAGTTTACCCTATCTCCATTCGTAAACTCCCACATTAACGGTATATTGCCATTTAGTTTACCCTATCTCCATTTGTAAACTCCCAATTAACGGTATATTGCCGTTTGGTTTATCCTATCTCCATTCGTGAACTCCCAAATAACGGTATATTGCCGTTTAATTTACCCTATCTCCATTTGTAAACTCCCAATTAACGGTATATTGCCGTTTAGTTTACCCTATCTCCATTCGTAAACTCCCAAATAACGATATATTGCCGTTTAGCTGACCCTATCTCCATTTGTAAACTCCCAAATAACGGTATATTGCCGTTTAGCTGACCCTATCTCCATTTGTAAACTCTCGATTAACGGTATATTGCCGTTTAGTTTACCCTATCTCCATTCGTGAACTCCCAAATTAACGGTATATTGCCGTTTAGCTGACCCTACCTCCAATTGTAAACTCCCAATTAACGGTATATTGCCGTTTAGTTTACCCTATCTCCATTCGTAAACTCCCAAATAACGATATATTGCCGTTTAGCTGACCCTATCTCCATTTGTAAACTCCCAAATAACGGTATATTGCCGTTTAGCTGACCCTATCTCCATTTGTAAACTCCCAATTAACGGTATATTACCGTTTGGTTTACCCTATCTCCATTTGTAAACTCCCAAATAACGGTATATTGCCGTTTAGTTTACCCTATCTCCATTCGTGAACTCCCAAATTAACGGTATATTGCCGTTTAGCTGACCCTACCTCCAATTGTAAACTCCCAAATAACGATATATTGCCGTTTAGCTGACCCTATCTCCATTTGTAAACTCCCAAATAACGGTATATTGCCGTTTAGCTGACCCTATCTCCATTTGTAAACTCTCGATTAACGGTATATTGCCGTTTAGTTTACCCTATCTCCATTCGTGAACTCCCAAATTAACGGTATATTGCCGTTTAGCTGACCCTACCTCCAATTGTAAACTCCCAAATAACGGTATATTACCGTTTAGTTTACCCTATCTCCATTTGTGAACTCTCAATTATCGGTATATTGCCGTTTAGTTTACCCTATCTCCATTTGTAAACTCCCAAATAACGGTATATTGCCGTTTAGCTGACCCTATCTCCATTTGTAAACTCCCAATTAACGGTATATTACCGTTTGGTTTACCCTATCTCCATTTGTAAACTCCCAAATAACGGTATATTGCCGTTTAGTTTACCATTTCTCCATTCGTTAACTCCCCAATAACGGTATAAAGCCATTTGGTTTACCCTACCTCCAAACTCCCAAATTCACGATATATTGCCATTTAGTTTACCCTTTCTCCGTTCGTGAACTCCCAAATAGCGGTATATTGCCGTTTAGTTTACCCTATCTCCATTCGTAAACTCCTAAATAACGGCATATTGCCGTTTAGTTTACCCTATCTCCATTTGTAAACTCCCAAATAACGGTATATTACCGTTTGGTTTACCCTATCTCCATTCGTAAACTCCCAAATAACGGTATATTGCCATTTAGTTTAAAGAAGGTGTGATGAAAGATGGAAGGTGTGATGAAAGATAGAAGGTGTGATGAAAGATGGAAGGTGTGATGAAAGATTGAAAGTGTGATGAAAGATAAAAGGTGTGATGAAAGATGGAAGGTGTGATGAAAGATGGAAGGTGTGATGAAAGATAGAAGGTGTGATAAACACTGGAAGGTGGGATGAAAGATTAAAGGTGTGATGAAGATAGAAGGTGTGATGAAAGATAGAAGTTGTGATGAAAGATTGAAGGTGTGATAAAGGAAAGAAGGTGTGATGAAAGATAGAAGGTGTGATGAAAGATGGAAGGTGTGATAAACACTGGAAGGTGGGGTGAAAGATTGAAGGTGTGATGAGATTTAGAAGGTGTGATGAAAGATGGAAGGTGTGATGAAAGATAGAAGGTGTGATAAACACTGGAAGGTGGGATGAAAGATTAAAGGTGTGATGAAGATAGAAGGTGTGATGAAAGATAGAAGTTGTGATGAAAGATTGAAGGTGTGATAAAGGAAAGAAGGTGTGATGAAAGATAGAAGGTGTGATGAAAGATGGAAGGTGTGATAAACACTGGAAGGTGGGGTGAAAGATTGAAGGTGTGATGAGATTTAGAAGGTGTGATGAAAGATTGAAGGTGTGGTGAAGGATGGAAGGTGTGGTGAAGGATAGAAGGTGTGATAAACACTGGAAGGTGGGATGAAAGATAGAAGGTGTGATGAAAGATAGAAGGTGTGACGAAAGATTGAAGGTGTGGTGAAGGATGGAAGGTGTGGTGAAGGATAGAAGGTGTGATAAACACTGGAAGGTGTGATGAAGGATAAAGGGTGTGATGAAAGATAGAAGGTGTGATTAACACTGGAAGGTGTGATTAACACTGGAAGGTGGGATGAAAGATAGAAGTTGTGATGAAAGATTGAAGGTGTGATAAAGGAAAGAAGGTGTGATGAAAGATAAAAGGTGTGATGAAAGATGGAAGGTGTGATGAAAGATGGAAGGTGTGATGAAAGATAGAAGGTGTGATAAACACTGGAAGGTGGGGTGAAAGATTGAAGGTGTGATGAGATTTAGAAGGTGTGATGAAAGATGGAAGGTGTGGTGAAGGATGGAAGGTGTGGTGAAGGATAGAAGGTGTGATAAACACTGGAAGGTGGGATGAAAGATAGAAGGTGTGATGAAAGATGGAAGGTGTGATGAAAGATTGAAGGTGTGATGAAAGATAAAAGGTGTGATGAAAGATGGAAAGTGTGATGAAAGATGGAAGGTGTGATGGAAGATGGAAGGTGTGATGAAAGATAGAAGGTGTGATAAACACTGGAAGGTGGGATGAAAGATTGAAGGTGTGATGAAAGATAGAAGGTGTGATGAAAGATGGAAGGTGTGATGAAGGATAGAGGGTGTGATGAAAGGTAGAAGGTGTGATAAACACTGGAAGGTGGGATGAAAGATTGAAGGTGTAATGAAAGATAGAAGGTGTGATGAAAGATGGAAGGTGTGATGAAGGATAAAGGGTGTGATGAAAGATAGAAGGTGTGATTAACACTGGAAGGTGGGATGAAAGATTGAAGGTGTGATGAAAGATAGAAGGTGTGATGAAAGATGGAAGGTGTGATGAAAGATTGAAGGTGTGATGTAAGATAGAAGGTGTGATGAAAGATGGAAGGTGTGATGAAAGATGGAAGGTGTGATGAAAGATTGAAGGTGTGATGAAGGATAGAAGGTGTGATGAAAGATGGAAGGTGGAATGAAAGATTGAAGGTGTGATGAAGGATAGAAGGTGGGGTAGAATAGGTAAAAGGACAATGGAAGATGAAAAGAACATGTATTAACAGCTAATCTTTCACCTGATGAAGTTGGAAGGTGGAATGATATTTCCCATAAAATCGTGTGCTGCTTTCAACCCACTTCTCAGTTTTTTGCCTGGATGGTGGGACGACTTGGTTAAAAACAGCCCAAGGCCTGTTCACACGAAACTGTTTTTGCACGAAACGGATATTGTAGGGTTCTTCCCGTCTCTCGGTTATGATTGGTTGTTTTTCTCTATACTAATCATCCGCCTAGTTTCACCCTGTGCAGATGTGTAACCTTAACCAATCATATACGAATCTTCCTTAGGCCCCCTTCCACGGCACCCTTGCATTTAACTGTCAGTGCCACATACTTAAGAATTCTCACCTGCAAAAACATCATTAAACTGGCCTGAAAATCTAACGGTAGCGAGACTGAATAGGGTACCAAAAACAATGTGATGTTCAAAATGCAAGATGGCGTTAAAACCTAGGCACATGTAGAAGCGGAGGCTTGTCTCATTTTGTTGATATCGCTTCCTACAGCTGCTGTTTAGACAATTTTGTCTGTTATTGAGTATATCCTCATGGGATGGTTTGAATATATGCAGAATATTTCCTCGCGGCTGTGGGAATAGTCAGAACGGCTTCTTTCGAACTAATGCACAGAGACGCCAACAGAATCTGTCTCATAATCTCTGCTTGACTAATCATTTTTTCAAGGGTAGTTCAAAGGTTCCAACTATCTCTTGTAGCTAGAAAGGCTTCCGTTGCGATATAAGCTCTACCACGAGGGCTCAATCTGTACATCTCTACTAAATCTCTTCGATGTTTATTTAGGCCGCTTTTTGATTAGGCTAGAGAAGAGTGCGCGGTCTTTGAGCATTTTAATTCAACCGAAACCACTGCAGCTGCAAGGGGTAGCTCCACCCTTGATACCCCTGAATGATAATTTATCTGACCGATAATCAGACAGTGACTGTGTTTCTCTACATTTTGATAATACGGGAGACATTCTGGCCATTCCCACAACTGCTAGAATACTGCGTGTGTAAACAAACAAATTATCAAATTGTCACAAAAGCAGTTGTAAACAGCAATATCAAAAAACTAGACAGGCCTCTCCTTTTACATGTGCCCTGGTTTTTACGCCATTTTGAATTTTCAACATTGGTTACTCAGTCGATACCTTGTTCATGACTGTTTCCATGCTGGATTATTATCATTATAGTTCTTATTATATTGATTGTTCAGACTTCAGCAATAAGAAACTAACTTGTTGTACAATCAAGAAACTTTAATATACATATTTTCTAGTTTAATCTGTAATATATAAATCAATGGTTGAAAGATGCAGTAAAGATTTACTGTTTTTCTAGAGGGTCATGTGTTGGGTTTTTTTGCATTTTTAGCTCAGTTCTTTTCTAAAGCGTCCGAAAGTTTGTATTTCTCTAATATATGATATAATCTAATCTATGATGAATCAGATGGTTCATCGTTCCGAGCGTTAAAGGCCGGGAAGTTTTTGCCAAATATGAGGTTCACTAAATTCATACTCCAGTTGTTTATGAAGGGTAAATTCATACGTTGTGCGTTCGTTGCACTGAGCCTTCGGATCTGTTGTATTGACCACTGCACAAGCCTCGAAGCTGCATGGCGGTCAGAATGATTACGAAATATATTACCGTTTAGTTGACCCTATCTCCATTTGTAAACAAACAAATAACGGTATATTGCCATTTAGTTTACCCTAACTCCATTCGTGAACTCTCAATTAACGGTATATTGCCGTTTAGTTTACTCTATCTCCATTCGTGAACTCCCAAATTAACGGTATATTGCCGTTTAGCTGACCCTATCTCAATTTGTAAACTCCCAATTAACGGTATATTGCCGTTTGGTTTATCCTATCTCCATTCGTGAACTCCCAAATAACGGTATATTGCCGTTTAGTTTACCCTATCTCCATTTGTAAACTCCCAAATTAACGGTATATTACCATTTAGTTTACCCTATCTCCATTTGTAAACTCCCAAATAACGATATACAGTAGAATTCCGATAACTCGAACAAGCAAGGGACGATCAAAATAGTTCGAGTTAACGAATGTTCGAGTTATCGAAGCTCTTTATAACATGATTAAGGCTCAAGGGGACTGCCAAATCTGTTTGAGTTATTGCATGTTTGAGTTATCGGGATTCTACTGTATTGCCATTTAGTTTAACCTATCTCCATTCGTAAACTCCCAATAAACGGTATATTTTCGTTGACATGCTCCAGGTAGGACAAGACTACGTTTACATCGCCTCCATCAGCCTCGTTTAGGGTTTTGGAATAAATTCTAGTGTACTGCAGCTGTTTTGGTGAATCATGTTATTCCGTCATGAATAGCGACTTTGACCAGATCTTCATTTTGAATGTGCGAGTGAGCTATAGATTTGGGGCTCGGAAAATATTGCTTTTGAATGAAATTGTGTTCTTCTTTTCGGTGTGAGCCGGGATAGTTGTACATAATTAAACAGTCAACATCTAACAGGTAAGGTTATCTTTAATTCGCTTACAAACCTTTTAAGATATTCTGTTTATATTTGCCAAGATGACACCTTTGACTTTACAATCATGTGCGTTCTCAACCCGACCCTGGGCTGCGATGGTCCTCTCGGTGTGGAGTAGTCGTCACCCTTCGATGGCTCATGTACAGTTGCTAAGAACCCGGATAGGTTCGTCCTTCCATTCGGTGAGCGGTGGTGCGATCAAATCAACTACCCCGACGCTCAGTTAGTGGAGTGAATGAGGCGCAGACTCAGAGGTCCTGCGTTCAAATCCCAGGTCGTTTCCATTCTCACAAATATTGACGATCAAGATAGCAAGTCTAACAATGTACCCTTTCAAGCGATCTGTAGTATCAAAATTGCAAAGACTGCTTCCTACGGCAGCAACTGTGGTGAAACCATGGTGCCGCCCCAGTCAGCCAAATGTAGGAACTTGGTGCTCTATTTCCAACAATTTCACACAAAAAGCCAGTCTGGGGAGCCAAAGCATTTTCTAATGTGCACCCCTGCGTCAGAGGTCCGTTTATAAGAGGTCTGAAAACTGTCATCCTTGCCCCTCCTAAGAAATTCTCTGCCTACGCCAATGATAATAGTTGACGTTATAATTTGTTATCAAGCGAATCGTTCGCTGTCTCAGGGGTACTAACTGTTGTATAAGTAGGGATATGCCAGCCAAATGGGTCGAAATTTTGGAAAATCGGTATAGAATGGGGTCATAGTTTCTATAAATTCCCATTTCTTACAGGTTTGGGCCGTTGAGTTAAATTTTGTACGCTTAAAGTGCCTGTGACATGAATTTTTTTAATATCTTGTATTACACATATTAGACTGTAGTTACAGACTTTGATATTTAAACTAAAAAAACTGCGCGTTTTAGTTGCTTATGCGACATTCAAAGTGCGGCCTATCAGAAATTTTTTGTTGCTCGCCATGTTCCTTGTGACGTAAGCGGGTGAATAGCACGTGATTTGAAGGATTATTGTCTCCCGGCAACGCTGGCAAAACAACCGCGGAAACAGATCAGAATCGGATCGCAGAAAGAAAAAAGTAATCATGCCTAAGAGATGTGTTGTTGGAAAGTGTGGAGCTGTAATTAAAGATGGTTTGTCTCTTCACAAATTTCCAAAAGATGAGAGAATAAGGAAATCTTGGGTTGATTTTGTTGCTACGTTGTCTGTTGCGTTCACCCGCTGACGTCACAGGTCCTCGTTGTTTGACAACTCATTTTTCAAACAGTTGGTCAAAAAAAGTTGTTAATGTCGATAATACCAGATCAAATTAAAGTAAAAAGCACATCATTGGATGCAGCATGTCGTAATGCATATTTCAACATATTTAAATCAAAAAATTAAATTTTCATGTCACAGGCCCTTTAAAATGTTCTGCGGTTTTCCAAATGGAAAAACACGCTTATTTTCCCATTCTCATAGACTGCTGAATCTCCAATAAGCAGCATGTGTTTTGATTACAATTTGTTAAGAAAATCCTCCTTTGACTCAATAACCCTTTGCGAAAGCAGCTACAGCTAGTAAAGTGCGCAGCTAACAACTTTCTTGTCAACGGGAGAGCAGCATCCAAAAAACAGTTCCATCATCAAACTCAAAGCTTCAACTCCCGTTACTAAAAGTAATATTTGCAAAAGGTGTCGTAGCAGGATTCTTGAAATTGGAGGGGAACGTGGAAAAGGGGGGCAATTTTTAAGGAATCCACCGAATGAACAACTTGCTGAAAATTGTGCATTTTGATACATGGCCCCCATGGTCACTTCGACTAAAATTTTAACAAAAAGTCCCGTATTGACAACGAAAATTAGGGGCACAATTAGATTTAAAAGGGGTATGCATAATTTTTGGGTGAAAAATCACGGGCCCCCAGCCACTGCACCACACTTTAGCGACTTCAACTAAGCTTAAACAAACCTGGGATCACTTTTGAGTTGTCTAGTTGCTTCTCCTTTAAAATACGAACTTCTATTGGACGAAAGAGGGCATTTAACATAATACGTCATTTACGACTTTATACGATGAGGTAGTGCTATATTGCTTACCATATCCCTTCTGGAGATCAGGCCTCGTGTTGCCTTTTGTTGGTTAGCACAGTAAGCACGAACTCACTCACTCTTAGAATTATGTGCGCGTCAACGCACTACCACTAAGCTATCGATGTCAGACTTAACAAGCCAGAACGATGTCAATCAAACAGAATAGATTGACTCCATCTATAATAATGATATGGTTCCACATATCACATGACCGTAATCTTGCTGCTGATTGGCTGATTTTAATTTCAAAGTGCAAATTGAAGAAAAGGGCTTACAAGATTTAGCGAGCATTTTGAATGGTCTCTAGGTGAGAGAAACATGCCAAAGAAAAACGATTTGTGAGCGGAGGTCTCGCCTTGTTTTCTAATTCTTTTCCGTTTACATGAGAAAAGGGCCAACCCTCCAAAGCAAGATCCCGTTATTAAGTACCCAGGATCGTGACTGGTAGGGTTTGTAAACCAGTGGGGAATGCTAGCCCCCGGGAACTCCAATTTTGGACTAACAAGGGGTCCAGTCAGGGGTAAAGAGGGCCAAGGCTGTACAATGCCACATTGCTACAAAATGGTGGTACAATGTTTTCAACAACCCCCTAATGGTAGTTTTGACTCCATATTATGCCATTGAGCCATTTTGTATTATCTAAGGAAGTGAAGGAAGTGAGTCGGGTCGTGTGCAGCAGCTAGCATGTGGTTTTGGGTTTTTGATTTCACCAATCAACTGGATTAACCCCCCCCCCCCCTAAAAGAAGCAAATCTTGGAAAATCCCCAAATGGTAGTGTTATTTTCTTAAATTGGGTTATTTTTAAGCCTTTTATCCGACCCCAAACCGACTGGACCCCCTGTCAGGCCATAATGGGAGTACCCCTCTTCTCCCGGGGGCTTTCCCCGTAGGAGGGCTAGAAATCGTGCTAATGTGCGTGCTTGAGGAAGATCAGCGAGCTGGAGACTCTCCATGTGAACTGAAGATGAGATCTAGCTCGCTTAGCTGTGGCAGGTGCTTAAAAAAAAGACGTCTCCAGCTTGTTCTTTTCCTTCTTGTGGCTTCAACTCTTAGCTACGTATTTCTGCAGCGTGACTTAATACTTCCTGAGCCATGAGTTGAAAATGCTAATAATTCGGCTGCGTTTTTCGGTTATTCAAATCAATTCACTGTGAATCAATTATAATTGGTCTGTTTAACATCTCTCATCTGATTACAAGTCACGCGTCTGCACGAAATTTCTTGTTTACTGCTCTTGGCCTCTTTAGGAAAATTTGTGACGTCACACTGACGTCACAAAGTTGTAAGCCTGAGATTTTGCAATCTCAATCATTCAACTCAATGAAGACTCTGCAAATGCTTATTGCGCAAAAACGTTACGGAAAACCCAACCCACATCAACACCCATTTTATCAACTATCAATGCACTGCTTCGATAAGTCAACCTATTCAGTGGACTCTTGGTGATTTGCACATAAACCAATACCTTACAAAGATAGTAAGCGTATTTGTCTATCAACTATCAGTACACTGCTTCGATTTGTCTATCTATTCAGTAGACCCTTACTGCTTTTAACATAAACCAATACCTTACGAAAATAGTTAGCGTATTTGTTCATCAACTATCAGTACACTGCTTCAATTAGTCTACCTATTCAGTAGACCCTTACTGCTTTTAACATAAACCAATACCTTACGAAAATATTTAGCGTATTTGTTTATCAACTATCAGTACACTGCTTCGATTTGTCTATCTATTCAGTAGACCCTTAGTGCTGTGCACATAAACCAATACATTACGAAAATATTTAGCGTATTTGTCTATCAACTATCAATGAACTGCCTTGATAAGTCAACATATTCAGTGGGCTCTTTGAGCTTTTAACATAAACCAATACCTTGCAAAGATAGTTAGCGTATTTGTCTATCAACTAACAATGAACTGCTTCGATTACTCTACCTTTCCATTTGCCCCTTAGTGCTTTGCACATAAACCTACTACTACCATGACGTCCCACACAGTTAATACATAAACTAATACCTTACAAAGATGATAAGCATATTTGTCCATCAACTCCTCAACTCAACTCAACCTCCTTACCCTCATCCCCACCCCCTTTCGAATATCAGTGCAGATGCAAAAATCGCGTTTTCTGTTGTGTTTCTGCTCAGGTCTGAGACAGACCAGTTGATCGATTCAAAACTTGGTCATGTTGATATCTTCCTCGCCTAGCTAAATTTTCTCGTGCAGTCTTTGCGTGCGACTCGCACAGCTTGTCCTCCGGCACACTCTGAATATTAATGCAATAAAAGCAAGAAAGCTGCAAAAGATCGGTTATTACTCTTGCACAATAATTAACTAACTGCTAGCTGGTCACACGGTTTTTTTTTTGATGTCTACCTTTCCTTGGAACTTTTAAAGGGACAGAATCACGTAAAGCTGCCAGACTTGTTATAGTTGATCTTATTATTATAGGAATATTTATACACGATGAAAACCTCTTCTACAAATATCTAATCAAATAAGATAATGAATATGAAGCTGAAGTGGGTCGTCGTATTTTCAAACTTTACAACTGGTTCCATACATAAGCTATGAATTTAACCTAAGAAGTTTTGATAAAGAGCAAGACGTTTTACTCCTGCGTAAGGAATTTACCACTATTGCATATCACTATGAAAATTGCACCGCCACTCACCAAATCTAGAGACAAACATTTCAGCTTCTGTAACATTACACAGGACATGCTGAAGAGCAACGACTTTCCCACACCAAGAGGACGATCGCATCCCCATCACTGGATAGGAATCAGCAAGATTTTGAAAATCAATCCAGATGGTTTGTGTGAAGGAACCTTACCCTGGCTGGTAACTCAGTTGTAAGGTTATTAGAGGTCCTGAGCTCGAACCCTCCTCCTTCAAATTTCATTCACACGAATCATCCCAATTGATGTTGCAAATCCGGCTTCATCTCAAAATGCCCTTTATCTTATGGCTGGAGCTTCTATTTCTGCGGTGTAAAAAAGGGAAACATTATTCTTACGAGCTTTCATGAGAAAGAATCTATTGCTCGTTGTAAAACAGGATTTAGAGAGAACCTCTTGGTTCGATACACAAACATTTTTTTTCTATTTTGTAGCTATATACTTGTTTACTAGGCAAGGTAATTTTAAACCTGGCTGAAAGGAATCGTGTATATAGATATTGATGGACTCATAGCCTCTATGATAAACCGTAATGATCCTTTTCAATAGGAACACCTCATCGTTGAATATGCAAAAGCTCCCTGCAACTGTCTCGTTGAATATTTCTCGCAAAGAAGAGAAAGGCAAAAGTCATCGAAGATGAATTCATCACAAGTTATCCACACGATACATCCACAGGGCTTAGCCACTGGCTCCCTCGCCTACCCGATCTACCCGTGTTTCCCGAGCGCAGTCGGCAGTCTGTCAATCCTGCTGCTATTCACTGTATCTCCGCTGCATCTCTTCATCCTGATTGTGTTGATCCGACAGTACGACCTTCCCCAGCGCCATAAATTCTTCCTCAGCTTAACAATGTATGACAATCTTCAGATCATCGCCAACGGTTTGTTCGGACTCATCGGTCTTGTGTTTGCTCTGCGAACCGACTCACTCACCTGTCAAGTGCTTCGACAAATTTGCGAGTTCATGTTGACCTCCACTTTTGTCGGAGCCGGCTTGAGCATTGCTGCACTAGCAACAGAGCGGTACATCAACTGTTTTTACTGTATGCGGGCCTACCACATAATCTCGAAAAAGCGCGTCAAAGCAGTTATCATCAGCATTGCATCTCTCTCCTTTGTGGCTGGCTGCATAGTTCTGCACCCCAACACTGCAAACCCACACCCAAGAGTTCTTCGTAACACAGCCATCCCGACCCTAACCATCAATCTAACGACGCTGCTATCATCTTTGACAGTAACGATATTGCAATGTCGTTTATACTTGTTATCAAGAGAAAAGTTGAAGGTTGATGCATCGAAACCGAAATTCGGCAGAGCCGCAGAGGCAGCAGACTTGCGCAGGCAACAAATCAAGGTGACTTTCACGTCAAGTCTTATCGTGGTGTCTTACTTGTTGTGCATGATTCCAGCCAACTTCTACAATCTGTACGTTCTCATTTCCGGTAAGGAAGACAATTTCACTAACACGTGGAAGGCCTTCACTGTACTTGCCCTGCTCAATACCCTATTCGACCCGCTTGTCTACGGAATTGGCATGTCGGATACCAGGAAGCTGCTGCTAGCTGCACTGAGGAAGCACAAGGCCGCCTTTTTAAAGATGTTCGCTAAAAACGAATCACTTGGTTGCACTTCGTCAAGTGCTGAAGTGCAAACAGACGAATGAGAATGGTGTCTAGCAAATCACAGAAGTCTTTGATTGGTGCAGACTTCAAGAAGGCGAGAAAAGTTGGAAACACAGTGAAACAAAAACTACTGAAGCTTTGTGTCTGACATACATAACAACAAACATGATAAGCCAACCCAGTTGTGATGATGCACCACAGTAGCTATAATCAACCATAGCAGTGCAGCATCTCCACTGCAGAAAAACAACCACTATAGATCAATATTAAAGCTACAGTGCAATATCTTCAAAACACCAGCAAAAACATCCACCATAGAAAACACAATAACCCACTAGAGTTAAGTGATTATCCATCAAATCACTACTGCAGAGTTGGCTCCGAAGTTGGTTCAAAAATGGAGGCCGTTAGCAACCATATTGGATGTATTTCTTTCAAAGATAACCGAGCCTCCTTCTCCTCAAAAAGTGCTCTTTTGTAAACGAGGTATAAGGGAAAGACAGGCGAGTTACAAAAGTCTGTTAATCGGTTTCAGCTCGAGTGGATTGCGGAAAACTCATTGCATGGAGGTAGACACGACTACGAGCGAGGTCAAAAGACCTAGCTTGCCATCTCAGCCAGACGAACCTGTTTCGTCGTTTTCCATTCGTCAGGAGATAGAGTAGCAAAGAAATTGGCAGTTTAGCGGCGAATTTGTCAATAGGTTTGGGATATTAGCTAGAATCTAGTATCTGAGCCTGATGCTAAACCCCTGCAAGTCATTATAATATGCAAAAGTGAATGGGTTAGGCGGTATAGTCTTCAAACGTTAGGAATATAATCTGTTCTGTAACACCTGGGTTGGGTGTTAAACTCCTGGACATCATTCTGAAAAGGGCATTTAACAAAACTTTTAATCTTTTCAGCGAGATTTTCTACCCGTGAAAAAGAATTACTAAAAAAATGTGAGGCTCTAGCCGATTTATGGAGCAGCATATTTCCCCATCTCCGTAACATACCTTCAGCGTTTGCATCCACGAAAGAAGCCGAATAGGTCATCCGGCGTTCTATTGTTTAGCAGTAACCAAGGTTTTCATGCATTGTTTTCTCAATCACTGAGTGTCTCCGTGCTGCTGGATTACGTTGCCTTGCCTGGAAGGGCAAACTTCACGAGTTCGAGTCTACGCCAGGGCCGTAGCCATGGGGTGGTAAGGGTAAAATTTGAATAAGCTTTTTGCCTACCCTAGGAAATTTTTCAAGTAACCAAAATGGCTCTCTTATTGCCCTGTGTTACAACTTTTATAATATAATTCAGATAGAAGAAGATATGGATGAATAAGTGTGGATTACACCATATTTTAAGATTGAAATGTAAATGGGCCTAAATTCTGAAAGTTGTCGTTCCGATAGTGTCATCCATTTTCATGTTTAGCTTTACCCCTAACCTCCTAGGAAAAACAATTTACTGACTTTTTTTACCAAAGTTGGCCACCCCAGCTCCAAATTCATGGTACAAGCCTGGTATATGCATGATGCTTCCAAGTCATACCTAAAATTTCTTGTAATGTAATATGGTTTTTATTGTAAATAGTGTTCCTTACTGGTATAATTGTAGAAATTTTACATTCAAATCGATTCAAATGATGCATTTGTCTGATTCTTGCTTTCCCCTTTCTATGCAAGGAGACAAGTAATTACTCGTTCACTCTACATGAATTTTTCACTTCACGATAACACGCATTTTTTTAAAAGCAACTGCCTTATAAGCAAGTCAGCACTCGACAGGACAAAAC
Organism: Pelagia noctiluca; assembly: GCA_963924455.1. NCBI lineage: Eukaryota > Metazoa > Cnidaria > Scyphozoa > Semaeostomeae > Pelagiidae > Pelagia > Pelagia noctiluca. The sequence continues at coordinate 15,192,287 of OZ004325.1, forward strand.
TTAAGTAATTCTATTACTGGATAGAGGAGTGCTAAGCAATTCGGAAATTTTGTTCTTTTTTTATATAAATGAATAAAATATTACAATTGCAAACATATAGTACAGAAACAATGCCACAGGGAGCATGTCATTACATTGCAACCCTGTGAACGTGGTGGAGACTAACCACTGATCTCAAAATAGAGACTGGATCGAGCATCGGATGATCTAAAATGAAGTCCTTGGCGGTCATATTGGGATGCCCAATTCATTAAATCGCGATTCCACTGGGGCGTGCCTTTTTCTTTGATGATTATTGGAATGTTATGAATGATCAACTCGAGACGGAAAAATCGTGCAGCTTTTGTTAACAAACAATCAAGTTAATGTAATTTCTTTGGCAGCCATATTGGGAAGCCAAATGATAGCCGAAGCAATCGGCTTCAAATATTCAACTCCAGAAACCAAAGAATGCTCGATCCAGTCTTCATATTGAGATCAGTGAGACTAACCCACACAAAATGATTAATTAATAAGTTTTTGGTCATTTTGTAAGGAATCAGTAAGAGGAAAAACATATTTTCAGATTATCTGTGAGAGATGAGCTGAAAATATTCTTCAAATTGTGTTGGGCCAGTCTACACAGAGAACAAATAGCAAATAAATATACAATTTAATTTTTCAACTTGCACCATAACATTACAAAGAAAAAATTAAAAACAGGTTCACTTTTGGCTGTTAAATGACTATCCTTCAAATCTTTTTGTTTCATGAATATATTTTATTGACGCAAGTGTTTGCTTCAAAGGACAGTTTGTCATGACCATATAGAATAATATTCAAAATATTGTTAGAAACATCAGTTAAATGAAGGGTGTCTAATATAGTATAGATACTGTCGAGGAGGGTGCATCTTTCATTTGAAAAAGAAAGGGAATGCAGAAAAAAGTGTTCCGAATCTTGAATCCCATCGTGAATAGGGTAGAGGGCATTTATGGTATCAGCAAAATTATGTCTAAACTTATGATAATTAAGCATACTTAAGCCGACTCTAAGTTGGGTTAGTATTGCCAAGTCTTTTGGATCGTGTATACCATATACAGGCTTTTCAGTGGGGTGAATAATTGATAACAAGCGATTTTTGAAAATACTCACTGAACATGAGATTCTTATATCAGAAAATAGCTTTTCCCATTCAATCAAACAAAATGGATAAAAACTCGATTGAAAACTATCAGTTCTGGCATTAATGTGTCCTATTGTAGGCATTTTACGAAGCCCATGTGAAATTTCACGTGGAGGTGGTATGGGAGTTCTTATATACTCTGAAGTAAGGTTGTTAATAATCTTGTCAAACAGTACAAGCCGCCTTGACCATCTACGCTTATTCAAAGATTCCCAACCTGATTTCAAATTTTTCGAGAAATATTGTGCGAGAAATATTTCTCGAGAAATTGTGCGCATTTTGCAAAGATTTTTCTCACTGGAAATTGGGCTTAACTCACTGTAGATTTTTTCACGGGACGTTCCTTTCCAAGCTCCTGTAAAAGCAAGTGCAGCAGAATATTGAACAGATTCCAATTTTTGCATCAGATTTGTCAGGGATATTCTGTCAGAAAACTCAGAATCAATTTAGGGTAAGTGATAGATGACATCACCATAATCAAGCTGTGGTCGAACATAAAGTTTGTAAATTTCATTTAAAGTTTTTCTTGGCAAATGTTTTGCAAGACATTTAATTAAACCTATGCCTTGCCAGCGCTGTAGCTTGGGTAAAATTATTGGGGGGGCAACCATTGTTAGAGAACAAAAGATAGACCAGGGACCATACTGTGAACAATTGAATTTTAGGATAATTGGGGGGGCAAATGCCCCCCCTGCCCCCCCGCTTCCTACGGGCCTGTGCCTTGCCTTGCTTTTGAATATTTGTTCTGATCCAACTGGCCATGAAAATCGTGCAGCAGTTATAGACTTGTAGGTTATAGTGGGTGTTAGTACCCTGGCCCACTTTTGTATGCAAGATACCATCGACATTTGTTTTAAGGAAACTTGTGAGATAGTATTAAGGGGGTGGTCCAAGGTGAGATCCCTAAAGTGGTTTCCACGCATACTAAAAGCTCTTTTCACGATTTATTTCGAAAAAATGGCGGATAAACACTGGGTTTCCGAATTGTTTCCTGTGAAGTTTTCCGCAGACGACGCGTTGAAAATACAAATAAATGACAAACAACGTCCTCAAGATAAAGAAAATGCCGTGAAGGGTAAGTATGAAGAAGTTTACGAACGGGTAATCTTCGAAAATGCAGTTTCGAGCAAGAAAATCTCAAATAGGCCTAAAATATCTTCAACCTCTTGTGCTTTATCCAGTATGGAAAGAAAATGATGTGCACCGGATTATCCGGTGCACAGGGATTTCTTTGGTGCACAGCTTGGTGCACAAACAATCTGGAAACCCTATTGTTGGTGCAAAAAATTTCTCGACCTTAGTTGGTTCACAAAATATTTGCAAAAATAACGCATTCTACGCCAATCTAGAAGTTAATAATTCAAAGATTTTCCGGGGGCACCCCTCTGGACCCACCTAGGTTCGCACCCGGTGCACAGCCCTTGGTGCACAACAACCTTATCATTTATTTTTCTCTGGTGCACCAAGATTCAACTTTCCATACTGGTGCTTTATCGAGTCAAGATTCAGACCAAAGCGCAGGGCTGAAAGATAAAGGGCTAAAAACCAGTCCGATGTCAGTTCCTACTCAAACTGCAGATGATGATAATGTAGGGATCTGGACTAAAGAAGAACTGGAACTTTTTCGATGTGGTTACTCGAATTTAAAGAAAAAAGCAATGAAATTGCTTGTTTTACTGTCAGTGGCAAAGTCAGAAATCAAGAAATCAAAAATAAAGTGTAAGGTGAAGGAAAATTTCATCCAGCAAAAAGACATTGTGCTCTCTGAGCAGAGGAAGGAAATTGAGCAATTAAATGCCACTGTTTCTGAGTTGAAGAAAGATGTTGCATTTCATAAAAGCCAGTGGCAAAATTTATCAAAAATTGATGTTGAGTTGAAAAAGCAGATTTTGACATTGAAAAAAGATCTCAGGGATGAGAAGAATCAGACTCAGAAATTTCAGAAAATTTGTAGGAATCTAAAGAATGATATTAGTGAAATTCAAAGGCTTGCTGATGAGAATTTGATCCAACAGAAAACCGAATTGGAGATGGAAAATCTACATAGCATTAAGCAACTGAGGGTTGAGAACTTGGCGTTAAAGGAGGAGCTGGAAATAAAGTTGAATGAGTGTAAACTGAATCAAGTTGCATTGGACAAACTGAGAAGGCATTTCGCAAACATAAAAACTGAAAATTCAAAGAATCTGATAGATGTGGTGGATGTTTGATGTTTATAATTCTTTAAATTTAAGTACACACATTCAGAGCTGCCGATCCCCCCTATCACAACAGGAGACTCAAGAGTTTGTCCTTTAAAGAACAAAGGCACAGCAAAAGAAAAACTAAAGACAGATGGCAGACAGACAGTTTTATGTTGCGGAATTTGGCAGGTCTGCACATCTTTTAGAAGCTTTATAAGCAAGCTAACTCAACAAGGAAAAAAGCTCAGTGGTTTCTGTTGAAATTTGAGAATAGCAATTTTCAAAATTTGATTTCAAGGAAATGCAACTGTCACTGATATAAGCATTATCTGCCCCCAAATCCATTGGCTGATAGGGGTGTTTAGGGGTGTTGGGTCTTCACTGATCAAAAAAAAAGACTGGATCGAGCATCTATAGTTCTGAAATGAAATCATTCACGACTATAAATTGGTAGGTCCAATTCAATACATTGAGATTCCACTGGAGGGTGCTTTTTTCTTGAATATTGTTGGAATGCTATGAATGCTCGGCACAAGACTGAATCGTGCAACTATTGTTAGCAAAGAATCAAGTTGATATGATTTCTTTGGCAGCCATATTGGGAGGCCAAACGCAAACCTAAGCGATTGGCTTCAGCATCTGAATTCAGAGACAACAGAATGCTCAATCCAGTCCTTATTTTGAGATCAGTAGGGGCCTTTTGCCAAATGGGTACTGGACAACAGTCCAGCCAATGATTTCAATTGTGGGTTTTCAAGGGCTTTTTCTGAGACACTATGCAAAACATTTTTAAGCTCGAAGACAAACTTACCCTTACTATTGATTGGAAGACTTTGTAAGTATTGTAATGCAACAAGCAGAACGAGCAAAAAAAGAATTTAGAAATGCATCTTTAGGGATTCAGGAATTGTCCGTAAATTCATTTGGCAGAAGGCCAGATAACTACATCTATAATCGTAATGGGGTTGAATATTCTCGATAGGCTTCTTTTCCCAGTAATTCCCCATATTGATCATCTTTAATTCAACCTTCGTTCAATCTATTTTCAAAAACACCAACAAAAAGTCAAACAATGGCGAAGCAATTTTGATTTATGGAATTTAGGTTTTAGCCAATGAATTACAGACTGACCCTGAACTGATTTTACTTGATAAAGTATGTTTACTGTATTTTTAAGGCTACTTTATATGTTATCTTCAAATGATTATCGAAGCAATACTTGGATAAGTAGGGTAAGCCCCGGGGTAAGATAAGTAATACTGTAATATTGCATTAACACAATTCCACATCTTTTCCCTAATATTTATGTTACTGGGTAGTTTCCAATTTTATTTTCTTGATTTCCATAAATCGAATGCAAAAAAGCCAATTTCATTTACCAAAATGCCTCATAAAGCATTAAGCCATCTTACATCTGGGTTACCCAGCTTACCCTGAGGACCCACCTTATTACTCCACAACTTGACACAATATCAAATATGGGGGGGGGACAAATTTTACAAAAACCCAACTTTTTTTAGAGAATGGCTTTTGAAATTAATGAACCTTACTTTGGTAGGCCTGATTTGCCAGAAATTAGATTCAAAGTATTTCATCTGAAGTGGACATTTCCAATATCTCTCCCTTCAGTGTATATCAAGAAAAGTAAGGGGCAAGGCACGAGCCTTGCGGTACCCCAACTTCAATACCTGTAATATCAATTAACTTTACGAAAGCCAATTAAATGATAAGCTTCCCATTCAAAGAATATACAATAACTCGGTTTGAGAATTAAATCGGCGAGAGTGAACACTTTCTTTGCTTCGAATTTTGTTTAAAAACATCAGAAATTATGACAATAAAAGATTATGCTGATATTATGCTGTAATCGACGGCAAAGGGATTTTTTATTAAACTCTTGGTCAAGTACAATATGTCTGAAACTTTTCATTGACAATGGTAGGCAGTTTAATCATTTATTATTTTCCATTGTGGCTTTTTCAATACTATCCTGGAAAACTCTTATGAGTCAACGGGCCTTTAGAAGTAAGGTACTATCAGGTTAGCGAGGGGCAAGAGATGAGTTACTTGCCCCCAACTAAGATGGAACGTTTCCAAAAATGAATGCATGACGCGTGGTTGACTCTGAGAAAGTTGGAAGACGATACGATAATAACCGTGGGCCCTTGTTGTAGAAAATTGTATTTAACAATTATTACAGGCTGCTCACGTTAAATATTGGATATTGTTATTATATTATTATTGACAAAGTGAGTAGGGGAGAGTGGGGCAAATTTTCACAAGGGTAAGTCGTCACAGTCCCTTTTTGGGTCCAAGTGTAAGTGACAGCAGGCCAAAGGATATTAAAAGAAAGATTACATAAATTACTTCACAATACCATCATCTTTGAATTGATAACAAGCAGTTTGGACCCAAAAAGAGAATGTTCTTTGAAATTTTGATTATTTTTGAGCCCCTAAACACCGATTTAGATTGGCCCCCCACCCTGGAAATGACGGGACTCGAACCCAAGACCTGTGCCTTTTTACGTCCGCACTCTTATTAATGACCCAGCTGTGGAAGAGAAGTTACACCTATCACCATTGTCCTGAGTTACATTGGCTTTCGGCTGACCCTTTTCCATTTATTTATTTCTTGGTGCAGAGCTTTGTTGATTGTCTGCTAATTTCACAACGAGCGAAATCATGCGAGCAATTCAGTACTTGATCGAGCCAAAGGTCGTGTCACGTCTGTGGATTTGAATCTGAACGAGAACAGTACACCCAGAGAAAATGAAATGTTACAATGGTTTGCCTCCCACTGAATATCACATTCGATAAGAAGCCGGATTTGCTAATTCAGTCGAAATAGTTAGTGTTGATGAAAATTATTGGATCATACATGATATGTATATTATACATGATATTATTATATAATATGTAATATACGGAGTCTATGAGTTGGTTTTCCAAGGAAGTGCTCGATACATGGAGTAGAGCTATATACACTAAGAGAAGAGAAAAGAAAAAGACTCGAAAGACAACTGTCTTTTGAGTCTCTCTTCTTAGTAACATATAGTAAGATATTATCATATTATGATATAATTTGATATATTTATAATATTGAGGATTCGATCCCATGACCTCTCTAGAGTCTGCAATTCAATCAGGATTGAGACGCAGACAGAGTTCACGGGCTTGAACCCTACCTGGATCATTATTGGCTAAAAATCCAAAGTATTTTAGCAATGTTGAGGGCACCCTGGAACCAAAGTTTAGTTGGTTGTTGCTTGTTGAAAAAAGTGTATACACAAGCCGACAGAAACCGGGGAAGTATTTTCCCTCGCCTTTCCAAGGTGAATGAGGATACAACCGTATTTTCCAGTTGTTTCAGCCGAATTCAAATCCCGCTTCTCAGGATATAGAAATATTTACCATCTATCTGCACAGGTGGTGCCATTGTTTCCATAAATTACACACGGCATGACGTTTTCGGATTCTACGTAGCGAAATAAAACTCTGACGAGGGACATTGCAATCAGGCCCCCCCCCCAACAAGATAGAATGTAAGAAATCCTGACACTGTGATCAGTGGAATCGTTGTCGTTGATGGTCTGTAACCAAGTTACTGTGAGAATTGCGTAGGCATGTTCTGTTTTGGTTGGCGTAAACCGTAATGTCAACATACGTCACAACAACGATGAAATCACAGGAACCAGATGTTCTCAAGGGAAGAAGTCTGTAGTAAGGAATGAAGACGATTCGCAGTTTAGACATTTTGAAAATGCGCAGAATAAAACTCCTACCGTTTCATCGCTTGAATGTCCTGACTTTCATTTTGATAGCGAGCACGCTGATAACTATGTATTTGCTAAGCCCAACTGAGAAACTGAAGGTCCTCAAGTCGCACTGGGACGGAATTAGGGGAGGGCGTAACAGCTCCCAGGACGCAGCGAGAAAAAGCGAAGAAATGAGTAAAGATCTCAAACTGACAGTGAAACAGCCTTGTGGCCTTGATCAGGATGATGTCGGAATTCGGAAAACTTCAAGAAGCAAGGAGAAGGTTTCGGACGAACATTCTCAAGAAGGCTCGCGGGATGAGAGCAAGCACAAGTCAGCAAGCACTGAAAGTCCTAGAACTACAGCTACCACTGTAAAGCCAAAAACTATCAATAAGAAGCCAAAAACTACCACTGCCAAGCCAAAAACTACCACTGTAAAGCCAAAAACTACTCTTTCAAATCAGGAGACTTCAACTAAGAAACCAAACACAAGAGCCTGCTTTGTCCCCAAACTTGATCCCTTCGACAAAGAAGTAATGAAACACATTTGGAAGATCAACCCCCCAGACTGCCACTTGAAGGCGCACGGGAGCCTCAAGGATGGGGTTCTTTCCGTGAAAGCAAGCGGAGTGAGACATGCTCATTATCGGTACATCTTACGACCTGCAGGTGACGACTTCAGTATCCAGTTATCGAGTATTTTCCCGATTAATCCTAAGAAGCCGAACAGAGTCCGAGTTAAACAAGGTACGTACGCATAATTATATCGTTAAATTTCTCTTGCATTATCTCAAGTTATTTTTCTGTTTTTTCTCTCTAAACGAGGGGCGAGGAGTGAATATACCCCTCGGATTTGGAATGGTTTTTCCAAGTCATGTCACAATTCTCTAGGGAAAATTCAGTATTATTTCTTTTGGCTTTCACGTAAAATGTGCACGGCACAAAACAAGCGACGTTTCAACCAAGAGGATAAAAATGTGACTTGGGAAACCAAATTCAAGTTTCAGCAAACCAAGGAACTGTTTATTAGGAGAAAAATCAACCCACCTTTCTTCAAGCCAAGAGCTTTGAGTTGGGATGAAAACACCACGCTTTTATACTTGAAATTTCATCCCATCTTACAGTTCCATCAGCTGAAATTGCACACATAAATACTTGATTTTTTCATGTTTTATTGTCAGTTCTTTTCTTTTACCTATTCTATCACACCTTCCAACTTCCAGCACAACTTCCAGCTTTTATATGAGAAAATTTAATCACAACCAAGTGATACCTCGCCTCTCAACAAGTGAAATCTCTTTGATAATAATCTATTTGAAGTTTTTTATTTTCTTAAAAGAACTGAAGGTTGGAAAATCTTCAGTTACTTACACGTTATTTCTCAGCATCTTTAACTCGAAAAAGAACAAAAAATTAATGGGAATACCGTAACAGCCTTTGATCTGTGAAGAGCTTGAAGATAGCGAGGAATGTCTCATCGTTCTCTTTCTGACGTACTACTCTGATGAGTGTCAGCCGCAAAGCTCTAGTAGTTGTTATGTTTTATTTACCATTCGTTAGATTTTATTTCCATTCTCTTTCTGGCGTACTACTCTGATTAATGTCAGACGTAAAGTCTTAGTAGCTATTACGTTTCGCTATGTTTCTGATTTTCCTCGTCATCCTCATGTACTGTACCGATGAAAGACTGTTTATAAGTACTACTCTGATGAGTGTCAGATGCAAAGCTCTAGTAGCTTTTATTTCTCCAATTTCTCCAACCATCCTCAGTTTCAATCCTGCAAGTCTAGGCCTGGCCTGGAATTAAAGAAATCAAATCTCAGACTTAGTTACTAGAGTGTTGATTCATTTTGAAGGAGCTCATTGCAATATTCCTCACTGGATAAATGAACACCATCTGTATTTCTCCGAAAGTTTAGAGAAACAATCATTCGATAGGTCGAGAAAGGAAAGTGTTTCTAATGGCAGGAAGATCACTGTTCTACATTACTTTATCACAGCCTCAACTGAGAGTTTTCATAAATTAGTGAAAAAGTGAAATCTGTACTGATATTGGAGGTGCAGATTTCGCAAAGACGAGTGTTGAGTTATTTGTCTACCTCTTCCTCAACAGCATCTAGTCCCTACTTTGCAGTAAACACCACGTCTTTCTTGAAATTTTGATGAAATCTTGCCAAACTGCATGCCATTTATATCATTATGAAATACAACGTGTTTTAGGTGGTTTGTGAGATGTGTTGCACGCATTTTTTAAAAGCAACTGCTTTATAAGCAAGTCGGTACCTGACCAGACAAAACTTAAGCAATTTTAGTACTGGATAGAGGAATGCAAGGAAATTTGAACATTCTAGTTCTGATCCAATTGGCAATGAAAATCGTGCAGCAGCTATAGAAAAGTAGTTTACGGTGGATATCAGTACCCCGGCACACTTTTGCGTACAAGACACCATGCACATTTGTTGCACAAAAACTTGTGAGATAATATTCTATGAAACGAATTTTTAAGTAAATGAAGCTAAGCAATTGCTAAGCAATTTTGAGTACTCAAATTTGCCATCCAGCTAAGCGATTTTTAGTACTGAGCTCGAGCTGAAATAGCTTTTTAAAAAAGTGTAGTTTAGTGTAGTTTAGTTTAGTTTAGTTTAGTGGAGTAGGGTGGTTTAGTTTAGTTTAGTAGTGTAGTTTAGTGTAGTTTTGTGTAGTTTAGTTTAGTGGAGTAGGGTGGTTTACTTTAGTTCAGTGGTGTAGTTTAGTGTAGTTTAGTGCGGTTTAGTGTAGTTTAGTGCAGTTTAGTGTAGTTTAGTGGAGTAGTGTGGTTGTATTCAGTTGTGACAAGGGACCATCTGACCTGCTGTTGGATAATGGTGTGCTGCCAAGATTTAGTAAGCATATCTACGAATATACATTTTATGGACATGATACCGAACATTATGAATTAAACAGTGCTTTGCTGAGAGACCCCAATTTATGTTGATAATTCACAATTATAGGAAATACCCACCTTTACGAGAAAGATATTTATCAGATTTCATACTTATCCATGGAATTTACAGAAAAATCGTATCCATGCTAAGAGATAATTCGATGGAGAACCCTCCTATAAGAGGGCCCATCCCCGTACTGATTTTGTGCTATATGCCCTACCCTAGGCGGGGAATGTGATGAGGGATATCATATGAAGTGGGTAGTTCCCCGTGTAACTGGAAATCCCAACACTACCAATAAATAATGCCCCACATGAGATAATCCAGCCCCCTGTCCGAAGCAGTGAAAAATTGCTGTTGATAACAGTTCGTAAAAACTAATTTCGAATTTTTCTTTACTGTATTCTCTATCATGCACAGCAGTCTGGCTAATCGTTCAGTGTTGCATTTCAGGTGGCCAGGTTGTATGTGCTAATTACTGGTTGTAAGTGAAATACTGAAATTAAAAAAGCATTGGTTTTTATTAAACAGTAAACTACTGAAAAACTTTCTCGTACACCCGTTCCTTTTTAACAAGAAACCGTTCAAAAGAAACCGTAAGGCCAGTTTTTAAAAACTAATGAAAATTTGGTAGGAGATTTTATGTGAATCAAAAAACTCTCAATGTTTAAGTACTTTACCAAAGGTTGTCAAAAATGCTCAGTGTACTTAACACAAAGTTGACGATGTTAGACAAAACAGAATTTAAAGCTAAACAACTAGCAAAGAAACCTTTTGAAAACCTTTGAAAAAAGCTATGAAACATGAAAATTTATCATATTTTCATTAAAGAAATAATTTTATAGCAGTACCTGTCGAAGTGGGTGGAGTTTCATCCCATGAAACATGATATTCTGTTCCGTATTCCTTTCTGTATTGAACACCCTCCACAGTACTGAACATCCTCCACATTAATGAACACCCTCCACAGTACTGAACACCCTCCATAGTCCTGAACACCCTCCACAGTACTGAACACCCTCCACAGTACTGAACACCCTCCACAGTACTGAACATCCACCACAGTACTGAATACCCCTAACAGTACTGAATATTCTCCAAAGTACTGAATGGTATCCTCCATCGTACTGAACATTACCACCAATCCTTCTTTCTATCACACTATCTATCTATCTATCTATCTACGAAGTCTGTATGTCGGTTTTCCGTGAGAGTGCTCAATACATAGAGTAGAGCGTGATATATACTAGTTGATAGAAAAGAGACAAGAAACTACTCATTCATCTCGACAAGCCTGTTTCGTGGTCTACGAAACAGGCTTGTCGAGATGAATGAGTAGTTTCTTGTCTCTTTTCTATCAATTTGTATATATCTATCTATCTATCTATCTATCTATTTATCTATCTATCTATCTATCTATCTATCTATCTATCTATCTATCTATCTATCTATCTATCTATCTATCTATATATCTATCTATCTCTCTATCTATCTATCAATGTCATGTTCCCCTGTACCCTTATAGAAATTGCAAATGTTCCCTCATTGTTCTAAGAAGAAATTTCGATATTTTGTGCTCCCTGATCTCTGCTTGCTGTCAAGGTTGGTAATGTAAATAATTTGTCTGCTGTTCCCTTGTTCCATTTTTAATTTTGGGCATGTACCCCTGTTCCGTGCAACCCCTATATGACCCTCAACAGTTGGCGTTTCATGAGCCTATTTGCAACAGCTTCTAGATGTAGCATGTCTATTGCCATGGAAAACCCTTTTTTCATAACATTTGATTAAGATTCGCTTCTCTTATAGGTCTGTTAGGCTGTTTAACCTCCAATGCGGGAAAAGTGATTGGCTTTAAAGTCAGTGACGCGAAAAACACTGTGACATGGCTGGAGGAGGTGGAGTGTGGATTCCAGCAATTCTTTGCAACCTCTGAGAAAGGACGGATACAAGAATTGGAAGGTGGGAAATGCATGGATGTCAACGGTAAGATAAACACATGTATTTCTTTCAATGATTAACACCCATTAAAGCTACCTTTACCTCTGTTCTAGCATGAATTTGATTGGAATGATTTATGACACTGAAAATGACACGTGAAGAATTCGAGCCCATGGGATTGCCGCAGTAGCTCATTTGGTCTATTAGAAGGATCAGACTTACGTATGCTTCTAATTTACGTGTGAAGGTTTGAAGACAAGGAGCCAGAAACAGACATGTTCTTGTAACATTTACATATCTAAGACTGACAAATAAACTAACTACATGGAATTGAATATACAGATGAGAACGATAGGGAAGAAAGTAGGAAAGTTCAGTTCATGCATTAGGTTTGATAACGAGGCTAAAGGCAGTGACGTGTAGAGCAGTTAGTCCTTCTACAGGTCCCCCTTGCCCGCCGTCTTTTAGCTGCGCCAATGGTTTCAGTCCGGGGAAAGGAAATTCAACGTGAATCTTCAAGGTTATAAGCGGGCCTAGCACTTAGTTAAAATAGATTTGTTGACATTCAACAACGTCTGACGTCTTGGTGTAGCGAAGAAATTAATTGGCCTGTCTGTAGGCGTTTCTTGAGCATATGTAAAACAGCCTGACTATATGGCTACGTAAATAAAAGGTTTGCCTTCCCATCCTGAGCACCGCCTTTACATTTGTCTATTAGCAGGCAATTAAAAGCCTGAAACCCTGAAAGCTCAAAATATTTCCCTGCGTATTCATCGAGCTGAGAAAAGGACTCATTCAAAACGATAGAATTTGAGAAGAAGTTGGATTTCAAAATCAATCGAGTAGATTTATGAGAATGAAATTTGGCCTAAGCCGGTTTGGAACCCACGACAATTGACTATAGGTGCGTCATTGCGCTGTCCACTGAGCTATCGCAGAAAGTTGGGAGATTTATCTCTTCAGCTGTTTGAGCAATGATACACAAAGCCAGTTATCGTGGGTTGGAATCTTCGGCTTATTTTCCATTCTCACTGACGATTAACAAAAGTTTGTACGCAAAAAAGTTTTTTAATCTCTTGTGACGTACGAGAAACTGCCAAAAATGATCTTACACGTGCAGCCTAACACGACCTTAAAACATGTGGACTCCGATTCATCATATTTAAATACAGGCTCCTTTGCGAGTCCAAACCACCTGTTATGAAGTGCGATCTTCTAAGGTTTTCCAGCGAACAAATAATGAAACATTCTTAAATGAATCAACGTGAAACGATTCTTTTCCAAACTTTAATCAGGAGACGAGCAATATGCGGTTATTATTGTTGCTTGGGAAGAAAGGGAGGTAAACGAAAAGGTTTGAACTGGTTGGAAAATGGATGGCGTGAATTTCACGTGTCCTGTTTTGATGAAAGAAAATATCATATCCTTCATCAACGAAAAATAGTGTGTTGTCAAATTGCCCTTTGCTTTCAAAATATTTCCTTAGATTTCCCTGAATATTTCTAATCCTTAAAAGTTTAATTTGATGAAATCCATTCTCCGTTTGCTTATTTTGGTTATCTCCATTCATAAATAAAATTTTGTTTCTATCTTATTAATTCCATTCTCATATTACCCCCTTTTCGTTTCGGTTATATTAGATGTACCTAGCTCTAGGCTCGGCTCTAGGCTTATCACAGTGAGGTCATGCCTTGTGAATGTATGTTATCATAAACATGGTACTGAAGAAAGATTTCATCGAGAAGACGAATTAATGTCTCTACTGTTCTGTAAATAGGTCTGGAGCTTATTGTTCTGGTTTAGGACAGTGGTTAAAACCCTGGCCGTCTGGTTTTATTTAAGTATTATAATTGAAGTAGCCTACTTTGGTGAAATGTAATGTTCTGTGTTAGACTATTGAGTTCACCTCATAATACAAGAATTAATACCTCACTGTGGATAAGCCTGGACCTGGAAACTGAACACAAGAAGGTTACTGTACTAACTTATTGTTCTGATTTAGGACAGTGGTTAGCGAGCTCGTCTTTGGTAGGTTAAAACTTAAAACTGTGTGAACACTGAGCGAACCTCAGAAGAGGTTTTTGAGATATTGGCGCTTAATTTCTATCATTAGAGGTTCGCTCAATGTTCACACATCTCGATCCGACCTTTTGCATTAATAGGGAAGAAACCACATTTCTCATTGCCCGATGATGGGAGACGAATCTCTCCCGAAACTTTGCCCCGCTAAATATCAAAGGCTTGTCATGATAAGTGGTGACTATTATGTCGAATATTGTGTCAGAAACAGCCTTGATAAGACATAATGTATTTACTCATTTAATCGTACTTGGCTCGGAGAAGGATTTAATCTGAAGACGAATTAAAGCTGTGGATGCTATAGCTGGATACTCTCGGAGGCGGGGCTAACTCGTATTGGCTTTTAAGACAATGAATGGAAAGTGTAACCTCGATAAGCACTCGCATTAGACATCAACAGACTTGCAATCAGCTTGATGAAGAATTATGTTTGATAACAACTGGTACACAGCACAAAGATTAAAGCATTTTTGACTGTGATCACTGCTGCCCGAGTAACCAATAACTTGTAATAACTTTTTTCTAATCTATTTGTGTATACGGAAATCTAAGAACAACTAAAAGGAATTACTTCTTTTAAGCTTTAACTGGTACTTCAGAAAACAATACTTGAGAAAGAATGAACTGTTAGGAGGAGTCAAAATAATTTATGAAACTTTTTGAATGGAGCAAGAATCTCATTAGATTTATAACAATAATTGATTATTCACAGTTGGTACCACATAATCATCCGAGAATGAAGTCTGGACTAGTCTATCAGCAAAAGTCAATGTGAAACGTGCCATCTTTAAACTAGCCACCACGTGGTTAGAATCGAACCCATGACCCCTTTTCGTTACAACCAATGCACCACAAAAGCTCAAGGCTGGGAGGGAGCTGTATTAAACATTCGCTAAGGCACTTTGTTTGTAACTAAGAGGTCGTAAGTTCGATTTCAGCCACTTGCATTAGCTTACTGCTTATTCCCTGCTGGTGCCGAGTGTTCCTGTGTTTAACAAAACCGTATTTATCGGTTGAACAAGTTAAAACATCAGGAATATTTTCAGCTTCTTTGACGCTAGAGATTCCAAATTTTGAAAAACGTGCTTAAAAGTTCGTGAAATTGGATGGTTGTTTAAGGGGGTAGTAATTTCCACTCTTATTGCTATATTTTTTGACGGAGTGTATGCTGCCGTGTCTTGGCTGGAAAGAAACCTTGTTATTAGAGAAGGCCTTGTTATTAGTCAAGCTAACACGCTAATTAAGTTAAGTCCTTCAGAAATTAAGTCCCTCTTTTCGCAAGAAAGATCAAATCCACCCGGAATAGAAAGTACTATTTGTACATCCTATGTAAATCTTTCCTGATGTCTGTTCTCGATTTTTATTTTTGATCTAGTTATTTCTTGCAATTAAGATAACATGTGATGATATTCCTAGCTGTTACGAAAAATGTAGTTTCCCATATCGATTTCGGTTTTCAGCTTTCAGCTGACCTATATCCTTGTTTTCGATTTAGATTCTCCGTTACTCAATTCTAGCAATTTTGTTTAATTCATTTGTAGTAAACTGCACGAGCAACTGTTCTATTCAGCTCTCAACCAAATGTGATCAAAAATCATCTCGATTCGAGTTTGAAAAAGATGGAATCATCAGACATGTGCGCACGAAAGAATGCCTCTACATGAGTACGAGACCTGAGGAGAAGAAAACAGTGTCGTTATCGCTGACAAATTGTCCTAATGCCTCTAGATGGGAGTTCCTTGATTTACCAACTTCAGGTAAAACTAAAATTATGCAAGTTCTTTTATTTTTCCAAATGATATGTAGCCATAGGCTGGAGGTGATGCAAAATTTATCTACCTTATCGGCCCTTTTTACGCCGGCCCTAAAGGGCCAAAATTTTACAAATTTTCTCAAAAAGCGGCGTTAATTCTTTATTATATTTTTTGCTGACATGCACCTTATTTCAGGCTTTATTTGGATATAGTAATGTATATTTAACCAAAATTAGAAAAGAAACAGCAACAAAACAGAAAGTAAACTACTATAGATTAGCAAAGTAAGTGTTTTTTAGTTTAAGAGTTACTAAATCATATGTCCTGAAATGGGTTTTCGCACAAATGGGATAGGTTTAAGGCTTGGGTAACTGCCTCAGTAATTTGTGCCTTCCTAAAGCCGGAAAGAATGAGCTCTTTAGATTCCTTTATGTGTTAATAAATTTCAATGATTTGAGAGATAAGACTAGGGAGGAGTAGTGTGAATATGAGGTGGAAGAAGACGCCATCGAAGTGCAGTCAGACGAAGAGGTAGATACAGAATCCACCGAGAAAGAGACGATCGTAATTGACTAATTTTTTCATGATAGTAGCTACTTTCTTATCTTTTTCAAAGGATAAAAAACGTCTGTAAAGTATAGTTTTAAATTTTTTCTTTCCTTGGTCTTTGTCCGGCGTAAAACGCGGCCCTAAATGGCGTTAAAGCATATTTTTTGGGTGGCGGAATTAGGGCCGGCGTTAAAAGGGCCGGCAAGGTACATTGATCTACATTCATGTCGTCCATAGCTCAGTTATAGATAATTTCATCGCTAGCTAACAAATATTCTGATGCCTCTATAGGGAAATTTTTTGATTATTCCAGTTCTATTATACCCGATTTCTGTAAATAATGTTTAGCATGAGATGCTAAATTAATCTACATTCATCTACGTTTAAGTTTTGGAGAAAAAAGTCAGGGATTAACGTCTGCATCTTTACAAGAACAATCTATTTTATACTCTACATTTATGTAGCTATCGAACACTGCCTTACAAAGGAAATTCGAAATTCAGTCTTCGTCTATTCACGATTACGTAGTCTATAGCTTATTAGAAGCTCATTTATCACTAACAAGTTGTTATGCTTCCTCTAGATATAGATGCTTGACAATCCATCATAAGTTCTTTTATTCCCAATCCCTCAAAAAAACTTGCTGGCTTAGGCCCCGTCCACACTGCTCCTTATTTTAATGAAACGGAGCAAAACCTATTCGTATACGCTTCAAGTACAGAGCTGTTCGAATACGCAAATAAATACCCATACTTTCAAATACGGTGCATATTGAATACGCTCCGTTTTCAGTGTGATGACCAAATACGAGACATAGGAATACGATAGTATTCTTTCAATGAGAAATGTGTGTAGAAATGGGATTAGAAGCATCGTATTGTCCCGGAGCAGTGTGAACCCTTTATCGTATTCATAGCGTATTTGCTTGAAAACGGAGCAGTCTGAACAGGCACTTTTTTTCGTCTTCAAATACGGAGACGAACAAATACGGAGTAGTGTGGACGAGGCCTTAGATTAAAGGAGCTGATAAATTTGTATACATTTTCCTACATTTATGTAGTCAATAGCTCACTAGTAATATAGTTATGCGAAATATTTTCCCCAAGAATTTCGAAAGGCACCTTTTGAAAAGTAGGGGGTTCTGCATCCTCCATCCATCATTCTTTACTTACACCACTCTATTGGCTCGTCAATTTGATATGAATATTTCTTTTCAGATCTGGATACGAAGATAAAAGTGAATGATGATTACTTAGAACTCGTCCTCATACTAGACAAGACATTGCATAAAGAATACCCAATATCCGTAACTGAAAAGCCTGATGTAGCTAAACGAGCCAATGCAGTTACAGCAAAGCCAAAATTAAGGTACAATGTAGCAATGATCCTCTTAGACTCTTTGTCTGCTTCTAATGCTCAAAGAAGCATGCCTAAGATGTTCAAGATGTTGAAAGACGACGAAAACACAGTTCTGCTAAAAGGCCATACTATAGTTGGGGATGGGACTACAGCTCAACTATGTGCCATACTGGCTGGCCAGCTAGAAGAAAACCTACCCGAGGCTAGACGGAACAGAAAAGAGGCAAAGCAAGTAGATAACTGGCCTTTTATTTTCAAAAAATTCAAAGAGAAGGGTTACGTGACATTCTTCAACGAAGACGAATCATTTTTTGCCTGCTTTAACTATCGCCTGAAAGGATTCCAAAACCCACCAACGGATCACTACGCGCGGCCATTTTGGCTTCTGGCCGGTCAGCAAGAGTATAAGGGGTATTGCCTGGGAAATCGACTCATACATCAAGTCAATCTCAACTATACTCGTAGCTTCTACAACTCCTACAAGAACATTCCGAAATTCTCATTGTCTGTGTTCAGCACTGGGTTTCACAACAACCTCAATTACCCAACGCTCGGTGATTCTTGCCTGGTGAATTTCATCGAAGAAATGAAGTCGGCCGGCCATCTTGACAACACCATATTGTTCATCTTCGGAGATCACGGGCTGAGAAGCTCGGGTTTTAGGTCCACAGTATTAGGAAAACTAGAAGAGAGACTGCCATTTATTTCTATAAGCTTGCCCAAGCAATTGACGAAAGAACATCCAGAATTCAAAACCGCCTTGCAGCATAATTCAGAAGGGTTGACCTCCCAGTTCGATATCCATGCTACTTTACATCACATGTTGGCCTATCCCGAGAAACATGCAGTTGCAATAGGGCAGAGTCTATTCACAGAGATCAATGAAGAGAACAGAACATGTTCCTCCGCAGGGGTCAAAGACATCTGGTGCCCCTGTCTGCAATTTTCCGCAGTGAACGTGACAGCTGCAAACGTCACTGACGCAGCCAAAGCGGTCGTCGCATTCATAAATGATGTGATAATAAGCGGCACAGCTGTTGCCAAAGAGCGTTGCAGCGTGCTTAAGCTGACTGAAGTTAAACGTGCAGGGAAACGCATGCCCAGCGCAACGGTTCAGCGGTTCAAAGGCACCAGACGTGACTCCAAATGTGATGAATGCGGTGTTGTATTAGGCGATTTACAGAATGAAGAAATCGACTTTGAGGTTGTTTTTGAAGTAGAGCCCAGTAAGGGAGTGTTTGAAGCGAAGGTTAGCAAACGAAAAGACAAATGGATCGTCGACGAGGAAATCCAGCGGCTGAATTTGTACGGTGACCAACCAAAGTGTGTTCAGAAAGAATACCCAAATCTTAGAAAATTTTGTTACTGTAAATAAGTTTATTTTCTTTAACTTTAAATCAATAACTGCACATCTTTCTAAATAGCTCTTAAATCATGTTTTGCATATACCAAATTTTTCAAATTGATAGTAAAGTTATTATTTTGCTCTGCTGTGTGTTTGTCTTTCAAACAAATTTCAAGTAAAAATCATCATGGCCTGCTCACTTGTGAGAATCATACCTCCAAAGGTGGGCACTTAGAAGGGGGGCACATGGAAAGGGGGAACATAGAGGCTCGTCACTGAAACCCGTCACTGAAACCAGTGCTTTAGAGAGGAACCGCCACCAGCTCTGTTGAGACAATACCGAAAGTGATTGTGGTTTCCCTCCACAGCACAGATAGTATTCCCTCAAATGCTGAGTATCCCTGCACAGTTATGAATATCTTCCACAGTATTGAACACCCTCCAATATACATATGGTATCTATTTTGAAGAGATAGCATCAGTACTACCTTCCCATACCCATAGTACTGATGCTATCTCTGCACAGAATATCCTCCACAGTACTGAACATCCTCTACAGTACTGAACATCTTCTACAGTACTGAACATCCTCTACAGTACTGAACATCCTCCACAGCATTGAACATCCTCCACAGCACTGAACATCCTCCACAGTACTGAATATCCTCCACAGTACTGAACATCCTCCACAGTACTGAATATCCTCCACAGTACTGAACATCCTCCACAGTACTGAACATCCTCCACAGTACTGAATATCCTCCACAGTACTGAACATCCTCCACAGTACTGAACATCCTCCACAGTACTGAATATCCTCCACAGTTCTGAACATCCTCCACAGTACTGAACATCCTCCACAGTACTAAATATCCTCCACAGTACTGAACATCCTCCACAGTACTGCACAGGGTGATAACATAACGTCTCAAAACCAGAAACATTGATAAATGGTGTTTATAATAATTGCCCATTCCCTACTCAAAAACACTGAAGACACTGAGAGGACGTCTGATAATCAAAAAAGCCTTTTCTATGTTTGCACTAAGTGCAACGGGAGACAGTTTGTATCTTACCATTATCTTCACCACCGAGAGGCACAGTCCCGTATCAAGGTTGAAAAAAGACTCCAATGTTCACTATGTGTTAGTTTAACACCTGAGCATAGTCATAAGAGATATAGTTCAGAAACTAGCGCAATGGATATTGCACTTACTTCTGTTAATCAACAAACTTACGGAAAAGGGGCTAGCCTGTGCACAGAATAATATGACACCTACAGTTTTTCAAATGACAGTGTCTGTGATGCAGGCTACAAGAGGGCACACTTGCAAAATCTGATCAATCTTCAACACAACAAGATGAAACAATTGCTATTGTTAGATTCCAGACTAACATTGTCTTATAAATATGAACTGGCAGTGGCAGATGCTTTTCAAGCAATGGTACACTGTTATCTTCATAATGAAGGTAGCGTTTCGGTACGTAAGGCACAAATAGAATCTTAGATATAGACAATATGAAGTGCCATTAAAATTCAAATTATCAAATACGCGCTTTCCGTTATCAAGTCGAGCCCGAAAACTCGTATGTAAGAATCTGAATTTTCAATGGTATCCATATCATTTTCAGAAAATTTTGATCAAAAATGTTGGCACTCTGTGTAATGAACTGCTTCAATGTGAATTGAGGGCATAATATTTGTAGAATTGGAGTTATCTCCGAAATTTTCTCCTTAAGATTTTCAGGTGACCATGATGAAATTTTATCACGAAGAAATCCCGAAAAAAATTCTAGAAATTCATCTCGTCAAAGTATGTTTATTCTCCGAAAATGTTTTTAAATGTGTTTCTGAATGGAGTGGTGACGTTGAGAACATCTCATCTCATTGCAAGCTGCGAATTGAGCTCCCTCGCAGAGGCTCGATTTGTTTTGCAGTAACAAACTATTTGCCCTAACGACAAGATGGCGGGAAATGAGCAATCGATGTGGATACGAAAGAGCAAAGATTAAACCGTGAAAATCAATGATTTGATGCAACCAATGCAATTTATCAACCAATAAAAAGGTTAAGTATAGCTTCAAGTACCTTTATAAATAAGTACTCTAATTCAATCCTCTCTCAAAACTCCATGAATATAATCCTACCCCCTAAGAGGCGAGGGGGAAGTCTGCCCCAAATTGGGCCTAACATATCCATCTAGTCCTATATGCAGTTTAAGTATATCCATCTATTTACCTATTAATATAAACTTCAACAATCTCAAGATTATTGCAGGAAAACAATAGGCCTATCCAGTTGTTGACCTGCATAGATAAAAGGAAAAGAGTTGACTTTACCTTACACCCAGTCTGCAGAGTATGGCAACTGCACGTGCGAGTCAATTTGGCAGCAGCTGCAAGTGCATGCCAAAAATTAGGCCTTGCACGCTCAAATATACATAAAACGAAGGTTTTTGTGGGGTTTTCAGGTGTTTTCAGCCATTTTTGGGGGAAATACTCGGCCTAAACTCCCAATTGCATGCGGTTCACGCCAAAAATTTCGCGCTGCACGCGCGAGATCTCGTCGAGTTCTGCCATGCTCTGCAGACTGGCCTCACACCCCCCCTAGATGATCTCAAAGTTGGCAGAGAACTGGCATGGATTTACGTTATAGCAGTGCCACCATAACCTATGCTTTAGGAGACAACAAATTCTTGCCACCACCTTTTGCGAAAGTTTCATTACTGAGATCATAACACAGTTTGGCCGTTTTGAGGAGAGGGGGTTTCACCCTAGCTGTAATCAACTAGATACTGAGTTCTGAGTTTAAAAACTGTTCTCTACATTAAATTCATCAGTCCATTTTTGAAATCTTAGTCTGGTTACAAGGAACTCTTCAGGATGATTTGAAAAAACAAAGTTCTTATTTGCAAGTTTTTTCTTTTTTAGTACTATTTCTTTGATCTTTTTTGCTATTCTAAAGCACAGAGGTGCATCAACCACAAACAGAATAGTTTTCTACAATTGATTCTCAACTGATACCCCTTACATGTTTGTTTGTAGCATGGAGCTGGATGAAAGACTGCATTGGTTTGGAACTCGTGTAACATCTTCACTAAAGCCAAGAGCAGAGGAATTGAAAAACCTCTTCTCAAATGAAGAAAGCAGGTATGTCATCGTCTTAGCAGCTATTATACTTCAGAAACAATATAAAACATTTTGCTGTATTGGAGATTCTTAAATTTTTGGCCATGCAAGATTTTATAGGTTTCTTTTGACAACTTTCTTAAAGAATAATACATTTATTTTGAGGTCGGAGTTCTTTGACTGTGCCTATTTGTGCTTAAAAGTTTTATATTCTGAAACGACTGCGCTCTAGGACCATCCCTTGACTCTCCTACGCCAGGAAGTTGGTGAACAAGCACATGTGCCGAACCCAAAAAATTGTAAAACTTTGAGATGTAGATACAAGAAGGGTTCTTAGAGTCAACACTAATCAGCTCTTTACTTTGCGTTCCTCTCCAATTGAAACAGGATTATGTTTCTGAGAGAAAGTTGTCATTTCTGTCAATTGCTTCACTGGTCATGCTCTTTACATTTATGAAATGTCTTTTTCAGTCTGTTTCTTGGGGAAAAATGTGATGCAAGTAGTCAAAGTCAGTATGTTTCTGCAGGCTTTTCACAATCCGCCAGCCTTCGCGCAGTTGCCTCCCATGCAGTTGATTACCCCTACTATAAACTGAATTATACAGTCTCTTTTTAGACAAAGAAACCTAATTTAGGTTTACCGATAACAATTCAGTCTAAAATATTGTGAAAGCCCTTTTCTAATGTATGTGTTTGAACGTTGTAGGTAGATTGCAGAAAGTAGAAGATAGCAAATAGAACTGTATTCTGTTACTAGTTCACCAAACTACCAATTTTATGAAATGCTAGCCAGAACCATTCTGTAATGTTTATACTAATGTATCAATATTGGAAAACTCTTGATGATACCATGTCTCATGACAAGGAAGCACCAGACACAGATTCAGTGGTGGTGCTAGACAAAACTCTTAAAAAAATACCCAAATTCTGCAAACCTTTGAACCCGTCTCCCCCTCCCCGTCTTTTTATTCTGTTTTTCTTTATTACCATATTTTTTATTATATCATATATTGCTGTTATGTTCTGTTCAGATTTTCAATTCAAATCTTGTAAAATGATTTAAGTAATAATTCAATCTATATGCGTGTAATAATTTTGTTTAACTTTAGCTTTAAACTTGTTTATTCTTAACAGTTTATATCAAAGAGGGCACTGGGTGAAGCGTGCAAATGCCTAACTGAACAAACGTTGTATTCCTTTTGTTATTTTGTTGAATTGCTTTGGTTATCTTTTGAATTGAATTGTGTTGTCTTTTATTGTATTGAATAGTTTGTCCTTTGACCTGCCTTTGTTCTCTAGATCGTCCTATATATTGCAACCTTAATATTCACGCTTTTCGTGCCTCGTGCATAACCTCGTAGCTATAAAGTCTCTGCCAGCCCTTTGTTTGGGACACACAACGCTTTGAAGACCTGCAGAGTGGATCACCACAGGAGCTGGCTGCGAGCAAGTCCGTTTTTGGCATGGCCTAAGTTTTCTTGCTTTGGTGTAGGCCTGCCAGTATCCAGCTAAGTTCACAGTTCATATATCACAGACTTTGTGGCTACGAGGACCAATAGATTGTAAGTTGTCATTAGTAAATCATGTTATCGTTAGTTTCATTATTGCTGTAGAATTTATTTAATTTCCGCCGTACGTTCAGTATTTTCACGTCATGTACTTTACCCTCGATATTTAGGCTATGTACTAGAGTTTACATTTTGTTTCCTTTTATTTAGCATTCCATTTTTCCCTGTTAATTATCTTATCACCTTGCTGAAATAGTGTTCAAAGGACAGTTTAACGTTATATTAGATGTTTTTTGACCTAAGTTAGTAATTTTCGTTGTTTCTTATAGTGAACCATCACATCAATATCATCACCAAGTAACCAGCACTTGTGTTTATTTGCTTCGTGTCCTGCTGGGGAGCTTGTTTTGTCTCGTGGTGCGTTAATCTTATCCTGTAGCTCAGTTTGTCGGCTACATCAGTTCAAATCTGTGTCACTTGATGTCATATGCAGCTATGGATGATCAGATTGGCGAAGTCAATGCAGCCCCTGTTGGTGATCCTCAGTTATCCTCAGATGAAAGACGAAGAGAGAGAAATGTCAGATTGGATTGGGATGGAGTCGATATGGAAAATGCTCGCATACTCAAGCAGCGTCGGGCCAGTGCGAAGGGTGTTTTGACGAAAGCAATTACTCACGTTTCAGGAGCCCTGGTAGTTGGTGGTGACTTCATGGAAGTGCAGACAATGCAAGAGCGATTGATTCAAGTTTTCAGCAGCTTCAAGGAGGCATGTGACAGATACAAGGATACCCTGGTGGATGATATCGATGTCGAAGAATCAGTTTCATACTTGTATGAGGCAGAATCAAGGTACCTTGCAGCGAAGGATAGGATCGCCCTTTGGTTACAGTCAAACAGGAATTCCAGTGTGGAGGAGAGAGGCAAATCAGATGTTGATGCAAATGATTCAGTGAGTCAAACTAATTCTCGTGCCTCCCGTCGTAGCTCATCTTCCCGTCGTAGCTTATCTTCCCGTTGTAGCAAGCTTTCCGTAGAAGCTCAGCAGTTCAAGAATGCAGCCAAACTGGCATCATTACGTGCAGAAGCGTCACTCTTCAAACAGCGTCAGTCGATTGCAAATGAAGAATTAAGAATCAGTCAAATGAAGCAGAAGCTTGAATTAGAAACTCAGATGGCGAAACTCGAAGCCGAGGAGAGAGTATGTGCTGACTTCAGAACATCAGCCAATGAAACAAGCAATGGTAAGCCGTTTCAAACAGTGCAGAAGACGAATGTGTTTTCAACACCGCCGCATGATACCCAGACGACGGATCAGGTGCAAAAGGGAATTCTCAGGAGTGCGAAATCAGTTGTTTTGAGTGAACCGACTCACGAACCAGTCCTATGTCAGCCTGCCTCTAAACCACGAGCTGTAAGAACCACGCCTGAAGAGCCAGTGAAGACCGGCAAGTCACAGTTTGCAGTACCTGATGACGAAGACCCTGCTCCTCCGCAGAATGCCTATGCATCCCCTGATCCTTGGAACTCTTCCGTTGTAAATGGTGCATCTCCTTTGCAGTTTGAGAGTACACATCATGCAATGCAGAACAAAGCCTTAAGTCCCCTTGCTCCTCCATGGCAACCCAACACGCAGAACATTGTTGAGAAACCGAAGCACGATGGGTATGTTTCTTCTAACGAAACCGAGGATGTTTCTTCCTACGCAGAAGACAGTGGTGTCATGTATCTGGAAGCAATGAGAAAACTAGCAACAGCAACATTACTGCCAAGATCGGAGCTGATGGTTTTTGATGGTAACCCAATTCAATACTCACTGTTTATTCGTTCCTTTGAAAACAACGTTGAGATTGGCACTTCTGATTATAGCAAGAGATTGCAACTGTTGATTCAATTCTGTTCCGGGAAAGCAAGGAAGGCCATTGAAAATTGTATTCTGTTGGAACCAAAAGAAGGATATCTGAAAGCAAAGAAGCTACTGAGTGAGCGATTTGGTGGAGCATACAAAGTGTCGAACAAATGGTTAGCCAAGGTGTCAGAAGGAAGTCAAATTCGGCCAGGGGATGGCGAAGCGCTGCAAGAACTTGCTGACGACCTAGAAAGCTGTGAGATCACACTAAAGGCAACTGGTAGAATTTCACAACTCAATAACGAAGATCGTCTTGTGAAGATCGTGCAACGATGTCCAGCTTATGTCAAATCCCGGTGGCAAGCCCGTGTACAAGAAATCAGGATGCGTGAAAGAGACCCGAATATTGAAGATCTAAGAAAGCTGATCAGACTGGCAGCAAAAGAGAAGAGTGACCCCGTGTTTGGAGGTATCATGGATGCTGGTAACAAAGATCCCAGTTGGAAGCAAAGAACGTCCCGGCGATTTGAGTCTGCAAAGGGAAGAGTCTTCAGTATCACCACGTCAGAGCAGCAAACTTCAGAAAGGGTCAGCACAAACCTGAGATGCTACTTCTGTAATCAGAACCACAGGCTGGAAAACTGCAACGAGTTTTTGCAACAAAATGGTGAACAACAGTTTAAATTTATCCGTTCTAAGAAGCTTTGTGACAACTGCTTATCTTCATTCCATTTCTCTGCTGGTTGTAAACGAAGAAAAGCATGCACAGTTCCCGGTTGCAACATGACTCGTAAACACATTGGTGCAATTCACGATTCAGTCAAGGCATTCGAGCTGCGGCGAAGTGAACAGAGAAACATTGGTGCTAGCAGAGCAGGGAGAGATATTGATCAATCCGCTAGGAGCAACCAGACGAGGAGCTGCGAAGTCAAAGAAGCAGCTAGCAAATCAAGAACGTCAGGAGCAGTCAGTCAGTTCAACGGACTAGCAGATGATACTGGGGCCGGGAGTGTTGGCAAAGGATTACCAATCGTGCCAGTGAAAGTTACGTGCCATTCAACGAAAAGGGTATTTACGACATATGCACTCCTTGATAGTGGCTCTACAGCTTCTTTTTGCAGTAACGCTTTGTTGGAAGAATTGGATGTGAACAGCAAGAAGTGTCACATACAGCTTGGAACTATCAATGGTGTACGGGATGACTGTCAAACCACTGTAACCAACCTTGAAGTGATGGATTTGGATGAAACCGTTTGCATAAAGATCGAAAATGTGTTTTCAGTGAAGTGTCTGAACGTGTCAAAAGAGGCAATCGCTCGTCAAGAGGATGTGGACAACTGGTCACACCTGCAAAATATTCAGCTACCGAAGGCAATCGCAAATGGGCAAGTTAACCTTCTCATTGGTGTTGATGTTCCCAAAGCTTTGCAACCCTGTGAAATAAGAAGATGTGAAGATGGCGGTCCCTTTGCAGTCAGGACGGTGTTTGGATGGACCCTGAATGGACCGTTGGGAAGATCTGGTGTCAATGGTGAGAGCTGCTTTTCCTCCAATTCAAAGAGTATCGATGATGAACTTCAAAAACAGCTGATCAAGTACTTCAATCAAGAATTCAATGAACCGTTAAACGCTGAGCACAAGTCGATGTCTGTGAATGACAAGAAAGCAATGAAGATCATGGAAGACTCACTCACCTTTGTCAACGGGCATTATCAGATGGCCATTCCCTGGAAGGATGAAACACCAAGCCTACCGAACAACCGGTCGATGGCAGAAAGTCGACTAGCGCATCTAAAGAGGAAGCTGTCACGCGACTCAACTATGCGAATCAAGTACACCGGTTTCATTGACGACCTGTTGATCAAAGGATATGCAAGGAAGATCCCAGAGAAGCCAGACAAAGAAGTTGGCAGTATTTCTTGGTACCTCCCACATCACAATGTCGTAAACCCCAAGAAGCCAGACAAAGTGAGAGTTGTTTTCGACTGTGCTGCCAAGTTCAATGGTGAATCATTAAACAGCAATGTATTGCAGGGACCTGATTTGACAAACTCACTTGTTGGGGTTCTATGCAGATTCAGGCAAGAGAATGTGGCAATTGTTGCAGATGTGGAGGCTATGTATCACCAGGTACATGTTAATCCTAATGACACCGGAGCATTGAAATTCATGTGGTTTCCTGATGGTAATCTCTCAAAACAACCAGAAGAGTATCAGATGCTTGTGCACCTCTTTGGAGGAATTTGGTCATCAAGTTGTGCCAATTATGCCTTACGAAGAACAGCTCTTGACAACTCAGACAAGTTTGACGCAGACATTGTCAGCACAGTGCAGAGAGATTTCTACGTGGATGACCTGATCAAGTCTGTGAAGACCTCAGAAGATGCGATCAGAATGCAGCAACAGTTGACAAAGATGCTAGCATGTGGTGGATTTCATTTAACGAAATGGAACAGCAATTGTCGAAAGGTGTTGGATGCTATCCCTCTTGGTAAACGTTCAAAGGAATTGAGCAATATCAACATCGAGGACGATGCGTTGCCAGTTGAGAGGACATTGGGTATGGAATGGGACATAGAGAAAGATTCCTTCAGATTCAAGATCAATGTGAAAGAGAAACCTGCGACACGAAGAGGCATGCTGAGTATTATCGCTTCCATTTTCGATCCTCTTGGATTCGTTGCACCGTTCATCTTACCAGCTAAGGTATTGCTGCAAGCGTCGTGTCGTCAGTTGGGTTGGGATGATGAGATTTCTGGAGAAAAATTGGCACGCTGGAAAAGCTGGTTGATGGATCTACCTACGCTTGAAAGTTTTCTGACAAAGAGATGTGTCAAGCCACATGATTTTGGAGAGGTTGTTCACAATGAGATTCATCACTTCTCCGATGCATCTGAAACTGGTTACGGAACTGTTTCCTACCTGAGATCAATCAATGAAGATGGCAAAATCAACTGTGCATTCCTGTTTGCTAAATCCAGGCTCGCCCCGATGAAAAGAATTACAATACCAAGATTGGAGTTGACGGCAGCTACCCTTGCCGTGAAGGTTGACGGAATGATAAGAAGAGATTTGGAAATTTCAATTGACAAGTCGCTGTTCTGGACAGACAGCACCTGTGTCTTACGTTACATCAAGAACAAGGAAAGAAGGTTTCATACTTTCGTGGCAAACAGAATATCAGTGATTCACGGTGGCTCAGACCCCGATCAATGGAACTACGTTGCAACAAAGGAAAATCCTGCAGATGATGCCTCCCGTGGCTTGTCAGCCAACGATTTCCTAACCAGTAAGCGATGGATTCATGGTCCAGAATTCCTCTTGAAAGACGCTGATGCGTGGCCTACATGTGACGAAAACATATCTGTAGTTGCTGAAGATGATGTTGAAGTGAAAAGGCTGGTGCACACACACTCTGTGGAAGTCTCGAGCATTGGTATGTCATCACGTATTTTCGCAAGGTTTTCCAATTGGTTCAAGTTGAAGAAAGCAGTCGCATGGCTATTACGCTTCAAGAAATGGTTGATGGAGAAAATCCGAAAGAAAGATGACAAAAATCAGTTAAAATTCCAGAAAAGAATCACCGTTGAGGAGATAGATGAGGCAGAGGATGTCATTGTCAAATGTGTCCAGTCAGAATGTTTTGCCGAAGAAATGGACACAATGCGATGCAGTGGTATGGTAAAGAAGTCAAGTTCACTTCGAAGGCTGGACCCCTTTCTGAAAGAAGGAATCATATGTGTTGGTGGACGCTTGAAGAATGCACCATATGAGTACAATGACGCGAAGCAACCAATGATACTGCCAAAGAACCACCATGTGAGTGACCTTATCATTCGGCATTTTCATGAGACATCTGGGCATTTTGGACAAGAATATGTTCTTTCGCTGCTTAGAGAGAGGTTTTGGATCATCCGAGCTCGAGTACCGGTACGCAGAATAACCAAACAATGTTTTGATTGCAAGAGACGAATGCAAGAACCCTCGCACCAAAAAATGGCTGATCTCCCTGCTGATCGCATTACGCCGAGCAAACCACCTTTCACGTCAGTTGGTGTAGATTACTTCGGTCCATTCCCTGTGAAAAGAGGACGAGCGATGGTAAAGAGATATGGCGTTGTATTCACATGTCTAGCAGTCCGTGCAGTACACATCGAAATTGCTCATTCATTGGATACAGATTCATTCATCAACGCACTGAGGAGGTTTGTGGCAAGACGTGGGACACCAGAAATGATGAGATCTGATAATGGGACCAATTTCAAGGGCGGTGAACGGGAACTGAGAGAAGCAATAGAGCAATGGAACCAGGACAAATTGCATGAATTTTGCCTACAACGAAAGGTACGTTGGATATTCAATCCACCTGCTGCGTCTCACATGGGTGGAACATGGGAAAGGATGATAAGATCAATAAGAAGAATTTTGAATGCCTTGTTGAAGAATCAAACACTTGATGATGAGAGCCTCAGTACACTGATGTGTGAAGTAGAGTCGATCCTGAATGCTAGACCCTTGACAAAGGTATCTGATGATTCACGTGACTTGAATGCATTGACCCCGAATCATCTACTGCTGCTCAAATCAAATGCTGTATTGCCCCCTGGAATCTTTGATAGAAGTGATCAATATTGCAACAAACGATGGAGACAAATTCAGTATATGGTGAATGTGTTTTGGAAGCGATGGACGCGAGAATACCTGCCAATTTTGCAAGTGAGACAAAAGTGGCAAAGAGTGGGAAGAAACCTTGCAAAGGATGATATCGTCCTGGTAACAGATAAATCTTCACCGAGAAATTACTGGCCGTTAGGAAGAATTTTGGAAGTATATCCTGGGAGAGATGGATTAATTCGTTCTGCAAGACTGAAGACTGGTAACGGAGAATTGGTAAGACCTATTGAGAAACTATGCATATTGGAAGGACAAGATGTCTGAAGCATTTTCACCCTGTATTTTGAAAGATTGAAACAGTCAAGTGGTACTTTCCTGTTTGGGGCCGGGTATGAAGCGTGCAAATGCCTAACTGAACAAACGTTGTATTCCTTTTGTTATTTTGTTGAATTGCTTTGGTTATCTTTTGAATTGAATTGTGTTGTCTTTTATTGTATTGAATAGTTTGTCCTTTGACCTGCCTTTGTTCTCTAGATCGTCCTATATATTGCAACCTTAATATTCACGCTTTTCGTGCCTCGTGCATAACCTCGTAGCTATAAAGTCTCTGCCAGCCCTTTGTTTGGGACACACAACGCTTTGAAGACCTGCAGAGTGGATCACCACAGGAGCTGGCTGCGAGCAAGTCCGTTTTTGGCATGGCCTAAGTTTTCTTGCTTTGGTGTAGGCCTGCCAGTATCCAGCTAAGTTCACAGTTCATATATCACAGACTTTGTGGCTACGAGGACCAATAGATTGTAAGTTGTCATTAGTAAATCATGTTATCGTTAGTTTCATTATTGCTGTAGAATTTATTTAATTTCCGCCGTACGTTCAGTATTTTCACGTCATGTACTTTACCCTCGATATTTAGGCTATGTACTAGAGTTTACATTTTGTTTCCTTTTATTTAGCATTCCATTTTTCCCTGTTAATTATCTTATCACCTTGCTGAAATAGTGTTCAAAGGACAGTTTAACGTTATATTAGATGTTTTTTGACCTAAGTTAGTAATTTTCGTTGTTTCTTATAGTGAACCATCACATCAATATCATCACCAAGTAACCAGCACTTGTGTTTATTTGCTTCGTGTCCTGCTGGGGAGCTTGTTTTGTCTCGTGGTGCGTTAATCTTATCCTGTAGCTCAGTTTGTCGGCTACACTGGGCTCGAAAACCTTTATCGTTTATCTCAGTGTCCTTGACAACATATATTGTAATTTTATTAATATTTCAGTACTTTGTAATACAAATTATTTTTATGTATACTTAGATATTTACCTGTAAGATTGTTGTTCAATTAAATGGATTTGATTTGATTTGATTTGCTAGAGGGGGCAGGGGACCTATAGCATCCCCCCCATCAAAAGAGGCTAGCCCCCCCTGTCCGAGACTAGATACTACCTAATTTCATTATCTCAGAGCGAATTTTTGAATTTTTATGGGAAAAGCCCCTCATAAGGAGGTTTTACCCCCTTGTTGGTGGAATGCTGGGGCCACCACTGGACAGATTTATGGACATTTCAACAATATATCTTTCAAAATCAAAAGTTAGTCATAGAAATTATCTCAGGATAAGTACAATGCAAAACATTTTTCCCACTCATTATTTACCTCATGCATGTGTGCTTGTGTGATCGCACGTATTAAGAGGAACATATCAAATTTGGATATTGAATTAGGTTTATTGGCTGTTTGAATGATTGAATTTGAATTTGCAGGAGAAGCTTACTCGAGTTCTGCAACAACGAAGAATCGAGGCAGTTATTCATCTCGTTTTCTGGAGAGAACAGCAAAAACCTTGTTGCTTCATTCAATGCCTCACCCACATTGCAGCTGAAAACATTATTATTCATCAAATGCCAAAATGCTGGGAAGATAACCAGAGACAACATCAATAGTGATGTGTTCTACTGCTCTTCCAGTGCCAATACCATTAGGTATCTTGAGATTATAACCAAGGAGGTTTTCTTGCCGCTTTTGAGCATTGAACAGACTGGAGGAGTCAGTGCGGATAAAATGATGGATGTGATTCACCGACTGATGAGCTGTCTTCAAATCGCCAATGGTAGCATTAATGTGAGTATAACTTGCATGATACTCCAGAGCATGTCTTTAGAGGGATGGTGTAGAAACTGAAACGATAGCTAATTGTATCGAATGCTACTTCTGCTAGTGAACTTGAAAAGCAGAACAAGAGTGCACACTAACAAAAGAAAACAATGGAAAATTGCATCAAGTCATGTGGCTGATTTGCTAGTAGAGCAGAACAAGAGTGCACACTAACCAGGTCCGGTGGAACACCGTTCCAGTCGGTGCAGCTTTGGTCAGACAAAATTTTAGGCTATGTCACTCTTTTTAATTGAGAAAACAATATTGCTCCATAAGTAATAAGATTTCTATGGTAAATTTCAGATCATTTCAATGTGAATTTTGTTCTGGAAAATTTACCAAGTTGGATCTGAAACGATCTAAATTTCTAAATTTCAAAATTTCTCTGGGGTCTGCCCCAGACTCACTGGCTTATCTTGAACTGGACCAACTAAGGACAGCTTCTGCGGGGCCTGCTAACAGAGGGAAATAATGGAAATCAGTAAGATATTCAGCACAAAAAGCTAAAATGATTGGTGGTAGTTTCTAGTCCAATGCTGTCTAAAGGATGCGTTCAGAGGAATTGGAATAGAAAATCCTGCAAAATATGGCAAATCTGATTTCACGCAATGAATGATGGGAATTTTCCCCTTAGCAACGTATAGCTACCGACTTTGCAACCGCCTGAATCTTTCATAGAAACCAGTAAAGCTGCAGTCATTAGTTTTGGTAGCAAATTGTTGCTATGGGGTGTATCCCTTCATGCTGTTTGAAGTGAGGCTTGCCATCTTTCGCGGCATCGTATATTGGTCATTTCACGATTCGCAGATCACCATCATCATCAGGGGGTCATGCCATATGGCTTAGGTAATCATGGACCTCCATCGTTGTTTCTCTCAACAACTGTGTCTTCACAGCTTCTTCTTACAAGTTGTAAACAGCCTCTGATGTTATCAAGCTGTTTTATGTTTTGCCTCCGTCTGTTCTTACTACCTTGAATACAACCTGTTGCAATCAATTCCTCTATGTTTCCTTCCCAACAATCTTTCCCAAAAGTTACATTGATTTTCTTTGATTTTATTCAGTAGCTCCTTGCTTGCACGAGGTCCCTAGGGTGGTATTTTATCATAGTTCCAAATCCACTTTTTGTTTGTCTAAATCTTGATAAAAATCATAAGTCCTTGATTGACTCAGCCATGCTCAGAAAATTCATCTTGGGTATAAGTGAAGCATCCATTTCTTTGTCTGAAAAGGAATAACTTCAACAGTGATTTAGAGAAGGAAAATAGATACCGAGCGACATTGCAAAGGTCAGAGAGTTATGGAAGAAATCCAAGAAATCACAACTCTAATTGTCCGTTGATAGGAGACAGATCTCTGCCAAAACCTTACTCAACACCATAGGTTTTTCTTGATAATTGGGGAATGGGAATAATGCCAATTAATCTGTCAGAAATAGCTTTGATGAGACTTACTGTATTTAAGTTACCCTACAGAATATCAAAGACCCCGCAGGATAAGTGATGACTATCTTGTCAAATATTCTGTCAGAAGCAGATAGAAGATATAGGGAAGACACCACACTTCTCATTGCCCGATGATAGAAGACGGATCTCTGCCAAAACGTGATCCTACTAAACACCGTCGTAGGCTTTTCATGATAAGTGGTGACTATCATGTAAAATGCTGCGTCAAAACAGTCTTGATAAGTTCAAATTTATTTACGTTGCCTGCTAAACACCATAGGTGTTTCTTGATAAGTGGTGATTATTGTGTAAAATACGGTGTCAGAAACAGCTTTGATACGTCAGAAACTGTATCATTAGATATTTTTGTATTTATCCATTATTTCACAGGGAGAGGTGAACCTTCCACTTCCTTCAATCGAAGTTCTGTCTGAAGCTGCTGGCTACAGTCATCGAAAGCTGGCTGTCATCCATATTTTAGAAACGTTTCTCATTGGCTGGATTAAGCAAATAAAGGTATAGAGCTTCAGCCACTGTCTTTTGAGCATCTATAATTCAGATCTGAATACGGACGACATGCTAGCTACATGCATAAGATCGGATTAGCTGATAGTCTCAACTGCGCATGCGGAGACCTGCAAACACCCCAACATGTTCTGAATTGCCGCACGATAGGTATCAGAGGTGATATCAGAACAGTCGACGAGGAATTTAGAACCTGCCTAAATCTTAACAAGCTGCTTTTTGAATTCATCTTATCTTTATTAGTTAATACGAATATATGAATATATCATTAACTATCTTAAAGATAGCGAGATTGCCTATGCCTCTCATAGTGCTCAACTTGCGGAGCTTTTAGTATCAGAATTAAGAAGAAAGAAATACTATTTCATACAACTCTGAGTTTAATTTTTTCAAAATGATGTATGCAACTGATGATTGTGAAAACACGAAACTCAGAGTTGTGTGAAATTGTCTTTCTTTCTTCTTAGTTCTGATACATCTTTAACTATTTACATCACTAATTAATTTCCAAACATAAATTGCATTCTGATTACCAAATGGAGTGAAACTAACTAGGTTACATTTTAATTTGAGCTAGTTACATTTATTTTTTCCTTATTTAAATTTTTTGAATTATAATACCGTTTATGTCTCAATTCTTCATACACTTTGACAGTTAGCTATACTATGTCCAAAATATCATCCTAGTTATGAAACTTCTTGGCATTATCAAATATTTTCCTGATTTTAGAATTCTCTGAAATTGGATCCTGAAGCTGCGATTGCAAGGCACCATGGGAGTAAGCCAGGACCTCTATGCGAGGCTGACGTACGTACATATTATTAGTATGTATAAGGATGGTTAGGAAATCAGAAACCTATCCATACCATCCTAAAGTTCTGTACCAATTGTAATATAGAGACTGGTTATCATTATTATTGTTATAGTGAATATTCTATTGTATCCCTGTCATGTTAGTAGTTGATCTCGGGCTGTCAAAAATGGTGATTCATGCTTTCTCCTGTCTACAAGTTAGGCCACTGCTTCTCACAAATGTACAAAATTACACCAATCAAAGACTGTTCTACTATGTATCTGTGCATATGCAGGGATTATAGAATGATCTTCCTAAATGAAATATATTTCAAATAACATTTTGTTTCACGGGTCTGCGAGTGCAAAGTGGAAATGGTCCGTGATCAGTCTTCAACTATTCAACAAGACAAAGATACAAGTATCCCCATCCATGATCCATGATCCTAAACTTTATAACTTTTTTCCGACGAAATATTACTTGAGAAAGTGTCGACTTCTTCAAAAAACTCAACGTGCCTCTCCAAACAATTCCAGATGAACCGCAGATTATGGGTTAAACAGCAAATTGAAGAGCACACACAAACTCAATCATTGACATGATGAAACTTTCTACTATGGAACTGGGACGCACTGCCAAATCTTAAAAAATTATACCTTAGATTTTCAATAGGATTCAATAGGTTTGCTAAATCACCAAAAATGTAATCTTTTTGTAAAATCCAACAACTGAGATATTTGACCCATGTTTAAGGACTCGAAAACAGCTCTTTACAAAAGCAGGTTCTTTTTACAACTGATTACGAAAAATATCACCGTGCGATACATGCATAAAGATTGAAAAGATATAAATATATCTAAAATCCAAATACAAAATTAATGCTAGACAAAAAAGAGTTGATGTCCCTACTATACCAAACCTTTACATAGAGACACTCTAAAGACACAAGTGTTCATTAGAATCATAACAATAATGATGAGGATTGCAATGAACTTTAAAAAAGAAAGCTGCATAGGTATATAGTTTAACAGTCTTAGGATAGTTTATCATTCCATATAACGAAACAGTTAGGTTTCTGTTTCGTTCTCTTTCTGACGTATTAGTCTGCTGATGTCAAACGAAAAACTTAAGTAATCCATGTGTTCGTTTCGCTAAGTTTTTGATATTTCTAGATATATAGTTTGCAGGGTAAACTAGTAAGAATTTCTTCATCCGTTTAGGCCTGGTCGAAACATCTGGAAAAAATCCGTTCTCTGAATGAACAGTTGTGCTCTCCTGTTATTGTGAATATCCTCATGAACCTAGAAGAGGCTGATAGCACATACGCCCAATCATTTCACAATGTGAAACGAGAAATTGCAAAGGTGTGAGCATTTTCATCTATTCATTTTTTGCCATTATTGTTAAATAGTGAATAAAGCTTTGCTTGGTTTTTGCGACACTATCTGATGATCATTCTAGCAGTCTTTGAACTGTAGTTTGCTGATATTTTAGTTCAGAAAGAAATTTTTTTTTTAATAAATCAAGTATACAGGCCGAGATGGCCCTTTACTGCATACATAACCTACAGCTAATAATCAAATACAATCTTTTATATTAGATAAAAGATTTATACAACCATTTGAGGGTGATTTTTAAGCGTCATATCGTTTACAAAGCAAGTTTCCTGACATTATTCAAAGATGACTCTAGCAGTCTTTTCCTGGTAGTTTGCAGGGATTTTGGCTCAAATATGCTACCATTTGAGGGTTGATGAAAATGTTGTACAACCATTTTAGATTGATTTTAAGATCTCAGCCTAGGCCCTCTGTTACCCTGACTGGAGCCCCTGTTAGTCCACAAACTGGGAAACCCCTCCAAGGGGTTTCAGCAATGATTATTCTAGCAGTAATTTGCTGTTAATCAAATATACTACGTAAGGAACAAGGGAAGACGTTCTTTGGCCTTGCACTGCATTTTGGGCGATTTTGGGGATGCAAAAATTCCCACTCTTCCCGTTGATTTCACACCCCCATCTATCAAGAACTCAAATTTTACTGGCTCTTATGAAAATAAAGGAGTAATGATGTTTGGGACATTGCTACAGCGATGTTCGCTTGTGGAACAATTTTTTTATAGTTTCAACTCGTCAATGATAACTAGCTATAAAGCGGAATAAGCTTAGATAATATTTCAACATGTAAAAATTTGAAAAAAATGAAATTCAGAAAGGCTTTTTCCATCTTGAGTCTTAATCAAAAGTAACCCAGGCTCACCCCAGATTTGCGTTCACACGATACTTTTCTAAAACCAACCTGGAAGATGGGTTAATTTAACCCGAGACGAACCTGTGTTAGTTGCGTTCACACGGCAGATAATCCAACCTAAGTTGGATTAACCCGGTTCGACCTAGGTTAGTTTGTTTCGTGTGAAAAGGGCTTTGAATGTCAAATAAAAATATTCGTATAACAATTTTGTTATTTCTTACAAATTTTCAAGCTTCATTTGGCGTTCTAAGCTAGATAAACTTTTGCTTCTCTTGAGCCGTTTGGAATACTCTGTTAATTTATCATATGCAAATGTAGTTTATGTTAATATTGACCCACTAAAATGATTAAATGAAAGTTCATATTCATACTTGCTAATGAAAAGAAAGAAATTGGAGGTGGTTTTGGAGGTGGCCAAATTTGTAAGAGACTCATTCAATATGAAACTAAAAATATATATTTAAGAGATATAATAATATGAACGTTGTAATTTCATGAAATGATACCTGCCGGGATAGCTCAGTTGGGAGAGCGTCAGACTGAAGATCTGAAGGTCCCTGGTTCAATCCCGGGTCACGGCAGTTTTGTTATTAACTTTATTTTCCATATTATTTGATTATTTTTTTTTGTTTCTTGTGTAAGATTTATTTTTCCTTCATTAGGCGGAGATGGAAGCTGATGAAAACTTGCAATTTCTAAGCACTTTATCGTGCTGGTTCCAAGCGTTGTCATCTTCAAGTTACCCTTCTGACGTCATTCCTAATTTTGCCCCTCTCATGCATACCCTTTATTTGGTCTGGCAACACTCCAGGTATCTCACATCTTCATTTCACGTATCCAATTATTTTCAATCATGTGACCTGGACCTTTCTTCACTACCGATAAAGTCACCTCACCACATACACATCAATGAGTAATAGGGACACTACGCCCATTTTTTTATAAGAAATTTTAGCTCAAGCTCAGTACTAAAAATTGCTTAGCTGGTAGGCAAATTTGAATAGGTACTCAAAATTGCTTAGCAATTGCTTGGCATTTTTTCCTAAAAATTTGTTTCTTAGAATACTATCTCACAAGTTTTTGTACAACAAATGTCGATAGTATATCAAAGTGAGCCGGGCTACTAATATCCACGGTAACCTACTTCTCTATAGCTGCTGCGCGATTTTCATCGCTCATTGGAACAGGACTAAAATTTTCAAATTGCCTAGCATTCCTCCATCCGGTACTAGAATTGCTTAAGATTTTCTGTCTTTTCGGAGCATTGACTTGCTTCTAAAGCAGTTGCTCATAAAAAGAAATACGTTTAGTTCTAAAAATGACCGTTATTGACGTCATCAAAAATGGCACATCCGGTCAAAATTAGAAATGTATCAGAGATTTGGGATTACAGAAGTGAACTTGACAAGAAGCAGAATTCGGAAAATCAATCGAGATGTTTTTTGAGAATGAAAATGACTCGAGTAGGACTCGAACCCATTATCTCTAGATTCCTACTCTAGAGCGCTACCACTATGCAACTGGGGCTTCAGATTATCTTGATTGATCATAGAAGCAGGATCAAGCGTAAGTTGAAAGGTTAGGCAGATTGCTGGATATTTACAGGGGATTCTGTGTCTAACAATTCTTTAAATGAAGAACCTGACCTTAAAACCCTTAAAACTCTCCAGATTTTGCTTGCGTTTTGGTGTCACCTCCTATATATTGCCGATTCCGCTCCTTTGTAAAACTCCTACATATTATAATAATGTACCTGAAACCTCTTAAAATAGGTCTCAGTTTCTCAAGTAGCTTGTGATTTTATTAGAAATGGGTCGACTGAACGGGCTTGAAACCTTTATATTGGGTTGGATATTTGAGAAGGCACGGTCCTGCAAAACTGGCTATTAGCCATACATGAAATAATTAAAATTCATTATGTATGACACATTTCTCATTATTATTGCAGATATTATCACAAGTTGCACAACTTAACGAGGTTACTGAGAATGATAGCCAACGAAGTAGTTCGCAGGGCAAGAATTCTTGTTGGTGAAAATGTCCTCGATGACTTGATCAGTGTGAGTTGCCAAGATATTTGCAGATTTCACTCTTTAAAGTGCCAATGGAGTACCCGTTGATAAATCGATTTTGTGACATTTTTCACAGAAACAATCATGTAATACTAGAAAAGCTTTTGTGACATTAGAAGCCATTTTATGATACTTTAGAAACAATATACACTTTAGAGGCGATTTTGTGACATTTTTTTGAACGATATGTTCATTTTTTTGACACAAACTATCTCGATTTCTTTCGAAAATCCTGCTTTTTCTCAAACCATGTTGATTTCTATTTCAAAGCAATAGTTTTATCACAAAAAACGTTGCATAGTTGCAGGTACTTTCTGTATATGGAATGATAAAAAAGCTATATTTTATGTTTTAGGCTCATTCTCATCTAAAAGAGGCTCTGCAGATTTGCGCGTCATTCCGAGGCAGATATCTTGATACGAAAGATAAAGCTGATGTGTTGAATCAGGAGAAATTGACTGAGCAAATCGGCCGAAGGTATTGACACGTTGTCCAATTTCTCGCGTCTTGAATTTAGAAGTAAAGAGTGCTTTTACTTCTTGAAGTAATGAATCTTACGCTACTGTTAGATACATGTTATTTTCAGCCCTTAATCAATTCATTTCATCATATTATCATTCATTTTGTACATTTACTTTCCAATGTATCAAAAATTAAACTAGATTTGCCATCAAATAGATTTACGAATTTAGTTCCCGTTCACATTGCTCGATATCTTCATGAAAACGGATAAACGGATCAAACATTTTTCTTATGATCAATGATCATATTCCTGAGGAATGGTTTTGATTTATTTTGATATAATTTGATTTATCATAACATTAATGGCCATAGTTACAGCTTTTTAGATATCATGATTCTTTTTCATAGGACTGACAGTGTTGGAATTGTGTGGCATAGTCGTTTGTACAAAGACGCGAAAACTCCAAGAGGAGGGAACATTTTCAGTAAAGAAAAGGATCAAACGTCTGACCATGATCTAACCGGTGGGGTTTCAACTTATAACATTCTATCTGTGTTTGTAGTCCATCGATGAAAGTATCTTTTTAATGACTACATAAAAGCCTGTATTAGTTCGATCTCGTAGAAAGTCCAGAATGCTTAGTAGTTCAAAAGTATTTTCATTTCAAACGTTAAGCTATTGTAGTTATGTATGGGATGGTGAGGAACATCCCTAAGCTCTGCCCCGTTCAAAAACTATTTTAGGTGAGCTTTTTAGACAGGTTTTACTAATGAAAAATGTAATTCATTGTCAGGAAATTTGACATGGGACGACTCCCCTTGGCCAGCAAGGAACAGCCCAGTATTCAGTGCATTGAACAGCTTCATGGAGAGGTGCAATGACGTGTTGGAGCTGGTGGAAACCACGAGGCACTTTCGAATGCTGAGAAACGCAGCCGAGGTCGGAGGAGCAGGAGGTCGTGGCTTGGATGCCATGGTCAGAGAGATTCACGAGCGATTTGAGAATGCCATGGTTGAATTCAAATCCAGAGTCAAGGTACGCTAAAATCTATTAACTGCCAAATATGCACACTCTCGTTATAACTACAATGTACCTCTAATTCCCTATTAAGGTAAATGGATCCTAATAAGAAAGTGGTTTAGTTAGTACTTTAAACTTAAAACGTGTTATTTTCAAAATCATAGCAGATGGTTCAGCCTTAAGGTAAATGGATTCTAATAGGAAAGTAGTTAAGTTAGCACTGTAAACTTAAAACGTGTTATTTTCAAAATCATAGCAGATGGTTCAGCCTTAAGGTAAATGGATTCTAATAGGAAAGTAGTTAAGTTAGCACTGTAAACTTAAAACATGTTATTTTCAAAATCATAGCAGATGGTAGGGTAGATGGTAAGGTAGATGGATCCTAATAGGAAAGTGGTTGAGTTACTTCTACAAACTTAAAACGTGTTATTTTCAAAATCATACCAGATGGTTGTGTTTAATTTTCAGGATGATACTCCATACTTATTGCCATGGGATGTCAAGATTTCAAGATTTTCATTTTTAAACAATAGCCTTATACAACATTGTATACTCAAAACAACTCCTGAATTAAATAATAGTGAACCAAACTTATAACAAAGCAATGATTAACATGGCATTAATTAACAAAGATGAAAGGTTATACCAAACATTTTAAAGTAATGAATCTTAAATTATTTGAATAATGAACTTATTTAGTAACCATGTATTGGCAGAAAGAATTTTTTTTCCATTTAGGAAGTCCTGAATGTTGATGAAAGTCAGCACTTCGAGAGAGGCTTTTTCATCTTCAGATCTGTGATCAGGGTAAGTTTTTTTTACCTCTTTTAACTTTCAAATATTTGATTAGATTCAGGTTTGAACTTCAGAAAAAATAAAATTCTAAGCATAATACTAGTTGGAATTACAACGAATTACAACAGCCTGAGGATTTGTCAACAAAAATGTTCTTTGTGTGGTAGGACTATTGTCTTTTCAGATAGAGGATACTAATCTCAAAATAAAGACTGGATCGAGTATTCTTTCGTTTCTGGAGCCAAGTAATTGAAGGTGATTACTTCGGCTTGCACTTGCCCTCCCAATATGGCTGCCAAATAAGAAATATTGACTTGACTCTTTTTGAAACATAGCTGCACGATTGTCCAGTCTCGTGCTGATGGTTCATAAAATTTCAACAGTCATCATGGAAAAAAGCACGCCCGAGTGGAATTTCAATGTATTGAATTGGACCTACCAATATGGCTGCCAATGACTTCATTTCAGAGTGACGGATGCTCGATCCAGTCTTTGTTAAGAGATCAGTGATAAAGGATAGGATCTTTTTACCACTGAACACTTTGCAGGGTTTGACTGTATTGATTTTCTGATTTGTCAATGTTGATCAGCAAACTATGGTAACAATTCATTACATTCCATAATTATTTTCTTTCTGACATACTTCTACCACTGTATACTGTCAGACGAAGATAAGGGTGATGAATTAAAACAATGTTTCTGGTATAAGGTTTATCTTGGAAGAGCAGACAAAAGGATCAAGATTACTGAGAGTTTACTATACGATTACATGCCAAGATAAAAGGAAACATCTTTAAAGCTATTCAAAAGCTAATTTTTTCCCAGCCTCTCAAAATCTCCTATTATTGGATTCGAGCCCTAAAGCTCTCTCTATGTATATCCCTATGTGGTGCATTATTTTATGCTGTACGCAGTATTAAGTTCACTGATATGAATTTTATTTGCAGGAGCTAGAAACCCGTCTTGGTGGTGTCCTGAAGGAGAGTTTTAAGCAATGTTGGGATATCAGATCCAAGCTGAGACTATTGGAAGTGTTCGAGGGAACAAGCAGCAGGGAGCTGGTTCAGGTTGGTCAATTAGAAATTTCTAAGTTTTTTCTAACAAAATAAGAACAATATTAACGGTACAAAAATGCAGGACTATTTGTGACTAATGATTTTCGGAAAACCTCGAAAGAAACGAATAGAGAAAAACGGTGGCTGGCTAGGAGTTGAAGTTTAACTGGATTTAGAGGAGGTTTCATATATGTTTATTTTCTGTAGTAGGAGAAAAGTGGAAAAGAAGTATACCCTCTCAGATTTCTTCTACTCCACGCTCTTTAAGGGAGCAAAATATTTTCATGTAATAATATTTGACATGATAGTCACCACTTATCATGACAAGTTTTTGATATTTAGTAGGACAACATAAATACACTCGGTCTTCTCAAGGCTGTTCCTGACACAAGCTTTGACATGATAGTCACCACTTATCATGATGACAAACTTTTGATATTTAGTAGGACAACGTAAGTACATTCAGTCTTCTCAAGGCTGTTCCTGACACAATCTTTGACATGATAGTCATCACTTATCATGACAAGCTTTTGATATTTAGCTAGACAATGTTTCCAGAGGGATGCGTCGAACATAATCACAAGAAGGCGACCACGAATCTAATATTCCTCCATCAGGAATCGAGCCTCGGACCTTACCCATCATATTCGAGGGTGCTCTGCCTTATGAATTTATGTATTCATGCACAGTATGAATGTGATCAAGAAACCAACGTGCTTCTTCGGATCTCACTACATTAGCCATGTTGCAACTCGCAAACTTGAGCACACGATGTACGCCGAGGGATATTTCACTCTCTCTAAAGCGTACGAGATGTTTTGAAGCACAAAAATGATTTCCAGAGATTTCCAAGGGATTTCCATTAGGATTAGGATTTTCAGGGGAGTGAAAAAGATTTTAGGAAGTTTGCCTCTCGATGTACGGTAATCTATTAGAAGTTGAAAAAGTTTAAGCAGTGACATTCCAACATATTTGATGAATAAGAAAAAATTGTTAAAACTATAAGAATTAAAGCTGATTAATTTCATTTCAGATTGAAGTTGAGGATACTGTTAGTAAATTTGTTGTGAATCTGACGAAGAATGTGTCTGAGACGAAAGAAATGTTTGAGAAAGGCATTGCAGTCACTCATTATCATATTCCACCGTTGGCTAATGAGCTCATATGGCTACACTCACTCAAAGCGAGGCTGAAGGTATATATTGTGAATTCCTGTTAAAAGTTGAGTTGGTGTGTTCAGAATTTATGTATATGTCTGTATATGTATTATATCCAACAATACGTGATCTCTATCCTGGTAAAGTAACTCAAATTTGCAGGAGCAATATTAATATCGGAATAAGACTAA
The DNA here is from genome assembly GCA_963924455.1 of Pelagia noctiluca. Classification (NCBI taxonomy): domain Eukaryota; kingdom Metazoa; phylum Cnidaria; class Scyphozoa; order Semaeostomeae; family Pelagiidae; genus Pelagia; species Pelagia noctiluca. The sequence goes on from OZ004325.1 coordinate 15,236,353, forward strand.
AAACACAATCATCAAACAGACTATCCTTTTTATTTCAAAAACAACGGTGATATTACCTATGTGTCATTCATTGTGGTTAAGTACTTATAGTCAGTGAGCTCCCACTGTTTTTCACACTTATGATTGCCGCATTCCATCATTGGCTACTCATTTAAAGCAAGATTGAAGGTATTTTATCAAAATTTCCTGATATAATTTTAGTTTAACAGTTGAAATATCAGGCGAAGAAATATTTGATGCTTATATTCTACCAATATTTATCGATGTTTGTCGATGTTTTATTACTTGTTTTAGGATGGCAAGAAAATTTGGAAACATAGTGAAACATTATAACTACAAATAGATAATTTTTGCTATCCTGAGATTTGGCACTGATGAAATACTTATTTTCTGTGTTTTTATATTTCAGGATTCAATAGAAAAGCTCAAGATTGTTTCTCCTGTATCGCTCAAGGGAGATGAAGGTTGGAAATTGAGAGACATGTATTCGGATCTTTTCAGAGATATAGAAATGTAAGTCTAAAAGCATTCCACATGGTATTTTCTAATTGATGATTGTAAGGCACTTCCTTAGCACTTTGTCATTTTCAGTACTAAAACGTTCGTTGCTTTAATTTTACTAGAATCTACCATGCACGTTTTATTTTTTCTTAGGGTAACGCATTTAATGAATAAAACTCTAATACAATATATGTATAAAAAGAAATCTCCTATAAATATGAACAAAATGCACTCTACATAAAAGTCACCAAAAAAAAGAAAAGTCATTCTCATTATTTTCCTTACCTACTACCTAAATAAAACCACTGTCCATCTGAAATGGTCTTTAAAATGATACCTCTCAATGCAATTCATGTTTGTTGCTAAATGTTCGTATCTGGTTTAATCGGTGAAACTAAATGTTTATATCTTTCTAGGTCTGAAGCTTCACTTTTTAAACGGTGGGAAAGCAAAATTGGAAAAGACTTGCGAATCGGACTCAAGAAGCCATTATTGGTAATCATTGTCATGACACTGAAGTTGGTTTTAAATATACTCACACTGATAAAATGACATCATATATTTATTTAGGCTGAATACCATGAGCTGCTGAAATGTTGTTAGTTGTACGTTATTGAAAAATACCACTCTGAAAGGAGTAGAGAGTTTCGAAATCAGATTAGTAACATTCGAAAATTTAGAATTCTTCCCAGAGATAGGATTTCAAATATATATTTCCCTTCCCTTCAGTGTAACTCGCACTTCCGAGAAAAACCAAACTCCTTTTGGATATCTTTCCTTAGAGTTATCTTGTTGATGCGTTAGACACAAACGCCACTCTATAACTTCCGTTATCTTCTAAGTGTGACATAGCATACATTGAGTGAATATGAATATTTGGAGGTGATTTGCCTGAGAAGTACTCGAACCAAGGTCCTCTAATTTTGCATCTTGATTGATTCCCATATTCTGCTTCGTCTAGAATAAAAATCTTCTACAATCATCGTATCTAACAGTTATGTTAGTGAATTGAAAAATTGTTATTTCATTTCATAGATTTCCTGCACAGATGATGACGGTTTCGAGACATTACTCGTCAATATTGATAACCACTTACAAGAAATCCTGAAAGAAGTGTACTATCTACAGCGACCGCCCTTTGGTGTCCGGCTTCCTGATGTCATCCGGTCTTTGATTCGCAACACGGACCCTGCTGTATTGCGGACTAATGCAGCTCGGTTGGAGACGGTTGTTTCCCAATACAACTCTATTATTAGGAGCATCAGTGTGATCGAGAAGCCTCTCTTTGAAGCGAAGGTTGAAGCCATAGAACAGGTTGGTTTGAGTGCGTGAGCTGACGGTAGCATGCACTACATCACTACATATCTTTGTATATGAGGTTCTAGTATTTTTAAAGCTCCTATCTTTGAACAAGCAAGTTTACGTTTAATGTGCTTCCTATGGAAGTCCACAAAAGCACGGTTGTATTCACTATAACACAACATACAGTAGTTGATGAGCTCCTATCAAGTTTGCTAATTTGTGAGTGAATGAGTTGACCTTTAACGTAATAGCCCGCTGAAGGCCATAGAAGCCTTATTTCTAGCAGGGAACGGTTGCTTGCACGAAATGAATGAATATAATGGTTTATGAGGTGACTGAATATTATTGTTTATGTCTCAAAGCAAATATTTCTTTATCCAGCCCAAAAACATTTAGGCGTTTAACAAGTCAGGTTGTTCTAAAACGCTTTATCCAGTTTCATCAAGATGTTTTCATAAGAAATGCTTCTAATTGAAAGGTATCTTGTTTCCTGGATGCCGAAGTGACAGGTAGTGACGAATCATACAGATGATCTTAATGCTTTGCGATTTATGATATATGAATAAATGAATTAATGAATCATAGAAAGTCTAAGTTTCAGATTTGTCTCGTAAGATTCTTTCTGTTCTTTCATGTCCAGCTTCTTCAACAAGGTCTGCGTGACTACGCTTGGAAGGATGTTGAATCGACTGATTTCATTGAACAAGCAACGAACATCGTCTGCAACGATGCCTTCAAGAATATCGAGATTGTGAGGGGGAATTTCGCTGAGATTTGCAAGATCACTGAATCCTGGTCCATTGGCAGTTTGGATGCGTTTGGAATGATCGATGACAATGTCTCTCTTTCCATCACTGAACTCAATGCTAAAGAAAGGTTGGTTTTCAAATCGATATTTTTTCTAGGCGTATAAGATATATAAACAATACTGTAAAGAATTATGTCTTGCATTACGTGCATTAGGTATTAGGTACTACTCAAATTGGTTCAAATCTAATAAGGTTGGGGGTCAAGTGAAAAAAGGTTGGGTCATATGTGAAATGACTAGCTATACAAGAAAAGAAATATTATCATGATATGATACAGTTGTTGAAGGTTTTTCTTTTTGAGCTGAAATTAAAAGAAAGATGAATACAAGAAAACGGCGAGGAAAATCAGAAACATAGCAAAACATTAAAACTACAGAAGCTTTACGTCTGACACTCATTGGAGTAATGCGTCAGAACAGTCTTTTATTGATATAGCACTTGAAAATGGGGAGAAAAATATGTAACAGAGCGGAACATGATAACTACTGAAGCTTTGAGTGCGTCAGAAATAGAAGGAAGATTAAACCTAGAAAATTGTTATACACAGAAGTGGATTAAGGAAGGAGGTGAATGATTTGTATATTTGGAAACAACCAGTCATCGCTAAGAGTCCATTGGATGGATGAGTGTGAGACGGAAAGCTATAGTAGTTATCATGTTTTGCTGTGTTTTTCTACAGTTTTCTACGGGTTTTCTTCCACCCTCAAGTTCTGACCTTTTTTGAGAATTGTTTTTGTGATTAATTTAAAATTTATTTATCATTTATTGTTCAGGAGCTGTTTTGAAACCCTTGCCCATTCAATAGAAATAGGCGGAGAACGCATCCATGAACTGCTGCAGTCTACATTCGAAGCAGTGAAAATCAGCAGAGCATCGCCTGCCTGGCTAAGATACACAGAACAGATATCGAATATTGTTTACGAAGGATTGAGAAAGTCGACTTTGAAATCTCTGCAATCGATGTTGCAAAGACTGTCACTGGTTAATAATGCAGAGGTTGGTCAAATTATTATAAGATCATTGTTAATGTTATATGATACCATCATTATGATATTATCATTATTGTGCCTAGAGGTTGCAGAGTTAGATTCAGGGCTACTTTCAAACCAACGAGAATTCAATATAAAAAAAGACACAAGAAACAATGAAAAGTGAGACATAAGTCTCATAATGGGAACATAAGATCAAATTGGCAATTGCGCAAATGTGTGCTTCACAATGTTGTTGCATACATTTTGCATAATCTATTTTCTTCTTTCAAATCAATCTCAAAACACGAATCTTTTAATAGCATTAAACTTAAGGAAAAAACAAGAAATGAATGATTTTACTTGCCACAAAGATGGTATTTTTACCGAACAGCTTTTTTATCACAGTTGTTGTTTTTGTGTGAAATTGTTCAACCTTTAATTTAAGGCCCAGCTTGACAAAATATATATAAGAATAACAGCAGACTTCTGACTTCTGGTCGAGAAAGGCCTACTTTACCTTACGATACACACATTTACATATTTCTTAATTGTTCGTTTATAGCCCATTCTGACAATTCGACTTGAACTGATAGCCTCTGAGATCACCTTCTCGCCTCCATTGAGTCCATCATCAGCCTCTCATTCATTAGAAGAGTACGTTGCTGATTGGTTGCAGTGGTATTTAGCAAGAACATCTTATGTTTCTGCTATAGCTCAAGATGAGGTGAGTTTTTTCGATCCGTTTTCTTTCATAAATCTTTAGAAACAGAAAGGGTGTTGCGAAATGTCTTCTCTATTTTAGTTTGGTGATATCAAAACGCAGAACTCATTCTTGATATCAACTCTTTCCAAGCATATGCAAGTTATTAACCTCCTTTCTGACAGGCCAATTTTGATTCACCTCTAGGTTTAACAATTTATTTTCGTTCTCTTTCTGACGTACTACTCTGATGAATTTTAGAAGCAAAGCTTCAGTAGCTATTATGTTTCAATATGTTTCCGATTTTTCTTGCCATCCCAAAGACATTCATTATGCTTGCACTGCCACCGTTCTTCATCAAATGAAGTACCTCAATAGTTTCTCTAGCCATTTCCCTTTTTTTGTCTAGGATTGGAGCTAAAATTTATTTTCTTACAAACGTTCCATCAATAAAAGTTAAATTTCTCCGAAAATTAGAAAGCTTTGTAATTATATTTTCCCTTGGTTTTACTTTGTTTTTGAAATGATGATAACGAAGTTTTGGATTTTATCGAAGGATTACATGGAGTTGGTATCGATGGATGTGGAAATCAAGGAATTAACAAATAAAGTTAATGAAATTGTTGCTGAAAGAATATCTGAATGCAAGGTAATCACTGTCAACTTATCGTATTTTAAAATAGACCAATCCTGAACTACGTTAGAAAGAGGCTTTAAAAGGAAAGAGGCAAAACTAGAGGTATTTGATTCATGCAGAATTTCCAGCAGTCAGTAGAGTATAGGAGATTTCCTACAATCCCTCGCACTAGTTGGATGTATCTGGCCATATTTTGCGAAAAAAGGTTTTTACAATGTATCTCAGTCTTAAACATTCACAATAGTATATAGCTAAATGTATAGAAGCACAGATCATATCATTATAGTCTGTCTGATGATTGCGAGAACTTGAAACTCGGAGTAACAGAAGACTAAATTTCCTCTCTTGCATTAGCTCTGTTATGTATTATTCCTAAAAATGGCGTCGATATGGGACTTGTTTGTGAATTGGGAACCATCGTATAGGCCAAGTTGTCTTTAGCAGAGCCTGATCTATCCCAATACTAACTCAAAAACTGGTGTTTAATTTTCATTTTCCAGAAATACCTCGAAACGTTCAAAGAATACGCGTTTCTCTGGATGCAAGATGTGAAACTGACATTTGATGAATTTCTCAAAGGGAACATCAGTTCTCGAGCTAGAACTGTGTCGAGACTTGAAGATGTGAAGTCGTCCCTTTCAACTGGGTCGAAGAAAGAGAAGGAAAATCAGAGAAGGTATGCTACATGTCTCTAACTGTGAATGGTACTTGGAATCCAAACTTGGGTGTTAGTGCTTACCAGGGTATTTTTACTTGAACTGATTTGAATTAGTTGAACTCTTCCCACTTGCATTATCTCACTGCTTGTCATCTGTAGCACTATGTTTATTTGTGTAGAAAAACTGGAATTTGTGAAATTAAAAATCGAAATCTGTCGTTTTTAGCCAAGTTTAAGCAACAGCAAGTCCAGTCAAGTGACTCACTAAGAAAGAAAGCTTAGCTATAATTGCAAATTGAATTTAACGGTTAGCTCTACAATAACATCATCTAATTTTCCTAGCTCAAGCCGAACTTCATCTGCAATCACATCGTTAACCATGGGGACTGTCGCCTTGACTGAACGAACCATGATGACCGTCAAAAGACTCAAGCTGTCAAAAGGAGACAATGCTCCGAGTTTGGACGATTTCGATAGAGAAATTGATGTTTACAGGGTAAGTTTTCTCTCATTTTTACTCTATAGCTTACATTTTATACAAAATATTGTTATTCCAATTGTGCAGGGAGCTCTTTGAAGATTTTCGAACACTTAGAGGGACTCGACCGATTATGCCAAATTCTGGAAAATGCCCACAATTTACATATTGAAAATATTTTTCCAGTTAGAAATCATCTTGATGGCAAATAGAAGCTGTGTTTCTTTTAGAATTGATTGTATATCTTGTTTCTATCAGCTTATGAGTACAATGTTTTTTTCTGAGATTATGTCTGATATGCTAGCCTTCTAAAGGCCACAAATGCCTTATTTCCTGAGGGATACGGTCGCATGCACTTCATTGCTGCATTTAATAGTATAAGGTCCTACTGTGTTTGAGTGAGTAAGTTTATGTTTAACATGCTACCCTAAAAAAGGCCAAATAGGCCTTATTTCCAGAAGGGGCTTGGTATCATACACAACATTACTACATTTATTATTAAATGTTGTCTTAGTAAAGTAGTAAATGACGTTTAATGCTACTTCTTTTAAGAAAGTTTTTATTGTTACTTCTGAAGAACGCACGAGATGAGATTTATGCAGCTATTGAATCGAGTGAGGCTGGCTGGATAAAGGTAAACATGCAACCGATCAAAAAGACCATCGAGACGTATGCTAGCAAATGGGTTTTCACTTTTACCAAATATCTCTCTGATCAGGTAGGATTATCATTTTATTTTTCTATCCTTTTCACTCTTTAGATTATTTCTTCGACTCACTAACGTTTTGTTTTATAGTTGTAAGGCAAATATACACTTTTAACTGTTTTCTCACTATTTTCATGGTCTCTGTGACCAGCTGGCAGTCAGTTAATTATTGTGCAAGAGTAATAACCGATCGTTTGCAGTTGATTGCTTTTATTGCATTAATATTCAGAGTGTGCCAGAGGACAAGCTGTGCGAGTTTCACGCGAAGACGGCACGAGAAAATTTAGCTAGGCGAAGAAGATATCAACATGACCAAGTTTTGAAACGATCAACTGGTCTGTCTCAGACCTGAGCAGAAATACAACAGAAAACGCGATTTTTGCATCTGCACTGATATTCGAAAGGGGGTGGGGATGAGGGTAAGGAGGTTGAGTTGAGTTGAGGAGTTGATGTACAAATATGCTTATCATCTTTGTAAAGTGTTGGTTTATTTACAAAGCACTATGGGCCTACTGAATAGGTAGTATGCATTTTAATTGATAGACAAATACGTGTACTATCTTCGTAAGGTACTGGCTCACGTGCTAAGCACAAAGGGTTCACTGAATAAGTAGAATAATTAGGCAGTGCATTGATAGTTGATATGTAAATACATTCCCTATTTTCGTATGGTATTGGTTTATACGCAAAGTACTAAAGGGTTCACTTAATTGGATAGACCTATCGAAGAAGTGTCTTGATGGTTGATAGGTAAATACGCTTACAATCTACGTAAGGTATTGGTTTATGCGCAAAGCACAAAAGACCCACTGAATAGGTAGACTAATCGAGCAGTGTGACACTAGTCCATCCTCTCGATATGACCACCCTTCTTTATTCCTCCTGTTACTTTGCAAATAATTACAGAGAGCTGGCAAATTCTCTCCTCACACTTTTTGTTGCAGCTCCGCAGATGGGTTCGAACCTACAAACTTTTTTTTGAACAAGGGTTTGTTGTGAAAATCATAAATAGAGAATAACATAGAGGTAAAGAGAGCTATGGAAGTTTGATATTGAAAAGCAGCTTTCTGGTATTTCTAACCCTTTTTAACTTACCCCTCCCTGGTGAGTCTAAAAGATCCTGATGTCCAAATTTAATAAACTTTCAGTTTGAAATTAAACGATAGCTTATGACAATCCCATACATGACATAATCTTCCAACAGGTTTCAAGCTCATTGAACGATCTGGATGCGTTTTTAAAGAGGATAGAACCAGGTGTTGAAGCAATCACTGGCGAAGAAAGAGACATTATTTCATTCATGAGACTCATGAGAATCTTCAACGAGGTTTGAATCTCTTGTTTATTTAATCTTAGTTATTTATTTTCTAATCTGTCCTTTGATTTGATTTTTGCATATTTGATATATATATGACAGCACAGTATAGTACAGTTAAAACTCGCAACTGAGGGCCTAATAATTAAGAACCTCTTAGCTTAAGATTTCGAAATTTTATCCGCACTTCAAGGGTGTAAATTACAAATTATGGGTTTAAGGTTATTAATTTTTTCCAACAATAATAAAGGTATTTAAGGAGTGTACAAAGACCTAAAAACAATCATGAACCATGATTATTACTGCTCCTAAGTACAATTTATTTAACAACTCTTTTAGGCTAACTCCTTAAAATGTAGGTTCTTAGTTGTTAGTTTTTACTGTATTCATATTCAGCAATCAATTGTGCATTTGTGGGCCTAACGAATTGTTTTTCACTACTTTCTTAAGTCGTACTATGATTCATGGCTTTCCAACATGAATTCTGGCCTTGTAAAAGATTTGCTCTACTTTCATATATAGCAGATTTAAATTGACGAAAAACCTTTTGCCTAAAATGCAAGCTTGAGATTAACTACAAATGTATTTTGTACGTTTGGGTTCAAATTATCTTTATTATCTAATCTAGCCTAGGCCATACCACGCTGACATACCACGCTGGGACAACTCCTGGAAAATAAACAAAAGACAGACTAGACTAGGCTGAAATGCTTAGCTTGATACAAGCATACCTTAAGCCTATGTGGTTGGCAATCCAGCACTCTGGGAGCTTTTGTAAAACAATAAAGGGCTTCACCATCAGAAGTCCATCGGCTTTCAAGATCCCAAACTTGAATAAAGCGTCCCATCACACACTCCAATAAGCGTGATACAAAGTGTTTCCTACATTAGCAGTAATGAATACCCTCGTGAAAATGATATATATTTAAGAGCATTGAATTTGGAATTATTTTCATGTTTTCTTTTCTCTTTCTCAGGTCACTGCTCAGCAGTCTGAGTTGGATACGAAATTTGCAACCATGAAGAAAACTCTCTCCCTACTTGAAAAATACGAGCAAAAGTTGCCAGAAACCACACAGAAGTTCTACTCTGCTGCGCCAATCAGGTAAAAGTATGAAATTTTTTCGCATGTAAGAAACAGCATTCCGAACTTCAGGTCAAGAGGCCTTTCTGAAGCTTCTCAATTGAAATCGAAAAGTGTTTCCATAAAAATTTAGGCTGTGTTTCTGATGATAATAATAATAATAATCGAATGTTTTAACAGGATAACTTATCAGTACAATACAAACTATTATCGCCAGGGTCCTGATACTTAATAACTAAATGGTAAGATATCTAAAAACTAATTACAAGAGTTCGGTACAGTCTAATCTAGAAATAAAAAAAATTTCCATCTATTAAAATGAGTTCCTAAAAGTAGTCTGAAAAGAATTCTAGATTCAATCTTTCGGGCATTTAGTGGTAATTTCTTGCTAGATAGTAAAAGCCTTTGCGTCCTTTGGGTTTTAGATTAGTGTCCTTAAATAAGGGACACCATACTGTATTGTTTGTACCGTTTAGCAAATTTTAGAGTTGAAACTATATCCCTCCCTGGAAACAGACTGTTACGGAGTTTGCCAGATGCAGTGAGAGAAGCCAACTCACTTTCTGTTTCTAAAGCACATGATAAATGCTGGGAAGCTGAGGATGACAACTGTAGGTTATGCAAAATACATATACCACAGGTTGGGTATCTAACATGATCTAGACATTATTTTTCCTTTTGATATTGTAAATATATGTAGAATTTCACATGAATACGTATTTTTTTAGCTGGTAGGTCTAATTAGCTAATCGGCTATTTTTTTGTAAATAAGCCTACTCTAAATAAATTGATGATAATGATGATGGTAGAAAATTGAGATTGAATAATGTGAATTCTCATCTAGATGGAACAACTTGAAGATGAAAGTCAACCAAGCCAAACAGAGACTCGGACCAAGGATCCAAGCAGAAGCAGAAAACGTATCGAAGGTAAATACCTTGAGCTTATTTTCATTTTCAACCTTATCATATATTCATTTCTGAATTAAACATTAACTCTACATGGTATGAAGTCAGTGTTTTGAAGCACTATGTAATTATAGTTGATAGACAAATACTTTTACTAGCTATCTTTGTGAGGCAGCGGTTTAGCTTGACAAGCTTGAGCTTGACAAATGTGAAGTACTCAGGCTTTTCTTCTTGAACTCATCGAAGTAACTTGCAATATAAAGAATGGAAATATTGTTCCAATTTATTTTATTCCTTTGTTACGTACCGATCAAAGATCAGTCTATGTTGAATTTACAATAAGTAATTCTTTATCGAATGTAAAATTAATATTTATTTTTTAGACATTGCAAGGTTTTGGAGAACGCTGCAAGGAACTCGATTACGAATTCAGATCCAGTGAAGCTTTCAGCAAGTCATGTTTTCTCTTCACCGCGCACAGCATCATGGATTCTGTCGAAAAGAGGCTGCATGTAATTGAAGGAGAGGCTCAGGTACATCTGCCATTTATCATTTCTAAATTTCACTGTCTTAACCATTGTTTATCAATGCTTCTTCTCATGAAAATTAACGAAAATTATTCTTTAGTAATGGATTTCTGATCCTCTCGTTTCTGATCACTGCTGACATTTATATAATCCCCATACCCTACCATTGTTGATGAAATTCACTAGAACTACAGACAAGAAATCTCAAGATTTTGTTTGTTTGTCTGAAAATGGTATTCCTATTTGCAAGAGAGAAGCATCGTATTGGCCTGGAATATTGTGAGCACATTATCCTATTTATAGTATATTAAAGTAATTATAGTATATTATAGTTTCATCCTTTTTATAGTATATTTGTTTGGAAACGGAGCAGTTGCCTTTTCGTCTTCCGAAATGGAGACAAACAGATAGGAGTAGTGTGAAGATGGTCTTATCTCAGTGGCGCATTTTCTTTTTGTTCATGTGGCAGTACGTTCATGATACATACATACTTGATATTTTTCATCTACTAATTCGTAAATTCATTCTGCCTTCTCAGGATCTCGTGGAATTGCAAGAACTATTGGAAAAAGAAGTTGCTGATTTTTCTATTCTTCCAAGGTATCTTTTAACAATTGATTAATCGAAAGATTTTGAGTGCAATGATATGATCCAAGCATCAGCAATGAATTGGCCTATGTGTGTATATTTGATGAGGAACAGCTAAAGCTCTGAGCCTGGAAATCATTCCTCAAGCCCTGAAGTCTGTAAACTGACATAATGTTTTATTTCTTTTCTTTTAGTTTGCGAGACGACCTAAGAATCCTCAGACAAGTTTGGGAAACTGTAAAGTAAGTAATTATATTTCTATTTTCTAGAATTATATCTTTTTTACATGGTAAACGTCAGCATTACACATGAAAATTTTGGAATCTGTCTACATTAGGTCTGAAAAAGCTTTCACAATTATTTTCTTCAAGGCTTGTTCAAGAGCAGCAAAATGACTGGAAAAGACACCGATGGCAGAAAATCAAACCAAAACTGCTGAGGAAACTGCTCGTCCAGCAAGAAGATCTTGTGAAGCAGTTGCCAGAGAAAGCGTTTGCCTGGGATGTTACAATTGGAATAAATATGTCAATTGATAATATGATGGTAAGGGACTGTATATTGTTTGTTCTGCATGTTAGGAACAAAGAGAAATTATTGATTAATCTATTTTCTGGCTTCTTCAAACGTTGGGTCAGAAAATTAATTTGTTCCTTCAAATGGTCTGGATTGAAAAATATTTTTCATAAAATCGTTTGACAAGAATTCTGCCCAAATCACTAAAAATCAGAAACATACACCTCATAAGTTGGTAAGACTTCTGACCTTTGTTTTGGTTGGTAATTACCTTTTTGGGTTGTGTAAAGATTGGATAAATGCGAAACATCATTCACGTTTTATTTCTCCTCGGTGCCAACTTGAGGCATAAATGATCAAGTAAAGGGCATTTCAGTTGGAGTAATTGTTTCTTCATTTCAACTTTTTCAACCTAAGTTGAAAGACAGACTAGGAGAATTTCCTCCATCCAGTCATTTCATCCATCATTTAATCCTTTGATTTTCTGACCTATCTGTAACAAACAATGTGTGTTATATGATATTATGATATAAGAATTGTTCGCATCGTCTTCCCAATAATGCTATTACGATTATTCTACTTGTATAATATCAGCAATGATGTTTATATATACTAAGAAGACAAGATAGTAGGCCTACACATTTTGTTGTAGATGACTTGTCTGATGCAATCTTTAAAGTTGCTTTATGTTCCCCTAAATTGGTAAAATTACACAATAGAGTTCTAAAGTGATGACGTCAAAAAAATATATTTTTAAAATTTTAGAAGTTTGGTTCCATAATGTGAAAGAGCTTCCAAAATTACATCAAATGGATGCAAAATCACCTCTGTATGTTGAATATTAACTGAGATATAACCATTTAAAAAATTGACTTTCAATAGGAAATCCCATTATTTTTCGGCCTCTTCATATATGTAAACAGGCCGAAAAATACAGGGATTTCCCATTGAAAGTCAATTTTTCAAATGATTATATCTCAGTTAATATTCAACATACAGAGGTGATTTTGCATCCATTTGATGTAATTTTGGAAGCTCTTTCACATTATGGAACCAAACTTCCAAAATTCTAAAAACAGATTTTTTGTGACGTCACACTTTAGAACTCTATTGCTAAAACGAACAATGAATTATATATACAATACAATACAAATTCTGTGAGTCGGTTTACCATGAAAGTACTCAATATAAAGAGTAGAGCTATATACACCAGGAAGAAAGAGAATCATGTACAGATCTTTACATCTCCTGATGAGTGGGTAACTACGAAACAGGCTTGTCGAGATGGAGAGTTTTGCTTTTTGAGTCTCTTTCTTCCTAGTGTACAATACAATACAATACAATACACCAACTTTGTTCTAAACTTAACATACTCGAAATAATATGAATTATGAATATCAACATCATTCAATTTCCTTCCTAGTCTTGCATCCCAATCATGGAGGACTTGAGCAAAGCAGCAATGAGAACGCGTCACTGGAAGCAGCTCGTTCGTGCTACGGGAGGAGCGGTTAATATCAGCAGTGGAGGCCTGACCAAGATGACGTTAGGCCAATTCCTTGCTTTGGGGTTGCAGAATCATGCAGACGAGGTTCGAGGAGTCATTCAGAGGTCGTCTAAAGATGTTGGCATTGAGAAAACGTTGAAGACGTATGAAGAAGTTTGGTTGAGTAAAACATTCGAGCTGGCAAAACATACTCGACTGTCTAACCAATCTATTAATGTTGTGCCAACACTCGATGTGAGTTTTTAATGGGTTGTCTACAAAATAACATGAAAATATTCAAAAACGAATTTACTTCAAACCAATTAAATCCTTTTGAAATCTTAAATAGCATCTCTGTAATGATCATATGATCGACATAATTGATATTCTTATGTCTCGTATGTTATGTCCCGTTAGACTAGAGTTATAGTTCCTATGTATGGAGTTTTCTAGATGTACATGCTTTCTTCATCAACTCCCACTTAAACATTACAGTCTCGATCGCCTTCAATCGTCGCAAGTCAACGTAAAATCTCTTGGTTGATAGCACCTCCTAATGCTGGCTCTTTCCTGGCTGTGATTGCAAATCCACTACAATTTTTGGTATTTTAGTCCGACTGCTGTAATGCATAAAGCAGGAACAGTGCACCAGATGGAAGCAATATGTTTGAAATCAGTCCGCTAATATTCTTTTCTAAATTAGGACTATGTGCAGTGTTCTGCATCTACTAGTGATTTTAAAGAGAAAAGGTAACCCATACCATCAAAAAACAACATGGTTTTTACGTTTCTAGATTTTCTATCGTTCTATACAATTCCTCTTTCCTATCCACTTGTTTAAAACTTGTCATAAACAGTCAAATCACAGGTAATCAATAATTTCATTTCTTCTCCTAGACTCGAAGTGAATTTGGCAACGATTCTGAGCATGGTCACATGGCTGCTCGGACATCCGGCAGTCGCGTCTCTTTACCCAGCATGGGTCTCAGAAGTGAATCCAGAGGAGGAAGGTTGACGTCACTCTCTGCTACGTCTTTACAGAAATCGTCACTTATGAGTATTATGGTATGATTAGAATATATATGAATTTTATTAATTATGAATCCCTTTGTATTACTGTTAATACTTGTATATCTTCTTCTTCTTCTTGCACGTTGGCCGTGGCCGTGGCCGTTGGCACACCCAATAATGCAGAAGTCTCCACCACTATTTTTTGCTGTTCTTAACTCTTCTATGCTCCATCTACTTCATTATTCTAGGTCATCATCCTATTGCCTTTGTGGTTTTCTTCTTTCTTATTTTACTTCTATCATTCCTTCGTTCATTACTTTTGCCAATGTTTGCTTCTCTATATTTATATGAGTAAATTGCAGCACTGATATTCGAAGAAGGCCTGTGTAGCAGTTTGAATTAATTTTTGAGTAGAATGAAATATTTATCTTTTGAGGCAACTACCAGAGCACCCTATCGTTTGTCAGACAACTGTCAATGGCTATGCCAGAAAATACAGTGCTGCTTTTTGAAATAGCTAAATGTAAAGTAGTCAAAGCCAGCGTGAACAAAACAGCTTGAGCTTCGTCTTTCACTTGAAGTATTTCCACACAAAATAAGCAGCTAATTCAAGGCATAATTTATTTTCTTTCAGCAAGACTTCGGTGACGTTTATCTCTTGAAGAACATTGAGCCGATTTTGGAAGAGCTGGAACTACATCAGGTATCTTTTAACTTCAATGATATCATGCAGATATGTGTCTCTTCCTTGGGACAAACTCGAAGTAACGCCTTTTTATTCAAACAATGCAAGATGTTTTAACTAGCAAAAATGTGTTCTGGATTCCTGGGAGCTAAATATGGAAATATTATTGGACCAAAGGACTATTGGTCCCTAAATTCAAGAAAGGAAAACCAGACACCAAATATAATATGAAAATATTCAAAAGTGGATGCCTTTAGCTTGTTATGCATCTCAAATAAACTGCTAACCAACCCTGCAGTTTATATTTTTCCACTGGCAAGAGACCAGTCCTACTCTTTTCTATAATGAACTTGCAATTCAACTGGTGCAATACTCCTGATATTTTTGTCATCTATCATTGCTTCTCTTTTCTTGCAGCTTTCTCTCCAATCCATGTTTGGTGGTAGTGCTGCGAGTTCATTTACTGACGATATTGTCAAGTGGCAGAAAACGTTGCAAAATCTTGAAGCTGTTTTGGTTTTGTGGTGGGAGGTTCAGCAGAAGTGGGTCAAACTTGATGATGTGAGTCAGAAATATGTTTATTATCCAACTTCAATGTGGTTCAGTATTTAATTTTGTGATTTTTAGTCTGTTTATAATTGTTTATGGTCGATATCACCGTCTGAATGCACTTTTTAGCAGACAGTTTAGTAGCAGAACGAAAATTGAGAAGTCCTTGATCGATATAGAAATTTGATATGAAAAGAAAACTCGGAAACAGACCAATATATTTTACCTACTTATGCTTTTCATCTGACTCTCCATAGAGTTGTTCGTAAGATAGATAACAAAATCAAACCTGTAACAAATTTTAGTGCTCTAGTGAGATGAAAAATGAATTACTATAAGAGCCTTGTATTGTTTCGAAATATTCACCCAGTCAAAGCCCATGCTTAAACCATAGGTCATAGGTGGGTGACTTTGTGTTTAAAGATCTTGCCTACGAGAGGAAAGACCACACGAGGTCCTATTTCCAGAAGGGACACGGTTACTTCCATAGGCCAATTTGATGAACACCTTTAGTGAAAATTAATATGTCTGAATATGATTTTTAGAATAGATGGACTGGCTATATCACGTAATGAAGCTTCTCAGCCATTTCAAATTTAATTGCGTGTACCGAAAATTATTTACTTATTTCACAAAAGCATTTGGGTGGATTGGGAACAGTAGGAACTGGAAAGGCTATTGATAGTAGAATAAATACCTTGAATCAAAAGTTTTAGAATCTGAAATTATTTTTATTATTTGTGATTATTGCCTCTCTTCCAGGTTTACAATGGCACTGATTGCAGAGTGAGTTTACCAAAAGAGACAAATCTATTTGCAACTTCCAGCAATGATTTTAGACAGATCCTCAAAGCAACAGAGAAAAATCCAAATGTTTTGCAAATCTGTTCCAAAGAAAGTAAGTTGTCTTTCGGATACTTTTACAGATTTTACCCAGATTAACTTTCATGTTATTAAAACGTCTTGTAGAACACAATGGTAACCCCTATCTATTCTTTGCTATGATTAATGTATGCTCAGAATCTAATGGAGACTAATACTAGAGTAAAGAAGCCAGAAAGATTATAGCATAGAAAATATGTGTTCGTTTCGCTATGTCTCCGGTATTTCTGGCTATTTTGAAGTTTCGTACCTTCTAAAGACTGTTATAGAAAAGATCCTAAGATAGGCCTAATTTAATGAAAAATTTCAAGGAACTTTATCCTGACATGAGTTATGGTTTGTGAAAGACCCTCTGACCAATTGACTAGATGACTCCTTCTGGTTAAGAAAGTCTGAAGGCATCATTACCCCTTACCCAATCTTTCCATAACACGAATGAGTATAAATTCTTAGTCAAGACAAATATCTTATGTATAAAAGTAAAAGATTTTTTACGAGTTTTAAAGCTAAATGTGAATAAGATATTAGAGGATATTCATACTGCTTCTTGAGTAAAAAAGCTTATTTGCACCGTTATCAGGAGTCTTTCTCGATTGCTTTGAAATGAATTCTTATTTCCTTCTGAAGACATTTATACAAGACTGGAGAAGATGAACTTCAATTTCGAAACGTGCCTGAAAGCTCTCATCAACCATCTGGACAGGAGAAAGCAGAAGTTTCCTCGTTTGTATTTGATCTCTTCTGAAGATGTTCTGGATATTGTGTGCAAAGGTGAGACATTCGTTTTAAATCAGAATCATCCTAGTTGATCACTGAAAAGTTTATAATTATTCTATCAGGGAAGGGAGAAAAATCGGAAGAATAGCAAAACATATTAACTGCTTAAGCTCTGCGTATGACACTCATCAGAGTAGTACGTCAGAACAGTCTATACACAGAACATGGGAATTGTGAGTTAAATAGGAAACATAACTAAAAATGATAACTAACTACTTAAGCTTTGCGTCTGACACTCTTCAGATTTGTACGTCAAAAACAGAAGGAAAACGGAACCTAACAAAATGTTGTAACCAGTGGTTGATATAAATTTGCCAATTAGAAAAGAGGTGAATAAACTTCTCTACAAGCATGCTATACTATGCTTTTCGTCTACTCGGTAGATAACACAGATATGCCTATAGCTAAAGATTTTGTGCTGCCACCCAGTACCTTTTGTTCTATTTCACCCTCTCTTCATTCTGATTGACATCTTCCCTTTTTTAAGCCAACCTTAATACCAAACTTCTCTTTTTAGGGTATGACCCTGGCCAAGTAAACCCCCACTTGTACAAGGTTCTTCAGAATGCTTGCATGATGGATTACGACTTGTTGGAAAACGACGAAAAACATTTCTATCGCATCACTGGTGTAAGGAGTCTGCATGGAGAGGTCATGAAGTTCGTCAAGGTTAGTCTCAACTAAGGAGTATACTTCGAATCATCGTTTTATTCTTTGAAGGGAGATATTTCGTGCAATAAACTCTTATGGATAAAAGCTGAGTATCTTTATTCGCTCTCTCACTTCATATGGAAATATAATTTAACCTATAATGTTAAATCGAAACTTCGTGTTTTTGTTGAATTGAGAGTTTTGGTGCAATAAAATGTTATGGATAAATTCTAAGTATCTTCATTTGCTTTCTCATTTTCGTATATTGTGTGATTTCAAAATAATATCTGTGAATGAAATCTGGCTGGGATTCATACCAACGACCTGTGCCTCAATCTTTGTAACAGCTGAGTTGCCAGGGTAATGAATTCGATCGACCAACCCAAGCCACAAACCACTTACAGAATTAAGGGACGATTCTTTCTGAAGGAGAATGTCTCTCCCATACCAGGAGGACCATTTCAATCCCTTCACTTGGTGTTTATTGCTTCATTCATGAAAAATTATTTCTATTGATTTTCCAAACCCTGCTTCTTCTCAAATTGTTTCCTTTTTATTTCAGCCCGTGGATTGCGATTCCTCGATTGAGATCTGGCTAAACTCTGTGATAACTGCCATCAAAACAACCCTTCAAGTAGGCCTAGCATCAGCACTCGAAATGCCTCTCCCAGAGACACTGAAACTTGCCAAGAAGTCATCAAGTGAGACAATGATGCCTGTCAAATCGGCATCAAAAACCAAGAAATCTGAATCCACTCAGAGAAAAGTTCTCTTTGCTCCTGAGACGGAAGTCGTGAAAGAGCTGGACGATGCGGCTCATGTGGAGATCAATCTCCCCACCTCGTGGTCCCTGAGGAACATCAACGAAATCGTGATTTTAGCCTTGCAAATTGAACTCACCAAGAAGTTTGAGAAGTGCTTCGAAGAGCTGAAATCTGGGGATAAAAGTGCGATGGAAGACTTGCAAAAGCATTTATCAACCACGCTGGACTCGGCTGCTAAAGTCCTGCAAGGGCTTGGGGCTAGTGATCCATTACATGAAGTAATTGACGATAGTGGAGATAAAGAAAGAGATCACGTCAGATCTGAGCATGATTCGAATGTACCTAGAAAGAACAATGAGCAACATCATTCGATGACCGAATCTGACGTCAGGATGGTCCTCCTACCCAGTCAGATACAAAAACTAACCAACCTCATTTTCATTCTATCTTCCAAGCGTGATTTGGCAGAGAGGCTCTCAATGGTCAAATCTACGGACCAGAACGATAACGAACCTCGAAGCTTGCAGGATTCATTTGAGTGGCGGTCGCAATTCAAGTACTACTGGTCGCAGTCTAATGCGAGCTGCAAAGTGTCGATAATGGATTATGAATCAGAGTATGGCTTTGAGTATCAAGGAACTACAGCCAGGATGACCAATACACCTGACTCTGACAGAGCGTTTTTCTGGTTGACTCAAGGATTTGCTGCTAACATGTCTGGTCTAATTGTTGGTCCCTCTGTAAGTTGCTTTTTAACTAATGTATATTTTTCAGCCATTCCATTCTCTCCAATAAAGGTTGGCTGACCTCAAAACAGGAATTCTCAGTCTAGATCCAGCAAAAGCAACGTTTTTAATTGAGTGAACGTTCTATTATTTAACATGATAGATTAAAACATGTTACATTTTGATGATGATTTCATCTGAGATATGTGATTTTCCTATCTTTACCACGCCTTAATTTAGTTAGACTCCCACTCAATTTATTTTGCAACGTAAATATTTTATTTGCTATCTGACACAATCTGTACAAAATCACCTTTTTGCCAAGCCAAGGGCTTTTCAAAGACACCTGTGCATTCGTGTAAGACTTGCTATCGAAGTTGTATTATCAATTTGCTGCCCCGCAAGACATGCTCAAGTTCCTGCTTGAGTAAGCTCGACCCAGGATCTTTTCTCCTCCACAGAGGCAAAGATCATCTGTGTATAATGACTACAATGATACTTAAATTTAGAAAATGACCTCTCCTTACTTCTGATTCCTTAACGATGAATGCAGAAATTCATGACAAACTGCGTGACAGTTTCGAAAAATTAGCAAACTTTGTATGTTTGTAAGTTCATTATGAAATGAGAAGTGACCTAAACTAGATATCAAAATAAGACCCTAATTTCAAGGGGATAGACTTTTTTCAATAATGGTGCCCATAGAGAGGTGCTCAACAAATACGTTAAAAACAGGGAGGAAGTATAAATATTTTTAACAATTTTCGAATTATTAGCAAACTTTGTTTGTTTATTTGATGATTAAGCAAGGGAAGTGATCTAAACTATATATTGCACCAACAGCATCAGTGGTAGAGATGTACCTTTTCCCTTAGAGGTGGGCTCCCTACAAAATCGATAAGGGAGGCAGTTGTGAGTCGCGGTAGGTGTCAGACCATGTATCAACCTCTGTAGTCTTTCTCTCTTATAACCAACACCCAATACTTCATTTATCCGACTTTGATTGAATGAATCTTATTGTTGTAGCTGGCTGGCAAGAAAGAAACTGTAGTTGAACTATCTCATGTATTTGGTTACCCTCTCTACCCGTTCTTATGCTCAGAGAAGCTGGACACTCGTCGGATTGGAGAAATTTTTAAAGGCATTGCAGCTACAGGTAAGGTTCTTTTAAGGTGCTGATGCAGTTCTCTGCCATTTGCATCTGCATCTATATCTACATATGAAAACAAATAAGGTATTACACAAATGGACATCAACGCAATACCCTCTGATAATCACTCTCAATAATCATGTTATTTTAATATAGACCTGTTGGAAAAAGGCTGAGCTACTTATACAGTTAGCCTTTCGCAACAGGCTGTATAGGCTTAGTATCTGGATGAAGAATGATCATTCCAGATATTTACTAAAACACTCATCATATCGTCCTTCGGGCTCATGTAAGCCTAGATTAGCTTCATAGCTAGATGCAGCTTTCTATAGTCATGCTATTTTGATGTAGATCTGTTGGAAAGAGGCTATGCTGCTTATAAAGTTAGCCTTTCGCAACAGAACTCAAACTTGGGTTTATAAGTTCAGTATCTGGACGAGAGAACTTCGAAATATTTACTAAAACACTCATCATGTCGTCCATTTGGCCAAAGTAGGCCTAAATTAACTTCATAGCTAGATGTAGCTCTCATTATCAGGCTTTATTGATGTAGACCTGTTTGAAACAGGCTGTGATGCTTATGTAGTCAGCCTTTCACAACAGAAGGCAAGGCTCGGCTGTATAGGTTTTGTATCTGGATGAGAGACCTTCGAAATATTTACTGAAACACTCATCCTGTCGTCCTTCACGGTCCTTCAGGCTCAAGTAGGCCTGAATTGGCTTCATAGCTAGATACAACATCCTACGTTTCTCATTTCAACAACTCTATATTATTACAGCACATTCTCTTAATTTTTACATTTGGTCGAATGTTTAGATGTATAATATTGATACCTGTCAAGGGAAAAATGTATTTCACGAAAATTATTGCAGAGATTTAAAAACAAAGGAAACCTCACGCTGTAGTTGAACTTGCATTGTAGTTGGTTAAATACTATTCACACATGTGCACCCTAAGATGAAATGCCTTAGATGCTGGGTTGAGCAAGGCCGGGTATTATATCCAATCAAAACATAGTGAAATACATCACTACATGAAGTAGTAGAAGAGTTATTTGTACATTTATTGCCCCATTAGCTTCAGTTTAAAAACAGTGGCATATCATACGTTCTATGTAAGTTCTTGATCTGATTTTGGAGCTTTTTTGGCACAACGACGCCTCTATGGTCCTTTAAAAGTATCTATAGAACGAATATTTGAAAAACATGATAACTCTTTGTGGAGTATTCCTATTCTTGCCGTAATGATGATCAATTATTAAGTATAGGGTGGTGATACAGCAGTGTAAAATTCATATTCGATGAACAGACAAGTTCTTTTGATGTGTAGGTATAAGACTCAAAGTCATAGAGATTCTTTATAACCTTTGGATATTATTGAAAATGCTGTAGAAATATGATTCTAACATTTTGTTTTTTACGCTCTACAGGGTCCTGGGCTCTCTTCCAAGACATCGACAAACTATCAGGCTCTGCAATGTCAGTGATTGGTCAGTTAATGTCAGCTGTCTTCGACAGTCTGCAAGCAAACAAATCCACAGTCTACCTACAAGACGAAGAACTGCCAGTTTCCCCAAACGCCAAGATATTCGCCTCTTCGAATCTCACCACAATATTCGATGCAAAAACTGCCCATCTGGCGTTCCCGAGAGTAACTTCATCGCTTTTCTCACTGCCACATTCATTACTTGATAAATTCCGAGCTGTTTGCGTATGTAAACCAGACATCTCTGCAATACTGACTCTACATTTGGTGATCCATGGGTTCAAGCACTCTCAAGAACTTGCAGGAAAACTATCGAGCATCCACACGCTGTGGTCCACCATGACGGGAGTGGTGCATTCTACGTCCGTCAGAGCAATGTGTAATGTGATAGCATATGCAGGGGATTATCGAGACAAGTTGAAGGTTTCTGAGGTGTGTACTGATGTGTCTCTTATTGAAGATAATGACGTCCAGGAGGCATCTGAACGAGGTTCTCTTACTCCAACTGCGTCATTGGTGGATTGTGACGAAAAGGAGGCTGATGAAGGTGAGGTTGTATTGCTTTAGAGTGTAGAGCTTTATGATGATAGCATTAGCTACAAAGGCCTTGAATAGCCTACAAAGACTGAATATGTTTATTAGAAACGAATAAAGAAATTCTTAACAATTATTTCCCAATTTTAGCTTATCCGAATCTTTTTAGTATCATCTATCTGATGTAAAGATTATCAAATCTCAATAAATAAAAGCTTTTGTTTTGGTTAAGCATTACTTTATTTCTTAGCAATTGAATTATCAGACTCTCTCCCCTGACTAACATCTTAACAAGCCTATCCACCGCTAAACACCTAAAGTAGCATACAATTTTAATAACGTTTGCTACAACATAAGAATGACAAAAGCAACTCTTTATCACCTTCTAAATAACCTTTTTCCAAGACATGATATCATAAGAGCCAGCCTACACTAAAATGTTTTTAAGAATAATGATATTAGAATTTTAGGTCTTATGCTATTTTTTAAAGAAAACCTTTCTGACTTTTTTTAAAATTTGCTAAGAAGTATTCAGAAAAAAATTGATTATACTTTGTATAGGAAAAATGCACATATTGTATGCTTTACGCGTCGCATCTAATGGTTCATGCAGAGCTATTGGAGTATTAAATTGTTATACTCATTTTTTCACAGAATCTAACCAGATTTTTCAACAAAAAGAGCAATCAAGTGAATCAGATTCCAGCGATTCTCGTGATCAACACATCAGATACGTCGAAGAAAAAAGCATTTTGTTAGCCATGCGAGGCAGTATTGCACCATCCCTCTGCGGAGCAGACTCTATCATGTTTGCCACATTGCTTGCAGATTACTTTCCTTCTGTTGACGTGCCTTTGGTATTCGATCACATGGATCCAAGGGATAACAGCCTCAGTATTGGTGAGGACACAATCGGAATCGACCTGAAGAGAGAAAAGGGGGCTGCTTTCAATTCTCTACCCAGTTCACCGCAGCCAAAAGACCAAGGTGCGTGGCTTTCCTTTTTACAAGTCACTGAGGGATCCCTCCACAATACTGAATATCCTCCACCGTACTAGATTGTATCCCTCCACTGTTATGATGGTATCCCCCCACAGTACTAATAGTAACTCCATAGTGTTGATGGTATCCCCCACGGAACTGATGATATCATCTATAGTGCTGAACATCCCCATCAGTACTGATGATCTTCCTGACAGTAGTCAATTTGAAAGAGATTATATATAAATCATGGACGGTATAAGGTATCAAGCGTTAAATCAAAAATGACATTTTGTGAAGAAATACCCCCCTCTAGATGGGATTTCAAAATTTGTTAGGCTTTCTCGAAATTTATTTGGTAAAAAAATTTGATTTGATTTCAGCCGTGGGTGACTTAGAGTCAGCTGTGCGCATCGCAGTAGACCGATTGGATCTGCAGCCTGGAACTACTTTTGTTGGTCGAGTGGTTCAGCTAGCTGAGCTCACATCTACCCAAAGAACGGTAGGGAAATTACTTCATGTAAATTAGTCAGTTTGTGGTTATTAAAGTATTTTTATTAGTAGTCTGATTATTTTGTCTGGAAACTACGAAATAGAACACGGATTTAGAAAATCAACCTAATAATCAGGGGAAATGATTTGATTCAAGTAGGGCTAAAATCTATGAATCTTGTGATTGTACGTCATTGCTCTCACCACTGAGTTATCATGCACATTTCAAATCCCAACTAGAACCATGCCAATCACTCAAACTGCACAAACACTCATTAAATACAGAGACGAACCATCGAAGCTTTTAAGTCAATAAACCAGACTGGCTAAACAGTAACAATTATCCCTTGATATGGTAAAGTTGCAGTCAGCCATGACTGGTTACAGCAGAACATGAAACATTCTGCTTGTAATTTGTGTGAAATGAAATATTCCAAGCAGGACTTGAACCTACGACTCTTGGCTTTACGTATCAGTGCTCTCTCCATTAAGCTATCACACACTTATATTTCACTTTAACGTACTAAGAAGGAAGAGACTCAGATAGCTTAACTCTGCATCTTGACAGGCCTGTTTAATGGTTTCCCACTCACCAGGAGATGTGCGAAGTTTATTTGATTACAATATTTTTGCATCTCCTGATAAGTGGGAAACGATTAAACAGGCTTGTCGATATAAAGAGTTTACTATCTTGAGTCGTGTCTTTTTATTGCATTATACCCCTCTACATTCATATATCGAGCACTGTTTTAAGGAAGTCAAGCTACAGATTATCACATATTTCACTTCCGATTCCTATTTTTTATCTGTTAAAAGCAAAGCCAGATAACTGCTTCTATTTTGCTGTAAAGGGATATGGTCCCCTTTATAATGTAGGACTCGTCAATCACAATATTGAATTTTCTTGGAATTTTTCATTTTGTTTTCTTCCAGGTTCTTGTTGTCGGTCCTTCTTCGTCCGGAAAGACAGAATGCATCCGAACGTTAATTGCAGCTCAGCGGGAAATGGGTCGGAACGTTATTTATGATTCCTTGTTTCTCGGAATGGCGGATTCTGAAGACTTGTTTGGTTACGAAGATGTTAAATCAGGGTAAGAGGCTCTAATGATAAGATGGGTGCCATGGAGTGAACTTGGGGTACTTGTATACCCCTCACTGTATCAGGATAGAGTGTTTGAATCGTAGAGGCTTAGGGATAAACTGTGTTTTGGTCTTATTGTGCTAATAATCCTTGAGTAGTAGTGTTAGCTGTTGAGCACGACAGGCATGTCTAAGAGTAAAAACTGACTAATTGTAAATAATCAAAATTTTATTTGAACAAGAATAGTCAAGAGATTGAAAAAATCACCAACTCGACAGCCCTCCAGTAAGAATAGTTAGAATGTGCAGACATGAAATTAGAAAAACACACATTTGACAGATCCTCTCCTATTACAACTGATTGGTAAGGTAAGGTTTTATGACGAGAAAGTAGGACATTGTAAAATCAGAGCCCCTAAATGATAATTGTATTTTCTGTGACACACGGTATTCGTATTTCAGGGCTTCAAAAGACGGTCTGCTGCCCTCAGTTCTTCGCAGGAAGCTGCACGAGTTGACCAAGAGTGAATGTGTTACTTCTTCATCAGAGGCAAAGGATATGAGGTGGATTCATTTGGATGGCAAGGTTAACAATCGTATTTTGTTGTTGTAGTAATTGGTTGACTGTAGTTGAAAACGACCTGAAGTATTATATTCTGCTCAATGCCATGTATTCAAATAGGGCAAGGAATGTGTCAAGTAAAGAGGGATTTATTATCATTATCAAAGGTATGACACAACGAGAGGGATTCAATCCAAGACAGTTGCAAGATGGTTGCTCTCATTGCAAAATAATGTTTAGCGTATGTTTGAAGACACGTGTTATCTACTCCGGTAGCTTAACTGCTGTGCAACCCGGCACCACACCGGCACAAGATTTGGAACACTGCATGGTTGCTAACGGGTTGGATCCTTTTACTACTAATCACTAGGTGGAGTTAATTGCCAGGGCATGAAAAATATTTTTCTTCCTACGACCGAAAAATTACCAAAATCCCAGAAGTTCATGATTTACCATAACATTCCTAAATAAAAGACAATTGTTGCTTTGCAAAAAGTAAGCAATATCAAAATATTTCTTGCAGGAATTTAAGTGAAAAAAATCCTGCGACCAGTGGTCACACGGTCTGGTGTTTTTTCATGCCCTGTTAATTGCACTACATCGGCTTATTGTTGTTTTAAAAGATCTTTTGGTATTGAAATGCCGTTAGAGGTATGCCAGAAGACGTTCGACAAAGTATCATGATCATTTTATCTTTTCATTTTATGTTTCTAGATTGATTCTGCAGAAATGGATACTCTCTCTGGAATATTATGTGCTGATGGTGAGAATAGAATTTATTTAAATCACTTTTTGTTTCAGTTTTTCTCACTTTTCTGGGATTCGTCAGTGTTAAATTAAACAAAACTGAAATGTTTTTGCAAATCTGTTGAGCGTGATTTTTATTTTGATATTCTAGATACCGTCACTCTACCAAACTCTGAGAGACTACATCTGCCAACAACTGTTCGATTTATTTGGGAGGTACGTGGTAGATTTTCTCAAACTCTTTATTTCATCGTTGCAAACTGTTTCATTTCTTTGCAGCAATATTTCTTGGACTCTCACTGAAATTTCCAAACAAATACAAACGAGCATATATTGTTAAACTTCAAGTTACTTGCTCATGCAATCATCAGATGGTTATAAGTACAAATTTCATATCTACTAAAAATATGGTTACTACATCTCCCAGTGAGTGGGAAACCACGAAGGTGCAGAATTTAGTCTCTTGACTCTTTTCGAAAGCCGAAATATATAAATGTTTTGAGCACTATCTTAGGGAAAGCTGAAATATAGACTTTGTACTAGAAATAAGCTATATAAAACTCTCTATTCAATTTAGATTAGCTAAATAATCAGGATCATGGAAAAACTAAATGTATAGGGCATAGACCCCCTCGATAGACTACTAAAGCTGTGCTAGACTACTAAGGAAGGACTACGTCCGATACGTTAAGTTTTTCCGTAATCTTTTCTATTTAGCTTATCTGAATGGGAAAATTTTGTTGTATTGCTACATCTATTGCTGTACGTCAAATTATTTATTTCATTATATGAAACCCTCACTTGTCATTATTAGACTCTCACTTACAATCATATTTCGTTGCAGATTGACACCCTTGAAAACATCAGTCCTGCAATAATCCAAAGTTCTGGCATATTGAACCTTAGCCCTTCTGATGTTGGCTGGGAATGGATCATGCAGAACTGGATCTCCAAGCAGCAACAGGCTCACAGAGAAACTTTGTCCCGTCTTAGTATGAGGTACATCCCACCCACCCTGTACTTCCTTGCCAATGAGAAGATGACTCTCTCTGAAAAGGAGCACAAGAAATCCGTTGTCAGCTTCAACCGCACTCACGGTCCTCTTCAGCATGTTGTCAGCCTGTCTGATATGGTCATGGTCAAAAATCTCTTCTGCATTTTTGAAGTAAGTTTATTTTATACAAAATTGTATTTATTTCGAATTAGAGTTGTTATGATTCAACAATACCATTTTCATTTAATTTTTTTCACGTTTAGCTGGCTTTTGAATTTTGTAGGGGGAGAACCCCAACGGAATGGAACTGCATCTTGTTGCTAAGCCTTAGGATTGTAAATTTCTTGTATCTGACAAAAACAAAATGGCAGCACACCTAGGCAAAGGAGTGCTTCGAATTTACGCTTTAAGCAACAACATGGAGTTTGTAAATCATATTTGAAAGAAGTGTTTTCTTATCAGATATATTAGCTCACTGAATCACGGGTGATCATTGGTTTTCCTTCACTATACCAATCATTCACCTCTTTTCTGTTGGCCTATTTCGATCCCCATCTGCGTATGATAATTCGTTAGGTTTTCATTTCGTTATCTTTCTGATGTATTACTCTGTTGAGTGTCAGACGAAAAGCTAAAGTAATCCATGTTTTCGCCATGCTTCCGATTTTTCTGGCTATATTGAAGTTTTTTACCGATTGTTTTATCAAATACAGGCTGTGGTATCGAACGCTCAAGACCCAATAATAGAGAACTTTGAAAATCACTTCAACTTCTCTGCTTTTTGGGCATTCGGTGGAAATTTGGTTCGAGAACACCGTGGACATTTCGGTAACTGGTGGAGAGAAAAGTGGGAACCATTTGTTGTCTATCCTGATGACGTTTCGGTAAGGATGACATACGAATTACATCATTAAACCATCAATATTTATTTCATAATATGATATCTATGATGTCAAAATATATTATTGGAAAATAATCGAAATAATATCCTTAAAAAGAGAATTTATTATGTCCCTTGTGAAATGTTTAGGCGTAGTCGAGGTTTTTATAGAATTTAAGATTTCTTTTGTTATATAGCATAAAAAAACTAGTATTAATTTTTTGACGATTTAATTGGTATTTCCCATCTATTTTGATCATTTAATTCATTTTTACCACTTCGTAGATGTTAAATTCACGGTAATATCAACGCGTCTTCATCCGTTGAAAAGATTGACAAACGTCTGAACATTTCTCCGGCTCGTTTGTTACGTGAAAATGAAAGGACCTGGGTTTGATTTGCCTGTGTCACACACCCAACAGCCCTATTCTCTTTGGAGCACTTGGTCTGTGCAGACTCATAGCAGTCCCTCCCACTGAAGGGCTAAGTGGATTTTGGTTCAAGCATGCTGTTTTAGGACCCCTTGTTATAAAATGGATATTTGTTTGCAAAAATTTATTTGAAACACGAACAAGAACTTCCTTGAAATTCATTTATGTAAAAAAGGCCAAATTCTAAACTTTTTAATACCTATCCCATTAGTTAAAATTAGAGATTTCCAACCTTGAATTTTTCGTTAATTAAGTTGATATGTTGATTTTTTTCAGCTCTGGGAATGCCAAGTTCACCCTGAAACACACGAGTTTGTGCATGCGTCCGAAATCCTTCCATCTTACTCCGGTCGAGGGAACGTGGTATTCCCACCAGATGCTCACGTCACTACCGTCCAAAACATGGTAAGACCTATCAACAGTATTCTAACAACATTTTTGAGACACAAGATGTGCAAAATATGTTTGTAATGTTGATGCCAAGTGTAAGAATCTTTTTTAATTCTAAGGAAGATTCAGCACATATCCTCACTGAAAGTAAAAAAACAAAAGGGCAACTGGGTAATCACAAAAAGAGCCTAATATTAGCAGATTTCTTTTTTTTGGTAGATTAAGGGTCCTTAAGTGAGTTGGCATAACGATCCTATTTCCTATGTGATTTGCAGTTGAAGATGCGTGCCAACATTTCTATAATAAAGTACTTGTATTTTCAATAGAAAACAAGCTAAATTTTGGTTCTTAGAACCTTACATAAAGCAGATAAATCGATAAAAAGGACAAAATAGAATTTTAACTCAATGTCATTCAACCGGAATAAACAAAAGAACTGATCTGTAGCTGTTTTCTGTCTTTTCCATATTCGTCTCATCAGTGATTTTTGGTAGTTTTGGTTTGGAGAAGATTCTTAAATGGTTTCTTAACTTTTTTGCCTTCTCGTGAAGTTGCCTCCTTATACAGGGTTTCTCGGGATAGAAACATGGCCACTCCTCGAGGGCTTCCTATAACTCCAATTCTTTGCTTTTAGGTTCTCTCTCACTTGGTTGGAGTTCTTGCTGAATCAGGGAAACCGACTTTACTACTCGGCCCTGCTGGCTGTGGGAAATCTCACATCATCAAAGAACGTTTGCTGCATAATTCTTCAGAGATGGCCGAGGTCCAATCCTTGTTCATCAACTCCAACAAATTCATCACATCGACAACACTGTGGCAGAGGCTGGACGAGTTTCTGGAGTGGAAGCATACTCGAACGTATGTGCCGAAACGTAACAAGAAGCTGATCTGCCTTATTGATGATCTTAATCATAGTAGTGTAAGTACTATTATGAGGATCAAATTTTGGGTTTTTATCGTAGCAGGGCAGGAAATATTTTATTTGATCTTGCCGCCCGTGGAAAATTCTATACCCTTTCCTGCAAATTGGATGGTTGATTGTAGATTCTATAATAGGTAAAGGAATTTACCAATCTTTCAATATCATTCATTAGGGAGAATTTCTGCAGCCAGCAGTGAACTTAAGATTTTTACAGACCACTCGGTCACATTGTCAGATATATAGACATACCTGGCCTTTATTGGAATACATCCTGTCTACATAAAGATAACATTAAGATAAGAAACACCAGGGAGAGTTTGAGGTGGGGTGTATTGGGTAAAATGATTCTTTAATCTTCAAAACCTTTTCTGATTAAGATAGATGGATACAATTAGGAAAGTGGTCAAGATAGTACTTTAACATTTAAACGTGTTATTTTCAAATTCATGGTAGATGGGTCTATCAATTCTTAAGTGGAAACACTTCATACCTATTGCCAGGTATTGACGTATTGACGTATTGACGTTCGATTGAAACATAACTTTTCTTCATTATTTGATTCTTTCCAAAAAATATGCAAAGATGATGATTTGGTTTATAGTAATGTTATCACTTTCCTATATCAATTTTAAGATTTGAAGATCCGTAACTCTGAAAATCTTAATCTGACTGTTTCAATACACTGTGGTTTCTAACGAACGGGTATATGCATTAGAAACTACTTCCGTACGATCCTAATTCTTGGAATCTTATTCAATTTCAGAGAAATTCATGCGGAAGTCAATCAGCCTGTGAGATGATGCGGCAGATTCTCGACCACAAGGGGTCGTTCTATTATAATGACTGGAAATGGCGTGAAGTACATGACGTCACTTATCTGGCAACATACAACCCATGGACGACAGTGTCTGCCCCACCACTGAGCAGCAGACTAACTAGCAAATGGGTGGCCATCTACCTTCCGTTCCCCAGGTTAGTTTCAACCCTTATCTTACTAATTAGTACTCTATTACAGAGTTAGACTTCAGAAAAAACACGTATCTTTGTTGGAACTCTGAGTTTCACGCATTCATGCGATCATCAGACAACTTAGAACGATGTCAACATTGTTTTGGGAATCTTGCAGTCTGTCTACATCAAAGTATGGACCCCATGTTGTGTGGAAAGAAGGAGTTCTTACTAGGACACTTTTATTGAAAAATTATTGTTTGAAGGTTTTCCACAAAGGCCAAAAGTCTAGAGTTCATCACTAGATCACAACGAAAGACAATCAAAACGGCTACGAATATCACATAATGGAAAGCTTTATTCAGGACTTAGTTGTGAGAGAACAAATGCACATGAACTTTCAGTAATTCATAAACTCATGCAATCTGTGAAGCTACTTCATGTAAATATGAATCATTTGATTCTTCACTATTGCATCTAGTGAAATTAAATAAATAATACAATCTAATTCAATACAACTTTTGTAGCCAAGAAGAACAAGAGAGAATTTACGGAACGCTGTTGAAAACACACTTCATCCTTCCCAACACCCCGTCAAATCGAGAAGATAGTGAGATTCTCTCGAGTGAGGTCTTGAGAAAGCGGAAAGCAGAAGAAAGCATGAAGAAGCTGCTGGAATCAATTGTTGGAGTCACGGTGGAAGTGCAGGAGAATCTCCGAGGAATGTTCCTACCAACTCCCAAGAGATGTCATTATGTCTTCACACTCAATAATTTGAATATCGTCTTCAGGTGAATTATTTTCTTTTTTGTAAACACAACAGAAAATAAAATCATTTACTTATCGTAGTATCTTTAACTTTAATTTACGCTAAGATACAACACAGCCTTGGCTTTCATAACATTGAATTTGCGTTTAACAATTAAACTGGATATAAATAAAGATAAAGTTAGAATACTATTCAATCTTGCAAAATTATTCAAAAGGCTTATAAGGTTAGTCCCACTTGCTTCATCGTCGTTAGAGTGTGCAAAGATATTCATGCAGATATTTAAGATTCTAAAAGTCAGTGTTTCGATTGAATCAGATGTGCGCATTGTGCATTTTGTGAGAAACAAGAAAATTACTCCTTCCCATTTGCAAACTTTTGTCGTGATTGCTCACTCATCAGAAAGTTTTTTATTTGTACAGTTGATTCTCTCTCTCTAAAGAGGGGGCCTATTATAGGTTTTGCGGCTTGCGGCTTCAGCCCTATTTCTACGTGGGGCTTACGGGTTTTATCATGGATTTTTGCGGCTGCGGCTTTGCGTTTACCGCTTCGTCTTCACAAACTGCGGCTTTCCGCTTTATTTCATGGCGGACTGCGACTTTTGCCAGATTTTTGTACGTCCTTGCGGTTTCAGGACCCCCTATAATAGGCCCCCTAAAGAAGACACCTTGTGGAATTTGGGAAAGTGTCCGTCCTAATAAGGTGTCCATCTTACAGAGTTTTAACGTACATCATTTCCCATATGAGTTGGGGAGGTTTTCAAAATAACAACTGTCCTTCCTAACGAGATGTTCCTTGTATAGAGGTGTCTGCTAAGAGAGAGTTGACTGTATGTTTTTTTATCTCAGTTAACATCAGTATATCTCCAAACGAGTGAGAAATCAAGAAACTGTTTTGTTTCTTGTCTACAAGTTAATATAGTTAAAATCTGGTTTGTATTTATCTGCACCATGCCACTTCATGTCATCTGTTCATCTTCATATATAACAAGTAAACATTCTTTAAGTGTTGTTTAGATCATACATCGTTTATAGAAGTATGGTGCTGAACAATCTTTGAGCAGTCTTCGATCGTTATAAAGATATATAGATCACCCAATATCTCAAAGTTTTGTCGGTACTCTAGCTTGCCTCACTGGTTGGCTCTTGTGCTGGGTTGACAGTGCCTCTTCTGAACAGTCTTACCGCGTAGTTTCTCAGAGTTCGGTTGCACAAAATCAGCGCAGCAGCATTCACTGTGCCGTTCATGTAGGAAACGATGATAGCCCAGAGCGTGCCGTACAAAAACCGGCCTGACGGTTCCATGTTTTCACTTTTCATAATGTTCAGCATCATCAGAAGGACATGATTCGGTATGAAGCAAATCACCAGTGACACCAGCACTATCATCATTCCCTTGGCGAAATCTCGGTGCGAGTCCGACTTTTTATTGCTCAACAACTGGTTGCGGTTAAGCTCTTTGATCTTCTGGCTTATGGACATATACGCCCTTATGTACAGGATGAAAGTAGTAGAGATCACAACCAGATAAACGCATGTGATTATTTTATGGAATACGGAATAAAAGCCAAAGATCGACGCAAATGCTAGTATTGTCGTCACGACGAGATTGATCGTGAAATTGAGGCTGATCAAGATGGTAGCTCGCCTGTGAGTCATGATGGTGCTGTAGCGATTCAAGTACTTCATGCGAAGATACCGATCTAGGCCAATCAGCATAGTCATGAAGGCGGAAAATGGCGCGCATAGGTATAGGACAAACTGGATGAACACGCTTGCAATGTTCAGGTGCATTTGGTCTTTTACATACGGCAAGCACTGAATAACCAACTGGATTATTCCAATACTGAAGTCAGACATGCTCAGATAAGAGATGAATCTGTATGAAGGGTTGTTGTGTTTTTTCAGTCTTTTCAGTGCGAAGATCAGAAACGTGTTGATCAGGATATTTGAGACTGCGACCGTCACGTTGACAGTCAGTACCGCGGTGACCTGGGCTTGCGACATCTCGAAGTATTCTATCAAACACGTCGTCCACTTCTCAACCATGTTGACGAGTTTTCGATTCACAAACTTGATATTTCCCTCAAGGCTTCGATGCACTTGTAGTACGCGTTTTATCCCAGCTTTCCTCTACTTATCTTTTGCTGTATAAAAAAGTGTCCTATGTAATTTCTTTATTGTTGAATACTAGATTTCAAAAACGAAATTTGCGTAAACTCTCCTTACTGCTATTTATTGAGATTTTGTTCAATCTCTTTTTTGCTGCTGTTTACAATTATTTGATTCACTTTCTTTATCGTTTCTTCCAGCTATATGACCAATTTTCTTTTTCTCAATGTAAATGTCGAGATAACAGTTTACAGTGATATTTCAATACACTTGTTGTATCCGTTTTTGCTAAAGAATTCCTGTGTATTGAATGCAAGACACGCCTTTTCTAAGTTGTTCGAGTTTTCGACGGACTCCCTTGATCAA
Source organism: Pelagia noctiluca (assembly GCA_963924455.1). NCBI lineage: Eukaryota > Metazoa > Cnidaria > Scyphozoa > Semaeostomeae > Pelagiidae > Pelagia > Pelagia noctiluca. The sequence goes on from OZ004325.1 coordinate 15,270,423, forward strand.
TGCTTACATGTTTTTGGTACTCTTTCTTTATCACTTCTTCCAGCAATGTGATCGATTTTTCTCGACTCTCAGTCCCAATGTCCAAATAACTGTTTCCACCTGCAAATGTTAACCAAGATTTTCAACAAAATACTGGGTTTCTCATTTTACTGTCCTATCCCCGTAAGAAGCTGAATTAAAAACATAGATTTGCAAAGAAATACTTTGTTAATCGTTTCGTCTGTTTTCAAATACATTAATTGGTATTCAGGGAATGTAAATACTCCCATACTAAAGGTTCCCATACACAGAGTGTTCAAAGTATTTTAAGGATAAATGAAGTGTTGGCCTGTTCATAAACTTTACCGGCATGCGGAGGAGTGAGGGAGGCTCTTTAATCTTCTATAGAGCCATATTCCCTGCTCCTCCACATCCTAGTTAAGTCTCCAAATAAAAGTCCCAATTTACCTAAGTTTATGAATCATATAAAAGATAAAACAAGAAAAACCATACTTTTAGACGTATAGATGATAATATCTTCTTCAATTACTCTAGTAACTAGTTAGGTCAGTAAAGACGACAGAGCTGCTGCTCGAATCCTTGTTTCTATGTTTTCTAATGCTTTGACGTCACTTGCTAAAATTGATTTGACTTAATGGAGGTAGCTCTTTGGAGAACATTTGGAAATAAAACCTGCAATTCTAGTTAGAAAAAGGCTCGGAGCAAAATTCAAATGAAAAGTTTTTGGAACATTTATGATGCTTTGTTCTATCCTAAAACTCCTTTCAGTTTTGCATATGAATGATTCGGTTCCATTCCTAATCTTGAAGATCGTCAAAAGCCAGTTGAGACCATTACAGTCCATGTTGACGATTCAAATCAATAACCATTAGATGTAAACATGTATGAAAATACCATAATGGTAGTTCACTAGAATGTCAGACATGTCCAGAGAGCCAAAATTTTCAATAATGAAAAAATTGAATAGAAACAAATTTTAAAAGTTCTCGAAAGGGAATAATTCAGCATTAAAGTTGAATGAAATTGAAGAACAGATCTTTGGTTTTGTTTTTTGACTCTCACAAAAAGGATCTGCAGTTGAAAGGGGTTAGAAGGAAAGTGGAGCCAAAATGGCACTTCCTATTTATTTTCGATAAATTTGCCTACAAAATTTTAGCTATTCATTTACAGATTTAAAAAATCAAATATTTTTTTTGTTATAGGAACCTCTGTCTTGCAATCGGAGCAAATTGTAAAGAAGATGATCTGCTGATGTTGTGGAAACATGAATGTGAGAACGTCTATGGAAGCATACTGATTGACAAGGTGGATAAAGATCGTTGGCTCAACCTCTTTTACACTTCTTCGAGAAAGAGGCTGGATAAAAATCAGGTATGATGTGTTTAGTTTCTCTGTTTTATTTATATTTTGTCAGATATTGCTTTTCCTATTTTGCTGATATTGCTGCTGTTTATTTGCTTCAGTTGTGCGGCAAATGCGTCGAAGCAATGTGTGTTTAGCTTCCCAGGCTAGATTTGCTTTACCACTACAGTAAGATTTTCAATAGATTTCTAGCCAATTCCTACTCACACCTCACATATATCATATTTACCTAATGTATACCACGATAATACAATAATACGAGAGCCAAATTTTTTAGGTTTATAAAATAGTGATACTTATTAGTCTATCCATGAATTATAATTATCATCATATATAACTATACTTATTTATGATAGACTAGTTCAAAAATAAACCATTGATCATTAGTAAACTTTGAAGTTTACTGAATAGACTTGGAAGTTAAAGGATAAAGATAATATCGAAATGTTTGAAGAATGGTTTATTTTGTACCTAGTTTTGTGAATAAATGATTCTTCACCAGTATACTTAAAAGTTTACACCAGTATACTTAAAAGTTTACGGATGAAGATCATATCGAAACGTTGAAAGAATAGTTTATTTTGCAATTAGTCATATGTATACCATAGATACCTCTAAAACATGCTATATGGTTTGTAGATCTTAACTTATATGGCATTGCAGTATAAGGTTGCATTCACTAATACAGCTTTTATTTTTGAGAAGGGCAACTCTATTGTGCAATTGAAGTGAATTTTGATAAACTAATAACTTAACTAAAACTGCTCTTAACCCTACAATAGAAAAATATTAATCTAAGGTCTCTCTAGAACGATACTTGTATAAGGTTTGGCAGATGATATTAGGAACCAGAAATCGGCGAACACAAGGGGTTTTAGATAGGTCACGCTTTTAAAGTATAGCCCTTGAGTTTTGAAACATTTGATCAGAGTTTTAACTAAAGGGTTCTAAGGGTTGTGGCCTTTCAAATTCATCGGGGAAGTACCCGTTAATACCCTACTTTTTGGGAGCTGTCAACTAATCAGCTGTATACTTAATTTCATAATCTATTTGAAATAAATTGCCTATATTGTAAAATAAATAAACTCAAAAATCGTAATTACGTACCTTCTTCAACGACAGCCTATCTGTAGGATCTTTCCTCTTCTCCGTTTCTGTAACAGAAGCAATTTATAAGCACATCCATTAATAATAAATCCACTCACACATGATCCTATCGACTTATCGCCTACAACGCCTAATATTTCCCTTAACAGACATAAACATTGCGTTTTCGTTGCTCAAAACTCAACAATCAAACGAATTAAATCTCAAAAACCGTGTTTAAACAGGTGTTAAGGAGGTACATGTCTTGAAATTATTGTGAATAATAAAAATATTATTCTTTCGGGAGATTTGATTCAGTCAAAATCAAATGGGTTATTTTTTCGTTTTGATTTATTTGTTTGTTAACCCATTTATGCTCATTTGTGGAGATAAGTTTATCCGCATCTGTTTTCAACACTTAACTCTGAATGCAGCAATACACAATACTGAATTAGTTGACACCTGTGTAGGTTAGAATCCTTGTTCAAACAGAGTGTGTTTAGACTCATCAAGCTTAGCTATAGCCGAGGGGGTACTCGATCCAGTTTTGGGTAGGGATGTGCCGCCCCAAGAATCAAAATGTATACATCGATATTTTTAACAAATTTCTGAAAATGTATCACCAAATGTACGCATTACCTTGGAAATGTGTCCCTAGACCCACTTTCAGACCATATTTTGAAAATTTGAGATCCATAGTTATACTTAAGTCACAAAGAAGGATACTTATTTGGGTAGCACGTCTCCAGTACCCATAATATACCTGGGAGGCATAAGGGTATACTGGATATTATAATACCGACAACAGATTTCCTTCTCTGAAAAGTCTGGTAGGTGCAGAACTTGAGGTTAGCAGGAAAAATTGATAACATAGCAAAACATAATAACTACTGAAGCCTTGCGTCTGACACTCATCAGAGTAGTACGTCAGAAACGGAGCGTATCTGTTGTCTGTATTTCAGCTACTTTAAAACCTTTCTTTGTCTTTGCCAGCCTATCTTCCAGACACTTTAGGTGTGGCTTATGTTATTTCCACACATTCAAAATTCATAAGTAAAGTCGTGAATATTATTATATCTGAAATGAGGCGCTCATCGACATCACTATAGTATGCCAGTCCTAACATCCATAAAAGTGTGTTTTCATTAATCACAGTTACTGATTTAAAATTCTATCTGGAGAAAACGCCGAAATTTCATTTCAGAAAATTACTAGTAATATGCGAGTAATATTAATTACTTTAGAAACGAAAATTACAGTTCTCCAAAATACTCAATTGTCTCTGATCCCGCCAAATAATTATAATTTTAAGTTTTTGACTATACATGGGATCTTCAAGAGAATAATCCAGAATTTTAAAGGAGAGAAATCACAACTTGATTTAAAAACGTCTAACGCTCTTTCTTTTTAGAGTCTCTCTCTTCCTTCCTAATTTCCTTTTTCTTTTAATGTTTGGCTAAGACCTATTTCCAAATGCGTCTTTAAAAAATAATGCAAGATATATACATTATCTCTGTAGATTTTAGGATACTGCTTGATAGCATATCTTCTATAAAACAAATCTATCAGTGCAACGTTTGATGTTCAACTAATTTATAGAGTTCTAATTCTAAAAAAGTATATTTAGACTTTTGAAAGTAGATGATGAATGGTTGAAATCAAGTATCAGTGTGACGTGATTAAGTAAAATGATCCTGAAGTTTTGCAGGGTTGGAATTAGTTCTTTATTCTTTCGCTTAATAATCTCGACAACAACTAAGTTAGTTAGTGATGGCCGTGAGCCCATCTCCTACCTTTTTTGCGGTTATTTTAATGAGGCAGGCCCTAAAAGTAATTACTATAGTTTTTACCCTTCGTGTCACATCTCTAACCTTTCACAAATCACTTTTGTACATCATCATCAAGGTTCCCCTATAAGATTTCAATAATTTCAAATTTCATTATGACTCGTGTCCTTCCAATGACCGTGACGAATTCGTGCTGACTCTTGCGTACGATGGAACTTCCCTCATCAGTGTGATGCCCATTTGGGCTTTATTGATTATGTACATAGATGTAGATAGACATCTCCTGATGAGTGAGAAATCACGAAACAGGCTTGTCGAGATGAACGTGTAGTTTCCTGTTTCTTTTCTGCCAATTAGTGTTTATCTTTGCTCCACTACCATGTATTGAGCACTATTTTCTGAAAACCAATACACTGGCCTTTATAGATGTAGATAGGTGTAGATGAAGAAAATAAGTCTTAGCTACCTACTTAAGTTGTTATCTGTGAGTCTTTAAGATGTTTTTAACGTCATGCCACTAATTTCCGAACAGAGATGGCAGTAGTCTATACCTATTCATGTCTCATCTCTAACTCTAAACTCATAAAATTCACCGTAGGTCATGAGTTTTCAAGAAAATGATTATTAGTCACCCACCTTAAAACTTCAGCCTTTTTTTGACGTAAATGACCATGTATCTCCTTTTGCCCTAAAAGAAATGGTAGTAATTCTTTATCATCATATCTCAACTCTTAACTCTAAACTAAAACTTCTGTACCTGCGTCATTTGTAAGATTTCGAGAGAATATTGTTAATGAAGTAAAAAATTAAACTTGAGGAGAAGCAGGATTTGGAAAATCAATCGATTCATTTTTCATTCTCACAAATTATTACGTTTTAAATATTAAAGATGATAAGGAGGAAAGAAGTAAGGATTAAAGATATTAAAGAAAATATCAGATAAAATCTTTCTTCTACTAAAATGAATGCAAGTTCTTAGTTTGATATCAACCTACAAAAACTCTCCTCTGCTGACCGGTCTTTAAGACATGGAAGATGGTATGTCTTTATTTGTTAATCAGAAAACCATTTATAAGCAAGCTCATCAATATTAATACCCGATAGCCTGGGTTGTTTCAAGTGCTTTACGCAATGTTAATCAAAACATACATTAACATCATATTTTTCATTATAGAAACTCGAATATTTAAGGTGAGCAGAAAAAGGCAGGCGGTTAAAGATAGTTGACTCAAACTATCGGTATAGAAATGATAGAAATTACCATAATTTTTGAATATTGAATCTTCATCTTTACCTATAACCTCCTAATGTTTCACTTTTAACCATCAATAAGATTTCAAAAACTAAATCCTTATTGGTTACCCACTATACTAATATGTTTGAATGCCTCTTTTATGCCAGCCCAACTTTAAAACGTGATATCAATATCTTAATGTCTAAGGTGTCCTCAATTACTTTATGCAACGCTTGTCGAAACATCATTTTCTTCATCAATTAAAGAAACTCAAACATGCAAATCATAGGAAATAGGAAAAGCATTAAAATAGTGCAATGAAATTGTCAAAATATAGATATATCAATTTAATCGAGATAATTTGTGAGAATGAAAATGAACCGAGTAGGACTCGAACCCACGACCTCTAGATTTGATCTCTAGAACGCTACCACTGCGCTGATCTAGAGGTTGTGGGTTCGAGTCCCACTCGGGTCATTTTCATTCTCACAAATTATCTCGATTGATTTTCCAAATCCTGCTTCTCTTCAAATATATAAATTTATAAGGTTATTATTAATATTAATATCTTATAGTCTTAATGTGTCATCAATTACTTAATGCAATGCTGATCTAAACATACTTAGCTTAGTAAATCTATTCTGATGTCTTATACCTAGCATATTTTTCATTAGAACCTCGAACATTTAGATTTGATAAGTAGCTATATAGGGGAGACCTTTGAAAATAGTGGAATCAAACTATTCACATAAAAAGGCATTAACCATCTTGCCTTTTCTATAACCTTTACCTTAGATTATCTAAATTTTCTATAACATCCATAATATCTTAATAAATAAATTCTTAATTACCCACCTAGACTTTTCAATGCCAGCCTTTCTTTAAGAAGTGTATGACTTAATATCTCTATCATTGAATGGAAAGCAATTTATAAGCATGCTTATGAATAATTAATACCTGATAGCCTGGGGTGTTATCAAGTACTTTCTCTTATGTTTATCAAAACATACATTAACAAAATGTTCTTCATTATAGAAACTCGAGCATTGAAATAAATAAATATAAGAAGAACTCTGTAAAACTGTTGTTTAGAGAGGAAGTGCGCGACTTTAACTAATCATCAATAAAAACAAACTGTTTATGTTTTCGAAAGATTTTAATGAGTTTTTCTCATGATTTTGTGAAACTTGTTATCTCGATCTTTTTTCGCAGTCCCACCCCACAATTAACATGCTGTATTTATCTCCACAAAGTCACGCCCATCTTCGTGCCTACCATCACGCCATCTTTAAGATTAAGACCTTCTCACTTCTTTCCTGCTTCTGATTCATTAGAAATTTCGTGAGACTCGATCGAGGAAAGTTGGTCTCATAAAGGAAAGTTATAATAAGGCCCCGTTCACAGTGCTCCGTATTTGAGTGAAAACGTAGCAAAACATATCCGTTTCAGCTTTGCGTTCACACTGATACCACTCAAACAAGGAGCTTTTCGAATACGCAAACAAATACGCATATTTTTGAGTACTGTGCGTATTGAATACGCTCCGTTTAAGTGTGAACAATACGCAGACATTTACATTTGGCATTATTCTTTCAATGGAAATATTTGTCCTGAAATGATATTATTAGCATCGTATTTGCCCGGAGCTGTGTGAACACTTCATTGAATTCATAGCGTATTTGTTTGAAAACGGAGCAGTGTGAACTGGTACTGTTTTTCGTCTTCAAATACGGAAACAAAGAAATACGTAGCATTGCGGATGAGGCCTGAGATTTAGTTATTAAGAGGAGGTTTTAATATTAGGGTTTGTAGCCAATTATCAATCGGCCTAAATGCATGAAATAAGTAGGCCCAAAGATACAACAACAACAACTACAATATCAGCTTTCTGATATTCACGCTAACGAAACGATATTAAAGGTACTCCTTGTAACGAATTTTAACTAATTCTATTCAACTCTATTGACTGATAAGGGTATGGTCTAACACATTGGTGTAGATAGGGGTCAGGGTAGATCAAAATAGCCAGTTTTTCGGAAAATTGCTAATATCATGAGAAAAATAAAGCAAAAGTTATACTTTTGGTGTAATGACAATGATATTAGAAATGTTCCTTTCAAATTTGGCATACAACTCATCTCACACACAAATTTTATGTGTAGCTAACATCGATTCGAAATTGACAGACTTTTAAATGCCTTAATATCAAAAGCATTTTCTTTATATGTGCCCCTGTGTCAGAGGTCCGTTTATAAGAGATCTAAGGGGAAAATGTTTGTTGGAACATTTTCATCCGTTCTCCACCTAACAAATTTTCTATCTACGCCACTGGTCTAACATGTTTAAAAGTATTCTCCTAGGTGGGTGCCAGGTCTTGAACCTACAACCATGTCTAATATAGGCTAGCAAGCTAACCACCTTCATCGCCATTGACCGACTTTGTTCACAATCAACAATCTCCGTGCTCGTCAAATATTAGGTTAAATCAGTATTTGGTAACTTCTTTCCTTCAAACCATTATCAAACATACTTCAATGCAGGAATATCGTTTAGAACTCATACCTCAAAACTTTCATGGTCCCTTGCCACCCCGTCAGTGAGATACTGAGGTTCGATTTTCATTTATTCGGTGTGTTAGATACGTCAAAAAGTTGATTTGAGGAAGTTTAGGGAAACTTAGGGAAATTTGAGATCTGAAAAGAGAATTGATTTAAAGCTGCCGAAGCTATTGACCTTTGCTGCTCTGAAATCACGCTGTTCAGGAAGTTAGCTACACTGTGAGCTGAATCCGCAACAGTATCTTAATCTCACCTCCTTCTCGATACAATCAGACCCACTGCACAGTTGAATAATCACCTCTCGAATCAGGCCACGCCTTCAATTATGACATGCGCACATTCTCTTATCTGTGAGATAGTAGGATTGTCACGACAGAGTTGTGGCTGAAATTCGATATACTTTTTGCATAAATCATTTGAAGATTGAAATTCAAATTTCAAAGATAGCCAGAAATACCACTAAAGGTATTTTGGAATCAGTCTACATAAAAACCAGGGATACCCTATTGTTTAGACAGAAAGAGTTCGTTTTCGCCTAAAGACTCTTGAAGTAATTTATTGGTCAGCTCACTGTATCGTGGGTGTTGATTGGTTTTCCCACACTATACCAATCATTCACCTGTTTCCTGATTGGCCTATTTCGATCCACATCTGGGTATATAAATCAGTTAGGTTTCTGTTTCTTTCTCTTTCTGACGTATTACTCTGTTGAGTGTCAGACAAAAAGCTTAAGTAATCTATGTGTTCGTTTCGCTATGTCTCAGATATTTCTGGCTGTTTTGAAGTTTTGTACCATCCAAGGACTGTAAAATTCAAGATTGTTAATATTTTACCAGGGAAAGTTATCAGGAATGGGGCATCAAATGCATTACCCCTTTAATACTGCCTGACCAATATGATAAGTATGGGGATTGAAAGTGATTGAAACAGGGAAAATACTGATTGATAGATCAATCGATAGAGACAAATTTACATTTTAACCCAGGAGCTACTCAAAACAGAAAACGTCAGTCTTTTTAATTGCAACATAACCGTCTGATTTTCCATGAGAGTTACTCCACATAGTTTCAGTATTGTAAATTATTCATTTTCCTTAATAGTTGCTAATTGTAACAATATATAAACAACACATTTATGAATCAATAGCTTGTCTCAGAGTGACTATATTAGCTTAAGGTCGAGCCTGTTTCCAGCAGAGGCATGCCTGCACTTCAACACTAAGTATTGTAGTCTCTGTCGAGGTATTACCTATCCTCAAAATCTCCTCTTTTCGATTTGAAAATGATTGAACTTAGTTTTGGCCTTTTTTAGCTAATTGGTAGATTAAGGGTAATTTCGCCGAAATCAATCGATGATTATTTTCAAATATTTTAATACAAATAAAATGTTTTCAAACCAATACCTTACATTAATTCTAAAATATAGTATAAAACATTTATTTTACAGCTCGATATGCAATCAAAACCAACAGTGCTCGTCTCTAACTCGATGGACATGAATGAAACTGGGAAGAAATCCTCAAAATCTTCTTCATCTTCGGCTGATGGCGAAGAGACGAAAATTGTCTGCAAACCTCTTCAGGATATTTCAAAGGTTCATTTTTATCTGCTTATTGTGCAAAGGAGTTGAAATTCATAGATTTCACATGTCACCCTGATTAAAAGCTTACCCCAACCTTTTTTTGGCGCAATTTTATGGTTTCATTTATTACTTTTTTCCCTTGATATTGCCTTTATCTGCTAATAGTCGTTGTTTGGTCAGAACTTTATGATAAGAGAAACATTAGGGACTATTGTTAGCTAGCTAGCTGTACATGTGCAAATTGTTAACTGCGATGGTTCTTCTCTACGTTTGGCGAGTGGTGGTGCAAGTTTTTTAATAAATGGGTTCGGGTTACGGCTCAAGTGGGTTGATATCTCAGTTGTCAGAGCAAAGGTGTACAAATCGAGAGGTCATGGGCTCAAATCCCACACAGGTCATACTTTGATTGATTTTCAAAATCTTATTTCTCCTTAAATTGTTTACTCTAAGGTCTCGTTTATAATGCTCTGTATTCTTTCAAAACCATTTACGAAGACAAAATGGTACCGGTTCACACGTTCCTATTTTGATCAAAAAACACAAGGAATAAGATAAGTGTTAAAACTGCTGTATGCGAAATCGATGCTGTTAATTTCAATGCAATGAGAATACAACAACGGAACGAATAGGATTAACGTATCTTGCGTATTTACGTTGATTGGTTAAAGAATATCGTATTCTTATGGTGAAAATTATCAAAAAATATTTTAACACTTTTATATGGCTAGAAGACTATTCAGGACCTCTTCAAAATGAGTCATTAAAGATGGTCTTCAATTCAAGTCCCCAAATAGGCTGGCACTCGGATACTTGCGTGGTCTTTTCGAAAAGAAATACGAAAACTTGTCTTACCATCACAGGGTGTACTGAGAGGTCAATTTTCCAATTCCCTTACATCCGTTGAAAAATGCTAAGGGATTCTATTAAAGTAAAGCAAGAGAAATCACTGGATTCTATGCTATTTCATGTTTTAGAGATTGTTGAATCGAGAGAGCTTTGAGGAGCTCCGCCTCTTAAACCCCTAACAGGGTTCTACTAAACAGCCATTCTGAGCTTAAGGGCCTTTTACTAGAACCCTGGTAATCTCTGCAGATTTGGCCTCGTTCCTCTCTTGTTTTGTCCATCCCCTCTTTTTGGGGCTGGCAATGCCTCTTATACCCCTTGAGAAATATAGAGAAATGTTTACCGGTGCGCCGTAGGAAAGAGTGAATTAACAGATACCCTTTTTTGTAGAGCAACTAAGTAGACAAATCGTACGCTTTGAGAATATAAATCTGAACGCTTACCTTTCTCTTGAATATCTTTTGCTGAAGCTTTCCAAGCAGATGAGAATTGTGCTCCTTGCATCAGATTGAGTTTCAGATTTTTATTTGATTTGGTCGGTAAAGAATCTCCAACATGGCCTCAGAGAAGACAAAGGGCTACATTCAGCTAAGATTTTGTGAATCTTCCATGAGTTCTGTTGTCATTCACATTGAGATTCAGATGTTGGATTGAGTAAGCTTCACATATGAAATGCATGAAAATCCCAGATACCAGGAAAGTGACATATAATCGCTAAAATAACGCAAAGGTGATTTTGTTAAATCGTCTTATCCAACTAAAATGGGGCTTTTCTGTTGATAGTTCAGTCATTTAATCCTGAGTGGCAGAGCATTAAGACTGCTCATTAAAACTGAAATCAAGATATTGGTCATCTGTATTGTTCTATTTAAACAGGCAGAGGCTGTATTTGTCTTATTCCATCTCTCTAAGAATATTCTGGAAGTGATTAATTACGCCAGGATACTTAATCTTGAAAAGTTAGAATTTTCGATTGTTGAAAGGCAAATACGCTTGCCACCTTCGTAATGTATTGGTTTTTACGGTAAGCGCAAAGGATCAAAACAATGGTTTTAGGCTAGTCAAAGAAATGCGCTTACGGGCTCTCTAGATAGCAGGAAAATCCAGCCATTCATTTCATCATCCTGCGTAAGATGGTTTCGAGCCTATATTATTCTCTAGTGATAGTTCAATTAGAATTCGTCCAGTATTCCCTACCACCTATTCTAATCTTCCTTCCAATCCATTTCACAAAAGTTTCGTCACTTTAAATATTTTTAGATAGTAAAATATAGTGAAAGATTCATGGAGAAAATTATCGAGGTTCTTGCCTCTGAGAATTTATTTTAAAGCTGAGGAATAACTCTGCTTGAATTGACTATTATATAATGAATGATAATATAGTCAATGATAATGATGTATAATATAGTGAATAATAATGATGATACGATAATAATGATAATATAGTACAAAGGCAATTATAACTATGATACATATAACGCCATGAAAATCTGCTCTTACGCGCGAGATTTTATTGTATGTCCCGATTTCGATAGTGTCAGTAAAAACTTCTTTACCTTTACCAGTATACTGATTGCCTTCTAAAAAGAAGATAACATCATGCTAGAGAAAACGAATCAAAAATATCACACAAGTTGAATTCCTTGATAAAGAGTCTGATTATGAATAGGTCCTGGTAGGGCCGAATCGGGAAATCTTTGACTAAATCTAATTTGCACTGCGTTAAAGAAGTTAAACTTGCGTGATCTTCTGATTTTTTCTTTGACATGAAGTTAACCAATTCCTTCATAGCCTCTTAAAGAAATTATTAGCAATACCATAAGTGGAAGTTATAACATAGTTTTTGGATAGGAACCATACTTAGAAAACTAACCATGAATTATTTGTATATTTTCAGACAAGAACTATCCTGGAACATAACATCATTGAATACAATAAGGACAACCCGAAAGTAAAGATTTATCTTTATGAGGTAAGATCAACTCAAACCATATTTCGACTTTCTTTTTTGAATGTAGTTTATTCTGTGCCAGTAATGGGGTAATAAATGTTGGTGTAACTAATAGGGATAGTTGAAACTTGTTAGTCAAATCAATCATGATATGTCTTAAAAAATTGCAGTGATTATCAACTCTAAAGAAGATGACCTTATTTTTCATTACCGTAAATCCTCGTATAAACCCCTAGGGGCTTATTTGCAAAAATTAATTTTTGGTTGGGGGCTTATTCAAGAGGTTGGGGCTTAATCTAGAGGACTTACGTGCAAAAAGAATATTTTAGATGGGGGCTTATTTGAGGGGGGGTTTCTCGAATGTGGGGGCTTATTCGAGGATTTGCAGTATTCACGCTTTCTGGAATGAGCCATTCACCTCCAAAGTTCATTTTTTTGCTCACTTTCAGACCAGAGCTTTTGATGAAAGGGACTCTGGATATCAACTTAGATGTTTTGCAATTTGTAATCGACCAAAAACTCAATTTTATTTTTTCATTTGTCTTGATTTTTGCAGAGCACAATAAAAACAATATGTCGTCTCACTCGAATACTGCAGTCTCCGCACGAATGCGGACATGCGATGATTCTGGCTGAAGGCTTCCCCGGCCTGCCCCTCTCCGTCGTCAAGATAGCGGCCTACATCTGCGGCTTCTCGGTCTTCCAGATACAACCGTCAGCTACAGTGTTGGGGGAGAAATACACAACTGCACATTTCAAAACGGACATGGTCAATGCCTATACTACTGCTGGATTAAAGGTAATTACCGTCTTGTATTGATTTATAAAATATTAAAGAAGGATCGTCCCTAATCTATCGTTAAAAAGTTATTTAACGAAATAACTGAAATCATCCAACGTGAGACAGTACTTATGAAGTTGTTAATGATTTTAGATGGCTGAAAATCGTTATTTGTCGTGGCAAAACTGTCCACCCTTTGTTCGCACACACTTTTACCTTCTGACCTTTGCAATGAAAAGGGAAGAAACAACAATTCTCATTGCCCGATGAAGGGAGATTCATCTCTCGAAAGGTTGCTCTATTAAATTTAAAAGACTTGATATGGTAAGTGGTGACTATCATGTCAAACATTGTGTTAGGAAAATCCTTGATAAGATCGAGTGTATTTATGTTGTTCTGATAAATAGTAAATGCTTGTCATGATAAGGGGTGACTATAATGAAAAATATTGTTTCCAAGACAGCCTTGATAAAACCAAATGTATTTACGTTGCCCTATCAAATATCTAATGCTTGTCATAATAAGTGGTAACTATCATGTCAAGTATTGCGTCAGAAACAGCCTCGATAAGATCGAATGTATTCACAATTTTGCACTTTTAAATATCAGAGGCTTGTCATGATAAGTGGTGACTATCATGTCAAATATTGTGTCAGAAACAGCCTTGATATGTCCAATTGTATTAACGTTTTTCTACTAAATATCAAAGGCATGCCATGATAAGTGGTGACTATCATGTCAAATATTGTGTCAGAAAGAGTATTGATAAGACCAAATAGCAAATTATTTACGAGTTTCACACATACCTCGGGGGTGATATATTTGTCCAAAAGAATTTGCTGAGGTGATATGTTCTATTATTTCAGAAAAAAAGGACATTGTTGTTAAAATGACGGGGGTTGACTACACCTCCTCGCCCTCCCAAGTTTCCTCACTTCAAAGCTGTGCAATGATACCATCTTGCACAAACTGAGTTTATTTTTGTCGCCTTAAACTTTATCTTTCTTTCAAATGAAGATCACATTCTTCTGTCGTAGGGAGAGAAATTGCTGTTCGTTCTGAACGAGATGGAAGTTCTGGATGACGACTTTCTTGTTTACGTCTCAGAATTTCTCGTCTCAAACTCCATCTCTCACTTGTTCAACGAAGAGGAACACACTTCCATCACTAACGCCATTCGCACTGAAGTCACCCAAGCTGGTCTGAGCTACACCAAAGAAACTGCCTGGAATTTCTTCTTGAAGTATGATTCTCTCCTTTAATTTGGGTCTTTTCTACTTCCTATCATTGCAGGGATGTTCTGGCCCATTGCAACACTGGGAAAATTGCATACTTGGGTCCCTAAAAATTGCTAATATGTGTACCCTTGTAGATCGAATATTAAGGTTTTATTGTTACTAAACAATATTCACAGTAATATTGTATGAAATATTTAATATGTGATATCAGGGGCTTATCTACTTCATGTCTTCTTCTGTACAATTAAGTAAGAAAGGAAATTTGATTCTCCTAGGCCACTTGGACGTCTCTCAAATGATTAACTCTCAGGAGCTTCTGGGGGCTCCCCCAGGCCCCCTACCATGGCACTGTGAGAACATTGCCTCTGAACTGCATATCTCATTGTAACCATCAAGCCATCCATTAATATCATAACCATAGATCTCGATGTTTCCCATTATTTCTTTCAGGACAGTACGAGAAAACCTGCGTTTCGTTTTCATCATTTCCTCGTTAGAAGAAAAGTTCCAAATCAGATGTCGACAGTTTCCATCAATGCTGAATGCGATGCAGATCTTATCCATGCCTCAATGGAGCAAAGAAGAACTTGTGGACAGTGCAATGTTTCATTTAAGAGGTAAGGTAGCATTGATTTAGCTGAAAATGAGACCTTATTAGTAGACAGTAGAAATGTTGTAAGAAACCGAATGAGAAGAATGACGACGATGAACATGATTCAGTTTCAGCTACACTTTTCATTTAAGACAATTCCATTTGATCAAAACATTTCCAAAATTTAGCTAAAAATTTTTAGACGATAAGTTTACAAATCAGAAGACGCTTTTTATCAGCGTTTCGGAGTAGAGCTAAACTCCATCTTCAGAAGTAACAAAATAAAAAGAACACGGCTAATTTATACTGACAGAGACAAAAGACTACAAAAATGCGCATGATTATGATATCACAATTTTTATAATTTTTGTATTATGATTATAATCAATACTGGAAGACATTATGAGCTAATTTTTCTGGGTTATTTGTTTTTCTCAGCCAATGCATTTGAAATTATATATATACGAGGCAAATTGATTGCCTAGTACAATAGATTTCAAATGACAGGTAAACATGATCTGTAAATAAACCTTGTATCAATTACATAGCATTAAATTGGCCTAAAGCATAGTTTATAGAAGTAGTTGCTTAGGAAACCTATCGCTGTACGTATTTGTTTCACATTCAATGTTGAACAGTACCCGAAAGTGTACAACGTATGCCTTGTCATCTCTCTTGACTGTTGAAATTATACATACACACACTGCCATCATATAAATATGATGGTTTAAAATCAATGCAATCTTTCTATCAAATCTTTCATAGATGATACCATTTAAGCTTAAGGAACCAAATAAGCGTTCTGATTACAATTTTATTCATTCCGACATTTTTGCTTTCTCTGCAGATTTGAAGATATTTGACGAGAAGGAGAAAGAAAACGTTGCTCATTTGTTGGCTTCGATGCACATTTCGTTGAATGAAAGCAGAAAATCTGAAATGCTGTCGAATCAAGTCAACCACATCACGAACGCATCGTTTGAAAGATTCGTCGAACAGTAAGATTATCTTTCTTTTAATTCAACTTGAGTTAGTGAGTTTATGTTTGACAATCCCTATGGAACGTCTGTGCAGTACTGTAGAGGGATATCATCAGTACATTGGAGGATGTTCACTACTGTGGAAGGATACCATCAGTACTGTGGATGTATACCATTCAGTAACGTGTAGGATATTATATACTGTGAAAGTAATACCTACAGTGCTAATGGTATTCCTCCGCAGTACTGAACAACCTCCAACGTACTAATGGTATCCCCTAACAGTAATGATGATATCTCTCCACAGTACTGAATATCTTCCACAGTACTGAACATCCTCCACAGTACTGAACATCCTCCACAGTACTGAACATCCTCCACAGTACTGAACGTCCTCCACAGTACTGAACATCCTCCACAGTACAAAATCTCCTCCACAGTACTGAACATCTTCCACAGTACTGAACATCTTCCACAGTACTGAACATCCTCCAACGTACTAATGGTATCCCCTAACAGTACTGATGATATCTATCCACAGTACTGAATATCCTCCACAGTACTGAATATCTTCCACAGTACTGAACATCTTCCACAGTACTGAATATCCTCCACAGTACTGAACATCTTCCACAGTACTAAATGTCCTCCACAGTATTGAATGTGTGAGTGAGTTAGTTTATGTTTAAAGTGCCAGAATGACTAAGGCCAGGGCCTTGTTTGCAGCAGAGCATGGTATCATACACTACATCGTTACATGTAGTATGAATCCCTAGTATGTTTGATTGCACCCATTTATGGTTGGAAGTCTCAAGCTTGAAAGGACTGCATCTACTTACATTAAAACTGACATTTATTTCCACAGTCTTCCCTGCCTATCATTAGCTTTCGTATTGGAAATCACTGCAATGAGTATATCTGAGACATGGGTCCAAGTAACTTCTTTGATAAAAAGGAATTTTCTGATGGCCTGGAACAGCAGATAGATTGTGGAATAACCCCTTGTATTTTATATGACAAGGTGTAAGCTAGGAAACTACGACTCTTTGAACACGGGTTGAATAATCTAGCTACTTGAACTCTTTGAGAATAATTAGCTAGAGTGAAATGAATGTTATAGGACTCTTCGATTATGATATCTTCTTTTAGTTCAAAACCGAGTTTACCTGAAGTAAATATCGAGATGATTTTCGAATCGAACAGTATTTGAATGGTACAAAACTTCAAAATAGCAAGAAATATCCAAAACATAGTAAAACGAACTCATAGATTACTTAGGCCTTTCGTCAAACACTCAACAGAATAATACGTCAGAAAAAGAACGAGACAAGACTTAACAAATTATAGTAATACATTTGTTAAGTTTTTGTTTCGTTCTCTTTCTGGCGTATTACTGTGATGAGTGTCAGACGAAAAGCTTAAGTATTCCATGTATTCTTTTCGCTATGTTTCCGATATTTTTGGTGATTTTCAAATCTTACACCTTCTCAAATCGAATCGTTTTCAAGCTTAATTTGTTCTTGTCTTATCTTATGAAATGCCACAAACTTAAGTAAACTAGCTCTCATATTATAACAAGCTGAAATGATGTAATCAGATGAAATCCTCTGAGTGGTGTTTTGAGCCGTTCAATAAAAAACCTTGTGTGCCATACGCTGACATGTTTAACTATTTCTGGTTAGTGAACCTTGGATTTCTGTTATTTGTTTAGTTTTATCGACCTGGCGCAAACAAGAACAGTAGAGATCCAAAATGAGTACGGAATTATTTCCAAAACACTCGAAGCTATCAAGCGGGGAACGGAGCTGGCCGGGCAATTAAAAGGCCAACTGGAGCACGAAAAACGGGTGCTGGAACAGAAAAAACAGGTAAACTTACCAATTAATATGAAAATAGTAGTTAATAATCGCTGTTATGAACTTAAACAGTGTTCAATTCTAATTATTGTTGGTAGAAAATGACTGCGATGAGAAAAGCCGGAAAGATGACAGAGAGATATGAAAGATATTGTTCGAGATATGTATGAACAACGACTTTTCTTGGAGAAATCAAAGGTCGCGATTGCACATGCGCCCTTCATTTTTCCCTTGAGCACCTACTCAGTGCGCATTAGTTTTCATCGATTTATGTATCACCAAGATGGTATTGTTACTAAATATGAACAGGCCGAAATATGAACAGGTATTGTTACATAAACTTATGAACAGGCCGAAAAATACAGGGATTTCCTATTGAAAGTCAATTTTTCAAATGGTTATATCTCAGTTAATATTCAACATACAGAGGTGATTTTTCATCCATTTGATGTAACTTTGGAAGCTCTTTCACATTATGCAGCCGAACTTCCAAAATTCTAAAAATAGATTGTTTGTGACGTCACACTTTAGAACTCTATTGAGGATGGCCAGAAATTATTTTAGCTATTGTAAAAGATGGATTCGTTGGTTTAAGGATGCATACTGTACGTTTTCAGGGGTATCTTTTTCCTGGAGGATCTTTAGAATAGAGGTCCTTGCATTACTTTTCACAGTCTAGAATTTCAGTAAAATTCATTTTTTCGGTCAGTCAACACTGCAACTATTTTTTGGGTTGATGGAATCGTTTCGTTCTCTCTTTGACGTATTACTCTGTTGAGTGTCAGACGAAAAGCTTAAGTAATCCATGTGTTCCGAATACAAACAGTGAAGTGATCCAAAAATAAGATAGTGAAAAGTAGTATAACATTCAGTGAGTATAACATCTCTGCTGGTCTGATGATTGCGTAAGCATGAAACTTTAAGTAACAGAGAGCCAGTCTCCTTTCTTGTTTCTATTCTAACATCTCTGCTATGTATAAATATCAATGTGAAAGACATATTTCTTCATTTCCTTCATTTACATTCATCTTCTTGCATTAGGCGTAGATATATGTACGACTTTTATTTTTTTGGGTTTGCAAAGCAGGCAAAGGGTCGATCTTCTGTCTTGATGTTATTTTTCGGGGTTTATGTTTGGAGTCTGCATCTGAGCACCCCTATTGCAAAAATATATGCGTCCCCCGGGATCTTTTTGGTGTAGTAAGCATCCTAATTATAGCTATTTATAACATTAGAATTATGAAACTAACCCCATTTTGTTCTAAATTGAATTTTCCTGCTTGGTTCCACCAAGCCATCTACAGCTGTCTGATTTTGTTTAGACAGAAACAGCTGGAGATTGCTTGAAATAACCAAGCAGAAAATTACTTTCAAAAAAGTGAGGTTATTCTCGCCATTTTTATATCATGAATAGATTTATTTGAAGGATGTATTAGGTTAACCTTAAAAAACTTCAAGATTTTTAGAATGTTACAAAAAGTAAAACGCCTGACTTTCAAAAAGCAAGATTCTTAAAACCGTGAGACCTCAGGTTGCAAAATTCTTATTTGGTTTGTGCAAGAGTCCTTGTTTACGGAAAATCTCTAGCTGTGTAAATTGATGATAATGATCAATTTAATCTATCAGCAGATACAGTTTGTTTAGAGTGGAGTGACTAGAAATTAACCTAGTAGTATCCGATTTACAAAATCGGTTATTAAAGCAAGATATTGCATTGCAAAACTCTATCAATTAATACTTTAAACTACTTAGCTTTTCTACAGCAAACATCTGTATGTAATCGATTCAAGTCGAAATTGAAACGAGTTTTTAGGCCCTACGTCACATGTCTGACAAAAAATCTGTTTAATTACTTTCCTTTAATCAGCTGATATAATCAAGCCACTTTTTATTTTTTCAGGGAAATTGCACTCTTCTTGGTGAGATTGGAATGGTAAGTGAATTCTTCATAATTTATTTTGTTGAACTAGAAGCCATGTTCTAAGATTCCTCAGAACTGAAAGGACTGCGGTGTTTCACTAGCCCTACCAACAAAGAGAATAAAGCTTTTTTAATCAAGTGACGTAAACAGGCAACAACATTCCAACCATGGCTTAAACCCGAGCCAATGCACACACTTTTGAAACAGGAGCCAGATGGTAGGTCTTGATAAAGAAGGCTTGAAATATAGCAGAAAAAACGGAGAAAAACGAAAGAAGATAAGAGAGGTTCTGTGGGGAAAACCTTTTCTTATTCTGTTCTTGTTTCTAATTCGAAATTTTAACCCATTTTATTGTCCCTATCCTACCACTACATGAATATCTACCACTACTTGAATATCTACCACTACATGAATATCTACCACTACATAAGTATCTACCACTACATGAATATCTACCTCTACATGAATATCTACCTCTACATGAATATCTACCACTACATGAATGTCTACAACTACATGAATATCTACCACTACATGAATATCTACCACTACATGAATATCTACCACTACATAAGTATCTACCACTACATGAATATCTACCTCTACATGAATATCTACCTCTACATGAATATCTACCTCTACATGAATATCTACCACTACATGAATGTCTACAACTACATGAATATCTACCACTACATGAATATCTACCACTACATAAGTATCTACCACTACATAAGTATCTACCACTACATGAATATCTACCTCTACATGAATATCTACCTCTACATGAATATCTACCACTACATAAGTATCTACCACTACATGAATATCTACCTCTACATGAATATCTACCACTACATAAGTATCTACCACTACATGAATATCTACCTCTACATGAATATCTACCACTACATAAGTATCTACCACTACATGAATATCTACCACTACATGAATATCTACCTCTACATGAATATCTACCACTACATAAGTATCTACCACTACATGAATATCTACCTCTACATGAATATCTACCTCTACATGAATATCTACCACTACATAAGTATCTACCACTACATGAATATCTACCTCTACATGAATATCTACCTCTACATGAATATCTACCACTACATAAGTATCTACCACTACATGAATATCTACCACTACATGAATATCTAACACTACATGAATATCTACGTGATTATATCAACGGCCGTAAAGATGGTTAATGTCCTACAACATACAGGGTTACCCGAGGGAAGTAGATTGCCCCAGGGAAATAGTCTATAAAATTCCTCCAAAAAAGAAATCGAATTCTCAATCTTGTTTCCTGAGTCTCGAGGGGCTTATAGGGGTTTTTAAATCAACTTTGCGCCAGGGTCTCAAAGTTCTCTCAGTGGGCGTTAAGCATAACCCAGTCCCTCCAAATGAGTTGGAGAATCGTCCAGTTTTTGGTCCAGATCAAATTTAATGATTTTATTTTGATTCAGGATAAAGCAATCACTGAAGAGCAAGTCAGATTGGTTCAAAGACAACAATGGAAGATCGATAAACTTGAAAGAGTAAGGATCGATGTCTTACATTTTTGTTATCAGGCAACTAAATGGTTGAGTCGTGTAGCTATTCGGCCATGTCTGATACATCTAACTATTGCCATTAAAAGGTAAATGGTAGATTGTGGCTCAAGAGAAATAATGAGTACTCAAGAAGATGCAAGAACAACAAGCAAAATATAAGTCTGTGATCAAGAAACCCAATATGCCCTCCCTTTTATCACTACGATAGCTGTGCAGCAATTCATACGATGTACGCTAATCATTACTATTATATCTTTTCTCAGTTGCTGCCTCGTTATCAAGATGCTCACGAGAGAGCTGTTTTCAAGGCTGCGGCCATGGTGAAGGAAACCAAACAAGTGCTAGCAGAATTAGACCATCAGGGATTGGCGGATTTGAGATCAATGCAGAAGCCAGATAGTGACGTAGAAGACGTCCTTGCTGCTGTTATTATTATAGGTATGTTGTCAGATTTGTTGATTGAGAATTGATTGAAATATGAATTGGCACAAGGGAAGTTGAATTTAGACCTGGCCAATTGAGGCAGACGATTGCTCTTAATCATCTCAATATCATCCTTAGCATAGCCAGAAAAATAGTAATCATAGTGGAGCGAAAAGGTAGATTACTGGAGCTTTTGGTCCGACCACTAAACAGAGTAATACGTCAGAAAGAGAACGAACCAAAAACCTAACGAATTCACATCAAGGTATAGTAATTCGTTGGGTTTTTATTTCGTTCTCTTTCTGACGTATAACTCTGTTGAGTGTTAGACGAAAAGCTTAAGAAATGCATGTGTTTGTTTCTCTATGTTTCAAATTTTTCTGGATATATTGAAGTTTTGTACCGATCAAAGTCTGTACCATCCTTTGTCTTAGTCTTAAGTCTAGAGTTGGATGACGGCTTTCCCTCCATACTTTTCAAATTCAAATTGAATCACCGAATCATCTCAATGTGCACTTTTACTAATGAATAGCACACCTGATTAGATCTGGTGTAATTATCTTATTTAAAGTTTCATTCGGTCAAAGCTCGTCTCTTCTTGTAGCTCTGGTTTAATATTCATATCAGGCAGTAGTTGGCAGATAATCGGATTACGCCGAGGAATTTATGTTATTGCATCCCAGTCAAATCCCTGTCCCGCTTTATCAGATTTATAGTGTAGAATGACTTCAAGCAGCAACTGCATCTCCTCGTCAGTCCAGATAAACGAGTTATTACTCTCTTCATTTGATTTCTTCATCTTCTTTTTTGGAGGCGGCATATTTATTAAAAATTTGCAGCTGGTATTATAATATAACAAACTTCGAATTCGAATGAAATCTATTTTGGCGCCTACTTCTCATGCACTGGAAACACTGCCGGGCAATCTTGGAGGCGCCTCCTTCTGGAGAATAATCCGCCTCTCTTCGAATCCGGTATCAAATTGTTCCGTTTTCGAGTGTTTACACTGAGACGACTTATACCGTTTTCAAATCGTTCCGTTTTCAAAATCGTTTTCATTTGATGCCGGTTAGGAGATCGTTTCAGTTTAAACGGAAGGCCAAAACGGAATGATTTCGTACCGTTTTCAAATGAAAACGGTATAGTGTAAACGGGGCCTTAGTGCTGGTCATGATGCTTTTTTATGATTCTTTGATGTTTCGGAAGACTTAAAATTCTGAAATATCGTCCATCTCATTTCACTCACTTCGTAAACGTCGTCCATCTCATTTTTGCAGTGAAATCCCCAACTTCGGATCTAACATGGAACAAGGGAGCTAAAAGAATCATGGCAAACTTAGAAAGGTTTTTACTATTCATCATTCTACTTTCCCTGACTGTTTTCTCCTCTGACAACTTTTGCTATTTGGCTATTCGGCTATCTGGCTGTGCGCTATTTAGTTAGGGTTAGGGTTAGTGTTAGGGCTATTTGGCTATTTGGCTATTTGCTATCTTGTTGGGGTTACTTTGAGAGTCAAAATGCCCTTATGCAGGTTGAAGTAATTGAGCTCACAACAAATTTGATTGCGTGTCTGCCAATTCCACAACAAGTAAGAGCTCGATTCTGCGCAGAGAAGTGAGTTCAATATCTGAAAATAATAGAAATTGTAATATCTAAATCTAGGGAAAACATCTCACATCTCATTGCACAATGATAGTTGACGGATCTTTTCTGAAACGTTGACCTATTAGATATCAAAGGCTTAGCATTATAAGTGGTGACTATCATGTCCAATATTGTCTCAAAAACAGCCTCAATAAGACCAAATGTATTAACTTTACTAAAAGTCATTTCTAGAAAATATGTCTCTAGGGGACAGTAAAACCAAAAAACTAAGAAGATTGAATTTTTCATCTTTAGATTCAAAGAAGAAATTGCAGCATTTGATGAAGTGGAGTTAACAGAAAGCACGTTACAAGTTGTAGAGCCGTACACAAAGAGACCTCATTTCGTACCTGGCTATATGCAGAAGAAGACTGGGAACAGTGCTCTCGAATCGTTGGTCCTTTGGTCCAGAGGAGTTGTCAAGTATGTTTTACTGATATTCATTATCCTTTCCTGTGTCCAGCTTTTTAAAATGTTGACTAGTGTTTCAGGACATCTACAAAACATCTTGGCCTGAGCAGTACTCAAACCAAACCAAACATGAAAGACGTGCTGTAACTTGTTTGTTTTATTTCCATTATTTTTATTCCAATTTCGTTTATTTTATAATTTGTAAATTTCAGGTATCATAGGATGATGCTTTCCCGCGTAAAACCACTGCACATCAAAGTGGAGCAAACTACAAAAGCATTGGACGAGGCTGTTGAAAAACTCGGGGGAATGGAAGACAAGTTAAAGGTATTTCATAGTTCCTGGCAATAGTTTCACAGTTTTGTTAATTCACTGTTTTTTGTCGGGAATTAAACTATAGCCAAACAGCCTATAGCCAAAACGTCAAATAGCCCTCAGCCAAATATACCTATCCCTAACTTTATAACCCTAAGCCCATAGCCCAAGCGTATAGCCAAATATCCATATATCCTATAGCCAATAGCCAATATTCGATAGCCAAATAGCCAGATAGCCTTACCCTAACCCTCACCAAATAGCCTAAAGCCTATAGTTGTGTATGTATGTGCCAAACCTCTAAGGGAGACACGACCCCTATTTTCATCAACCAATCCCTACCAGAAGTATTTGGAGCATCAATGGGGTTTCTTAAAGAATAACTACTTTCTCCGCTTGCACGCATTTTCATACGACTTAACCCTGCGGCCTATGGTGGGCTAGGTCTTGTGTTCGAGGCCCTAATTGGCGCATGTAAAATTGTATCAACCCACTCATGAGATTATATTTCGAATTTATTAGACCATACTTGATGAGTTCATTCTTAATTGTAGATTGATCTCGTATTTTTATATCTGTAGTGATTGTAACTGATGGGGTTTCGTATAGAAACAAAATTAGATAAAGGAAAACTATTCATTTTTAGAGAGTCCAGAAGAGGAGTACAGATTTCAATTCCCAGCACTGAAATTAACAAAAATCCCCATCCCAATGATGGAAATAGAGAAATTCCTAACATGTTCAATATTCCAAACCCTATTTTACATTTCGTTCCCAGATCCCAGTCTCAAGAAGTCCAATCCCATTTTCTCAGTTGATAAAGAGGGAAACCCACTTCCCAATTTACCCCTTCCTTACCCTCTTTTTACTGACAAAGGAATCATCCGTCGTGACTTCAATGCAGTAATACCCACAAAACTAAGAGCCTATATTTTTAGGAGTTAGCCTAAACAAGTATTTAAGTAAACTGTAGTTAACATCATTAATAATTATGGTTAATTGTTGTTTGTAGGCTTATGAAAACTCCTTAAATACATTATTATTGTTGGCAAAATTATCATCCTTTAAACCTAAAATTTGTGATTTTTGCCCTCAGAATACGGTCAAAATTTTAAAATCTTAGACTAAGAGGTTCTTAATTTTTAGATTCTTTGTTGCGAGTTTTACTGTATTGTATGATAGAATAAATGTTTTAATGTATAAGATGAGCTATACTAAAACAAAATATCAGTATAATGGTAAAGCTGAAAAACATTGACCATAAAAACTCATCTGGTCTAACCTTTGTCTCAGTAGTAACCAAACATTTGTAACTATTGAGAAAGGGCTTTGCTCAATACGTTATGTTTTCTATTCTCATGACTTATTTTCTTTTTTTTATTTGATATGAAATTTTTACAACAGATAACAGAATGATACATAGATGATACCAGGAGGAACATATCAATCATGACCACTTCCTGGCACAAGACGTTTAATGACGTTACAATACATTAATATACAAAAATGAATGTCAAAATGCTAATTATCCCCATTGCTTTTCTTTTTAGTTTGATTACTCGAATCCCACGACTATATTAAACTGATTCCTCTTAACAGAATCTTGACAACCGAATGGTTTCTCTTTCTGGAAAATTCGAGGACGCCTCAGTCGATAAGAGTAGGCAAGGCCTCCTAACAGAAGATCAACAAATGCAGTTGAAAAGAGCTGCGTATTTTGAAAAGGTATTTCATTATTCCCACATTCTGAGGTTGTAATAATTATAATGATTATTTATATCGAGTAACCTTGTCAATACTGTAAGTATTGTTATCAATAATGGGCCTTCCTAAACAGAAAAGAAAAGAAAAGTAACCTATGAGTTACAAATGGAAGTTGAAAAGAGTTTTAGTGATCATCAACCTGGCATTGTTATTTTTCACTATCACGATGTTGAAGCAATTAAAACGATTCCAAACGACTCGAAACGACTATAAAACTAATCGAAACGATTTTGAAATTTTCAAACCTTTTACACCTTGCAGTTATTGTTAAATGCAATGATTCCAACAATTTTCAAGAAGCATTTGCAGGCACTGATGGCAGAAGATTCATTTAGCTTGATATCAACTTTGAATTTGTATATCTTTATGTTTGTAGCTTCTCGCGAAAGGAACTCAGCAGTGGACTAAAGTCTTGCAGTCAATCTCAAACAGAAAGAAATCGATGGTGGGCAGTGTGGCCATTTCTGCAGGATTTGCCACGTACCTC
Source organism: Pelagia noctiluca (assembly GCA_963924455.1). NCBI lineage: Eukaryota > Metazoa > Cnidaria > Scyphozoa > Semaeostomeae > Pelagiidae > Pelagia > Pelagia noctiluca. Next base: position 15,296,812 of record OZ004325.1, read on the forward strand.
GGCGTTTACCACTACGCCTTCAGACGCAACATGATCCAGAACGTGTGGCCAGAATGCCTGAAAGAACGAGGGATTGTGATTGACTTGAATATTGGCAGCAGCCTCACAATCGATATTTCAATGAGTACAGTAGCCTCGCAAGATTCTCCGACTGTTATCGAGGAAAGGGAGAAACGTAAAGATGATTCTGCGACTGGAGAAGCCGACCAAGTAGCTGATGAGCTTCAAGGAACTACTAGCGTTGAAAGTGAAAAGGTTTAGTGCTGATATTTTGATTTCTTCATTGTTTTTAGACTTAGTTTGAAATGCAGGGAGCTAAGTCAGTAAGAATGTTTGACGTGCTAGCTTGCAAAGGATAGAAGTAATACTAGCAAGGGCACAGGACGCCTAGTTCAATGTTCCTTCCGAAGCACGGTGGAGTGAGTCGTTTAGTAATTACCTCGAAGGTCACCCAACCAGATGTTGACCTCTCGCGACCAAGCTTAACTTCAGCTGTTAGCAAACTGTCGAAGCTGCTCGGCCACTCACCCTGCCACTCAGCTGTCTGATAGATCTTTCTCACATTGATCAATATTGTTAAAGTTTGTTCTCCATTTGCTACTTTTTAACGTGCAGTTCTACACAATATGTGTAGTTACAAACCCTTGTTGTGCAGTTCCGAAGAAAATATTGTGCAGTTTTGATACTTAAATTGGTTAGTAATGATAAAAAGACGATTATAGTAACGGAAATAATATCAAATAGGCCTTCTTACCAATGTAGAAGCATAAAAGTTCTAAATTTTCTAACCCTTTGGCAACAAACATGTTGCTGCCTCAAGAAGCCATTATTTTAGGGAAATGTTGGTACTTACTGCTGAGTTAATCTTGAACAAATTAACATTAGATTGGGATCAAACTATTATATTTGTGTGAAAGTTAAAAGGAAATTCAAAAATGAAGCTTCAAAATCCTTCAAAAAATTGACAATAGTTTTTTCAAGAAGGACACATTATTAGATTTTCTTTTCAAAAACTTTCCAGACAAGAAAATAGTGCAGTTCTAAATTTTTTTTGAAAAGGCCCTGATAAACGTCGTATGTTTACAACCATTGAAAGCCAAAAAACACATTTTTTCTGTATCAGCTGTGATAGGGAAAAGGATAATTTTCCATACAAATATCTGGACTCATGCAAGTGCTCTGTAAAGTTTACACTCTAGCCTTCACCCTATTCATGCTATGCAACTTACTTCCCAGATAATAAAAGTCCAGTATTTACTACTCAAGACCAAGATTTGCAATGCCTTTTGATATTTCTTGGTCTACACTGATCATGCATCTAGCTAGATAAATCCAAGGGATCAAAAGTACTTTTTGTTACAATTTCCAGGTGCTTAAAAGATTTGCTCGGGAAGAGCCAGACCAGGTAGAAACAGAAGAAATCCAAGACTCCCGACTAGAAACAGAAACGATTGCATCAGTCGCATCAGATAACTCGCTGCTACAGAGACGAGCGAAACTGGGAGGTGTTAAGAAATTCATTGAGACCGGAGGCCATTCTTTCTATGTGTACGATAACTACTGTTTGGCTGTTCTTCTAATGCTGACTGGTTACAATTTACAGCAGCGTTTGGTAATTCAATTCATTCATTTTGTTTCACTTCATGTCCCATGATATCCTTTTATCCAACTGCAGGCTTTGATTTTGTTTATTTGTTATACAATCACCCTGGGAAACGTCCGTGCAGCACTATGGGGGATGTTCAGTATTGTTGAGGGATTCCATCAGTACATGTGGAGGATGTATAGTACAGTAGGGTATATTATCAGTATATTAGAGGGTGTTCAGTACTGTAGAGGACCTTCTGTTCACTGGTTGGATATCATCAGTTCTGTAGAGGATGTTCAGTACTGTGGGGGATGCCATCAGTACATCTGGAGGGTGTTCAGTACTTTGAAGGGTGTTCTGTGCTGTGGAAGGATACCGTAGTTTCAGGTGAACAGGAACAGGAAGGTGAATAGGGACAGGAAGGTGAACAGGGACAAAAATGGACAAAAGATTTTGCCATTGAAGATTGAATTACAGGTTTCTGATTGTGACTCAACAATATTAATATTACGTATGATATAAAGATCAAAATGTTTCAAAATGAAAAGGCCCTCTGAAATTTTAAAAGTTCAAAATCTTTGTTCCTTTTTGTCACTTTTCCCCTTCCTGTCCCTATTAACCCCAAACTCCGGTACCATCAGTTCTGTAAAGGGTAAGCACGATGGAGGGATACCATCAGTACTGTGGATTGTGGTCAGTACTATAGGGGGATATAATCAGTTCTGTGGAGGGATATCATTCAGTACTATGGGGGATATGAACAGTACTATGTAGAATACTACACCAGTACTACCGACTGTATATTTTCTTGATCTGTCTGTTTCTTTCCCTGTCAAAGTTATGCAAATCACTTTCCAGGTAACGAAAGGCATCAACTACAGGCAGCTTGAGAACCTTGCAGTCATAGTTGCGTCAGTGCAGACACCCTTACTGATCATCGACCCTTACAACTTGGCAATGAGTTTGCTGGAAAGCATCAGGGATGATATGGTCAAGATTGACATGTCTCAAAAGTAAGCTTTTTACTTGCTCAACCAGCTTCGTATTTCTCCCCCTATTTCTAATTGAAAGCTTTTTAGTTTTTATGTCAGTTTTAAAGTTCGATCTTCATATCAAATTACGTGCCTCTTAAAGCTACGTCATACTATCTATGTTTCCATCTAGCTTTTAAAGGTCACACTGCATCAGGTGAATGATACATGGAACATTTTTGCATTCAGTAGTTCAAACCACGTGATGTATTTGAGTTGAGTGAGCGAATGAGTTTTGCAGGAGCTAGCTTACGAAAGGCCACAAAAGACCTTCTTCCCAGATGGGACACAATAGCATGCACTACATCAATACATATAGTATTGAAATGTCCCAATGTATTTATCATATCCATTTCCAGCAATAGTACTTTAGCATGCACTATAACACTATATGCAGTAGCGAATAAGGTCCTATTATAGTAAATGCTTCTGATCTATGAGTGATTCTATGGTTAACTTGCTAGCCTACGATGAGGCCACAAGAGAACTTATATTCAGAAGAGGCACAGTAGCATGCACTACATCAATACATATAGTATTGAAATGTCCCAATGTATTTATCATATCCATTTCCAGCAATAGTACTTTAGCATGCACTATAACACTATATGCAGTAGCGAATAAGGTCCTATTATAGTAAATGCTTCTGATCTATGAGTGATTCTATGGTTAACTTGCTAGCCTACGATGAGGCCACAAGAGAACTTATATTCAGAAGAGGCACAGTAGCATGCACTACATCAATACATATAGTATTGAAATGTCCCAATGTATTTATCATATCCATTTCCAGCAATAGTACTTTAGCATGCACTATAACACTATATGCAGTAGCGAATAAGGTCCTATTATAGTAAATGCTTCTGATCTATGAGTGATTCTATGGTTAACGTGCTAGCCTACGATGAGGCCACAAGAGAACTTATATTCAGAAGAGGCACAGTAGCATGCACTATATCACTACATAAAGTAGTAAGGTCCTAATGTGTATATTGCTCCCATTTGTGAGTGAGTGATTTCATGGCTAACTTGCTAGCCTACGAAAGGCCCTAAGAGACCTTAGCCTGACGGTACCATGCAGTACATCACTACATGTAGTTGTATATGAGGTCCTAATATATTTAATGAGTGAGTGAGGTGAGTTTATCTTTAACAAGATACCCTACAAAAAGCCAACAAAGGCCTTTTACCTAGAGGGGGCACAGTTGGATGCGCTACGTATTGTAGTAAATGAGTTGTTAGTATTTTAATGCTCAAAAATATGCAACATGAATTTGAAATAACTAAATACATTTGGACTTATCGAAGCTGTTTCTGACGCAATATTTGACATGATAGTCACCACTTGTCATGGCCAGCTTTTGATGTTTAGTAGGGCAACGTTTCGGGAGAAATCTATCTCCCATCATCGGGCAATGAGAAATGTGGTTTTTTTCCCTATTAATGCAAAAGTCGGATCGAGAGGCGTGAACACTGAGTGCACCTCAAAGGAGGCTTTCGAAATGTTGCACTACTAAACATCAAAGGCTTGTCATGGTTAGTGGTGACTATCATATCAAATATCATATAAATTTTGAAATATTGATAATGACAGTCTACTAGACTACCCCTAGTCCAATGATTGAGCCATTGTTGTCCAGATTTTCAGCACCAGAGTAGCTGGTTTATCCTGCACCCATCGATCAGGCAGAGCTTGATATACAAGAAAGGATGCTGAAGGGGCATGCAACTTGTTTTTGCATGCAAAATTCAAATCAAAGGAGGTTCAAATCAGACAATGATATTGAAGGAACTTTTAAATGCGTCTTGTTAATGTTACCTATAAACCTTTCTTGACAAAAATCTCAGCTCGAAACTTGAGTCATTATTCTTTGTACATATATAAATTTTTTCCAAAATGTTTTTAGGCGAAAGATGAAATACATGAGCTCGAATATTTAATGTCGAACTTATTTTATTATTTCTTTACAGAGAGACAACCATTCTATCTGCAATCGAGAAGTGTATAACTGCTGGGAATACCCTCGTGATTTACAATATAGAAGGAGAAATTGATTCCTGTCTTTTTCCCATCATTGCTCATATCAACACCAAGTGTCGACTGCGTACTGACAAGGGTGAGTTTATCTGTCATCTCTAGATCATAGCCAGGGGGTGGCTCTTCTCCTTTTGAAGATGATTCAATATAAGCTGTACAATTTCATCGAGGCTCTTATAGGTGACCTAGTATACATGTGTCTGTGACAGTTTAAAATATGGGCCCATAACCCGGGAGAAATTTCCTATGGTCCATAAACTGGGCTAAATATTGCAAAAAAAATCAAAGCTCGGCAGGCATATCTATACCAGGTTGTCTATAGAAGTTAACCCCCCGCCCCTCTGTTTTCATAGAAATTGTATGGACAATTGTCAACACATGAATGCTCAAAGTATCCAATGGCCCCTCTTTCAGGGCTTTTGGATATATCCGTGAAGATACGATGATTGATTCAATTGTCTCTAATCTTAATGTAAAAGTAAACAGTTGTGTGAAGAAGTCGTTAAGGGGGTTGTGTTCATATCTGTAATAAGGCAACTTTTTCGTTGCTTTGAGTCCAAGAACGTTTTGAATCGTGAACTACAAGCCAACTCAACCGTCCATCCTCCCGAGGTAGGTGAATGAGTACTCAGGATATTCGTTTTAGAATATTAATCATGGAGGCACAAGCTGCAGGTTCACACTGGCTGCTAGTTTCCATTCTCTGAGCCTTCGTTAACAAATAAATAACATTTCATTCTTATGTGTTTGTACATCTGTCTTTGACATGTTGAGACTTTTCAATTCAAAGATTCAGTCGATAATAAAATTGTTTATTCTTTAATAAGAAAGCTATCTTTTGTTTACATTTACTATTCTCTTCAAGAGCTTATTAAGACATAAAATGGCTTATTTCTCCAATGGGAGACTGTTTAGTGCACTATTATTTTGAGAGTGACTTTTGGATTAGAAAGCTCTTTGAATTATTCAGATATGTTATCTCTTAGAGCAGGTGGTATTTGAGTTGAATAGCCAATCGTTGAAAATTGTTCATGTTATGATTGGCCAATCCTTCCAGCTGTATACAAGGGATGGACCAGAAATCAAGCAAAATTAATGATTCTTCTGAAAGAAGTGAAGTAAAGAACTGCATCTCTTCGCTATTCACGATTTCATTCTTTGATGCAAATAGCCTCTCCCTGCAGCAACGCCGTTTTCGTCACAGCATTAAGGAAGTGATATAACAGTCAAATTTTCAAAGCTTATTTATGTTATCATTGGCAACCCATACAGATGCTTTGGTTGGAAGACAGAAAATCAAGCAAAATTAATGATTCTTCTGAAAGAAGTGAAGTAAAGAACTGCATCTCTTCGCTATTCAAGAACCGATTCTTTGATGTAATAAGCTTTTCTCTGCAGCAATGCCGTTTTCGTCACAGCATTAAGGAAGTGATATAGCAGTCAAACTGTTAAAGCTTATTTATGTTATCATTGGCAACCCATGCAGATGGTTTGGTTGGAAGATAGAAAATCAAGCAAAATTAATGATTCTTCTGAAAGAAGTATAGAACTGCATCTCATCACTATTCAAGAACCGATTCTTTGATGCAATAAGCTTTTCCCTGCAGCAACGCCGTTCTCCAACAGTATTAGGGAAGTGAGATAACAGTCAAACTGTTAAAGCTTATTCATTTTCTAATTGGCAACCCATGCAGATGGTTGGTTAATAGACAGAAACCAGTTATTCTTCAGGAAGAAGTGAAGTTCATCTGAAACTCTATGAAATAAGTGGCTAAACCGAATATTTGTGAAGATGGTTGAGAAATGGCGGACTTGCTTGATCGATTACATCGAGATGACAAAAGCTCAACTAGTCGCAGTACTCACCATGAACGTGCTGATCGCCGTCTCAAATATACTCATCAACGCCTTTCTCATCTACGCGCTGAGAAGACTCAAGAAACTCGGCAATCCTTCGTACAGATTCATATTATACCTAAGTATGTCTGACTTCTGTATTGGGATCATCCAGTTGGTTATTCAGGGCATGCCGTATATAACAGACCCGATGCACCGGAATATTGCAAGCGTGGCCATCCAGTTCTTTCAGTATTTGTGCGCGCCTTTTTCTGCCTGCATGATCATGCTGATCGCCCTGGACCGATATCTTCGCATGAAGTACCTGAATCAATACAGTGACGTAATGACTCACAGGCGAGCCACCATCTTGATCAGCCTCAATTTCGCCATCAATCTCACAGCCAGCACGGTATTAGCATGCTCCTCAATCTTTGGCTTTTATTCCGTATTCCATAAAATAATCACGTGCGTTTATCTGGTTGTGATATCTGCTACCTTCATCCTGTACATAAAGGCGTATATGTCGATAAGCCAGAAGATCAGAGAGCTTAACAGCAACCAGTTGATGAGCAATAAAAAGTCGGACTCGCACCGAAATTTCGCCAAGGGAATGATGATAGTGTTGGTTTCGTTGGTGGTTTGTTACATACCAAATCATATTCTGTTGATGATGCGGAATGTCATCCACACACGAGGAAAAGTTCCGTCCACCAGTTTCCTCTATGGCTTGCTCTGGGCTATCATCATTTCCTACATGAACGGAACAGTCAATGCTGCTGCCCTCATTTTGTGTAATAGAGCTCTGAGACGATACGCAATGAGGTGTCTAAGACGAGGAAATGTCGAAGCAACACAAGATACAACAAGTTAAGCAACTTAGAGAACAGTCTTTCATCGATACCAAACTCTGCTTTTCTTAGAATCTTGCTTTCTTCGATTTATAGAACCTAGCTTACTTTGTCTATATTCAAAGGTTTGACACTTTTGGATAGCGTTAGTATTCATGTCTATACCCTTTTTCCTTGATTGGTGCAATAGAAAACGTTGTATATATGCAGCGATGTGCCTAAGGCAAGGACATTTTGCGACAGCATAAGACACAGCAATTTAACAAAGTAACTTAGAAAACCTATCTTGCTTGGTCTATAGCAAGAGGTTCGGTACCTCCATGGCCGTACGCAGCCCCCCCTTCCCCTAGAAACTTCCAGGAGCATTTACTATCCTGTAAAGAATTTTTTCAAAATGGTCTTCAAGAGGGGTTTTGCCTCCGCTAAATAGAGATTCTTGTTATTATTTTTCTGGCATCATCGTTAGTTGTAATTCTGGCATTGCTGTTTACTTATTATGATTTAGCTTGAGAAAAACTTTGTATGTAACCTAAATAATCTTCCGGACACATGGCAATGTAAACAGAAAATTGTCATTTCTATTGAATGTTAATTGGTAATAAGTTAGACATTTTATTGTGGTTAAAATTATTTTATTAAATTTAATTATATCACATGAAACTTCTTATGAAATGTTTTTCTTTTATGTTTATTGTAGGCGTGTTATTGTTGCAGATAAATACCGTTGTAATCTTTAGAGTTAGTGGAGTCGTTCTGGGAAAGACAGAGCGATTCTGTATTTCGAGGAATTCGTTAACTAATATTCCATCTAGCTAAAAGACACAATTTTTCCATTGAGCTCCACGAACGTAATATTAATCCTTTTCTTTACTAGTTCTATAACACATATATGTTCTATACGTTCAAGAAACAATATTATTTGTCTGTCTCCCAACTCTGGCCCAGCTGAATCCACGACCTAAGTGAGCACCATAGTCTCTACGAAAAAAGAGCATCGGACCTCGTGAAAAGGGCTTTCCACCCTTCAGGAAGAAACACCGTAAACCAAGTCTAAAAACCACCGGGTAACAAGGGAGACTAGTGATCTTTGATTGATAGAGAAGTGATATTTGATTGATAGAGTAGTGATCTTTGATTAATAAAGTGATCTTTGATTAATGGAGTAGTGATCTTTGATTGATAGAGAAGTGATCTTTGATTGATAGAGAAGTGATCTTTGATTGTTTCAGTAGTGATCTTTGATTGATAGAGAAGTGATATGTGATTGATACAGTAGTGATCTTTGATTGATAGAGAAGTGATCTTTGATTAAGTAGCTGAAGTAAAATCAAATAAGTTTGCCGATGCTTTTTGTCATTTATAATGGAAACTGATCTTAATAAAAATGTTCTTACTTTGGAAACATTCGTTGATTGTATTGCTTCAAAAAAGACCTAATACACCAAACAATTTCTTACTTTCCTTATAACATTTTGGATGAACGGATTAAGGAGATAACAATATCGAAGTAGCATTTATTAAAAATGAAAATAAGAAAAGTAATCATTGAATTGGGTCTGTTTATTAATGATGATACTTGATGCGATGAATTTAAACATGTATCAGGTGTGCACTTCGACAGTAGTCACACAGTTGTATGTTCATGAAAAATGCTTCTAATCAAAAATTAATGATATTTGATAACAAATAGTGATCACAATATTTACCAGTGTTACGCTAGACAATCAATATAACACTTGGGTGGACTCTTTTTCGTTACATGATTTAGGAATCTCCCCGGGAAATGTCTGTGCAGTACTTTGGACGATATCAAGTATTTTTGAGGATGTGGGAGGACATAATCAGTCTTGAGAGAGAAACCATCAGTACTGTGGTGAACATCAATGGTTTAGAGGATATTCGGTACTGTGGAGGAATATCTTCTTCATTGTGGGTGATACCATCAGCACTGTGTGGACAAAATTAGCACTGTGGAGGATATTCAGTACTGTGGAGGGATACCATCAGTCACAAGAGAGTTTTCAGCACTGTGGGGAATAATCAGGACTGTGGAAGAATACCACGAGTGCAATGAGTAATACCTCTACAGTTACTGATGATGATGTGGGAATTCCTCTATAGTTTCCATTACGTCTCCTTAACTCTGGCACAGTCAATGTAGAAATTTTTGAATTTCTATTTCTTTCTCCTCTTAGAGCCGAGTGTGATCAAGATGAACGGTCGACGTCTTCTAATCCAACCAACTTTCCAGCTAATCCTCATTCACAAATCTCCGTTCCCAGATTTCCCTCAAGAATTAGCATCAACAACAACAATCGTTGACTTCCGACCGCACACGGAAGGAGTCGTTCGGTATTTTCAAATGCGCGGACTGGAAAGAATCAATCCGCATCTGTACGCGGAAAATAGCCGGGTTTACTTCCGGTTGTTTCGCTGTCTTTCGTTATTGGAAAGGGTGGACCGAAAATGCATGTCTATGATAATTGGGAAGAAAGGATCCGGGCTGTGGGAGGAAACGGAAATGATTACAGATCTTGTCGAGAAACGAGCTCAGGTTTGTCAACAAAACTACTGCGATACTATTCTGATCAATTTGATTGTTTTGGGTCATTATGAGATCGTAGCCTGTATTTTATATTGTTGCACAATTATTGTTTTTAATTCTAACTTAAATAGTATTCTAAACTTGCCATAGAAATGCAGATATTTTACCTCAAATATAGTTCTTAATGGACCTACTATTGAAAATCCGCCAGGTTTCGAAAACCAGGTGCAAAAATATGTTTGGTCTTGTTTCTGTTTTCTCTGCCGTATTATTTTTTGAGTGTTTGGTGAGTGATTAAGTGAGTTAATGTTTAACGTACTGGCTTGACGAAAGCAAGACCTTGTTTCCAGCAGGGGTATGGTAGGATACACTAAACCACTACATGTAGTATTGTGAGGTCCTAATATATTTATTGCACCCATTTGTGAATGAGTTACTTTCTGTTCTCTTCATTAAGGCAAGGCCTTGCTTTAATCAGGAGTATGGTAGGATACATTACACCACTACATATAGTATTGTGAGGTCCTAATGTGTTTATTGCACCCATTTATGGATGAGTTAGTTTCTGTGTAAAGGGTTAGCTTCACCAAGGCAAGGCCTTGCTACAATCAGTAGTATGGTAGGATTCATTACACCACTATATATAGTATTAAGGGGGGTCCCAGGGCGTTTGCTGCTCCTATTCTGGATAAAATCCTTATCGCACTGCAGACAAAAATTCAGTTTGAAAACCACGGCACTGTTTTCTTATTCATTCATATGCATTAATTTTTCCATAGATGACGTCACGCTTCGCTTCCATCATGAAAAACCTGCAAACCCTTCAGTTACATCGAGCTGAGTTCCTTCCTTTGGCCAACTGCGTCTTTTCAGCGTTCAGCATTCTTCTATCCCTTGGTTCCCTGCGTCATGAGTACCAGTTCACAGTCAACTTCCTTGTAGCCCTGTTTGACCTGGCAGTAGGTGGTGAGAGCAAAGGGTGGTCTGATGAGTTTGTGTATACTGGTAAAAGCCAGAGGGGAACCGGGTTGGATAACGATGACATGCAGGGGAGGAAGGCGAAGGAGTCTTTGAGTACGACAGACCTGCTCGGTGTGAATGTGGATGAAGTGAAACAGAAGTTGAATGCAGAAAATAAAGATTTCAGCGATTTGAAAGGTGGATAATTGATTAGATACATTTGATCTTATCGATATATTGAAAGCTGTTTCTGACACATTGTTTGGCATGATAGTCATAAGCCTTTGATATTTAGTAGGACAAAGTTGTGAAAATATTTGGTCTTATCAAGGCCTTCTCTAGCACAATATTTGACATGTAAATATTTGGTCTTATCAAGGCTGTTTCTAGCACAATATTTGACATGATAGTCTACTTATCACGACAAGCCTTTGATATCTAGTAGGGCAACGCTGTAAATTCTTCCGGTTTTATCAAGGCTGTTTCTAGCACAATGTCTTAGATGGTAGTCACCACTTATCATGATGCGCCTTAGATATTTAGTAGGGCAGCTACTTTCCTACTAGATATCAAAGGCTTGTCATGATAAGTGGTGATGACCATCTAAGACATTGTGCTAGAAACCGGAAGTATTAGCCTTGATAAAACCGGAAGTATTTACAGCGTTGCCCTACTAGATATCAAAGGCTTTTCATGATAAGTGGTGATGACCATGTCAAATATTGAGTCATTATGCCAGTCTCTGTTTTGAAACATAGTGAAACATATTAATCATTTAAGCTTTGACACTTACCTGAGAAGTTCGCCAGGAAGAATCGAAAATGAAACCTGGACCTAGAATTTACTTGTGTTCTCTTTCTAACGTACTATTCTGATGAGCATCAGACAAAAAGATTTGTTAGTTATTATGTTCCTTTTTGTTTCTGATTTTCCTCGCCATCCTCGACATCTGTACTGATCAAAGACTGTTACGTCGTTCTACTCTAATAAGTATCAAACGAAAAGGTGGTTATTATATTTCACGATGTTTCTGCTTTTCCTTGCCATCCTCGTTATATATCGTATCTTAAGCAGCTTCTTTCTTTTTACTTGACCCGTTTATAGTTACATCATTCTTGTTTTTCATTCATCAAGATCCATGCAAAGATGACGATTTATTCGTGGATGCAGACGATGGTAGTGTGATAAAACTTCCGGAAGAGATGAAACAAAACATCCCACCCATCGAGGATGATTTATACAAAGAAATGCCGAAGATTTATCACAAATTCTTCACGTTGTTTCACAAACACGTTTCCAAGTAAGTTCAAAGCTTGTGATGTTGGGTTATGGTTTCTTATCTTTAATGTATTCTCAAGAAACTGAGCCAATTGCATGACAGCCAACAAATGTTAGATGAGCTGCATACAATTTTGCAGAAAATATGATTTAACGTAGGAAAGGAGAAATTGTTGCGTTCAGTTGTGGTTTTAGGCGGAGGACGTGGTTCATAGAGGCAAAAAGGGCGCTGCAAAACAACGAAAAATTGCAAAATACCATAAAGAAAACACCAAATTCGTTCGAATCAAGTTGTTTGGCCCTAGGCCCCGCAGTCTCTAAAACCTCCACTGGTCGCGTTGTTACATAACCATCTCTCCAAGTAAGCCAAGGGGGTACTCATTGAATTGTGTGATTGGTATAGCTCATTTGGTCGATTAGAGTGTTTGAGGTGCAAACACAGAGGTCTTGGGTCGGAATCCTACCCATATAATTTTCTTTCACAAATATCTTTACGATTGAATTCATGAATATTTGTTTATTCATCAGAGCATTGGAACCTCAGCATCAAGAACTCTTCACAGTATTGTGTTGGCTTCATATTGCATCCGTTGAATTCAAGGTTCCCACTCTCGGTACCATAGAGCTCCTTCTTTCTAATGGTAAGTTGCTGTGTGAACTTTACTTGACATGGATATATGTTTCTAATCTCTTCTTTACGAAGTCTCTGAATCGGTTTCCCATAGAGTGCTGAATGTCCTCTGATTCAAAGCTTTATTGTGAATGGTGTAAAAGCTTCATACGACCTAAAAAGATCGCTGAACACAACCCCATATGTACAGCCGTTATGATTTCTTTTCATTCACCTTATTCGTAGTTTATAGTCAAGTTCTTTTAGACCTACGTTATTGTTCATTCGTTATTGATTTCCTTAGTTTGTTTTAGTTAGTTCATCAGTTGCTGCTTAAATATGCCAGATGTCTTGTACTAGGCTATTGATGGAAAAATTAAAATCTGAAATCTGAAATCTGAATCAATGCATGTACTGTATATCTCCTGATGAGTGGGTAATCACGAAGATGGAGAGTTTTGTCTTTCGCGTCTCTTTCTTCTTAGAGTAATCTCATCTTTATGTTGTTACCAACATAATGTTTTATCCTCCAAGTTGGCAGTGATTTTTGAAGCTGTGAAATAGTAAATACACGGAGATCGTGGTCTGAATGAACGACTTGATAGCAATGAGTGAATTTATGTTTAACATGCTAGCCTACGAAAGGCCATACGAGGCCTTACTCCCAGATGGGGAAATTGACATGCACTGCACATAGTAGTAAACTAGGTCATAGTATGTCTAATGCTTCCATTTGTGAGTGGTAGGCTTATGTTGAACGTGCTGGCATACGATAGGCCACAAGAGGCCTTATTCCCAGAAGGGGCAATGTAGCACAACGGCACTGCATATAATAGTAAATGAGGTCGTAGTATGTTTATGCTTCCATTTGTGAGCGAGTTAGTTTATGTATAACGTGGTAACCTACGAGAGAGCACAAGAGGCCTTAATTCTAGTAGGGGCAATGTAGCATGCACTGAATAACTGCATATAGTTATGAATGAAGTCTAGTAATATAATAAACTAAGAATTTAGGTTTGCTCCCATTTGTAATTGAGTTAGTTTATGTATAACGTGCTATCCTACGAAAGACCACAAGAGGCCTTAATTCTAGTAGGGGAAATGTGGCATGCTACATATAGTTATGAATGAAGTCTAGTAATATGATAAACTAAGAATTTAGGTTTGAAAACATTTATCCATTTCAGATGAAAATCAAGAAAGTGATTTAGAAACCAACCAACCAGACTGGCTACCAGAAAAACCCTGGAAGAAATTGTTATCGGTTTCAAATCAATGCAGCGAGCTACACCCAGTAATAAAGTCAATACAAGATCAGCGAAACGAGTGGATGAAATGGTACGAGAGTTTTAACCCAGAATCTCTGCCATTGCCTTGCAACAAAAGGGAAACAGAAGGAATGATGAGTGAGTCAGCATCGCAGATCGACGACGAACGGCTTGCCGAAGACTGCAACGAGCAAGAAGTCGATCAGGACATCTTGAAACTGTTGATGATTAAATGCCTGCGACCTGATTCCTTCCGCAGAGCGTTCTTAACCACTTCCTCCAAGTGTCTTGGTGACTTGCAAGATTCGATGCAGTTGGGTTTCAACGAGATGTTGTCTTGTGACGATTCTTCCTCTCCTGTTCTGGTATTGATGCCTTCAGTTGATGAGCGGGATACAGACTGTTCAATGGAAGATAATGTTTCCACCCTGCAGATTGCCAGTATATTGACTAAGCAGGCTGCGGTGAGTTTCTAACAGAGTTTTTTTCTTATCAATCTAAGAGACTGTTCACGAAGCATCTTTGCGAATCGACACGATCTTCAACGATTTGTTTCGATTCACCACGATGTATTCAGCCAGTGATCCTTAAACAAAGACTGGATCGAGCATCTGTCGCTCTGAACTGAAGCCATTGGCGGCCATATTGGATAGTCGAATTCAAAACATTGAATTTCCACTAGGACGTGCCATTTTCTTTGATGATTGTTGGAATGTTATGAATAATCAGCACTAGACTGAATAATCGGGCAGTTATGATTAAGATATAATCAGGTCAATATAATTTCTTTGGCAGCCATATTGGGAGGGCAAGTGCAAGCCGAAGCAATTGGCTTCAGAAACTAAGGAATGCTCGATCCAGTCTTTGTTTTGAGATCAGGGGGATTCACCTTGGGATCTTATCTTGTATTCACTTCAATAGTCATGTGAGAAATGATAGTTGCCTATCCATTCTACTGATCAGAATAATATAATTTATGGTTTATTTTCAGGAGAGAGGTCTGAGCCTTACCACCGTCTCAATATTTGATCGTAACGAGAAATTAATCGATTTGAGCATTAACAATGCGATGTCGACGGGGGACTGGGTTTTGATTGTCAACCTGCATCTTGGTGAAGAAAAATGGCTGTCTCAGTTCACCAGAAGAGTTGCACGTCTGCAAGAACAATCAAGTCAGTAATTTTTTGTCTCTCCTTTAAATCAAGGGATTTTTATTATTTTCCAAATAAAATGTGACAAAATGGAGTTAGCCAGAAATTTATGAAAAATATATGGGAACTTCGTGGAAATGATAGCTGCAATTTGAGAGTATGAGCTACATAAAGCAATAACTGGGTGTTTCAGATTAAGATTCCTGTCATCCTGTCATCTTTCAACTAAAATGTGAGGTTGTTTTGATGAGAGTTGGGAAAGGGTAGATTGGGAACTGGGATTTGCCTATTTTTTAACCGGAAAATGGGATTGAACTTCTTGGGACTGGGATTTGGGAATGAAAAAGTAAATTGGGATTGTTAGACACGACAATATTTGGAATTTCTCGATTTTCCTCATTGGGATCGGGAATTTTGATTATTTCAGTGCTGGGAATGGGGACCAGTTTTCAGGACCGTCTTGATGAATGAGAGGCTGTTAGAATATTTAGGTTCTGCTTTGACTCGGTATGCACATTTACCATTATCAGGAATAAGTTGGAGCATGGAAGCGGATAATAAGAAGCTTCGTAATTTTTTATCTATATATTCGACCTTAATCCAAATGTGTTCAATTATGATATCATATCTCTGATGATGACATTTGGATTAAGGTCGAACATATAGATAGAAATTATTTTCCCGAACCAACATATTCAAGTTAAACATAGATAAAAACAACACCTCTAACTATGTTATTTTTGTTTCCATACTGGTCCCCTCAGAGGGAGTACAAAGAAAAGCTGCAGATAAATTTGTGCAGAAGATAAAGGATAAAGGAATATATAGAAATCTACAGGTCGTGGGTTCGAGTCCTACTTGGGTCATTTTCATTCTCACAAATTTACTTGATTGATATATTTGTAGATAGTCACAGGTTTGAGTTTTGAAAATCTAGTCCTAAGGTTTCTTAGAAACAGATTTTTATAAAAGAATGAGTGTATTTCTCCGTGTTTGACCTTGCCTTATGAATTTATGCTCTTAGATAACGAATACATTTTATGAAAGTTTAACCGATCAATCCTAATAGCTAATTATCTTGCAGAGCCTTCAGAGCAATGGAGGATATTCATGACCACAGAACATAGCGATAAGATCCCGTTGCAGTTACTCCACCTCTGTGAAAAAGTCTCCTACAAAACGATTGTTTCCGTGACTAGCAACAAGCAGTGGTGGAGCATTGATAACGACGTTGATGACATCAAACACAACATCGTCTCTTCCATTAAGGTGAATTTCATTTCGTTTTCATTTCATCCTTAATGATTCTTACTCTGATTTTTTTTACTGATTTATTTCTGTCATTACTGACAAGTCCTGCTCGCGAGAGGGAAAATTACTCATCTACTTTCTAATTGACTTTAATATCTAACAATGACTTAATTGGTCTTTCTAAATAGCTTGAAAAAACGTCAAAACCGACAGATACGAACCTTCATCAAATAAGGACCTACAACCTTACGGGCTGAAGTTCTGTCTCTTTATTTAAGAGCCATTTCATCCTGAATGCTAAATTGAGCAATAAAGGGCCCTAGACTTGACCCTTGAGGAACACCGGATACTGTGCATTTCCAGTCACTAAAGGCATTATTTTACCTAGAACAACATTTTAAAACAGCTTTTTGAAATCACTGAGCAGAGTCTTGAAAGTTATATGAAATTAGAAGTAAATTATTTACTTGTTCAGGCGAATGGGGTAAACCATGACAATCGACTACCTGATTCATGGCCGGCGGACGGTGCTGTAGAAATGAAGGGTAGTTCTGTTCGATATGCCGCAGAGAAGGTAAACATTTTTTGTTCGTTGGTTCGTTGATGTATGTTGGTATCAAACTAGGGAAAAAATATTCTGATGCTTTGGATATTGCATCTGATTCTACTCATTTAGGGGCCACAGATACAAGAACGAATACACGTTAGTATAATCAGGGTCAGTATTACTGCGAAGGCCTTTTTCCTGCCCCGCTTGTAAATTTCAGTGTACTAAAATGGTCATATCAAAACTGAGGTTTTGCCATAAAAGTCGGTTTGAAATGACCTACCCTGGCCCATTATCATATGTAACGCCTTACTGTCAAGGGTGTACAGTACTGTTGGGGATACCATAAGTGCTGTGGATCAGTACCGTGGAGGATATTCAGTGCTGTGGAGAGAAACCACAAGCACTTTATGCATTTCCTTCACAATACTGATGATATCCCCGCAGTTCAGAGCACCCTTCACAGTATTGATGATATCTCCAACAGTACTGAACATCCTCCACAGTACTACACAGAAGTTCTTCGTAGTGATAATCAATGATATTCCTTTTTTTAGAGTATTAGCCAGAGCGTTTGGACGAATGCAAGAGATGGTTCCCTGTTGTATCGCAATCTTCTCTACATGATATGCGTGCTTCACGGCCTAATAACATCAAGAATGAAGTACACACCGAGAACGTTCAGCGCAGCTTGCCCAATTGACAGGAGTGATCTTGCGAAGGCAATTGATTATGTGCAGAAGTGCTTCGAGAACAATCAAGAGGATATCAAAGTGTCACTGCAGAATGTTTCCAATGTCATCTGCGAGGTAATTTGTTTTGGTTTTATCTGAGAAAAGTGATTACTTGGATAGACTTGCTTTTTGGGATGTCTATATACTAAAATATCGATGATGCCTTATCGCCTTGGGGAACAATATAATATCAGAACAGTGGGGAATATCATCAGTACTGTGGAGGTTGTTCAGTACTGTGAAGGTATATCATCAGTACTCTGGAGGATGTTCCGTATTGTGGAGGTTTACCATCCATACATTTGAGGGTGTTCAGTACTTTAGAGGATACTGTCAGTCCTGTAAGGGATGTAAAGTATTGTGGGGATACCATCAGTACTGTAGGGAATGTTAAGAAAAGTATTGTGGGGGATATTATCAGTACATACTGTATAGGTTATTATAGAGTTACTTATTTACAACAACAATCCTAAATAAAGACACAGAATACCACACCTCATTTATCTCTTGTGATCAGTAAGCAAATTCAAAATTTCCGGCAGGAATTCGATGGGGAAAACTTCGCTACGACTAGCGGTCACGTGGTGAGGTGCTCATTTGAGGATTCGCAGCTTATAATTTCTCATTCGGTTTCGTTCTAGAACGTCTACTGCACCAAAGTCGCAGGCGATGCCGACAAAGCGTACATTAGGATGCTGTTCGCTCGTTTAGTTCACGGTCTCACACCTAGCAATGGCTCAGAAATCGAAATGGGGAAGTGGTCTGTCCCCCTGCCCCCTACAAACATCGACCCCACTGATTATGACACGTGGTTTGTTGACAAGCTGAACTTCAAGGATGGAGTAGAAGATGGTCGTGACGTCACTCTGAAAGCTTTGGGTTTGAGTGTTGTTGTCGGAAGGGAGTTCGACGAGCAAAGGTGAGATATTGAAAATGGCAACTGGCTGGAATTATATTTTAAAACATCTTTTGGGATATTGGATTTCTTTAGGTACTGACTTGTGGGCCAATTGCACCGGTAGGCATATTGCCTTGGCTCACCAGTGAAGGAATAAAGATTGCTTTGGCTCCAGTTGTTGAAATAGGGCCCCTTCTAACTTTACTTGACGAAATTCATCATCTTTGTTGCTGAAAAACCAATCTTCCTGTTACATTTTGGCAAGGCTCTTTGGAATTTTATTCAGTTTTCTATTCATCAACACAAAGAATTAGTTTCATTTAGCTTTTATTGTTTTGCGAGAAAACGAAATGACTGAAACGAGATCTAGGACATTAGTTGCTAATCTGCCTCTAATGTTCGTACAAAATTTAGGGGCCCCTTTTAATGTCTCCCCCATAATTGTGGAGAAACCTGTTTTGGGACATCAGTGTAGTTTGGGGTTTTTCACTCTTGAGTTAAGTCCAGAATAGAAGA
Organism: Pelagia noctiluca; assembly: GCA_963924455.1. NCBI lineage: Eukaryota > Metazoa > Cnidaria > Scyphozoa > Semaeostomeae > Pelagiidae > Pelagia > Pelagia noctiluca. The sequence goes on from OZ004325.1 coordinate 15,315,914, forward strand.
GGTCTCGAATAAGTGGAGTGGGTGGAGATAATCCCTTTTGATTGGAGCGCTGAAATAGATGGAGGGCTGGAACAATGTCTTCACTTACTCCTTGCTACAAATTTTTGAAGAGTAGTTTAAAAAACTTGACAGTTGGGGTCCAGTTCTTCCTTAATCAAAAACAATCCATGAAAATATGAATTCTCAGGTAAGTCACGTGATCCTGTTATGATGAAAGGGGGTGGGAAGTAGCTAATGATGCCAAATGGTGGAGAGTATGCCAAGAAATGTACACGAAAGTAGACCGATTGTCTATTTAGTGCATGAAGTGAAAAAGCACTTGGTAATGTTTTATATTTCTTTTAGATCAACTGATTTTGTGGATAAACTAAGACATTTATATGAAACAGCAAATAAAGAATTGTTTTCTGGAAAACCTCATTGGACTGAAGTAAACCCGTTGAAGATAAGACAAGCCATTGATTTTTGCAAAGAGAACCTACCACCATTGTTGAAGATTGACGAAAACTTCGGCATGACGTCAAGTCAAATGCGACTGCATCCTCAGCTTCGGTCACTCACTCCTCTGTCCGAAAAAAGTGTCCAGTTAAACCAGAACGAGGAGCTTGCATCGTCACTCAGTTTCTGCTTGCTCAAAGTAAGTCATTTTTCTACCCTGGGGAAGGTTTGTCCCGAATTGGGGAGGGATACCATCAGCACTTTTTGGAGGATATTCAGGACTGTTTAGGAAACCACAAGCACTTTGGGTAATATCTCGACAGTACTGATGTTCTCCACTCATAGTACTGATGGTATCTCTCCGCAGTACTAAACATCTTTCAATGTACTGATGTTATCCCGCTCAGTACTTATCATCCTGCAATGTACAGATGGTATACCCTACAGTACTGATGTTATCCTTCACAGTACTGAACATCCTGTAATGTACTGAACACCCTCCACAGTACTGGACAGACATTCCCAAAAGCGATAATTTGTTATATGGATGTCCAACTCCATTATCTACTTCTGTCCATGGCTCTCCACCTTTTTGCAAATTAACATTTCTTTTGGAGCGTATCACTTATGCGTTTGTTGGGTTTGGCCTTGCAATGCAATTGTCTTTCTCACCTACACTTTTCATTTTTCTCCTGTAGGAATGCAAGAGCTTCAACACTTCGCTGTACAAAATTTCATCTTGTATCGAAGAGCTGGATAAAAAACTGGTTAGTGGGAATCACGCTGTACCTCAATCAATGAACGACATCCTTGACTCCCTGTCAGCCAATCGCGTTCCTCAAAAATGGCTGAATGAGAACTGGCGATCGAGCCAACACACTCTGGACAGATGGGTTGAAGGTAAACTAATAGGCCCTTCTGTTATTGTTTTAGGGTATTCCTTGGAGGGGGTTGGGCTCAAAGTTCATTTGGACTAGGATTTTGCTTGAATAACCCCCTCGAACCTAAAATGTAACTTTTGCAAAAATTCCCTTCTCTGGGAAGCCCGAATTCTCCTAGAAACCCCCTCAAAAAAGGCGAATATTGTGTTGACCTAGATATATAAGACTTTGCCAAATTTTAGACCTAAATGATAGGTGAAAAGCATTAGATCAGTTGAGAAGGGAGGTCTACCAGCGTAGTGATCAGGGGCCCGTAAATAATGGGCAATACATTACTTATTTACTATGAGATTTCTCTAGGTGGAAATTAGGCCCCCCGTGACTGTTGTTACCCTTGGGTCTGGCCATTACCTCGAAGGCTTTGATGAGCATACCGGTCAAGAGTGTCCCATCTAGGCCTTTCTACCTTACTTGATTGCCATGTCTTCCATCTAGGGCGCTCAAGGGCGTACAAACAGCTGAGCTCGTGGCTGAAAAGAGGATCCGTGCCGAGACCAAACGCAGAACCAACTATTGGATACGGGTTGCTTGAGGCTGTCGACCTGAGTCTGTTGGTTAATCCAACTGGATTTATTGCTTCCATCAAGTACGCTGCTGCGTTGTCAAATGATCTGCCTGTAGACAAGGTTTGTTCACACCAAGGTCGGTAATAATAACAACAACAATCACTTTTTAAGTATGGATTAATGGGAGATGTGGATAAGACCTTCTTTCCAATTCAAGAAGATTTAAAACGTCTTCTGATTATTAGAGAATTTCGTTAACGGTATGAAAAAGATGAAAAACCTGTTCCTAATTAGACAAATAGGAATGTTTGTGCTGTATGTTTGTGCAAATATGAGTGTTCAGCACTGTGGGGGGGGGGGTGTCATCAGTATTATTGTGGATATTCGGTATTGTGTGGCAGGTCATCAGTGCTGTGGGCAGTACTATTCAGTACTATGGAGGTATGTTATACCAACAGTTTTTGTGGTTTCCCTCCACGGTACTGAATATCCGCCACGGTACTGAAGTTGACCCCCAAAGTAAGGGACACACTCGAATGTGCTGATGACATCCCCTACCGTACTGAACATCCTCCACTGTACTTTGCAGAAGTTCCACTAGGTCGTTCTTCAAACTACAAGGTAACAACGCGGCTCATCTTCAGATTACGTTTCCTTTTTATGGCAAGGCCCTTTAACAACTAGCTACAGCATCTGTCTGATTATTGATTCTGATTTCTCTCATCTCTTCTGCCATTAGATTGTCCTGAAATGCCATGTCTCCAAACGGCAGAATAAGAACCCAACGTTACCCCCTGGACTCAGTTTGAAAGATGGGGTGATGGTCAAGAACTTATATCTTGAAGGTGCATCCTGGGATATTCAACAAGGAAATTTGGTTGAAGAAAGGTAGACTGATTGTTTATTATGTAGAAAAGGGTGATGTTTACACAAAGTTGTACCTGTTGTCCTGAGCAGGACTCGAACCCATGACTTCTGACTTTGCACGTCAAATGTTCTACCACCTGAGAAACCGGGGTCCAATTGATATACCAGCCCAAGCCAGATAAACCACAAAAATCGTACCACTCACCTAATAAACAAACGACCCTTTTCGGGTTCTTTAAAAACTACACAGGATCTGTTCTAGGTTGTCGACAATGGTGCTACCAAGCTACCGCTAGTTGTATACAACCAATAGCAGCATTTATCTTCAGGCTTTATTCCTTAAAATGTATTTATTGTATTTGGTATAAGTTATTGGACCTTTTGTGGGTGAAAAAAGTTATGAAATGCAATGAAAAATCTTTATGTAAACCTTAAGAATAAGCAGGATTTGGAAAATCAATTTTCATTCGTCCTACATTACGAGAAACTGCTAAGATCCCCAGATCCCTAGATACAGGACTGAATTTGCCAAAAAGGCTTTCATTACCTAGCTCTCGCATTGTGGAATGACACCCCTATCGAAATCCATGAGCTACCAACATTAGATTGTTTCAAAAAGCAACTGGAAACGCATCTTAAGAGCCAGACACCAGACACAACTCCCTGGAAGAACAGAATTTATTTCAACAGAACTGCATGTTTTATTCATGGCGTTATCAATTGATGAATCGAGTTTTAATTCAATAAAGATTTTTTGTGTATAAAGAATGTTTAATAATAAAAATAACAATAAATAATGATAAAAAATCGAGATAATTTGTGTGAATACAAAAGCCATCGTATTTCACAAAAATCACCTCAATGGATTTTCCGAATCCTCTTTCTTCTCAGGGATTAAAACTGGATAGTCTTTTAATCATCTTATGTCCTCTTACTGGGTCATATCTCATGTGTGAACTAATACCAATTAAATCCTCTTGATTTCAATAGTAAATTTCTTTGAAGGAACCCAGATGAAAAACTACCACTCTTATTTGTGACTGCTGGAACAGATGTTGGATCTGATGACGTGTTCAATTGTCCTGTCTATATTAATGAGGTAAGTTCACTAACAACCGCAACTCTCATATTTGTCAAATCATAGAAATGGAGCCCAGCAATTTATCTTTGATAACCAAACCCTAACACTTACTCTAACCCTTAGTCTCTCCCTAACCTGCACCCTAACCCGAACTCTGACCCAAACTCTATCCCTAACCCTAACCATAACCATAACCATAACCATAACCATAACCATAACCCTTACTCTAACCCTTATCCTTACTCTAACCCTTTTTCTAGCCCTAACCCGAACCTCAAACTCCATCCCAAACCTAACCGTTAACCTTACCCTTATGCCTACCGTAACCCTAACCCCAACGCAAGCCTCAACCCTTATTCTAAAGATATCCCTAACCCCAACTCTAACTTCATTTGCAGTGTCGTCAGAATGTGGCCTTTACGCTTCCATTGCCAATACAAGACAAGCAAAAGAAGGAACAACTGACATTCTCCAACGTTTGTATTCTACTCGAACCCAAAGTCACATCGTCTTAATCGTTGCCACGGGGTGTATGTACATGAACGGCCGTTTGAGAGGGGGTGTGCTGCTGAGAATTTGTAAGTATTGATAATGAATGAAACGGTGCAAGATATCCCACGTTTATGTTGATATTCACAGTTATGTTTGATGAATCTTTTAAAAAAGTTGTTAATTGTATTTCATACTCATTGATATGGGATTTGATAGAAAATTGGACTCGTGTTTAGTGTTTTTTCACGAAAACCCCATCTAAATAAGCAGCACATTCCCGAACTAATTTTACACTTTTCGCCCCCTGGAATCGTTAAACACGAGTTTGTAAATCATTACCAAGTACGTTCTACGCTTTTTAAGTAAAAGTATTTCTAATTAATGTACCAAGTATTCTGTACAGTTGAGTGAAGATATCTTCTTGATCTTACTTGCTCTTATTTGTTGCATTCATATTCTTACACTGTCGCCTAGTCAAGTGAAACAGTTCAACTCGAGATAAAATGTAATGATGTGTGAGCAATATGACAAGATAAGTCAAGAATTAACCATGCTTGATTATATATCTTCTATCTTCAGTAAAGTTATCTTCTTCAAGAAGGCATGGATGGCCCAGGCAGTGGACTGGGGGCTTTGAAGGCTTTCGATGTTCTAACCGCAGGACGATCCCTCATAAGGGAAGACTTTTGATTTCTATGATTTTAATGATTAGTGAGAATCATGCAAAAGTAATACTCTCTCATCATGAAATCTTGGAAAACCGAGTGAGGACTTCGATGGCATTTTTTGGTGTTTTTGTTTATAGTGGTCCGGTTTTTAGTTAGTCGATATAAGATCGTTTTGCGCACTAGTATCTATCATCAACACGTGCACCTCCAATAAAGTCAAACACATCCCATCCAAAATGGTAAAGCTTAGTTTTCCCCAATCCACCGATGAGTTCCTAAACAGGTAACTAGGCCAGTAAACCAAATTTCAAATAAAAAAACCAATGCTCACTAAACTATCATTCATAAACCAGGCATGTGTCAGAAGACAAAATGACGAATTGCGGCTTATAATGGAAGCTGTTAAGTCTAGAATACTGTTTTTTTCTTCAAAGTAGGCCCCTGGACGATTACACTCTTTTTTTATAAGAACCAGTAAAGTTTGTTTGAAGCTGGCTATTCTTGGATGTTTCTCTATTTTCAGCTTGAAATGTTCTTAAATTGTTCTTAATTTCATAATACTTATAAAGCCTGTTTTTGCTATCAGTTGCGTTAATTGTTGTAAATTGCATCTTTTCTGGCCCATCTGACATCCTAGTGTGCTGCTAATAAGCTTGTTTATATTTATTTTTTTCAGTTTTATGGCTATTTCTAACAGATTCGCTTCCCAAAGTTTGTCCACAAAGTATAAGAGTCGATTAGATGAACTGCATTGCATTTGTGATGAGAGACATTGTTATTTGTCATCAGATTTGCATTGTTATGGTTCGGGTTATCAGAGCATCATGTTTATGGACTTTTTAGAATTGAATTGAATGAATTTCAAATGTGCCCCGCTCATGACAGAAAGTCTACTGCCACGGGCTTGTCAGAAGCAACGTGACGAAACCAAACTCTTGAAAGTGATTGGTCGGAGATTACGTAATGCCCATGTCTCGTGGACAATTGGATCTATTCATCTATTCATGTACTACCACTGCTTTACCCTGTAGAGCATCCCCCAATAGTTCTTTGTAAAGGCTTTTACCCCAACCCCGCTGAAAATTTCTGCTGAAAAGATTGATCATAAGTAGGTATGCTTCAAAAATCTCACCATTCACCTCAACCAATCGTAGGTCGGGCTACAGCCTTGAAATGCGCTTTTCTAACAACATTCGCGCAAAGCATGCTGGTATACTATGGCAGCTGTAATACCACTTGAAGGGGGTATCACCTGTGTGGGTTCGTGAAGGCGTACGAATTTAAAAAATGAATATGAATAAACTTACGACCTTGAAGTCTTCAGCTCTTTACAATATTACACGGAGCAGTTCGGCTTAAAATTATCTTGATACACAGAGCAGTTCGGCTCTCTTAATATTCAGAGCAGTTCGGCTCTCTAATTACTTGACTACGCGAGCAGTTCGGCTCGAAACCTATTTCAACTTAATTTCAACTTTTAAAACTAGAACTAACTTAACTCACTTGAACTTGAAAAACTATCTTAGAAAACAGGGGCGGGAAAACTAATAAATACGATAAAGTAAAGGAATTGCTGAAAGAGACGGGAAGGACCATATAGGGTAAAAACTACGGGTAACTAATTAAATTGAACCAATAGTAAAGCATGGAAAACTAAATAATAAACCTAAGAGATGCATGTGTGACCTAGCCAGTGATAATTGTACAGGCTCCTACGCGAGCAAACTTAAAGCTAACAACGGAAACAAATAAGAAAGGTGTTCGTAAGTGAATAAACAACAACTAACAAAACTAGATGGCTAAATAAATTGTCAAACGTTTCAAAGTCAAATGCGCAGCAACATGCACGTCATCGTGTGCTTACAAAGGCACATGGGTATCACATCACAGCCATAGGACAAGGCCACTTTTACTTTTAAATTTTTTTGTCAACAAGTTTAATTTCATTTTAATCTTATTTCAAGTTTAATTTCATTTTAATTCATATTTGATTCATTTATTCATTTAATTTCAAATTGAATTCCTTGTCAATTTATTTTCATCTATTTTTTGATGTGGAAAAAATTAGTTTTGTCTTTTTTTCTTCGTTTTAATTCACTTCAATTTACTTCTGATATTTAGTGTGATTTTCCTTCAGTTTATTGAAAATTACGGACAAATTCATTTCACTTCCAACAATCTTTTTGACAATACTTTGCTTTTTACCAAATACTGTTATGAAAATTGAATGCCAGCCATCGGGCACCTCACCTTAGATCACAAGAACCAAGGGGTGGAGTTTTTTATGGAGCAATGCAAGGGTCGAATCACTCTAACAGTCTTGTACACTTTGACTTAATAACCACTATCAGATTGGCCCGAAAATTATCAAACATCCTTAAAAATCCCAATTATCTCAACTTACACTCAATACATTTTTTAATAAGCAAGCAAGTGCTTTGAAAGCAAGTCAGTAGGCCTACTCTATACAGAAAAAAAGCAAATCAATTTCCACACGGATCTAAGAATACAATAAGGATTACACTCTTTTTTATAAGAACACAATCCTTAAATGTTGCTAAAATTCAAGAAGAAGCCAAGAACAAACCGAGGCTAACCATTTTTGCCTCAATGTAATGATTCTATCAAATAAGCATGGACAAACAAATAATTGCAAAACAAGCAGGTTGACAGCATTCATTTCAGCCTAGTCAAGAGAGTATTTTGCAAAGATACATCCCTAGTTTGCATACTGCATGTCAAATTAATGCTTTCTTATGTTGATTGCAATTACACTCTTTGTTTTATAAGAACAATTTCATAAGAACACGAGCCTCAAATTCTGGCAAATGTTGAGGACAATCTAAGAACAACCTGAAGCTGGCTATTTTTGCTCAATATAAGAATTATTAGAAATTTCTTAGTCAGTATTAAACTTTTAGAAATTAGATTATAGGAGTTAAAAAAGAGACTGAAGTGTGATTTTGATTTATCGTTAGATACACGTTTTTTTTATAAGAAACCTAGCTTGGGTCCTAGTACTAAAAGTTTCTTAATTTTTCACTAGTTTCTAGTACTAAAAGTTTCTTAAAAGTTTCTTATTTTTACCCTCGCATATTTCTTGTATTAAAGTGAAACCCACCTACTAATACAAGTAGACTCAACATCCTGTGTTCCTCTAAATAAAAACATGTAGCAAACTTAAATCAAGCAAAACTGTATTGTTAACATATTGCTTTCCGGCTCAGAAAGTCCTTTAATTTTTCGGAGTTTCTTTAAGATTTTGATGTAGTTCTAGAAGTTTCTTAAATTTTTGGGGCTCTAGTACTAGGTTTCTTATAAACCGGTTTCTTATAAAAAAACGTGAGGGAAATTTGACTTTTGATGGGCAGCAATTTGCCGCGAATTCCGACCTCTTGCTGAAGACGACTTCCTGTTGACGCCACTCCACTTCGAATGAAGCAGGCCACGTGGGAAACGAACCCAATTTCTAGTGAGAAAATTCTGATTTTCTTAAATATCCCAACTAAATAGTCAGGAAATGGCTAAAGTAAACTGCAATACGAACGCAACTCGACTCGATCCATTGGTTTTGATTGTGTTCCTGATTTCGTCATTCTAGCTGCTAATAATAGAATTGTTTTCCAAGAAAGCAGGAAGGACTTTGGTCGCTCCACGTACGATGAATTTTTCATGTTTTCTCAGAAGACACTTCTCAAAACAGCCACCCGAAGCGAAGTTCGTCTGTTAATCTGTCTAGATTCATGAGTTCAAGCAACGAGGGAGTTTGTGTATCAAAGTTGGATATAAGAATAATGCTGAAATTCAAGGACTTATGTACTTTTGAGTTTTAGGTTTATCAGTTTCGAAGTTATGGCCTAAGAACCTTGATTAGGCCATACTGATCATCTCTACCACTGATCATCTGAGAAGTTTAAATGGAAAGTGAATTTATCTGGCGTAGACAGCAATGGGAGATATTTTTGAAAATTATGAAAATGCAGAGATAGAATTTGCTGTTGGAAACTATGAAAATGCGATCCACTGTTATAATCAATACCTTGATGATATTTCCGTATTCGAATATTTTAGCCAAGGTTTACTATCTGACCTCAGGGATGAGAATGAGAATTGGTCCATGAAGCTAAAAGCTAAAGCTTGGTTTGGCAAAGGAAAATGTTTCCATGCTCTTGGGAAATATAGAGATGCAGCATTGTCATTGCAGCGAATCCCAGATAATTTTCAAATTGGTGATCATTTTCTTGGATTGGAGGTAACTTTTGAGTTTCAATTACTTAGATATTCTTGATGAATATTTTACCAATGACGTGTTAGAACGTAATGTTTTGAATTGCTTGTACATTTACTATTATCTATCAAGATATAAACAAAACAAACTGTTGGCCAAACATTCAAGTAAAATATGAGTTTTCTATCAGGGTCATGAAAATTTTCAACTGCGGTAAAACCATGCTTGATGAATTTCATTTGATTTTGATTCAAAATCTAGTGAAAATGATTACAGTAATAAAGATTCTATAGAAACTGCCCCTAAAAACTATAGATAGCTATACAAATCAATCTAAAAAGCCTATTCTTAAAAACTTGTTCAAAACAAAGAAAAAGTTAAATAAGGGATTAAAAAAGAAACTAATATAAAAGACTAAATTTCAAAAATTGTCCTGGACCCCCTAACACATAAAAGCAGACAGCGTAAAATTTTGATTTAGAATAACCAACAGAAAGAAATCATTTGACTGAAGCTATTTTGACTCCTAATCATCATACCTGCATCAAAAGCGACAACGAAGCATCATACATATTAGGCAGGTAGTCCTCCAATGAAATATCAGCATAGGTGAGAGTTTTATGGAGTTCTCCAAATGAATTTTCATGTCTATAATGTGAATTTCAAATTTTACGGACCAAGAAGCCAGAGGCTAGGGGGCAGCTGATAAGCCCCCAAGTAGTACATAAGAATAATTCTTATTATATTTTCTTTTTTCTTTTTCAGGGTTTCTATTCGAGAATGCTGGAGTTAGGCAACATTGCATCCAACGAAGAAAGACACACAGATGCGATGCTATTTTACCATGCGGCAAATTCTCTTGATGGATATGACGAAAAGCATGCCAAACTTGGATACATTATTTCGCAGTTTAAAAAAGAGAACCGAAATCAGTCATGGCTTTCTGAAAAACTAAGATGTTTGCCAATTCCACATCATCTCTTGAATGTAAGATATTTAGTTTTTTTAGCAAAATAACTCTTGCATTTGTGTCTAAAACTTGATGCCAAGGAGGGACTGCTGAAGGGGACTTATTCAAAAGGGGAGCTTATATTCAAAACTTTTTCAAACCAATTTTACTGGTTCTTATAAAGAGGAGCTCAAAAAGAGTTTTGAAGATCTAAGAAAAACGATAAGACAAATACATGGACAAGACTTGGTAGGAATATATTTACAGGAACTTTGAAAATAGAATGTTGATAAAAATATATATAGATCGCTTTCGACTACAAAGTCATTTTCAATGTGTAAAAGTATACAAAAACCAAGTATTGTATGTATGTTACAATATCCCAGAGGGATAGAGTTTTGCAAAAAAGCATTTTACTTTTTTGTTCAAAGTTGGTTTGGAGCGGGCTTTTAACAGACCTTCTTTCATCCTCCATTTGAAAAGGGATTGTTCTACATGTAGAGGATATTGTAATTTTCATAAGATGCTTGGTTTTTGTTTTAATTCCACTACTCCCACACGAGTTTAGATTTAAGGCATTTGTAAGTCTGTCAATTTTCAAAAAGATATGAGCTACACTTTACAATTTGTGTTTGGGTTGAGTTGTATGCCAAGTTTGAAAGGAAAATTTGAAATATTATTATTGTAGCCATACCTTAAGTTAAAATGATGTTTTATTTTTCCAATGAGATTAGAACTTTTCCAACACACTGGCTATTTAGATCTATAGGGGGTTTTGTGCGGCCCCTCCTAACCCCCTCCTCCTAACCCCCTATCTACGCCACTGGTCATGGATAAAGCAGATATTTTTCATATCTTTTAGGCAAAAAAATTCCACTTTCTCAAAATTGGAAAGCAGAAGGTTTTATCTGGACAATATGAGAAGGGTATATCTGACCTTATCATAAGTTGCACGATTTTGACAAGCCAAGGAGAAATGGTTCCCAGTGAATGCATCCAGATTAAGAAAGAGCTCGGTAAAGCTTATGTAGGGGCTGGAAAGACAAAAGATGCTTTAGAGACATTTGACGAGTGTGAAAAGTTGATGAAAGGGTTTTATCTGGTAAGTATTTACTTGTTTACGAAACAGGAATTAATGCCCAACAGTGCATAAACCCAGAGCTAGATACACCTTAAGGTTAATTTATCAATTCATTTTCCTGTTTAACAACAATGGTTAGCACGCTTGCCTTCGGTTAGCACGCTCACCTGGCTAAAACGACCCAAATTCAAGACCTAGTGATGGCATATTAGAATAGAAGTGGCTCAATTTGGGAAAATATGGTTTCCCGTGTTAGACCAGGTCTTATGAATTGATGTTGAGCACACACAGACAGAATTTATAATCATCAGAGGGGTAGCCAGGGCCGCTGAGAGCGAGGCAGGGCCCCGGGGCAATTATTGACATGGACCCTTTGTCAGTTTGGTTGATGGGTATAGGGGCGCGATAGCTAAACATGCAATGACCGTAGGTCATTGCCAAATACAGCTGGGGGTCTGGGGGTGCCGAGAGCCCCCCAGCAGGTCCAGGGGGCAAAGCCCCTGGAAGCTTCTTAGATTTTTCAATTTAGAACGTCTCAAAAGGGCTAAGAATCCTTTAGTCTTTCTTTCTACATATGTATGTTTGACCCACACCTGTGCTTCCACTAAAATGATTATTGCAATTTTGCAATGAAATAACGAATAATTCTGAACACAGAAGATAATTTCTCTATCATATGGATAAATAGACTTTTATGACACTTGTGTCAATAGATGCCCTTTTAAGTATAAAGGTATTTATTATCCCACACTGAATTATATTTCCTCGGGTGAGTTGTGAGTTTGCTCTTGATGCTTAGAATAGCTAAGTCGTTCACTCTTTCTCATGTTGCGTGACAATGTGCACAAAGTTTTTGATTAGCTAGAGCTTGAGCGTTCTACTAGAGACTGTAACTGGCAGTCTGTAAAATCTCTAGAGGGTAGTGCATACGTTTAACGATTTTGTGCAAGAAGAAATGTACTTAACGATTGGCTAAAGGAATGAATTGGGATATCACTAGAGATGTGTAAAACGGACAGAAAGAAAACTTCATTTTCTCCGGCCCTTTAACGGGCCCAGTTCTTTGATATCAAAACGACATTTAATGAAAAACTCAAACCTTCATTTTTCTAGGCCCAGCAGTGATGGGGTAAGCCAGTTCTCTTAGAAAACTGTAGAGTGTACATGTCCTTCCGTTTAAGTTAAGGGATCAGTCAGGCTGAAACAAATAAAAAAATTTGTTGACTCCAGTTGTCAAAAGAAATTGGTTCCTGTCCCGAGAATAGCCATCTTGACTGTAAGTTGAGGCATTTTCCTGGATAGAAGACAGTATCTGGAGGGCCGGATCCAAGAGGGGGCGTAAGGGGCGTACGCCCCCCCTATTTTGGTAGAAAAACAATGCAATTAGCTTGATGATACCCTATTTCCCTTACATTATCCTTTCATTTGTGTGTTACGCCCCCCCCCCTTTCTATGGATGCTGGATGCGGCCCTGATCTGGTTAGTTATTTACAACACTTCAATTTATGCTTGGGAAGTAGCAGGATCTGGAAAATCAATAGAGATAATTTTTGATAATGAAAATGACCCAAATAGGGGCCCACAACATCGAGATCAGTAATATAGTGTGCTAACAACAGCTACCCAATTGAGACCCTCAAGAAACTCAAGCCATTTCAATCACACAAACTGCCCCAACACTCACCAAATGCAGAGATGAACCTATCCTGGCCCATGACCTTATCTAAATGATACGCAGAGGGTCCTTTGATTATTATAGAATCTTTGGAAGTCGCAGAAGTGCGAAGGGTGGCAGGAGATTGTGAAGAACCCTGACAGAGCAGAGAAACGCTTCAAGTTGGCTTCAGTGATCTTCAGCAAAAGATTGAAGAATGAGAAATCGATAAGAGCAGATGCCGTAAAACATCACCTTCATCTAATCAACAAGCTCTTTGACATTGAGGATAAAGATGATTACTTGATGGAATGTATTGATGTCATTTTCGAATATTGCCAAGCTAATTCATTTTGTGAAAAGGTAAGGAACTGCCAAAAAACCTTCATTTCTACCCAGGAGCAAATTGAAAGATCTCATACATTTTTATTAGAAGTCTTCCATACCTGGCTACTTGAGGTGGGTGATGAGTTTGTTGAAGAATGTTATGATAGTTATGTAGGATGCACCACAACGATTTTGTAACATGCATTAGGACCTGATCTACGATTCTCCTCATGTTCGATGACTGTGAACTATGTTTTGTTATGTTTGATCTACTTGTATACTTATACAAGAGTACAGTCGTATTTTCTCGTGTTTCCCTGATACGTTTTACCAAATGTGGTCCTATCGTGGTAATATATAATCCTAACAGAGTTGCCCTCCTCTTTATTGGGTTTCCAGGGAATCGCTCACTTTGATGTGGGCTTTTACTAAGGGATAGATAGCCCTCTTCAGAGTTGTGAGGAGGGAAATTAACTGCCAACCAACTACTTTATGAAAGCTTACATATGCAGGTCTGATGGAATCCCTGTAAATGATTTGATAAGCCACTATGGATCAAATACTGCCTCAAACTCACTATAAGTAGTTTATATTGATGCTAGATAGGCCCTCTTAGATTTGCATGATCTTTGAAAGTTCTGCTAAGATAGTTTTAGAGCTAACAAAAGTCCTTTCCGAATCTATTAGTTGAACCAGCCCTGCATGCAAGGAAACATTTCAAATATCAAAGTTACATCATGCAAACCACTCGTTAAGGCTTTCTTGTACGATTTGATTTAGATCAGGAGATAAACACACAAGTTGGGACTAAGTTTTAATATGAAAGCACAACAAAACAAAAGAATGTTACTTTTTTAGCTCTAACAATAAAAATAAAACTAAAAACTAACAAAGGCTAGATAATAGACATGCAATGTTCAGGAAATGCCCTCCAGAACTCGCCAAGCTATTCAATCATTACTCCTATGTAAGTCCTAGACACTGGGGAGTGGGCTGTGGAGGCGCACAAGCCCTACCTACCCAGATAATAACATTCTCTAAGCCGGTGACGTAACAGGGTACATAATTCCAGCCCCCCGTCGGCAAATAACATTGAGCCAATGCACCCCTACCATCTATTGCGGCAAATTGCCCTAATGTATACACTATTCATTATTTTGCAGACAAAAGAAAAAGAGACTGGAACTCGTTTCTTTTCTCTACAGCTCGACAAGCCTGAAATACCTATTTATAACTCTCAAATTGCTTTTGAGAAAAATCTTAAAAATTAATCATATCTTATAGTTGGTCTAGTAAAAACTACTTTTAGTTTGTTTAAGGTTACAATGGCTTTTTATATAAAATTTGTTTGTGAAAATGATTCATCTTTTTTGGTTTGCCAATTTCAATTCGTTTCTGATAATAATACTTCGTTGGGTTTAATTTTTGCTCTCAATCTTTTTGATGAAATACTCTGATGACAGAGTGTCAGTGCAAAGCTATAGTAGTTATTCATTGTGTTTCGCTATGTGTTCAATTTTCTTTTGGCCATCCACTGTTCACTCACTTCTGTTTTAAGGACCTGGCTGCTGCTCTCAAACTGTGTGGAAACAAGTTCTTAAAGAAGAAGAACATTCCAAATGCCAAGAAAGTCTACAAGCGGGCTTTGGATGTTTCGCCCAAGAACTGTGATTTGCACAGAGATTTGCTCTCCAACTATTCACACGTTCTTGAGGTTTCTGGAGATCCCTCCACTGCTGTCTTTTACGCGAAGAAATGTGTCGAAACTTACCCTGCCTGGCCCAAGGTTTGCCTTTGTTCCTTGATACACGTATTTTCTTTTACAAGAAACCTAGCTCCGGTCCTTGCATTAAAAGTTTCTTAAGTTTTCACCAGCTTCTAGAATTAAAAATTTCTTAAAAGTTTCTTATTTCTATATGAGGAGAGATTCTGTCAGCTGATGATGTATGCTAACCAAATGGATATTCATAAGTTAATGGAAATTGAATTGTGAAAATCAAATAACCTTGGTCGAATTTGAGCCCCTTAACCTTTAAAAACAGGAACAGATATCAAAACTGTGTCAGCAGCTTTCTATCAGGCAAAAAAGAGTTTTTGATCTACTATTCCCCAGCTTAGTGCGGCTTCTTGGTTTTTGAATAGTCTTAATTATGTCGGTTTAGTCCTAAAATTACCTTGAATTTTTGCCGTTCTAGTACTATATTTCTTATAAGCTGTGTACATGCTTCTAATTTTGAAATTGTTTGGTACTATTTCATGAAACTATTTCATGGCTCCCCAGGGGTGATTAAAGAGCCGTAATTTATTTACGATTGTATTACAATTTAAGAACGTGGAAGAAAATGCACGGCCCATATGGGGAAGGTTACGGAATGCCCCCTACTTATTGCCAATAATACCTTAAAGAGCTATTTGCCTAGATGATATGATAGAACTAGATTTTTTGTCATAGGGATATCTGCGTTTGGGGAAAGCCTATCACATTGAGAAGAATTACAAATTGGCACACAAGGCCTATTGTAACTGTTTTGACAGAGCCCGCGTTGAAGAGAAATCTGAGGTTGTTTCTCACATCTTCATAAACATGGCGGCAGCAGGTACTGTACAGCACC
Source organism: Pelagia noctiluca (assembly GCA_963924455.1). Classification (NCBI taxonomy): domain Eukaryota; kingdom Metazoa; phylum Cnidaria; class Scyphozoa; order Semaeostomeae; family Pelagiidae; genus Pelagia; species Pelagia noctiluca. The sequence goes on from OZ004325.1 coordinate 15,331,758, forward strand.
TTGTTGATAAACTGCTTCATTTCATGATTTCTTTTCCAGGCTTTTATTAAAGCAGTTTAGACGTGAACAGTCCTGTCTTGATTATGACAATGGGTAACGCACTGCCCTATGGCGGGCAAGACCTCAGGCTGGGGCATACTACAGTTCCAGTAGCCCACGTTTTAGAATAACTTACAAGTAAATGAACTGAATTTTTTTCTTCTAGAGAAAGATAAGATCAATTTGACTCAACCCAAGGACATCACGACTCAGCACATCAACAAGTGTATATCCTCCATATTAAAGTCTACTGATCCGGCACTCGATGCCATCAATATTATATTCACCTCTCCTATCCTCTCCCCTGGTATCATTGCTGGTGCGATACCCCTGGCTGCTATTATCAAGCATGGCACAACTGCTGATGCAGTTACTAAGATGATTGAACGAGGAGCCCCGCTTACTGCTGAGGACGGAAGCGAGACTTCTCTTGATGCAGCACTGAGTTTACCACAGTCACAGAAAGCAAGTGAAATTGTGCATGTTTTGATAAAGCGGGAAATTGATGTGTCTAAATACATACCCCGGATTCAGAATGAGCCATATGTCCATACACTGGTGCGGTTGTGCTTGAGAATAGGTATGTTTCTACTGTATGAAATAGATATGCTTATGCTGTGCGTAAAAGGTATAGATCGCAAGGATGTGCTTGCTAATTGAAATGTTTCATGTTTATGAGAAGTATAGATCGCACGGATGTGCTAGCTAATAGGAATGTTTCATGTTTATGAGATGTATAGATTGCACGTATGTGCTTGGAAACAGGCATTTTCATTCTCTATACTAAGTATGGATGTGCTTTGCGTCCTAAATTTTCAAGAAATTATCTGACAGTATTTCAAACAAATTATGCTCCCTGGGATGTTAACAAATCTAAATAGTCCAACAACATTTTCTACCGTTCTTAAAACAAGATAAGTTGGCCAGGATACAACCGACACCACATATATGCTTTGTTTTTCTCTCAACAGATAGATTGGACATACTCAAAAGTATCAACACAGACTTGGATTTAAGCGTGACAGACAACTCTGGAAACAATATTCTGCACCTGCTTGCTAAATCCCCGGCACCCATTCCAGCAAAGAAATGCTTAGAACTCTTTGTTAAAACAAGAAATATTAACCCAAAGGATCAAAACAAAGAGTTGAAAAAACCTCTGCAGCTGGTAAAGTCGAGGACGGACGGAAGATGGGCCATTTTGAATGATTATGAGAAAAGATTCCAGAACACGACGCAGAACACAAAGAAGAAGAAGAAGAAGAAACGGAAGAGGAACAACGGAAATCGTAGTTTGGAAGAAACATGCTCGGTTGTGGTTGCGGATGAACAAGTCGTTGAAGATGAGGGATCTGTTCTTCAGGAGGAGTGTCCGACTCTGGACAATTCTAGGGATGCTGAGAAGGTTGCATCGAATGACCAGGTTGTATCTACGTACGCCCAGACACGGCTGAACATAAAGAAGTATATTGAAGAGTTTGTTCCGGTGAAGCTTGAAGATATCATTGCATCGAGAGAAGAAGATGTACAGACTGTAGAGGTGAGTTGAAAAGCTATTGGTATCAAGTGAATCCACTGGTGTTAATACATTCGGTCTTATCAAGGTTGTTTCTGACACAATATTAGACATGATAGTCACCGCTTATTATGACAAGCCTTTGATATTTAGTAGGACAACGTTGTAAATACATTTGGTCTTATCAATGCTGTTTCTGACATAATATTAGACATGATAGTCACCACTTATCATGACAAGTCTTTAATATTTAGTAGGGCAACTTGAATACATTCAGTCTTATCAAGGTTGTTTGTGACACAATATTTGACATGATAGTCACCACTTATCATGACAAGTCTTTAATATTTAGTAGGGCAACTTGAATACATTCAGTCTTATCAAGGTTGTTTGTGACACAATATTTGACATGATAGTCACCACTTATCATGACAAGTCTTTAATATTTAGTAGGGCAACTTGAATACATTCAGTCTTATCAAGGGTGTTTGTGACACAATATTTGACATGATAGTCACCACTTATCATGACAAGTCTTTAATATTTAGTAGGGCAACTTGAATACATTCAGTCTTATCAAGGTTGTTTGTGACACAATATTTGACATGATAGTCACCACTTATCATGACAAGCCTTTGATATTTAGTAGGGCAACTTGAATACATTCAGTCTTATCAAGGTTGTTTGTGACACAATATTTGACATGATAGTCACCACTTATCATGACAAGTCTTTAATATTTAGTATGACAACGTAAATACATTCGGTCTTATCCAGGTTGTTTCTGACACAATATTTGACATGATAGTCACCACTTATCCTGACAAGCTTTTGATATTTAGTAGGGCAACTTGAATACGTTCAGTCTTATTAAGGTTGTTTGTGACACAATATTTGACATGATAGTCACCACTTATCATGACAAGTCTTTAATATTTAGTATGACAACGTAAATACATTCAATCTTATCAAGGTTGTTTCTGACACAATATTTGACATGATAGTCACCACTTATCCTGACAAGCTTTTGATATTTAGTAGGGCAACTTGAATACGTTCAGTCTTATTAAGGTTGTTTGTGACACAATATTTGACATGATAGTCACCACTTATCATGACAAGTCTTTAATATTTAGTAGGGCAACTTGAAACCATTCAGTCTTATCGAGGTAGTTTGTGACACAATATTTGACATGATAGTCACCACTTATCATGGCAACCCATAGATATTAATTAAAACAATATAAATTCATTCGGTCTTATCAAGGCTTTTTCTGACACAATATTTGAGATTATATTCACCACTTATCATGGCATGCTTTTGATATTTAGTAGAACAACGTTAATACATTCGGTCTTATCAAGGCTTTTTCTGACACAATATTTAACACTATATTCACCACTTATCATGACTACCCTTTGATATTTGGTAGAGAAACGTTTCGGAAGGATCCGTCCAGTGGCGGTGCCAGGGGGAGGAATGGGGGGGGGGACTAGTCCCCCCCACTTTTTCAGAAAGATGGTATCTGAGATCCATGCAAATCCGATGAGAAAATGGGGGGGGGGGGGTAGGCTTACGTCCTGTGAATTTTGTGGATGTGCTTGCTCTCTCTGAGTAATGTCTTCAGCAAGAACGATCTCCACAATGTGTATGCTGACTTGTTTCGGGTCATCACAATTGTTGCTACTTTACCTGTTACCATGGCATCATGTGAGCGCACACACAGCAAAGTGAAAATCATCCAAAATTATTTGCGGGCAGCTATGTCCCCCGACAGGCTCTCTTCCATCAATAACTGATTCGAGTTCTATAATGATAAATGAATAAATACAATGTTTAAACAGGGTGACCTCTTAAAAACGTGAAGTTCTGTTATCAACGAGGGCCCTGTTAGTTCGAATAAGGAAAGATTTTTCAGGCTACATTTTCATTAGCGCTGCGTATCTTGCCGCATTCTGTTTCATTTCAGCTGAGAGATTTAGCTGTGCAACTTTCCAAGATTCAATTTTCATTTTATCACGATTATCATCATTAGCCTGTTATACGTATTTATGCTATCTTCAGGACAGTGCCACAACATCGCGTTCTTCCCAGAACAATGGAGAGATACCAGCACCAGTCGAGAAAGCCCCACCTGATGATAAGATCCCTTTTCATGATGATGATGATGATGATGATGATGACGATGGTAACCAAATTGACGGGTACAACGATACTGAATTCGAAGAACTTGATGAATTTGAGGGCCTGACGTGGGACGTACAGTGTACCTCTGAGTTCCTGAAGAAACTGAAAGACAAAAAGCTAGCGTACAAGTTCAAACGGAAGATCCTCGATATGATACGGTTGCTTGCCACTGGAGACTGGAGGAGAAAGTTGGCCATCAACCTGAACGTGCCAGGTTCGTAAGCTATATAATTTCAAGATGTCTGTCAGTTTTGGTTAACGTGCTAGCCTGACTAAAGCCTTGGTCATGTGCGTGTAATATTTCGTGCAGAATGCTGAAGGAAACATTTTAATGAATGTTACAATCGTCCGACCACTCGTGTTCCATCAGCCAACATTTGAAAACTGATTTTTCATGAATTTTGATCGCGAACTAAAACATGTTGGATACGTTTGACCGCCTCGTGCAAATATTCACGCGACACTTCCTTGCTGGGTGTGTACTGTAAGTCTTATCAGGTTTTCGTGAATCTGCACGGTCTGAGAGGTCCGGGGACTAATTATCTATCTTTTGCAAAGTTATTCTCGTGTTTTCAGTTTCCTCTGGGAGTAAAAGAACCCAGTTTGGTGAGACAGCCTGTTTCACAAACCGAGCGCCTCGGGGTGTTGGCTCGAGGAAACTCCCATGTAAACAGAATTCACCGATTGGAGTTGTCTCGAAAAGAATTCTGGCCTACCCCGAGTTTCCAAAGGCAGATGACCCTGGTAGTTGGGTCATCATCTTCCCAACATAAATAGGCCCTGTATTAACGAACTGAGAGTTTAGTCCTCTTTTCTCTCAGGAATTCGTCTTTACAAAGCAAGGATCACTAAGGCGGCCAGAATGATCTGGGAAGAGGCGATTGCATTTTCAGAAAGAAGGACGCATTCCGAAGCTGTTAATGCAGACACCCAAGGGGTCGTTTACTGTGACGTCATACGACTCTGGGACTTCACCTTTGACCACGATGAAGTTGACGAGATGATTGGAAGAATCAAGCAGTCACATGTCCGTGGACAGTCGTGTGCTATCAGGAAGGAATTAAAGACCATAAAGAATGCACGAAGCTCGGATCGAATGCGCTGTCCCAGGGTAATTTTCATTGGATTGCATTTTCTGATATATATCGTTGTCAAAATTGGAACTTCTGTTCAGCATTTTATGGCTGACACATGGCCATCTGAAGTAACCTCATTGGTCCTTCTAACTCTTGCTAATCCCAAACTGACCCCTGCTAAACATGCAAAATACCCATTTCACCTCTTTCCTGGTGTACCAGTTTTGTGCCACTTCTGGGTTCAAATCAACAATACACAAGATTATCATTTTTTATTCTTCCAGGCATTCTTCCAAATATATGGGGCAAGCGTTACCCCCAAAGCGTTACCCCCAAATTACTTCTGGCTTATGTTCCTGAGAAAATGTCGTGTCTTCCAGAAGCTAAAGTGTAAAGGCTTCAATTGTAACAAAACTGATGTCAGTTACATGTTAGACATTAATTCTCGTATTCCCAGAGTCAAATTCACTTGTTTCTGTCTCTAAACAGTTTATCAACTATTATTCGGTCGTCCATGGCTGGTGCAGGGACTGGTTTCATATTCGCACAAATAAAAAATGGTTCCAACAACTACACCCTTGTTAGTTTTTTTAGAGATCACGACTGATTCTAGTTCACATACTTTGACACCTGATTTACTCAACAGGTATACATTGCCATGAGCAATGCTGGAAAAGAGAGCCGAGGAGCCTTAACACCTTCAAAATCTAACGAAACTTGTGATGAGCTTTTCTCGCCTTCCGCCAGCCCGAACGAGCGGGAGTACCACATCCTGAAGTTTTACACGATGACGACGGCAATGGCGAAAAGCGTCCTTTGTGTGAATAGCCAGACATACGACTTTCCGTTCGAGGTCTCCGAACTTGAGCTGTACATCATCCGGCTGCAGCCTAAGCCAGATGCTTCTGTGTTGCTCCTTGGACGCAGCGGGACAGGGAAGACCACATGCTGCTTGTACAGACTGTGGAGCAGATTCAAGAGTTACTGGGAGCAAGCCGTGACTGCCGGACCGTGTATTCCAAGTATTAAGTGGCTGTTACAGCGTGCAGAGCGTAAGGGGAATCAGGGGAGTTTTGACCAGGAAAGCAATACTGGCAGCACGTATGTGGCCATTTTTATAAGTTTCACTTCTCAACCCAGCTACTCGTACCAAATGGCCTGATATAAAGTGTATCTTTAAATAAGCCCTTGGGGGCTTATTTGCAAAATTGAATTTTTGGGTGGGGGCTTTCTCGAAAGTTTGTCATCTTATTCAAAGGTTGACATAATAAATGGCAAAATTTTCTTCATCAACTAATCATAAAATAAAAAAATAGACTATTCCTCAAACAGAATTTAATGATAACCATGAAAACCATGGTTCTTTTTCCTAAGCTGCTAATACTGCTCATCTAAAATCAAAAGATGGAATATTCTGCCCAATAACAATGACACAAATGTGATTCTGAATTTTTAGAGGAGTAGTAAATTACAAGTTAAATGTGCAGACCTCGTGCACTGTCAGATGCAAAGTTTTGTAGTCATATTATGTTTTGTTATGTTTCCGATTTTCCTCAGTGATTTGATGTGTTTGATGTTCCAGCCTACGAAAGGCCACAGAAAGACATTATTTCCACAGGGGACAGCATGCACTGCGTCCCTACATACTTATAGGCCTCCATAAGGAGCACAATAGCATGCATTACATCAATATGTATAGTGAATTCGGTCCTAGTGTTTTTAATTCTCCCATTTGTACAACAAATATCCCTTTTTGGAAACGACTCCCCGCCATGTTCAGTCACCCAATTTAGTCGCAAGTTGGTTCCGAACCCACAGCATTCACCTCAAGCATAAAGCAGCTTGTTTTATAATTGGACGCCTGTGCTTTCCACTCACCATCCAGAGTGACCTTGCTAGTTCAGGGTTTTATGCCACACAGCAAACTCAACATTTATTCCAAGTGATTCGTGTACAAAGCACTGTCTTTAGGCAGAAATAATGATATTGGTTTTTCCCACACTATACCAATACCAATCATTCGCCTCTTTTCTGATTGACCTATTTCGATCCACATCTGGGTATATGAATCAGATAAGGTTTCTGTTTCGTTCTCTTTCTTACTATTACTCTGTTGAGTGTTAGACGAAAAGCTTAAGAAATCCATTTGTGTTCGTTCCGCTATGTTTCCGGTATTTCGGGCTATTTTGAAGTTTTGTACCATCCAAACACTGCCTTTCGGGTTAGCTTTGAAAACAGTTTGCTATTAATGGTACCGGTTTATTACCCACAATCTTCTGAACTAGATTAAACCAAACGTTCATTGGCTTTGCATCTAAGCCTGCCGATAAGAAATCTAATGCCGTTCGTTTCCTAGTGATCAAAAATTCTTTCTTTGTCTTTAGGGAAAGCAATTCAGACATCAGATATGAGGGAGGAAACGCATTTAACAGAAATGCGGGTGACAAAGAAAAAGCTGAGAATAAAGTAATGGCATGTGGTTGCAAAGGTAGCCATTGTCTATGTGCACTTGCTATCGCCAGGGCTAATTTCGTAATAGATGGTGAAGTAGAACAAGACGGTACACAGCAAACTTACCAAGGTAAATGTTCATATTTAGAGATTACTAAAAACTTTTGTACCCTGCTCCAGATCCTAAAAGCGCAATCAACAAAATGCTCAGGTCCTCCTTTGGGCACCTATTGTTAAGGGATTTAATATTCCCCTCTCCCTTTTTATAACTTACTTTAAAGTAGGTAAATAATAATAGCTACCGACTAGCTAATTCAAACCAACTATTAGAAACTATCAAAGCAAATGAATTGCTGTTGAAGAGATCAAAGTGGCGAGATGCTATAGAACAGTCTTTGAATGGTACAGAACTTAAGCAGTGAGAATTGTTCTCGAATAGTTGGCAGAGCAGGGTCTACATTTGATTTACGTATTTTGGAATCAGTCTGCAAAAAAACCAAGGATGCTCTATTTATTGTGTAGACAAAAAGAATTCGTCTTGAAGTAATCTTATTAGTCAGCTCACTTTTGATTGGTTTTCCTACACCATACCAATAATTCGCCTCTTTTCTGATTGGCCTATTTCGATCCACAACTAGGTACAAAAATCCGTTAGATTTTCGTTTCGTTTCAGATATCATACCCCGATGGCAGGACCATCACCAGAGCGCGCCAAACATTTATCATATGCTCTAAACTATGGTTCTCTGACTAGGCCTGATATCTAGTTGTAGCTCCGCGGCTTCTCGTCAATTAGATCTCTTCAGCAGCTGTGTACTTGCTTTAAATATAGTTTTCAATACTTAGTTTTAATTAGCTAGTAGGTAGCAATTATTGTATACCCACTTTAAAGTAAGTTATTTAAAAAGGGACAGACAATCTAAAATCCTCGAATTATTCGCACCCAGAGGGGCACTTGGGCATTTCGTTGACCGGGCTTTTGAATGCTGGTTCATGGACTTGTCTCGCTCTAGAAAATCTGGAAAGCCAGATGATTTCTTACCCCCGCAAATGATGGGCTAGTACTAGCTTTGTCTTCAACGTTTGTACTAAATTCTATATATTCACTTTAGACACTTCAAGTGACGAGAAAGTGCCCGAAAATTCAATTGAAGATGACGACCAAGAATGCGAGAACGAAGAGAGCCAATACCGGCATCTCCGACAGTTGTTCATCACGAAAAACAAGGTTTTATGCCACGAGGTTAAAAAGAACTTCAAGGACCTGTGCACTGGACTTCCGGTCGCGAGAGACCACGTGGCCTTTACGTCAGATGATGCTATTGTCGACTTCAATGACGTCAATGATATGTCATATCCGCTGTTCCTGGGCTCTAGAGATCTCCTGATGACCCTTGACGCATCGCTGCCGGGGAGGAGCTTTTTCGCCCGTGATAGCAGCGGGAAGCTGATATCCCCCATTGCGGGGTGGGGAAAGAAGGAGAGCCATTTATCGTTTTTGCCTGTGCTTGACTTTGATCAAGATAGTGATGATGAAGAAGATGATGATGATGATCAGAAGGAAGCTGATGATGATGTTGATGATGATGTTGATGATAGAATAATCAAAATCAGCAAAACGACGTCATCGGTGAAACGCGAAGTCACATACGCATTTTTTGTCACCCAAGTCTGGCCAACAATAGAGAAGAAGTTCAAATCCGGCTACCACCCTTCTCTTGTCTGGACAGAGTTCTGCTCTTTCATCAAAGGTACCGTCGAAGCACTGATTGAGAGAACGGGTTGCATGTCGAAGGAATCCTATAAATCAATTGGAAGAAAAAAGGCGCCCAATTTCTCAGGGGACCGCACGGTCATTTACAATATGTATAAGTTGTATCAGAAGATCTGTCTACAGAAGAACCTCTTTGATGAACTTGACGTGCTCTACAATGTCTACAATCGTTTGAACAGCAACCCATACCAGCCCTGGCTATTTGATCAGATATATGTCGATGAAACTCAGGATTTCACAGAGGCGGAGCTCTTCACCCTTGTCCGTTGTTGCCAGAATCCCAACCAGTTGTTCTTCACCGGCGATACCGCTCAAAGCATCATGCGCGGTGTGACGTTCCGCTTTAGCGATCTCCGCTCCTTGTTTTTCAACGCTCAAAAAGCACTGAACACCAAGAAGTCCATCATCAATGTGCCGAACGAAGTCCACCAGTTGACCTATAATTACCGCTCGCATAAAGGTAGCTCCCATTTTTATAGTTTTAAATAAATGACTTTTTCGTGTTATTTTGTAACATTTAGGAAAACAAAGGGTAGAAATATTTCTAGGTCCTCTAAATGAGGGGTGTTTGTAGTAAAATGATATATGGAGAGATAGACAGTTAATTTTTCGATGTTTCCAATTTCTCTGATTTTTGTTTTCGGCCCTTATTTTTTGAATAGGCTGGACCCCAATTTTTGTGCGAGTGCGCCCATGGTTAGATTAACAGATCATACAAATTTAGCTTACATCTGACATGTCCAGATGTAAGCTAAATTTCGCTCTGACTAGAGAGTTATCATTACATCTTCCATAAGCCTAGAAATTTAAAACCTTGCCAATTCATCAATTTACCAGTCAACGAACGTTACAGTATGACATCATTATGACATCAAGTCACGTGACTGCCCTTTTTGTTGAGCAGAACGACAGTGCACAATAACAAAAAGGAAAATCTGAAGATTCTCAGCCTAAAAAGTTGAAACAATTGACATTGTCAGTTTCTAAGCCATCTATTTTAGTTAACCATGCATCTTTCCTCTGTCCTTGGCTTTTGTTATGTCTTTGAAACTATTTCAGATATTTTGGAGCCTGTCTATAGCATGCAGTATATTCGACTGAATGGTAACTTCTTCCCCGATAGATCTTTCTTCTGTTGTTGTTTATATTTCTATCTTTTTCAGGAATTCTAAAACTCGCCTCTAATATCGTTGACTTAATGGCACACTTCTTCCCCGATACATCTTTCTTCTGTTGCTGTTTATATTTCTATCTTTTTCAGGAATTCTAAAACTCGCCTCTGGTATCGTTGACTTAATGGCAACTTCTTCCCCGATAGATCTTTCTTCTGTTGTTGTTTATATTTCTATCTTTTTCAGGAATTCTAAAGCTCGCCTCTAGTATCGTTGACTTAATGGCACACTTCTTCCCCGATAGATCTTTCTTCTGTTGCTGTTTATATTTCTATCTTTTTCAGGAATTCTAAAACTCGCCTCTAGTATCGTTGACTTAATGGCACACTTTTACCCTGATACATCTTTCTTCTGTTGCTGTTTATATTTCTATCTTTTTCAGGAATTCTAAAGCTCGCCTCTAGTATCGTTGACTTAATGGCACACTTCTTCCCCGATAGATCTTTCTTCTGTTGCTGTTTATATTTCTATCTTTTTCAGGAATTCTAAAACTCGCCTCTGGTATCGTTGACTTAATGGCACACTTCTTCCCCGATAGATCTTTCTTCTGTTGTTGTTTATATTTCTATCTTTTTCAGGAATTCTAAAACTCGCCTCTGGTATCGTTGACTTAATGGCACACTTCTTCCCCGATACATCTTTCTTCTGTTGCTGTTTATATTTCTATCTTTTTCAGGAATTCTAAAGCTCGCCTCTAGTATCGTTGACTTAATGGCATACTTCTTCCCCGATAGATCTTTCTTCTGTTGCTGTTTATATTTCTATCTTTTTCAGGAATTCTAAAGCTCGCCTCTAGTATCGTTGACTTAATGGCACACTTCTTCCCCGATACATCTTTCTTCTGTTGTTGTTTATATTTCTATCTTTTTCAGGAATTCTAAAACTCGCCTCTGGTATCGTTGACTTAATGGCAACTTCTTCCCCGATAGATCTTTCTTCTGTTGCTGTTTATATTTCTATCTTTTTCAGGATTTCTAAAACTCGCCTCTAGTATCGTTGACTTAATGGCACACTTCTTCCCCGATAGATCTTTCTTCTGTTGCTGTTTATATTTCTATCTTTTTCAGGAATTCTAAAACTCGCCTCTAGTATCGTTGACTTAATGGCACACTTCTTCCCCGAATCTTTTGACAAGCTGCAAAGTGACGTCGGCCTATTTGACGGACCGAAACCTGTGATTCTAGAAATCAGTGACTTCAGCGATCTGGCGATTATGCTACGGGGTGCGCGGAGAAAGACTTCTCCAATAGAGTTCGGTGCTCATCAGGTAGTTCTCGTCTCGTCGGAGCAGAGCAAGGAGAGTCTGCCAGAGGAGCTTGGCTGTGCGCTTGTTTTGACCATCTATGAGGCCAAGGGTTTGGAGTTTGACGATGTCTTGCTGTACAATTTCTTCAAGGACTCACAGGTGAGTATTACTGATGTCTTTTGGATTTTGACTCAGTTCTTTTCTTTTGGGGGGGCCGGTAGTATTTAGGCCACTGCAGCATAGGGAGGCAACTATAGTAAAACAGGTTTCTTTGTTTTAAATGATACAATAAATATCTTGATTCGTTCTTTAGAACCCAATTAGATATTTCAAAACACAGTGCTTGAGGGGATAACAAATAAAGGCAATCACCTAGGTAGATTTTCTGGATTATTCAACAGGAGAGGGTTTAGGTAAAGCTGCAACATGGCCCAGTCTAATAGTTATGCGGAAGATACAGAACTAGACTTCAAAAAAAGCACATATCCTTGTTGTAACTTACAGTTTCACGCACTTATGCGATCATCAGACAATCCCAATAAAAATACATTAATTCATAATGCATGGTTTAACACGGGTGATTAAATTATACCAGAGCAGGCTACGGCAATAGATATATGTCTCCACCGGGTCTCGAACCAGGGTTTTCACCGACACAGGCGACTGCGCTAACCACTGTCCTGAACCAGGACAATAAGCTAGCAAAGTAACCTTAATGTGTTCACAACTCCAGGCTTATCCACAGTGGGGCATTAATTCGTGTTTCGGATTAGATCCTTCTTGAGAGCAATGTTATATTAACATTAATTCATAAGGCATGGTCTAACACGCGTAATTAAGTTATACCAGAGCAGGCTACTTCATTTGACATATGCCTCCACCGGGTCTCGAGCCCGGATGCTCGCCGGTGTCCGTGAAAACCCGGGTTCGAGACCCGGTGGAGGCATATTTCAATTCTAATAAAGAGACAAATATAGAAAAGTATTATTTCGACAGGCTAAAAAGGAATGGTGGGTCGTAAGCCAGTATGTGAAAACAGTTCATACAGTCCCCGCATTGCATAGACTTAAAAACGGCCTTTAGGTCCCTCGTATGATGATAACGCATTTAAAATCTTCCGTTGATAAGCCTAAAATAAATACAATTATTTCGACAGGCTAAAAAAGAATGGCGGGTTGTAAGCCAGTATGTGGAAACGGAGGAATTCTCTATTCGTTTGAAAAGGCAAGTCTCAGAAAGCAACGACTTCGGCCTAGCCAGCAAAGGCGAAGACGAGTTGTCATTCGAGTCGCGACCATTGGATTTCGATTACAACAAGCACAAGATTCTCAACTCGGAATTGAAGCAGCTGTACACCGCTCTCACACGCGCAAGGGTGAATGTCTGGATTTATGACGAGGACACTTTAAACAGAGCGCCCATGTTTGACTATTTCAAGCGTAGCGGACTGGTCAAGATAATGAAGATGGAACAAGGTAGCACTCCCTAATTATGTCTTGTACTGTAGATGAATCTTCATAGAAAATCACTAATCATATCTTGTACTGTAGATGAATCTTCATAGAAAATCACTAATCATATCTTGTACTGTAGATGAATCTTCATAGAAAATCACTAATCATATCTTGTACTGTAGATGAATCTTCATAGAAAATCACTAATCATATCTTGTACTGTAGATGAATCTTCATAGAAAATCACTAATCATCATATCTTGTACTGTAGATGAATCTTCATAGAAAATCACTAATCATGTCTTGTACTGTAGATGAATCTTCATAGAAAATCACTAATCATATCTTTTACTGTAGATGAATCTTCATAGAAAATCACTAATCATGTCTTGTACTGTAGATGAATCTTCATAGAAAATCACTAATCATATCTTGTACTGTAGATGAATCTTCATAGAAAATCACTAATCATATCTTGTACTGTAGATGAATCTTCATAGAAAATCACTAATCATATCTTGTACTGTAGATGAATCTTCATAGAAAATCACTAATCATCATATCTTGTACTGTAGATGAATCTTCATAGAAAATCACTAATCATGTCTTGTACTGTAGATGAATCTTCATAGAAAATCACTAATCATATCTTTTACTGTAGATGAATCTTCATAGAAAATCACTAATCATGTCTTGTACTGTAGATGAATCTTCATAGAAAATCACTAATCATATCTTGTACTGTAGATGAATCTTCATAGAAAATCACTAATCATATCTTGTACTGTAGATGAATCTTCATAGAAGATCACTAATCATATCTTGTACTGTAGATGAATCTTCATATAAAATCACTAATCATGTCTTGTACTGTAGATGAATCTTCATAGAAAATCACTAATCATCGTATCTTGTACTGTAGATGAATCTTCATATAAAATCACTAATCATATCTTTTACTGTAGATGAATCTTCATAGAAAATCACTAATCATGTCTTGTACTGTAGATGAATCTTCATAGAAAATCACTAATCATATCTTGTACTGTAGATGAATCTTCATATAAAATCACTAATCATGTCTTGTACTGTAGATGAATCTTCATAGAAAATCACTAATCATATCTTTTACTGTAGATGAATCTTCATAGAAAATCACTAATCATGTCTTGTACTGTAGATGAATCTTCATAGAAAATCACTAATCATATCTTGTACTGTAGATGAATCTTCATAGAAAATCACTAATCATATCTTGTACTGTAGATGAATCTTCATAGAAGATCACTAATCATATCTTGTACTGTAGATGAATCTTCATATAAAATCACTAATCATATCTTGTACTGTAGATGAATCTTCATAGAAAATCACTAATCATATCTTGTACTGTAGATGAATCTTCATAGTGCATGTTCTTCTCTGATTCGTGCTTTCACGCCAAAATATCAGAAATTCACGAATCACCCAGCCAGAAAAATCGATTTCAGGCATTGTGTAAATATGATTTTTTTTTAAATATTGATTCCGATTCTCGGTTATTGATTTAGGAAAGGAATTACACGAAACTGTGTATATTGAAGAGAAAGAAGGTTTAAGGTATTAAGGTATCCAGTCCATTTAAAGCTTCAGCGATTGATGCAGTCAACCAAGGAAAATCAGAAAATCGAGCTTCATGGGGAAAATTAATTTCAAATAAATCCCCTTCGGGATAGATACTTTTAGAATTTCTTTATTACAGACGGAATGTTTTTGATAAGGAAATAGACCCTTCATTGGAAGTGCCTTTCTGAGAGAAAAGCTAGTACCACCACTATCTTAAACTCAGTCAAAACAGACTCTTATCCTATTCCATCCTCGTCTGAAACAGGCCTGTTGGAAGCGGGGGGCAGGAGGGGCATTTACCCCCCCCCCAATAATCCTAAAATTAAATTGTTCACAGCATGATCCCTAGTCTTCCTATTGTTCTCAATGGTTGCCCCCCCCCCCCCAATAATTTTTCACAAGCTACGGTGCTTGTCTAAAAACAACATGGCCAGTACGTCTTGCGATTGGTTTTGCCCTTCGCTTAGAATTGGAAGAACTAGCTTGAGAAAATTCTCTATTTATTGTCCTCTCGCATTTTATGTCTACAGCAGGGACTCAAAAGGCCAAACCCTTAAAGTTTAACTTCTTTAATTCTTTTAGTTGAATCGGAACGCCTTGTTGAGCATGGATCATTTGCAGAGAAATCCACCGAGGCTGATTGGGAGGCGCAAGGGCATTTCTTTTACAAGAAAGAGCTCTGGAGTGTGGCTGTGAAGTGCTTCCACAAGGCAAACAACACAGTGATGGTGTCGCGATGCGAGGCCTACATACAGGCGATGAAGGCATATAAGATGGGCATAGAATGGCGCGAGACCAGAAGTGGCACACAGAAGAATGTCAAGACGGAGTTCCTGAAGGCTACAGAGCTGTTTTTGATGAATGGAATGGGGGATGAGGCGACCACATGTTTGCAAAACGCCAAAGAATGGATGCTGCTTGGGGATTTGTCACTTAAAATTCAAAAGGTGACTATTTTATGCTGCTTGATAGTTGATAGGCAAATACGTTCACTATTTTCGTAACTTATAAGGATTTCTAGCTCAGAACCTTCTGTGACAATCGCTCACACCGTCGGTTGCTTTTGCACATCCGGCCAACTAGCATGATTGGATTGTGTATCTGTTATCTTGAGCAAAAGCTCAAGAAGCAGGATTATGGAACTCAATTGAAGTGATTTGTGAGAATGGAAATGACCCGAGTAGGACTCGAACCCACTATTCCCAAATTAACCCATTAGTGCTCTATTAACTAAGCCTAAAACTAAAACAAGCTTATATACCCCAGGTAAGACCTCAGATCCCAAATCCAATAGTGCTGCTTACTATAGTAGTTTCATGATTCTCAGTTATTGGCCATCTTCTTACCATGGCGTATGTTTTTCTAGCGGAGAGAAGCTGGAAAGTTCTACGCCAAAGCAGAGGACGACGTTGGTGCTCTGAAGGCAAGTGAATGCTTTAAAACGATTGGCGACTACCGAAGCGCAGTTGATATCCTTTACAAACACCAGCTGTTCAGAGAATGTATTGAATCCCTGAAGGAATATAACGACAAGGTGCAAGACGGGAGCCGATACCTAAAGCCACCCCGAAGCACCATGAGCACTGAGAAAGTTGTCAAGGACGCGGCTGATATCTGCTACCAAAGAAAAGACCAAGTGGCAATGAAGAAGATGCTGAAAGAGCTTCCGTTCGAGCAGCAGATTGCCTATCTAGGCCCGAAACGGGGATGTGAAGATCTCAAGCTTGAAATTTTCGTTGATAACGGCAGGGCTCAAGATGCGGCGAAGATATATTTTGACAAGCAAAAATATTTGAAAGCGGCGGAATGCTCCAAAAAGGACTCATTCAAGGCCATGTGCTACCTGGAGTTCGCAAGAAATGCCTGGATGCAAT
Organism: Pelagia noctiluca; assembly: GCA_963924455.1. Classification (NCBI taxonomy): domain Eukaryota; kingdom Metazoa; phylum Cnidaria; class Scyphozoa; order Semaeostomeae; family Pelagiidae; genus Pelagia; species Pelagia noctiluca. The sequence continues at coordinate 15,348,153 of OZ004325.1, forward strand.
ATACTGATGAAATGCCTGAATCTGAAGTGGCCAATGCAGTTTCTTATTTACAAAAGTGTATTGCAGTATTGCCAAACAGTGATAGCAATCGGGCCAATGCTTCTTTCCTGCTGTGGACAATCACGAAGGACTGTTTGCATTTGAGAGAGGCAACAAAATGCTACGAAGAGGCCAGAAATTCATTTGGTTGGCTGCTTTGCATGAGTGTCACATTGAATACCGCAGAGCTTGAGAATATCTCTACACGTGACCTTTTCAGTTGCTTGTCGAAGTGTTACCTGCAAATAATAAGTATTCTGAGCAAAAGAACGCCAGACGTTGTACGAAAGCTGCAGGAGTTTTTCGGCATTGAGAAGACCATCAGTGCAGATAGCACAAAGTTCAATTTGAACAAGCAGAAGTTTTCTTTCAGTCTGAGGGCATTGAAGTCTGAAGAGATTTCCCTTAGAAAGATACGTGGGGCATTCGACATCAACGAGGGGCAAGGAAACGCCCTCCTGGTTATCTCACTCCTCCCTGCAATAGAAGCAATCTATTCAAAATTGAATGGAATTTACCAGGAAATGCTGAAAACCACCAAGTTCTGTGACCTGTTCCTGCACGGCCTGCCGCACCGAGACTGTACAGACAGGCATGAATTTCCGAACGGGAGAAACAGTCCAGAGCGATTAAACGCGCATTTTGCCGTGATCCAGTTGCAAGGAGCGACGAGAAAGCTAGTTGAGGTCATCAAAACAGACCCAGTCCTTGAGAATGAGATCAGTCGGTACAAGGCATTGGGAGACGGCTATTACAAAGAAGTGATGATGAGGAAATGCGATGAGTTGTACGCGGATCTCGTAAGATGCGCGCGGTATCTGAATGAAGACAACTTTCCCGGCATGCAGCTCGTGAAGTCGATTCCTGGCGATATGAATTACGTGAAGGAACAGATTGTTTGGTTTTCGAGAGCATGCTGGGAGATTGAGAAGAAAAATTACAACAATGTCAACCTGTTTCTGAAAGCACTTCACATGGCAAATTACGCCGGAGACAGCTACATGGTATTTGAAATACGGTCACTGAGGGATCAAATATCTTCTGTGCTGCCAAAAGAAGGTGAAATCAAAACCAAATTATTCAGCTTCAACGAGCGAGAGAGAAAAATTGAATCTTTTTACACATTGTTTTTGGAAAGCAAGGAGTGTCTACATGATACAGGGACGTTATCGGATAGCCTTCATTACCTACTGAGGCGTGCCCTGGCCATGCCAGTCACTGGGGGAAAAACTGTTCCACTATTGGCCATGCCCAATGTTCTGGCACTGCTTGAGTTCAGTGTGACATTGTGCCTAATGTCACTGAGTCGTACAGCCAACCCATCTGGAGGAGATGTGCGAAAACCAAAGTACCACAAGATTCATATCCCTGCCTTCTATTCCGAAGGGGTCTTATTTCGATCTGGCATCTATGAGTATAGTCAAAAGCCCGAATACTCCGCTTGGGACACCATCACATGGCTCACATACACTTCTGGCACAAAGCAGATCCGAAGCCTGATTCAAGTTATCCTGGATTGGTTGTTGATGAAGAAATACAAGGCGCAAGATTTGTTTCAGGAGGCGTTCAGTCCTAAAGGGGTAGAGAGTGGTGACTCCGAGAGGTTTCTTATACTTCTACTTGTTATTCTAGCTAATTTTAATCTAATTTCCGAGGTTGAATCCTATTACAAAGGAATCATTCAACAGCTGCATGATTTCGCTCCTAGCTACCCCATGAGTGCTACACGCGTATATAAAGCGCTGAAGAAAGCCTGCTTGATTAGACAACCCTTAGATGCTCTAAATCTACTCTCCAAGCTTCTCAAAGATGGAGGCAACGGGCTGATTAAAAGAAACTGGAAACAGATGCTCTCATATGTCCACCAATATTATTTGGAGCCTGAAGAGACGAGATCACCAGAAAAAGCTGGGAATCCATCTCAAGAAAGAAGTGCAGCTGCAAGAAAGGCCTCATCTGGTGAGGTACCGCCGAGGTTCCTAAAGAAAAGCTACCGAGAGGTGTTAAGGAAGAATGCGGACCACTCCTCCAAACGCAATGCTGGCTCAGAAGGTACATCTGACTCTAAAGGCTCAGACGAGAAGATTGTAACTTTTGGATCTACAGCCAGTAAAAGTGAGTTTATTTGGTTTCAACGTGAGAGTCCACGGTTGGTTATCATATCCTTTGCAATCGGATGAATTTTTGTTAGTTAGACATAATACACCATATCATCATCAATATGATCCCAGATGTAAGGCCTTGCCTTTCTTAGGCCATATTACCTTAATTATTTCTTAAATGTTTTGAAATGTCAGTATAGCAAGGTTATAGAAATATTTCAAAAGGACTGGGTGGCAAGGGAAATCAGAAACATAGCAAAACATAATAACTAATGAAGCTTTGTGTCTGCCAATTATCAGAGTATTACATTAGAAGGAGAAGGAAAATAAGGCCTTTCAGATTGTTGTACTGAGAGATGGGTGGACATCTTTCAAATTTTCTCATCGTTAAAATCTATTTTTGTTTCAGATTCACTTTTGGACAAGGTAGATGGACCAGACAATGCGTCAGAAGGAAGACCAAGCGTGGAACGTTTCTTGAGCTCGGGTGATGACGAAAGTCAGGATGAAGATGCCGCGCGGCAGCGACGGGATGAAGAGAGAAAGAAAAATGAAGAAATTAAAAAACAACGACGACAACTATCTGCAAATAAGATCAAGCTATGGTGGAAGATTATTTTCCAGAGCAAGCGAAAGACATCAACGTTCCAAATGGATGATGAATCGTTGGTTGCTGCACACGTGTCCAAGTATGCACTCGACTTGCGCTGTGTGCCATGTGGGCAGACATATCTCACGAAAGAAGAGCTGGCCAACCATTTCCTAAACGACACCGGCCATGGGAATATGATCACAGAGTATGATCAATTCAAAGCTTATGAGAAAATTGTCCAATTTTGGCAGAAGCGTGCTGAAAAGTTGTTGGACACTGATCTTCAGGAGGGAATAGTGAGTGACAAAGATATGGGGGAACCGGTCTATCATGTGCTGAGCCAAATCGCCATTGCTTTGAATTTTATCGTGCGAGCCAGAAAGTGGGTGGATTTGGAAAATTTGAAAGGCCTGGTGGAAGAGTTGCAACGTGCTTGTTGCAAAGTTGAAGAGGAAATTGCTTTACAAGGTAAGCTGCTGTAAATACTCTATTAAGTCCCACAAAACTTCTCAGATGTACCCCTGGGTGATATTGGCCCGCTAACCCTATTATCTAGATGCGGCTGTAGTTTTGCAAAAAAAGTAGAGTTTTAAGTAACACAGATATAATTAAGTCAATGTCATTGCTCTGATGCTCAAAACTGTCTGCAAGGATGTCACCACTGAACCATCTCTACAACCATTAACGGGAGAGGATCTACATGAGGTCAGTGCAATTACAGGAGACGAGGCCCGTCTGGATATTCGTGCTAGAGGCTTCTGGCAAACCGGTCAATCCGCATTTTTGACGTAAGGGTGTTCAACCCGTTAGTGGAACGACACGTAAGCCAGGACCTCAAGAAATGTTTCGGGGCCAACGAGCGAGAGAAGAAAAATGCCTACAACCAACGTGTGCTTGAAATTGAACATGGTTCGATCACACCTCTTGTGTTCTCAGCGACTGGTGGCATGGGCAGGGATTGCAAAAAGTTTGTCACACGACTAGCAGATATGATCGCAGATAAGCAAGCAAAACCGTACGGTGAAGTTATAACTTGGATGCGTCGTAAAATATCCATGGGCCTTTGTAAGGCAGTTGGAGTTTGCCCACGTGGAACTAGAACTGTGTTCGGCCAGAGAGAATTGAATGTAAACGAGGACATTAGCATTAGCTTGAGAAAACTCAAACCTTAACCAATAGACCATATTTTACTATTATACCTTAGTCATTCCATTGTTTTATCATGTCTAGAACATTTTTTATCACAGTCAGAATGATTTGTTTGCAAAATGATTGTTAAAAAAAAGATATAATTAAGTATCGGGACATGGGAACCCCATGAAATATTTTGGGTGGAGAAATTTGTATAATTTGAAGTGTTGAAAATCCGATGAAAATATTTTCTAGTTGCCTTGGTGGACCAATTGACTGCAAATTGAATTTGATACTTGTACTTTTTGATTACAGCTTTTTACTACATAACTGATGCATTAGAATTTTGTTGTTTTGTCAGCCATTTTGAAAATCACAGCTGAGACAACAGAAAGGAAAATTTAACCGCTGGACAAAGAGCACTTGTGTCTGCTGTTTTAATTTATGGACAGTGAGGAAGGGGAAATCTTTCCTGTTAAGCCCACAGCAAGCAAATATTTACCACGGGGTCTGAAGATTGAATTATTGTTAAAGGGGATGTATCAGCATAAGAGATTGGGCATACCCTAATCGTCAATTTTGCTGACAATTTCTCAGGGTTTTTTAACATCCAGTTCTTATCAATAGGTGCAGTTCTAAACCTTTGTTATGCAGTTGTAGAGAAAATATTTTGCAGTTTTTGATACACGAGTAGTTAGGAATTCTGATAAAGGAGACGATGATCATGAAAATGGGGTCAACTAGGCTGCAATCTAGAGTCATGAAAAGTCTAAATTGTCTCACCCTTCCGCAGCAAATATAGTGCTGCATCGAGGAGCCATTAGGTTGGACGATAGCGTATAGGAAAATGTTTTTACGTACTGCTAAGTTAATTGTGAGCAATTTATCACTAGAATGGTATCGAACCATTATATTTGTCAATCAAAAATGAAGCTTAAAAATCCTAATTGGAGATAGCGTTTTCTAGAAAACACTGAATTAGATTTTCTTTTCAAAAACTTTCCAGACAAGAAAAATGTGCAGTGCGAAATGTTTCTTTAAAAAAATTTGCAATAGCTGACACCACAGATCAAAATACTTGAATGTGATTCGTTCGTTGAAATTTGATTATGTGCAGTCAATTGACTGAAACGTTTCTAACTGGTCTAACACTCTAACACACGTGGGGTCTTCATGACCCCTTTTTGATGCATTCCTCACAAAGTACCCGCTTTTCTCGGGCTCCCGTACTGTTCTACCCTCGCATACTTTCTAATACTCTTTAGATTATAAGTTACACTCTTTTTTCGTAAGAACCAGTAAATTTGATTTGAAGCTGGCTGTTCTTAAATTTGTTTCCATTTTCAGGCTGAAATGTTCTTAAATTGTTCTAACTTTTACAATGCTAAGCCTGTTTTGCTATCATTTATGTTGAAATGTCATATATTCTTACTTTTCTGTCCTGTCTGACACACAAGAGTGTCACCAAATTGCATGTTTCATATCTATTTCTTTGTCCCATGGTTATTTCTTATAACTATATCTTGATCTAAAATTGCCAGCCTCAGCTTGTTCTTAGGTTGTTCTTAACTTTCGGCTAAATTTGAGCCTCGTGTTCTTATAAAATTGTTCTTATAAAAAAAGAGTGTATAGAAAGTGTATGTCCTTAATTTTTGAAATTGGCTACATGGTGTATGCTAATAGCAATAGTAAACTTATTGTAGGCGATCAAGATGATATTGAAGATGACTTCCAAGTTGTGACGTATAAGAAAAAGGGCAAGCAAACGAAAAAGAAACAGAAACAAAAAGGTGAGGGGTCGTATACGAATGGTCGTTTCATTTTAATAATCGACGAAATAAAGAAACTAAAAACGTTGCAATATTGTCTCCTATTCGTTTTGATTCGTTTCAAATTATTTGAAGATCGCATGTCGTTCTCAAATTGCTGCAAGATTTATAACAAGTTCTGAAATCGATTAGAGATCCTTCTAAAATTTTAGCAAATCCTTTGCGAATTCATACCGTCAACTAAGAACATTGCAATATCGTTTGAAATCGCTTTGCATTCGTTTTGAATCGTTTCAAATTATTTGAAGATCACATGTCGGTCTCAAATCGTTGCAAGATTTCTAACAAGTTCTGAAATGGTTGTGAAATCCTCCTGAAATTTTAGCAAATTCTTCGTAAATTTTTGGCGTGAACTAAAAACGTTGCAATATCGTTTTGAATCGTTTCATATTTGTTGTAACTCGTTTCGATGGGTTGCAATTTTCATAAAATCGGTTTAGCAATAGATCAAGATTTACATAAGTATTGCCTGGTTTCCATATGATTGTTCAAGATCGCTGACGATCGCTGAACTTTTGTAACGATCGCAAACGATCATTTGGAAACAGCAGGTTAAATGTCCAGTGATGGTCTGCGATCGTGAACGGTTATATGGAAACCAATAATTCGAAATTCGAAATTCGAAAAAATAACCGAGCTGTAGAGAACAGGAGAAAAACATTTTCTGGCCTCTTCCATTTTGTCTGCGAAATAACTAACAGATCGTTCAAATAGGCCTACTTGTATTTTCCATCGATAAGACTCTAATATTTAGTTGCGTATTTCCTTGCGTTCTTTGGCTGCTTACTACCACTACTTGATTTGATTTGGAACGCCTTTAAGTTCTGTTTTCTGTCGCTTTGTTATTGTTTCGAAAGAGCAAAATCACAATGTCTGAAAGAACTTTGGTTTGTTCTGACACTGTGGTTGCAGAATTTTTTAAAAATTTCCAATATTCAAGATGGTCTATTTAGCATTGATAGAACTGCTTTTTAAAGGCAATTTTCGATTCTTGGTGCATTGCCAAAAATGTCTGCCCCTTTCTAGTGTATACGGTAGTATACCCCCTCCCTTTCATTCAAGAAGGCTGAAGTAGTTAAACTTCGCTTAGTTAACTCCCATGCAAACACTTTCTTAACGTTTTCTAGATTCTTATCTAGATAATTTGTGAGATTGAAAAATGGCCTGAGTTACAGTCAAACTGATGACAAGGAATTCTGCTCGGGTCATTTTTCATTCTCAAAAATCATCTGGATTGATTTTAAAAATCTAACTTCTTCTCGACTTCTAAAAGTTTTCTTTATCTTTCGAACCAGGTAACAAGGGGAGGTAATCACGCAACTGGATTTGGCTTCCATGTTCGAAATGTGCGGTGATTCTGGGTAATCATTTTTGCATTACTCGTCTTTAATATTTGACGATATTGAGTATATATTTTTATGGACTGTATTTCTATTTTTTATAATTATATTTTTAGCACTTACATATATATTCATATTCTGGTTTCCATGAAATAGCATTTTAGCACTTTGATGTTTGTTGGGGATCAAAAGAACAACGTGTAAGACCCCTGGCAGAATTAACCCCTTCATAGATTTTTACCAGTCATTAAACTAACTACATGCGAATATCTTTTTCCAAGTAAATAAAGCGAGTATGGGTTATCGAGGGGCATTTCACTCCCTTTAACAGCGTAAAGGATTTTTTCAACGAAAGGATTTCCAAAGATTTTCAAGGGATTTCCATTAGAACAATAGGATTTCCAGGAAAATTGTACGAGAGTTCGAGGGAGTGATTTGCCCCTCGCGAGTTACGGAAACCAAGAGATTAAAAAAATGACAACATGTAAGAGCAAGAATTGACTAAGACCCTTTATTGCATGGTGGTATCCTTATAGTTGCCAAAGATCCAGGGGTAAGATTCCTAGATTTTTTGGGTAAGGGGGCAAATTTGCAGTAATGAAATTGGTAGAATGATTAAGAAAGTTATCCATTTCTAAAGTAGATTTATTGTAGATAGATATTTTAGTAGTTTTAGATTTGTAGATGATATTTTTAGATAATTCTTATATAAGAGATTAATATTTACTCGAGCACGCCAAGTTAAAATTTTTTATTTGAATATCAATGTTGTTATTTTAATCAATGCAGCGTATCGTCGTGTCGTTGCTGAGTGACGTCATCGACTTTACCGAACCCAGCAATGTAGTTTTGTTATGGTTGAGGATTCGATAAGAATATGTCTTATTCGCAAATCTTGTTGGCTTTTCTTTCACTTGCCTCGTTTATTTATTCGATATGAGATAAAAGCAAATAAGCAATGAATGAGGCAAATAAACGTTCAAGACAAGTTGCTTCTCAATGGTCATGACAATACCTCAGTAAAGTGTAATAAGATGCCTCAAGCGAGCGGAACTTTGCTTGGTTGGTCACATTTAGAAGAAGCAGGATTTGGAAAATCAATCTAGATAGATGATTTATGAGAATGAAAACTAAAGCAAATTTAAAGCACACAACCAATGAATTGGTACGTCACAGCTCTACCGACTGAGTATCGGGGTCTTCTGTCTGGAGGTTTCCAAATCTGAAAATCATTTGAGTATGTCCCTTAATATGCCCCTTACGTGCCAGCAATAGAGTCCTTGCCCTGGGGGAATAGTCACTGCGCATGTGCATCATCTCATATCCTTAAAGACCATGGGGGAATGGAGGCTGAATTTTGGCCTCGCACTTGGTACCCTTATCTACCACTGAACTTAAAATAAAGACTGGATTGAGCATTCAGATGTTGAAGCCAGCTTAGAGCCATAGAAATTATATTGGCTTTATTATTAGCTAATAATAGCTGCACGATTATCCAGTTTCGTGCTGTTCATTCATAGCATTCCAACAATCACCAAAGAAAAAAGCAGTCCCTAGTGGAGTCTCAATGTATTGAATTGGACCTACCAATATGGCCGCCAATGACTTCATTTCAGAACGACAGATGCTCGATTCAGTTTTTTTTTAGATCAGTGTTATCGACAAGCAGCCTAGCTCTGTGGTCTTGAAATGTCATCAAAATAACTGAAATAGTTAATACTCTGTTGCCTAACAAATTTAATTCAAAGGACAGAGCCAGGCTTAGGTAAACAATTTTTGTACAAAGACAAAGTAATTTTCATCCGATCAAAGAGATTTTCTACTTTTGTTTCCTTTTTGTTCCAGCTCCTGAAATATTCGTGCATGGGTGCACCGTGCATGCCTTTTTATTAGGAACCTCTGTAAGAAATCTTCAAATTCCAGAAAGAACTGTGGTGCTGCGATTCCAGACGTACTAATGTCTGTGCCTTACGATGGAGGTTGTTCAGTACAGTTGAGGGATGATGTTTATAACGGTTAGGGATGATATCAGTATAGTGGAGGATGTTGCTCAGTACAGTTGAGGGATGATGTTTAAAACGGTTATTGTTGATATCAGTATAGTGCAGGAGGTTGTTCAGTACAGTTACATCCCTCCAACCTCCCTCCACTCCACAGTACTGAAGTTACCCACTGTACTGAACAGCCCTGACGTTCACTTTGTTCAATTTTATCAACCACAATCATTACGTCGTCGCCCTTCCTGTGGCAGGGATTGCAGAGTGGTTAGATCACTCGACCCTTGTTCCAAATTTCCAGGGTTCGCAATCACTTTCAGACCTGTCACAGAGTGTGAGGAAAGAATTTGCCAGCTCTCTGTAGTTCCAGCCTAGGAATCAAGTAGCGTTGTCACATCGAGAGGAAGGACCAGGGTCGCACTGCTCGATTAGTCTACCTATTAAGTTGGCCCTTTGTGCTTTTTTAAGTAACTTGCGAAGATAGTAAGTGTATTTGTCTATCAACCTATCCTGGTACCGAACAGCCTCCAATGTACCGATGATGTTACCCCCACCCCACTGTACTGAACCCTTACTGAACAGCCTCCACTGTATTGAAAGTAGTCTTAAAGCTACCCCCAACAATCATTGCTTACTGTACTGATCCCTCATAAAAGAGTGTGTTTCTCAATAATTTCTATAACTTGGTCAAGGCTCGCTCTTCTATACAATTTGTTTTCAAAATCCAAACAGGCTTCCAATCAATTCTACACGAATTCAATCCCACGAAGAAGTGGAGTTTTTGCAAGTTAATAGTTTCTCATTAGCAAGGCAATTTTCTAATAAGTCTTGGCTTATGCTGATTAATGGATTGGATTAGAGTATAAATGGGATCAGAGAGAGACAAAGAAGGCATGGCTAAGTTAAAGTTGATTCAAATCATGCACGCAAGGAAGTTTGTTTATGCAAGATATTGTTGATTTCGATTGCCTGCAGGTGCAGTATAACCCATCAGAACTGACTTGGATTGAAGCACTCGCATTCAAGTGCTTTGCATGGAAGTAATAAATTTTGTATTTCCTTTCCCATACCTATCTATGTAATTAAACTAAATAAACGAAAATACATGGCTATTACCTAACTGGTATGTAAGATATTGTAGAGAAAAGAGTCAAAAGACTAAACTTTGCATTGTCGTCATATCCTAGGTCCCAGTCCCTTCTCTACTCAAAAAAGAAAACAGAAGAAACTTGACAAGCAGAGAATCACAACATGAGAAAACTGTTTCTGAATGAAACACTGCTAATCCCAACCTTCATGAAACAGGAAAGAAATGCCATCTGAACAAAATGGATGTTATTACATTAATGGTTTGTGAGTCTATGAACAATCCCGACCGCTTTTATTGACTGAATTCAAGACGCCAAAGACAAACTGTGAAAAGTTGCCATGGAGTTAGTTTGCGGTTTGATCTCAAGGTGATCGACAAACGAAAGGGCCTAGGCAGTTAGTTGCGAAGATAATCTATTGAAAGAGTCTTTAACCTTGATTTGCAGGGCCAGATGGAGACTTACATTAATTGGGTTAATTCCCAGTTGAAGAAGCGACCTAGGAGCCGAGTTGTTGAAGATTTACAGCGGGATATGAGGGATGGAGTTGCGTTCTTACAACTCATTGAAGTCATTGGTGAGACTTTCAAAATAGACTTAATTAGGCCTTGTCTTGGTGTATTAAATGCTTACCTACTCTCTTTTTTATTAGAATACTTGGTTTCTTCTTGGCATTTATCGTTTTTCTATCCAGAGTCTAGAAATATTCGTAGGGATGAAAATTTTGACGACAATATAAGTAAAGATACAATAAATATAAAAGTCATCAAAAAATAAAGAAAAATAATTGTTAGTGATAATGAATATATGTTAATGATTTAATTTTACCTGGTTAAGGATGGTAGCCCAGTTCAACAATTTTCAAGATGTTAATTTAAACCTTATAATAATAATGATAATGATAATAAGCTACCACTTCTCTGTTCCACAGAGCAGTTACTAGATACTTTGCAGAAGTGCATTGGATTTTGTAACACAGGTCTTGGGCTTTGAGTGTTTTTTTTCACTTGACAAACACACTTATTTGAATTTGAATTGAAAAAAGAATGTCTAGAAATATTCATGACATTAGTAACTTGCATTTACAAATGTAAAGTTTTAAAAGATAGGATTCCATATGAGGGCAAAAATCCCACCACTAGAAGCACAATTGGACGCTTGCCCAGCAAAAACCCCAATCAGAGAGGTCTGATTGGCAAGCATCTTAGGATTGGCTAAAATGTACGGTATGTGTGGGGAGGAATCTTCAGTCTCTTAAGAATACTAAGTGCCATGAGTAGACTTTACTGTGGTGGGGTATACAGAATCGCTTTTTACATCCCAAACATAAGCAATTAGTTCTATAAAAAGTTAAGTACCGAAAAGATAAAGCTAAAATTTTACGATGTTTTGGGATTATACCTGTTATCAAGTAGTTCGTTATAAATCGAGCAGAGCAAAGAGAAGATAAGATTTAAAAGGTAGAAGAGAATGTGAGATGCAATGTGACGTAGCAAGATAGTAGAAGAGGAAGGAATAGAGGGAGAAAAGCCTATTATGGACTCAAAAAGCAATTTACGTATTTACAATTAGGCTTCTCTCCCTCTTTTCCTTCCTCTTCTATTATCTTGCTACGTCACATTGCATCTCACATTCTCTTCTGTCTTCTCTTTGCTCTATTCGATTTATAACAAACCACTTGATAACGGGTATAATCCTGAAACGTCGTAAAAAGTTACCTTTATCTTTTCGGTACTTAACTGTTCAATTTCATCATTTTATTATACAAGCGATTAGTGTTTAGGAATCAAACCAACAAACCCTTGGTTAGAAACTAAGTTTCTTAGCAATATGCTATACAACTCTAAAAAAAGCCTTGGTTGGAAGAAATCTAAAGGTTATTCATTCAGAAAAAACCAAATCCCTTTTAATCAACACTTTATCCGCTTTTTTCATCATTTTGAAATCCTCCAAACCCCTTTGGCTCAGAGTGATCAACAACTGCACTGTTTTATTTATGTTTTATATCAAACATATTGTTTTCGTTTGTTTTTCCCTGATCATATTTGACATGTCTTGAATTTGAGGGAGAGATTGATTCAGTAGCCATTGAATGGGCAAGCACCAGTAAGTTTGCAGAATACATGCAACTGCTATCAAATCTTCTTTCAGCAATTCATGTTATGTTTACTTGCTTGCTTTCGTTCAAAATTGTATTTGGTGGAAATCTTTGAAGAAAGTGAATTTAAATCCTTGTAGCCAAACAGGAGCTTAAATATCCTTTTGGTCCAGCGTTTTCCATTATGAACTTCTTAAGCATAAATGGGAGCATCAAGCACGCTAGGAGCTGATCTACAATATGTATTGCATGCTACCTTAAGCAGACTCCGGAAATTAGGCCTCTTGGGACCTCTCGTGGGTGATGTAGCCTCACTCACTCAGACTCAATCGTTATCTAATTTGAATAATATTTTCATAGTCTTTCTAGAATATGAATTTCTTATTTGAATTCTAATGAATTAAAAACCAAAAAGAAATATTTTGTATGGTGGTTATTTTTGCCGAAACTCTCAGGAAATGAAAATGAAAATAATCATGCACCTTAAACTCAGCGCCTTCCCAGCATAAGAGTTTATGCTTTACATCACAATCGATAAAAGGCACTTGGTTTCTAGCCAAGGGGTTAGATTCCTTCCATCCACATCATCTTACTGCCCGTTCTCTCCTGATAATAGGCCTCCCTGTGTAGCAGACCTGTGCTCATCCTTTTTGTGGGATTATTTCTTTATTAAAACAATATATTAATTTAAATTTAATGTTTCCTCTATGACAGGTGATGAAGATGTGAATATGATACAGACCCCAGTCAATTTATTAGAAATGACATCAAACGTCACAAGGGTGTTGAAGTTCATGGCCGAAAGGAAAATCAAAATGCACCAAATAAATACAAAAGGTATAACATTATGCGCTTTTTTATTGTTACTTTAAATGATGAATTAACTTTATAATCAGAAGAGTCGGTCGAGAGAAAGAAGGGGAACATTCATATGCCCCAGGAGTACTTCTATTACTGGATTTACATTGTAGGATTTTAGATATTAGGAGAATCAACAGAGATGATTTGTGAGAATGAAAATGACCCAAACAGGACTCAAACCCACAACATCTGCATTTGTACATCAATGCTCTAAAAATTGAGGCCTTCCATTTAAACAAACAACCAGAGTAATACCAATTACACAAATTGCACCAAGACTCATCAAATTTAGAGAGAAACCTTAACTTATCCATGTTCTTTTAACCACTTCTCCAGACCTGCCAAAAGGGGACACTTTTCCCATAAAGGGGGATCATCTTAGCTACTCATCAGTAGCAGGATTGGAAAATAAACCTCATCTATGTACTTATAAACAACTATTTGGGACTTGCCGAAGAGTGATTGCTTTCCGACAGCAGGGGGACCCCTTGCTGCCAGCCATTTGTGGATAGGATGGAAAATAAACATAGGAAGAGGCAAGGTTTGGAAAATCAATCAAGATGATTTGAGAGGATGAAAATTATCTTCATAGAGCTTAGTAGAGGGCAAAGTCAGATATTGTGGGTTCAATTCTGGGCATGCAATGCTTCCTTCAAAAGGGTAATGATGAGTTGATAAGTATTAGATTATTAATTTGGAATTTTTGGCTTGAAATTAATTCTATTATCTATATCCTTCTAGAAATTGTAGAGGGAAACTTGCGGGCAATCATGCGTCTGATTTTGGCCCTGGCCACTCATTTCAAGCCTGCTTCCGTGAGACAGACAGCTTCGAATGAAAACCAACATGGCAAGCTGGAAAGAGCATCGTCTACCATGTCACTGGCAGCAGATGCAGCAGTGGCACTCGCAGATGCAAGTCAAATGGCATCAAGTGGTCTCTCTCTCCACTATAAATACAGGTTAGCCTATACAGGTTCTAAAATGAATCATTGTTAACAGTAGTAATATGATATTTCAGGTCTGGCCCAACCTGTCTGGTTGGTGTGGCTTTGGTTGGACCAAATTTTGCACTTAGAAATTTTGCACTTAGAATTTTGCACTTTCCTCTCTTTAAAAAAAAAATATCACTCCATAAAACATGAGATTTTTACAGTAAATTTCAGTTCATTTTCAATTGAATTTTGTCCTGAAAATGGACCAAATAGTATCTTAGAGAATCTAAATTTCAATTTATTCTGAGTTTTACCCCAAGACCCACTGGTTTATATGGAACCAAACCAACTATGGACAGCTCCCGCTGGGCCTTGGTTGTTTATAGGCCTTTAAACACTCCTTGACTACCATATCATGGGTATGAATTCAAAATCTTTAATCCTTTTATCTGAAATTCATCCAGTAAAGATTTTGAAATCTTTAGCTGATGGGTTCTTTATTTTTAGTTGCGGTATTTTACAGACTCTTAGTTGCAATAATTTATATTATGCACTAATCAATCAGCTCAAACTATAGTAGATTTGTACTTCTCCAGATTAGATGTTGCACAACAGAACAAGTAGAAGAACTAAATGCTTTAATTTGTGCTGCAAAAGAATGCAAATTGTATAACCTGTCTTTGATGATTTTTGAAAATGAGATCATGATATTGATTTCCCTTCTCCAGAAATCGTCCGAATTTCGACATGGGGTTTGAAACAAGCGACAGTAACACAAGCACGCCTCGTCTGAATCCGGTCCATTCCCGCTCCTCCTCATCTGCAAGCAACGCATCCCAGCACTCAACAGGGGGCAAACCTCCACGCGGTGGAACATTGCCTCGGACAAAACAAAAGAAAAAATATGGTGATCTCACGCCTTCTGGCTTGCGTTCATGGAAATCGGGTGTCTCAAAATTATCATTTGACTCGGGAATCCAAGAGCCAACTAAAGGTACTGACCCAAACCATCAATTTGATGAAAGGACGTTCAGGAATCGCGTCTCAAGGAGGCTGCTAACTGGCACTAAATCAGAAGGAGGCTTTTCATCCCGTAAATCATCACGACCAAGCTCAGCCGGCAGTGCCACGTCTGTGGATGATCGCATGTTGGCAGATGAACATGATGATATGGTCATGGAAGTGAAGCAGTTGAAAGACTATTTACTCGACTTGCAACAACTGGTAACTTCATTTGTTTGCTTTTCTTTGATTTTATTTGCCATTTGGTTTCTATAAAGATGTCCATAACAGGGGCCTAAACAGGGTAGAAAAAACACCATGAAAACTGTAACTGAATTTTGCAAGCACTTGTTCAAAGCTATAATAGCTAGTGATCGAGTTTATGTTTAAAGTGCTAGCCTGCGAATAGCGACAAGAGGCCTTACTTTCAGCAGGGGCACAGTAGCAGCATGCACTACATCACTGCACATGATAAAATGAGGTCCCAGAATGTGTTTGAAACTCAAATATTTTGAACAGATGTTTTTAAATTAAAACAACTATACCCACTAAACAACAACCAAAATTTAGTCTGGCACTGGTTTTGAACCCATGCCGTCTTTAGTCTTCTAGCGCAAAAGCAGCTGGATTACAGGTGCAGACTGCTCCTCTGTAGAAAGCCTTTGAAATTAAAGATTTATGTTTCTACCTCCTCCTGGTCGTTGGTTCGATCCGACCACTTACAGTATCTAGTTCCATTTAGGCCCACTATTTTTTATCTATTTTCGCCTCTTTTTAGCTCATGGAAGGAGAACCCCCTGGTGGCGACAACAACAACAACGACTCGACTCATCCTCTTTCTCTGGACGGAGCTCCGTTACACGAACAAGTGGTTTGTTTGCTGTTTGAATTCTTCTATACATCTCTAAGTTTTCTGACGCTACCTTGAAAACTTAATTCAAAACCTTCCTTCACTTGGACGGAGGCTTCGTGCATGCTTCAGTTGCGAAATTATGCCGAAAGTATTTGCTAAATCGTTATGAGGCCTGAGATAAAGTCCTGCGATTAGTCTAGCTATTCAGTGTCCTCTTTAGATTGCTACATTGAACAATACCTTACAAAGATGATAAGCGTATTTGCCTACCTACTTCATTCGTAAATACCTGACCTAAATAGACATCAATGTTTATTTATTTCCACTCTTGTCAGGTGATGTACAAGGCACGACTAGACCAAGCTGATAAGGAATTCCAAGCTGTGAAAGTGAGTTGCAAAACTAATGATTCTTCTTGGCAAATATTTAGCATATTGATATCTCAGAACCAAAATGAATTTGACTTCTCATAGTTGACATGATAATTGCATGTTCCACCATGCTCCCTCAGATATAGAAGCTTGCTTTTCGCTTCTCAGAGAGGAAATTCAAAAATTATGAATTTCTGATACACTCTTTTTTTATAAGAACAATTTTGTAAGACCACGAGCCTCAAATTTTGCCAAAATTTAAGAACAAGCTAAGAACAAACCGAGAATTACAGATATAAGGTCAATACTAGATAACCACGAGACTGACAACTAATTACAAAACAAGCAAATAGAAAGCACACAGACATATCAGATGGTCAAGAGAGTCCACATTTGTACCAATTTACACAACTGGTAGTGAAAACAGGCTTCCAAATTATTATAAAATAGAAACAATTTAGAACATTTCAGGTTGAAAATAGAGGAATATTTAAGAACAGCCAGCTTCAAATCAATTTTACTGGTTCTTATAAACAAAAACTTGTAGATGAGAAATAAGAAAGGAGACTGATCAATGTTCACTGTCAATATCAGAGAGCCAGTCTCCTTTCTTGTTTCTCATCTATATCGCTTTGTACCTTTGTACATCGAGCACTATGATGCTGTTATAGATAATACAATGCTAAAGAAAAAACTTTCTGATATCTATCTTATCAATTATGATTTTTTTATCATCATCTGTATTATGCGTCCATGTTTTCAGAATACCTGCTCAAGTCTCAAAGAAGAAGTTTTGAAATTAAACGGCGAAAAGGTAATGTGATATTGAATTTCGTTATAAAATGTCTTAAAAGATGTTTTATTACCAGATATCAATTTGAAAATATAAATTTGATCTGAGTCTGAAATCAACTTACATTATCTTACTTCTTATTGAATTCTTTCCATCTTCAAACATTTGTATCAACAACCTTCATCATCAAATACTCTTCAATCACATAAATTACCTGGTTTTTATTACGCATTTATTGTTACTGTTGAATTGTACTTCGTATTAGCTTAGAATATCTTGTAATAGCTTTTAATTGTAATCTACAGCCCAAGCTAGATAAGCTTTGCTTTTCTTGGGTCGGGTAGATTTAGTATCCTGTATTCAGATGTAATTTGCGAATAATATTGAATGGAATTGAATGCTTGTTGCTTCGAATTCTGCTCGGGTCAATTTTTCCTTCTAACAAATTAATTAGATTGATTTTCCTAATCTTGCTTTACTCAAGTTTCCACTACATTTCCAACATATTTCTTCATTATCATATTTTTTGCATGTCACCCTATCTAATTGTTAGAGCTCAATGTTTGATTTCAATATGCACTGATTATCCAATGTTGTTTGTAGACTGGCCTGCAAGATCGTCTGACTCAAATAGAACAAGCTCATATCGATCTGCGATCAGACCAACTACGACAAGAACTTGCTTGCGACTCCGCACGATCTGCGAAGGATACTGCGCAGCGGATAATCGATGAAAGAGAACGACAGATCACCAGCTTGCACGAAGAGGTGGCGAGGAAGGATCAACTAATTCAAAATCAAAACAGAGAAATCGAACAGCTTCTTGCCACGTTGGCAGGGAGGGAAAACACTGAGGTGTGTTGGATTCAAATGATTTCTCTAATTCGAAATATTTGAAATTTTTAGACACGAAACGAAAGAAACTTTAATTTGAATACCGGTATTTTCTAAACCCGGTTAAATTAGTTTCAATATCAATGTTATGGATATACTTTTTTTACTTTTTCATTCGTATAAAATCGTTTGATGGGTAGATCGAGAATGCCTTGTATGAATTTATGTAGTTATAAGCAATAATAATAATGAATAATAATAATTACGAATATTTATACTGGATTAAACACTTCAACTTGAGAGACGCTGCTATCAATGTGTGTCCAGTTTTAACTAAACGGGATCTATTCTAGCTAAGTAAAAAGTAATCGAAATGAGCTTAATAGTAAAATAGTCAACATATTCAAGTAAATATTCCTGTAAAAAATGAGTAAAATCCTTTGTTGTCATTTCACACGCTGCTAGTGGAAGCATATAATATTATTTTGCATATAATAACGGCTCTGAAGAAGGATTTAACCCGGAAGACGAATTAATACCTCACGTTGGACAAGCCTGGAGCTAGAGACACCTGAAGGCCACTGCGTTAATTTATTTTCCTGGTTTAGGACAGTGGTTTATTTGCTCGCCTTTCATTGATAAGGTGCCTGATCCGAAACTTGATGGAGGCATAATCAGCATTGTTTTAGCCATATTGGGAAATTTTAGGTTAATTCAATGCATCAGTTGTAAACAATTTTTGCTATTTTTAAGATAATGAGAAACTCAATTAATCTTGGGCTATTTTATGAATCATCGATTAATTTTTGTTTTGCAACTGATATTTCGGCCATATCTTTGTGATTTGGGACATGTTGGGCTAATTTAGACCGTTTAGGCCAATTTAAGCCCAATTCAAGTAATGTATGGCTGTTTTATTACCTAATTGCTATTGAGAAGATTAAAGGATGGTTCCTAAGGTCTCAACGTTGTTTTCCAGGCTGATCGTGATACAGAATTATGCCGACAAGAACTCCTGGAAGATAATTTGCGACATCAAATAGAGGAGATAACAGGGCGTCTTGAGGAACTCGGGGATACGGAAGTGCACATGAATTCACAAATAGACATGTACCACCATCGCTTGTCAAGTTATGAAAACTCAATTGCCAGATCTTTGCAGCCTGGAGAGGTGAGAATTTTCTATTTTTATTCCTATCTGGCTTAATATGTTTCATATGTTTAAAGTTTAAATTAGAATTACCTTCTTGCAAGACCAGTTAAGGACAAAATTTATTTCTTATTTGAGACCAAGAATATAGAATAAACCTTCCCACTGAATTATAATTAATGAAATCAAAAGAAACAGTCGAACGCATGCTAAAAAATCTTTCTCCAAAACCTTTCAAAAGAAGGCAATTGTTATATTCCCTTTGGCGGGGATGGCCGAGTAGTTAGATCACTCTACCCTTGCTCAAAAGGTCCCGGGTTTGAAACCACCTTCCTACCTGTCACATACAGAGTGAGGGGAGAATTAGGCTGCTCTATGTGATTCCAGGCAAAAAGGCAAAAGGAATCACGAGGTGTGGTCACATGGAGAGAAGGGATGAGGGTCGCACTGCCCGATTAGTTTACCTATTCAATGGGCCCTTTGTGCTTTGCACATAAACCAATACCTTGCGAAGATGGAAAGTGTATTTGCCTATAAACACCTATCAACATCCCTACTATTAATCATGTGATCAAGAGACCCAATATGCCCTAGCGGTTATCACCAGACTTGGTTTTATATGCATATTTTATATTTTCTACTACTAAAGTGTTGTTATATGATTCTTTACAGGTCTGGGCAAAGTTTATTTACATATCATACAAAACTCTCTTCTTTTTTCAAATCTGTTATGAGCCTCTAAGGGGATCATTATTAGAATAAGGTCATCTTGACCATTCTAGTGCTATCCTTATCACCTTAGTTAAGTGTGTATCTAAATTTAAATCCTTTTAACTTATAGTTTTCGGCATGTTTTTTTTTACGTTTTCTAGCTTTGAAAATTTCTCTTAATTTATTAATGCTGCATTTAGTTTTTATTGTTATTTTGGCAAAATGATACATACATGAAAATGAATCACTGTCAACATTGTAACATTGGAACATTGTACATCGAAGTAATTAGTGATCAACTAAAGGATCTCTAAGCAATCAGTTACTGGCAGATTCTCTTAATTCTATTCTTATTTCTATTCTGTTCTAGGCCAGAAGAGAGTTTGAAAAAGTTTCCATCACGGTCAAAAATTTACGATCGAGTTTTGGAAAACACGACCCCCGTCAGCATGCTCTTGATAGCGTTGAACAAGTAAAGAGTTTAATATAATCTTAGATTGTTTCGTATTCAGTAGTTTATTTCAAACATGCCCCCCTGGTGCGTGCTTCTGATAACTCTGAACTAAATTAGAAAATTTTATGATTTCTATTGTGATAAGTTTGCATCCAGATATTTAGATTAATGTCAAAGTTGACTCTTAAGGAGCAGAATTTAAGAAATCCACCAAGATAAGAATTGCGGCAACTCATATACTATATATAGTGTACATAAAGTACTAGAATATAAGATATATAAGATATTATAATATCAAGTAGGTAACTTAATTGATAAGATTTTTAATCCTGCTTCTTATAAGTTGTAATCTGCCTTGGTCACTGATCTCAAAATAAAGACTGGATCGAGCATCTGTTGTTTCTGGATTCAGATTTTGAAGCCAATTTCCTTGGCTTACGTTTGGCCTCCCAAGATGGCTGCCAAAGAAATTATATTGCCTGTATTCTGTGCTAACAATAGCTGCACTATTATTTAGTCTCATGTTGATCGTTGATAACATTTCAACAGTCATCAAAGAAAAAAGGAGCCCCTTGTGTAAACTCAATGTATTGAATTGGACCTACCAATATGGCTGCCAATTACTTCATTTCAGAACAACAGATGCTCGATCCAGTCTTTATTTTGAGATCAGTGGTCTTGTTGGTCCAAAACCTGTCTTATCACTAGTGGCTGATGAAGAACTAATTCAAAATTCATCAATCAAAAATCAAATATCAATGGATAGTGTTCTATACCCCTCAGGACGATTCGTGCTTATCTAGTTTTCTTTTTCATTTGATCATGGCCTCAAAATGATAGAGGTGAATAATTCTCTGTACCTGTTTTTTATGATTGAATTGAACGTTTGAAAAACCATATTTTTCCTTTCAGAGTTTGCTTGTGATGATGCAAGGGGACTCGACAGATGAATCATTCTCCAGAAGCTCTTCAACTGTGAGAATTTCTTGTTTGGAATTGGGGGAGGGGGTTTAAAGGAAAAGGTTGCGTATTTCGAATCTCTGCGAGAAAAGGGGGCTCATTAGTGAGGTTTTCTGTAGTGCATCAAATCTCTTTTCAAGTATTCATTAACAATGATTTAACAGTCTTTAGTCGGTGCAGAACTTCAAATAGCCAGAAAAATCGCAAGCATAGTGACGCAAAAACATGGATTACTTCAGCTTTTCGCACGACACTCAACAGAGTAATAAATCAGAAATATTCGTCTATTTTAACAATGATTTCTCAAGCTGCTAATCTACAGGCAGTTCTTATTGGTTTATTCTCATCTTATAGAACAATAGCTTTAAAAAGAAGTCAATCCAAAGAATGACGTCAGGGAGAAAGCTAACAGAGAGTGATTTGTCCTCACAAGGCTCGGCTATCAAATCAAGTAAGTCATAATTGCTTATGTTTTTTCATTTTTGTTGAATATTTGCTAAAGCCCAGTTCTATCCTTATCAATCTCGACTTCCGATGATGATTGGTCAGACAATCAATCACCTTCTTTCTAATTGTCCAATTTCCAGCCACATCTAAGTATACATGATAGTAATAATAATTCGTTATTTTTCATTTTCGTTCTCTCGTGAACTGCTTAAAATCAATTTCGGAAACTTTCTTTCTTTCAGATGGAATTATCGACACACCATCAATAAAAAAGAATAAAATCTCAACGAGAACGAAAGTTTTATATTTCCAAAATCAATCTATCACCCCGTATCTTGGATTCATCAACAATAGGTAAGATGATAATTTATTTTGAATAAATACGGATCATTCATCTATCGTATTTGTCAAAAATACCTAATCTTTGACGGCCTAAAAGGAATCTTGTATTGGGTTGAAAACAAAAACTCGCTATTTCTGCAGAATAGCTAGATAATTCAAAGCGTATTCTATAGATTACAAATAATGTTATCAGCATACTGAAAATTCTCTATTAGGCCCCTGAGGGCTGAGAGGGGGCTTATTAAAAACCAGATGGGATATAGAGGCTTTACAAATAGGTAATAATCTCTAGATTATTTATGGATGGAGAACTTTTCATGTATTTTCTAGGGCATTGTAGATCTAGTTCTCACAGAAAATAGAAGGGGTAATCACTGTTACTGATTACCCCTTGTGCACCGCCCCTGTTGAAAACCTGCACTTTTAAGGAGGGGCTTGTTATATTTTCATTTTCAATTCAAGCGTCTACCATACTATTTATCAAATTGAGATTTTAGGGCCTATTTCAACCTGTTTAATTCTAGTGACCGTAGAATGATTTATTTGTTTATTGATTTTTAGTCTTGGTGAAATAAAACTGAAAGACGTGAAAGAAATGTTAGATAAACCTGGAAATTTCAGATATTTCTTCAAATCACTCGATCCTGATTTCGGTAGTGTTCGTGAAGAGGTTAGTTGTCCCAGTTAAATCTTTTGGGGCGGTTTTTGTGATTAGCCTATCTGAATCCGCATCTGTTAGTCAGGTTTTCATTCCCTTCCTGATGTTTTACTCTGATGAGTTTTAAACTATATAGCTTTAGAACAGTATTCATTGCTATGTTTCTTATTTTTCCTGCAATTCTAAAAATCTAAAGTTCTGTATCAATAAAGACTCTTCTAACATAAAATATCTAAATTCCTTTGTAAAATAATTCTAACAACGTTGGCTTCCCAAACGTTATTTAAAGATATATTGAAATGAAAGTTCTCCAAACAGCATACTTATCGCTAAAACAACAGTGACATGCCATGGGAAGAGAGGAAAGGGACTACGAAGGGAGGACTGCCAAAACTTAACGAGGGGAAGGGAGAATTTAGAAGGAGGAGAAACTATGAATATTCTTTTAAAGAAAGGGGAGACTGAATTTTTTTCACGAGGGAAAGGAGAAATTGCCTAATTTTGAAGGGGGAAAGGGAGAGCTAGAATCCTATGATTACTTGTGTGATTACTTGATAGAACTCCAAAAATCACAAATACTTGATCTGTCCATAATGGCTTCAGTGCGGGCAACCCAAATTACTCGATACAAAATCTTATTTCTCGTTTTCCAGATCAAATCGGACGAGGCAATCGTGCCAGGCTGGGACGAGAAGATCGTGGCTTGGATCGAAGAAGACAGACTAGGAAAAAATAAATTTGAGAATAATAAATGCGAACCAACTGCACTTTATGTAATGCATCCCAACGGAACTCAAGAGGATCTTGTATGATGCCAAAATCGTAAGAGGTATTTCTGATTTTAGAATTCTTCATATCTCTAACTCATTCACTGGGCAAAACTAGCAAATGTTATCGTGCCCAATAAGCATTCCTGGAGAAAAAATATAGTTTTTTCAGGGACTCTCTAGGCCTAAAAAAAGATTACCGAACACCTTGCGTTTTTACTTTGAGAACTGAATGTCACATTTAATACCTTACTGAATAAGTTAAGAATCTAAGCAGGCAAATATGCTTACTATCTTCATAAGGTATTGTTTTATGTACAAAGCACAAAGAGCCCACTGAATAGGTAGACTGATGAAAGCATTGCATAGATAGTTGATAGGCAAATACACTTACTATCTTTGTAAGGTATTGGTTTATGACAAAGTGCCATTGGCCAACTGGATAGGTAAACTGATCGAACATTGCGACTCTGGTCCCTCTCTTGATGTGCCCACTCCTCGTGACTCCATTTGTCTTTTTGCCTGGAGTTACAGAGACGTGGAACATTTTCTCCTCAAACTTCATTTGACAGGTCTGAAGGTGGGTTTCGAACCCATGACCTTATGACAAAGGGATCTAGCCACTTGGCCATCTCTGCGAAGAAGACCACATTGCTTCAAGTTCTGTCACCTATTATCGCTACTTTAATCATCTCTAGTGCTTTTCTAAGTATCAAGTAAGCAATTGATGAATTTTCGTACATTTACTTGGTGAGGTGATACTAAGTAGGCAATAATTCTAGCGATTCATCTGACACATCATAAGAAAAAGTGATTGCATATAAGCGAGTAACTAGCCATTCACTCAGATAGTCCCATATGTATAAAATGTATTTGTTTACAAGATTCTCGTTTTGTTAGCTCTGTTAACGGAATTAGAAGTTTTTGGTATTTATGGTATGGAATATTTATTCGGGGTATGTTAGTAGACCTACTGTATTTTCAATAGAAAATGTTAGAAAAATTAAGCCGTGTAAATTGTATTTTCGCGTAGAGGCATAATTTGTAAATTAGCTGAGAGTGAATTGTATTTGTGACTTGAAGAACGGGTAGTAATGGTGAAAATATCTTTATCGTGTGTTCCTTTAATGTACCAGGTGTGGGTTTGTTCAACCTATTTACTCTACAGAAGTCTTCAATTTGAAAATTAGGCCATATTAGTTATCAGATATTTGTAAATATTAGGTATAGGGGAGTAGTTATAGAAATTAGGTATAGAAATTAATAGACATTATGTCATAGCCCGCAAAAACTCGTGTTGCGCAATTATGTTTTTCTAATCCTAACATAGAACCATTCCAAGCCTAAAACTGTAAATGAACCATAACTTATACAAAATGGTTGCTAATGGTTCTGTTCCTGGTCTGTTCCTGAATGTTTGGGTTTAGAATAGTTCCAGGTTAGGATATGGAAAATCTTTGCCCAACATGTGTTCCCCTATGCTATGACTCTATTTCTACCCATCCTATATCTGCCTATGTCTACATCTCATCGTCTACATCTCTATGTCTACATCTGTCTGTATCTGTATATCGATGCAAGTTCTGGATTCGGATATATGTACTATGTATTCACTTCGCGAGCGTAAGTTAGTGGTTTGGCCAATGTACGTCATTGCTCCATTACAAAGATTACATGATTGGAAATAAACAAGGTCTACATCTGTATATCTATACTTTTAGGTAGATGAGAATCAAGACACTTTTCACTTGTCCAGCCTGTTTCGTGATTCACTCGCCAGGAGATGATCAGAACGAATGATTACTTTCCTGTTCCTCTTCTGCCAATTAGTTTATTCACACTCTGCTATTATGTATTGAGCACCATTTTCTGGAATCGAAACTCAAGACTTTGCATCTCTATGTACGTCTCTACACTAATTCGCAGAAAAGAAGCAAGAAATTACATGTTCATCTCGACAAGCCCGTTCCATGATTTCTCACTCATCAGAAGATGTACTGATCTGATGTGCGGGTGAGTTTGCAACTACGAAACAGGCTTGTCGAGATGAATGAGTAGTTTTTTGTTCCTTTTCTGCCAATTAATATATTTACAAACTATTATGTATTGAACACCATCTTCTGGAATCGAATCTTAACACTTTACATCTATAGGTTACACCTATGTAAATCTGTATATCTATATCTACCCAGGCCTCCCAGTATTTACCCATCAGATAACCCCTCGATTTTAGTCGCACACATGGAGGTTTAGGGGGTTAAGATGCCACGCCACCCAGCACCCAATTAGCAGCTGGTCTCAGGTGCCGCCACTACACCCACTCACTGCTATTTCGAAATTGCAAGGTAAATATTAGGATATGAAGTCTCTGCTGAAGCACTCTCGAGATTTTATTAACAATAAATTATTTAATCTTAATTATTCAGCAAACATTTCGCAACCTGTTCGCCATGTGCAATCAAGAAGAACTTCAATTTCGCTAGATTTTTGCCATCTTCAATTACGTAGAGTCCCATCTCGGCTAGTTTCCAAATGAGAATTGCAAAGCTTTGTTGCCGAGCAAGACTCAGAGTTTTCGAAAACTAGTTTTTGGTGATTTAAGATATTAAATTTTTAAATGTGATCTACAATAGATCTAAGACTTTTCTGCGGTTTTGCAAGTGAGTATGCTTTTTGTGAAATTGTAGAACAGTCTTTGGTTGATACAAACTGCTACAAGCAAAGTCCACTCTTTACAACTTTATGCTGTGTAGTCAAATCTTGTGTTTTATTTGCTTGCAAAATATCCCACTCTCGATCCCTAGATTGTTTTCAACCAGTACAAAACAAAAGAGTAAAAATTACGAATAAAACGATACAGTTTCGAGAAAGATCTGGAATTAAAGAAAGATATGAAAACTACTAAAGCTTTTCGGATGATTTTCATCAGAGTAAATGTTTAAGAAGGAGAACGAAAATGAAACCTACCATTCTTCAGTAGATACGCAAATGAAAATTAGCAAAAATCAGAAAAGAAAAGCGAAACGATATTACGCTATACTTTAATATATTCATTTTCCTTACTTTATATTGATGATTTAGTCTTGTGATTTACTCAAAGTCCTATTAGAGGTCCTTGTTCTGGGAATAACATGCATAGTTAATTATAATTTCGTAATAATTTGAATAAATTAGAATATATGCATAAATGCACAAGAAGCGCGTGTTCTGATTGGCTGAAAATGCAAAGTGAATGGCTTCGCCTGTCAAGTGTCAAACAGATGAAGTTGCTTTCAAAGCGAGCGGTTCGAGAAGGTTTTGACGAAGAGTGACATCAGGTAAACTGCCTGTCAAATCTGAAATTTCTTTTCTATTTTGCCTTGTTCGTCACCCATCTTTACGATCGTAAGCAGGTCGCTAACAACAACTTGATAAGAAATGTGGTTTTCTGCTAGCCACGCTGTGAAATACACTTTCTGAATGTTGTGATCGCGCGCCGTCTCGACGCTGCAAACATGGAGAAATCCAATCGCGATTATCCAGCTATTTTTCTTCCTTGTAGATCCCCCAAAGTCAACAACTGGAGATGGAGGGAACTATCGCCCCTCGATCATACCAACAGCCTATAGTACCCTCGCAGACGCAGCAGCATTACATGCCGAGCGATGTGGCCTCACTGCAACGGCAAGTCGAGAGGATCACGCAGGAGGGAGCCTTCATCGGTGTTCAGCCGGATGTCCAGCAACTGGGGGTGTTGGAAAACGAGAAACTCCTTGTCTACCGTCACCCTCTGTTTAGATTGCTGAGCACGATATTTGAGAAATGCGAGGTGGCCACTAACTCACTCGATTCTGTCAACTCTCAGACGTTTGATCAGGAAATCAAATCGTTTATCATGCAGCAAGCGAAGGAAGGCAAGCCGTTTTTCACTGACGATGCCGATACCGATCAGCTGGTAGGTGTATGTGATATTGTCTGTACAGAATTTCTGCATAATCTAGTTAAATGGGTTAGGTTACCTAGGCTAGGCCATCACCCCTAGGCCAAATATGAAGGGAGAAAATGTCTAAACTCTAAAGATCTCATATCATGGGGGCTATGGGGTAGTATTGGCACCTGCAAATGAGTGTGGTACTTTCTCACCAGACGAATAACAATAGAAAAATTGGATAGAACAATAGAAAATGGTCCTGAGATCTCACCGATAAGTACTATTTTACATATTGAATACTTAGATATATACTTTACAGGCCGACAAACATGGACAGACATTTGGGTAAACACTAAAGCCTGTTCTGAGAGGCACAACACTGTCAGAAAACTCGTAGATTTGTGAAGTAAGATTCAAAGTGACTCACACAAAAATTTTTAGTAACCTTGGAATCCCCTCAAATTCTAAATCCCCATGAATTTCCAGGAATTCTGGAAAGGTTTTTCAAAAATCCTGAGAAACCCAAGGAATACTTTCTGGAAACCATAAATATTTTCAACCCTCACGCGTTTTTTTGTGATCATCCGCATGTTCTCCATCGCATTATTTTCATCAAAGCAGCTATCTGTATAGTAAAATACCTGGGTATTTTAGACCAATTAATTATTCAACATAAACCAGATTGCTGAAAAGGGATAGTTTCGCCTAAAGGTTTGCCTAATAGTTTTGCCCAGACTTGTAAACCACATCCTTTCTCATATATGTTAGGCAGACTCCTGCAATCATTTTGTGGATGAAATGAAATACTTTCGAAACAGGGTCATGTGTCCTTCCTGGTGGAAAATTAAGAAGGCCCGCTTTTGTCCGCTTGTAATTTGGATCAGGGTCAAATTTCTTGATAATCCCGTTTGTGGTTTTAGTTTCTTGTTTTGCTCTTTTCTTCATGGCAGCTGCCCAGCTTCCTCTTTTGGTGAGAAGGACCTTAAAGGAATGCAACCAAAATGGGTTATTAAGTTAATCAACAATTGAAGATGTAACTGGAAAACAAATGTGATAGAAAATATAAATTTAGGAAAGAACCCTGCAACCAGAGTCCAGGAAGAAAAATGGTTCTTATGTCTTAAAGTTTGAAAATTATACCCTGTCTTTAAGCTTTCCTTCAGCAAGGGTGGATCCAGGATTTGAAAAGGGGGGTCACAGGCAAAATTTATGTATTGAAAAAACCCCCCTATACCCCTTTAAAGAGCACATGAAGCAAAATATTTTATTGGTGGAAATGATAGGTACTATTGAATGATAGAAAACGCTGTTTGAATTATTTTGATATCTCCTTTTGTTTTCAAATTATCCACTAACTTGAAGTATCAGAGGATGACGTCATAATGTTTGCACATTATTAGGTTTACATATGGGGATATAGCTGTATCTCATCATGTAAAGATTATAGTTGCAAGAAATCTTGTTGCAGAGCTGCATAAATGTAATGCAGGTTATTTACCATGTATGCATGATTTTTGGAAAAGCATACTGATTGATAAGAAATATTGTGATTGCATTTCCCTTGGAAATGAAGTCAACGTAGTATATTTTCTGGACCTTTTACAAACAATGTGACGTCATCAGCCGATCCTACAAAATGCTGGACAACTTGAAAACCAAATGAGATATCAACAAACTTTTCACAGAGTTTCTTATCATTCAACAGTACCTATCATCTCTACCAATAAAATTTTTTGCTTCATGTGCTCTTTAAATTCACAACGCCTATCCACCATGTAATGTGTTTTTTTTAAAGTTTTCTGAGGATTTCATGCCTATTGGTAATCACAATAATGATGATCATTTTTCCAGGGGGGTTTTCTAAAGGGTAAGATTTTTATTGCTGTAAATCAATTTGACAGCAATAATAAGTGGTCTGCCCTTTAATGATATTCTTTAATGATGATCATGCTGAAGATGAGGTCTTTTTTCAGATGCTGAAAGCCTTACAAGTGCTGAGAATTCATCTGCTAGAAATGGAGAAAGTCAACGAGCTTTGTAAAGACTTTTGCAGCAGATATATTGCCTGTCTGAAAGGCAAGCTGAACAGTGAGAACCTCATGAGAACGCTGAACATCCATTCTGATTCACCCCCACCTGAAGATTTTCTTGATGGGGGCTCACCCGTTTCATTTAGCCCAGTGCAGTTTGCTACCCCAAGACAGGTAATTTGAGTCAGAGTCTGATTTCATTTTTATTAGTAAGGTATTTATTCAAGGAGAATTGAGTGTCTGGTAAGTGGGATAAATGGCTTCTTTGTGCAACTGATGTTAAGTTAGGCTGTGTGAGGTCAAAATCAGGATGGATGAACTTCAAGGTGGTGACTAAACACATCACTCTACCATCCTTCATAAGGGACTTTAAATTAGGGTTCTGTGCCCCTGCTCAAATTAAGCTCTCTAGCTTTCTAGCCCATTGACTATTTATTTACCTTTTTAGTCTTGTATTCTTTGAACAGTACAAGTTGTAAATTACTAGGGGTAAATGGGCTGTGCTGAGGGTGTCGTAGTTTTGACCAGGTCTCACTCAACCAAATTAACAGTTGAGGTTTGAAATCAAACAAGCGCTGAAATCTCAATGGTGTGCCAAAGACTCAGATAGTGTGGCAATAGCAGTTTCATGTTACCAAAAAACCAAGAATTTTTGCATATTATTGCAAGGGCAGATAAAGTTTCTAACTGAGGGTGTAACTCAATGCGTATTGGTTATTTTCTTTACTACACTCATCTACATATGATAGGAAAAGGTGCTGCCTTGTCTAGATTCCTTGAAAATAAAGCAGATATTAAATCTCATTTTTATTTGATCACTGTGCAACTTTTCCTGATATTGGATTGTGATGTACAGCTCTTAACTAGTTTTGATGTAGCAATTACCTGTCTTTCATATTCTCATGCACCTGGTCAGGCCTTTTTAGGAAGAAAATTGAACCAGAGAGGCTAATCTCTCTGGTAATTTGGTTTAAAAGTTCTAGTGGGAACTTTACTAGTAGTGTGCTGGCTCTCTGGTCATTTGGTTTAAAAGTTCTAGTGGGAACTTTACTAGTAGTGTGCTGGCGAGAGCTCTTCTTGCTCTGGTCAAAAGAAAATACCTGCCTGGTTCATGATGGGAAAATTGTAAGCTTTTTGACCATAATGCGGATATCCTTTAGTTGCTTTTTGAACCAGAAGATACATGATTTTCATTGATTTTGCAAATCCTGCTTCTTCCCTAACCTTTCTATTTGGACAGAAATAGTGCATGAAAACACTACGAGAATGTTTTGAAATATATGTTAACCTTTTGGTTTTTATTTCTATAGACAGAAGTCTTACAGCCAGAGTCCTCACCCCAACAAATGTTACCAATGACCATCCCTTCAATCTCAAGCGCAGCTTCACAACTGGCCGCAGAATTAACAGAAACGAATATCCTACAATCGCCAACATCTCCTATGGAGGAGTCTGTTACCCTCAGTGACTCGGATAAAAAGAAAAATGGCAGCAAGAGGGGGATATTTCCAAAACACGCCACAAATATCATGAAAGCTTGGCTATTCCAGCACTTAGTGGTGAGTTGTTTATATATTTCCCAAATAACTATTTAGCCAGCAAAACACTCAGCAAGGTCATTTAAATTTGTTTTAGCTCTCTTTTTAGCCTCCTTCTCTAACTTACAAGCCAAGCTCTTTTCCTCTGCAAAGGCCTCCCTCTTTTTTCTCAATTTAGAAAAACTCTGTGCTACATCAATATGCTCTCAATGACATGATACTGAACACCCTTAAACTTGATAACGGCTACCATTATCTAAGATTTTAGACTTCAAATCGGCAATTTAGTATTTTGTTTGCCAGAAAATCTTGAGATTGTTTAAACATAATTTGAAACAATGTCTTTTCCAGCATCCCTACCCAACAGAAGATGAAAAGCGACAGATTGCAAGTCAAACGAGTTTAACGATACTTCAAGTCAATAATTGGTAAGCCAAGCCTTCTTACAAAATTACAAAATTACACATTTGAAATGGATTCAGCAGGCAAGGTTTCAAATTCATTTTCACCCCATTTGTTGTAAAGATATCAAATTAAAGAATTCAAGTAAGATTAGTTTTGTTCAAAATTGATTGAAGTTCCATTTTTATTGCAAACCCATAAGTAGTCTAGTAGTAGAGTGCTCACTACACATTTTTTTTATAAACAGCTCAGCGCAGGGCCTAGTTCTTTGAGTTCCTTATTTTGAGACCTCATTTCACCACTTTGTAGTTCTAAAAAATCCTTAATAGTTCCTTAATTTTAAATTCTCATTTAGTGGATAGGAATTAGTACCGACCGAAGAAAATCATTGAAATTCAACATTTTGCAAAAAACTCTGATAATATAACATGTTACAACACAAAAAAGCTTAGGCCGGGCCTATATAACGTAAAAGTTAATGAGATTCATTAAAGAAGTTGCATATCTACACCATTAATTATGATATTTTAATTATAAAGTTCCTTAGCTATTGGACCTTTAGTAGTAGAGGTTCCTTGAGTTTTTCGATCTTCTACATGTAGGTTTCTTATAAAAGGTTCCTTATAAAAAAGCGTGTATTGCTATTATGTCACAAGGTCACAGATTAAATCATTAGCAGTCACAACCTCCAACTAGAAAAAATCGGACACAGTAGAAACTAATAGAAGCTAGAAACTCTGTGCACCATAAGCACACACATTGTTTCCATACTTATTCCATACTTATCACTCAGCATGAACAGATGGATTAAAGTTAATTAGCTTTAGAGCCACTTGGAGTCACGCCTACCCCTTTCCAAAACATAGTAGCAAAAGAAAAGGAAGGCAACGGGTTGCAACCTCTGACTGCGGTTGACCAACTAAACAACTAGATACATAACTGCAAACCCAGCACAGGCATAGTATTAGAGTACTTGCCATTTTTTCCGAATGTCATGGGTTCAATTCCTATATCGAGGCATTCAAAAGAAGAAAAAATACAATATTGGAAACGGCTGTTGATACCTTCATAGGTTCATCAACGCAAGACGAAGGATACTACAACCAATGCTTGATAACAACACTTCATACGCAAGTTTGAGTCGAGCTAAGAAGATCAAACCGCAGAAAATACCCGCTCAAAGAGCCTGGCCTGAGGCGATTGGAGTTTACTCAGCCTATCCTCAGAATGAAGGCATTCAATACCATACTACTGGTAAGCAACTACTTCAGATATTTCCATCACATTTCGTTTTTTTTACATAAGATGTTTTTAGGTGACCTCTTGAAAACAAGAAGAACTGCCCATGCCTTGAATGAAGTTATTATTAGATAGCCATTCATGGAGGTATTTAGGTTGTCAATGGTCCGTTAAATTCATTGTTTTTCATAGAGGCGCTGGTATTTTTATAATAGATATATTACAGGATAGTCTAGGTCTTTTTTCAAGGCTTTTAAGATTTGAAAATATACGGAGAAAAATTGCTCCTGATTAAGTGTAATGAAATCAGTACTTCACCAAGTCCCTGTTTTATGGTGAGGGCAAGACATACCATGTTGAACATAGATTAGAGTGACTTTTACTTTGTTGTTTTGTTTCAGAGTAAGTCTATACCAGAGGAAGATCTTGGAATGTTTTCCCCTCTGGTTATTCCAGCTTAGCCATGTGACAATTAAGATTGGACATAGATAGTGGGGCTTTTATTTTACAAAAACTGGTATACGAAGTATGATAATACTGTATTTTGACTGATAGTATTTTCCATAGGCCAAGTTCCAGCTGGATACACAGTGGTAAGCCCTGGCATGCCGTCTCAAGGACCAGTCATCGTTAACGTCGCCAACCCGAACAGTCACCAGCCTCTGACGATAGGCTCCCCGCAGGTTCAATTTGTGCAAGTGTCCACAGTCCCAACTGTTGTACAGGCTTTGCCCACTGGACTTATACAGGTAACACCGACTGGGCAAGCCACAACCTCTGCACCAACTCAAGCGATATCGGCGGAACCACAAGACACTAAGCCGAGTGCTAGTGGGTACCGACTGGTAGCATCCTCGTCTACGCAGATGGAGGCTGGTAGTCAGAGTGGGAGTAGTGAGGCAGCGGTGGGGTAAAGCTTGGAAGATCGTCAACAAATCATTGTTGCAGGGTTTGTAAATTGTTCCCCAATCATAGCAAATTGTTCCCCAATCATATCGAATCGGTCAAAAAGTGTTCCAAACCGTTCCTTAATCAGTGCAAATCTTTCCTTTATCTTTGTTTCAAATCGTTCAAAAATCGTTACAATTTGAAAAATCGTTCCCAATCACTCGTTAATCAATGAGCATGGTTCCTCTATCGTCTCAAATCGTCCAAAAATCATTAAAATTTCAAAAGTTG
The DNA here is from genome assembly GCA_963924455.1 of Pelagia noctiluca. Classification (NCBI taxonomy): domain Eukaryota; kingdom Metazoa; phylum Cnidaria; class Scyphozoa; order Semaeostomeae; family Pelagiidae; genus Pelagia; species Pelagia noctiluca. The sequence goes on from OZ004325.1 coordinate 15,381,804, forward strand.
TTCTTTGTCGTCTCGCATTGTCCAAACATTTCTTTAATCGTTTTATAAACTCGTTCTTCATTTGTTCGAAATCGTCCAACAATTTGACATATGGTTGGAAATTGTTTCATAAACGTTGCAAAGTCGTTTTAGAGATCGTTGAAGACTGTTTGCTGAAAATCTTTCAGTTCGTTAAAAAATGATTTGAAAATGTTCCTTGAAAGCATCACAAATCGGCTAAAAAATTTCTCCAATTTCGAAAATTGTTTCCAAAATCGTTAAGATAACACAATCATAGACGATGCAATTTCGTTGAAAATCGTTCCATTATCGTTCAAGATCGTTTCAGGTTCGGTGCAAATGGTTTCAAATAATTGCAGAATTCTTTTAAAATCCTTCCAATAGCGACGGTAATTTGTGGACTCTCCTTAAGATTTGTATTAATAATCGTATTCATATAAATAGTGTTTCGAAGGTTTAGGTTATACAGCTTTGTACAAAGGAGCTATTTATATATCCTGGACGTTTTAATGGGGTTGTACCTTGTACTTAGCATGGTGTTGCTATATCCTGCCTGTATTTTTACAAGCAACATCTTTATGAGCAGCCCAGTACTCGATAAGACTGAGAACTATGCAATTTAAGTTCTGAAGGACTAGCTGCTGAGAAATTTGTACTTGTCTTATTTAGTAATTAGTTGGGAGTCCACCCCAGGGGTAAATGAAGTACTTGGTGATGCGGTGTCGTGCCATTTTAGGACTCCTTTTTATCAGGGCTTCGAGCTTTGGGACTATCCTTTTTGAAGAGCTTCAAGTTTCCAAATTGCTTGTCTTTGAAAACAATATCCTTGGTTTGGGTGTTTATCGAATATCATGTTACCTTATACTCATGAATCTGGAAACCGCTACAAAAGGTACATTAGTTGGGTTGATTAGGTGAAAATTTCGTAAGATCTTACCTATAACGAAAATTTCAAAAAGTTCTAAAATCTCAAGGGTTGAAAAAACTCAGGAGATAACTTCAAAAATCTGGGGATACGGAGCTCACTTTTAGGGTACCTTTTTAATTAAATTTTTATTTATCTATGGTCATACATGTATTCTGAATAAAAAGAATACAAATGCCCTTCATTCGGTACCTGAGTTCCGCTAAAACTAGAAAATTAAGTTTTCTTTATCTAAAAATATCCACAAGTTTATATATAGAATTTCTTTGCATAAAAGATCCACCATCCAAGGTTTGAAACTAAAGTGTTTAAATGTTAAGAGGTTAAGTTTCTTCTGTTCTCGTAACTTTTACCATTTCATGGAATTTACCAGATTTATGGGTACAGTACTTCGACGTTCTTCAGATTTATGGGTAACTTTTTAAACAACATCCACTATCTTCTGTAGAATGGTCTAACACAAACTACTCAATAATTCAAAGAGATTTTATCTCCCTGACAGGTCTTTCGTTGATTTTAATCGATGGGGCCTACCTGATTTCAGTTATGATTTATGTAATATTGAAATTATTTGCCAATAATGAATATGATATTAAATTGTACGTAATAATTTTAATTGATTGTCATGGGCCCAAGGCTATAAATGTGTAATTGGTGTATTATAGTTGATTTTAAATTTTCTATATCAATCGTAGATTTAATTTTGTGAAAATATTATAAAACATGGCTTTAACTTGTGTTTTAATGCTCAAAACACTTTTAAGCGACAATGCCAGGGGAGAGTGTCCCTATCCCTAATCCCTTACACTTTTTGTTGTTTCAAAATCATGGTTGAAAGACTAGAATAAGATTTTTTGTCCTAGTTTTATTCTCACATAAGAATAGTTCAAGGTTTAAGTAAATAATGTATGTGATCAAGAGATCCAATGTGCCCTCCCGGTTATCACCACACTGGCTGTGCAGCAACTCGTAAACTTGGGCATACGATGTACGGTTACACATTGGTTGTGTGCAGAAACGAAAGAGGGCTGAAATTTCTTCAAGAGCAATGAATGAAAAGTAAATTGTTGAAGATGGATCAAGATAGACAAAAAGTGCTCAAGAAGTTTAAAGAATAACGAGTGAAATATGAACTTGTAATCAAGAGATCCAATGTGCCCTCCCGGTTATCACCACACTGGCTGTGTAGCAACTCGTAAACTTGGGCATACGATGTACGGTCACACATTGTTGGTGTTGACGAACCATTATACTTGTAAATACTCATGTTTTGCCTTTTCGTGTGTAAATATAGTTACTAGTTGACATCAATAAGGTTTGTTTATTTCAGATTTTTACTGTAAACTAGACCGTACCCTACCTTTGAATGAATTACAATACTTTCAAATACAACCCCACCAACTGCAAATCAACTAAGACATATATCATAAATGACGAAGATCCTTATTATATAATAAAACTGGACATCATATAGTTTTTTCTCTTACTTTTTTCTGAAGAAATTATAAGGTTATGACCTTGCTCATAGCTCATAAACCCACTTATAAATCTCATTACAATACCTTCTTGTCAAATACAAGCAACTATACATCAGTAACGTAGTTAATCTTTCTTTGATTTATAAATATCTTTATCATACAGTAAAAATAAATACCAATACATTTATTCCATCTTATCTTCTATCCAAAGACATAACCCTAAAAGGCACCCTACCTGTAAATCCTTTCTTATGATTTCTAATGCAATCCCAGCAACTATAAATCATTTACGAAGTAAATGATCTTAATATCTCTAACATGTAATAAAAGATTGACAACCAATATAGTTTGTTTATCTTACCTTCTTACTTTAGACTAGACCTTAAATAATACCATACTTGTAAATCTCATTCTAATACTTTCTAAAGCAATCCCAGCAACTATAAATCAGCAACGTACTACATGTTTCTCTTTGATTCTTACAGTAAAACATTAACACCAATATATTTGTTTATTCTGCCTTCTTTCTCGAAGCATATCCATCACAATCGACCATTTTAGAAATATCATTCGAATACTGTTAATACAGTCCAACTAACTTTAAATCAGACTGGTGGTAAATCATTAATTGATAGATGAATATCTCTAATACATAGTGAAAAATTGATACCAACATAGTTAGTTTATCTTACCTTCTTTCTAAAGACATGGCCTTACACGACACCCCACCTTTAAATCTCGTTCTTATACTTTACAATGCAATTCCAACCATTGTAAATTAGTGACGTAGTAAATCATTTTTGAATTTATAAATATGTTTAATATATTTTTTATCTTACCTTTTTTCTAAAGAAATCCTATATATGTTTCCTAATTCACACCCAACAAAAAACTAAAGTTTAATCAATAATAAGTGAAACATCGTTTTAAAATCAAGATATATATGCCTAAGTGAACCTTGATCGACATAGTCTTACGCCTTCTTTTTATAGACATATTCGTCCAACACAGCCCACTTATAAGTATCAATATAATACTTCCTGATGCATCCTTAACAAAAAACAAACTTTAAATCAGTAATAAGTGCAACATATCATTTCAAAATCAAGATATTTATGCCTAAGTGAACCTTGATCGACATAGTCTTACGCCTTCTTTATATAGACATATTCGTCCAACACAGCCCACTTATAAATATCAATATAATACTTCCTGATGCATCCTTAACAAAAAACAAACTTTAAATCAGTAATAAGTGCAACATATCATTTCAAAATCAAGATATTTATGCTTCACATATATTCTATGCCTTCTTTCTATAGACATATCCATCCATAGCAGCCCACTTATAAATATCAATAAAATACTTCCTGATGCATCCTTAACAAAAAACAAACTTTAAATCAGTAATAAGTGCAACATCATTTCAAAATCAAGATATTTATGCTTCATATAAATTCTATGCCTTCTTTCTATAGACGTATCCGTCCATAGCAGCCCACTTATAAATTTCATTATAATACTTCCTGATGCATTCCCAGCAGCCAAACAGCTTCAAATCAGTAACATGTGGTGTGTGGTTCTCAAAACAATAAAGTTTATCACACATTGTTGGATACCATCTACGATACCTTAAAACTTTCTCTTTCACCTCATCTGGAATTCTTACCTCACAGTGCGCATCATTTGCCGGACATCTGGTCCTATTTTTCTCGTCCCATGGAATTATCCCGGCTGAATAATAAATCCTAATTGGCAGTGGAACCTCTAGTTCGTATGGTTCATTCGCACGCTTTCTTTTGCGTCCGGTACCTGGTTTGGCTGCGTTTTTCCGGGATGCTTTTTTGAGCATGGCTTTCTTTTCAGCCAGATATGAAGAAACCTCGTTGGCTGCTTGAGCAAATTCCTTTACAGTCGTTGGAATATGAGGTTGTAAGACTGAATCGAAATTATCAACATGAACTAGTATTCCTGGGTTGTTACCCATATAGTCATCAGGTATTGATATAACACTTACCTGCTCAACCGGTCTTTTAACTGGCTTTACCGGTTTTTCAACTGGCTTTACCTGTTTAGCCGGTTTCTGAGCACGACTTACCTGTTTAACTTGTTCCATGTTACTGGGGACAATATCAGGAAGAACTAGCATGTCTGAAATATTGTTATGAACTGATGGCATTGTACTAACCTGTTTAACTGGATTCTTAGCTTTACTTACCTTTTTAGCCTGTCTTCTTTTGGAACCTGTACAAACCTGTTTTGTTGTCTTGCCAGCACTTTTCGAGGCCCTAGGTTTTTTCGGAACTTGGCAAACAGTGTCAGAATCAAAATCGAAATTTACCTCGAGGCATTCCTCCGAATTGAAATTGCCATTACATGTATTACCTGACGAAATATGATTCGCTCCAAATGTTGTTTCAGTGGGGGTTTCTGGCTCATCCTCAATAACACTACTTATAATTTGAAAACTCTGATAATTAGGCCTAGGAGGAGAAGGTGATTCCACATCTGGTTTTATCGAAGATTGTTCATCACCTTCAAATAAATCATTTCCTAATGCGAGAACTGCCAACTCAGCTTCAGTGAATGAATTTCTATTTACCCTACCTGAATCAACACTTACCGTCACATCAGAAGTTACTGCGTTATCATTATCATTATTAACATATGGGGTTATTGTGGACTGGGGTATATCACTGAGAGAGTTCTCGTCCTTGTATTGATCACTACAAGTATCATCTATCAATGTTGCCAAATCAGAATCAAAGAGATCATTGATATCAAAATCATTAAAACCATTCGAAATCACAGAGGATTGATTACCTGTATCATGATGATTTAATGTTAGTGTAGACTGCGTGTTATTACTTACAGATTTTGCATCCAAGTGTTCATCATCTAAAGCATTATCAAACAATTCTGAAAAACTCACATCCATTTCTTCATTAACATTAAAATCATTGAGATCATTATTATTTTCTAAAGCGAAGGAACCTATGTTAACTATATCATTATGTTCTGGTGTTAATACAGACTGCGTGTCATTACTATATGATTTTGCATCCAATTGCCCATCTCCCAAAACATAGTCGAACAATTCATCGAAATCTAAATCTATTTTATCAAATTCATCGCAATTATCAACTTTATCTAAAATGGTGGATATTTCGTTACCTGCATCAAGCTGCTCCTCCGTACAACACCCCGTACTGTTAGAACTACTTTCGACAGGGATATTGATGCTTACTGTTGGCTGTGACCCATTTTCTATCATGCCACTATTGATATCTTTACTACTAGCCTTACCAAGTAATTCTGCAAAATCTGGATCGTAAAGGTTGTCAATATCAAGATCATCACAAGAATTAATTGTTTCCGAAACTATTGGTATAGCAAAGTCTGACCCAATACCTTCCATTGTGTTTTCATTGATATCTTGATTACCTAAAGTATTATCAAATAACAATTCTGGATCGATAAGATCATTAATATGAGAATCGTGAAAACCATCAATTTGTTCTGAAATCATGCAACGTTTCTTACCTGTCTCTTGTCGATCTGCTGTACAAGCCCCTATATAATTGTCAACAATTTCTACTGCAGAAGTCGGTCTTATTGTAGACTCTGACTTACCTTCAGTTGAGATGTCTTCACAAGAATTATCTAATAACCATGCAAAATCCGAGTCAACAAGATCATCAATTTGAGAATCATTAAAACCATTAATTTTTTCTGAAATCATAGGAATTTCATTACCTGTCTCCAGTTGATTATCCGTGCAAGATTCAATAAAATCAGAAATTCCTAACAAGTTGATGTCACCAAAAACTTCGTTTGACTCACCTTCGCTTTCCACAGTTTTATTTCCTAATCTCAACTCACCTCTTTCTTCTGAATAATGAGCAATATCTACATCTATCTCATTTGTTCTAGCATAACGTAATTTTTCCTCACCTTCTTCGAGTTCCTTTCGTATCTCACTTCTTACTGAACTATCTCCCATATTATCAGAACATTTCAAGCCAAGAAAATCTAAAAGCATTCCTAAACCATCATTATTATCAATTACCTCTTCTTTCGAATCTTCAGTCATCACTTCGTCTTCAATGACAGTAGGGTAATTTCTTGTCTCCACATCTCCTGATAAACATTCATTAAACAAACACGCAACTGACTTACCTTCATTGCCATACTGCATCACATTACCTGTATTAATGTCCACAGCATCAATATTCCCAACTGCTTCACCAGTATCCTCTGATAATTCGAAATCGCCCAGCAAGCTAACATCACCCGATAACTCGTTTGATGCAGCTTTCAGATTGATTCCGATTCCGAGAATTAACTCGTCTGTAATTCCTGGAAATGTCTTAGGAAGTAGATTCAAGTCGAAGCAAGAATCACTTACCTTTTCAGCAGACGCAAGCTCTCTTTCGAAGACTTGGCGTTGCTGAGTTTCTCGCCCACCAGTCTACAAATAACAGAAAAATCATTAATATCATCAAGGCATGCGAATGTATCATTCACATTGTTTATAAGCAGGCTATATCCAGCAAGAAACCAAATAAGTGGTCAGCGGCTAACAATCCTAAATCAACCTCGGTTCTACTTTTAATCTCGAGGCTGTTGGCATGGGTGCGGCAGTTTGGATCAATGCAGTTGTGGCCATAGCAACTTAATCGTAAACAAAGATCCCGAACCGGGTCGAGCCGGTTTTACCTTCAGATTTAGGCGCAAAAACTAAAAGTTTTAAGATATTTATTCAAACATTTCTTTATTATTTAGTTCCCAATTGATTTACTTTTTTTGTAGCCGTTTTGAAATATATTTCTTTCGAGTTTTGAACCATTTCTGTTTAGCTCTTGAATATTTGTTAAGCAAATTCCTTCAAAAACTTTTCAGCGAAGCCGAAATTCGAACAATGGCTGCCGTTACTTTTTCGAACTCAAACTTCGAATAATGGAAAAAGAAAGATTTCCTTTCGTGAATTTTCGAATTTCAGCTCTTAAAACTCTTCTCGTTGTTTACTTTCTAGTTGTCGTTTTACTTTGTTTGAAAGCAGAAAGCGTTTAGCTATTGGCCGCTAAGGCTGGCGAATCTTTGCTGAACGGCTATTGGTTAAAAAGAGTTGAAAACGGTTTCAATGGACGTACCTGATTGAGGCAAAGAGCCTGTTGAGTTATCGCCGGTTGTTGTGAGTAAGCCATGTTGATTTTCAAACAGCACAGCTCGGAGTTGAAGGTTTTTCGCAAGTGAAAATAAAGCAAGCTATCGCAGATTGTGATTGCTCGGAATGAATAAAATTCACGAAGAAATCTGTCGCGCAGGGGTTTTTATGCCATTGATAGGTGTTGTGTTAGATACGTTTGTTACGTCAGTTTTGATTGGAAATTTGACCAGCGGTTATTGTTGTTTCCGGAAGTGTTCAAGTGTTTCCGGAAGTGATTATGTCTACTTTACATTGCTAATTGCTATTAGTTATTTTATTTCAATATCAACTTCATTTTCCATCTTTTTTGCTTTGATTTCATCATCATTTGTTGCTTCTTGATCTTCTATTCGTGTTTTGCTGTAGATACTCTGGCATTTACCAGCACCGTAACTCCGTAACTAGGGAGAAATTATTTGGGAGCAACAATTATTCGAGAACAATAGGAAGACTAGGGACCATACTGTGAACAATCGAATTTTAGGCTTATTTGGGATTATTTGGTTTCCTACGGGCATGGTATTTATAGAAGGCAGGACGGAATGTAAACAGGGAACTCGAATCTAAATGGCCTACTTGATCTTGGTACTTATTGTGTTGCTTTTGAGATGACTTGGAAAAACAAGCAAGTCGTGAAAAACCCTTATCAACTTACTATTTTAGTCAGCGTAGTGAAATTCAAGGCCCCTCGACAATAACCATATTTTACCTTGACAAGAAAGTCAATAGCATTAAATAGCATTAGTGAAGTTAATCAAAGCAACGATTGAGAAGATCCCGGAGCCAGAGCAAGGCTCAAAAAATTGCTTTTTCCTTGTTGCTTTTGTAGCAAATTTAGCATTATTTAGTTTTTCAACAAAAGCAATTCGTGCATCGACATCGTATGCCCAAGTGTGTAAGTTGCTACACAGCCAGTCTGGTGATAACCGAGAGGGAACATTTGATATCTTGATCACATAGCATACTTATATAGCTCGCTGTTTTTACGACTTCTTGAGCAGGAGTATCTTGAGCTGATAGTCGATAGTTGATAGGCACATACGCTTACTATCTTTGCAAGGTATGGGTTTATGTGCTAAGCACCAAGGGCTCACTGAATAGGTAAACTAATCGAGCAGTGCGACCCTGGTCCTTCTTCTCGATGTGACCACACCTCATGATTCTTTTTGCCTGGAATTACAGAGAGCTGGCTAATTCACTCCTCACACTTAATAATAGGTCTGAAGGTGGTTTTGAACCCGGGACCCCTCGAACAAGGGTCAAGTGATCTAACCACACGGCCATCCCCTCCATATTCTACTATTTTACTTTGGCTCGTTAACACTTCGTCCTTACCTTACCTTACCCTATACTAGTTCACGTGTAACCACGCATCCACTGCAGTGATAACTGGAAAGGCATATTTGAGTCAATCAATCTAGATTTTATCATAAATTGTTGGATGGAAAATTGTTGCATTAAACGCCCTTTGCATTGGAATACCCGAAACGCACTTTGTTTTGAAGTACTGATGACGTCACTAGAGCTCTACCCAGTCCTCTGCTTCGTCAACACTTTGGGACACACAGGGACACAATACGACACAACGAAGTGCTGCGCTGCTGTGGTTCTAGTCTAACAAATGTCGAGTGTTTCTCACTAATACAGCAAGATGTCTGCACTTTTAAGAAGATCATGCCATGGTATTTTCCTTGGAGGTAAGTATTCACGTTCCTCTGCTTTAGAATCTTTCTTGGCTTGAGGTAAAAGGACGAACTGCCTCACGTCAGTAGCAGTGAGGAGATTCCCAAAAAAATAGGCCCACCCTTATACTGTCCGTAAATAACAACCTAGCCTAGGCCTACAGCCTATACCAACCGAACTTAACATATAATGGACTTGTTAATTGACTATAGTTCGAAGTTAAATGCCTATTATTCCAGAGATCATAGTTCAGAGTGCTTTTTAACTGCGAAGGGCCAGTCTACAGAGTATGAAGGCAACTTCACAGGCTAGTTAATTTATCTACTAAGAGGTACAGAGATTGGGTCTTGCATATGGGACAGACATGCGTAACACGTGGGTTTTTAGAAGATAATGTTGCCGCAAATCTGAACGTTCAAGCGGCTCATACCTAAAATTTTACCTAGCACACACAAGATCTCGTAAAGTTTTGCCATTTGCTCTGCTATCTAGGTGGTTGGTAATGGAGCGCTTTTTAAAATCCAGCAAAAAAGAACTATCAGGGAATTTCATGATTAGCTGGGAAAATTAAGAAACAGTTTGCAAGAATTAGCATCCTATTCGGTAAATGAACTCTCAAAATTTCCTCAGGTTTTGCATTTTGAAAACGAAACCTGAGAAGTACAAATTTAGGAAACTATATGAAGAATGCAAAGCAGAACTAGCTATATAAGACTTACAAACTCTCCAGATTTAACAGAGAGAGCCCCTTGGTCTAAAGATCAAAGACATTGTCAATGAAAAACTATAGAGGCCGGCAAAGATAAGAAAATCCCCTGGTTTTTATACTAAGTAAGTTTGCAGGTCAGCAATAATGCTCTATTATCTGCAACTAATCCTTTGTATCATTTATGTTTATTTTTAGAAAATTCAAATGATTCTTAGATCTCATTGTTTATTTTCTAGGAAGAGGTAACCAGCTAAGAACTAATGTACTTCCTCTTCTTGCTGCATGTTCTCAAAAAAGTATGTACAGATGACTATTTATCTAATTTTGAAATTGAAAAACTCTTTCTCTGTGCCACTGGTGAAAAGGGTCAAATATGTTTGAATCTGATAGGATACCAGAAAATCTGCTAAATTTCTTAGCTAACTACACTTACGTATTAAAAGTACTCGAACGAGGAGGTTGAAATGGCCACCAAAACGTCCTGAACTCAAATTAGGCCCAGATTTACAAAGCAATTTACGACCACTTTACATGATACAGGAGTGATATTTGTTTGGATAAAATGACAGCAATGGACCTTAGCTTTCTTTAGACAACAATTAAAATGAGATTATCAAGTCTTTAATTCATTTCAGGCCTACATTTTCAACAACCGTTGATAAATTGAAAGACTCGAATAGGGAAGGGGGTACATGAATAAAACGTTTCAAATTTTCAGGGAGTCTCTGGCTTTTTCGCTTTTATTTGCAATTCATCATATGCAGTAAGAAATAAGTTTCAAAATGATGCTATTTCATAATAATTTGAAAGTTTTAAATTTTGCATTCATCTTCAACGGCCCCGAGGTTTATTTCTTTCATACCTCAACTTTACGAAGGATTCCCGAACTTTAAATTAAAGTTCTGATTTGCAAACTCACCAGCATTCGTTTAAGCCATTTTTTGTCAAGATTTCTTCTGAAAAATCCCCAGTTTATGACTGATATCTAAATGAACATTGATTTTCTATTTGAAATTTTGTTTACTGGCCTAATATTTTTTCTAAACCTGTAAAACTCTTCAAAACTCTCACAGCAAACTAAACTTGACCACTTCGAATGACGCGAGCTATTGTTTTTACTTTGGTGCAAAAATTTTGAATGAGGAGACTGGGAAAGGGATGAAATATATCAACAAATTTTTTGGCCTAAGGGAGAGGGGAGACAATAAACCGCCATTTTCTCGTCCTCGTTCGAGTACTTTTAATACGTAAGTGTACATCTTGGGTGCTTTACATACTACAATATATATGGAGAATTTTCCAGCTGTGTAACTCCTGGCAAAAATTTAAAATGAATCATGAGGTTCCGTTTTCATCAATAGGAAGGACCAGCTTCACACTGCTCAATTAGTCTACCTTTTCAGCAGGCCCTTTGTGATGGGCAAATAACCCAATACCTTACCAAGATTGTAAGCACTAGCATGTAAACTATCAACCCTAGAGGTATTGTATTTCTATTGAATTGATCGTCAAAGACTTTCATCTTCTTAATTGCTTATTCATAAATTTTATAGGATAGAAATTAGCAATGCAGGTTAACAATAATTGGTCTTCTTTCTGAATAAGCAATCAAAAATTCTTTTATCACTTATTTGGTACTCAAATGGCTGCCTTAGTCAATCATAGAAACTTGGCATGTTCCAAGTTGCTTATTTATCAAGATTTAGCATTAAAATTAGATATCAGTTCACAACTAAAAGATGGGCTCTTTGAATGAGCAATTTAGAATTTATAAATCACTTATTAGGTACTTGAATTAGCCTTCAGTTGCAGCCTTAATTGATAGTTTAGAATTCCTTTTTTCTGAATCGATTATTTGTCAAGACTTTTTCAATAAGGATGATAGGTCACAAAAAGGTTGAACATTGATTGAGTGATTGCTTGATATGTAAATACACTTACTATCTTTGTAAGGTATTGGTTTAACCAGGGACCCTTTGATCAAGAGTTTGTGGTCAGATCACTTGACCCTTGCTGAAAGGGTCCCGGGTTCGAAACCACCTTCAGACCAGTAACAAAGTGTGAGGAGAGAACTAGCCAGCTGTAATTCCAGGCTAAAAGGCAAAAGGAATCACAGGGTATGGTCACATGGAGAGAAAGGATGAGGGCCGCACTGCTCGATTAGTTTACCTATTCACTGGGCCCTTTGTACTTTGCAGATAAACTAGTGCCTTATATAGAAAGTAAGCGTATGTGCCAATCAACATCAACATCAACAAGAGTGATCCAACCACTCAGCCATCCTTACCATTTTGAATAAACAATTTGCAGCAATCAATCCTATGGCTCCTAACCATTATATGCAACTGAAACTATAGTTTAGCATCAACTATTGCTGAGAATTGCTAGAAATTTAGCAATACTTTTAAGTAACATCCCTGACATTGTCTCATTTTATTTTCAAACAGAAAAAGATGAGGGTGCTGTTATACACACAAGTTCAAGTCTGTCTGCTGCTTCATGTAAGTTTTGATATTCTAAATAATCTACTAATCTCATGAAAATTAAAAATTGCTTGACATCCAAGAATGTAAACCCTTCACCAAAAATGTTGCCATAGGCATACCTTATCCCTCTGCAAATAATAGTCTCCAGTAGTGGTCAAAAGGAGGTTTTGCAAATTTGCTAAATATCAAACCAGGTGATTCAGAAAGCATTAAGAAAGGCTTTAGTAAGAGTTCAGGCTTAGGGTTCTTTGAACATGGTACCTAAATCGGGTCCAGTTTTTAGCGAGGAACTAATACCTTGTTTTCACTTCTGGAAATAATCAATAATGCCTTCCACCAGGCCTGATAGTTTAACGTTTTCTTTCAGTAACAAGAGGAACAAATTACACAAAGCACTGGTTTAACGAGAGAGCAGTTGCTATCAGTTTTACAGCTATGGTGCCTGTTGCCTGTGTGTACCCATGCGCTGCCGTCAACTATGCCCTTGGGGTGTTGATCCCATTACATAGCTACTGGTAAGAATATAACTATCTCAAATTTTTTGTTTTGATTTATTGATTATCCTAGACCTCTCATAGCCTTGTTCCATATTTCTAATTCCAAAAGCTCAAAAATATACAACAATATGTTTAACAGTCTTTGAATGGGACAAAACTTCAAAATAGCCAGAAATATCAGAAACATAGCGAAACGAAGACATGGATTACATAATATTATCGTCTGACACTCAACAGAGTAATACGTCAAAAACAGAACGAAACAGAAGCCTAACAGATATGTTTCCATATCTCAATTTTTTCTGATTAGCTGTTTTTGTGCCTTTATCTGATTTGTGGACCATGTTTTTCACAAGGTTCATTTTCAGGGCCACTTGTTTCAGATACCTTTATTAATGATTGCAAGGCAGATGGGGGGCAATAACCCCACTAATATACGAACTTCTATAACGATGCCCTTGTTTTTAGGGGACTTCATCATATCTTGGTTGATTACGTTCCGAGAGGCACTACTCTGAAAATAGCAGAGTATCTTAACGTCGTCGCCTTTGTTGTCTCGCTCGGCGGCATGGCTTACATCAACTACAAGGATGTCGGAATTTGCAAACTAATATCTCTGGTATTAAGTCTGTGATTTGAGTTATCTTCTTTTACTTTTGTTTGACTTTCAATATTTGTGCATGGCTGAGAAAAGATAGTGAAACTGAATTAATTATATACGCCCCTGATATATGAGCTTGCCACTTCTCCTAAACACGTTATCCATATCCAAAACTTGTTGATCAAATTAACTGTAGACTAATCCATAATAGCATTTACTCAGCCTGAACTCTCACTCTGTCAGAGACAGATATTCACGTTTTTGTAGGGGACCTATTTATTGTGAGCTTGCATGTAGAAGGTCAGAGAAGACTTTCTTCAAAAAAATATCACTTATAATCTTTTACACCCTATAAAAAATTTGTTTATCTCTGCTGGCCTATTTCAAATGCAAAAGTCTGCCAAAGTATTTATTTCTACTGGCCTCAAAGATTTTTGACGATGTTACTAAGAAAATTTTAACTGGTCAAGCATAAATATTGAATATTACCAAAATCAGTTTTATGGCTACGTGTTACTTGCGTGCTCTATGCGTCTTATTAAATATGCTTATCTTATTGATTTACATGTCTTGTTTACCACTACCGCGTCAACTCTCTCGGCTGCTTGAAGCATATCTTTCCATTCTATTCTATCTTTGATGAGTTAATCACTTGCCATAGATTGCATTGGTGTTACTCGTAGAGATACTTGTTAAAAATTAATGTTATCACTCTCGCACTCTTTCCTTTTGTCTGGTTTTGTGATTGCTGATTGAAAGCTGTCTCTGCTATCACTGGCCTACTGCAAATTACGAGGTTTGCAATCGTTGCTTGATTTTGATACAAAGAAATTACTGACATAAGGATGAAGGAACATAAGGATTTCATAGTTAAGCAGGAGAATACCAGCATAAGATTTTCACATTACATAACAAACATACCTCAATTTAAAGATATTTATGAAAATATAAGTAAACGCTTTTCGGCTTTCGCCATCTTCAGTTTACAATAAATTTATTTCGCCATCATCAGTACACAATAAATTTATTTCGCCATCATCAGTACACAATAAATTTGTTTCGCCATCATCAGTACACAATAAATTTATTTCACCATCATCAGTACACAATAAATTTATTTCGCCATCATCAGTACACAATGAATTTGTTTCGCCATCATCAGTACACAATAAATTTATTTCGCCATCATCAGTACACAATAAATTTATTTCGCCATCATCAGTACACAATAAATTTATTTCGCCATCATCAGTACACAATAAATTTATTTCGCCATCATCAGTACACAATGAATTTGTTTCGCCATCATCAGTACACAATAAATTTATTTCGCCATCATCAGTACACAATAAATTTATTTCGCCATCATCAGTACACAATAAATTTATTTCGCCATCATCAGTACACAATAAATTTATTGTGTACTGAAGATGGCAAAAGCCGAAAAGCTTTTACAGTAGAATCCCGATAACTCGAACATGCGCTAACTCGAACAGATTTTGCAGTCGTCTTGAGCCTTATTCATGTTATAAAGAGCCTCGATAACTCGAACATTCGTTAACTCGAACTATTTTGATCGTCCCTTGCTTGTTCGAGTCATCGGGATTCTACTGTACTTATATTTTCATAAATATTTTTGAATGAATAAACATACCTACCTTATATTTATTATGCCATGCTATCTTCCCTTTAACTTAATCTTTTAAGACTTAGCTATGACTGACATAATTATATGATTTACAGAGCAGTTGGCTGATGCTAATCATGTTTGATCTAATAACGAGTGACTCTAATATCCACCATGATTAAACCTTATCACTTGTTCATCTTTTACGAATCTTTTGCAGAGTGCAGAGATTGCAACAGAAAATATAAGGTATTGAATTATGTCCCCCGTTTCATTCCAGCAAATGTATACGATTACTGAGGTGGAAAGGCTTCCTCGACGGGGTGAATTCACTTACTACAGGTTGGGTATATCAACCTGCATGCGATAGTTCATCGTCTTATATGCCATGTTAGATAATATGGACGTATCTTCCATGGCAATGTTATTGGTTTGCTATTACTAGTGTGATGTCCCTTTAATGTGTTCGTGACTTCTTACATGTCTCAAAAATACTTTTACAGCTTCTATTGACAGACGGTTTCTATTCGAAAGCATTTATTCAAGAACTTTTCCGATTGAAACTTCGTAACGACCGTTGCTAAGGTATAAACAAATGATTTTTAAGGGGTTTGACAGGTTGTAACGAGATGAATTAGTTTTAGAATAGTTGTACTCTAGGTTCTGCAACCTGAAATTGTATTTGAGAAGAAGCAGGATTTGGAAAATCAATCGAGATAATTTGTGTGTATGAAAATGAACCGAGTAGGACTCAAACCCAGGACCTCTAGAGTAAATATCTTCAAGTCATTCTTCGGTCATTTTCATTCTCCATTCTCACGAATTATCTCGATTAAATTCGTATCTCAATGATTAATCAGTGAGGGTTGAAACGGGGAAGAAATGGCCTAAAACAAAATGGTGGAAAACCATCGTGTAAATATAACGCAACTATTACATATTATGTGACCAACTTTCAACGTCACTGTAGTATGTTACGATGTAATACTGAGCAAAACAAAAGGAACTTTCAAGAGAAAAGCTTCTTGAAAAGCTTCTTAGATTGTAAGAAGTCACTAATATCGCTCCTAATGTATGATTATGATAAAGTGGGATGGTTCTGTTTATTGACGGTTTCTTTGGAAAAACAGAATTCCGATAATTTAATCAGTATAATTCCATTCCTTCCGATCACAATGGTTCATTATTGTAGTAGAAAACAAGGGCGTGGTTTAGCAAATGTGTAATGGTTTCATGAATGGCATTACCTCAGCCAGTGAAACATGAAACTAAACCAGGATTTCCCCAAGCAGAAAGAAAGGGGTGCCCAGAGGGGGGCTGGGGGAGTCAAGGCTCTTCTCCCTTTGAAGAAGTCTACACATATTGTGTATAGAGATGACTTTTAATGGCTGCTCTCTACAAGCGAGTGCAAGACTTGGTCAACGGCTCCCGTCCGAGCTACTGGCTTCCTTCCCAGGGTGTCTATCTCAGAGATCATAAAGCTGTTTATTAAGCTGTGCTCACATAACGATATGTGCGGTGAAATACCTAGGGGGTCATTTAGCATTGCTGCCAAAATGGGTAGTCTCTCTGACAATTCTGGTTTTTAAGCATGAGTCGGATTTTCAAAATCTAGTAAAAATGGGTGTTTGGGTATCCATTTTCAATATTGGTACACATGGCTAAAGATTCACGAGATGTTGGTATAAATATGGGTAAAGGTTTAAGAAATCGATGTAAATTAAATATGGGAATGAAATTTGAGTCCCTGTCCAAAATTTAGCCAAGACGCCCCACTGATTCGTGAATATCCATCCACACAAATGAAATCAAATTTTGAAGTTTATAAAACGTCGAAGCAATATTGAGATCTGGTTATCATAGAAAATTTTAATGTCAAATCAAAAATGCACCCACATAGTTACAATTTTTCACTAAGAAGAAGAAAAGGACTCACAAGATAAAACTCTCTATCTCAGAAATGGAGAGTTTTGTCTTGTGAGTCCTTTTCTTCTTCTTAATGTATATAGCTCTATTCTTTATATATCGAGTACTTTTATGGAAAACCGACCCACAGACTTCGTAGTTACAATGTTATAATGTTATAATGTTATACAACTAGAGATGATCGTAAATTCACGCGATCAAAACTGTTTATCCGGATCAAAAAATATTTATTCATTCCTGAATGAATTGCGTCAGGTCTCGTAATTTTCATTCTCTGTATTCCTGGCTGGCTCAGACCAGGTTACAGCAATTAAGCATGAGTAAGACCGATTTTCATTGGCTGATTTCTTTCAAAGGAAATCTTTGCAATCTGATTGGCTCGATAGAGAACCGAATGGAGTATGGGAATGACGTAATCCTAGAAACGTTGTCAAAAACAACGTTGCTTTGATTTCGCTACTTTCATAGTACAACCCACGCTTACATTTTCAGGATCCACGCAGGAGGTTGAATTTTAAAAACAAATGTATAAATACTTTCACATCAAGCTGAGAATCCACATTTGAGATAAAAGGTATGTGTATTATCTTCTAAAGTGCGTATCTCACTTGTAGTTTTAGGGGGTTACTGGGGTTCTACCACTACCTATCTATAACTACAACATGTTTTTAACAGAAGGGTTGATTAAAAATTACGTCACGCTATTGGGACGGGTGGATCTTCTTGCTTTTGTCACGCTAATGAGGGTAACAAGAGTGGTGGGTGGATATTCAAAATAAAGTTCGTAATTAATGAACAACTCCTATTGGTTTCAATCAAACGACTGTATTTGTGTGGGCTGATAGACCAATCCAATACAATAGACCAATTCAAACATTTTCATTCACATTGATTTATGTATTCGAATCGCCATACGTGTTTTCTGCCTACATATGCGTTAGTAAATTACTATATATGTCACAAAGAAGGGTATATCACATGAAATGCCTCAATGAAGTACAAAATCCTCCAGATTTTTGTCGCCTTTTCCCATTCTTAAATATTTTGGCAGATATACAAACCTTGCTCGGTTAGGGTATGAAGAACTAAGCACTGAACTAATGTTTTAGTCCGGATACTTCTGTAAACCTACTCTCCCCTTTGACATCAAAAAATCCCCTTTGGAAGTTAACAGTTTACCTTCGGTAATTTCTGCTTTGTTTGAAAAAATTCTTTGAACTGGAAGAGAAACTCTTTTCAAAAACTAATTTTGCCCTGGAGTTGAATCTGTCTTGCGATTGAAGAAGACTATTTTGTTGCAGTTTTCTCAAATCACTTATAAAATGAAAAACACTATTATGTAGTGGAAATGTGAAGATACCATTTGGAGAGAAGGGGTCCTGCGGAGTGCAGAGAGTGCGCGAGCGAGTGTGTGGGTTGCTAATCCAACCACTTTTTCTTTCATGAGAAATCAACCATTGGAATCAATGGACAATAAACGTGAGTCTGCACAATTGCTTCATTCTTGATTTTCAGACAAATTTTCAGACGGATTTTGCCACGCTTTGTCCGATTCAGAATTGGGGATTCAAGTTCGAGCATGCCCCGGCGTATTCACTCGAGGTAATTTATTCACCACTCGGCCTTGATTGATTGACCCACTTGCAGGCCATTAGGAAATATTTGCCCCCGCCCTCTGACCGCCAGCAGCCGTCACGGTTTATAACGACGGCCAAAGGGGCAGAGCAGGGACACCACGCGCGTGATTTTAGGCTGATGAAGACGCTCAGGGTTTTTGCTAACAAGGTGACAAGGATCTTCTTTCTTATATTTTTTTCCGAAAATGGTACTGATTTTCACTGTCTCGTTTGAACTAAAGAAAAAATACAATCTTACATCAAGTCATGGGATAATTTGCTAGTAGAGCAGAGCAGAACAAAAGTAAACACCAACAAAAAAACAATCCAAAACTATACCAAATCATATAACTGATTTGCTAGTAGTTCACGCTAACAATCATTTGGCTCTACTAGCAGATAAGTCACATTACTTGATGTAATTTTGCATTGTTTTCTTTTGTTGGTGTGCACTTTCTTGCCTGTTGTTTTTGATTACTGGACTACCCCTTGTATGTTCTAGCGCGGATTTTAGCCCTCTTCATCTTCCTATTGAGCCGGAATTCTAGGAAATAAGCCCCAGATAACCGTGTTTCCCATTGACATATCAAGTATTACAATTATCATTATTATTTGGGAAGCTGGATATTTTTCTTAGAACAAGTGTTCTACACTTTTTGACTAGGGTAAAATACACGCTAAGTGACTGGAGAAGAGTAGTCTGTGATTGGTATAAAACTTTAGTCCTTGATCAGTAAACTTTACAATCAATAAAAAGTCAGAAACGTAGCAAAATACAATAAAGCTATAACTTTTTACAAGAAAGTAACAAAGAGGGTCAAATTTAGAGCCATGAAGTGCAGTACCAATCAAAACCCTTCTTACTAAAGCAGCTCTCTTACTGTATCTGTGAAGTGTCAATAATTATGCGATATTACTGCATTTTGATTGGATCTCCTGAAGTGTCTGAAATTTGCCTTTTTCTGAGAACTGAATTCCCGAGGGAGGTGTATTTTTACAAGTGGATGCTCAGGGATGTCTGGTGTATGAAATATGGGTCTTATTCTACAGCATCGTAGAAAGGTACCACAGATGGGGGAGAGGAGGCTGAACGATAATAAGTACAAGACGTCATATTAAAATGACGTGAATTCATTGTTCTAGCTACAATAAGGGGGTTAGCCCCTACTTTCCAAGGTATGTACTGCAGTAGATATTAGGTCACGGGTGAGGGCTGAGCTTGGAGGGCCGAGACCCATTCCCTTCCACAATGGAATCGCTGACAATAAAGTAACCTGTTGGAGATGAGAAACTGACCAATCACACGTGACCTATTGAGGGGCCACGTGACATACACTCATTCAGTAATCTCTTCAGTGATTGAGAAGCTTGCAGCGAAGAATGGAGAGCTAGAGTAGAAAACAACCAACAATATCACCTGCAAGGGAGCGAAATCACAAGCTACTATCATGAAAAGTCCAAATCACAAGGTTTGAGTCCAGCAATTTCATTTTTTCCTGCTTTGCTTGCCTTCCTAACCTCTGAATCTGAGTTCTCGGTGTCGTGCCACTTGCCTAGGCCAATTCCCATTGTCAGCTGGACATTGATGAAAAAATTAGGCCAAAATTAAGAAAAAGCGAAATTTGATTGAAAACTCGATTTTACCGAGTTTCTTCTCATGGCTGTAATATTTTCTGTTTGCTGAGTTTTTTATTTATACATCAAGAAAACTTGAAAATATTAATCGTGATAGTGGGGCTACTAAAAAGATAAATGGAAATGATTGCATATCCACACCAATTGTAAACATGCAAATTGTCTCCTTCGGGCTTGTTGTTCAGAATTCACACAAACAATTTCAGTCCTGATAGGAACATTGGATGTTGTAGTTCCCATTATTAAGGATTTATTATGTTTTTTAAGTCAGTTTATATGAAAGAGTTGTTTCCTCTGCGATCATAGATTCCGAGATTTAAGATTTTCATTTTGTTGAATGGTGAAAGAAAGGTGAATTCGCTCCTGAATGCGTTATTAATTGTTAATAGACACAAGAACGTAAACTTCGAAAACAAGCAAATAGATAATTTACATAAAGATGACTTTTCCAAGGTGAAAAGATGGTGAGCAAAATTTCAATAATCTCCTCCTTGAAAATTAAGAGCTCATCTGATTTTGAAATAAAAAGTTTGACCTACAAGCCCAACTAATCTCCCTAAACACAACAAGGGCAGTATTCTTGTTTACAATGATTTAAAATTGTTGGTTTTAACTTGAATGAAAATAACTTTATAAAGGAGTCTCTTAGGAATTTATGTAGTGTACTTTCTTTTTTAATGAGCAACTGGTCAATAAGCAAGAAGCCCTGAATTGAGAGAATGTTTTTCTGCACAAAGGCATTTTTAATGAAGGCAATGACTTTTTGAGATTGTTTTACTAGCTTCCTCATGCCAGGGACGTAAGCAGAAACATGTTTTAGCAATAGGGGGGGAGGGGGGTGCTAGCTAGCCCGTTGTTTTTAGCAAAATGTTAAGCAACATTGAGGGTTTGGTTCTTGAGTCAAGTTGCTTAATATGTTAAAAGGAAAAAAGTGCTTTTGGGGAATGGAGAACACAAAGTCACAAATTTTATACTGTAACTGCAACATTGCCTCCATGCCCTGGTGATGGTATTAGCCGACAGAAAAGTATTACAGACTAGAAAACTGTTAATTAAACATCCTTTTTGATCTGGCTGTGTGCAGGTTGCTGCTAGCAAAACAGTTCTGCTTTTTGCTAGCTCCAAATTATTAAGGTAGACATCCCTTTTACTAGAACAATAAATTCAACAGGAACTGCTAGGAATTAGATTTAGTATGTACAACAAGGCAATGCTTCCATTCCATTCTGGTATGACTTTGTGGACATGTTTCACGCCATGATGTTCAAGTTTGAAACTGTTTGTTTATGTTTGGGGATCCCCTCAGCCGAAATGGATTTCAGAAGGTTGAACAATGAAAACATGTTTACACAGGCAGGCTCCTTAAGATTATGGAACTATATAAATTAATATAGAAAGATTATGAAATAGGTGCAAGGGCCGTTGCCATAAAAATACAATGTTAGATTTCTTTCAAGGTTCGTTGGCCATACCTCGAAGTATTTGAATTCAAAGTGAAGGATCAGAGTTTTGGGTGCTGCTCTGGCCCCACAGGGTTTATTAGACTAATAATCACATTCCCAAATTACTTCCTTGGGGTATACTATAATTTGGTTGTTAGTGGATAACTACTAAGGAGTAGTTCCTCTGACATTATGAGGTGGAATTCATTATCGGTAAAATTCCTATCACCAGGGCATATTTCTGTAGTGTTTTGGCCTATTTTGGGTACAACTTCTTTCCTGTTCTTTGTACCGCAGTCTGGCAAGCTGTGCAAGTGCAATGAGTCATTGAACCCTAATTTCTGAACCTGAATTTTGAGGATTAAGAAATTATTGAGAGCTGTAAGGCTGTGGTCTTGGTTTGGAAGGCAGTTACCGCCACAACCAGCAACCTGTGGGAATATCGTTTTCTATTTGAAGGCATTGACAGACAACTATATTGACACACTACTTTAGGCAACCATTATACTCTTCTGTCTCTGTATTGTTCTTCCATATCTTTTCATTCCTTATGCAAGCTTTTAAAGCTCAAAAGAACAAGTACGTTATTTTCTTCTCTTAGGCTTATAAATGTAAACTCATATGACTTCAATTTTATGCATCAAATTTCAAAAAGAATATTCATGGTAACAAATAATAATGCAACTTATGAAACACATGTGAATTGATGATTTATTTGTGTTATTGATTACATGCCCCAGCCTGCGCTCACATCTTTTCCTGGCGTACATGCCCGTGGGGAAAGTCACTATAAGAATAATTTGGGTTGAATTTGTGAATGTAGCCTACTTTGATAAGAACTCACTGTTTAGTTATCTATATTTTAAAAATATCTATATTGGTACAATAAAAGACAAATAGATGATACTAAAAGACTCAGATAAGCCAAAAAGTTGAGATAGATATAATAATAGCAGTAGCTAGAAAGGCCTTAGTGTGCTAAAATTGTATATGTTTTTTTAAGAAAGAAATAAAATAATTCTTCGCATCTATTTTGATTTTTTGATTTAAAATATATCTGAACACTTTCTATAATATATTGACTAAGATACATAGACTTACATTGTCATTTCCTTGCCTAAGTCTAGAAATTTTTCGCACAAACATTTTTGTTCTGAAATATTTCACTAAGCTTTTAGGAAATGCGAAAAGCATTAGATTGAGGCCAAGGGGATAATTATGAATTCCTGAATGAATTCTTGGACTGAGTATGAACAAGCGAGTGGACTGACTGGGAATTAATCCTTTCTCAACTGAGATAAAAGAGAGATTTGAAAATCTGATTATGGAAGATTGATATGCATTTATGATTCCAAGAAGGCGGAAAATCTTTGGTCGCCATGTTGCTGAGATCAAAGAGCAATGAAGGCGCATAGTTCAAATCTGAGTTGAGAGGCCTTTTTTTTATGTGAGTGGTCACTTTTAGCTCTCGTCAGCACGCCTGTAATGTGAGCACTACAGCAGAGTCAACAGGAGTGAGGACTTGACTTCTATCAACTCTGGCTAAAGCTTTTAAACCAAAGTACTAGAGCAGTGAACCATTGTGGTGCAAATTTCTTTGAGAAAAGGCCTGAGTTGCAATCGAGAAAAGATGATTTGGAAACCTGTTCTTTTGTCTCTTTGGTTATTTCACATTTGAGTTGAATTTTGCCTGGCTGTGTATGTGGCCTATGTCTTTTTCTCTCTCTCTCTCCAGTCTTTGAATTATACATATGATATTATTGCCTTAGTAATCATAAAGCAAGGTAAACTGTAGTGCAGGGAAATATTCTTGTAATTGGGCTACCAAATGGTCATATACCCAGCAGCAGTTTTCAGGAGAGCCACAAGGGTAAGGCCCCGCGCTTCATAGATCAAAACGGCCCGCAAAATAACCAACATCGCAAATAAACTGTATTTTAAACATAATATTTGGTCAAATCTAGATGTTTTGCCCAATCCCTAAACACACAACTGCATATCCCACACAGGTCTCAAACCCAGGATCTCCACCGGCCAACATGTAAACCACTGCCCTCGTCAGATCAATTAATTCTAGTTTAATTCTCTTGTGTATTGCTCCAGGCGTTTCCAAAGTTAAAGCATTGATTTGGTTTAGAATTTAATCCTTCAGAGAAATTTATGATTACAAATTTAAAAGGAAAGGCAAGCTCTAACAAGTAGAAATATATGATTAACTTCTAGGAAATAATCTAAAAGTTTGCTAAACTGACCATCTTGGCTAAATAGTGAAACAATTTACAGCATGTAATAGTCATTCATAGTCACTTTTGAAAAACTGAAATTTTACTTCAGCAAAAGTTTGGAAAACCATGAGGAGATGAAAATGGCAGGCTAACTTTTCATTAACAATCAGGGGCATGCCTTTTTGAGACCAAAGAGGCCTAGGCTCCCTTTTTACCACCAGGCTCATTCTTTGCTGTTTCAAATCTTTGTTGATTCAAATTTAGATATTTATTTTTGATATGTTATGTTTGCAAAGAATTGTAACAATAAAGGTTTCATAACTATTATTTATCTTAAGTATGCTCAAACTGAGGCACATTTCATCGGCAAATATTGAAACTTTCAGGTAGATACACCATATAGGGAGCAGGTGCCTTACCTTTAAAATGTTCTATCCTGATTATGTTTGCTTTTTTTAACATTTGCTTTTTTAACATTTGCTTTTTTTAAATATTTCTTTTTATAAACGATTTAAGACATGCTTGTTCCAAACTTGGCTGTTTTGCAATTTTTGCCAAATTGCTCAATTAGAAAGATTTCAGAAGAAGTAGGATTTGGGAAATCATTCAAAAATAATTTGTGTTAATGAAAATGACACGGTAGGATTTGAACCCACAACCTCTGGGTGTACAATGCTTGCCAGAATTACTTTGAACACCTGATAAGATCAATGAATTTTCAGAGGTAACATCAACACAAGCATTAGTATCTCCCTTCCTCCTCCCATGGTAAACAATTTTGCGATGTCAGAGTTGAATGGTTGTTTTTTGGAAAATGGCCTCCTCATTCAACAAAAACTGACATTTCCAGTTACAAATCAACACTGTTTAACACAGTGACAGGGAGGGAAAAGTGTTGCATCGAGTAGGAAAATCAATCAAGCATTCCAACAATTTTGGCAAGCATTGTAGGCTTCAATAATCCTTATACCAACTGAGCTACCATGGAAATCTATTAATCTTCTAACCCAAGCTATATCAATATCATAAACTGCATCACTAATCATCGAATGTAGTGTTATAAGAATTTTCAAATTTTTTGTTACACAGCAAAATAACTTTGTTTCATGCTCAGAGCAAAACATTATTTCCTTGCTAAGCCACACTGATGTCCCTCTTCCATCTGATGTCCCTCTCTATCTGATGGCCCTCTTCCATCTGATGTCCCTCTCTATCTGATGGCCCTCTTCTTTCTGATGTCCCTCTCTATCACAGCAACATCAAGTCACTAACTTTTTAGTTCTTAATCTTGTTGGTGCTCGCCATTCAGTTTGTTGGGAAAAGGTTTAAATTTACTGTAGAGATAGTTACTCTAAAGTTTAAATTTCTGCGTTTATTTTTGTTTATATTGATTTCATATTGAAAGTGAATATTTCACCCGCAATAATGCAGGTAGAAGTGTTGTTGCCATGTGAGATGTCCTCTTCTTAAAACGTTTTGCTAATGAGTGGGTCTGTGCAACTGTGAACGCAAATTTCCTTGGCCACCTGGTGAACTCTGCCGCTAGTTATTTCGCAAGAAGCATGTTTCTTGACCGAAGACATGAATGTTTGAGTCAGCCTAGTTATAGATTCGCTACATGCCTGGATGAGACCCAGTTATTGCTTTTGTTCTGCAGAGAGGATACCTAATTTAGAGTTAGATTCTACATAAGAAGAAGCAGGGTGTTGAAAATCGTTGGAGATGAAGCTGTGTGAAATAAAATAACCCTAGCAGGACTCGAACCAACGACCTCTGGCAGTCTTTGAGTCGGTACAGTACTTAACTTGCTCTCTGACTTCCTCAACCTCTTATTTTGCGCGTCTAATACTGAGCTATCAGAACTCGGATAAGTTCTTCTCTACCTTTGGTAAGTAGTGATGTAGTTCGTGCTATTGATATGGCTCAGGTTGCTCAGTAGTAGAGCATTGACGTGCAACGGCCGAGCGTTGGCATGCAGCAAGTCCAGCCTGGTTACATATTGTTAAGCATCAGGTATTGCTACGGAATTTCTGATTCAGTTTTCATGGTCACCATGCCACATGAGTTAGAGCAGATTGTGGTTTACAAGACGTGAAATGAGGTTTCTTGTTTTGGCTAAACATGTTCAGAATTATTCATTATTCATCCTTTATCTGAATTCAAAAAGTTTTGCGATGAATAAGAAAATTATATATCATAGGCTCAGTTCAATCGGCATTGACGAATGTATTACTCTTCTGAAACCCCTTGTCTCCTTCAATTTTCATTGCACAGTTTGACCGCCAAGCCCTCACCTCTTTACTTCAAGATGGAGTCTCTTCAAGGTGGGTCACTTTTCAAAGAAGCTGCAAATTTCTGCAAAAAATGGTGGACCCCTTTTCACGCAATGCATGACGGAAGTAAGGTCATTAGCAACGCATAGCTACGAAAACTAGGATTATAGCTACGAGAACTAACCCAGGTACGGAAGATTTAGGCCGGTGAAATCTGACAAGATGCATATGGCCTTATCAAATCTAAATTGAGCTCAACAAGCCTTTCACTTTTATGAATCTAACATTCTGATATTTGTTTTCAGATGCTGCAATAAGCCTGCCATCGTCCCATTTCTTGCCCCTGAGGATGGGCAAAATCTTTACCATCCACACTATATTCCTTATACTCTGATCAATTGGCCAGCTCCACATATCCAGCATTTAACAAAGGTAAAATACTATACTTATTTCATGTCTTTCGACTTATTCATTTAAAGTTTATTTCTTAGTTATATTGTTATTATCTTAATTATTAACTTTTATATCTTACGTTGGAAAATCTAATCTTTTTACAGTGGTTGTATCATAGACATAAGATTTGTAGAAATATGTTTTGGGATTTTGCTTTTTGAGGCCATGGTTGTTTTGTTAATGGTTTATTCCACTTAAGGAAAGTAGTAGTCCACATTAATTCAATGTAGGCCGATTGTTCTGTATAATTGTATGTGGAAACAACATTACTCAACATCTATAGGCCTATTCTGTTATTTCGATTATCTACACCTTAAGGTCCACCTTTCTTTGCATTTTCATCACATTGAAGCATTTCTTAAAATGTATAAGTCAACTGAGAATAAATTGACTGAGATAGTCTGTTTTTGTTGAATGTGCTAGCCTACAAAAGGTCTTAAGAGGCCTTAATTCCGGAGTTGTCACAGTAGACAGTAGCATACACTACATCACTATAAAGTAGTAAGTGAGGTCCGAGTGTGTTTAAAACTCTTATTTCTAAGTGAGTGAGTTTAAACTTAACCTGTTAGCATATGAAAGGCCACAAGAGGTCTTATTCCAGCAAGAACTTTGTAGCATACACAACGTAATTAGGAGTAAATGACGTCCTAATGTGTTTAATGCTCCCATTTGCTAGGGAGTGAGTCTATACTTAACCTGTTAGCCTATGAAAATACTACAAGATGCCTTATTCCAGGATAGCAAGGTAGCAAGAACTACATCACTTCATATAGTAGTAAATGAGATGCTAACGTATCTAGTGCCCCTGTTTGTAGGAGAAGTTAATATTTGGAAACCCCTGCCTACCCAACAACGCTTGAAATTAAGTCAGGTGTTTAGAGAACTAGTACCATCCAGAATGTCTAGCACTATTATAGCTTCTTTACGGATGCCTGGCACTGCACTAACCACTCAAAACTAAACCAATCTTGAGTAAGGTTAAAGTCGCATTCCTAGTTTACTGAGAGCATGTAACGCGAAAAGTTTTGATGGGAAATCCCATATTCCTGTAAACAATTTTCATTTTTGTAAAAAAGGTTTCGTAAATATTTTTATTACATACACGCCATCCATTGATGGAACATAAAATAAACTGGTTTCAATATTATATGTATTAATTATGAAACAAAACCTTTTTGTGGTTATTTCTAAAAGAATCGAAAAGAGAGAGATTGGGTGGCGTAAAGTAACTCCCTCCCCTTTTTTTATTAGAAACACGATTTTAAGAAACAAGAGGTAAAAACTCAGATGAAATTTCTTGGATATCTCCAAAACTGTTTGAGATAAACCCTATAATATTCGTCAAAGTAAAGTCATTATCCAAAGCTGGGCTTTAAACATTATTTGAAGGGATAGGGGTTACAGGTTGGGGGACAATGTCTCACCGAGGCCCAACTAAAATTTCATTTTTGAATTTTCCTATTCAAGTTTTGAAATTGTTGATAAAAAAGTCTGCACTTTGAGCGAGTATGAATTTTTTTCATTTTGAATTCGAATTTCTTATGCTTTATTTTCGGCCTAAAACTGACTAATAGCCTGAAGTGTGCCCCCATGTTTCGTTTAGTTGTCCCCTTAAACCAAGGTATTGCCATATGAAGGGTTTTGAGAGGCGCGTTGCAATGACCCCCCAACTTAATTTGTTTAAGACAAATATTTGACCCCGTGGAACATAATTAACCTTTTGAACCCAGTTTCAATACACCTCTGGGTATAATATTTTGTTAGGTTTCGTTTCCGTTCTCTTTCTGACGTACTACTCTGATGAGTGTCAGAAGTAAAGCTTATAGTTATCATGTTTCACTGTGTTTCCCATTTTCCTTCCCATCCTCAAGTTCTATACTGATCAAAGACTGTTCTGACGTACTACTCTGATGAGTGTTAGACGCAAGGCTTCAGTAGTCATTATGTTTCATTTACAATTCGTTATAGGTTTCGTTTCCGTTCTCTTTCTGACGTACTACTCTGATGGCAATCTGAAGCAGATAATTTTTAGCTATTTATGTTTTCTTGTGATCCTATGCTTTTCATGTTATCCTGTGATGTCTGACCAACAATTGTCGTATGATTAGATATGTTAGTAGGCGAGGCTAGTCATCATGATTCGCCTCAACACGCATCACGTGGTGGGTGAGACATAGTTTGCAATCACTGTACTCGCCTCCCATGGTTATTATGATTCGAGGTAACAATCAAATGTTTTTAAGAGAAGCAAGTAAGTAACAATCTGACACCTGTTTCGCTTTCTCTTCATGTTATAAGCTCCCAATTTATTGAATTCCATGTTGAATGAAAAGAAGTTGGAATGAAATTATTTACGAGAATTCAAAAAAGTGTATCAACAAAACAAGACTA
Organism: Pelagia noctiluca; assembly: GCA_963924455.1. Taxonomy (NCBI): domain Eukaryota; kingdom Metazoa; phylum Cnidaria; class Scyphozoa; order Semaeostomeae; family Pelagiidae; genus Pelagia; species Pelagia noctiluca. The sequence continues at coordinate 15,410,980 of OZ004325.1, forward strand.
ATATGATACAATCGTCACACATTGTTTTGAACGAAATAAGTGAATGGTATGAGCACTATCATCCTTCATTCAACTCATTTTAGCATCTTAGTAGCAACAACATCAAAGTAATCTAGTGATCCGAAGCAATCCTTGCCCAGGAGAGAAATCTCTTAGATTTTCATCTCCGAATTTTCTAGTTTTCTTCTCAGGCCTAAAAGACAAAAACTCGGAGATAGTTCCGATATTATTACCCTGGGGAACGTATGTGCAGTATTGTGGAGGATGTTTAGTACTCTTTGGGATACAATCAATACTGTGGAAGGATACCATCTAGTACTATAGAGCATGTTCAGTACTGTGGGGGGATGCCGTCAGTCCTTGGGGGGGGGGTACCATCACTATTATCGAGGATATTAGATCCACAGTGCTAATAGTATCTCTCCACAGTACTGAACATCATTCCACAACACTGATTGTACCCGCCCCCCGGCGGAGTACAGTACTGGACAGCTCTCGCAGTACTGAAGAGCCTCGACAGCACTGTACAGTTGTTTCCTGGGGTGATTATGATAATACTAAATTGCATCAAATCAGTGTTCGTGGTTATTTTTTGGATATTTATGTAAGTCTAACAAAAACTCCCAAGGCAATTGTCATTTGCTAATCTTCCTGGCTTATAAACTAAATAAATTCCGGCTCAAAGCGATTTTACATTTGAAGACTTTTTATCTACCTACTAACACAATTTTTGCTCAACAGTCTTAAAATCCACCACCTATACTTTCTTCATTGCATAATTCACACAAGTTGTTATCTATAGCGTGACGTGTCTAGCGGGATATCTAAATTACAGATATCCGTGTTCTAATGATTTTGTTTTCAAACCAATTTTCAAATGAAGCCTGTACGCCACCTAAACACAGAAAGTATTTCCATTCTCTCAGCCTGCCATAAATCACAAAGAAATTCGCTAAACCTGTTAGCAAACGCTCAATTATTCATTAACTGTTTGACGTATCTTGAAAGAGAAAATCGGATGCTTGTTAAATACACAAGTATTTCTTAACGAAAACAACAAGGGCCCATTTTGTAATGGACCAATCAGCAGCTTTGTTTACATCGAAATATTAACCAATCAGAAGCCTTGACAAAAACAACTTGTTCTGAACTGAATCGTACTAGTCGATGGATGTGAAGGGACCTGGAAAACGCCAATTCATCAGGTTTGGTCTTGCGTGTTCTTGAAAACCCTTTACTAAGCATCAAGTAATGTTTGCAGTGATTAGGCCCTTTTCTGCGAACTCGTCAGTCTATAATGAAGAAACTCGTAACTGGCGGATTAGAAATCCACGTCACAGCAAAGACGGTAACTGACAATGTTATCCCCATTTTCAGACATCAAAAATCAATTTTGAAATTTATAAATGTTGATAAGTAAGAGTTTAGAAAATATAGGGATTTTGTGTTTGATTTGCTTGATTATCTTTCTCAAAGATTTATCCTTACTTTTAGGAGTGCAGCAAACAAGAATGCAAGAAATAAAAAGGACAACAATGAAAAGAAAATCAGAGACAGACAGCTCGTACCCCAGCAGCACAACAACGAGTGACGAAGAACCCTTCAAAACCCGCAAAATGGAGCACAATAAACTTTCCAACGTCACTCTAGAATCACTGAAATCAACTCAAGTGCTCGGGCGATTAAAAAGGGTTTTCAAACCAGGATTCGTGAAATTCTGCAGACCAAATGGCGAAGTTGGTGTGAACTTTGACGACGATTGTGACATGACGTATTTCTTCGATTTTACGGATGAGGAAAGATTGAGTGTCATCCCCAACATACCCCCGGATCCATGCACGATTATAGTAGGATCCAGGGTGTGTGCTAGATTGAATAAAGAGGAGGAACATTATATGGTCGTACATGTGATGGAGATCAAAGACAGACCGCTGCAGTATTTAGTTAGAGTGTTAGATAACGAGGTTGACTCGAAGGGGGTGTCCAAGTGGGTAAATAGAACAGACATTAGACTGCTGCAGCCGTTGGTCAAAAGAACTAGCCTTAGTTACCAGAATGGAAATACCTCTTCATTGAAGCAGCAAGAAGAAACGGACAGTGCCATGTCAGATAATGACTTGAGTGCTGATGATCACGAACTAGCCGAGGTGTTCACCTCCCAAAAGCCTTCTACCAGCCGTAGCTCCACTCCTCATAGCAGAGGCTCGACCAGGTCAAGTAGGACCCCCACCCCACATAACTATAGAAAAGGAGAGGTGATTGTGACGCAGAATGGGTTTAGGAAGAAATATAATGGAAAGCAGTGGCGCAGATTGTGCATGATAGAAGGATGTGACAAGGAGTCGCAGAAGAAGGGGTATTGCTCAAGACACCTTACGAGCTTGGGGGAGACTAGGATGAGGACACAAGATAGCCTTGATGCTATCCGAGAACATGAGAATAAAGAAGATGAAACTAAGGATACCAAGAAAGACGAAGATAGGCTCTCCAGTGCTTATGACTCCGGCGAGCTGGATGAGTCTGTATTTGAGGCTGCTTCTTCACTGATGAGCCTCAGCCGATCAGCTACCCCATACTCTGCCCCTAGCACTCCTGGACTACCATCACCCAGATTCGGATTCCCGATCTCACCCTTTCATTCCTCAAACATCAGCCCCACGCATCTTTACGCGAGAAATCCGACATCAATCTACCATGTCAACAGCACTCCAAAGGGACCAAAGATTTCGGACTATTCTCCCAATCACAAACCATCCGGACGGGTTTCTCAAAACAGCCCGGACTCCGGAATATCAGTAGCTGATGTAGCATCATCCTCATATAATATCTCTCACAAGCCCAGCCAAGACCGGAAGTCACTCACGTTCGCCCATACCGAACACAAACAATCATTCTCTCCCATCAACCCGATTGACAAGGGGAAGAAGAACTCTCCGTTTGCAGAGCAGGAGACAAGAAGAGCATTTAGTCCGCCTATGGATATTTCCGGCCTTGCTCTTCCAGCTCAGAACATCGCACCGGTTGGGTCTGGTAGTAGTGTCTTCACATCCATCAAGTATATACCGAATTTCCCGAGAACAGAAGACACAAGCCCGGTGTCTGCAGAAGTAGATGCTGTCCTGCAAAAGGAAGAATTCAGCAAGCCAAAGCCTGCGTTGAAGTTTGCTGATCCAGTGGCAGATCTTCGTAGTCCGTCAGAAGTTAGTGGAACAGTTGCATTGGCATCCGAAAATCTGGTCTCTTCTGATTCCGGGATGAAAGTTACTGCTGCAGTTGCTGTAGACGAGAAAGAAGCTCTCAAGCAGGCAAAAAATGTAAGTGCTATTATTTGTTTATTTTTGTGTTTCTTGTGAATGTGGATTTTCCCCGAGGTTTGGTAGAATTTCATGTACCCGACCCAGATCATTTCCATTCACACAAACCATTTCGACTGATTTTCCTAATGAAGATTTCAACAGGCAGGCAGTTAATTGCCCTTCTCATTGATGTCAGATAGCCTTTTCTGCAATGAGTTGTTGTTCAACTATTTAAGCCAAGAAGATCGTGGTTTCCTTTGGTTCTATATCCAAATGTATTTGTTATTTAAGAGTTTGCAACCACCATATCGATGTAGTCATTGATTACATTTACAAGTTTAACAGACACGAAAGAGGATAAGGTATATGAGCGCAATTTCAGCTAACTTTAAAAATCAAATGTGAAATGAAAACATATGGACGGTTTCCTAACCATCCACTACTACAAACTATGGGCATACGTTGTGCACTCTCAGGTATGTAGCAGTCTCAGGTATACAAAATGTGAAACATAGATGTACAACAATAGGTTTCCCAACCATTTCCTCTATAAACTGTAAGATGATGTCAGTAAATTCACACGACGTAAGTAAATGTCTCATGCAAGCATATGGGTACCATCCTATTCAAGCTTGGATGAAACATATCATGTGGTCCAAAAGACCCAATTTTTGACCGGTTAAATTAGGTTCTGCAAGGTTAAACGATTGCAAAGATTGCAATTGATTTTTACTATAGATATACGTATTTTCAGTTTTTGCGACTCTATAGGTTTCCAACCATTTCCTTCTATTAACTATGACGGGCTCGAATATGACAAACATTTATGTTGTTCTTTTAACTGGCTGACTAGAGGATTTCAGTTTTGATGATTCTAATTTTTGTAAGCAGGCCAAAGGTCATATAAGAAGACCGATGAATGCGTTTATGATATTCTCGAAAGGCCACAGACAGTTGGTTCATCAGAAGCATCCAAACCAGGACAACAGGACGGTCAGCAAAATCCTCGGTGAATGGTGGTACGCGTTGAAGCCTGAGGAGAGGAAGGAATACCACAATCTGGCTAACCAGGTGGGTTTTGTAGTTTATAGACTTTTACTTATTTTTAACATTTTTATTTTTGCAATCTTGTTGCAGTTATATTGAAATTTATTTATTTTAATATAACGGCCTTAGCATCATAAGCATTGCTTTTCTTGGGTCATTTAGTATACAATATTTTGTAACTTTGTTTTAGGATTGAATGCTATGAATGAAATCGAATTGAATTGAGAATAAATAATTTGATAGCAAAAATTCGGACCTCTGCTTACGACTAATTGAGTATTACTAGAATTTGTAAACAGAACGGGTGTAATCCATGCTAGGACCTACAACTCAACCTTTGTTCGAAGGGTCTTGGATTCGAGCCCACTTTCAGCATTGACAGATTAAGTGCGAGGATAGAACTCTCTGTATTCCAGGCAAATAAGCAGAAGGAATAACAAGGTGTGGTCATATCAAGAGGGAAGACCAGGCTCGCACTAATTGATTAGTCTAGCTATTTAGTCGTGCCTTTGTGTTTTGTGCATATATCACTATGTTGAATCGTTTTATAGTAGAGATTTAAGACCCAATGTTTATTCATTATGTTTCTGAACTCTGAGATCAATGAGCGGCTTGTTCAAATAAGGTTAGGGAGTGGGGGAGCCGAATCACTTAATAAGGGACACTTATTTGGCAGTTGAGAATACAGATTCTTAAGATCTGTTTGTAACCTGTTACTCTGTTTCTACGATTCTTAAACAGAACAGATCCTCAAACTTATCGGTTTTTATCCGTGCTAGTACAAACTAATTTGATCCGTAAAGATTTCAAACATATCTAAGTAAGCAGAGGCTTACAGAGGTCAACGTTCTACTATACTGGGCCCTTGGTTCCTGTACGGATTTCTGCTTTAGATGTTCAATGGGTAGTTATGCATCTCGCCTTTTATATTTTCGTAAGGTGAAAGAGGCTCACTACAAAGCACACCCGGAATGGAGATGGAGCAGCAAAGAAAAGAAACGATCAAGATCTGCAACCGGAGTGAAGACACCCCTCAAAGAACACAGTAAGTTTTGTTCATTTATAAGAGTTTCAGAGAAACGTTAACATGCTGCAGTTCAAACTTTGATTCGGGTGACTTTGTTGCTCTTATCAAAATTCAGATCTCTCCAATCTCAATTAGCAGAGAATACAAATTCATGAATAATCTTGAGTTTAAATAAAGGATCTACTCATTCGATTTTCATGGAGGAAGACTTTTCAATATTGACTCTTCTATTGTCAGTTTTAAACCAGTGAACAAGCTCTGTCATCAATTACACGTGGGTGCCTTGAAACTATTGCAGTAAGTTACAGGAGAAACACTCTCGTTATCAATGGGCAATACTCGGTGATTAGATATTTCCACATGTTGAGTTCTATTTCCCAATTTCCATTTCCCACATGTTGAATTTCATATCCCACGCGCTTTTCTTCTTGGAGTATGAATAAATTCAAATGAATTTCAGGTGCTGAGGCAGCGAAGGTTCTGGATTCTAAAACTTTGACAAGTGACACGGTAAGTGCGTTTGGCTTTTCGGATTTATTAAACGATTAGTAATGTTCCAGTAGAGCGCCTCATAGCGAAATAAGCCAGATATTGCTCCCTGGACGGTCCTGTGTGGATTGAAAGTATATTTGGATGCATTTATTTTGGGTCAATTTGAATCAAAAACCATCAGGCCTTTTCCCAATTTTGGCTAATTTTTGAAAGAAATGTTTTTAGTGATCTTATGCAGTTTCTTATAGCCAGATATTGCTCCCTGAACGGTCTTGAGTGGATTTAAAATCTGTTACGAAGGATTTATTATAGGCCAATTTGCACCAGAGACTATGGGCTAACTTTCAGACTTTTCCCAATTTATGCTTTTTAAGTTGGATGAATCCTTATGTTAAAGTGTCTAAGCTATCATTGTGAAATTATAGTAGATTATTTGGAAATCATAGGAGATAGTTCTTCCTAACTAGTTAATATTTTGTATGGCAGACGATTTTGTTACATCTGTAGACACCGTCATGACTGAAACTATATATCATAATTTAATCCTCTCTTTTTCTTATCTAATTCAGTTCGGTCATAGACAAATATTTCCATCAAAAGAATATCATAATATTCCAGCGTCTCTGCTTTTGGCATTCTCACTAAAGATGGGGTCTTTCCCATACACAATGTTTTCGAAAGTATGCAAATTTGTTTTTATATTCAAACAGCTTTGTATTGGAACAGGCGCAGTGTGAACACAAGGCCGAAATTGTTAGGTTTGGCTCTATTTTTCACTCAAAAATGAAGCAGTGTGAATAAAATTCTTCTTCCCGTTAGATGGCGTCGATTTCAGCATTCAAATCCATCCTTATTGATTTCCACAGGTTGTAAGAAAAGAAAAGAAAGACAACACAGTGAAGTTTCAAATCGAGCCAAGCGAAGTGCAACTCGAATGCGAAGAGAGAGTGACTGAAGAATCGGACATATCTGACGGTGAGACCTTCAACGTCACACCCCAAGGATACCCCACAAACCCCAACGCTACCACTGACAAATCACCCCCCTACTCTCCTGTGAAGATCGTCAGGAAAAGCGGCTATTTGGAGCCCAGTCAGCAGAGTTTCATCCAGAAGCCAAAAACCACCACCAAAAAAATGAAGTTCTCGTTCAACGATGATGCGCAGATGTCAGACATGGAGAAGGAACATAGCTTGCCTCATGTACCCGTTCAGTGGATCAGTAACAAGCCAGTTATTGCATCAAGGAAGGAAGTAGGTCAATTAACAGTGAATAACGGAGTGAGCATAGAAGAACGCAAAGCCAAATGTAACACTCCGGATGGTACCACTTACAAATCCAACCATTCCATCTCTGAGCTGCTCAAGCCAAAACAGCGTCCGGGAGAGGATAAAATAGCTTTCAGTGTTCCCACTGTCAGAGCACCTGCTTTTGTAGATAGTTACAGTAGAAGACAGACTGACCATCGCGAGTTCTTCACAGATGATCTCCCCAACAGAGCTGGCATCTTCGAGGGAATGCCTCCCAGTATTGCAGAGTACAGTGACCAAACGGCACAGATTCATGATATGATTAGGCCACATCTCTTTAGACGCCGTGCGCATACTCCAATCATTCCAGCCACTTCTGGATTCCCTGTGCCCACGTCATTTCCGGAAAGAAGGCATGATGGGAAGTTTGGCTGCCGGTCTGCAGGTAGCACACCACTGTCCAGCCCTGGAGCGTATGGCGAGAAGACGTTGTTTTTCCCACGTGATGGCGTCCCGTTTCACAACAATGAATTCGGCAATGGTCTGATGGCAAGTCCCAGTGGTAACCCGAAAGAGGATAGTCAAATGTATGAAGATTTGGAGAGCGTGTCTCAATGCTCAAGTCCGAACAAGTCGTTTTTGAAGAGGCAAAGAGACGATGGTATGGAAAGGTAGGTTGAATTTTTGTTCATTTTTATTTAGTTTTGGATGAAGTTGGTTTGGGAAATCAATCAAGATGGTATGTGCATAAACTTGACCCAAGCAGGACTAGTACCCACGGCCTCTGAATTTGTAAGCCAGCACCTACCCACTGAGCAATTGGAAAATTACGTTTTTAGGTTTTGTTGGCCTTTCAGTACTATCTGTGCATCGGCTTACTATGCAAAATGATATCATACATAAAAGCTCACCACCAACTGAGTTACTTACTAGGGAAATCTATTTAATCAACCAGCCATATGAATTATGTGGATTGAACCACCAAGCTGACAGTGTTAGTAGAAATTCCAAATAGCTTGACACTTGAATAAATTCTTATTATTATTATTACCACTCATCGAATAAAAAGACAAACTTATCAAGCCTCCGTAATAACCAAACAGAAACTTGCGAAGGGCAATGCCTTTTGCACTCCAGGATGTTTTATCATGTTTAATATGGTTTCCGTCCACTTTCAGGGTTCTTTTGGAAGTAAAATTCAAAGAACGTTTTGACAAGCTGCCAAGATTCTGTCCCGAAAATGGCGCAGATGGTGGACAATCGAGGGAAAATCTGTCTCTAGCTACTGACCTTTCCAGCCAAACCCAAGACCACCTCGTTCGTGACAGTCCCACTTCATACACCAACCCCTCCCCGTCCCTTGTGGCTGTCCCTTTTACTGCTGCTGCAGCCAACGGGAGCTTGAACCCGGAACCAATCTCACCTGTCACTTCTAATCGCAAGGTTTTGGATGAAAGGAGGAATTTGGTCCTGCAGCTGTTCCAAAAACATGGCTACTACCCCAAGGATAGTATCACCCAGGAGTTCCAAGCCGAGCATGAAAATATCTTCCCATCGAAATGGAGTCTTCAGATGAAGATTAGAGAAGTTCGACAGAAGCTCAAGCTGGGAAGGTGAGTTTCCCTACTCCTTCACTTTATTCATTATCACCCTTGGGGACCTTTTTGCAGTACAATTGAGGATGTTCAATACTGCAGAGAATGCTCAGGAACTGGGGAGAATGCTCAGTGATTTGGGCAATGTTATCAGTAGCTTCGTGGATACCATAAGTACATTGTAGGTTGTTCAATACTGTGGAGAACGCTCGGTTCTGGGGGGGATATGATCAGCACTTTGGGGAGATCTTATCTGTGCATTGAAAGATGTTTATTACTGTAGAGGATGCTCAGTACTGTTGGGATACCTTCAGCACATTGGTAAGTATTCTGTGTTGTGGGGTATACCATCAGTTTCTTTGCTCCTTCATGCTATTTATTATCGACCTTGGGAACTTCTATGCAGTATAGTTAAGAATGTTTAGTAGTGCGAGGGGATATCATTAGAATATTGGAGGGCGTTTAGTTCGGTGGGAAAATATCATCAGTACTGTGGGTAAGATTAATTAATTTGAAGGGAAGTCATAAGCACTTTGGCTATTACCTCCACACTGCTTGCTGTTTTCCTTAACATCCTCCTCTGTACTGATGGCATCCCCCATATTACTGATGGTATCCCTCCACAGTTTTTAACACCCAGCACAGTATTCATGGTATCCCCACAGTACTTGAATAACATCCACAGTGCTAAGTTGGTTTTCCCAAAAATAAATTATTTTTATTCCTTTGAGCACAGAGTTGGCCCATAGCATAACACAGTTAGTGTATCTTGTTTCAAAATGTTACAATAGATGCTTGTTCTATTTAATAATGATGATATTTATTTTTAGCCCCGTGAGACCAGCTATGTCGTAAAAGATTCAGGAAACTTGGTCTCAGTTTGGATCACAGAACATAAAAAGGCAAGTCACATTATTTTCTCATATTTTAAGACACTATTTCCCAATCGATTATGTTTTGTTCTCAACTGCTATAATCGAGTTTTGTTCTTACCTGCGCGGTGATCAAGTTTTTAATCGAGCACTATGACGTAATTTTAGCAAGCATTCCTAAACATAAATTTTAGATTTTGATTTTTTTTCAAATACAATTATTCACTGAATGTTTGAAGTTGTTTAAAGAAGTTTAATTGGGACAGGTTCGATGTAAAGCATAGGCAAGAAATCTTTGAAAATTTGAGTTAAAATGTTGCACTTAAAACTGCATTGGACAAAAGTAAGACTTATTGAATCCATTCGGACTTGTTCAAAGCTGTTTCTGGCACAATATTTTGTTGTCACCTATAGGACTTCTTAGGCTTTTCCTGAAAATGTGAGTGGTGACTATCATGTAAAATATTGAGTGAGGCGTACGTTACTGTCCTTAGCAGCCTGTTTTTATTAGGTTTGAATGTGAACTTTCCGGACTCAAATATCTGTCCGTCATTTCGAGGTGTCTGTTAGATACAGCTGTCTGTTATTTGAGTTGTCCGCTGGACAGAAGTCTTTTTACACAGAAATAACCATCAGTCTGGAATTTCATGACCCAAATATCGGTTCGTTGTCTGGAGATCTCCGTTGCACATATCTGTCTGCCGATAAAGTCTTTATTCTGTAATAAATGCAATCTTATCTCTGGACAGCCATTTAAGTAGTTATTAGAAAACAGATTTCGATTTTCAACTACCCCTTGTTTCATCCAACTTCGAAGATTTTTTCCACATGCTTTACCAAAATGGAATTTGTTGGAAATTTGTATGATCCTTTTGCGGATATTTAGAGCCTAGTCCGTTATCGTATCTGAGTATAGGAGGAGAATCACACTCATCTTTCTGTATAATTCACAGGGAGAGTGATATTGCCCATATTTTTTATTTAAAACATATCCCGGACAATAACCAACCCTAACACAAATTAGACAAAAATACTTGATTTTACTGGCATGGAGAGTTTGCCACTAATTTGAAGACCCTTTTCACATTTCAAAAAGAAGCCGTGTCTGAACCCCTCCCCTCTCACTTACTAAGGGGAATACCCCATAGGTGCTTACAATAAGGATGATAGTTTGATTTTCCTCATATAAACAGATATAGTTATGGGTTGTTGAAGAACTACGTCATGCTGGCTGGGTCGGTGGTACTTCTTTTTAGGAATTTTGGAAGTATTTCAAACTTAGGGGCATGATGTTCAAAGGCACTTTTACATTGAGTAATAGGGGTAATTTCTGAAAATAAAAAGGGAATCTCGTTGTCTTTTTGCAAAGTCTAGGGGCTTTTCCCCCGGTTCCTACACCCCTGTTTCCTCCTGTTTTTTGATTCCATATAAAATTATGTTCCGGATACCATGTAAAACCTTAATACTATGTCAAATTGTATGAAAACGCGATCTGACGAAGACGATGTTAGTAGTTCTAAAAAGGCCAATCTAGCAAATGACGCAATTATTCAACAACTCCTTCCGGCCCTGTTAATTGATTTCACGTCAATGTGTATTTATTACCTAAGGTTTCATAGGATGATGTATTCGAGTCGTTTTTGACCAACTTTTGATTTGAAAGCGCCGTCATTTATAAGTGCCTTTGTAAGGAGGACGTGGCTGCTTTCCATTAATTCGAAAATGTCCTGTTATTCTAGGAGATTTATTTACTTTTCAACCCTTTCACTTCTCATTAAGTAGTTGACTTTTGAAAAGCAATATTTTTCAAGAAAAGAAATGTCGAAAATCGTCAGGGAATCGATTGCAAAAAAAGATTCTGTGAACGACGGCTGATCTTATTTCATACAATGCATGATTGGGAATATGAATCCTAGCAACGCATTAGCTGCCAAAACTAACGGCTAAAGTAATGCCCTCGGCTACGACAGATTAAGGCCCCGTTCATCCTGATCCATTTTTGCATGTGAACGGATCCGTTCAGCTCCCATTTTAGGCCGTTGCAGATGACAAAATATCAGTGATAAACTGCGTGTCTCACTTTGCGTGGAAGTTGAAGGGTTGTTTCGTTCACAGCACATACATTTGAGACTATCATTGCAACGTATTTGCTAATTATTAATCGGTAAAAAAGATAAATCAAAAAAATTCTATTTTAAGAGTTCTCTTGTAGAGGTTTCACTGAATGTTGTAACCATTCGATGCAGCAAGAACCCGTATCAACACAAGTAACACGAATAAGAATTCGGTCAACCATTTTGTAACTTTTTCCACCATCTTGGATAAATGCACTTCGGCCTTTGGCAGCTTAGCTTAGAGTAGTGTGTTTTGTTTGAATTCGCAAAGGATCTTGGGGTAATATTTCCAGGAATCCTTTGCGTTTGGGGGGTTAATTTGTAGCAATTCAAGATGGTAGAAGTGGTCCATTTTTTCTATGCAAAACCTAGCTATCGATTCTGTGAAAGATGGAACAGCCTACATTAGGCTCCGTTCTGCATGACTTGTACGTTTTAGGAGAAAGAGCATTATTACGCAACGTGTGTTTTGGTTGGCCATGACCTAATATTTTCAAAGTAGCAAACACAGGTTACTAGTACAGCAGGTTTTGTTCCCAGGATACTGCGACTCGTGCAGTAATCCTATTAAAGATTCAGAGGATGTTACTTGTGTATACGGGTACTTACTGTGTTTCATCTCGTTCAAGGCCGTTATTATTGCTGTTTGTATTTCATCAAACAGCGATAACTCTATTTCTGAAGTTCCTTTTTTGAAATAAGGAACTTTCTTTGGCCCCTGCATAAATATGTAGTTATTTTCAGAAACGTACTGCAGTGGGCTCCCCTGGATATTTTCAAATTTTACTGTATGTGCAACCTCAAGTGTTTTACTACACATCACAAAATGTGTTACCATACGTGTAGCCATATGTTTCACCATATTTGTAAACACAAGCTACCACACGGTACCATATGCACTACTATAGATGTTACTACACATTACCCTATGTGTGTTACCTGTGTGTTACTACAAATTACCCTATGTTTTAGTGTATCAACCATACGTTATCTCGTATTTCCTAATGGCCTTGACGAGATTGTTTGAAATTAAATTATTCTCTCGTATTAGCTATTTGATTGCATATAATATACATATGGATAGCTGGAAGTATTTAACAAGTAGTTTCTCAATTCTCGTTTTGCACGAGAACAGGGTAGAAACATTTAGCAGCCAGAAAAAGGCTCAATAGCATCGGCGCAGGAACGAAAATTTGGAGAGACTGCCCGACAAAAAAGCTCTTTGTTTACTATGCTTTTTGCCCTAATGGGCCACATTTTCAAAGAAACTTTCAAAGTTAGGGGGCTGACACCCCCAACTCCCTGCATGCTACTGGTTAACAGTCGTTCATGATTTTGGTGTTTAACTTGTTGAACACTGTGAAATAACTGGACTCTGTCGAATAGCATCGTTTAAATGAGCCCTAGTCAGAGTTTAGAAATGAGTTTCGAAACTAATATTAATATTTTCTCTTACCAAACAATTTTCTGTTAAAAAATTATTTTCTGTAAGAAGATAATTCTGCAAACACACCTACCAATATTTTGCACGTTCTGCATATTACCCTGGGGGCTTACTCTACAAATCAACAGTGCACTTTTTTCAATAAACAACAAGTCAATTAGCAACCAGGGCTGTCTTTCAGATTACGGAATTCGCTTCTAGAAATTCTAGACAGATTTTTGTGACGTCATCACTTCATGACTTCTATGATATGTTCATGTACCGAGGGTCGTACAGGGGTTGTAGGGAACATGGGAACAAGCTAAAAAAAGGGTTGGGGAATGAGGAAGATTTTGCATTAATCAGGGGATCAGGGAACGTTTGGCACACACTTTTCAAGGGAATATGCCGGAACTTCCATGAAATACTTGGAACAAATTACAATGTTCCATAGAGCGTCCTGAAAATCCCAATTCCAAGCACTGAAATAATCAAAAATCCCAATCCAAATGAGAAAAATAGAGAAATTCCAAATATTGACGTGTTTAACAATTCCAATTTACTTCTCCATTCCCAAATCCCAGTCCCAAGAAGTCCAATCCCATTTTTCCAGTTCATAAAAAGGCAAATGCAAGTTCCCAATTTACCCCTTCGTGACCCTGTCTAAAGGAACCAGGGAAAATATAATTCCCCTATACGACCCTCTTTACTGTAAGTTTTTATTGGTTAGTTGTTATTTTTAGTTAATTAGTTGCAGGGTTGTGATTATATTTAGAGTATTCATCGTTCATTAATTTATCGAATCGTAAACGAAAATCGAGTTGTTGTCATAAGTAATTTTGGGTAACTTAAACATTTTTATGAATTAACTTTGAGGTTAGCTCGGGCTCGAAGAGAAAATTGTGTTCAACTAGTAGGATATTGGGAGTTTACTAAACCAGGTCAACAACCCCAACAGACCCCCAGGCCCATGTATTTGACCGGAGAGACCCCAGCATAGTGAGAAATGCAAAATACTTTAGGGACGTCGATTGTATGGGAAATTATTAGTTAATCATGGTTCTCTTTATCTAACCATAATTGTGCACTCTTTGACTGTCTAAATTACAAATGTATTTACTCTTACAAATGTAATTTTGGACTCACAAAAGTCTCAAGGTTAAAATAGACCTCCTTCACAATCTGATTCAATACGAGGTCAGAGATGTGATTACCCCATTTAGAGGCATCGTGCTTTGATAAAGACTGGATGGAGTATCTTTTCTTTTCCGAAGCCAAATGTTTGAAGCCAATTGCTTTGACTTGAACCTGGTAACCCAATATGGCTGCCAAAGAAATTATATTGACTTGATTCTTTGTTAACAAAAGCTACACGATTATTCAGTCTCGTGCTGATTATTCTTAACATTCCAACAATCATCAAAGAAAAAAGTACTTCCCAGTGCTATCTCAATATATTGAATTGGACATCCCAATATGGCCGCCAATTGACTTCATTTCAGAACGACAGATGCTCGATCCAGTCTTTCTTTCGAGATCAGTGGCATCCACCCATATATAGAGGCGTTGGTTGCACGGCGTAAGCAATTACTTCTTTTACGATGAGAGTTGTAAATGATGATAAACAACATGTCTTGCAACAGTTCTTGCTGTGACAGCAGGATGCTGCAATTTCAATTGTCACCATGGATTTGTAAACTCCCTATCTTGACTGTAATGCAGAGGTTTATGAGCTAGCTGCATGTAGCTGCAATCAATTCGAGATAGATTCGCACTTTACTAAAGGTTTAGGTTCAAGTATTTCAATTTATTTTTTGCCGTATTCTAATTGAGAAAACATTGCAAAAGTCAAGAAAATATCGGAAACCAAGAATTAGTAAATAACCGAAATTCATTATTGAACTCGAAATGATCCGGGTTGGGACTCGAACCCACGACCTCTTTTTAAAATTCTGCTTCTTCTCAAATTGTTGATTTGTAATTAAGAAAAGAATACGAAGGCTATGTTTAACAGAGAAGGATTATATGTTTAAAAGTAAAACGTTTGAAACATAAGGAAATCTTTCAAAATTATCTTGCTTTGTTCTTGAATCTTGTTCGGGATATGGGCAACAACTTTTCTTGGAGACAGCCAGAGTTAGTGACTGCACATGCGCACTTTGTCTCTTTGCTCGAGCTCCTACTAAATGCACATGACCTTTAACCAACTTACGATTCAACAAGATGTGAATTAAAGCTTCAAATCAATTGATATCTAAGTATCGACTAGAACAGCTAAATATTAAGTGTTGGGAATGAGGGGGTTGGATTTCGTTACCACTCAGACCTTGCGTCCAAGCTTGCCCAATGAAAACCCCTCTTGATGCTTTTGCATGTTGTTTCTTAATTAATCTTAGCATGGTTTTGTTTTTAACTTCCCCTTGTGGAGTTTTTTTATTATCTGTTCATATGATTTTAATTTCAGACAATGTCTGATCATTCCAACTATCATTTAGATTGCTAATATATTAGTTCGTTTTGTTTTACAAAATATCATTCTATCATTTTGCATTTTGAGCAAACCTGGAGTTTTTTTTCTCTCGTCTGTTCATGTTGTTAAGGGTTGTAGCCATGGGTTTGGGGGATATTTAAGCCCCCACATGATAAATATCATCTGTTTAGTAGGAAGAAAAAAAATCAATTATGATCAGGCAGGGTAGCAAGATGTCCAGAAAAGACCGGGGCTTAGATAGAAATGGATTGGCCCGTAAAGATAGGGGAATTTTTTCAAGGAATGTGCCAACGGGTCCTCCTGCTACAGGGATCCAGGAATTCGTGCTTTTCACTAAGATTGTGTGTCGAACAACTAATTTGGCTCTCGTGGTCTTTTTTGACTCGAACGTTAACAGTACCCACACCTCACTCGAACTAAGCACCAGTAATTACTACATTAACCAAAAATTTGAGGAAAGCCTGATGGTTAGCCCATGGTTTCTGGTAAAAATGGTCCAAAATCAATGGTTTCCCAATAGGCTTTTAACACACAAAGGAATGTTCAAGGAGCAATATCAAGTTTTTAAAGCCTTAGAAAAATGCATTGAATTACCAAAACATTTTCCTTTGATATCAGCAGAAATTCGAATAAAACCGAATGATAAGCCTGTGATTTTTGTCAAAATAGCCAAAAATAAATGGTTCAAAAAAGGCATTTACTTCACTCGGAACTATTCAAGGAGCAATGGTTGAGCATTAGTACAGCAATAATCATCAACCAGACTGTCTTCTTCTAGAATAACACAGTGTTCCCTATCCCATATGTTCCTAATGATTCTTTAATTCCTGGCTTCTGTTGTTTTGGTATTTCATTGATGGTTGAATTTATTGATGGTAAAATGCAAAGTACCAAGGCTGCTTTTGTTGCAAAAGAAGAAAGGAACCTGTTAACGGCACAAGAGGTGGGTAGACCAGGTGGTAAACATCTCTTTGATGAAGTTTAAGGTAAAATTCAAAAATATAGCCATCTAAAGTATCAAATATTGTGCGTAGCTCACAAGTAATGCCACACTAAAAAATACTGTCCAAGTCTCTGTAGCAAATGGGAACGAATACAATGATCAAAAGATTTTCCTTCAAAATCAGCAAAAAATTGGAGAGAAGCCTGATGGTTATCCCATGGTTTTGGTAAAAATTGGCCCAAGATAAGTTCTTCCAAATAGGCTTTTAATCCCCTCAGGACTGTTCAGGGAGCAATAGTTCAACAAGAACGTCTTTTATATTTCTAGAATAATGCAATATGCCTTATCCACTCTGTTTCTAAAGATTCTTTTATTTCTAGCTACTATGGTCTTTGTATTTCATGGAGGGTTGAATTTGATACTGGTACAATGCTAAGTACTGAGGCTACTCTTGTGCCCAAAAACCGGAAACTGCTAACAGCAAAAGATGTGGGCAAACAAGGTGGTATACACCTCTTGGAAGAAGTGTATAAGGTAATTATCCAAAATATTACTATCTATAGTATCGGGTATAGTGTCCAACTCACTATTGATGACACCAGACAAAATACTGTCAAAGTCATCATACCAAATCAGAGCTAATAAAAGCACTAATGAAGTGGTCTTTGGTAAGAATCGGCCAAAAAGAAATTATTTCACATAGGTTTTACCTTGTAAGTAATACCTTTGTCATTTGGAAGTTTTAGGTTGCCAAGTGGATTAAATCAATTTCTGAAGACTTTTGATAAGAAAATCTTAAGTTCATCGTAAAGATGATACAGAGTATTCACACCTCTATTCTTAAAGAGCCTCTCCATTGAAACATTTTTATTTGACGGATAGACCAATTCTGACCTGAAACGAACGAATTCGCAATTATTTTTTGTATACAGTAGAATCCCGATAACTCGAACATGCGATAACTCGAACTCTCGCTAACTCGAACAGATTTGGCATTCCCCTTGAACCTTATTCATGTTATCGAGAGCCTCGATAACTAGAACTATTTTGTTCGTCCCTAACTTGTTCGAGTAATCGGGATTCTACTGTATCTCCTACTGTTTTCTCACAATAGGAGAGTCCTGTTGAATCCCTTCTGCCCCTGTCTGTTCCATACTGCTTCTTAAAAGACTTGACTTTTTTAAGTCTATTAGTCGATATCAAATATAGTATCATATTCATTTACTGTTCATGGTTTGTATTTGCACTTTTTCTACATGGTTTGCATTCATATAGTTCTAACATATGGAGGATTCTAAGCGAATTAAAGCCCCCAGAAAAGGAATTATCTCAAGAGCTTCCAGGGGCTCCGCCCCCTCGACCCCTGCCTGGGCTATACCCTTAACCGTTGGGGGGCTTGCGGCGCCCCCCAGACCCCCAGCTTTCTGGGCATTGACTCAGTCATTGTGTGCGTGCCGGGCACCCAGCTTCCTCCTTATCAGGTGTAAGACTCAGAAAATTCACTATACTTGCCCCTCCACTGAAAACGCCCAATTTCCGTCACTGCGCTTCCCAATAGGCCTAATCAAATTTCATCGGTTGTCAAGCCTAGAAAATGGTTCTAGATTCTAAAAGCTCCTTACAAGCCTTATTTCTTGTCGTTTACTGAGTAAAAATAGGGTATTTCTCGGGAAAATGTTTTTTTGGCTTTTTTTTGGGCAATCTGGCTTGATTTTTCAACAAACTGGCGTTTTTCCCATAGTACAAATCTGGCAACCCTGCAGGGAGCTCAAGCTCACGAGAAAAGAGGAACCTTGGCGCTCATTTTGGTTTTGTCTGTATAATTAACCGCTGGAAAGTCTGTCAACAACGTCCATCTGTCTCATTGATTGGTCAAATTGGGCCTAAAACCTGACCTGTTCTGTTGATGCTGTTTGTTTGGCTGGATTCAGAAATGGGCCTAGTTCTCGGCATTGGCTCTGGACTGTTTTCGCTGATAGTTATTTGGATGATTGGATTTGTTGCCATCTTCTTGATGTCCAGGGCCTCAGGTCCTATCAAGTAAGTATCTCATACATAAGAAGTTTGATTGAAAACAGCTAGGGATACTAAGCTAGAATGGGCTAATTTTTTTAAATTAGCTCGTTCTGGCTAATTTTAGCTCGTTTGCTAAAAAAAATTATTTTGATGAAAATTTTGAAGCCTAAACGGGCTAAGACAGGCACCGCAGAGCGGTTTAAAAGTGGGGGGGCTAAACGGAGGGAGATTTTTTCATGCAATGACCGAAGGTCATTGCCAACAACAGCTGGGGGTTTGGGGGCGCTGTAAGCCCCCCAGCAGGTCCAGGGCAGGGGTCCAGGGGGCGGAGCCCCCGGAAGCTCATGAGATTTCACTACCTCGGAGGTCTTAAAATGGCTCAGAATCAAAAAAATTCTCTTTCTACATGGTAATTAAATAACACAAGAATTACGGGTATAGCCTCTGCTACGAACATCTAACTCATCATCATTTGTTCAAGCCACATAGCTGTATGCAGTACGGCCTCTAATTATTAACATAATAACTCGTATAATCACAACTAAACCTTATATTCCCACCCCTAAGTTCGCCCCCAAAGCTGTTTATTTTGAACTTGTTTCTTATGCTAATTTTCATATCAGAGTAGTGAATACAAAACTATAAACATCAACAATAAATTGGAATTTCAATAAATTGGATTGTTTTCCTCATTATGAGAATATTATTGTTAATTAAGATGACCACAAATTAATTCCTGTGATACAATAGCTCAATTTAAGTTTTGTTAACATTCTGACCCGAGGAAACAACAGCAGAAAAAGTTAATTGTTGGTTTCTTATGTTTACTTTTTTTGGCAAAAAGTGGGGGGGGGGGCTATAGCCCCCCCAGCCCCCCCTGCTCCGCGGTGCCTGTAAGACGTCAATTTCTTGGATTTCCAGGAACCGGGGCACTATTTTGACGCGATATTTGAGTTCTAGGCATCAAGAAATGGGGATCTATGTAAAAACATTTGTGGGTTTCTCCGGCGGAAGTTTGAGAAAAATGCGACTTTAACTTTTGTGACGTATTTCTATTGTTTTTTCTGATGCGATGAAGTCCGCGTAATGATGTCAGTGCCATGCGGCGAAATGAAAAAAAAAGATAATTCAGACTAAAACACCAGCTTTGTACGTTTCTATAATGAGGTCTTCTAATAAGATGTTTATCAATACAACATAAATTACAAAAATGTTTAAATTTAAGTTGCACTCATAAAAGCCTTGTTTTTGAAGCTCCCCTGAAAGGCACGGGTGTCCTTACGTGGACATGTCATTATGAAGTTCTCCCATGTTCTGCAGACTTATTGGCAACTGGGACCTCACATATTGAGGTCAATTCCAGCTGCACCAATGTGAAAAGTTTTTATTTGCTATGCTTAAGGTTTACGCCATGCAGATTTCCTCTTCCGTTGTTCTTGATATTGCTTTACGCTAAAGAACCTCGCATAACAAATGTTTCCGGATGTGGTAGCTGCACATAGAAAGCAAGCAAGCACATCTATTTGGTGAAGTAGGTTTGGGAATGTGGCCCCAAAGTAAAGCTGATGAAGACCTACAGCTTGCACCCTAGAATTGATATTCTAAAACAAAATGTTCATTAATTGGAATGTATTCTGTTTCAGAAATGGCATGATTCCACTTGTTCTCTTCCTCATAATGACAACATTGGTGTTGGTATTTTACCCCAGGAAGACGTTAAATGAGGAATTGCAGGCAGATAGTCAAGATCAGGTTTGCATTTTCTTCATCATCTCAATTTGACCTATCCTACCAGATTGTTTCAGGACACTGGTTAGCGGGCTTGTATTTGGTAGGTAAAGTCCCGGAATCAAGATCTGTAGGACTAGGTTTGTATCAGAATTAGCCTTCTTTGGGAGAATATATTCCGCCATGTTAGGCCATACCCCCTGAATTTATCTAAATTCAACCTGTACCCCAAGAGAAAAATTGTTCCAAGAGAAAAATTGTTCCGTACAAGACTTTAGGGTTCGTACCAAAATTGTAGCAAAACATGATGGATAATAAAAGAATTTTGTGTGACACTTGTTTGGCTGAGTAGTATGCCATAAAGAGAACAAAATTGGAAACCTATTATAGTGAAGTATAAAGGCAGATTAACATTTCACTATTGGAGAAGAGCGTGAACCGTTGGTTTAGCGTATCATCAGAAAGTATAACTGCAATAAGCAAACAACAGACTTTCTACTTCGACAATAAATTATCTTAATTAGGTATAATTTTCCACTTATGTTTGGTTTGAACTCCCTTCTCCATTTTAGTCTTTCATAAGAGTGCTAAGGAACTTTTATTAACAAAGTGGTTAAAAAATGTCCCTAGATAAAGAACTAGGTCCTGAGCCAAGTTCTTTGTAGAGAAGTTGTGCTGTAAAACAAAACTAATTGATGTTTTTTTTTATTCTAGGATGTGGATCGCCTAGCAATTCCAAGAATTGTTCTGTTCTCGTTTGTTTGTTTGTTTGCGTTGATTGGGTTGTTGTTTTTCATGCAACATATGCTTGAGCCTATTTACTCGCCAGCCGTCACTGCCAAAAGGATTTACACATTTTGAAGCAGCGAATCTGTTGGCCAGTCTTTGAAGCTAAGATTCTTAGGCTGTTATTTTTTCATGGTCTATTAACAACTCGGTTGTCTGTATGATCAAATTTCTTTAACGCCTTTAGTCCCAACACCTATTGTGAATGTATGCCAGATCCACAGTTTAAAATGGGCCTGGTCATGCCATATGCCATTTCTATTTATTGGATTTAAGAGAAACTTTTGGATATTTTGATGATAAAAGATCACTTGACTATGGAAACATTTATACACGGTTTTTTAGCCTTGGTATTTGATATCTAATGATTAGGAAATATTTGCAAACTGTGTGTACAAGTTATCAGGATTCTACTTGTTCAAGGGATGAATTCATATTTTCAACATGTCTGCTAATCTGCATAAAGGATGACTGACTGAAGCCATAGTAAGTTAGCTTCTGTTTTTCCTTCTATGTAATTTCCATGTTTATCTTTCTGTTTATCCTAGGCCAGAGGCTTAATTTCCAGCATAGGGACTGGACCCTCCTAGTTATATGTCGGTGGAGTGAGTTGTTTAGTCAACACCTCGTAGGTAACCCATCCAGATGTTGACCTCACTTAACCAAGCTTAACTTAACAGCTACACATTAGTACACCACTATGCGCACTACATACCACACAAGTCAAACAACGAATTAAGGCAATGCATATTTTCAAAAGCATCCATCAAATTACAAGCTACTTTCTACCAAAATAAACAAACCATTTACAAATGAATATGAATATAGAATTGTATTCTTGGTAACAGCTATCCTTATCCGAAGTATTGAATTATTACTAAATTATTGAATCCAAAGATTTGTTATTCTTGGACAGGACACAAACCCAAAGTTTAGCACACTAGGATAATATGTGTAATTTCAATGGAGGTTTCAGTGTGGTGTAACACATCTTGACTGAACAACAAGTAAATTGATGTTTAAAACCGAATATCATCAGTTTGCTTGGAACTTTCTCCTACTTATAAAATACCTTGGTTGGTGTTTCTGAGCAGAAATGACTAACGTTTCCTTCTATTTCACCAACGTTCTGATTCTGGGTGTTCCATTACGAGGCTGGTATTTCTTCATCACCCAAAAGAGGTGACTCCCAAAATCCTTTGCTCTAATTTGCTTCTAAAAGTCCCTTTAGAGTCGCAGTGATTTCATATAGGCTGTCTTCTTCAATCATTGTACCTTCAGTATACCTGTGAGAAGAGAGTAGCAAGCTTTGTTTTTATCAAATCAGGAAGGGAGTTTTATGATGATCGCATAGGTGCGTGAAACTCAGTCACAACAAAGTTATGTGTCTTTTTTGCTGTCTAGCTCTGCATATTCCGCTCTGCCCATGGCATAAGTTACTCCTTTATCTTGGATAGTAACACAAAATATCTCTCTCGCTCTTTTGATAAGTAATGGTTAAGTTGAGGGTTTGAATTTCCATATTGCTTCAAATACAAAAATGCTTTTGTAGCCGTTGACCTTCTAGTTTCATAAGCTCCCTGATATCTGAGAGGGAAAAAATGACGTTATCATGGTTTATATTTTTACCGCTACTCCCTCTACTTTTCAAAGAACGGGTATGGCATTAGCTGAAATCTAACATGCCATCGCCACTTCAGGCTACGAACTTACCTTTGGTTGTTTCAGTAATTCACCGGCTTCTTCTTCCGATTCGTCACTTCTTGAGCTTGAATACCTGTTTAGAAAGAACGAGATATTTACTCAAATGTTCAAAGTACTGAATCACACGAACCATCCTTAGAGCAAAGCATTTTCAATGATTTTTTTTATTTAAAGTTAGTTACAAACTGTAGCTTCTAAAAGATTAAAGCTAATTTAAACTAACTAGCAAACAAAACGAACAAGGTGATGAGATTTTATATGAATCCCACAGTGTGAATAAACTGCTTGCATACATTGAAAGTACATTTGAATGTATTAAAGGTTTTGATTCTATTATTAAAAGAATCAAGTGAAGGTGAATTTCTTACCTCTGCACGGAGGGGATTCCAGATTAGATTGCATCTGTATGAGGCTGTATCAAGACCATAAATTTCTTAATTAGGTTCTTATTATTTATTCACGTTTTTGTTTTTCTTCTCTAATCATACTCATTTTCTTTTTAGAAATGCGTTGGGCTACTGAGTTGCTACCCCAGTCAAGTTGGTAGAGTTGCGCTTACCTCTTATAGAAAACGAAAACTGCCCACACAGTGCCGGACAATGCTGCTCCGAAGGCGCACACGACCACAACGAGGTAGGCAGTGACGTAGACTGGGAAGAAAGCAAAGCAAACATTAGCAATTGTTATACAGGCATACGGACTAGCAACCAGGACGGCAACGCCAGAAATCGTTATTTCCGAGTTCTAGCATCAATGTAATGCTTGCTCCTCGTGTGTATTTCATTCCCATTAGAAATATTGACGTACTCCTTTTGAATGGAAAACCCCGGCCAAACGATGCAACATTTAGATGCAACATTTGTTGTCGACCTGATGTTGCGTCGTTTTGCCACCCTTGTTGCACTGTGCAACTTTTGTTGCACGATGTTGAAAGAAGTTTGAAGACTTTCAAAATTGTTGCACCGTGCAACATGTGGAAACAAATGTTGCATCGTTTGGTCAGGACTTAAGAACTCTAAATCTGATTTGTGCTGCTGTTTAAACCAAACTAGCAGAAGTAATACTTCATCATTTTTGCCGCTTAAGTGAGAGAAAATCTATAATTTGATGGAGTATTCTAACTGGAGAAGAAAATTCGTGTAAATATTTTGTAAAACATGCACAGAAAACGTTTTGGGAATAATTTCGGGTATAGTAATGATAAATAACATTCTTGCTCGAATACCCGTTCTGGTTTTCTAAAACTGCCTAATGATCGGTACAGAACTTGAAAAGAACTTGAAACTTTCCGTCCGATGTTACAGTCACCTATAAAATTACATGTATCATGGGTGTTTCGTGTATACGTGTACGATAGGGGTGTAAAATAAACACCCCTCTCTCACCTCTTCTATTCATTTCGTTTCTAATCATAAGTGCGAGTTTCGTTCCCGATTCCACCGTATTGTTCTTCACTGTACACTTGTCTGCGTCTAAACACGTGACCCCGAAGCAACTGTTGTTCTTCATGTACGCAATATTGCAGTGTTTGGTGCTGCAACACATTGCCATGCAGTCGGACATCTTGGGCACGTTGCCGAGGAAGGTGTAGTTTTTCGGGCTCAGGTGTCCAAGGCCTCTGTTGCTGACGACGTCACTATGCTCCACGTCACTTTGTTTACATACGGGGTGTTGTTTGCGGAGTGGGTTCTTTTCGTTCGCGGTGTTTTCATCTGCGAATCAAATTTAATGCTTTCAATACCATAGTTTTTTAGAATGGCGAGGAAAATGGGAGACATGGTAAAACATATTAATACTGATGTATCATAAAACGTCTGATACTCATCAGAGTAGAACTTCCGAACAGTTTCTGATCGGTACTGAATTTGAGTATGGTGAGGGGAAAATTGCAAACATAGCAAAATATAATAACTTTATGTCTAACACTCATCAGAGTAGTATGCCATAGCATTCTTTGATCAGTACAGAACTTGAACATGGTGAGGAAAATGGGAAACATAGTGAAACATAATAACTGCTAAAGCTTTGCATCTGACACTCATCAGAGTAGTATGCCATAGCATTCTTTGATCAGTACAGAACTTGAACATGGCGAGGAAAATAGGAAACATAGCATAAATAATGACTACTAAATCTTGCGTCTGACACTCATCAGAGTAGTACATCAGAACTTTCTTCGATCGGTACAAATCTTGAAGACGGCGAGGAAAATGGAAATATAGCAAAACATAATAACAACTATAGTTTCGAGTCTGACCCTCATCAGAGTAATACATCTGAAACACAATGAAAATGAAACCTATCAAAGAGGTCTAGTGGGAAAACGAATTCTTTCTGTCTACACAATATGGGATCCATGGTTTTGATGTAAATAAACTCCCAAACTCTATAGATAATTCGTAAACAGTTCTCACCGTAGTTTTGGGCACATTTTGGTTTCTTTAGCAGTAGGTAATTTAGGCTAACTATCGAATTAGCAGAGGATGAAATCTAATCAAATGTCTTAAAAGCCTAAGTTTACAATAGTTAATCTAGATAAATCTTACGTTTCCTATATGTTTTTTACATTGTCGTCAGCAAAACTCAGATTGCATTTCCTTTTTCTTTGATTTGAAAATTGGTAGACTCCTTCATATTGTTAGGGAAGTTTTCTCCAGATTTTTTGTCCCATTAATCTTGTTCCATAAATCCCAAAACTATTTTCTGTACCAAAAGAAGATGTTTTCGTCTGTGGTAGAATAATACCTTTACTCGTGCAGAGGTTATATTGCAGCTCTCTTTCAACAAAAATATCTTTCAAGAAACTTTGATTTAGGCCATTCATAGACTTTCAAATTTTAACCATGAAATCTCAATTTCAAGCTTGCTTAAAGAAGAGTGAATGCAGTAATTAGTAGCTATGATGTTCCACTAAATTCTTAGATTTTTGTCGCTTTCCTGAAATCAGTGGGGTGGTATTACGAAGGTTAAATTTCCAAAACTTTATGAGGAAAAAGATGATTGAGAAGGATGTAGAAGGGAGAACCAAAAATATATCGAGGGGACGGAGAAACTGTATTTTTCATGAAGGAAAGGAGAAATAGCCAAAATTTGAAGGGGAGAAGGGGGATTTAGACTCCTGTTCTACCCCCCTGTCGGATGAGTTGCACGACCTGATGGATCTCCCATGGGACATCCATATAAATAACAAACAGGTTTCCTCGGTCAATCGACAGCCAACAGATTACAATATCGTTGAGAAGTTGATAAAACTGTGCACTAACTTACCACTGGACGTGCATTGGGGTATTATGAAAGCAGCAAGAATGAACAGCGATATAATCTTCATATGGCAGCCCCGCCATCCATAAGATTCACGATACGCCATTTTCAGAGCCGCGCGTCGCCGGATTATTGCGCTCATAACGTCGAATACCACCTCTCCGCGCATGAGTAGGCTTCGCTGGTTCTCAATCGACCACCTTGCAATTTGGACAGCTCTAGTAACCGCGTGTGATTGAGTTCGACTTCCAGAAAATGTTTGTTTTGGACATTTCCAGGCGGATTTCTCGGCAAGGAAACACAGGTACTTTGTACTTTAAGCGGGGGGCAGACAAACTTTAAGGCGGCTTGACTACTTTTTTTATTTTGTTAGGCCTTGTCGAGAATCGTTTAGTTGCTTTTTTTGATGTGTATCGAAGTTATACCGACAGATTTCTGTTTAGGAAGCGGTTAGGCATGTCTCACAAATCTGCCAAGTTTACAGTATCATTTTTGATCTGTTTAACATTGATGCGTGCTTGCTGAAGTGCAGTATAATAGACTCGCGGCCCGTGCAAGCGAGGCTATGGTGTTATCGGGGAAATGCGTCGTCAATTTGTTGAAGATGAGTCGATTCTGTCATTCGTAAGAGAATTATCCTGCAGTAGGGAAAAAAATTACTCAGGACTTTTCATGAAGAAATATTTGGTTATAGCAGCCTTAAAAACGCATAAAATCACCAAAATATTTTCTTCAAATTCATCCAAACATTGGTAAAAAAGCCTGATGGTTGACCCATGATTTTTTTGTCAAAATTGGTCCAGGATGAATGGTTCGAATTAAGGTCCACCCAGAATTGTCCAGGGAGCAATATTAGGCTATACATGCCTTAGAAGGAAATCTACTTTTAAAGAGAAATCACAGTGCTTTCAATTTTAAGAAAATGCCCTATCAAAGAGGATTGACAATACTTCCTTCATAGCTAAGGACACGGATCATAGACATATCAATCACACCTTATTCCTTTGACGCACTACATACAAACCAGTTCGATTAGTTTACCTATTCAGTGGACCCTTTGTGCTTAGCACATAAACCCATACCTTACGAAGATAGTGTATGTGCCTATCAACATTTGAAAAAAACTCCTAAATCTTATCCTAGCCATTACCCTGGCCCTATAAATGATCCCTAAGCTAACTCAATTTCTTTTGAGAGAGTGGTATAATTCTTGGTTAGGGTTAGGGTCCCTAACCCTAACCAAGAATTATACCACTCTCTCAAAAGAAATTGATTAGGGTAGGAAACCCCAAATGTCCAAAACATTTGTTGGAATTCCACCCAGTTCCGTCGTTTAGCAGTATCGCAAAAGGTCTTTTGAGCACTAGTAACTATCACTAGCCCGTCGTCCAGGGACCGAAGGAGTATTGATGAAACTTTTCAATGTGTCCTCTCCTGTGAAATCTTAAGAAGTTAATCACGAGGGCAAAGACAAGAAGAAGACATGGTGAGGTACACTAATTACAGAGGCCAGTCGTACGATGATTTGAAGTCAAGAGCTGAAAAGAGTGGCCAACTTTTCGTAGACGACCTGTTTAGGGCGGAGACGAAGTCGTTGTTTTACAGCAAATCCTCCCCGCCCTTTCCAGTTGAATGGAAACGACCCAAGGTTTGTTTTTGAAAACAGATTGTTGATGACTTGATGTTCATATTCAGTTTATGACCAAGGCTGTGAATTTTTAAACATTTGCTTACAGTTTTAAACAGGTTCTTATCGGAGCAATGAAATTTATAAGACCCATATTATAAGATCCCTCCTGAGAAGCTGATTTGCACATAATTGATGTTTGTTATTGATTAGGCTAGTTTAAAGTGCTAATGCAGCCAAATTTGACATACGGTTTTTTTTACTTCATATGAAAATTTCATCTTTTCTGATTAGTTTGGTACAATTTTCACTGCTTTCTGACGAGCGATCGATTTTATATGAATATTTAAAAACACGCACTTCGCTAGACACAGCTCCTCATTTGTGACGTCACATTGATGACTCCCGTTTTGCTGTCTATAGGATTTTGTATGGGAAATGACGAGCACGCGTTACAATTTTTTTCATAGCTCGCGTTCAGGTCGACCGATTTCGATTATGAATACAGCAGCCAAAGCGCAAATCTTTTCTCCACAATACCAATATTTTTTCGTAATTTTTTTATTCCGTTTTGAGCTGGAAATCAATCCTTGAAAATTAGCAACTCTTCACCAGGCGTGACGTCACACTGATGCGCCTTATTGTTCTTTCGCCGTTCCACAGGGAAACACTGTTTGCAGTTTATGGTTGTTCGCACTCTCCATTGTATGTCCCTGCTACGCAAGAGCGGCCACGCGATTTTTTTCTTTTGAATTCAGTCGCCGTTTTGAATATGTAACAATGCTTTTCGAAGTGTCATTCAATCAGCGATTTTGCGGACCGCAAAGCCTACAGGGATTGCGCATCAATGTGATGTCACAACTTGTCCTAAATTGTCTAGTCAAAAATGCTCAAAAGTCCGACTTTGACAAGCCATAGCGAAAAAACTACAAAGAATTGGGAGATTCTGTTTACACCATGTTAATTAGGAGGTTGAAAACTATAAAATGAGGCAATAAAATCGATATGTAAAATTTGGCTGCATTAGCACTTTAAGCCAAATGTTTACTACAGCCTACTTAGGCCTATACTTGCTGCGGGAACGCCTATGACAGACCTGTCAACTTCCTCAGTATAAAACTAGGAAATTTTGTGATATTTTCCGCCTGCTGTCATTATTCATTTTTCATGTCTTTGCTCTTTAAATGGAAAACCGGGAGCCTTGTGGTGAAATTGGGAGAGTTGGAAGGTCTTTATGAATAAATTACTTTGTAGGCATGGATGAAATTGAAAATAGGATGATTGGTGGACAAAAGCTTTTACAAACATGACCAATTTAATCTGTTGATACGCTACTTCTCCTTCTATTTTGTGGCGCGAGAGATAAGGAGGCTATCAAAACATTTTAAGGAAATAAAATGATAATCCCATAACCAAGCCTTAAAACAAGGCCAGTTTCTGCAAATTTTCTTAGGGGGGTGGAAACTCCTCCTGAGTAAAAGTTGGAAGAATTTGATACAGAACATTTGATATGAATGATCTTGATTTGATCTTACCAAGCATGTATCGATTTTAACCAAATAAATACCAAGCTATATTCTCCAGGTTGTCACATACCCCGCCACCCCATAGAACCAAGCCTTGCCTCAAATATATGGAAAATATTGTAGGTAAAGTATGGAAAGTACATTTGGTACTTCTTGCCTAGATCTCACGAGTGCCGGAGCAGTTTTATTTTGTTTTATCCTACTGTTCTATTGTTCATCTCTACTTTGTAAGTTTCTCACTCTGCAGTCTGGCAAACATAAATTGTTTGTCTGAGAGTGTTGTGAATAGGTAGACTAAATAAAACTGGTGGTTCTGTTATAAATGGTCTAATGCTTGTCAATATGAAGTTAATTCATGAATAAATGATACACTTTTTCAATAAGCAACTCGTCAAAAAGCATCCTTTACTGGATTGACCAGAACTCTAAGCAACTCCAGGATTGATGAAAATAATTAAGCAACTAAGCACTCAGGCAACTATACTGAAAGTGTAACCTTGTTTGATCACACTGTATATTTCACTGGTAAAAGAAGTGTACTTTGGTATCTTAAGGTCGTCATACATTCACACCATCAATTTAAACTGTTTGGTGTACAGGAAAATGTCTATATTTGCTTTGTTTTTGAAAAGAAATTTTGTCTTCAGAAATTTTGAGAGCTGGAAGTTACAAATATTTAAGCAAATTTAAGGGCTGGGAGCAAAGTCCAGTTGCTTATTGGAAAAAAGTGTACATGAGTTTACACCAAAGTCCTGAATGACGCCAGACTGATGGTTCAGCCAGAGATATTGCAGTATAGAACCTTCCACTGCTTTAGTTTTGTTTTTTGAAAATAGATAAAAACTAAATTCATGCTTTAATTTCTTTTGTAATTTCATTGGTGCTTTCACAAGGTGTTGCCTTTCTATCAGGGACGCTGGAACCAAGAGCAAGGGGAAAAAAATCGTAAGGGCACCTTATCTGCCTGCTTTATTTTGTTCCAAACAGAAGTAGTTAGAGGCCTGCTACCCCCTTTTAAAAACCAAAGGGCAGAATGGCGCTGTATATTTCCTCAGAAGATGCTGAACTAAATAAAACAAAAGAAGATAAAAACAAGAGCTCTCTTTTGTACTGTTCTTTTCACAAAAAAGGTCCGTTTGCCCCTTTTGCTCTTCCTTTGGAAGTATTCCCGATTTCTAAATTGATTTGCGAGAGTGGGTTTGCATTCATTGACTTCTATCATTCTCTGATTGCAGGAATTATGTGAGAGCCCAAAATTCACGGTGGATGGTGCGAGCAGTGCAGATGTAACACAGGGCCGCCTTGGCAACTGTTGGTTTGTTGCAGCTGCAGCATCGATTGCTGAAGAAAAGAATTTATGGTCTAAAGTAAATATTGATCATTTCAACAATTATCATTATTCTACAATTATTAGATTAGTTTTGGTTCTACTAGTTAGAGATAAAAGGTTCAATTCCTCTTCAGCTCATTGTTATTCATGGTTATTTGAATTTTGCTATTTATAATTCTTTAATCGAAAATATAAACATTTGAACAACAAGAATTCATAAACGTTTACTTCATGATACGAAAGGGACGTCAAACTAGAGGTCCCACTCCCAAAATAAGGCTTTTGGCAGGCTAGCATGTTAAACTTAAACTTTATCATGTTCTTGCGCTAACACACTGGATAGATTACAGCAATTTCTGCATATAAGAAACAGCATTTTCTGATGCTTCTCAAAGACATCATTTCTAAGGCCTTTCTGATGCTTCTCAATTGAAAACAGTAGGTGTTTCCTATAACACTGGTATTATTTGATTAAAAATCAGGCTGTGTTTTTATTCTCTTTGTTTGATCATGAATAGAGGGTCAGATATGGCCTGAACACCTGACATGCAGTAACTCCCCGCGTATAAGAAAAGAACATACAAGAAATGTAGCCTGCCAGCTCAAACAAAATTACAATTATTTTTGCCATGGTCAATTCTATAGAGACTTTCAAAGAGGAATCACTTTATGGCATTCCCTTCTGTTTCTTGGTATAAAGATACAAATTTAATCATAAATTAAGTTCATTTGTATAAGAAAGAGGACTCTCTGATTTAATATTTTGAGTCCCTTTTATGTGACGACTTGCTGTAATTGAGATGTGCATTGAAGGAAATATTGTTTACGATTTAGGATTCATGCTTGTGTCTGTGTTTTTTGAAACTACCATTTACCAACTTACTCCTGTATGCAAATTTAAGAATAGTGAAAATGAAGGTATTGTTGAGATGTTCTTGACTCAGAGAAGAACTTGGTAGGTTGGCAAAACAAAAACAACAGATTCATATTCTAAACTATGAACAAAGTTAAAATCTTTTCATAAGGCAAAAGAAAACTTTCCAATAAGCTGTCTGATGAAACATTTCAAATTTTCAGGTCATCCCCGACTATAAGAAACAAGAATTTGATCCTGAAAAGCCAGAGGACTACCAAGGCATCTTTCGATTCCGCTTCTGGAGATTTGGGGAATGGATTGAAGTGGTGGTCGATGATCTGCTCCCCGTTTCAAGGGGTGAACTCTGCTATGTCAAGTCGAAAACCAGAAATGAATTCTGGAGTGCATTATTGGAAAAGGCCTATGCCAAGTAAGTGTCCAACATTTGTTTTATGATAGGTTGCCCACATATGATTTACCAAAAGCTATGATCTATTATCAAGCTCTCCCTGAAAGGTTATTTACTTTTGCCTGCTGTGGGTTTTTTCTGCAGCACTTTGTACCAGGTTCAACGTATAATTTCTAATTCTGCTTTCTAGACTTGCAGGATCATATGAAGCATTGGAGGCTGGCAACCCTTCTGAAGCACTGGTTGATTTCACAGGAGGAGTCAGTGAATCAATTGATCTGGTATCTGGCAATTATGCTAATGATTTGGAGAAAAGAAAGTTATTGTTTCAGAAGCTATATAAATACATGGACCGGCAGTCTTTGACAAGTGCCTCCATAAAGGTTGGTTTGTTAGTGAAATTTGGCTTTCTAGCTATTTTAAGAGGTCTGTCAAATGGCTCCCATTCAGTAATAGGCCATCCTACCTTGCTGACACCCACTTTAAATGACAAACAATCAGGGAATTCGTCTTACTATCACATGAGATATGAGCTTGCCTGGCTTTCTATAGTATAATATAGCCAGAAAAATCGAAAACATACCAAAACAAACACGGAGATTACTGAGGCTTTTTGTCTGGAAGTCAATAGATTGATATATCAGAAAAAGAATGAAACAAAAACCTAAAGAATTATTTTTCCAAGATGTTGATCAAAATAGGCCATCAGAATAGAGGTGAATGACTATTTGTTTCATTCTTTTTCTGACGTATTACTCTCTGTTGAGTGTCAGATGAAAAGCTTAAGTAATTAATGTTATTTGCTTCACTATGCTTTGTATCGATCAAAGACTGTTCTAGTGCACTACCCCTAATTTGACTTTGATGGAGTCGGATCCTGGCCCAAGTTGAATGATCCTGCAGCCCTGGAAAACTATGCAAATTTTATCAGCATGTAATTTTTGTGACTGTTTTACTTTGAAGTTCACTAACTTTTAAGCTATGATTGCATGCAATATTTATCTCTCTTCTCTAGCTTTATACAGAATACTTTTTTTCCTGTGATAGTGATGATTCCTCTTTGTGGGGTCATCTCCTCTTTCTCAATGTTGCATTAAATTTGATGTTGGCCTTAAAGCTGTGACATGAATTAATTCAACTGTAGGTTACAAACAGAGATGAGATGGAACAACGTCTGGACACAGGCCTCATCAAAGGTCATGCGTATGGAATCACCGCGGTTAAGAAGGTGAGTAAGTTAAGGGGGCACATGTCTTAGCCACTTGTCAGAGCGAAACCACCAGGATTCAAAATAATTTGGAGATCAGAGAAATGGGGAAACAGTGAAGCATTATTTCATGTTTTGTTATCTAGTTTTAATTTGCTTAGTGGGGTCCTTTGAAGGGGCCTTGCACGAAGAATTATTGTTGCAGTGCAGTGAACTTGATAAAAACTCACAAAGCAAAAATGCAACTTTAAGATGATAAAGGAAATAAAAAACATTGTGAAACATAATAACTGATCAAGCTTTTTGTCTGAAACCCATCAGATCAGTGCATCAGAGAAAGAGCCAAAATGAAACCTAACAAATTATTATACCCAGAGGCACAGTGAAATTGGCCAAACACCTCTAAAATTGAATTGTACACATTTGTTTTCTATCATTTCTAAAGTCAGGTTTCATGACCAAAATAATGGTTTAAAGGTTTAGCTTCTCTTCACTTATAGTTGTCTCCCAGCGACTATCCTAAAGCACCCCTTTTCCCTGCTTTTGGCAATCATTGTAAATTTATTTGAACATTTTTATTTTGCATGTAGATTCCACTGGGAGACAGCTTCTTCTCGTCGTTCAACGCAGAACGTTTGTTTATGATTCGGCTCAGAAATCCTTGGGGAGAAAAGGAATGGAATGGACCCTGGAGTGACGGGTATGTAGTTCTTTATTCTTTCAATCCCACAATGTCGCTTGAAAGAAAAGTTGCTGAAATTATTAAGTTCTGATTCTTGTTGTATTTCTATGTAAGTTTATGATATAAATGATGCAGGGTACTAAGGGGTTGGTTAGAAATGGAAATTCTTTTGAAAACCCTTTGACTGCGTTTGAAGGCGACTCAAAACTAGATCAATATCCATAAATGATCCGGGATTCATTCCAGCCACTTTACCAACTTCAACCAGTATCATTGTTATATCAAATTTTGTGTACTTCTGTTTTTTGTTTTGCCATCCACAGTTCTAGATTATCATCATTTTTGTTTTAGATCTGCAGAATGGAATAAAGTGAGCAAGAAAGAGAGAGACAAACTTGGGATAACTGTTGATAACGATGGAGAATTCTGGTAAGTGTCATTCACATGTTAACTGTGTACCCGAGGTTGCAAGGAGTCATGGAGGGTTTCTTGGAAACTTCAGCCTCTTGAACCCGCTTTATTTCACCAAAAATCTTGATTTTAGTTAGAGTTGGACATTTTTAGAGATAAGGTAAATGAAACTAGTTGTAATCAACTGTAACAGATGCTACAAGTTTAAAATTAAATGCATTTGCATTATGTTTGCTCTTCCAAAAATATCAATAAAAGCAATAAAAGGTTTTCCTTGGTCCTTGTATGGTCTTGGCCCACTTAAGATGGGTCTGTAATAGTCATTTAAAACAATTAGAGTCAATTAGTGTACTCATGTAGTAGAAATCGACCCTGCTAGAAAAAAGACTAAAGCCTTATGTTGCCCAGCCGCCAGTCTTCAAAGTGCGCACTATCTCAACAAGATCTCGGGTGTGCCATTGCAAATAAATTATTGGTGCAGATGTGCCATATGCATTCTCTACGGACTGGCTTAGCGCATTGAGTATTCACTAGGTTTATATTTCTGTTTTAATACAATATTGATGATTCATTGCTTGATTTTTTGTTTCCTGAGGATGTCTTTTGATGATTTCTGTCACCACTTCACAAACATAACTGGATGTCGATTGGTGAACACATCGATTCTGAGTCTGCACAAAACATGGCATGAAGGATCACACAAAAGCAGATGGGTGCCTGGACAGAATGCCGGAGGATGCATCAATAACAAGCAAACATTTCTCACCAATCCACAGGTATCTCACTTTTGATGCAACTTTTAGTTTATCACTTCCCTCCATCAGGCATTATTATTATTGTAATTATGCAAAGGGCAACAGCTGATCACCAATGCACAGATATTTGACTTTATGATGCAACTTTTGGTTCATTTCTTCCCTCCAGTCCCGGGGTAGGTCTATCATTTTCACTTATGATTAGAGGAGAGCCTTTGCCTATTAAGGCATTATAATTATGATTGTTATTATTATTATTATTATTATTATTGTTATTATGCAAAGGGCAACAGTTAATCACCAATTCGCAGGTATTGAACTTCATGATGCAACTTTTAGTCCATTTCTTCCCTCCAGTCCCGGGATCTGTAATTTTCACTTGTGATTAGAGTAGAGCCCTTGCGTATAGAAGCATTAGTATATTAGTTACAGCTTCAAGTTTATTAACCCCTTCTTGGGATCATTCGTGTTTAAGATTATTCATGTTTTCCCTGAATATTTATCATTTCTTACCCACAGTATAGATTTGACATCACTGGAAGTGAGGAAGATGTGGCAATGATTAGCCTGATGCAGAAAGACAAGAGAATAGAAAGAAGCGAAGGGAAAAGTGGAGAGAATCTCACGATTGGTTTTTTTGTTGTGCAGGTACAGTTGTGGCACTTTCCCTGCGTAAGACGGCCCCAACATTAAACATTCCAGGGCTGAGTTTACACCGGGTTGACTTCAACTCGAGGTCGCTTAAACTTGCTCCTGTTTACATGCAGTGGCGTTCCGTCCGGGTATTCAGGGTATTCAGAGAATACCCTAGCATTTCCACACAAAAAATAATTTCTATGCTCTAAATTTCTTATGCAGATCATTTCGTTTTATAGATATAATAAAACATTTATTCCTTTTCATTCTGTTAAAAACCATATTCATAAAATTTATAAAGTCATTGAGTCATTGCTGTAATTTCCCCTTTAGTTTCCACACAGAAAAGACACAGACATTTTTGTTAGCGAGAGGAGCAAGATACAAATTACACAACAGCTTCATACACGTGACATCTGTGTTACGGCCTAGGGGGCCTGGGACCCACTCCATTACATCGCTTCCCTTTTTTTTTTAAAGTCATTTACTTAATTTTCGAATAATGTCCGAGGGTATCGAGTCGCCAAATCTCTGTGGCTGTTTGACAACTCTGCTAGATCGCCTTAAGGGCTCTTGATGTTCAGTTCTGTCGTTGTTGATGTGCTCGTAATTGTTCCCTAATGTGTCATCAGTTTCGTCACCAGTTTCTGTTGGAGGCGGTATACGTTTGTAGTGTGAAACGTTACGTGTAATGACATGGTCATGTTTGTTCTTAGCCGTCACACGTGATTGTGTTCGGTCTGTCACAACGTATGGTGTCTCGTTAAATGTTGGTGTCAGTTTATTTCTTCGGTCTTGCTTCACCAGCACATGATCTCCAACTTTCAAGTCACTCGCTCTCGCATGGCGTTTTCCATCGGCGTACCATTTGTTGTATTGCTGACTAGAAAGTTCATTCGCTCTTGCTTCGCGATGTCTGTCAATAACATTGCGTTTTTTCAGCGAAGGTAACACTCCTTGCACTGTTCTGTTGAACAAGAGTTCAGCAGGAGATACTTTGGTGGTGCTGTGGGGAGTGGTGCGATACTGCAAGAGGAAACGGTTGAGCTCTTGCTGCCACACCTTCCCTTCAATTGTTGCAGTTTTCAATGCTTTACCCAGTGGCTGGTTGAACCGTTCCACCTCAGCGTTGCCCTGAGGCCATTTAGGAGTGGACTGGTTCTTGTTGATGCCAAGGGCAGTAAGGTATCTTTGGTACTCATCACCATTGAACGGAGGGCCATTGTCCGATGTGAGTGTCTCTGGTATACCATGCGTAGCAAACATTTTATCTAGCTTTGGTATAACGGTTGAGGCTCTAGTAGAGCGTACGATTTCTACTTCGGGATACCGCGAGTATCTGTCAACCACTACAAGCAAGTAATCTCCGGATGGCAATGGACCGTAGAAATCTGCGTGAAGTTTCTGCCAAGGTCCTTTTGGCATGTCTGTCATCTGCAAGGGTTCCGGCGGATTCGGTCTTCCAGTCGCTTGGCAGGGCAGACAATGGTCGATGGTTTCCTTGACCAGTCTGTCTATCTCTGGAAACCATACCTTTTCTCTGAGCAGTAATTTGGTCTTCGCAAGACCCTGATGAGTAGCATGGGCAAGATCCACTGCTTTTTTTTGAAGTATCTTCGGTATAACAATTCTATTTCCGCGCAAGACGAGATTGTGAGCTCCAATCGTTAGCTCATCCTTAAGTGCTTTAAATGGTTTTAAAGTGTCAGAGTCCCAGCGGTTCAGTCTGATAGCAGCGCGTAAGGTTTGCAATGTTTTGTCGCTATCAGTAGCACTCTTTATTTCTGCAATTGTCATCGTTTTGGGAACAGCAGACTCGGTAAGTAAATTTATGTATTGTTCTGCCATCTTTTCCTGCTGACGTGTACTCTCCCTGTTTGGATGGCGTGAAAGGTAATCGGCAGGGTTATCAACACCAGCTAGGGATACTAAGCTAGAACGGGCTAATTTTTTTGAAATTAGCTCGTTCTGGCTAATTTTAGCCCGTTTTGGCTAATAAAAAATTATTTTCTTGAAAATTTTGAAGCCCAAACAGGCTAAAACGTCGATTTCTTGGATTTCCAGGAACCGGGCCGCTATTTTGACGCGATATTTGGGTTCTATGCATCAAGAAACGGGGATTCATGTAAAAAAATTTGGGGGTTTCTCCGGCGGAAGTTTGAGAAAAATGCGACTTTAACTTTTGTGACGTTTTCTATTGTTCTTTCCGATGCGGTTAAGTCCGCGTAATGACACCCGTGCCGTGCGGGGAAGCTTCAGAAACAAGGCTTTTATGAGAACAACTTTAATTTAAGCATTTTTGTAATTTACGTTGTATTGATAAACATCTTATTAGAAGACCTCATTATAGAAACGTACAAAGCTGGTGTTAAAGTTTGAATTATCTATTTTTTTCATTTCGCCGCACGGCACGGGCGTCATTACGCGGACTTAACCGCATCGGAAAGAACAATAGAAAACGTCACAAAAGTTAAAGTCGCATTTTTCTCAAACTTCCGCCGGAGAAACCCCCAAATTTTTTTACATGAATCCCCGTTTCTTGATGCGTAGAACCCAAATATCGCGTCAAAATAGCGGCCCGGTTCCTGGAAATCCAAGAAATCGACGTTTTAGCCCGTTTGGGCTTCAAAATTTTCAAGAAAATAATTTTTTATTAGCCAAAACGGGCTAAAATTAGCCAGAACGAGCTAATTTCAAAAAAATTAGCCCGTTCTAGCTTAGTATCCCTAGCTGACCAGGCTTATACTGTACCGTGAATCTGTAAGGTTGAAGGCGCAACACCCACCGTTCGATGCGAGCAGACGGTTTGGACTTTGGACTCCCATAGATTATTTCGAGCGGCTTATGATCAGTAACTAGCTGAAATGGTTTTCCGTAGATGAACAAATGGAAATGTTCCACCGCCCACACAATGCTCAAAGCTTCCTTTTCAGTTTGGGAATATCTCTTTTCAACGGGCGATAGTGCACGACTAGCATATGCAACAGTACGACAATTGTCACCAGATGGATCTTTCTGGGCGAGGATAGCAGATATGCCAACTGGACTAGCGTCGACAGTAATGACCGTATCTTTCTTAGTATCGAAGTATGCCATCACAGGAACGGAGGTAAGAACATTTTTTAGTTTTTCGAAGGCGTTTTGATGTTCCCGTGTCCACTGGAAATGAGCATTTTTCTTAGTCAAGTCTCTCAGTGGAGCGCTGATAGTGGCATAATCAGGTATGTATTTGCAGTTATAATTTGCCATGCCCAGAAAGCTTCGTACCTCATGCGCAGTTGTTGGAACCTGTGCATCTTGTAGGTCTTGAATGTGTTTCGGATCAGGACATGTACCAGCAGCCGAAAAGATCTGTCCGAAGAAAGACAGTGAAGTAGATAAAAACTTGCATTTTGATGCGTTTAGGGTGAGGCCTTTGTCTGACAGCCGTTGAAGACAGTCATTGAGTGCTTTGTCATGACTTTGACGATCTACTCCAAAACATATTATGTCATCTGCAATGTTACAGACACCGTGAATACCTTGTAAGGCAGTCTGCAAGGCATTTTGAAATATCTCGGCGGCGGCGTTTGTGCCATAATTCAATCTCTTATATTGAAACAGTCCTACATGCGTGCTGAAAGTAGTTATATGTCGACTGTTCTCATGGAGCTCAAGCTGGTGATATGCTTGAGACATATCAAGTTTAGAAAAAACTTTTGCACCAGTGAGCTGAAGATTTATGTCATCTACTGTGGGAATGAGGTGTCTGATTCTCTTAATTGCTTGATTAGGTTTTCGCATATCAACGCATATACGAACATCATCATCTTTCTTAGGCACAGCGACTATGGGACTAATCCAGGGGGTAGCTTGCGTTGCAGGAACGCTCTCAATGATATCGTCCTGTTCTAGCTTTTTAATGGCACGCTTTACTTTCTCACGGATATGAAAAGGAATGCGTCTCTGCGGCTCAGCAACGGGGGTTATTGTCTCATCAATATTCAATGTTACAGCAGTGTCTTTGAATTTCCCCAACCCGTGAAATACAGAAGAATGTTTTTCAAGAAGCTTGTTGAGCTTTCCATCATCTGTGACAGGTGATGACGGCGTGGAGATTTTATTCAAGTGCAATGTCACAAGTCCTAATTCTTGTGCTGTGTCTCCGCTGAGTAAATTACCAGATGTGTTGTTGTTGACGACATAGAATGTTGCGACTGCATAGCGTTTTCTCGTTTCAATGACTGTCTCAAATTTTCCAATAAATTTGACCGGTTTTTCAGTGTTGTATGCAAAAGCACGTGTTTTCGTACTTTCCAATTTAATTTCAGGTAATTTTGCAAAAGTTTGTTTGTCCATAACATTAATGGAGGCTCCAGTGTCAATCATTGTGTCAAAAGACTGTCCAAGGATTGTAGCTCTTGTGTAAGGCCTACGTTTTTGCTTTGTTTTGACTGCGTATAAATAATCTTCCTCTGACTCAGAATCTGAATGAGATATTGGGTGAAGATTTTTGTTGTTTCTCTGCTTATTAAATTTTCTACCAGAATTTGACCCAGAATTTGACCTGCTATTGTTTGCTTTAGAAAGACAAGCTTTGGCGAAGTGGTTAAATTTTCCACATTTTCTACATTCTTTACCTCGGGCAGGACAAACAGCATCATGTGAATGAGAATTTCTGCCACAATTTCGACATTTCGGATTAGATTTCACTGAAGTTTGATTTATATCTGCTGAAATTGGCTCTATTTTCTGTGATTCAATTTCTTTTGCCTGAAAACGACTGACTTCATCCCTTCTACCATCTAAAAGCATGGATTTTAAGTCATACTTGGGGTCTCGAAGAGCTTGTTTCCTAATTCGAGAAGAAGTTCCCCCAATAATAATTTGCTGCTCCAATTCAAATGTGAGACTGTCACCATATTCACATGGCAAGGCCAGTGTTCGTAACCTAGTATGAAACTGATCTAATGTTTCATTAGGCTCTTGGCGGGCCTGTCGAAAACAGTAAACATCATACCTGCGATTCTTCTGCGGTTCAAAGTACTCAGTCAGTTTGAGCTTGGCTGTATCGTAAGCATTTGCTTCTCCTGTCTCTTCGAGTTGTTCAAAAATCTCCCTGACCCGTGGGCCAGCCTGATATAGCAACAGAGCACGTTTTCGAGTGTTGTCTGTGATTCCAGCGGCCACAGTAAACATCTCGAAATCTGACAGCCATTTTTTCCAGTGCGTCGCAAGGCTTGCACCGATTTCACCACTGTCTGGGTTGAATTCCCGAACAGGCTGGAGTGAAATTCCATGCGACATACTTTAGTTAACTTTGACAGTTGTATTATCGATTTATCTTCGTCGCCAGTGTAATTTCCCCTTTAGTTTCCACACAGAAAAGACACAGACATTTTTGTTAGCGAGAGGAGCAAGATACAAATTACACAACAGCTTCATACACGTGACATCTGTGTTACGGCCTAGGGGGCCTGGGACCCACTCCATTACAATTGCCATCAAATAAGTTTTCCTTATGCGCTCGCAAACCCATCTCGTCTTCTCGTGTTGAGCAGATACTCTGTAAACAAAGGGCTTGAGGTAACGGCCAGTAGGCGGCTTTTTGATAGTTGGTAATTGTCTGTATGTCTGTTTGACAATGTACTGCGGTTGATATTGCGGCCCCAGCGGAATATTTGTTGACCTCACTCTTAGAACCTGCTTTTAGAGCGGGCAGATACTTTTCTAAGCTTTTGACCTAAGTTCCCCGAAGGGAACCTTGAAGCACCTTTTCGCCAATCAAAATCCATGTTGGTGAAATCACTGAAGCGGCAAGTCCTACAGAGGTTGGTTGAGAAACACCGCGACGCAAAAAACACACAAATAAGTTTGATTAGATAATTGTTTCTAATATTTCGCCCTGCTAAACAAGGCTTCCTCAGAGAATGGTTAAATGTGATCGAGAAATGAACGGTTAAGTAAAATAATTTGAATTTGGTAGGTAAGATATCATTGGTTACTGGTGGATTGTTGAAGATTAAATATTATTGGTTACTGGTCGATGGCCTGCTGTGCTGTGATGGCTGTGATGCAAGATGCAAAAAGTAACGTGATGTGATAGGTGGCAGTGTGTGTGGTGGGAACTTGATAGGGATGTTGGATAAGTGTGCAAAATTGGGCATAAATAATAATAGTAAGACGAGATGATGAATATGAAATAATAATGATAATGGTGTTGGTAACAAATGCATATGAAAAAGGAAATAAGAAATGAAAAAGAAATAAGAATAAGTTGACAACAAAAGGAAAGGCTGAGTAATAGTGATAAAAATAGTGATAATTGTAATACTAGAAATAATAATAATAAAATAACTATAATGGACAAGATTTTTATAGAGTGGGGTTAGAATGCAGAGAAAAGTGTTAACGGTCGGTAGTCCGGTTCATGCCTTGTGGTGCGAGGGTGTTGGCCAAGCCAATTAGACAGGGAATTTACCATAACATTCTAGCAAATCGGGTAACCGAAAATCTGAAGACAGTTTTGGAATCCTTGAAGGAAGGCGGTCATTTTAAGCCTTGGGAACATTCTGGGAAATGAGCCATTGTGACGTAATTGATGACGTCTTGTGACAACGGTCACAAAAAATCCGACCTCCGAATATTCGGTCGCTGATCACATCATTGGAAAGAGCATCGAAAACTGAGCAAATAATTGTATTACACTGATGCTATTTGACTTACCCTTCAAAAGATATAACGTATTGAAAAATTCAAAATGGCGGATAGAAATTTAGTGTATCAGTCTGTTTGTTTCGATTTCTTATCGGAATTTAATGAGGGAACGGTTGTTCTTAATTGTTACTGTAAAGAAATGAATAAAACATTTCAATAGGACCCACTAAGTTGAAGTTTAAGCTAAGCTGAATAGAGTTATTGAATTTATGATTAAATTCCATTGTCCGTTTATGGTAGCCAGTTGGTAGACGAATCGTTACTTGAAGAGAAATCATACATTTCCCACGCATTCTCCCGTATCATTTTCTCCAAATCCTCACCTCTGTCCTTCGTTTCCATCTTGGGTAATGCATGTGCAGTACAGTGAAGGTGTGTAGTACGGTAGAGGATATTCAGTACGGCAGAGGGATATCATCAGTTTGGCGGAGATATCATATGCACGTATACGATGGGAAATATTTTCAGTACTGTGGAGTGTATGTATTCAGTACATTAGAAGGATATCATCAGTGCGATGGGCGGATATTATAAATACTATGGAGAAATACTGTCGGTAATCGAAAAATATTCAGTGCTGATGAGGGCTATCATCAGTACAGTGGAGAGTATTCAGTACAGTGGAATATCCTCCATCAACTCTACTGCTGAAACGGACCCCAGCAGGTCCAGGGCAGAGCCCTGCTGGGGGTCCAGCCTTCTTAGATTTTGCAATTTAGAATGTCTCAAAATGGCTAAGAATCCTTTAGTCTTTCTTTCTACATATGTATGTTTGACCCACCCTGTGCTTCCACTAATATGACTGCAATTTTGCAAAGAAATGACGAATAATTCTTAACACAAATTAATTTCTTTATTGATATGGATAAATAGACTTTCGTATCTATTGTCTCAATAGATGCCCTTTTTAGTATAAAGATATTTATTATACCGCTGTATTATATTTTCTCGGGTGAGTTGTGAGTTCACCTTTGATGCTTAGAATAGCTAAGTCGTTCAACCTTTCTAATGTTCCTTGGCAATGTGCACGAAGTTTTTGATAAGCTAGAGCTTTAGCTTGAACGTTCTACTAGAGACTGTAACTGGCAATCTGTAAAATACCTACAGGGTAGTGAATACGTTAGGAATATGTCGCCAAGCTTGAATTTAACGATTTTGTGCAAGAAGCAAATGTAGTTAACGATTGGCTGAAGGAATGAATTGGGATTAATTCATAAATAAACCATGCTTGTATTAAACGTTTCGATATAAATCTTCACCAGTAACTGTTCTTACAGAATGAATTGGGATATCACTAGAGATGTGTAACGGACAGAAAGAAAACTTAATTTTCCCTGGCCCTTTAACGGGCTCAGCTCTTTGATATCAAAACGAGATTTAATGAAAAACTCCATGTCTCGTTTTCCCGGACCCCTTGCAGGGCCCAGGCCCCGGGGCAGTTGCCCCGGCTACCCCTCCCCTTCTCGGCGGTCCTGACTGAAGGTATCCACCCATCGTACTGATAATATGTCTCTACGATACTGATTGCATTCTTCTACATTACTAAATATAGTCTACCTTACAGCACAACCTCCATTGTACTGCACATAGATTACCTCAGAGAATTTCTTCATCTGCATTTATTTGCTTGGGTGAACCAGAAAGGCACAAAAAGCTCGGCTTTTTCATTCTATGTCCATCCATTCATTTCAATCGAAACATCTGGAATCACTTCTTCAGTGCAGTGAAACTAATGTAATAGCTGATAATTTACACTTTTGATGGCTCCCTCTGCTGAATCTAACTCTTGAGGAATGAAACTAGATCATTTCACTTTCAGCTCCTTTTAGATTCGCAATCTGGTCGTTACATACGTTTCAGTTGTGTTTCCATTGTAGAAATGGTTCGATTGATGAACTATTGTCATACTTTAAAAATCATTGAGACAGAACTACGGAAAGCATGAGTTCATTATTAGAACTATTTTCCGTATGTAACGACCAGATTGCGAATCTAAAAGGAGCTGAAAGTGAAATCGTCTAGCGTCATTCCTCGAGGTTTAGATTCAGCAGAGGGAGCCATTAAAAGGATAAATTATCAGCTATTACATTAATTTCACCGCTTTGAAGAAGTGATTCCAGATGTTTCGATTGAAATGAATGGATGGACATAGAATGAAAAAGCCGAGCTTTTTGTGCCTTTCTGGTTCACCCGAGCAAATAAATGCAGATGAAGAAATTCTCTGAGGTAATCTATGTGCAGTACAATGGAGGTTGTGCTGTAAGGTAGACTATATTTAGTAATGTAGAAGAATGCAATCAGTATCGTAGAGGCATATTATCAGTACGATGGGTGGATACCTTCAGTACTGTGGAGGGTATTCAGCACAGTGGAGTGATATCATCAGAACGGCGGAGGAATACCATCAGTACGTAGAGGCATATCATGAGTAGGGCGAAGGGATATCTTCAGTAGAGTTGATGGAGGATATTCCACTGTACTGAATACTCTCCACTGTACTGATGATAGCCCTCATCAGCACTGAATATCTTTCGATTACCGACAGTATTTCTCCATAGTATTTATAATATCCGCCCATCGCACTGATGATATCCTTCTAATGTACTGAATACACTCCACAGTACTGAAAATATCTCCCATC
Organism: Pelagia noctiluca; assembly: GCA_963924455.1. NCBI lineage: Eukaryota > Metazoa > Cnidaria > Scyphozoa > Semaeostomeae > Pelagiidae > Pelagia > Pelagia noctiluca. Next base: position 15,455,801 of record OZ004325.1, read on the forward strand.
GTATACGTGCATATGATATCTCCGCCAAACTGATGATATCCCTCTGCCGTACTGAATATCCTCTACCGTACTACACACCTTTACTGTACTGCACATGCATTACCCAAGATGGAAACGAAGGACAGAGGTGAGGATTTGGAGAAAATGATACGGGAGAATGCGTGGGAAATGTATGATTTCTCTTCAAGTAACGATTCGTCTGCCAACTGGCTACCATAAACGGACAATGGAATTTAATCATAAATTCAATAACTCTATTCAGCTTAGCTTAAACTTCAACTTAGTGGGTCCTATTGAAATGTTTTATTCATTTCTTTACAGTAACAATTAAGAACAACCGTTCCCTCATTAAATTCCGATAAGAAATCGAAACAAACAGACTGATACACTAAATTTCTATCCGCCATTTTGAATTTTTCAATACGTTATATCTTTTGAAGGGTAAGTCAAATAGCATCAGTGTAATACAATTATTTGCTCAGTTTTCGATGCTCTTTCCAATGATGTGATCAGCGACCGAATATTCGGAGGTCGGATTTTTTGTGACCGTTGTCACAAGACGTCATCAATTACGTCACAATGGCTCATTTCCCAGAATGTTCCCAAGGCTTAAAATGACCGCCTTCCCTCAAGGATTCCAAAACTGTCTTCAGATTTTCGGTTACCCGATTTGCTAGAATGTTATGGTAAATTCCCTGTCTAAATGAGGTATTGTTCCTTGGCTCGTCGAACACTCTCTCGGTTACTGTACATTTGTAAAATGGGGGCAATTCGTAGGTCAGTGACTGTGTGTCCCGGTCTACAGAAGTGGTCTGCAACGCCAGATTTGTCCTGTTTTTTGTTAATTATGTCTCTGCGGTGCTCAAGTAGTCGGTCTCGTAGTCTCCTCCCTGTTTGTCCAATGTACTGACAGTTTGTGTTTCTGTTCTTTAAGCACCGCGTACACTGTATGACGTAGATGACGTTGCTAGAGTTGCAGTCAAGTCGCTGTTTTATGTTAAATGTCTTGTTGGTGTTGGTAAATGTAATTGTGTTAGCCCCGTCAAGAATATGGCTACAGGTAAGGCAGTTGCGTTGTGGTGTACATTTATGTATGCCTTTAGGGGTACCGGTGACGTTACTTTTAAGTTTGGCACGTACCAGATGATCCCTTAGGCTTGAAGGTTTTCGGTAACTAACTATCGGTGGTTGTGGGAAAGCTCCTTTGCAGGTGTCACTGTTTTGTAATATGTGGTAGTGCTGTTTAACCACCCTTCGAAGTTGAGGCAAGCCTGGGTGATAGGTTACCACGAAGGGAGTTCTGTTATTGGGCTGTTTCTGTTTGGTAGCGAGGCTGTCCTGTCTAGTAACGCGTGAAGCTTTCCGTATTTCGTTACGTACATGTTTCCGTCTGTAACCTCTGTTCGTTAAGTACGTAAGTAGTTCGTTAGTACGGTTAGTAAAGGTGGTATTGTCAGAGCAGATGCGGCGTAAACGTAGTGCTAGGCTGTAAGGATGGAGTTTTTGACGTGTTTGGGATGTGCAGAAGAAGGAAGAAGGTATTGGTGAGCAGTGGCGGAAATTATGGGGGGGTTGGGGGGGCAATTGCCCCCCCCAATTCAAAGTGAGTCGGAAATTTCTCTCAAAAGTCGGAAATTTTGGTCCTTGGAAGTTGAATTGGGTATCCAACTCGAAAATTTTGATACCTGTGATTTAAAAATTTATTTTGAAAGAGCCGAATAAATTTCTTTAACACTTGACTCATTTTAAGTTAGTCAATATCAGATCAAATATAGTAATAGTATCTTATTTATTTACTATTCATGGTTTGTATTTGTACTATTTCTACATAGTTTATATTTATATACAGTCGAGTCTCGCTATCTCAAACTGTCACGGGAGTCGAATTTTCCTCGGCCAAAAGAGGGGCTTCATACGCAGTGTATAAATGAAAGGTTTTTCGCTTCTAAAAAACCACTTTTAAAAATCTAAAAACCGCTGAACAGGTATTAGTTTTAGCTAATAGAAGTTTATAAAAGGGGATCATGTTTAACAAGAACTGGAATGAACTGAAAGCCATGATGGAACTGAACAACCTGGTCGACAAGTATGCTTTTTGCGTGAAGAAAAATTACACAATTTTAGGGCCATCTATCTAAAGGGCCCAATGGCAGATTCGCAAAAACCATCTTCTTCTTTCTCCGGGGAGACTAATTTCGTTCCTGCACGGCAGTAGTTAAGATAACGGGTTTTATTTGTGTACCTAACTGTATAGGAAAACGAGGGGAAATAGGTTTTGTTTGAGATAGAGGGGAGTTCGAGATAACGGTGTTCGAGATAGCAGGAGTCGACTATAGTGCTAAAATAGGGGGGATTCCAAGCCAGTTCGAACCCTCAGAAAAGGCACAATCTCAAGAGCTTCCGGGGGCTCCGCCCCCTCGACCCCTGCCAGGATGTCCTGGACCCGTAAGTGGGCTTACAGCGCCCCCTACACCGCCAGCTGTCTAGGCAATGACGAATGACTTCGTCATTGCCAGGCGAAGAAACTGACTCGGAAAATTCACCATGCTTGCCCCTCCACCCAAAATGCCCAATTTCCGCCACTGTTGGTGAGTGTCTGTAGGTTTGACGTAGAGATCTGTAGATAAGGTGTTGTCGTTGTTGAGAGTGATGGTAACGTCAAGAAAGTGGGTGGATGTGGGAGATATGTCGCTTGTAAATTGTAAATTATATGTCGCTTGTAAAGTCCTATAGGTTTGTACTAGCAAAAGACGCACATTAAGATCCTGCGTCCATCAGGTCGAATTTCGTTTTTGAAATTGGCTCGGTAAAAGGTAAAACCCGTACACGCAATCTCCTTTCCTTTGTTATTTAACTCTCACACTGAGTTGGTAAATACCTTCAAGTTCACGAGGCGCGTTTTCCATATCGATTAAACGACATAAACAAATCGAATAAAGGGAAGAAACAGATTTGTCAAATAGTCTAAGCAAGAAAGAAGGGAAACTTTTAGAACCTTAATGTTGCAGTTGCAAAAGACAGAAAGCAACTAGCTTGAAGTTAAGTAAAGAATATTTTATGCCTTACTTTTGTTGTTGTAAGCTATATGGGCCTATTAGGCCACACTGATAGGCCTGAAATCTTCTCACTCTTTGTCAAAGCATCCGTTCTATAGGTGATAGTTACTAATTAGTAGTCTTATCAGAATATCGTTTTTTCTGTTTAGATGGTCCTTACAGTATCAATCTAATGTATGGGTTTGTGTTTGGGATATCGATCGTACTTTTTGTGTGATATTATAGTGATATTATGTTTTAAATGAAGTTTTATTTGCATAAATTTACTACTACTAATTTTGTAACATTCAAGCTAAAGTAAAGCAGCGAAAATCAACTAATTTGATATCCGTTAAATTTTATTAGGGCGTGGCCCAGTCCTTGTTAGAATTTTTGGGTGTGGTCAGAAAATATTATCCACAGAATACCCTATCTTTGAACTCACGGAACGCCACTGTTTACATGCTATTTCCACCCGAGTTGTAAAATGGTCCCAGCATCCTTTTCAGCTCTGGAAAGACCACACGGTCCATTGAAAATAATACTTTTCGAAAATCTCAACTCGCCTGAGTTGCAAAACCGCATTTACATGATATGATGGTTTAAACCTATTAAAATCTCGCCTGGGTTGAGACGGCGAGTTGAACTCAACTCAGTCCCCGAATCCCCGTTACATTATCAGTAGCAATTCACTCGCATATTGCATGTTTTAGGCCTATTCACTTTCACACTTTAATTTCTTTCTGGCTGCTATTGCAAGGTTGCTCATAGATTCATTAAATTGTTGTATGGCCAGTTTAATACTATCTCATTAATTCTAGTCTCATTCTAATAATCATATTAGGTTTTGAGTATTTTTTTATTGAGTGTTTGAGCTACGAGATTTTTGCCAGATACAGTATCAGTGATTTGTAGAAATATATGCCATCACCTGCGCTACAGATATTGATGAATTATTCTTTCCTCAAGGTGGAGAACAACCGAACATACAGGGTTCATTCGATTTATGAAAAAGTCGGTGACTGCACGTTCATCAATTCAAGGGAAGTCTTCACCAGGCTTGAACTGAATCCTGGCAGATACGTCATCATCCCATCAACCTTCAAACCGGATATGGCTGGCGAGTTTCTTTTGCGGACATACACAAGTAACAGTGGACACTTTCAGTATGTACAATTTAGGCCTCATTCTATTCTATGATTCTGATTATTGCTACGTATTCTTATCTAATCATAGTCAATCATGACATCCATGACATTCAGCCATTAAAACTATGACATTTAATGAAACATAGCTGAAATGAAAATATAATTATTGTTATTACTATTATTTTCAAACCTTTAAGCACGATAGACCTATCAATTCATTGGGATTGCTTCCCAGGGGCCGTGCTACAAGCAACGATAAAAATTCAATTACTATCACCAAATAATTTTTTAAGTTTTCTTAAAAGTAGCAAGGGATGGGGCCTGCTTCACACGAGGCTCAAGATTGTTCCATAGCTTTGATCCCCTAAGAGATACAGCTTTTTGACCATTAAGGGCTTTAAGTAGGGGCAGGGAAACATCCGTTGTCGTATTTCTTAGGTTTCTTCTATTTAGAGTTGAATCTTTGACAAACAAATTCGATAAGGATTCAGGTGCAAGACCATTAAGCAATTTGTAAATGACTGTAGCAGTTTAACTTCTATTGATATCAGTAACAGAAAGCCATTTTAACTTTCGAATCAGTGAGTTATCATGTCTTATTTCAGTTATCTGGAACACGAGAAGCCAGTGCCAGGCTGTTGGTCGTTTTGCCCATTCGTGAAATATCCAGTCTGTGTTCTTTCTGTTTTCATCAGTGCTGTGGACCATCTCAAGAAGAACAGCAGTCGCAGTTTGAGTATGTTGATTTCGTTGTTTACTTTGAAACTTATTGTTTCATTGTTAATTTCATTGTTTATTGTTTGTTTCATTGTTCACTGTTTGTTTCATTGTTTACTATTTGTTTCATTGTTTACTATTTGCTTCATTGTTTACTGTTTGTTTCATTGTTTACTGTTGATTTGATCTTTTTACTTTTTGTTTCAGTGTTTACTGTTTGCTTCATTGTTTACTGTTTGTTTCATTGTTTACTGTTTGTTTCATTGTTCACTGTTTGTTTCATTGTTTACTATTTGTTTCATTGTTTACTGTTTGCTTCATTGTTTACTGTTTGTTTCAGTGTTTACTGTTTGTTTCATTGTTTACTGTTTGTTTCATTGTTCACTGTTTGTTTCATTGTTTACTATTTGTTTCATTGTTTACTGTTTGCTTCATTGTTTACTGTTTGTTTCATTGTTTACTGTTGATTTGATCTTTTTACTTTTTGTTTCAGTGTTTACTGTTTGCTTCATTGTTTACTGTTTGTTTCATTGTTTACTGTTTGTTTCATTGTTCACTGTTTGTTTCATTGTTTACTATTTGTTTCATTGTTTACTGTTTGCTTCATTGTTTACTGTTTGTTTCAGTGTTTACTGTTTGTTTCATTGTTTACTGTTTGTTTCATTGTTCACTGTTTGTTTCATTGTTTACTATTTGTTTCATTGTTTACTGTTTGCTTCATTGTTTACTGTTTGTTTCATTGTTTACTGTTGATTTGATCTTTTTACTTTTTGTTTCAGTGTTTACTGTTTGCTTCATTGTTTACTGTTTGTTTCATTGTTTACTGTTTGTTTCATTGTTCACTGTTTGTTTCATTGTTTACTATTTGTTTCATTGTTTACTGTTTGCTTCATTGTTTACTGTTTGCTTCATTGTTTACTGTTTGTTTCATTGTTTACTGTTTGTTTCATTGTTCACTGTTTGTTTCATTGTTTACTATTTGTTTCATTGTTTACTATTTGCTTCATTGTTTACTGTTTGTTTCATTGTTTACTGTTGATTTGATCTTTTTACTTTTTGTTTCAGTGTTTACTGTTTGCTTCATTGTTTACTGTTTGTTTCATTGTTTACTGTTTGTTTCATTGTTCACTGTTTGTTTCATTGTTTACTATTTGTTTCATTGTTTACTGTTTGCTTCATTGTTTACTGTTTGTTTCAGTGTTTACTGTTTGTTTCATTGTTTACTATTTGCTTCATTGTTTACTGTTTGTTTCATTGTTTACTGTTGATTTGATCTTTTTACTTTTTGTTTCATTGTTTACTGTTTGCTTTACTGTTTACTGTTTGTCATATTGTTAACTGTTTGGTTCATTGTTAACTGGGTAAATTGATAAACTGCCAAGTCTCATAATTATTAGTTTGAATACGAATGTTCAAATGATCCAAGCTTTTTAGGTCCATGATCGCGGACCAAATTCAATTTTGGATCAAAATATTCTTTTACAATTCTATATTCATAAAAAGTGTCTCCAACGACTTCAATACTAAAACTTTACGATAAATTTGTCAATTCCAGAAGAAAACTTTTCTAAGGCATTTATTAAGAGAATTAGCAAGATTTGACTGGGATCTCCATACGTATTTCATGCTTGCAAATTTATCAGAACATCACCATAGAATGTCATATTTAGAAATACATCTTCCTCATCATTGAAGTACAAACTCCCAGGAGCTCTGACATTTTCCTACTTTCAGCAGAAGCTTATTTCAAAATGTTTTTAAGTATGACCACAAACCCAGCCCTGAACTTTTTGTATGACAATTTTTTGTAGGACTTTTTGTAGGGCAACTTTTTGTAGGACAATTTTGCAAGAATTTTTACCAAAGTTTTAGATCATGCCTGACGAATTTATGTCCTTCAAAGGGATAATGAGGATTAAATCAAGAAGATAGTTTTGATATACTTTTGGAATAGCTTCTTAAGCCATTTGTCATCTTTCAGCCTTGGATCCCTATGTCTCGATGGAGTGTGAAGGTGTGAAGGTGAAAACGATTGTTAGGAAAGACACAGAGAATGCCAAATATGAGGACGGGGCACTTTTCTTCGTCAAGAATCCGCTGACTTCGATGCTCAAACTAAAGGTGAATTTTATTTGTTAAGTAAGACTCCGTTTTTGTATCAAAATGATTTCATTATCCGTGAAAATTGTTCTGTAATCGTTTCATAATCGCCAAAATGATTTTTGAATTTCTAATCATCCCAGATCGTTTCATTATCGCTAGAATCGTTCCGTAATCATCGCAAATAGTTTCATTATAGCTAGAATCGTTCCGTAATTGTTATAAACCCTTTCGATGCCGTGGCAAATCTTTCCGTTATCTTTAAAAAATCGTTCTGAGATATTTCATAATCGTTTACTCTGAAATCTCTTCTAGGTGATGGACCACAATACTTTATTGCCTGACACTCTACTCGGAGAAGTCGAGTTGAAAATCACGCCAAACGACAAAACGTTTTTGGAGACGCATCGACTGAAAATCAAGAACGACGCCGGGGCAATTGTGGATACGGACGGGAGTATCAGTGCTCGCATCTCCTGCTCCAATAACCTCAAGTTCATGTGACGTTTTAACGGGTATTTTAACAATTTCTACATTTTAATTCACGTATTTTCAGTTATTTATTAGAAACGGGAGCTCGGTACCACATAGTTCCCAGCGGGTCAGATTGGGTCTATTCAAGAAACTTCACAAGAGAGGCTCCTCAAGGATCGTCCACATCTTATTGGTTTTCCTTGCAGTTATACTTATTACTTTTTCACTAGGGAATTTTATGGTTTCGAGTACAATAAGTTATTATTTTTTATCGGGGTTGTAGAGCTATTAAGGGTTTGTTTCACGGATGGGGTAAACTCGAAGGAGACCTGCAGGCTTTAGGTTCAGGCTAAGGCTTGGGCTGCTTGTTATTGCATAGTTCACTGTTATGGTTGAATGCCTTTAGTTTATAAACTACGGTGTTGGTTAGTTTCCATTGGGAGGGGGGATCATGGATAAGATACGAGGAGGGACTAGAACTAAATACCTACATAACGTTTTGATAGGCTCAGACGTTTGTTGATTGAATTCTTCTGCAGAAAATGATTTGGTTCAACTTGATTAATCCTCATGACAGCATAACTGTTATTTTGACAACAAAAAATACTTTTCAGGGTAGGCTACGTTCTACGAATCTATGTTGACTTGATGCTTTTTTCTGGAGCAACTAAGTCAAAAGTTTGGGTATTTTGACGAGTTGAGCTTTGTTAGTAATTTATAACTTTTGCACCAACAAAATTGAGTAATAACTTTCTTTTACCTTATTTAATCGAGAATAATTGTATTTTGGGAAATTATTTTCAGAATTTTTCTCCATTTGTATACACAATATTGAATAATGTGCATTTATGTAATAGATCTTATTTTGCTAAATAATAATCAAAACTACTTCGTGTGTTTATCTGCGTAGTTCCTTCTGCTGTCAGGATTGTAACAGCAGTTATAATTGTAACAGGAGTTACAATGACTGTCAAAAGTTTGAAATAACCCAGTAAAGCCTACCTGGTACAGCAGTTTCTCTCTTTCCTCAGCTTGGCATACAACTATCAAGGAGATAGACAATGTACGAAAATAACCGAAAATAGAATAATTGATGGCAGTATTTGACTATCAGCTACAATTTTGCGTGTAGTTCTACTATGTGGTAGATGAATAGAGGATCAAAAAGGCCATGGAAAGTTAAAAATGATCAAAAGATGGAGACGATTGGACGAAAATGTTTTAACACAAATATTTTATACATTTCTATCATTTTGGAGGTTTCTGAGTAAAATATTGGTTAGTTTCATTTCAGGATTTAATTCGGATTTCCTCACTTTTAGGATAAGGTTTTAAATAATTTTCTTTTGAAATGATTGTGTCAGAGTACTTTTAGAAGCCCTTGTCGTCTAGAACTACTCGGAAATTAGCCTTTGAATATACGATTTTTATTCAGTTCGGCAGGCCCAAATTCAATCAAGGTATGTTAGAAAGGGGACTTTAATATTTCTTTCAACCATTGTATGGTTGTTATACCTTTTATCTTGGTTCTTTCACGAATGCCTCTATAATCTTGATGGGTTGAAAATCACTAAAAGGAAAATCCGTTATATTTCATATTACTATCTTATTTTTGAAAATAACTAAAGGAAGGGTAGCCCATTCAGCAAAATGCTGGTCTAATAGGGGCCCTACAATTATCGGCTATGAGATTGATCATACCAACTTCATAAACACATAGTAACGCAAAACTTTATTCGAAGGGTTCGTTGTTCACCTCTACACCTTACATCTTTTGTTTTTACACTTTTATGGTATTTTCATGAGTTCTATATATTGAAAGTTTCAGATAAAAAGGATATTTCTGACAAATTTATGCAAACTTTACAAACTTTGCAAAAGTAAATTATGCCAATTATGCCAATAAGGCTTCAGGGATCACAAATCAGTCAAACATTCATTCTTGGATTCGTTGTTCGAAGTGCAAAACAAATGTAAGACAGGTGCTGTTGGAATCTTCTGTCTGTTCAAAGAATTAAAACAAGAAGGATACTGTCTTACTGATCTGTTAGTTTGACTCTTTTTTATTCATTGTAGAGTTTATTAAGTAAATTGTGATAGAAGTTGGTCACAAAAATGACGATACGAGAGAGTTGCGTGTGATTTTGCGGCCTAACGCCTAGGCCATTTTGCAACACCCACCAAGCTAAAGTTTGGAGACGCCCCTCTAGACACCACCACACTGAGAACAATCAAGCCATACATCGCCACGCCCAGCTGATCCAACAAGCAAAGCTGGATAATCATGGAATCAAGAAATTGAAATATTGCAGGCCAGAAAGAACAAGATTACTAAGGCTGGCTAGGCCCTCACAAATTGAAAGTCAATGATAGCAGAAATAAAAAGCGAAACTCAGACACCTAAGAGTGGTTTGTATATCAAAAATAAAAATAGCTACACTGAGATCAAGCTTTTCCAACTTGAAGAACTAGGAATGCAGCAATTTGTTCTTAAGTTTGATTCTCATTTATCTTTGCAGTTAACCATCAACATTGTCAGAAAAGAAACTTTTTGCTTTGGTCAGTGCACAACAAAGATAATGCTTGAGAGTCTCCAATAAATTTTGCTTTGCTCGGACTATAGGTAAGGTCAAAGATTCAAAAAAGACCCAAAGTCTGGATCATCCCATGAAAATATCAAAATGGAAGATCGTTATTGTCAATACAGCAAGCGAGCTGATTTATTCTCAAAGCTACACAAAGTCTGCAACGACAATAGACAATTTTTTGCCTCTGGTAAAAAAGCAGTTCATTCAAATTTCTTTGACACCTTTGAAAAAATCCTGAATTTTCTGGAACCTTTGCAGGAAACTCTCGAACATCTAGAGTCTGTTTGTTCAGAGTTTGACTTGGCAGAAGATGTAAAAGGCAATGGCTTTAGAAGTCTGATTTGCATTACAGAAAAATGTTTGGTCAAAATCCTTGAAGTTGCTGTCTATATACAGAAAAGTAGGGATCGCTTCTTCTTCCGATCTCACCACTTTTACATGGAAATAGATTCGTTCACACAAGTGATTTCAAGACTTTTTACAATCATTCAGATTTCGTTGAGTGTTCGAAGTATTTTAGAGAATGGATCGCTCTTTCCTGACGAGGAGAAATATTCTGATGAGATAGATGGACTAATGGATGATTTTGAGACGATCGAAAGAGAATGTTTCTACGGAAGGAGCTTTGCGTTTCAGGTATTCTTCTTAAATCTCACAAAGCTTTTGTTCCAGGCTGTTTTTTTGGCATGATTTGCTAGGGATGCAATGCCAAAAATTAAGCACCAAAATCACCCTCAATAAGCTATCTAAACTTCTTCACAGAATAATTGGACTGATTCCTTGAATTTCGTAGCTTTTAGTGTTTTTTGGTGGTACTTAGGAACTTTGGAAGGGCCACTTGGGAGTCACCAAGTGAAATCAGGAGAATTGGCAGGGTTACTGTTCTGACAGTTCATGATTTCAATTATTTTCAACGCACAACAGTTTAGAATTGCAGTGCCATCTTTCTCCCCATGCTCGGCCACAAGATGCACCGTTTCGAAAGTGGCCCAAAGGCACTTAAAAGGGAAAACGCAAAAAGAGGCAGGAATATCATTTTTACTTCATTTCAGGAAATCTACAAGAGGAAATCTGGCTGAAGAGGGCTCTGAGAAATAGTTTTGTTTGTAAACTGGGGTGGCTTATACACACATACACGCATATACACACACAACATACATGCATGAACATATATAAAGGTGAGGCTGTATTATCAATATGCAACAAAGCAAAATATACTAAGACTAGTTCAATTCAGAACCTGGGCCGTTGCAAGGTCTTTGAATATGTTATACCTACCTAATTTAGGATGATTATTGAGGGCTACAATTGGAATCTTTCTACATCAAAACCATGGATTAGGTATTTCATAAACAGAAGGCATTTATTTTCTTCTTGAGACTATTTGGTTAACTAACCCTTACTCCTAAAATCTTTTCTAATTGGCCAAGTTTGAGCAACCTGTTAATGAAAATCTGTTAAGCTTTTGTTCTCCTTCTGACATACTACTCTGATGAGTGTCAGGTATAAAGTTTCTATTATGTTTTGATGTGATTTTGATACCGTGAAGTTCTGCACTGATCAAAGTACTTTGTTTTTATGAATTTTCAGTTCAGCCCAGCACTTCAGCAAAGCCTGCAAGTTGTGGCAGTTGCTATGGCGGCCTATGGGGATGGCTTCAAACAGCACGATGGCTCCACCGCAAGGGCATTATCATCCGTTCTGCACAGCGGCAAATATCTAGTAAATCCTGAACTGAGGGCAAAGCGCATTGTTGAGCTCACAAAACATGCAAGTGTACCATTTTGCAAAGCATTCTGGTCTTTAACAGAGAATCATGGGATACAGGTAGGTGTTTATTTCAATGTGGCTGCATTTGCTGTTGGTGAAATTTACATCTTTTGGGGTTTCAAAACGAAAAAATCTTCTTTCTTGCAACTCTTTGCTTTTTATTGATGTTCGGTAGTCTCTATCTTATGTTGGCAATCTTTTAGTATTTTTCATTTTTCCAACTCTCTCAATTATCCCTCTGTCAATTGTTAGAGATGAGATGGCAAGCTGGCCCCTATATTAAAAATCTTTTCAAGTATGTATTTGCTTTTGCACCAAGCACGTTAAACGATGAGCTGCTACGCAAAAGATGTTGTTTTGTGACAGCCCGGCAGCTTTGCTTTTTTATCCAACGTACACTTGCTGGTTTTGTTAAGTCTTGGGCACTCTTGGTACATATATTCATTTGTATTTTATCTCTTTACCAGCACGTACCAATGTTCATATGCCCTAACTTGGCAATAAACAAAGAAATAGCAATCTTCGTGCAAGCTCTTGAAATTCCATCAACCTCTGGGATGAAGACGATTAATCCATCATTCTTGACCAAGCCTAAGAAGATCCTGACAAGACTTCTTTCATACTCTCACAGAGAGGGACAGGTAGGTCTTTCAAGTGTTTCTTGTCATTTAATCATCTTTCGCAGTAGTCTACCAACAATCTATGAAATGGGGTGGTTATGGGTCTTTTCCAGAGATCCCTAGAAATGCCTGGACCGTTCTTGATAACGAACAAAGAAATTGTGAAGAGGCAACCTAGTTACAGAGAATCTATCCTTGAATTTCTAAGACTGTCAAATTAAGAATCATATGACATTTTACTTTCAACTCTATCTATGAAATAAGATAGTTGTTACACACACCATAGTCAATAGAAAAATCCAAAAAAGACTTTTTACTATTGACTATGTACACACTTTATGTCTCCTGATGAACAAGTAATCACGAAACAGGCTTGTCGAGTTGGTTGGTCTAATCTCTTCACTCTTTTCTCTTACCTGAGTGTTTTGCTCCTCATTTCATTTATCAATTACTCTTTTACGAAAGCCGAAAGAAAGACTGACAGTTGTTGTATATTTAACATAACTTCCAGCCAAAAGAAATTTATCTTTCTACACAAGTTGAAAAGAATAAAGTAAATCTTTCACCCTTAGAACCATCAACAAAGGCGAATATTTCAGCCGAGTTAACATCCATGCACAACGAGATTAAACGCTGCTTTCCTAATTTGTTCAGTTGAATCTCAATAACTTCAGAGTATCACCTCCTTTTATTTTGCACTCTTACTAATTTTTTTTGTGTTATTGCAGGGTAATGCAGGCAACACCGATAGTTTCGTCGAAGCGCTTGGCAGAAAAACTCACGGCCTATCTAAAAATCTTGTTATTCATTGTCACGGAGGAGGATTTGTAGCACAGTCTTCGAAATCTCACGAGGTAAACTTTAGAGATTATGAATCTCAGTGAGTTTGTGTTCAACACGCTAGTCCAGTAGGAGCATTTTAGCATGCACTACAACACTAACTTTAGTGGTAAATGAGTGATTTAATGAGTTTGTGTTCAACATGCTAGCCTACGAAAGGCTATATGATGTCTTTTAATTATAGAAGAGGCACAGTATTTCACTACATCACTACATATATTAGCTAGTAAATGATTGAGTGAATTTATTTTTAACGTGCTAACCTACGAAAGACCACAAGAGGCCTTACTCCCAGAATTGGCATGGAAGCATGCACTGCATCACTACATATTGTTGTAAATGGCTGTGTGAGTTTGTGTTTAACTTGCTAGGCTGCTCAAGACCATGAAAGGTCTTATTCTAAGTAAGAGCACGATAGCATGCACCATATCACTACCTATAGAAGATGATAAATTCCTAGAATGTTAAAGATGGGACATGATAATGTTTGTATAGAAATAGTAAAGTGATCGAAGAACTTTGTAATAGCAACAATAGAAACAGAGAACCATGTTTTACCTTGATTTTTCCATCTGGCACTCAGCCAAGACAAATCTTCCAGTCATGTTAAATCCCTTAAGTCATCGCAAAATTGTCTGAAACAATTTCGTATGTTGCTCCTCTATGAAAAAACTATTTTTTTTCAGATATACCTCCGAGGCTGGGCAAAAGAGCTGGACTGTCCCATCCTTTCAATCGATTATTCGCTTTCTCCGGATGCCCCTTACCCGGAGGCCTTGAATGAATGTTTTTACGTCTATGTGTGGGCCTTACTGAATTCTCAGCCGCTCGGAACGACAGCTGAACGCATCTGTTTGACTGGAGACTCCGCAGGTAACTTTCGTGATTTCTAAAACTTACTTTCCATAAAAATAAAGAAAGGAGACTGGCTCTCTGTAACTGAAACTTGCATGTTTTCACAATCATCAGGAAAACTATATCTACATTAGTCTGTCTGATGATTGCGAGAGGATGAAACTTTGAGTAACAGAGAGCCAGTACCGCTCTGTACCTTCTTTCTGTGAATTGAGCACTTTGATGTTGTCAACGCGATTGGTGAAAAGGGGATAGCTGTACCTGCGGAGCTTGCAAATAGATTTTGAAAATTGTAGAAAATATTGTAGATTTATAGGTTTTGTAATATAGTAATCAAAATATTTAATTATTAGTACACATCTCTTTGGCGTGCATTATTGTATACTACTAACTTTATACAAATCAGATTATTATCATTGTTTTTGTTATTATTGTTATTATTATTATTATTATTATTATAACATTTAACATATTAACGCTTCTTGCTTTGCCAACCATCTTTTTCTACTTTAACTTTACAAACTTTCAAACTTTCGCTACTATATTTTCGTAATAAATCTAATAATATCCTTATCCTGGTTTCAGGCGCAAACCTGATGGTTGCTGTAACACTGAAGGCAATAGAAGCAGGCATACGGATCCCTGACGGCCTAGCGATAGCTTACCCTCCGATGCGGGTACAATACATGGCATCCCCATCTCGTCTGCTCTGTCTGATGGACCCCCTACTACCGCCCGGCATTCTCAAGGTGTGTTTACGTGCATACGCAGGAGAACATACCACAGAAGAGACACTGTCTGATGATGCCGGAAGTTGCAAGTCGCTGAGGACGTTCGAGCATTCTTACAATCCGTTTGATGTCGACCTGGGAGACGGTGCGTTCTGGGCACGACGCTCGAGTTGTGTGAATGTGACGGGAAAGCGGTCTTATTCTGACTCGAATTTGGTGATGAACGGACAGTATTCCGCCCGCTTGCAGCAGCTGAATGATTTGCGGCGAAAAGACAGTTTAATCGGAGCTGCCTCTAAAATGACGACTGAAGCAGAGGTGCAGGGTAGTTGCAATGGGCTGAGGATGCATTCTATGCAGCCGGTGACATCCGATGGCTTGATCCAGAGAACTTGCATCCGTGAAGAGAATCATGATGCAGCGTACATGCCTCATACTCAAACTGTCCAGAATGTGACGCATGCGACTCACGGCCCAACTCAAGGAGGTCCTGATTCGTCATACACGACTTCTAATAAGTCGTATGGGAATCTAGATGCAACTCAAGATACGAATCGTGTGAATCATGATCAGCACACAACTAAATATTCAGAGCATGGATTTCCCAATGCTACAGTTACTGCTAACAATATGATGCCTATGACTCCTGACTTACGAAGTACAACTTCATCTGCTATGCAAAGATCTGATGAACAACTGCACACGACTTATGGCCAATACGACACGACTAATGACCAATCCCACACGACTAATAACCCATCGAAGACGACTCATTGTGAAATCAGTGACTCCACAGCTCAGCTGAAATACCCAAATCCTAAAACTAAGAACAGTAATCGTGATTCTAATCAAGAAAGATATATTGATGAAAGAATTTCCACTCCTAAAGATTCGGTATACCAAACACCTACAAAACACGGACTGCAGACTCGTGATAAACACTTTGAGAATATGGATGAAACAACTAGTATTGGTTTTAGTGAAGCTACGCCTGAAAATTTCCAAACTCTAAATAAAGACACGAAACGAAATGACGTTCGCTTTCGCAGAGGTGGCTCTAAGACCCCCGTTCATCATCGCAGATCTCTAAGTGACAGCCTCGCAGAATGCTTTTATCGACTGAGCCCCAAACCGGGGGATTGCTCAGAAACCTCGTTTAATAATGTTAATGAAATGAGCAAGGATATGAGCAAGGATATGAGTTTTGATGTCGAGAACGATGACTTTTCTGTGTCAAACGTTAATAAAAATGAAAATACGAAAACTTCAACAGGAACGCCAACAAAAACTGAATTTAGTGCTGTTTTTCATAAAGAAACTGATGACTGTAGAATTCTCGGAAATGAAAAAAAGGTGTCAGCTACTTCCTCGTTCTGTGAGTTACGCAGTGATGATGCTGAAATCGGGAGGAAGAGTTCTTCTGATGACTCAATCAGCAGTTCCATTAAAAGGAGAAGCAGGGACCCCTTCATGTCGCCGTTATTGGCTCCTGATCATCTCCTGCTAAAGATGCCCCTTCTTCTGACAGTTGTAAGTATACAGCAATGTCTGCTTTAGATTTTGGCTGTTAGAACTCTTTTAACACCATAGCTTTAGATGGAAATTCTTCTTTTTAGACAAGTATGCTAGACAAGAACACCCGGCTGAGATTAGGTTGATTGTTGAGTGAAATTCGAAGAAAGTAATGAAACAGCAGCAGTCAAAATCAGCCCTTATTTCTTGCAAAAAATACATAAAACACTGTTTTTGTCAATCTTGGGGCGAGGACAGCTTTGCTTTAGTGAACGCTACGATATATGCCTTGAATACTATGATAAATACTATAAATGATATGATATATGCTCTGAATACTATGGTATTTACGATATATGCTATCAATGCTATAAATGCTATAATATATTCTATAAAGGCTATAATATATGCTATAAATGCTATAATATATGCTGCAAACGCTAAATGTATGCCATAAATGCTATAATGTATGCTATAAATGCTATGATATATTCTATAAATGCTATAATATAGGCTTTAAATGCTATAATATGAACTTTAAAATCTAAAAGCTATGCTATAAATGCTATAGTTTATGCTTTCAATGCTATAATATATGACATAGATACTTCAAAATATGCTATAAATGGTATGGATATACGCTATAAATGCTTTAACATATGCTATAAATGCTATAAAGGCTATAATATATGCTATCAATGCTACAGTGGAATATTTCTTTATGTCTGTGGGCATATAATGCTTGAATTAGTACTTTTCTTGTTCTTTTTTCTTGCTTTGCCCTGGATTTCTTTAATTAATCTTTATTCCCCGTTTTAGGCTTGCACCCTAGACCCACTTCTGGACGATGCCATTGAGTTCACTCGACGTCTCAAAAAACTCGACAAGCATGCGGAGTTATTCATCGTGGACGACCTTCCCCATGGTTTTCTCAATTTCAACTTTGCCAGCAGCGAAGCGAAGGAAGCCAGCGACCTGCTAGCTGCCTGCATTAAAAGAATATTGAAAATTGGAATCAAACATGAAAATTCATTCCCTGCAAATCCAGATGAAATTTAACAAGATTGCATGGTTGAACCTGTTAGGCAGGGAATTTCTTACAGAAATCTAGCAACTTTTCCGATGTTTCTTTTCTCACTTGATTATGAAAGTATGATGTCTTGTTGTTATTTCAAGCGACTGTACCTTTTCTAAAAATAGCTCATTATCACGTGATCGATGACGTCACTATCCAGTATGAAAAAATATTTTTTACTCGATAGAAAGGTGATTTATAGCTCATTCGATAGATCTCGCTCTACTGAGTACTTTGGGTATAGCATTTGCACCTCTATCACGTACGTGATCCGAGTTACAGCACATTAAACGTTTTTAAGCCAGGGGGTAACTCAATATAAAATTGACATATTTTCATGAAAATTATAGGAAAATAAATTCTTCTCTGCACTTGCGTATGCTTTATTTAGTCTTAAATGGGAAGGGCAGCCTAAATATTTTAAGCAGGACCACCAATCAACGATCTAAAAAGGTGATTATTGCATTTTGAAACAAAGCAGGAACCCCCTTGTAAAGTCGAAGTCGTCGTTCTAACGACTTTTTTGTGGAAATTAAAACAAAACAAGCAATATACTAAGATTAAATGTTGTAAAAATTGTTAGAAAAGTCTCACTTTAAATCGGTCGCTAGCCATAAGCAGACTATGGTACCCATTCATCATCTGAATCATTGGATGATAGAAAGTCTGAGACTTCCCATTCACTTTCGTTAGAATCGGGGCTGCAATTCTCAATTTCTGCTGCCATCTCGTCATCTCCAAAGTCTCCGTCACTTTCCAGAGGTATACCTTTATCCTGATCTGTATTGGAACTGCTGTTTGCTTTGGGGTTCTTTTTTCGTTTCTTTCTTCTTGGCTGGTTTGTAACTGGGCTATCACTCAAGTCATCATCGTCTCCTTCAATCGCAGCTTGATCTGACTTGTATCCTTTCTGGCGACGCTTTTTCTTTTGCAGAGAAGGCGGTAACTGTGTTCCTGTGAACCAAACAGGGGTCATAGCCGATGTTTCCTCGTTCCATTTCCACCCATAATCTTCCGGATCTAGCAGCTCCATCCGATACTCGCCACACTGAAGCCATATTTTAGTTTGCAACTGAGATCGTTTTAATGCTTGAAGGAGAGAATCAGGATCAGGGGGCAGTGCCATAGAGCTCTTTTCCTTTTGCTGTTGATAAAGACGCACTCTTGTATCGATGTAGCCCTCGTCTTTACTAACCCTGTATATAACTGCACGGACAAACTCTTTTAATTCCTGAATGTCGTTCTCAAGCAGCGGCTCGTCGTTCTGCAATGCATCTAGCTTAGTTGAGAGTGATGGATCTTTTAAAAGCTTTTTGAAAATTCTAACTTTTCCCGTTTTGAACATGTATGAGGTTGTGTCGCAACCAGAAATTGAATGAAAAGATGGCAATGATAAGCAGAGCTGTCTTCCAATAAAGCGGCATATTTTTCCAACATCTGCAAAGCTATCTCGCTCGTACTTCATGAACCATTGGTGCGTTACAGAATACTTTTCATATGCCCATACAAGAAGGACCAGCACATCTGTATCTTTGGCGACAACAACTACATCTTGATTTGCTAAAATCGCATGTAAGATTTAGATGTATCATTGATTATTCCGACACTGTTTGGTTCAAGTTCTCTGCTAGGGGTAACAAACTGAACGAGACAGTCAATAATCTGTTTCTCGGAATCGAAAACCTTATTTCAGCCATCGCAGATTACTTGCAATCAAAGGAAGGCAGATCCAAGCTAAGATGCCCAGTTGTCATTACATCAAACGAACGGACATACCAAATCACAAATAGATCAAGTGAGGTGCTCTTCCATTGCAATCATGAAGAAGCAGATAGCAGGTTAATCTTACATGCGATTTTAGCAAATCAAGATGTAGTTGTTGTCGCCAAAGATACAGATGTGCTGGTCCTTCTTGTATGGGCATATGAAAAGTATTCTGTAACGCACCAATGGTTCATGAAGTACGAGCGAGATAGCTTTGCAGATGTTGGAAAAATATGCCGCTTTATTGGAAGACAGCTCTGCTTATCATTGCCAGCTTTTCATTCAATTTCTGGTTGCGACACAACCTCATACATGTTCAAAACGGGAAAAGTTAGAATTTTCAAAAAGCTTTTAAAAGATCCATCACTCTCAACTAAGCTAGATGCATTGCAGAACGACGAGCCGCTGCTTGAGAACGACATTCAGGAATTAAAAGAGTTTGTCCGTGCAGTTATATACAAGGTTAGTAAAGACGAGGGCTACATCGATACAAGAGTGCGTCTTTATCAACAGCAAAAGGAAAAGAGCTCTATGGCACTGCCCCCTGATCCTGATTCTCTCCTTCAAGCATTAAAACGATCTCAGTTGCAAACTAAAATATGGCTTCAGTGTGGCGAGTATCGGATGGAGCTGCTAGATCCGGAAGATTATGGGTGGAAATGGAACGAGGAAACATCGGCTATGACCCCTGTTTGGTTCACAGGAACACAGTTACCGCCTTCTCTGCAAAAGAAAAAGCGTCGCCAGAAAGGATACAAGTCAGATCAAGCTGCGATAGAAGGAGACGATGATGACTTGAGTGATAGCCCAGTTACAAACCAGCCAAGAAGAAAGAAACGAAAAAAGAACCCCAAAGCAAACAGCAGTTCCAATACAGATCAGGATAAAGGTATACCTCTGGAAAGTGACGGAGACTTTGGAGATGACGAGATGGCAGCAGAAATTGAGAATTGCAGCCCCGATTCTAACGAAAGTGAATGGGAAGTCTCAGACTTTCTATCATCCAATGATTCAGATGATGAATGGGTACCATAGTCTGCTTATGGCTAGCGACCGATTTAAAGTGAGACTTTTCTAACAATTTTTACAACGTTTAATCTTAGTATATTGCTTGTTTTGTTTTAATTTCCACAAAAAAGTAGTTAGAACGACGACTTCGACTTTACAAGGGGGTTCCTGCTTTGTTTCAAAATGCAATAATCACCTTTTTAGATCGTTGATTGGTGGTCCTGCTTAAAATATTTAGGCTGCCCTTCCCATTTAAGACTAAATAAAGCATACGCAAGTGCAGAGAAGAATTTATTTTCCTATAATTTTCATGAAAATATGTCAATTTTGTATTGAGTTACCCCCTAGCTTAAAAACGTTTAATGTGCTGTAACTCGGATCACGTACGTGATAGAGGTGCAAATGCTATACCCAAAGTACTCAGTAGAGCGAGATCTATCGAATGAGCTATAAATCACCTTTCTATCGAGTAAAAAATATTTTTTCATACTGGATAGTGACGTCATCGATCACGTGACAATGAGCTATTTTTAGAAAAGGTACAGTCGCTTAAAATAACAACAAGACATCATACTTTCATAATCAAGTGAGAAAAGAAACATCGGAAAAGTTGCTAGATTTCTGTAAGAAATTCCCTGCCTATGTCAGTTCCATTAATCAATTCTAGAGACTATGGTAACCTTCAGTTTCCTGTAGAACGTCTCTGCAATGCTCTGGAGGGTATTCTGTACTGTGGAGAATGTTCAGTGCTGTGGAGGATGTTCAGTACTGTGGAAGATGCTCAGTACTGTGGAAAATGTTCAGTACTATCGAGAATCTCCACAGTACTCCATATCCTCCACAGTACTAAGCGTACTCCACAGTACTGAACACTCTCCAATTTATTGATGGTATCCCCCAATAGTACGCATGATACCCCCCCCCCCCCCACATGACTTAATATCATCCACCCTACTGAATATCGTCCACAGTACTGCACAGACGTTCCCCCAGAGTGATTTGCAACAATTCTGAACTCAGTATAAGGTATAACTCTGGCAGAATGATAACATTACTTTGTCAACCTCTTATGGGTGGGGGCATTCCTGAATTCCAATCGAAGAAATGATAGAACTCGTTTCGAGCCAGGCTAAATTCAATCTTAGAGATAAAACCAATGTCCGAGTTTTTCAAATTAAAATCCAACTAACTCCCCTCGCAGTTTCAGGCAAATTGCTGCAAAGTTCACGGTAAATCTGATCACAATGATACAAATACACAAGTTGGGTCGAGGTTGTTGATAAAAGAAAACTCACTAATACTATTTCTAACCCTAACAACCACAGTTAAATACATAGTTACAGATAAATAATTCTAAAATACAATTGTTTAGTCTGCATTTTCACCCTAAAAAATGAGGCTCCCCCATCCCCCTTCGGAAAGTTGAGCAAGAGGTCTGGGTTTTGGGGAACCATATTACTACAGAGTTTCCAAAATTAGTAAAGTTTGATAGTTAATCACTTGTTCTGTGATTCAAAGTTTGAATTGAAATTTGAATGAAAATAAAAAGTAAATTGAAATATATGTTATAGGTAATATACTCCTTTACATGGGCTCCCTTAATCTTTCCAACAATTTACATCTTTTCTATTAGTATAATTTTTGTATAATCCGAGAATCGACGAATTTACTGTAAGGAAACATGAATACTTTAGAATTAACTCAAAAGTATCTTGGTGAAGTTTCTTTTTCCGCAAAAATCACCATAGCAACAACTTTCACCCCAACTATTTTACTTTTCCCCCTTACTTTCCACCTTTTTATCGGAATTTTTCGCTGTGTCTATGCATGACGTCAACAACTGTGGAGCCTCCCTTCCATATTTGGTGACGGGTGCTATTTGAAGTAACTATCGATCATTTGTACAACGATTTCAATCAATGGCGGAGAAGAGATCTCGAAGCAACGCATGGCTCTCACAATGATTAATTTGCCATCAGTTACATGGTAAGCTATTAAACCAATCTATTTTGATCCATGGAACACATGCACTTTATTGGACCCACTTTCTTCACGATTTGAAAATTGAATGGAGTTTCCAACCAAAAAAGGGATCGCTTTTTTTGGTTTGCTCTCTCCTCCAAGCAGTTAGAGATGGATTCAGGATTCCTTTTTGTGAGACACCCGGTAGTTAAAATTGCCACCTTGTTTCCATAGATATCGATCAGATATTGTAAGAAGTCCTCTACTTGAGTTTCTACTTGGGCTGTAAAGGCCTCACAACTTTAGGCATTCATCAGGTCCAATCGATCGTATGTAGTATACTGCACAATGCCAGACTGCACATGGTGGCACTTGCGCACCCGAGATAACAATCAAATAACAATAGAACAATAGAATAGAACAATAGGAAGTTGCTCTGGCCCACGTGCTAGCTAAGAACGTAGTAGGCCTATACTATGATAATAACTTTGAATGCGACGTGCACAAAGGCCAAGATTCATGCCCAAAAGTTTCCACTGTCAAACTATGACCTTATATGCTATCTTAAATCCCACCTAAGAAAAGCAGTTTTTTATGCCCAAATAACTATAATGAATTGACGTAAAACCTCTTATCTCGGGCCTAAATTGATTCGCAACAACATAATTTTGAAATTTATCATCGCCCACAGAATGACATAACATGCAACAAGAGCTTTAAGAATGTTTTCTATACAGTCAAGAGCTCCTCCGCAACAATTAGGCCACGCATCGTTAGGATATTGATGTATTCTTTGATCCGGAGGTGACGTAATTTCAGTTGTTTCCACTGTAGTTTGGAACATGAGGTCAATCCTTATAGAGACAGCTAGCTATGAAGTAACAACTCTTCCTATTTAGCATTGCAATTGTATGCATCAATGTATGGTAAAGAAAAACATGCCACTATTGAAAGAATCAAGTCTCTGTGGGCATTGACTGGACCATAACTGTCAGACTGCAGAGTATGGCACTTGTGCACCCGAGATAACAGTATGAATAACAATAGAACAATAGGATAAAACTAAAGAAGGTTATTGTAGCGCACCCAAGATCTCCTTGATAGTAGCCACACTCTGCAAACTTGAATAACTGCAGTGGAAACCAACAAACTCGAATTACTATGTTTGAACCTGACTGAAGGTTTTTAGCTAAATTCTCCGGTTTTTTAATTTGAATTTTTAAGCGTCAAGGTATTTAAGCTTCTGGGGTTGGCGGGTCTGACATCTTTAACTTTTTGCCAGCCAATTTCATAACTATTATTTGAATACACTTTTTTTTCTTTATAAGAATAAATTTTATAAGAATATTGAGGCTCAAAATCGCCAAAGAACAATGGAAATTTAAGAAACAATGGAAAAATTGAGGCTCAGGAGAATTTCAAGTATTCTTATAAAAAAAAGGGTGTACTTGTCATTGTGCGTTGTACGGAACTTTTGGGTTTTGTATATTATCAGATCGATAGATAGATAAAACTAAGGTAACCATAAGTTAAAATAAGACAAATCCATCCATGCTATTTGTAAGGTTTTAAACTCTCCATTGTTTTCATTATTTTTCAAAAAATTTGGGAACTTCGGAACATATCATAGATTGTGATAGTGCCAATATAATGAAACTTGAATTGTTAAAGAAAAATGATTGCCAGAAATTTGGAAACATGGCGAAATGAACTATTTATCTAAAACTGCCTTATTCCGCAACGTTTTCTTGCGATTTGAAAAACAAATTAAGACAGCCATTGCAAAGTCCCGTTTCCTCCAGGAAGAAAATGCTTCCGTCCATTGGCAAAGATAGTATACCTACCTCACAAAACAGCCTTGTAGTATATGAATACTCGTGCCGGTGTGATGCCAGGTACGTAGGTTGCACATCTCAGCGGTTATGTGATAGGATAAAACAACATGTGCCGTCTGGCATACGCCAAAAGATTGTGCCACAACGAGAACAACCATCTCGCGCCTCCAAATCAAAAAGCTCACTCAAACATGACTCTGCTATAGGTCAACATTTGCTCGACAACCCAGAATGTGCTAAAGCCTACAGTGAGAATCCTTTCCAAATAATTGGCAGAGCAAGATCTACATTTCACTTAGGTATTTTGGAATCAGTCTACATAAAAACTAGGGATCCCCTATTGTGTAGACAGAAGAAGTTCGTTTTCGCCTTAGGACTCTTGAAGTAATCTTATTGGTCAGCTAACTGTATCGTGGGTGTTGATTGGTTTTCCTACACCATACCAATCATTCACCTCTTTTCTGATTGTCCTATTTCGATCAACATCTTGGTATATAAATCAGTTAGGTTTCTGTTTCGTTCTCTTTCTGACGTATTACTCTGTTGAGTGTCAGACGAAAAGCTTAAGTAATCTGTGTTTGTTTTGCTATATTTCCGATATTTCTGGCTATTTTGAATTTTTGTACCGTTCAATCACTGTTCTAAGACTGGTGATGTTAGAAGAGTATAGTAAGAGCAATGAATAATTTAATGTAAAAAACAGTAGAAAAAAGAGAAGAAAAGAAAGAAATAGAAAAGATAGATACTCAAGAAAGGAAATAGAAAAAGTCTTGGGCCATATTCTGGCACCTGTTGTGTGTAGCAAGAAAGAGATTTCAGGGGCACATTAAGACAATAAAGCAATTCTATAGCTTTTTGAGCAGATAATGTAAAAAAGTCTTAATTTACTTACTTAATTTCCTACTTAATTCAATACATATTTGCTCTTATTGATCCTGTTTTGATTGTTAAAGAAACCCATTAAAACCTAATTACAAGGAATACATTTTATTTGAATTCCTGTCAATGTGGATTTTCGAGTCTCTTGATAACCAATGATATTGAATACACGACTTGTGCTGGCATTGGACTGATTTTCCTGTATCAGTTCATTTACTGTTTGATGCTTCAAAAAAGACAGGAAAAACCTCTTCAGTTCTGAGTTGTGTGCAATGAAAATAACAGCATTTCCGGTGGAGTTCACGTATGCCACTACGTAGGACCAAAGTAGCGCATAGCGGACTGTATTTGAGTGGGCCTTGTTCCTCGGAAGGACAGACCTGATGAAAGTCATTGATATCGAAGGGAGGTAGAACAGCATAAGGAAGGTCAACATATAAACCGTACTCTTCGCAAATTCGATGTTTGGCTTTCTTACCCGTCTAGCAGTAGCCGGGTGATGGTTCCTCGCCAGATTCAGCGCTGCTGTCCTTTTGAGGATAGAACAGTATGTCTTATAGTAGATGATTATGATGATCACGAAGCCGAACACATAGCACGGCACCATAATAACATTCCACTTCTTGTAAAACCCATAGATTGACGATGCTGTCAGAAGAATCGAAGTCGTGAAATTGCCTGCGATATTCGAGCAGACCAGGAGAATAGCTCTCGTTTTTGTCATGTACATGTTGTACCGAACGAGGTATTGCATGTGTATGAATCTGTCGATGGTGATGATTATTATCATGCAGCCGGATAATTGGTTGATGAAGTAGACAAAAAACTGGGCAGTTAGAGTGATGGCATCCGGGTGTTTTGGTTGGTCTAGTAAAGGAGTTAGTTGAATTGGCAGTTGAATCAGACCAACTCCAATGTCTGCGATGCTCAGCAGTAAGATGAACACGAAGGAGACACTGCTGAGCTTATTCAACTTTCGCAGAGCGTGGATTAAGAAAGCGTTGACTATGATGTTGGACAGGCTGATGCTTGTGCTGCAAGAGAGGTATAGTATCTTGTGTGCAGTTGACATGGGGAGTTGGTAGATGACTGATGACGGCCAAGCCTCCTCTGCCATTTTATTGTGTTTTCAAATTTCTAATTTTCTTGAATCAGACAATATTTTTCAAGCAGTAAAAATATAACGAATCAGCATGCAATTATTGTGCAGCTTTCTTCAGCTACCATGTGAGCCACCATATATGTAAACCAGCTTTGCTTAGCAACATCACCTTGTTACTCAACCAAATAAATCTGTAGATAACATTAAGTAAATTGTTGATTGCTCTTGTTCGTTGTCAACAGTGTGCCTCTCTCAGTCCTGCAGTAAAACAACATCAACAATGACCAACTGTTTACAATTCAAACCTTTGCCAGTAGTCTGCTTGTATTAGTCTCGAAGTTTAGACCCGTCAAAATAATAGTGTAGTACCGTTGAAGTACAGATACATTAGCTGATACATCAAAATAGCATGGTTGAAAACTGTAAGCTTTGCGAGGTAGGAAGTATACTGCTAGGAAGTCTTTTTCAGGCTAATGCTGCTCTGCAACCAGAAATTCGTATGTAGATGGTCAATTCACTCGCACTAGTATTGCATTTGTGTTTAATTACACATCATGTCCACTGCCACATAAACTATATCACATAGACTTGTACACTTGCAGTAACAATTGCCTATTGTAGAAAGACAGATTTCGAAAGCCCGAAGTAAACTTGTATAAGTCTCGAATTTCCGATGCCTAAGATAATATTGTAGTACATTTGAAGTACAGATACATTAGCTGATACGTCAAGATGGCATTGTTGAAAACTATAAGCTTTGCAAGCTAGAAGGTGAATATACTACTAGGAAGTCTTTTTCAGGCTGAAACTACTCTGCAACCAGATTTTAACATGTAGATGGTCAATTCACGCACTAGCACGGCAATTTTGTTTACTGTAACTCGTATAATCCTGAAAAGCTGAGGTAATCAGAACCCTTTGTGTAAGGATAGGCTTCGCGAACCAGCAAATCTTGTAAATAACCAACTAGACGCAGTTCTTTAAGTTTGTGGCATTAGATGCATTCAATTCAAAATCATAATGCATGGAAAGACTTAAGAGCTTAGGTCTTCATAAGTTTGTTAGGCTTAGTGCATTATATCACAACGAATGCTGCATTGAATCAATTAGGTCATCCAGGGTTGACGCATCATAATCACTGATTAGTGATCATAATCAGTGTTTCAATGAATGAATTGAAATTCAATAGATGTAAATCGAAATTCAATACTGTATGTCGTGTCCAATCAATAGGTGATCAAACAGTTAATCAGCTAATCACGCATCATCATCACTGATAAGTGATCATCTTCAGTGTTTCAATGAATGAATTGAAATTCAATAGATGTAAATCAAAATTCAATACTGTATGTCGTATCCAATCAATAGGTGATCAAACAGTTAATCAGCTAATCACGCATCATCATCACTGATAAGTGATCATCTTCAGTGTTTCAATGAATGAATTGAAATCAATAGATTTAAAATAGAAGCTTATGCTGTATGTTTTATCAAGTCAATAGGTGATCAAACAGTTAATCAGCTAATCACGTATCATAATCACTGATCGTTATACTCAATCGGCATTTAGAATGAACATTTTAAGTTAAATGGATATAAGTCAAAAGTTTATGCTGTATGTTTTATCCAATCAATAGGTAGTCAACTAGTTAATCGGCTAATCACGTATCATAATCATCGATCATGGTACCTAATCATCATGTAGAAACAGAGGGATGAATTTCAACGCAAAGTGAATGTAAGTTTAACTTGAATCTTCAATTTATTCTAAGCAAAGAGCAAACGCTGCTATGATAGTACGCTGCCTTTCAAGATTTAATCCCTGTAACCAATTCGGCTTACTCATATTTTTCACGCGGGATATACAAAGGTATTTATTATATCTTAGGGCTCTGAATTTGTTAAATTTGTTATTGGAATTAAACCTCCGCTCTCATTGTCGAGAATTACGTTTTATCGAACTCTTAGACCAATTTGTAATCTTGCATCATATCAAAGTATACCATTAGGAAGAATTGGTTCTTACCAACTAGCTCTGCTTTCGATATAAATATGTGAGATAGATATAATATTCTGCATTCACAACTTTACAGCCTCCAACAAATCTTCAAATTCATTTCATCTTGCACTCAAACTTTTTCCACATGTGCTGTAGTTCTTTTGTTTTTCTACTAATCTGAATCTGTACGATATGGCTCACTGCCTTCAAAGCTTAACTGGTTTACTGCTTATTTGAGTGATTTAAGCCATAAAGTTCCACTATTGCAGGAAGATCTACTCGAAATAAGCTCTGTCAACAGTTTCCAAATTTCTAGTATTAACAGCCTTGAAATATTCATCAAACATCAAATCTGTTAAACCTTCATCATAGATCTATTTCCTTTTTAACAGTCTTTACACAAGAGCTCGATCATTGCTGTCAGTTCTAGCCACTGTCAATAGTTATATTTTTTCGTGGCTCGAATTAGCACCTGTTGTAAACGGATGGTGGCGAATTAGAACAAAAGATAAAAAGCAAATGCTGTGCGTCAGGTGCAGTTTGATTTCGATGTTTTTCCGTCAACGTTGCCTCGATTCCTGCTTCCCTTGTTTACCAATCAATACGAGTATTTTAGTCAAGCAAATTTGATGTAATTGAAAACTCCTCTTGTTTGATCCTGCTAGTAATGTATTGATTAGTTGGAAAATCTTTGAGACAAATGTCTGCTTCAATTTAGGAGAGGTAGCTTTGACATTTGATTTATGGCGGTGAATAATCTTTCAGCAAATCCAAGTATGGCTTGCATGGATGGTTTTTGCATCAAGTTACTCAACTTTCTGGATAAACTCTTCAAAATCACCCAACTATTTTCATATCTCCTTTCAAATAAACCCGAAGTAGGGTTTGGCATGAAGCTTTTATTGAAAATCAGTAATATACGAGTTTTGTATCCTTCAGTGTAAGGTCTTTCAGCAAATCGAAGTACATCATTTAGAGAATATTGTTTGAGCCATTTAACTCTGCTTTTGG
This sequence comes from Pelagia noctiluca, assembly GCA_963924455.1. NCBI lineage: Eukaryota > Metazoa > Cnidaria > Scyphozoa > Semaeostomeae > Pelagiidae > Pelagia > Pelagia noctiluca. The sequence goes on from OZ004325.1 coordinate 15,484,826, forward strand.
AATGAACTCTGTAAGAGGTAACAAGTAATCTTCAAACCTACAATAAGCCTGAACTTCAAACCTTAAGGTTTGTCATAAAGCAAGTTGTGCGTTTAAAAATCGAATCATATCAAATTTCTCAAAACTTCAAGTTCATTAATTGTTCTTTAGTGCATTAATTGTCGTTCAATGTATATTCTTTAAACCCATGGAAATCAACTTACGAATTCTGCTGTTAGCTTTTAGAATCAAATGAGGCTTGCCTTTAGTACCATCCAGTGTATCATCCATCAGCAAAGTGAAATATATCATCTAAGAATTTACTTTGCTTTATTTGACTCCCCTTGTGCAATAAACTTATTTTTTATAAGGAAACACTTAAATGAATGCAGAACTCTGCAAGTCAACAAGTTGAGGAATTCCAGTACTGAAGGGAAGAGAGATAACGAATTTCAAGATCGAAAAGAAGATATTTCTACCTCAGCAATCTAAGCAACACAAGTTACGCTACCTTTCGTTCCAATTTATCATCATTATAATCTAATTTATTTAGTATTCCAAGAACAACCAAACATTTTACAACAAAGGCTAAGAAATTGCAAAGGAATTCAAAGTGATAATGATAATAATAATAAAATACATTTATAGGGCGCAAGTTCAACATACGTTTTCAAATACGCCTTACAAGTTTGCAAACTAGATTAAATCAAAAGTAATAAAAAGAATACAAATCCCGGGCCTATTTATATGCTTGTTTAAAAAGTACAGTTTTTAGTTTATGTTTAAAAGAACTAAAGTTTGATGTGCACCTGACATCGTAAGGAAGAGCATTCCAGAGACTTGGAGCAGCAGCAATAAAAGCTCTATCCCCTATTGTAGGCAAAGTCTTGTACTCACATTTGCCTTTCTGCTAAGGAAAATTTCAGTACTGTTCTCGAACTGAAATTCCTTATAAAAAAATCCGTGTGCATTTTTCGAAACTGAAATGCGTTGTCGACATCTGCTTTCTAAGCCTGAGATGGCATTGGTCGAAATTCGTTTTAAGCCCGACTTTCAACTTAATCCCTCTACAGGTGATCAGATGGGAGAGCTGGGAGGAAGTGACTAATTGTCATAATTAGCATAACTGATTGTCAGAATAATAATAACTATCATTTTTAGTTCTCACAATAATAATAATAATGATATGGTTCGCTTAATGTTACTTTATGTATGATAGTGCGAGACACTAATACTAACATGCAACAACCAAGGGATTACATTGGTTCATTTATTTTTGAAAAAAATGAAATTCCGTTTATTTTCAAGCCTATTTTTGATAAGGTTTTTAAAATTTTTGCAATAGTTTATTTCATCAGTTAGAAAATTTCATATCTTTGGTTCCTGATAACATGAATATCATAGTTGGTGGATTTCACCTTTGGAATCTTGAGAGGGTCAGTAATACGGAGATCATGACTCATCATTTTGATGTGAAATAGTCTCTCATGAAAGTAGGATTAAGGTTTCGAAGAGTTTTAAATACTTCCAAAGCAAGTAGTCTTATTGTATGGAGATGAATTGTGGTCTCCGTTGTTGTGGAAGAAGAACCTCGTATGAAGATATGTAGTCAGAATAGTCTTAAAACTCTCTCGTTTATTTTCTCTACCTTGGCTTCGGTAGCTCTACTGCATAGCCTCCATATTAATTGATAGTAGTTGAAATGACGAAGTATAAACGAATTTATTATGGTTTTTCTTTATGATTCACGCGTTCAGTGCTGAAAACGTATTCAGATTAGGCAAAGGCATAAAAGCCTTGAATGGTGACAAATTTAGCTGCAATATACACTAAGAAGAAAAAGACAAAACTTTCCATCTCGGCAAGCCTTTTTGTGGTTTCCCACTCATCAAGAGATGTACAGTTCAGATCTGTACATCTCCTGATGAGTGGGTAACCACAAAACAGGCTCGTTAGGATGGAGAGTTTTGTCTTTTGAGTCTTTTTCCTCTTAGTGCATATAGCTCTACTCTATGTATCGAGCACTTTCATGGCAAAACAACCCACAAACTTCGTAGCTGCAATATATGTAAATATATAGATCACAATATTTTTTCCTTTCTTGTATGGAAATAGTTTGTAAAATAGTTTATATACATGATCTATCTTCCTTCAAACTGTAAATGAAAAGGTTATCATTAAAACACAACTGTGAAAGGCTCAAAATGTTCCGTTATAAAATCTTCATCAGTAGTGAAAAGATGAAAAGATTATTATTGTAAATCATCATTCTCATTATTATTACCAGTGACCCTAGCTTATTAGATGTCAACCCCCTGGCGCCCTAAATTCTCTAGAAAAGCCTGAAACCTTAATGAACTGCTTTGCGGCTCTATCAATATTCTGGGCACTGACAGAGATTAGGAACTGACTAATGATAAATAATCTAAACATGCAATACATACAAAGACGGAAGTTACGTTACGAATAATTAGAATAATTAAGACACGAATATGATAATGATTATACGACGACAGTCCTATTACATTCAGAGGGGAGGGGTAACCAGGGTTGCTCCCAGGGGCCCGTGGGAAATAAGCGATGTATTCTTCATAAACTATGAGGTCAATCTCAGTGTAAACTAGGCATAGCCAGAAATATCGGAAACATAGCGAAACGAACACATAGATTACTTAAGCTTTTCGTTTGACACTCAACAGAGTAATACGTCAGAAATAGAACGATCTATGTGTTCGTTTCATTATGTTTCCGATATTTCCGATATTTCTGTACCATCCAAAGACTGTTGTAAACTAGGCCCATGTATCTGTCATTACCCTGTGGCTGAGCCAGTCTATCGACGGCCCTGGCACCCAGTGTATGATCGAAACATTCAGTGGTTTAACAAGTTTTGCAATCTTTCGTTAAGGCCGGCAACGTCCTAACACGGTTGGGAAAACTGTGCGAAAACTGTAATGTACTTTTTTATCAATCTTTTAGGCCCAAAACGTGTAAAGACGATTGCATCAAGGAATATGCGTGCACGTTGTTGGTCCTTGGTATCAGATATCAAATACCTAGGCCTAAAGACGTGTATAAACGTTGTCCATGGTCATGTGATTCAAAAATGTCCTCAGAAGTCCGATGAAAATGATATATGGCGCGACCAGGGCCATTTTAAGTCGTGGATCTGGAAAAGTACACAACAATAGGTGATTGGATTCAACTTGTTTTTAACTGCCAAAGCAATCTGAAGTAACCGAACTTGTTTTTTCGCAGATAAAGAAATAATCTTCATCAGCTCGACGACGTTTGATTGTCAAGATTTCTCAGCAGCATCATGAATAACAACCAAAAGCATGATCTGGAGGAGGAGATGTCAAGGTAAGTTTTTCTATCATGGTTCGGTTTACACAGAGTTAGACTCTCAGAAAAATGATTGCTTTGTTGTAACTCATAGTTTCACACATTCATGTGATCATATAAGGACACATATAGGCCTTTCTAACCTTTCTAATTATGATCTGGAGGAGGAGATGTCAAGGTCACCTTTTTCTATTCATGGTTCGGTTTACACAGAGTTAGACTCTCAGAAAAATGATTGCTTTGTTGTAACTCATAGATGCGATCATATAAGGACACATATAGGCCTTTCTAACCTTTCTAATTATGATCTGGAGGAGGAGATGTCAAGGTCACCTTTTTCTATTCATGGTTCGGTTTACACAGAGTTAGACTCTCAGAAAAATGATTGCTTTGTTGTAACTCATAGTTTCACACATTCATGTGATCATATAAGGACACACAAAAACCTTTCTAACCTTTCTAATTATGATCTGGAGGAGGAGATGTCAAGGTCAGATTTTTCTATCATGTCAGCTTTTTAACACATGGCTTGATTAAGGGTCAGGATGGGGTGAATTGGGAACTGGGGTTTGACTTTTTATTTACTGGAAAATCTGGTTGAACTTCTTGGGACAGGGGTTTGGGGATGAAAAAATTACTAGGGATCGGGATTTTTAAACACGTCAATATTGAGAATTTCTCTATTTTCCTAATTGCCATTGGGATTTTTGTTCATTTCAGTGATGCGATTGGAAATCAGTACCCCCCTCCCCCCTCTTCAGGACCCTCTATTTATTGTTTGGTTTACACAGAGTTAGACTGCAAGGGAAAAAACATAGCTTTGTTGTAACTCTGAGTTTCATGCATTCATGCGATCATCAGACAACGGGTTTGGTTTATGGTTATAGCGCACTTAGAGTGATAAAACAGAGGTCGTGGATTCGATACCTACCCGCGACATTTTCATCCACAAATCATTGTTTGGTAGAATTCATAAGATATAATGAAGTAGAAATCGAGACAAACAAACACTACATATTAGGACACACAGGCCTTTCTAACCTTCGTTATCTTCAGACCAGCAGGAAAATCATGACAACTATCATTTTAAGTCACACTCTAGAGATAACATAGGTTAGATAGTCTAATTGTGCTCATATATGTAGAGTTTTTGTCATTTCTATTTCTACTTCAATATCTGTTAAAAATTTTAACAAATGTAAAATCTCAAATATAGCTGTTTTATCCTCAGAGAGTGACTAAAAATTGTCTTGATTCATTGCATCATTTTTAGTCCCGCTATGAAGATTGCGCAGGCCTGAAACCATATTATTGCCCATATTTGAGTAGTTTTGCCCCCCTTTCTACTTGATTCATTCACACCAATTAGCTCGATTGATATTTAACGAGCTGTTAATGTAGCCCTTTAGGGATGAAAGCTTCGCATAGCAGGTCACTTTGAAAACAGCGGACAATCGACTCCCGTCTATTCCTCCCTGATGGAAATCATCGTACTACACATTCTCGTGAGAAGATAGCTCTCAAAATCTATCTGCCCGAACCAGCTAAAAGGTTGCTCCGTGGAGATAAGTCTTTAAGAATGCGATTTTCAGAATAGTCTTTGGTCGATACAGAGCTCGAGGATGGCCATTTTCCCTTCGCGAAACCCTTGTTATGAAAATAAGCCTTACAGTAATTGATAAGTAAAGAGCTTTTAAAAATAGCGACTCTTGGCAACTTTAAAACACGACTCTAAGGCCACGTTTACACGATATCGGGTTCAAATGAATACAGTACGATTTCATACCGTATTGGCCTTCCGTTTACATGAAGACGCTGATGAATGCGGTCGTCGAATGCGGTCTGTCGATGGCCTCCTTATCGATCCGCATCGAAATCATATCGGATTCGGCCGTTTACACGATACACGATACTGTATTCATTTCGTACCGTATTCATCAGCGTATTCGTGCAAACGGAAGGCCTATACGGTATGAAATCGTACCGTATTCATTTGAACCCGATATTGTGCAAACGTAGTTTAATTAATTATTGTTGATAGTTTTGGTATGCAAGGGGGTAGACAATCAATGGCGTTGTAGCCGAGGGGGCATCGGGCAAATGATAACGATATAAATAATAGTCATAATAAGTTATTTAACTCTATAGCATCAGTGGCTAATTCAAACCAACATAAAGTAACATAAAAAGCAATTACATCAAGTCTGGCCACTCCCATGACATCATTTCTGACACAAAGACCAGTAGCACCTGTTTTCTGCCCATGCTAAAGACAATTTTTTATCTCAACAGATTTGAGCAAGAAATTGCCAATCAGCTACCTCCTCCTCCCCGGCCACCGATGCTAGCTGGCTTCGCATCTGAAGACAACTTCGAAACCAATCAACGGGAGCACCAGTCAGAATACTCTTCACACAGGCAACACAACATGCCAGCCCCTAGGTCTCAATACCAGCAAAACGACCCCCAACAGATGCTACACCCCTTTCCTCAGCTGCCCCCACTTCCTCCTTTACCCCAAAGTATGCATATGCCTCCATCGCTGCCGTTACCAGGTGGGAACCAAATGCCCCAGTTCATTCCCCCGCCTCTCCCTCCGCTTTTGATGAACCCTGCGCCGGTTTCGAAGCCAAGTGCACCGAGCATCAAGCCACCTACCGTCCCAATCGACAGCTATGACCCCAAAGAGGCAGCGGAGGATAAGAACGACGCCGGACCGTCAGGGGACGGGGAAGGGGGAGAAAGAGAGAAGAAGGACAGGAAACGAAAGTTCGTGCGTGTTGGTGGGGGCCAGACATGGGAAGATGAAAGTTTGTTGGAGTGGGACAATAGTGAGTACATTTATTTTTAAATGAAATACAAGGACGAAGATTTTTCGTCTTGTATTTTGGTACTTTCAGCGCTTTCGAGTGTTCTAACATTTCAATAACTTAGATTTGATGCATTTTCAGAATTTCCTCTCTGCTTTCTAAATTTGTGTTCAATTTTGCGTGTTTGAGTATTTAGACCACACTTGAAGAAATTTCAGTTTTCAGCGGGGAGGGAAAATCGTTTATCGTGTGTTTTCTTCTTAATTGAAGCAGATGTTAGGCATGTTAAATGAGCTAAAAATAATAAACTAAACTGTGCGCCATGCTCAGTCACTGAGTCAGTAGTATTGATAAACTGGAAATAGAAGCTCAGATGATGGCAAAGAGCAATTTCCTCTCCTCGAGTAGGACTAAATAGGAAATTTGACGAAGGTAGTCTATCACGCGATTTGTTTTTACTAATCAACTTCATACAGTGATAAGAGGACTGGATAGAGCATGTAAAAATCGAGAACTAGGCACAGGAAAATGCTTGGGATGTACTGAAGTACTGATGGTATCCCCTCCGAAGTACTGATGATATCCTCCACATTACTGAGAACATCCTCCACAGTACTGAACATCCTTCACAGTACTGAACATCTTCCACAGTACTGAACATCCTCCACATTACTGAACATCTTCCACAGTACTGAACATCTTCCACAGTACTAAACATTCTCCACAGTACTGAAAATCCTCCAGAGTACTGAACATCTTCCACAGTACTGAACATCCTCCAGAGTACTGAACATTCTCCACAGTACTGAACATCCTCCAGAGTACTTAACATCCTCCACAGTACTGAACATCCTCCACAGTACTGAACATCCTCCACAGTTCTGGACATCCTCCATAGTACTGAACATCTTCCACACTACTGAACATCTTCCACAGTAATGAACATCCTCAATAGTACTGAATACCCTCCACAGTACTAAACAGCCTCCAACGTACTAATGGTATCACCTAACAGTACTGATGATATCTCTCCATAGTTCTAAACATCTTCCACAGTACTGAACATCTTCCCTGGGGCTGTGCAGGTTTAACTGAAATAAATCATTTACAAAAACTGCAAAACCGTGCTGCTAGAATCATGACAAATAGCAGCTTTGATGCCCCAAGCAAACCAATTATTGAGCGCCTGGGCTGGAATACCATTCAGGACCTAATTGAAAATGAGTCACAAACGATGGTCTTCAAGTCCCTGAATGGTTTGGCTCCGGAATACCTGTGTGGTCTTTTCACGAAGAATTGCGAACACTCCTCTTATACCCTTCGCAATACAGAGAATGATCTACGGCTACCCCTGAAGAAAACAACGGGTGGCCAGAAATCTTTTTCTTTCAGAGGAGCCAAGATCTGGAATAGCCTCTCAGCCGAGTCAAAGCAGGCATCTTCTCTCAGTCTTTTCAAAAAGACTTTGAAGAAATCTTTTAGTTCCTAGGATGTATTACTTTTAAGTTAGATGTATTATTATCACACTGTAATAAAAGTTTTTAATCTAGTTTATTTCGTATTGTTTTAAGGGAAGGCCTCTTGTAAATCAGCACCTATGTGTTGAAAGTGCTACCCTCCCAGTAGTAAATATATTAAATGAATGAAATGAAATGAATGAAAAATGAACAGTAATGAACATCCTCAACAGTACTGAACATCCTCCACATTACTAAACAAACGTTCCCCAAGGTAATATTTTCATGAACACAGGAAGTTTGAAAACTTTTCTGGACTTAGGTCAGACAATATTCTTTCCTGGCTGTGAATAAAATTCAACTTTGATTTTAGATGATTTTCGATTATTTTGCGGGGATCTTGGAAACGAAGTGACGGACGAATACCTTTACAGAGCATTTGCGAAATATGCATCGATAACAAAAGCCAAAGTCGTACGAGACAAAAAGACGAAGAAGACCAAAGGGTTTGGATTCATTAGCTTTAAAGATCCTCAGGACTACCTCAAAGCAATGAGAGAAATGAATGGTAATTTCAACATTTCATTTGAGCAATGAGCACCCTATAGGGGTCTGTTACCCGGTTCCCTCGACAATTATTCCATGTATTTTGGGGAAATTTTAGCATACTCCCTTGAAAATATGTGCAAACGTTCCCTGTTCGTCTAATTCATACAATATTTTCCTTATTTCTTAAACCCATTTAGGCTTGTTCCCTCATTAGGACAACGACCAAAATTTGAAACATCATGAAACTTGATAACCACTAAATTCTGCTCGTTTTTCCTTGCGATCCTCTAGCATTGAAGTGTTTTCACCGAAAACCTTTTTGCTAATTTCAATTGTAGATATTGTTTTTAATCTCATCAGCTTGTTTCTTTGGATCATTCAACTTGATGTTTTATACTTTGTAGGAAAATATGTGGGAAATCGGCCTATCAAGCTACGAAAAAGCACCTGGAAAGACAGAAACATTGAAGTAGCTCGCAAGAAAGAGAAAGAGAAGAAAAAGCTAGGCCTGAGGTAGAAATAATGTTTACAATTATTTGAGGAGATGATTGATTTCCAACATGATGATAAAAAGACGCACCAAATCTCATTTTCAAGTGAAGTTTTTCTTGGGTTGCCTCAAGTGATGTCGGTTCTGTTTATAATGGAGGACAAATTACCAAGAAATATAGTACAAGACCTTACAGACAAGAATCTAGAAAACTAAGAGCTGACAAGCTGACTTTGGAGGATGCACTCCAACAATAACAGCATGCTCTTACAAATTCTACCAAGCACAAGACTATTGCTTATCATTATATAGTAATTATTTCTGTTTATAAAGGTATTTCTATAGTCCTGGACAAAAGTAAATGGAATTTTTGGCTTGTAAAGTTCCGATTTTCAGACGTTTTCTTCACCAATCACCTTCCTTACCTCTTGTCTCCTTGAACAGTGATGGTAGGCCCGCATTGTTGTCAGAAACCAACATTACTGGGGAGAGGGTGAAGAGAAACAGATATAACTGTAAACACCAAATAATTTGTTCAGTATTGTAGGTTATGCATAAGCAAGTTGTAAGAGACCCTGTCAGAGAGCTCAACCCACCCTTGAAATGTTAAGCTACTAAGATATTTAAAAATGATTCAAGACCATAGTTAGGTATTCTTGAAAATGGGTTCTTTTGTCGGGTCTACTGTATTCTGAAACATCAGTCAAATGCACTATGTGCCCCAAAGATGCACCTTGAAATTACCTTTTTCATGGTCTATAAGAAGTTTAGGGAAATCTTTAAGGGTCTGGAAGAAAAAAGCAGGGGCTAACTAAGGTGGCACCCTGATTGCTGCAAAAGTTTTTTAATTTGATGACATCTGATTGCTTGAAAATGCACAGTTAACCATATTTTGACATAGGAAGAGTTTTGTATATATCACCACATATGAATGGTTAACTGGCCAATTCTAAGTTTCACCAAAATTAGGCTGAACATTTTTTGCCAGCCTAAAAGAATTCCCGAGAACCTAGTTCCCAAGATCTGATATTATTAACAGCCCTATCTTTCAGCTTAACTAGACAGCTAATAATTTTTAAAAATTGTCTATATCTAGTTGGTCTATTTGACATTGATGTAAACTACTTTAAAAGTGTATTCAAGGCAATATTAGATTCATTGTGGTTTATCAAAGATGTCTACTTTTTTCTGGCGTAAACTATTACTGTTGTCCAATGATCAATTCTGTTATCAATTTTGTCTAAAGAGTAAATGCATGTATGATACCAGCGATTTGAAACAGATAGAAAACAGATGAATTGAATTTTTCTCATTAAATCATGTGACGCAACAAAAGACGACTAAATCAACTGAAAAATCTAACGTTTTTGAATGTATAATCCAAACGCTGGTGCACGGACAAGTTATAGACTACTCATTTATTTCAAGTCTTCATGCCAATTTTCAGCTGCCCAGTCGGGTACTTTTGTGGTATATTCCCAGCCTGGTCCTTTATAAGTAAGAGCGTGCAAATACATGACTAGCTCGTCCTTTGTTGGTTCTGGAAAACTGTGCTGACAATCAGAGCAGTCTGGGTCAAAACTATGAGTTTGAAGATTAAACTCTTTTGTTGTACAATTGGATGATAGTTCCTCCCCGTTATCAGATGAGATTTTCTGCCTTACATCTCCATCCACCGCATATTCTTCACTTTTTGGCTCTGTTATACTGCCAATTAGTTCTGAGTCATTGCCAACTAAAGATGATTTTTTACCACTTTCTGATCCATGTTCCACTTTTTCAGAGCTGTCACAGAATTCTTTCGAATTACGAGAAAGATTTTGTTCTGTATCTAGTTTACCAGCTTCCTGAATAATCTTGTCTTTTCTTGTTGCTGCCAATATTGCTAACACTTCATCAATATTTCTATCACTCCCCCCTTTTCCCTTATCTTCACCCCATGCAGTTGGGTGATTATAAATGGGATCATTGACAATTGGAAAACCGATATATTGAAGATGAACTCTGATTTGGTGCATCCTTCCGGTACTTGGAATACATCTGACGACACTAGAGCGTCCATTAAAACTTTCCAATCTGAATTCTGTCTCAGCTTCTTTGCCTTCCTTATCAACTTGACAGACGCCAACTTTATGTGACACAACTTTCATTGCTTGACTACATAAAATTGGTTCCTCCGGAAATTTTCCCTCCACTCGGCAAAGATACTCCTTTTGAACTTGCCTTCCTTTTACATACTGTTCCATCTCTTGGGCTTTCTGCTTGGTTTTTGCAAACATCAGAATCCCTGATGTCAATCTATCAATCCTATGAATAGTATGCAGGTTTGTTAGGCCGTAATCGGCACCTAATATAAACACAACCGTATTGTGTCTATATCGGCCACAAGGGTGCACTGGAATTGATGACGGTTTATTGATAACGACCATCAACTCACTATTTTCAACAAATTCAAATGGCTCGTCTATAACGGGGGGCTCATGCCTATGAACTTGAGTTTTTATGATATGATTTGACGTCATTATAGTTTCAGGACTAACTATCTTATCGTTTACTGTAATTTTTCCGTTTTTGATTGCCTTTTCATAGTATTCTACAGTTTTCATTCTAAACTCTCTCTTGAAAATATCTAGTAATGTATCTCCCATCCATCTACCCTTGCAGTGGGCTGTGAAAGTGAAGAAATATGGCTGCACGTAGCGTAGCCCGTTCTTCCTGACACAGGAAGTTTCTTCAAACATTCTGCCATCAAACCCGGGCTTGCCCTTTTTTGGCCTTTTGCTAATAGTTTCATATTTGGGTGTTGCGAGTGACTGGTTGTTTTGACTGGGAATCTTAGGCCCATCTTCATCGTCAACTTCGCATGTTTTTCTTTTCTTGTTGGCACCATTCTCTGCCTCTTTATTTAAGGGAGCTTTTGGTTCCTTGGTATAACTTGCTTCCTCCATTAAGTCATTGGTATATCAGGCAAGAAGGTAACAAAATTCTTCATTAACAATCTTAGTACATTCGGTAGGCCTATCGAAGTATCGTGTTAGGCACAGTAACCTACCATGCTGACATTCTGTGCGTCCACCATTATTATTCCCTTGCCTCGACTTCAAAAAGAGACAACGTTCTCAGTCAGTGATTTTCCCAAAATCCTTTCACGGTGTACGATTTCGTATCACATGATGAACATGTGAACAGATGATGAATAGGTTCCCATGTGTTTACCTTTTCAACGTGAACAGTGGCTGAAAAATCACGTGCTAGTGTTAAATTTTGACAGTTCTGAACTTTGTCACCGCATGTTCAGTCGATGCTGGCAGATGATTGGTAGAGCGAAAACCAATCAAAATTAAGCAAAAATATCGACGTCCAATCAAATCCTGCAGCGGCAAAGCTGCGAGGTACTAAATATTCAGCATCAACAAATAATGTTCAGTCACTTCCCAATTCAAGAAGAAACAAGAGAGAGCATCCCGAATCGGAATCGAAAGATTTGACTTCTGTTTACGAAATTGAACGAAACGTTACTGAAAATATGGAGAATTGTCAGTCGAACAACAATTTCGGTTTCTGGAGGACCAAACCAGTTCTGATATTAGGATCACCTCCTCACAACACGCTGCAGAAATCCAATAACAACTCGATGAATCAGTCCACTAACTCTGGAAGATGTTTTGGGACACATATGTCCAACAACTTGAATCGTGACTTTCTATCCACTATTTGCGAAAGAAAGAACTTTCCACAGTCAGTAGATGCGTAGGTTATTCTAACGGGCTTTTTGCTTTGCCAAAAAGCCAATTTGTGAAGTAGAATCGCAAGACGTAACACGAACAGGTGTCGAATATCTTGGCCTAAGTTAGCCAAACTTCAAAACACCGATTCTCTGGTTTGGTGCGGATGTGATAACCAGACTGGAAGTCCGCCATGAGTCGTCTTTCTTCAGTCAAAGAAGAAACCTGCTGATAAGAGACGAAGGACTGTTCCTGTTACCAAACAGAAGGGAAGGATCGAGCCCGTTTCTCGGACGCTGAAGTCACTACCATGAACAAACGAAGAAAGAAAACAAATCCAGAACTCGTATATGCTCTGTTCGAGCTCACATGAATATGTTGGACAATATTTAGTTCTTATATAGTTTTAATAACAAATTGTTGTACGTTTATTTTAGTTGTATATCGACAGTAGTATCGTAATTTTGAAAATTTATTAGATCTTAGTTTGTTATACAAAATATTGTAGGAAGATTAAAATGTTGATCAAAAGTACGAAGTCTCTTGATTTTTAGTTTGCTAGATTTCTTACATTTAGGGTATCAAATGCAAACCAGGTCCAAACCACCAGTTTGCAATTTCGTTTTTGAATCTTTGCTTCCTTTAAGGCTTTTTGAGGTGACATGAGAAGGGTTCACAAATGCAACCCCATGCCTAGAAGCACCTTTTTAGAAGGATGGTGGGTGACGAGTTGGTTAGAAATTTGAATAACAGGATTAAGAAAGCTGGACAAAGTCTAAAAGAAGAAGGCTATGAGGTTCTTGGTTACCTGCCTTTTGCAACTGTGTAGTGTGGCTCAAGGGTTGAGCTGCTTTCATGAAATAGTGTTTTAATCTCTTAAGTGTCTTGAAATGTTTCTCCAGTAGTGGAGTTTCTTAAATTTTTGGTTATTTGAGGGTCCGGTTTCCTTCAAACGAGCTTCTTATAAAACTAAGTATCTGGAACACCAATTCACCCAAAATTTCTTTGATTATTTGCCCAAATGGAAATGGTCCGGTTAATTCATTGAAAAGCACATCAAGTTCTACTTGTTCATTCTTTCGATGAAACTGATTCACGTGTTTTTTAGATTTCATTCGATGACGTCAATACACTCAACCGCAGGTAGTAAAAAGACGCGCAGGTTAATGCAACAAACAAAGCAGAACTGTTTGGATGTTTTTTGGTTTTGTTGCTTCGTGCTCAGTCCTTTTTTACTGAGTGCTGACCGATTTTCGGGTTACTATAGCGTAGGATTTGGGTAAAGACTCGTGAATCTTAATCAAATAATTGTTTATTCCAGATACGTTGCCCTAAGGTTCTAAAATAGATTGCCCTCAGCATTTTGCCTCGTGTTTCTGCTGTTCTTGGACAATGGTTGAATTTAATCATTTCTCCAAACTTTTCCCCAGGGTAAATTTTCTATACCTTGCTCTCCCTAAGTAGCCTTCCGTGAGTCCTTCCTTTTGTTTATGAGTAAGTTATCGTATTTACCTATTTGTTTGTGTTTTCAATGCTCAGGATGACGTTTGTGTTAATGTGTTTTTTTACGTCTTGGTTTTGAATGGAAGTTATTTTAAGCTTGCTAATTAGTGTTGACCTTGTAGTTAATTGCGTTAGAGAGATCTTTTTTTGAAATCTCGATTACCGATGGTCATGCAATCATAACACTCTGTTTCAGTGGCGTAGCTGAGGTGTTTGGGGCCCTTAGTGAAGTAGGAGGTCTGGGGCCTCTTGCCAGTACGTTTTTCAGTTAGGGGGCCCCATATCCGTGGGGGCCCTTAGTGGTTCACCTTAGAGGTAACCACCGTCGGCTACGCCACTGCCCTGTTTTATTTCATTTTGATTCCTTTTTTCCCATCATGGCTTTGTGAAACCAATCTTTTCCAGAGTCCAAAAGTCTCGTTCCTTCGTGGAGGTAAATTTTTAAAAACCAAGGTTCTTCTTCGCTTAGAAGTTGTAATGAATGTTAGTTTACATACTAAGAGAGATAAGTTGTAATTAGAAAACAAATTTGAAAAGGAAGGACGAAGAAAGAGTGTTAATCCATCCATCACTAGAGTCTGATGTTGGAGAGCAATTAATGTGAAGAGAAATTGGCAGTACTGTAATGTAGAGGTTGCTCATACATCATTGTGAACTTGATTCAGTTTTATGGAAAGGGAGCACCTAAATATCTTCCCCAACCTTGGTGCCTCTTCCATCATGTCCCACAGCTGCCCTCTTGTACATTGCTACCTTTACCCCTCGTCACTTTCATGATTGAGGCTCTGAAAGGGGTTTTCCTTTTTAGCAGCTAGGAAACAGAGCCTAAAAAGGTCTTAGAAGGCAATTGGTGCTGGGAACTTTGCAGAATGAAAATTGAATTCTGTGAATTCATTTTGATAAGTTTATTAGGTTTCTAATTTCTGTTTTAGTCCATTTTAGTGGGGTAAAGGAGCTAGGGAGGAGGCACTGCTGCTTCTGGACATGCGAAGATTTTCATATACTGTAAAGTAGATGACAAGATAACTAATATATGTAAAATAAACAATTTGGGAGCAGTAGGCTAATTTTGACGACAACGAGGGAGAGTGCTATTTTCTATAAGGGAAAAGGAAGCAAGAAGAACCCCCCAAGAACCCCACCTTCCATATCACAGTCTCGTGATTTCGGTACCCCTTCAACAGTCCCCTCTTCCCTTTAGATTTTGTTACACCTATGACGTAATCATTCCAGGTGGGCTGGAGCGAGATTTCATTTCCGTCGACTTTTTAGCATTTGAAAATGGCGACGAAAATCGGCAACACCGAAGCTCGGAGCAGTCACAGAAAAGCCAATAGGCCGTATTTGTTGAGTAAGCTTGATGATTTCAAAGATGCAGTTAATATGGCATGTTTTGTACCGCATGAAGATGCTGTTATTACCGTTTCTTCGGATAAGTATGTATTTTTCTTCCCTACTCGCGGCGAAGGCCTAAGCAGCAAGGCTTCTATGAGTTAACATCTTGTTCTATTTTGGCTAGTCATGTGATCCAGTATTATTTCTCAATCTAAAGCAAATGCGGGTTTAGGCCCATATCCATGTAAATTCATTGTTGACTGATAGATTATAATGGCTACTGGAAATTTCTGTGTAATTTATAAAAAGAACTTTGCTTAGTTTGTTTCATTGTCTTTCGTTTTGACTACTTGATGCAAAAGGTTAAATAAAAGTTAGGAAAGAGAGATTAAGATTAAGAATAATAATTAATCGCTTTTTTGCAAATAAAATCCACTAAAATAAGACTCCCATTTCCATTACCTCACAGATAAGAACCACAAACAAACATAGCCCAATTTAATCCAGTACCATTTCGATGAAAGGAGGAAGTCTATTGTAAGAAATCTATTGTCTCTTGTTAGGAAAATTAGACAATAGTCTATTATTGTTTAGAAGCAAACAAGCAAGCATATTTATTTGTTAACAGAGTTGGACTGCTTTAATACAGCTAATGTGGACCTGCAGCTTTTGCCCCCAGAATTAAAATTCTGTAACGAAGATCCTGGGTACCCATTTTCTGACTTGGGAAGGTTAGACAGCCGAGTTTGCTGACGGCTTGTAGTTAATGACTCCGACCGTTGGTTGATTCGAACCAACGAAGGTTGCCCTTTTCAGAAATCCAGCGCCTTAACTACTAGGCTACACCACCGCTAAAATAGGGGATCATTGGGAAGACCTGCCAAATTTCTGAGCATAAAGATTGGGAGGCTCTTCGACCTTTTCTGCCCTCTATTCTTCTCCATTGGCAGTGCCTTTGATCTAAAGGAAAAAATTTAGGTAGGTGTGGCAAGGCTGGAGGAGCAAACTGCCCCAGTCAGCAAGTGGATGAGTCCCTGATGTAACAAGTAGTGCTAATTTTTTGGGATGTGGATTATATAATTTAAGAACTGCACCAACCATGAAACAGGGTGTGGAGATGGAGAGTTTTGTCTTTGAGTCTCTTACTCCTCTAGTGTATTATAGCCCTTCTCTGTGTATTGAGCTCTCTAACAGGAATTTGATGCACAGAATTTTGTAATTTAAGAATTGCATATTTATTGGATTTACTTCCTTGTCATCTCTTGTGAGATATTGGTTTAGCCTACGTTTGGGTATTAAGGCATCTTGGAGAAGTTCATTACTGTCAATTACCTTTTTGAAATTATTGTCTTTCTATGTTAGACCCTCCTAGCTAAGATGCCTCCCTTCAAAATCTAGTTGAAGCCATTGTGAAATATTTTTATGGCTGGATAAACATTTGCTGGACTTTCTGCCTCCTATATGTTCAACCCCATATACCTGCTGCCTCACCGATGTCATTACAGCCTTCCACATAAGTTGTTCGACCCTTGCCTTTAGTCGTAAAGTTGCATAATTATTAAAACTTTCAAAAAGTATTGTCATAAAGCTGAATAACTTTACTGTTAAGGGGTTTTGACATGGGCCGCAGATCATAATCTTGATTGGGGGCTAATAACAAAAAATTGACCATGTCCGTTGTTACCAGGCCCATTGCATTGTCTTCTGGGTATTACTGGAGGCCTTAAGAGTCTCTATTCTTTTTGGATTTGCGGCCCCTGGGTTTGTGGAATTAGCTTTCAAAAAAACTCTGTGTTAGATATCTTTTGATATCATTATCTGGGGCAAAACAACTTATGTGGAGGGGCGGAATGAATAGATGAAATGGGGGCAGAAGATTCGCATAGCAAAATATATGTAAGTCAGGGGGTATAGAAAGGGTAAATTGGTCATATGTCTATCTGGAGACCACATTCAATCAAATCAAATTCACTAGTAATTTCCTTGTTTTTACATCAGAAGTCTGAGAGTCTGGGTGAAAAGAGAAACAGGACAGTACTGGCCAAGTATTTGTCATTTCATGCCATGTAAGTGATTTCAAATATTTGCAAATTACATCTTTATTTCTCCAAGTCATTCAATGATAATAGAATTCAACAAAAAACTGGTCTCTTTCTCTTTGGCGTACATATGATTTGTTGAGAAGAGCCAGGACTTGGAAAATCAATCAAAATGATTTGTAGTAATGAAAAATTGAAAAAAGAAGGACTCGAATCCACAACCTCTAGATTTGTACACAAGTTTGGTACACAAGCATGCAAATCTCACTGCGCCATCAGGGACTTGGGAAACCCAGGCCATTTCACTCTCAAAAATTGCACCACCACTCACCGAATGCAGAGACAAATTTATCTGGGCTCTTTAACATTTGCACAGGACCTGCTGAAGGGAAACGACTTTCCTATACCAGGAGAGGTTTCCCCTGACCTTCCTTCATTCTCACAAATTAATTTGATATATTTTTTATGAAACATTAGGTTTGCATTGAGCTTGGGTGTTTCTTGTTTTCAAAGAAATTTGTCACCAAATTTTCACCAACTCAGTGAAGGAACTGTAGTTTGAAACGTTAAGACTCTAAACTCTCTTTTCAGCCTCCTGCACCTCACTGTTCTATCATGGTACATCAAACAAATTATTCATCGGCATGTCTAATGGTAAAATTTCGGTAAGTTTCCCAAGGTTGATTGGGTGGAGTAACAAACCTGGCCATGCAAATCTTGATAGACAGGGCCTTAAATGTAAATTGCCACCCTCAATGCTGTCAGATGGGTTCTTCTTTGGCAGCTTTCAAATATTAAAGACAAACCCAAACACAAACAGTATTCAGTATTCTGGCCATCATCCCTGTTAGCAAGGTTTGATTGGTCCATTGATTTATCTCCTCCACGTCTACCTATCGCATACCATCTCTTCTACAACTCCATCACCCTTATGTCATTCTGAACTACAAGCTTCATGGCCTCGTTGATTGTCCTCTCCCTCTTGTTCCTGCCACTTCTTTTGTTACTTTTGTTACATACTCTACCAAACTCTGTGTCCTACCCTGTTCTCGACACGTGCTAATACTACCTCAAATGCTGTCTTCTTAACCACCCTTCCATTGACCCAACACCCTTTCTGAAACCTCCCTGCTTGTATTGCAAAAACAGTTCTTTTCTGCACTATGTCAAAAACTTCATCTAGTCGTTGGAAAAGATTTTCTGACATGACAGAGCTAGATGAAAGTCAACTACGACCTAAGATGATTGATAGGAAGGAGTTTCAGCAACTGCTATCCATGTTATTTGGCTGCTAGGATGGCGGGACCACCTGATGAGGACCAGTCCTCCCATAGGTAAAACTGATGATGATGATTATGTTAGTAAATACGATAGAAGAGAAGGGTATTTATTGCTCACTTGTTATTGTGGTGGCGGAATAGATCAAATAACTGTCTCCTTCTCAAAATTGTAATAATAACAATGATAACAACGATAACTAATATTTGCTTTCATATTGCTTTTGTTTATTTTCAGGAACTTCGACTATCCCCTGACTTGAACCGTTTAGTGGCTGACAGAGACTATTTAGGTAATGATTTTTAAGTGATAATTTGCAGGATTTGCAGGATAATCAGATATATATATCTACAAATTATGATCATGAATATCCTTCATAGGGTATTCAGATTATTGAATGAATGATTTCCTTGAAGAGTTTTGAATTGCATCTCCGTTATTGCAAAGTATTTCATATTCAATTCAAATGGTACTAGGAAATTGTTTCATGGGTAAAGCCCTAACCCTACCCCTGAAGCCCCAGTTCAAGACCTGGTTTTGGCATTACAACTGTGGTAGCGCATTTGGGTAAGATATAGTTTCCTGTGCTATACCATGCCTCGTGAATTTCTGTTTGACGTATATTTATCATCCACAGCTCACACAAAGACAGTAAAAGATATTGTATACTCAGACGAGTACCATTGGTTAATGAGTTGTGGAAATGACAAGTATTTTCAGTGGCATTCTACAACCGAGGGAAGGCGGTTAGGAGGTTACAATACGACTGCTTGGTGCACCTGTTTACAGTATCCTTTCATTCCGATTGTGGCTAGGATTGCCTGTGACCTCTTGCCAGTGGAGGCCAGATTTGTACCTCCAGTTTCGGCACAGTGGAATTATATATGTAATGGCTTTAATGCAATCTTTGAAGTTGCTTTATTTTAGTCTAGAATAGCAAATACTTACTATAATTCAACTGACATTAGATAATATACAATACAATACAATATCGCTTTTTATTTTGACAACTCATTTATCTATCCTACTTGCTTGTGACATATTCCTTGACCTTTACGTGTAGATTTGATCCAGAAGCGAAGTATGTTTTCATTGGTGACTTCAGTGGTCAAATTAGCGTTTTGAGATTGAATTACGAGGAGAGCAGTTTAACAGTTGTTACCACTCTCAAAGGACATACGGGTGAGGATCTGTTTGTTTACAATTTGATGGGTGAAGATTCTGGATATTTTGGGTTCTAAACTGTCAAGTATAGATGTGAGATCCAGAGGGGTTATGTTGTGGGTAGTAATTTTCAACTTGAAAACTTCTGTAGAAAACTTCCAATTGAGCTTGTCTTCAAATTTAGAAATGCTATGGCAAAAATTAGTGCTATCAAACTTAATAGGGCCTCCTGCTAATTTATGTAGTGTTGTATTTGTATTTGTGAACTATATCTCGCAACAATAAAAGGGGCAGCCCGTTTGCAAGTCACTTTATCCCTGATAGCAGTGCTGCCAATTGCATTGCATTACTAAAAGTGCTGCTAAAAGTTTGTCCCTGTAAATGCAAGACGGTGGTGCCTGGTCCTTGAGATATGTAGGACTTCATTTATGGAATTGTTTGCCTTTGGAAGTTATAAGTACAAGGAACATTTAAACTATCTTCATTAGCTTATATCAGTGCTGTTTTTGTTGATAGCCAAATACGCTTATTTCTTCATAACGTATCGGTATGGACCAACTAAGGAAGGTTAACTAATTGAGCTGTGCAAGCCATGGTCCCATCTCTCGATATGACTGCACCTTTTGGCTCCTTTGGCCTTTTTTCCTGGATTTACAGAGAGGTGGCAAATTCTCTCCTCACTCTTCATGTGAAGATGGTTTTGAATCCACGACCCTTTGATTAAGAGTTGAATGATCTAACTACTTTCGCCCTGCAAGCTGCAAATTGGGAACTGGTCTTTCTAGCTATCAAGGAAGTCTCTGACCTGTTAATATCAACTCTTTCAGGAAGCATTCAGTGTCTGACGTGGGATGCCGAACAGAAGTGGCTTTTCTCTGGCAGCTTCGACCAGTCGATTATCATTTGGGACATCGGTGGAAAACAAGGGACAGCTTTAGAGTTACAAGGACACACGTAATAACATTGATTCCTCTGTTTGTAAACACCAAATCAACTTTTAATCGAGTGTACTTATGAAGACCCAATTATAATCTAGGTTTTTCAGCTAGTCTAAGCAGACTGTTATTGAAATGAAACTTACTCCATAGTTTTTGTAGTTTTGCGTTGCTAAGATACCTATTCCCATGATGCATTGGATTAAATTAGATCCGCCATCTGGTGCAGAGTTGCCATTCAATACCTTCAAGGCCCACTTTTAAGAATCTCAATTTTTCAGTTGGCCTTAACAGGTTGTTATCGAAATGAATCTTACTTCCTGGGTTCTCAAAAAGATTTGGGTTTTTGTTGCTAAATCATCGGGAGACTTGCGTTCGAAACCCAGTCAAAATCAAAACAAGTGTTTAGGAACTCGAAATTTCTAATTAGAGCCTTTATTTCAAAATTTGCCTTTATGAGAAATGAAACCTTAGCTCAACAGGCTCTCAAGCCATTTTCTCTGTACACAAATGTTGGAAACGAATATTGGAGATAGGGGGAGGGGGGGGGGGGGGGCTTCTCACACGACCAAATAGTATGTGCATCAATTCATAAGGCATAGTCTAACAAGGGAAATTAAACTTTACAAGAGGAGATGATCATCAAAACTGTGCTGTCGCAACCAAAGGCAAGTGAGACAATAAGTTAGCACAGTAACCTTGAGGTGCTTACAAGTCCAGGCTTTTCCAAAGTGAGGCATTAATTCGTGTTTCGGATTAAATCCTTCTTCAGATTTCCCCCTACAGTGATTCCTCTCTCGTTGCTTTCATGTTAACTAATGTTTGCTGATTCTTTTTCAGGAATAAAGTCAAAGGACTCTGTTATGCGTCACAGACGAAAAAGCTATTTTCAGCTGGCGAAGATCAAGTTCTGGTCATCTGGGATATGAGTACAAAGCGGGATGAGGTACATATTTATGCTTTAGAACAAGAGGCAGGTAGTGGGAATAGAACCCCTTGGTCAGAAACCAAGTAACAGGCACTTCAATTTTGTAAACCCTACATAGAAAACCCATTAAGAAACTTTCAGACTCATTTTCTATCATCTATATAGAAATGTTTTTACTCGGTTTGAGCAAAACTTCCTCTGTAATACAGACCCTATCGAATTGTTTGGCATGAGAATTATGGTTTTAGTATCACGACCATGTTTTCTATCAATTGACAGACTCCCACGTGGTCTCAAAGTGACATCTGTGAAAAATGCTCCCAGCCGTTCTTCTGGAATTTCAAACACATGATGGAGAAAAAGGTCATTGGCGTCAGGCAGGTATACATGCAACTTTTTCCAAATCCACTTTTATACGCTTCTATATATCTAACTCAAGAAGAGAGTGCCTACCCTGGCTATAGTGCTCGATTTACTTGAGTATAGAGCAATTATGAGGCAGAATGAACACATTAAAAACAGACATGTCCTTCTGTTACTCTTAGTTTCGTGCTTATGCCCTCGTCAGACTGACTATACCAAGCTTTACGCTTCTATGTATATATATTTCCACTTTTAACAATCATTTAAAATGTTTTTCTTACAAATGTTTTTTGCTATGACTCTGATTTCCCTTGCGATACTAGAATATTCTTCATTGTAGCACCACTGCCGAAGATGCGGTAGAGCTGTTTGCAGCAAATGCAGTGAAAACCTGTCCCCATTACCAATGCTTGGGTTTGAATTCAAAGTTCGAATGTGCGAAGAATGTCATGCTGCATTAACAGAAAAAGAGTAAGCTCGTTCATTGGATTTATTTAGATCGCCCTAGCACCCAAGGATGTAGCGAGAATCTCTGTAAGGGGGTGTAGACCATGTTTAGAACTCAGTTGTGTTGCGACTTATAAGCAATAAAAGGGGATCTCTAAACACAATATGTATAGAGTCATCATCAGAAGGGGAAGAGTTGTAGCCCCCCCTATCTGACCTGCTAGAACCCCTCCAAAATTACTTCAATTAGCCAACCAACCAATGTAATCTCTATTTAGTCTGTTTGTTTTACTCTATCTTTTCACAAAACATAAGAGCACCTGTGAACCACTTTTTAGAAGTGCATATATTGAATCTCTGTGGACACCTATTGCCATAAACTCTGCCAAAACTCAGTCATCCGACTACAGTCCCTGACACCTTGGTTTTAAGAGAAGTTTTAAAAATTACTAGGGCTTTGACTGTGAAAAATCTCGAGGGGCCTAACTTTGCGCCCTCTAATAATGTTTGGAGCATTTTTCACCTCATAGAGTGTCAGAAAATGTCCATCATTTCTTCTAACTCGACCGATATATTTTCCATCTTTTTAATTGCAGACAAACGTCCCTGGCAACGTTCCATGATACGAAACACTCGATAACCTACATGACTTTGGACCTGTCAAAAGGGCGATTACTGACTTGTGGGGCTGACAAAGTCGTCAAGGTAAGTTCTTCGTTTCCTTTAAGATTTAAATGTAACTTGAATCTTGAAACGCTTTGGTTGGTTTAGTTATGAAGAGCTTATCCGAAATACCAATTTTCATCCACATCTACATATTAATCAGTAAAACCAATTTGGTATCACACTTATAGAGATCTATGCACTACCCGTGCTTTCTATCATATCTCATAAAGCCAGTGAGAAATATTCTCAATCAGCAAGAAACAAACCTCACTATAGAATCAATGGAAAGTGTCGCTGTGGAATAATATGTCTTTCTCTTTCAAATAGATCTCTAAACATTAAGATTTTAACGTTAAAGAAAACTTCATTTACATTACTAATTAGTTAATAAGCCACTCTGAAATGAATATGAACATATTTTTATCTTATCAGTGCATATTTATACGATTATAGCCTGTCTGATGATGGCAAAAACATGAAACTTTGAGTAATAGAGAGTCATTCTCCTTTCTAGTTTCTAGTCTATCTTAACAGGACATATATGATTCTGTTTTCTAGGTCTGAAAAATTTCTAGGTCTCTGTATCTTACAAATTGTATTAATTCATCATGTTTGTGTGGCATTCTTTAAACTTTAATTTACGTCCCAAACTCGATCAGCCTTTGCCTCTTTTTGGCCTTTTATATTACTAAAATTTATCACTTGTTTAGATTTTGGTACTCTACGAGTGAAATTGAATTGAATTGAATACATTGTTGATTGTTGCAGATTTGGGATGTTCGGTCGATTCTGTTCGATGCTCGGTAACCACAGGAATGCAAGAAATCGGAATCAGGTGTAAATAATATTCAACTCATTGCCGGAAAGCTTCTTGCGTCACACAAATCAGTTTTGGTAAGCTGTGGAGACCAGTATCACGTCGATGTGGGGCATAAATTCAATTTTTATAATTTGTAAGCTGAATTTTTTGTATTAGAATACAAAGACAATTGTTATGTATTTGAAGTATTTGCCATTCTCAGAACGCCATTTTGAAACATTACCATCTCTAACAGACTGGGGGCAGAGCTGAGTGATAGTGGAGCATTTGCCCCCCTCCCCAATATAAGTGGTAAAATAGGCTCTGCATAACAAACTGCAAAAAAGAGATTTGGCCCAACTCAAGAGATTAGGCCTAATAGCAACCCAATATCAGAGCAGCCTCGAGAATTATTGAGTTTCACACTAGCACATCTCTAAGATTACCTATTGATATGTTGACCCCAACAGTAAACCGACCCAAGGTGAACCCCAACGAGTTTTGAGCACTACTAGCTTGAATTTAGAGGAGCCTAAAGAGGTATGAAGCCAAACCTTTTTTCAATTTAGAGGCTGAAAGATGAAGATGAGTACAAAAACATCAATCATAATCAACCGCTTTTCAGTTATTTCTACCATATTGGATTTATGCAAATTTGCCCCTGCTGCAAAGCAATCTGGGAAATGTTATCCCAGGATCCCTTGCGAATTCCAAGACAACGTAATTCAGTGGAGGATGCTCAGGGGGCAGAACTTCATTAATCCAAGATTTGATTGTAAAATGTTCCAATGTAATGACCTACTTCAATGAGTTCTGTTAATGCAGATGCAGTCAGATTGATTTATATAAAGTACTGTATAATTAGCTTTCTCAAAATATTGCATAGAATTTAATTAATAATGTCATCTGATGCGTAATTGTTAATTTTAATTGAAGATATTGCATATAGTTGTTAGTTTTTGATTTTCTCTGCCTTGTCTACCTTTTTACCATCGGAGTCAACGATAACTTTCAAATTGTGCTTTCACTATGTTCTCCTTCCTTTTCTTCCTCTTCTTCCAAATTTTCTTATCCTATCCCTCAAATTTCCATTTGAATCCTTTTCATTATATTTGCTCTCCAGATACGAAGTTGAATTGCTTTGTAAGTGCAAAGTGTATCAAAAAAGATGGTGTGGAAACCTATTGTTGTATCTTTTTGTGCAACTTTTTGAAAATTGAGAGTGCACAGTCTTTTGTTTTGCCATTGTTTTAGCCAACAAGGTCATGGTTGAGCGAGTAGACAAAAATACTTCTTTTGGTTCTCCAGCCAGAAATGATTGTTATTTAGAAAAGATTTTACAATATTCAGCATCATATTTATGTAGGCAATATTTACATGTAAAATCTAAATAGTATTAAGAGAGAGAATAAGACATACGTTGTGCACGGTAAAGTACTGCTCAACATCAACTGTGAAACAAAGACGTACAACAAGAGGTTTCCACACCATCTTTTTCGATACACTTAGGTAAATGCGTACAAAGTCATGCAACCATAGTTTTGCGATCTAATTTACTCAAGTCAAAGTCAAAAATATGACCAGCGAAGAATTGGAAAAAAGCATTATGGTTTTAGTCCAAATTTGTGAAAAGTTAATTTTTCCAAATAAGCTTTAGATCCAGCCAGTCAGTAAGGCTATATTGGACTGTAATGGCGAGAAATGTAATACTCTTTGCAAGGGCCAGATTTCCTTCTGGAAGGAAATTTCTTTTCAAGTGGAAGCACTGTATTAAACTAATTCTCCACTTTGGATGAATTCAATTCTGCCCCATGAGTATCTTTTGAGGCATTACATTGTCTTAGTAATGGTTAAGGATCCTAATATGGTAGATTTAATTAGTAAATTGACAATTAGGGTTCGGGTTCCAGGTCCACTGGTTTCTGGATCTGTCTTTCATCAAATATTGCTTTGATTTGAACACAACCAGACCAGCCTCGCATCTGGGCTTTGTTGTTGCTGCTGTTCGTTGTTGTCTTGTGTCATCAGAGAGAGACACACACACGTGCTGGAGCCTTTGCAAAATGGCTGACTCCGAAGGTAAGTGGGAAGGTTTTTAAGAGGCGACATTATATTACCTGGTTTTGAAATTGCTTCTCTTTTTCTAAGGCATACCTTCTGATTTACTTTGACTACCTATTCTGAGAACTTTTCAGATGATTTCCTTCAAGAAATGCTCTGAAAATTACTTTGCTGCGGTTTTGTTTTGCTTGAGCAGTCGTGCGTGCGCCACCATGCCGTCCACCACGCTGCGAGCATTTAGGCCTCCTTGCTGACTTTTCTGCGATAATCAGTTTCATTCATCAAATTAATACTTTAGATAGAATAAGCTGTATAACTTTTCTAATTTATTTGTGAAGTTTAGGAGGGTGGATGGATGAAGGGGGTATTAATGATGAGGGGGTCAAATTTGTAAGAATAAGGGGGGCAAGCTAAGCTAATAAGTATTTGTTGACGCAGGCTTATAGTATGACAGTGTGACACTGATATGGGCAAAAATATGTTTTGTAACCACTTGAAAAACTGGTTATTGCACAATTTTTAAAAAAATTTTTGAAGATATTACGTACGAGAGTAAACAAAGGCCCCCTTCCATCCATGTGCCTTCTCCCTCCTAATTTCTATCAATATTAATTCTTTTCTATTTGTATTTTTGGTTTTGGTTTTTAATTCAAAAAAATTTCTAATTTGATACTATATTACCCAACAAAAATTGAATTTTTGCTCTTCATTGTTGAAATTTTTACTATACACTGTATTCAAATCAATATTTATTCTAGCACCTTATTTGTTTAACTGTCACAAGGTGCCAAACTCGAAAACTGTTTCGATTTTCTTGGCTTCAAGCAACTAATATTTGTAATTTCACTGTTTTTGTAAAATAAGCAAAGTATCATGAAGTATTGTTATATTGACTCCAAAAATTTTCTGCTGAAGTATATGAATTTGAAAGTTCTATTCTTCTCATTGGCAGTGCTTTTGATCTTTAAAAGATAAACTGTGGTATCCAGGTGAAATCGGGAAAATTGGCGGGTCAGATGTACAGACCTTTAAAGCATGGACAGATGATTTGGCTGACAGCTTGTAGATCACGAGTCTATCCAGTCGTGACTTTGAACCCACAAAAGTTGGCTTTCAGGAATTAGAAATCCAGCGTCTTGACCAAAACACTACACCACACTGATGTAGATGGCTTTAGAAAGTCACACATTCAGATAGAATACTAACTCTACAGATTGTTGAGATTACAGTGTGGGTGATTATTCACATCTCTCTTTTTCAATTTTAGTGATAGTTAAAAAGCATAAAAAGAACAAGAAGAGCAAGGACAAAGGTAGATGATCTTAATTTGAGGGGGCAATATTTTAGAGTCTGATGAATTCTATCTTGCATCAATGAATTTTTTTTAATCATGTTTCAGCATTTTGGAGCTAAACAGTGTAAAGAATAGGGACCCATTTTTACTTCTACTTGAAGGATATACCGATTTACCAATGAGGAACCATAGCCTAAACATGTGTAGCTAAATCCCAGAATGTGCATCACTTTTAACAACACAGTCAGTTTGGCGGTAACTGGAAGGGCATATTTGGTCTCTTGGAACTTGAAAAAAATCTAAGTAGTAACCAGAAAAGATAATGTTTGTTTCACTCTTTCATCCTAAAATTTCAACATCTAGCATTTTAATTGATTTGTTTTCTCTTTCAGATGAAAAAGAAGCACTTAATGTCGGGGTAAGAAAAGTTTCCACTTAATTCAGTCTTCTTGTAGAAGTCATCTGAGAGGGTAGAAATCCACCATTTTGTCCAATGGTTTAGCTAAAATCCGCTGTTTCAGTGATTTGAAGGGTAGACAATTGTGACCGGGACACGAAGAGCCTTCCTTTTTACAATCAAATATGTCAATGGTAGGAATGAAGAATTCTGTTGCTCCGCCAAAAATTGAAATAATTGCGCATTGAATTGTTGTCCAGTTCCACAGTCCAAAAAACCTTCATCTTCTTTGAGCATATTTTATTGATGCAGGGTCATGGCTTTTGTCCCTTAGTGAGGACAAAAAGAACAAATTGTTGGCAGCTAAGGGCTTGTGTGATTCATCAATAACGCAATGGAACTCCTATTTCTTGACCTGCTTTCACGTCATACAAGTTATTTCTAGTAGCAGAAAGACAAGTTACCTTAGGCCTGTGTATTTTACTGTTTTATTATCTTGTTAGGAGTCGCAGCATGAAACTGATTTCCTGATCAAACCAACTCAGCAAGCTGCTGCATTAGACACGTCCCAATGGCCACTACTTCTAAAGGTAATTGTTTCTAAAACCCGTATTACAGTTTTATTCAACAGAAAATTAAAAAATATTTTTATATCTTATACAGGTGGGGTGAATTCACTTTGTTTCCAACGCCCTTGCCTCATTTCTCTGTACTCTTCTAGAATTACAACAAACTGAATGTGCGTACTGGACATTATACTCCATTACCTTGTGGCAGTTCCCCCCTGAAAAGGAGCCTGAAAGACTATTTGAGGTAAGAACTTCATTTGTTTTGGTGAATTTGTGTCAATTAAACCCCATCTTTGTGAGGTGAGTTGCAGCTCAAGGTCTTGTGAGGTCAACATCTGTTTTGGTGACCTTCAAGGTATTGACAAAGAAACTCACCCCACTGTCCTCTGTAAGGGATAATGTTCCATGCCCCTACTGCAAATAATGCCTAGTGGTATTTTACAGATCAGCATGTTACAAATAAACTTACTTACTCAATATTATCTTGTGTTCTTAAGATAGTACAAGGTACTTTTTCTGGAAAAAAAACATACTGAACCAACTAATTGTATGGCTATTTCAGCTTCAATTTTCTAGGTTGACCGTACAAGTTGTAGTACGCTTTGTATGCAAAACCAGGCCAAACCATCGCACACCCATTTTCTCCTGCAAGTTTTTTAGTATAGTATTTATTAAATAAGGATGTATGAATGAACATACTCAATAGAAAATGATTAGATATTATGCTAGGATTTGATTCGTGATAGGGTTGCAGTTGTTCAGGATATGTTTTGATGAAGACTTTCAGTGTATTTGAATAGAAGAAAGTTGAGAATGAATTAGATTTTCATTGAAGCATTTTTAAGTTTGTTGTAGCATCTTTTTTATTTTCTCCCTCAGCTCTGGATTCATCAACTTGGACAAGCCTGCAAACCCATCTTCACACGAGGTGATTCTTGATTTTATGACTCTCTTTGTGATTTTGTCCCTGCTCGATTGAACCATGTAAACTCGTAGGGTGTCAAAAACTTTTATTCTATCTTATATCTGTAGTAGGCATTACAAATTAACAAAGACAAACTAGGAGCCAGTTTATATGGAGAAAATCATTCCAGCTCCCAGCGCTCAAGCTGAGAGGTGAGATCAAGCCTTCCAATAAAAAACCATTTTATTTTTCATTTTCTGTTTATATAGGAAATATTTCATCTGAAGTGAGATCTCACTTTTGACAGCTCGGATCTCAACCTAGGTGAGATGAAACCCTCTTGGATAAATGCTTGTCGGTGGAATGAAAGCTGGAATGTGGTGTAGAATAGTTGGAAGAACAATAAAAGTTTAAAACAGCTCATGTTTATATATGAAATTTGCTTTCAGCTTATGAAGCTTTGAAGGTGGATTTTCAAATATAAACTTGTGCTTTTTCAACCCAATTTTCAGCACAGCTTTTGGCCTGGAAGGGTGATTTTGTCATCCTTATAATTAGGCCCTAAATTGACAATGGTAACTTTATTACTCAAATCATCAGGTTGTGGCCTGGATCAAGCGTATTCTGAGAGTGGAGAAAACCGGACACAGTGGCACACTGGATCCTAAAGTAACTGGATGTCTGATAGTCTGCATTGAGAGAGCCACAAGACTTGTGAAATCACAACAGGGAGCTGGTTAGTTTTCAATTTACTAAAATATGCTACCTATTAGCATATTAAGCTTTGTAATTATGTAATGTGTGATGTGATAGGCAAATGCGCTTACTATCTTCCTAAAGAATTGGTTTATTCGCAAATGGCAAAGGGTCTCTGAATTGGTAGATTAATCAAGCAGTGCAACCCTGGTCCTCCCTCTCGATGTGAAAACCCCTCTTGACTCAATTTGCCTTTTGCCTTGAGTATAACACATCTGAAGATGGTTTGGAACACACAACCATTTGAACAAGGCCAAGGGTTTTGGGATCTAACCACTGTGTCAAAGAATAGTTAGCTCTAACCACTAATTATTCTGTCAAAGATTATGTCCTTTAAAGCAATTTCTGAGAAACCACTAGATTGTGAGTTGAATTTAAAGCTGCTAAGCCGATTTCAGTTTTGGTATTTAGAGACAACTTCACTTTATGGCTTGAATAAATAGCCATCAAGTATGGGAGGATGAGTGGCCAAGCTACGTAAGTTGTTTGACATGTACAGCTGAAGTTAAGCTTGGTCGTGAGAGGTCAACGTCTGGATAGGTGACCTTTGAGTTGTTGACTAAACAACTCACTTCACGGTCTTTCAAAAGAAACATTAATCTAGGCGTCTTGTGTCCCTGCTAGAAGTTTTGCTGGCTAGCACATTAAACGTAAACTTGCTTACCTTGCTCTCTCCATGTTTAATCTCAGTTTTTATTCTTTGGATCTGGTTCCTCTGTTTCTGTTGCTGAATGGCTTTTAAATTACTATTTTTTAGGAAAGGAATATGTTTGTATTGTGAGGTTACATGGAGCTATCGAAAGTAAAACCAAGCTTGCACAGGTAGGTGTGATTTTCTTTTCCCCAGATAAGTAAATACTCTCAAGTCCAGATTAGATGGTGGAGGTCTGGAATAAGACTGGTGAAGAAACTTGAGTAACTAGTGAAGAGTTATATAATGTGTCTATTCCGTGTAGATTCTACTTTATAGTTTTTCCTTCAGTGTTTTTACTTAAAGCTTCAATTGTTATTTTGATTCGATATGTTTCCTTTTATTCTTCGTCATCGTCAAATTCTGTACTGTTCAAAGTCTATTCAGTGTTTTTATCTATCTTAACCTATCAGGCTTTGGAAACTCTCAGTGGAGCGCTATTTCAACGTCCACCATTGATCTCAGCCGTTAAGCGTCAATTGAGAGTGAGAACAATTTATGAAAGCAAACTACTGGAGTACGATGAAGAACGACATCTAGGTATATTTTTATTTTAGTTTAATCTTTTAAGGATACAGACAGTACGGTCGATTGGATATAGAATAATATGTTTGATTTAGTAAGGAATACTTCGCAGTTCAAAAGCAATCCTTGGTGATATTTTCAAAATTTCCTCTTCCGTAGGTGTCTTCTGGATCAGCTGTGAGGCTGGGACTTACGTCCGAACCCTTTGTGTTCACATGGGATTGTTGCTGGGAGTTGGTGCTCACATGCAAGAACTCAGACGTGTTAGGTCTGGTATTCAATCAGAAAATGTAAGTCAAGGCAGATTGGTAATTTTTCTCAGAACTTAAAGGGCATTTATTTGGTGCAAAGTTGGCCCTCGCCAAATTGAAATAGGAGGGAAAACAGGGAATGTATATGCAGTACTGTGGAGGCTGTTCAGTACTCAAAACAATTAGGTAGATTGATCTTGACCCACTGGACTATTACAAGAAATTATGGTGTGATTGTTGCACATTTATTCTCAATTAAACTATTGTTTCTGTGTTACAGGATGCCATGGCAACAATGCATGATGTCCTCGATGCCCAGTGGCACTATGATAACTCCAAAGATGGTATGTAGTACTTTATTACACCCGTGAAGTGAAGCATGTGATAAAACACAGGCCTTGTGTATACCCTTGCTTTTGAAACCATGCTTTGAGAGAGAGCCTTACTCTACTAGGATTGAAAGGCTTTAACAGCGCTAATTTTATGTGGAATAAATCCTGCGACATGCAAGAGAATTTTAAGCCCTGTTGTTTTGAGTGAAAAGCAACATAATGGCTGCAACCATTATTTTGAAAACTGATGTAACTTTAAGTTATTGGAAGAGTTTCTTTTTCCATTTGTCAAATTGCTAATTCAAGATTTTATTTTCTAATTATTTATTAATTTGGTCTTTACTGTCTTTGAAACGAAGGTTTTTTATTTTCCCTCTAGAATCCTACCTAAGACGAGTTGTCAAGCCTCTGGAAGCACTGCTGGTTTCACATAAGAGATTGGTCATCAAAGATAGTGCTGTAAGTATGATACGTATTCTTGACTAGACCTAAGAAATTTTGCCAAAGGTGAATAAGGAACTCAAAAGTATATAAAAGGGGGTCAAAATGAAGTTAGGGTGTAGAAAAATGATAAAAGAGGTAGGAGACGTTTATTTGATACCATTTCGAGGCAACAGCTAGTGTGGTGATAACTGGGAGGATACATTTTGGTCTCTGGATAAGATGCCTATATTTTGCTTATATCATGAGCATTCTGGGTAACATAATTATATTCTGTGTATCTCAAGCTTTCTTTTACCATGAAATTCCTTTAAGTATGTAAAACCTTTATCAATGATTTGTAGTATATTGCTTTTCTTAGGATACTCTAAATATATGATCCGCTAACTTGACAGGATATTATCGTTCAGGGAATGCATTTGAAGTACTGTGGAG
Source organism: Pelagia noctiluca (assembly GCA_963924455.1). Classification (NCBI taxonomy): domain Eukaryota; kingdom Metazoa; phylum Cnidaria; class Scyphozoa; order Semaeostomeae; family Pelagiidae; genus Pelagia; species Pelagia noctiluca. The sequence goes on from OZ004325.1 coordinate 15,517,294, forward strand.
GGGAGATTTCAGTACTGTTGAGATGCCATCAGCACTGTGAAGGATGTTCAGTACTGTGGGGGGTGGGGGGGATACCATGAGTACTGTGGAGGAAAACCTATAGTGCTCATGCTATTCAAAGTATTCCTCTACAGTACTGAATATCCTCCACAGTACTGATTGCATCCCCGCATACAACTTGAATATATTTCATTAACTAACATGAAACGATACTATTAAAAGTAAAAATTAAATGTGAAATGCTCCCACTCAAACTTGTCATTCTTGATAGGTGAATGCCATTTGTTACGGAGCAAAATTGATGTTGCCAGGCCTACTTAGATATGAATCTGGTATAGAAATAAACGACGAGGTTGTTATGATGACGACCAAGGGAGAAGCCATTGCCACAGGTATATTTATTAATTATATTGTAATTAATTATAATTAATTATAAAGGTGTATCATATCCATTTATTCATGTTTTCGGTACACTATTATCGGTCTGATCAGGTATTTTTAGTGAGTAAACGGTTTATAAAATATTCATTTAGATTTCCCATCTAATGGCCTGATTACATTAGACGAGCTGGTTCAGGTTTGGTTAAGATGCTAGGTTAGCTCTTTTCAATTGAGCCGTGTTTATTTAGAAAAGAGCAAAGCAAGTCAGCTTTGGGTCACCTCTATTACAACCCAGGGTGGTACTGAAAAATGAAAACAGCACAACCCATTGTTTATCTTGCCTCATTTGCAACTTCATGAGCCTGCTAGCTGTGTCGACCTGCTTTACTTGCAATTACACGGGAAAAACTGACCAGGGCGTTGAGTCAACCCATTCACTAGAGAGATTAAGTTAAATTACTGAGCAAAGTCGCCTTCTTTTGCTTGTATAATTGCTTATTTAGCTAACGAATGCTTCTCTTGCAAACACCACAAATTTGAGATTAATTTCTTTCTTAGGTCTTGCTATGATGACAACTGCTACCATAGCAACATGTGATCATGGTGTTGTTGCAAAAATAAAGAGAGTTATCATGGAGAGGGACACTTACCCTAGAAAATGGGGTCTTGGTCCAAAGGTATGGTGGATAAAAAACTATTTTTACTATTTGATGTCGGACTGATTATCCCTTTGCTGATGGACTGGGTATATTTTGGACTGCTAAGAATTCTTCTAAATCCCAACCGTCTATAAAAACTTTTGAGATCCAGCCTCAATCAAGCTTGGAATTTTGATATGCAGTTTATCCAGGTGTGTATTCCTAGGTGCCAAATTAGTGGGGAGGGTTGGAATTTTTTCCGAAAAATCAAATGGGGTCTCAAATAAATGGGAATGGGGTGATAGATTGGTATAGTCTGTCTGATGAGTGCGTGAGCACGAAACTCGGAGTTACAGAAGAACATGTCTACTTTTTAACGCGTTCATTCTGCCTTATAACTGCTCTATACTAATGTATATTGAGCACTTTAGCCAGGATAGGCACTCTCTTCTCGTGTTAGATGGGAATAGGGTGATAAATTAAACCAAGCTGAACACCTAACAAATTGAGCAAGACAATGATAATGTGAGACATTCATTATTTTATGCAAAACTTTCTACTTTGGGCCTTGACCATAATTTGAGTATGAGTCTTGAACCTATTCATTACTACAAAATGCCTAGACTAGGCCTAAGAAATTTTTGGCATTCTGATTTTAGAACTCTGAATTTGACATTGATAAACGAGGTGTCCAAATAAGGTCACATTAGAGTGGTTACTTTTTGTGATTCTTTGTCTTTGATGCTCATTTATCATTTAGACATTATTATGAATCAAATCTGTATCTTTTAGGCCCTTGTGAAAAAACAAATGAAAGCAGCAGGGAAGCTTGATAAGTATGGAAAGCCAAATGAAAACACACCGAAAGACTGGAAGGAGTACAAAGACTACAGGTATCTTGCATTTTCACTACAAAAGTTCATTTAAAAGAGCAATTAAAGGGGCACACGACTGGATAGTTCTTTAGGAGTTTTTCGTGTTTTCAGTATAACAAAACTAATTAATCTGTTGCATTCATCGGAAATTGTTATTTAAATTTTGTATTTTAAATTGAGTAGTTTGTATACTGTAGTTGATATTGTTTTTGCTGATAAAAGATTTCGAGTTTGAAAAAAAGGTTCAATTGATAACAATTTAGAGCTACTATGATAATAACAAACTTCTCTTATCTTCCCTCAGTTCAATGAATGCAGAGGAATTGCTGAAAGAGGCAACCAAGGTGAAAAACGACTCTGAAACACCAAAGACTTCCAAGGTCAAAATGGAGCCAGAAACTCCCAAATCATCAAAGGTATTTTTTCAGACTAATATAACCTTAGGTTTGTTAAAAGAAGAAGGCATTTACACTTCATCCAGGCGATCTTCATCGTCCACTGTTTTTTTGGATTATGCTTCAAAGTCATTCAAGTTTATACAGGTCTAACAGTTTCTAATTTGTTACTTGTGTTCATGATGTTTCTTGAACTGAAGTAACTAATAATAATAATAATAATGTATCATATTTATACAGGATTACCTTTTCAGTAAAGGTTTTACTGCTATCACTAAGGGTCCTGTTAATTTAAAGTATTCAAAGTAAAATATGGAAGCTACAAGTGTAAAGGGTAAAACAGTAAAAACTTAGAAGCAATCAGCTTGGATTTTAAAAATCATATGTTCTTATTTTCCTTTTAAAGTTGATAAAATATTTTTCATTTCTAATGTCACTTGGTAAGTTGTTGTATATAGTCGCTCCTTGAAAAGCGAAAGTTTTCCTTCCGGATTCGCATCTCACATTTGGTAGAACGAACTGGATTTGGTATAATGAACTGGATCTATTCTTCAGAAGACAGGTCTTGTTGATGTTGGCTTTTCATTTTGTTGCAATTCAAAACGACTATTTTTAGAGACCAAATGGTTTCCGTCTTCTTCCTTAAGTCTTACAGTAGTTGTAAATGCAAAAGTGAGCTGTATTTATTTAATTTTTTTGTGCCCAGTCTGGAAAAGGCGTGTATACACCGAAACATGTAAATAAAAATGATTAGAATTGAAGCAATCTTGTATTTATTAGCTTTATTTCAATATGAATGTGTTGAAAAGAATAAAAAAGAGACAAATTGTACATGAAGTACCATGTGATATCATTGAAAAATAAACACTAACGTTTAAGGCGTATGCCCGTTATCAAAGTGATAGGAAGACGGTTGGGTAGAAAGGAAATAAGGAATAGAAAGTGTGATTTGTGTTGAAAAGATGTTTCAATTAAATTGTTTTTTGCAGCGTAAGCATGACCCAAGCAGCAGTAGCGAAGATGAAGCTACTAAGAAGAAAGAAAAGAAAAAGAAGAAAAAGAAAATGAAAGAAGAAGCTGAGGAGAAAGCAGAAATCAAAACAGAAGTAAGTGTTTGTTTTTATCTGCAGGCTCAGGGTGTTTCCTTATCTAATCCTCGGCCTAAATGTCCGAGTTCATGAATACTTGTCGGAGGACGTTAGCAATCTTCGGATGTAAATTCTGTGCAGGCTTCACCAAATCCCAGGAACCAGGTTCTAAGGCACTTAATGACAAATAGCTTGTAACACTTGGTAGACACTTTCTGACAAAAGCACTTTATTACAAAGAGACATCCTTTTTTCACTGCAGGCACATAAGAGCCAAGTAAACAGAAAATCAGGTCTTGTGCTGACACTTTTGATCCAACCTCTGCACAAAATTTTCCATTTTTACATGACCTTTGCCTTTGGTATCATTGCATAACGATACTGATAGGTAGGCAGGATACACACAAGATTTCCACATGCAAAAACAGTTATATGTGCATATGTCAAGACCCAATTAGACAGTCAGGTTCAGAACTTTGTAGGTACTTTTTTATAAAGCCATTTGGTCGCAGGTGACAAAAACATTTTGAACACTTGTTGCAGATGTTTTCATTTGCTGTGGTTTGATATGGAAGTGATAGGCTGCAGCCATCATGGTGAGGCATTTCAACCAGGCTTTAATAGTTCGTTGCTGCTTTATAATAGGCCACTTTCCCAATTACGTCATCTCTATAGAAATTCATCTCGAAACAACCTTAGCCTCGACATGATGCGTAGCGAAATCCCAAAGCATGCATTGCTCCCAAGTTCACAAAGCAATTCCAATTGTTGCTAGGAGCAATGCACGCTTTGGGAATAAGGTATGCATCATGTCGAGGCTAAGGTTGTTTCGAGATGAATTTCTATAGAGGTAAAGTAATTGGGAAAAAGGTCTATTCAGGGCATTTGAGATGCATGATTTTGATTGGCGTGTTTGATTTTGCGAAGGATTCTGAACCGAAGAAAGAGAAGAAAAAGAAGAAGAAGAAATCAAAAGACGATTCTGACTAGATAAGTATGAAATTATCTTTAGGCCTTTTTCAAGAAGCGGCCAATGCAGCAGTATAAGCCTCATTTTCATACCTTTCAATCCAACCGAGGCTGCAATCCTTGCCATAAGGTCTTGAGACACAATGGCGATTTTAGCATTATCTTAAACATTAAGCTATGAAACTGTAAGATGATGTTGGAGGTCCCCCTTCCCCCGAACCAATGGTGATACTAGGTCTGATGTCACCGGAGGATGTTGCAGACGCATTTCCACACCAAAGCAACATCTGAAACAACATTGTTTCCAGGGGGATGGGGTTCTCATTTCGCCAATTAGTATATATCGTGTAGCAATCAAGCACTGTCTCGTACCTTCTTTCAAGGATTTTAGTACTTCTTTTTTTATAAGAATACATTCAATAAGATCACTGATGCTTGATTTCCCCAAAGAATAAGAACAAGTTTAGAACTTGCCTAGGCTCAAATGAGAAACCAAACAATTTCCAATATCATGCTATTCACAGTACATTTTAGGCAAAAAATAGCTCATAAAATAGCAACTAGATACCCATGTTAAGTCTTTGATATAATAGCTAGAGCAAGCAAATTGGATTGGGGAGTTTGTGAACACACTGCAATGACCACTACCTGAAAAGGGCCTATTGCGTTAGAAGTGGCTCCCTTGCCATTTATGCATTGACGGCATTTTTATACTGACAGCTATATGGTTACACGTGTAGCTGCGACTAACCGTTTTGTCACTCAATGATTTTAATTTTTATACATTATTTTATGATGATTATAAAGAAAGTTGGTATATTCATTGAGGAAAAACAACTCCTATTTTACATAAGCATTACCATACTGAAGGTGATGGGGAAATTAAACGCTCTGGTAGATTTATCATGTTAACATTAGTAAAACGCTGATCAAGATTTGATAAGGGTGACGCAAAAACGAAATCTCTTTTCTAACCAATCAAGGGGTGGGTTACAAAATACCTCATTATATTCTACAAAAACTTTAGAGACTTAATGCAAATTACAATAATATTTAGCATAGAAAATGCTCCTGTGTGCACCCTCTTTGGCGGGCCTATAATTCTTAGCCAAACCATCCTCCCTCTATTACTCCACTGGAAAAAATGTGGGATTATTTTTCTCTACAATGTCAGCTAAAGTGAGCTCTTTATTTTGAGGAAGGCAATCTGGTGATAGGTGTGAATGTTTACCACGGAGACAAATTATTTCAACTTAATCAACACTTAAGGAAGAGTCTTGTATTAAGAATGTCGTGATATCATTTCTGCTCTTGCATGACAAGCTTGTCGAACTGGAATTCTGCTAGTGCTGCGTTGGGTTCGCTTCTGGTGATTCTTTGCAGAGTTTTGAGTTTGTCAGCTATGTTCTTCATGCTATCGTACTGCTCGGGAATGAAGTTGCTCTCCAGGAAGTCTTGAAGCTGAAATAGTCGACAAAACACTCTAAATCCTTGTCAGAGGAAAAGCTTTGGTAGTTTTTATGTTTCCAATGTTTCTTGCTATATTAAAGATTTATACGGATCGTAGACTGATCTGTAAATCGTTTGATATGTGTTGTGCTAAGCTGAAGACAAAAACAAGCGAAAAGGACGCAGAAAATATGATGGAATTATCGCTCAACTTACGTGGATGTCATTTCTTCTGCCAGCAAGGTGATGGAGGTCTTCAATTTTCTTTGTGACGCTGTACTCAAGTGCCAAAACCTCACTCAGTGCCACGGTAGCATTTGACCATGAGTGGTTCAGAATTAGGCCCTAGGAAATGGAAATCATGAGATAACTATATTACTGGTCGTGCAACTAAAATAGAAATGGTGCATCTCCACTTCTTTTGGTAGGACAAAAGCAGTTGGACAGATTAGTAAAGAAAAGATATCACTGTCACCCTAAAGCTGACCTTAACCTGGGTTACACCATGCACAAACCATAACGATGAACCTGAATCACCCCCAGCCCTCAAATCAGGGGTGTTCAGTTGTAAAATGGAAGACCTAGTATCTATTAATTAGTAGATTTCACTTCATGAAACACCAACATACTCGCTGCCCATTTACTTCAATGTACCTTTCATCAGGAACGTAGCTAGAAGCTCCTTCTGGTTATGCCCCTGTCTTGTACCTCCAGAAGTTCTAGTTGACCTGCTTTTAACTGATTCTGAAAATTCAAGCGTTCGTCTGTTTCAATATTTACCAAGCTAAGGGTTAAGAGCAACTCTGTTTTGTAGGGAAAAGAATGGCAGGAAATTGTTAAAGAAATGAAAATGAATCTCTCTACCAATTTGTTTCCTCTCAGTTTGTAATAGTTTGTTCTTGCTCCACGTTTTCTCTGATACTCCATCATCTATGGTAAAGAAAAATCAACCTGATGAAACTCTCACTTCTCAATTTTTACGAAGTTTTTGGAAAAACTAGAAGATGTGGTTTAAGTTTTATTCTTGAGTTGAGTTGTGTGGGTGATGCACTATAGTGTCAGTATGTTTAGGGCACGCTTTCAGCCCGAAAATTTGAATTTAATTCTTAATATGGGCCTAAGTTCTCCTGCAAGAGAGCTTTTAATGAATAGACATAAATAAACCCCTGGTAACTACCATGGCTACCCCTTTCTTGACGGTATTGGAGCTTTATTGGGTCTCGTGATCACAAATACTTGTACGTATCTCAATCAGACACGTCAGTTCCCGTTTTAAAATCCTCGTCCTAGTTCTGGTACTTTTACTATGATTTGGGCTATCTTGCAGACCATGGGACTCGTGGGATAAGAAAGAATAGGGGAACCTCAGGACTTAGCGAGTCACTTAACAAAGGATTTAAATGAAATTAAGTAATCATCACCTACCTTTTGGGCATGCTTCAGTTCCTCTTGTGAGTTTTCCAATAAAAATTTGCTCAAGCCTGGCAGATTGTAACTTTCATGTGCGAAGAAATCGGCCTGGGGAAGCAAAGAGTAAAAGGGGTTGATTGTCTGATTTGAACGTGGTTCTGATTGAGGATTTTGCACAGGATGGTGGTTTCATTTCACGCAATGCATGATGGGAATATGTCTCTGAGCAACGCATAGCAGCCAAACCTAACGATTGTAGTGCCCAAGGATTAGGCCGTCGCAAATTCGGTAACTGTGCGTTGCTAAGAAGCACATTTGTAACTTACATTGCATGAAATGAGTCACAAACACAATACATTCATTAGGACCAACTGTAAGCAGAGTCCAGAAAATTCTTCAACCTTCCTCCGAGCAAAATTTCCAGTAGCCAATGTTTTTGTTTATGTTATTTGCATGCAGAGATGGAAATTGTTTTTACCAAATAATCCTAAAAGCATCAAAAAAACTTCAATGCAGCTTAAATTTACCACCGTTCAATACTATTAAACGGCGTTTTCATACCATTCAATTTTAATATGTTTGAAACCTTCTTCCATTCCTCAGTTTTTTCTTAACCTTCCACCGGTCAATGACCGTGCGACCGTAATATTTTCCTGACTCTGACTGTGAGGAAAGCAAAAAAGGGTCTAATCAGAGTTTATCTTACCATCCTGAGGTAACCGTAAAAAGCTTCCAGTTCCATATTGATCTGCTTGTCAACGGCTCTCTTCAGCTTGCATGGATACTTTCTCAACGATTCCGCACAATTCCCCTCTGCGAAAAAGACATGGACTAATACTTGATTCTCTTGATTTTTCTTATAAGATCGAGCTTTTCAATTTCCGTCTAGCTGGTTGCATATCTACAAATGCTACAATATATTCTAATACCCTTATATTTCATAAGAAACTATGCCAACTCCTGATACCAGAGCTTCTTAGCATTCGCCCTTATTATAGAACAAAAAAGTTTCTTAAACAAGTTCCGTTATTCCAAGACCTATTTCCTCTTAATTCGAGTGTTGGTTCATGTAAAAAACGTGAGGTTGTTTTCATTAAATCTCACCCCTTAAGAATCCCTGTGCTGTTTTTGACATCCTCTCTTGTAGAGATGAAGGTGAAAATATCTTACCTTTTTGTTAGATACACGCAAAACTCTTACCAACGTTTCTTAATTATTCAAAACCTGGTCGTAAAGTCTGAATGAAAGTTTTTTTTATAAGAATACATTCGTACCTTTTTTAGCTGTTGTATCCTATAACGAAAAATGCGTCAAGTTACTCCGTGTGATCAATAAACTACAGTATACAGAAATATTGATCTTTGTACCACAAATAGGAATGATATTATCGGGTATTATTACGGCTATTCTTTGTATTCTTACAAACCCCAGGTACCATACACTTAGTTAAGAAAATATGAGATATTATCCAAATCTTTCCAAGTTCAATAAGTCATCCACTCTGACGCTACTCTCGTATTTAAAGATATTCGAATGATGACGAAAAAATGGTGGTTGGTCACCCCTTCCCCTCCCTTTAGTCCCAAAAAGTTGTACTCGGACAGGTCTTTTTCTCTTACCCAGTCTCCTGATTCCACATTCTCAGGACAAAGTGTAAACAATTTTCACACCCCCACATGCCAGAAATTTTTCAGATGCACCAAAACAACCTAGCCTCGTTGTGGTTTAATGTTGGGCTTTTGGGGGTCTGTGATAAGGGCTAGGGTTAAAGTAGGGGGTATGATTAGATTTAAGGTATGAAATTGGGCTTGAGGGTAAGGGATAGGGTTGAAGATCAGGTTGGGGGGCTTTCGGTTGAAGTTGAATTTGTTTAAGGAAGAGGCTGCAAAAAGGTTGTTTTGATGCATCCTAAAAATCACTGAACCACGCCACACCCCCTCACATGGCAAGGAAAATGGCCTTGTTTAGTTCGCTGTGAGAGGTACAGAATAATTTACAGATTAAGAAGAATATCAGTTATGAATTGGAAATGTAAATCAGAATAAATCATGCTAAATTATGGCTTAAAAGAATGCTGGTAAGTTTTCAATCCTGATTTATTTCGAACTCAAAGCTTGGGAATCTTTTCTTTTGCAAAGTCTAGGCCTAAAAGTAGCAGAGTAGAGGCCTTTATGCCTTAGTAAGGGAAGAGGGATGAAAGAAAATAAACCGAAGCTTATGATTAAGAATGCAAAATTTAAAACATTGATTTCGATTTCGTTTTATGATATTTTCATGTCTTATGCTTTTTATTTTGATAGCCATTTCAAGTAGCCTAGTTATCTTGTTGAGACAGGTGTTGTCACAACGAGAGGAAGGACCATCAGGGTCACACTGCTCGATTAGTCTACCTATTCGCCAGTTGGCTCTTTATGCTTTGCACATAAACCAATAACTTACGAAGATAGTAAGTTTATTTGCCTATACTATAACCTATCAACAGATACACGTTTTTTTTATTAGAAACCTAGCTTTGGTCCTAGTATTAAAAGTTTCTAAATTTTTCACCAGTTTCTAGTATTAAAAGTTTCTTAAAAGTTTCTTATTTTTGGATACCCACTCAACATCAAATTTTGCACTTTCCCTCGCATATTTCTTGAATTAAACTGAAACCCACCTACTAATACAATTAGAGTCAACATCCTGTGTTCCTCTAAATAAAAACGTGTAGCAAAGTTAAATCAAGCAAAAATATATTGTTGACATATTGCTTTCCGGCTAAGAAAGTCCTCTTATTTTTTTCTCGGAGTTTCTTAAAGATATTGAAGTAGTTCTAAAAGTATCTTAAATTTTTGGGGCTCTAGTACTAGGTTTCTTATAAACCGGTTGCTTATAAAAAAAATGTGTACATTTTCACATCAAGCACTTTATTCATCACTTGAATAATTTTTTTGTCCCTTTCCCTTTCATCCTCAATTATTGAATTATTATGGATGAATTCAAAATGCTCACCACAACTAATGGAGAAGTGAGAAATGCCAACAAAAGTACGGACAGCTTGTTCATGCTAGAAATTAGAGTAATAATCATTATAACCAGATTCCAAAAAATGTAAAATCATCTAGGCCTATCTAGGTTATGTGTAAGGATATGGGAAAAGAGGACCAAGGAATATCTAAATGGAATCTGGAACAGTTAGATAGAATACGCACATTTTTAAAAGAAACCACTTAATGAGAAATGCAGTACATACTCATAAAGAAAAAAATTCAAGATTTTCATAACTTGGAAGGAGAGGGTAAGAAATTCTAAAATCTTAAGAAATCCTAATTTTTAATCCATTTGAAATAAGAGGCATGCAGGGATGATACGGGCCTATACCAGTCTGAGAAGCATGTCCCTTCCAGCAAGATCTTGCCCGTTGTATTGTTTATCTTGCACGTGCAAGCTCTACACTGCACAGTCTGGGGCCTATACAGTTTTTGGGAAGACATTTCTATCCCAGCACCCCAAGGAACACAAGATGCCTACCATTTGTTCCAAACAGTGTTCCAAAACAACAAGAAAATAAAAGCTAAGGAATTGCTAGGGAATTTTTAGTTTGCAAATTTGCCTTCCAGCTAAGTAACTTTTAGTAGGTTGCCTACTGAGCTGTAGTTGAAATTCCTTATAAAAGTAACGTATAATTACATAGTTTGAAACTTATAGTTATTTATTGTCAGCTGAGAGTCTGCCTTGTGTGGGAAAGTTTTCTCACTTTGGCAGGTTTGTTGTAGTTGCTAAGGAATCCAGATAGGATTGTCTCTACATTTGGCAAGTGGTCCAATTTGTGAGATGGATATGGTTTCGGTTTGTCAATTAAATTCATTACCCTGGTAGTTTAGTTGGTAGAACATTTGATGCATGAAGCTAGAGGTTATGGGCTCCCATCCAGCTCAACTCATAACAAGACCGTTCGTTGGTTGAAAACTGCATCAGCTGTGCTTCTATTTGGCATAGCAGATTTGTTCTTAGTTATGTAGTGACAAAAATTCACATTCATAGGCATAGGGGGGCTGGGGAAGCAGTCCCTTAGAATTTTTGGAGCCCCTACGCTGATGTCCACATTTATTTGAACATTAACTTCCAAGGCTTGTTATGTTATGTTTTTAATGTTTTTGTAAACTTTATCCCCTCAGAAGTAATTTTGTTATGTATCGGCTAACCCATCCAGACTGGATTGCAAAAGGATAGTTTATACTTTGGCTTAGTCCTAATCAAAAGCAAACCTTAAACAATTTCACATTGAATCCTTTGCTTACAACCAAACAACCAAGAATGGAATGAAAATAAAACAACTTTATTCATTTCTGTGTCTAGATCCTACGTAAACAAAAAGGACATGAAATGCAAAAGGTATAAGTGTCTCTTCATCTTAATTAACAGAGCAAATTAGCAAACCACCATCTTGAAATACACTTAATTATTTGCAATACACAACAGGTTAATCAGCATAGAGTCTGAACTGAGGGAACTTTTTCTGTAAAAAGGCATTTAATGAAGGCAATGGCTTTTGTAGATTGCTGTTGCTTTACACTCTGTTTTATCTATAAGGAAAATTTTCTAAGAAGGCTGACCATTCTTAGCTCAATATAAGAATTTTACGAAATAAACATAAGACTCACAAATAATAACAAAACAATCACATTGTCAGCACTTAGATATGTCAGTTGGTCAAGAGAGTCGAAGTTTGAACCATTAAAGGCAAGTTATAGCAAAGACAGGCAGGGTGTACTAGCATCCCCTTGCCAGGAACGTGCATATATCTACGGCCAGCCTAAAACGAGTTTTACCGGTTTTATAAAAAAAGATTATAAACAGGTTTGGAAATAGGAGGTGTCAGGTAGAATGTTATGATGTTAAAATGTTATGCGACATCAAAACTCTGGGGTTGGAGTGTAGTTGCTTATTTGAAAAGAAGTGTAAACATTCACACCAAAATATCAAAAGGGCCAATTACTGAAACACCATTAGGAAATGAACAGAATAAAATTGATATTATACCTTGAAATGCAAAGCGAGGAACATATGCAGAGGACAGCAGCAAACAACCGTGTATTAGAAATTCCTTTTTGATAAACGAATATTTCCCTGACACAGTCAAGTTCAGACTTGTTCAGGAGCTGAAGTTATGAGGAAGCTTTGTTATGTAAAAAGCAATTGGCACAGCTCATATTGTGTTAATACAGGATTTTCAGTGTTTATGTCTGTGGAGAAAGGTTTTCTCAGCCTAGACAAACATTGTTTGAAAGATAGAAAAGAAATCGATAAAACGCGCATTGTGCCAAGAACAAACTGAATTTTAGAGATAATGTTTCTAAAAACAGTCATGGTACGATGATAGGGCATGTTCCAGGGAAAATTTCCAGCTCCATAGATTATCAATCTTGATAAAGTAAAAGCTCAAATGAAAACATGTTGATATTAGTGGTGATCACCTTGAATTCTAGCTGCAGGAAGAGGGCCTACATCAACGTTAGAACAAGCCATGGTTCTCAAGGGAGGCTGAATGTTACCCTTGATTAAAAGTAGAGCTACAGAGAAAATGCTACAAAGTACATAGGCAACCCCCGTCTAGTATTTCTCCTTGACTGGCGTTAGATTAGCAAAGACAGTTTCCCACAGGGTGTGGTCCCACGCCACATAAGACTAGAACTTATAATTGTTGAGAATTATTTTACCAATCATAGTCATTGGAGGGATTAGTCTGGAAGCCTTTTGTTTTACACGTTTTTTTTTATAAGAAACCGGTTTATAAGAAACCTAGTACTAGAGCCCCAAAAATTTAAGAAACTTTTAGAACTACATCAATATCTTTAAGAAACTCTGAAAAGATAAGAGGACTTTCTGAGCCGGAAACTAACATGTCAACAATACATTTTTGCTTGATTTAAGTTTGCTAAACGTTTTTATCTAGAGGAACATAGGATAGAATTAAAAATTTTAATACAAGAAATATGCGAGGGAAAGTGCAAAATTTGATGTTAATTGCGTATCTAGAAATAAGAAACTTTTAAGAAACTTTTAGTACTAGAAACTGGTGAAAAATTAAGAAACTTTGAGTACTAGGACTTAAGCTAGGTTTCTTATAAAAAAAAACGTGTATTTCATTGTTTTATTCCGGATTTTAAACTGGTCTTAACGGGCACAAATGATATTCGTTAGTATATGGCTGTTATATGAATAAATAGAAAGGTTGTCCCTCTAAACATTCATTGGTACTATTAGTGATTCTGAACTAGAATATATCGACAATCAGTGGAGAAGAACCATTTGGATTTAATGCTCCACCATGTTAAAACTGAAGCATGCAATGCATCACGGGTATATACCCTTAGCAACACATAGCTACTGAACTTCAATGGCTTAAATCCGTCGAAGCTGAAGTCAAGCTGGAGACTCCAGTTCTGGTTGCTATGTGTTGCCAAGGGCAGTAGTCCTATCATGCATTGCAGGAAATTAGGCTATTTTTGCAGAGTCGTCTATGACAGAAGCCTTCCAGACCATTTTTCACATTGACTATTTTCTAATGAGGCTCTTCCTGGTTTAGGATCATAATCATTAGGGGGGCAGCGGTTCGAAAGACTATGTTATTTTTCTTTGTTCTAGTCAATGTGTGATTTAAGACATGATCAAGGTTAAGTTTTTCAGAGAATTGGCAGATGCCCCCAGGGTTTAATGGTTGGCACATAAAACGAAATAACATCGAACTGAAGTCTTTCTTCCATATGATTAAAGCCACTAATTTTCCACTGGGCATTCTGTGATTATGTTAGATCGTACATACCGAAAATGACAAAATCGGACGAAATAAGACCTGGCACGTAGTATGAAGCTCCGAATGGGGGGCTATGGAGTACCTTAAACCATACAGATGATATCCCATTAAAGAATGACAACAACATACGATGTATATCGACCGTGGCTACCTGGCTCCCCCTCTGTCCCTGAGTAAGACAGCAAATAATGTCTGGTGATTTCCACATGTCTGAATATAAGATCACTGCAATATAATTTCTCGTTGTAATCAAATAAGCCATTTTAAAGCAGCTGAAAGGCCGTTTGTAGTAAGAGCCCGGGAGATTCTGTGCACACACGTGCAGTAAAGTGGTATTTGCACTTACACCTGCTGAAATTAAACGCAAATAATCCAAAACAAACTCAATCAGCCGAAAAAGGAGATTTTATGATGAAAGTCAAACAATGATTAGAAATCTCATAGCAACGAGTTGATCATCTATCAAACTAGAATTATTAGTCAAAACAATTTTCATTACCTGACAAATACCCGAATCCTCTGCGACAGGTGTTACAACAGCTAATCACGAAACTCGGATAATCAAAATTAGCGTTCTCAAGTAATTTAATGCTAAATTTCGAAATTTTATTTTCTTAACAGTTTTCTTAAAATGTCTTTGTTTACGGAATAAGTGGACTTGCTGGATCACTAAAAAAGCTATATTCGTCAGTGGGAATTGGAATTGTCTTGAATGAGGGCGTACCTAGGGGACACACACAAGGGTATGCCCCACCCTTGACATTCATTCTTGGCTCAATACAATATTAACAATCGAGATGATTTGCAAGAATGAAAATGACCCGAGCAGGACTCGAACCTACGACCTCTAGATTCGTACTCCTGTGCGCCACCACTGCGTAATGGGGGTCCGAGAAACCCAAGCCATTTCATTCACACAAATTTTTATTCACACTAATCATCTCTATTGATTGTCCAAATCCTGCTTCTTTTCTTGAAGACTAAACAATGTATGCCCCCAATTAAAAATTCTGGCTAGAAGCCTTTAGTTGACGTTTTTACAGCTTAATCGGTACAGAACTCGAGAATGGGGAGAAAAATAAAAAACTAAGGAAAAATGATAACTACTACAGCTTTGAATCTGATACTCATCAGATTAATAGGCTGGAAACAGAACGAGAATGAAACTTGGCGAATTATCAGAAGTTTTTGAATCTGAATAAGGATGAAAGAATAGAAAAGAAATACTTCATGATATTGCTTGATTGATGGTCCAGGTCCAACAAGCAATGAATGTTCTTATGAATGGAAAATGACTATGACAGGGAGATTTCGAACCCACGATCACTTAACTTTGTGCGTCATTTGTACGCCAACTGAGTTATCAGTGCACTCAATTTAATCAGTTAACCATTTTCTAATGTATGTGTACCTTTTTCATAGGTTTATGTTGCCGTCTGCAGTCCAGCAAGAGATGTCAATGCCACTTATGTAGCATGGGGAAACAGCTGTATTGAAAATCCTTGGTAAGTGGAAATAGTTAATTCAGTCTTTGATTGGTACAGAATTCGGGAAAATAATAAAACATGATGACTACTAAAGCTTTGCGTCAGGGTAGTAATTCCAAATAATCTTTGATTGGTATAGAACTTGAAGATGGCAAGGAAAATCAGAAACGTAATGAAAGATAATTACTACTAAACCTTTGTGTCTGACACTCAGCAGAGTAGTACGTCAGAACATTCTTTGTTTGGTACAGCACTTGAGGATTGTGAGGAAAATCAGAAACGTAATGAAAGATAATTACTACTAAACCTTTGCGTCTGACACTCATCAGAGCAGTACCTCAGAAATAGAAAGAAAGCAATGGGTTGTTTCCCACCCTACCAATCATTCACCTTCTTCATGATTGGCTAATTTAGATCCATACGCCTGGGCACAATAATTCTTTAGATTTCAGTTTCATTTTCTTTTCATTCTAAAAATCAAATTGGATCTCAATTCTAACGGCATCTGCCTGAAATAATTTCTAGCAAGAATCTGCTAGCCAACATTGATCTTGGGGATTAGAGCTATTTTGAAAGATTTGGCTTTTAATCTACTGAAGTGTTTCAAAGGCCTGGGAGAGAAGACCTTGGAAGTATAGAAATATTGATATCATCAAGCTAATCATGAATACACTCTTTTTTTCTGTAAGAACGATTTTATAAGAACACGAGCCTCAAATTTGGCCAAAACTAAAGAACAAGCTAAGAACAAACCGAAGCTGACCATTTTCGGTTCAATATGAAAATTTAATGAAATAACCATAAGACTGAGGAAAAATTACAAGACAAGCAGATTAGCAGCACACAGATACTGTCAGATGGCCAAGAGAGTCAAACTTTGCAACAATTAACACTACTGACAAAAAGGCTTCCCAATCATTGTAAAAGTAAGAACAATTTAAGAACCTCTCAGGCTGAAAATAGAGGAATATTTAAGAACAGCGAGCTTCAAATCAATTTTACTGGTTCTTATAAAAAAAAGAGTGTAGGCCCAAGAAATTCCCACTGGTCTATTTTCTCTTGACCACACTCATCATGGAGCTGCAGGCTCGCAGGCCAATGGATTTATTTTCAGCTCGGTTTGACCCAGGCTTGTCGATTCCGTTTCCCCATGGTTTTCAAAGCATATCAAAATTGAAGGCTTTCATAGTAGTTCAATGTTAATCGAAATTCTTTAATTAAAAGTGTCTGAACGTTTCTGGAAGTCAATGTGATAAAAATTTGAACAATAGAAATATAGTGGCAACAAGAACAAAGATGGCGTCTGTAGGTGTGTATGCGTTATCTGGATAAATTAGCTTAAAACCTCTAGGCTCTGAAATGGAAGTGCAATTAAAGATAAAATTACAAGGCGCCGTATAATTGGCTAATATACATGATTGCATCAGCCGTCTCATACAATGTTTTGCGTATTAAAACAATGGTACGACTCAGATAGCGTAACCATTCTTGGGAACGTCTGTTCAGTACTGGGGAGAGAAACAATTCAGTACAGTGGAGGTTATTCAGTATTGTGGAGGGTGTTCTGTACTGTGGAGGATGTTCAGTACTATGGAGTATGTCCAGTACTGTGGAGGATGTTCAGTACTTTGGAGGTTGTTCAGTACTTTGGAGGTTGTTCAGTACTGTGGAGGATGTTCAGTACTGTGGAGGATGTTCAATACTATGTAGGATGTTCAGCTTTTTGTAGGGTGTTCAGTACTGTGGAGGTTATTCAGTA
This sequence comes from Pelagia noctiluca, assembly GCA_963924455.1. Taxonomy (NCBI): domain Eukaryota; kingdom Metazoa; phylum Cnidaria; class Scyphozoa; order Semaeostomeae; family Pelagiidae; genus Pelagia; species Pelagia noctiluca. Next base: position 15,534,541 of record OZ004325.1, read on the forward strand.
CTGTGGAGGATGTTCATTATTGTGGAGGATGTTCATTAATGTGGAGGGTGTTCAGTATTGTGGCGTATGTTCATTATTGTGGAGGATGTTCATTAATGTGGAGTATGTTCATTTCATTATTGTGAAGGGTGTTTAGTACTGTTGGGGAATATCATCAGTACTGTGGAGGTAATATCTACAGTGCTCGTGGTTTCCCTTCACATTACTGAATATTCTCTGCAGTACTGATAGTATCCCTAATAGCACTGAACATCCTCCATAGTACTGAATATCCTCCATAGTACTGGAGGCACCCCTAATCATAGAATAACATGATAACTACTAAAGCTTTTCCTCTGACACTCATCGGAGCAGTATATAGGAGAAGACAAAAAATGAAACCCAACGAAATATTTTCTAATGGCATAACAATTGAGTAATGCCATAGTTTCATTTTTTTGATTTTCCTTTTATGAATTTAATGGTTAAGGTTGTCACAGTAGCATTTAACAGAATTATATCATAGACGTCATCCCTACTTTTTCAGCTTAATAGGAAAACATGATAACTACTTAAGCTTTTCTTTCCCAACTCATCGGAGTAGTGCGTCAGAAAGAGAACGGAAATGGAACAAAACCAATTGAATGAAATACGATGACTGCTTGGGCTTTTCTTCTGCATTTCATCGGAGTATTATGTTAGAAAGAGAACAAAAATGAAACAAAACAAATTGTAAATGAAACGTAATAACTATTTAAGCTTTTCTTCTCACACTCATCGGACTATTACGTCAGAAAGAGAGTATATAAGAGGAGAAAGAAAATGAAACAAAACGAATTGTAAATGAAACATAAAAGCTACTGAAGCTTTACTTCTGACACTCAGAACGAAAATGAAACCTAGCAAAACGAAATATTTCATCATGACATTACAATGGACTATTGTATCTTTGTGTCCATAGCCTTAGAATTCAGATATCCCTTCATGACGTTTATGATCACTGTATTAAACATCTCAATTACTCGGTAGAGTTTGTCTCTCCTTTTTTTGTCTCAGCCTCTCACTGATACCATAGAGATAGTCTCTCCTTTGTCAGCCTCTGACTGGTGGGCAGAGCTCGTGCTTTGATACAAGTTTTCTCTCCTCACAGAGAGATAACGTTTGAACTGCTTCTTCCTGAAGAAATAAATGTAAGGGTTGATGACGCTGCCCAGGGATGCCATAATCAAGAAGAGTCTTCTCATGACTTTTATACCCGGTGGTGTCACGAGTGAGTGGTAAACTCTATACACCGTCAAGGGTGTCCAGCAGCATAGGAACACGAATATGATAATGACGCATTCTTTCGACACTTTCAGTTCCTTCTTTTTCACTCTGCCAGACTCGAACAGTCCCCTCCATGACTTCCTAGGTCTAGGCCCATCATCGGCGCAGTCTTCTGTTTCAGCACTCTTCTTCGCCTTGACCGACGCGAAAAACACCTTCCAAGATCTTCTAGGCCTAGGCCTTCTTTCCGTGAAGTCGTCTGCATCAGAACCGGACCCGTGGTTTCTTGTGCCATTATTTGCAGACGGGCAATGCAGTTTGTTCCATTTCCACTGCTTCTTGACCGCTGCGTAAAGATAGGAGTTGGACACGGCGAGAAACACGCTTCCCCCGGCTATGAAGACCAGCAGTAGAACCCCTCTGACTTTGAGCTCTAATTTGTACGAGAAATCGAATATCATGTACTGCTGCAAGGTCAAAGCAAGAGGTAAGACCCAGCTGGCTACGATGAAGATCTTCAGCCGTCTGCTGGTGACGACGCTGTTGTACCGCAGCGGAAACTTCACGGCCACCAGCCGGTCGCCAGTGAGCAGTGCCATTGAGAGAATAGACACAAACATGCTACCGAACATCGGAATCATCGCAGCCAGCCGGATCATTGCACCGCCCGAGTTCGTCACGATGCATATCCCCATACTGATCATGAAGATACCGATCAGGCAGTCTGCCAAGGCCATCGAGAACAAAATCCGGTTGTTTTTCCGGGCGAATATCTTCTTTCTGAACCGGGTAAACGTCACCATAACGATCAGATTCAGGATCGAGGCTAGAGTTCCGAACATACACAAACTCGAGCAATATAAGATGTCTTGCATGTTCGGATTCATTGTTAGGAAATTGTTAGCTGTAAAACGCACGAACTTGTTCTTCAGTTGATATTCCTATTTAACAGCCGTGCAATGCTTGTGTGGTGCAACAGCCAGCTACATACCGAATGAGAACGTATAGATTAAGATTGAGAATACAGTTTCTATTTACTATTAAACTTTCCCAGCATCAATCGTCTTATATTTTGATTGTTGTGTTATAATTTGCTATCTACGAAATTGTTGGTCAACCATAGCATTCTTTAACTTCTTGAAAATACCAGAACTGAAGCATTGTAACCAAAATCAATAAAAGCCATTAGATTCAGTGTACAAGTTCTATTCAAAACCAAGCTTTCCAGCATAATATATCTTCAATATCGATTATCATGATATATTTGATTATCATGAGACAATCTTGTTGAAGCATACCATTCTTTGTTTTCTTCAAATTACATGCATTCAGGCATCGGTACCAAAGTCGATAGAATCCATTGCGTTTGATATTCAGCAACTAGTTATGAGTAAGCACAGCTTCGACCAGCATGAAATATTTTCTGAATTGGAAGTAATAATTAGATTCATCAACTTTGTTTTATGCGATCTTTTTCAAGTCATCATTCCACATAGCGAGTAGTGAGGTATCTTTGCTAAATTCAATTAAATCCGTTGCATTTGATATTTAGGCATGAGTTATGAGTAAGCACAGCTTCGACCAGCATGAAATATTTTCTGAATTGGAAGAAATAATTAGATTCATCAACTTTGTTTTATGTGATCTTCTTCAAGTCATCATTCCACATAGCGAGTAGTGAGGTATCTTTGCTAAATTGAATTAAATCCGTTGCATTTGATATATAGGCATAAGTTGTGAGTAAGCACAGCTTCGACCAGCATGAAATATTTTCTGAATTGGAAGAAATAATTAGATTCATCAACTTTGTTTTATGTGATCTTCTTCAAGTCATCATTCCACATTGCGAGTAGTGAGGTATCTTTGCTAAATTCAATTAAATCCGTTGCATTTGATATCTAGGCATGAGTTATGAGTAAGCACAGCTTCGACCAGCATGAAATATTTTCTGAATGGGAAGTAATAATTAGATTCATCAACTTTGTTTTATGCGATCTTCTTCAAGTCATCATTCCACATAGCGAGTAGTGAGGTATCTTTGCTAAATATAATGAAATCCGTTGCATTTGATATTTAGGCACAAGTTCCGAGTAAGCCCAGCTCTGACAGGTCGCTGCAAGTTGTTTTCTGAATTGAAGTAATACTTGTTATTATCAACTGTGTTTTATACGATATTATTCAATTCGAATATCACATATTGCCACGATACAGCAGTAACACAACAGAAGTAAGCTTGAACGATAGCATATATCAGCAAGTCATTTTGGGAATTCGCTTATCAGGTTCCAAGTAACTCGACCAAGCATTAAAGCCTTCAAATGCGAGTGTGATAACTAACACATGGCCATCAGATCTTATGTGTAATCGATTATGCACTATCTCCCGCCACCTGCGCCCAGCTATGCAAGAATAAAACGGTATTCATTACTCTAGTTAAACATCTTTGTTATTTCAACAAAGCCCTGACATTAATCGCAGACGATATTTATAATCACTCCTGTTTAGGTGTGTCAAGTTTCAACAGAATGTAAGAAGCATGAAAAATTAATCTTAACGATGTTTCGACTTGGAAGGTTAACGATGTGTTCATCTTGATCGCATGTTTGAAGTTTTTCAGCATTCATTTGACTAAAATGATATTTTAAGTCTTCAATAATTTGAAGTCTTTCAAGAAATTCAATAATGTTGGCAGTAATACCTTCTTTTCAATTAATACAATTTAGGTGCATCAAGTTAAAGTAAAATGTAAGAATGAAAGTTTTTCAGCATTCATGTTAAAGTCTTCAACAACTTAAAGTCTTCAACATCAATAAATGGTAATGAACTTGCAATAAAATGAGGGTATTAGAGAAAGCTACGACAATTTGTTTACAGTAATACCTTCCTTTAAATCAATACCATTTTAGGTGCATCAAGTTAAAGTAAAATGCAAGAATGAAAGTTTTTCAGCATTCATGTCAAATCTTCAACAATTTAAAGTCTTCAATTTCAATAAATGGTAATGAACTTGCAATGAAATGAGGTCATTAGAGAAAGCTAGGGCAATTTTTTTATAGTAATACTATTCTGCTCGGGTCAATTTTTCTTCTCACAAATGGTTTCAATTGATTTTCTAAATCCTCCTTCTTCTCTAGTCTATTTCTCAACCTTATCCAGTGGTGGGGCTGCGATGGTCCCCCTGTTGTGGGAAAGTCGCCACCCTTCGGTAGATCCTATGTAGTTGTTTAAGGTACATCTAGCTACATTTGGTGAGTGGCGGTGCATTTATTGGTGAGATTAATAAAGCTTCGGTTGATCGATGAAATGGATTGCCCCTGTAGTTCAATTAGGATGGTGGACAGTTAATTCATTTTCAAGAAATCAAATTTCAAAGTCTTCAACATCAATATATCACAATGAAAAATGATTGAAACCACGAATCAAGCTTGTCGAGATGTTGAGTTAGTCTCTTGACTCTTTTCTCCATAGTATATATATCACAATGAAATGTTTTCAGTACTCGGGTCAAAAAAAAACCCATATGAAGATCTCCCTTCAACGATGATAAATTTTGATAAAATTTCATTATTATAGAATGAGGGGATGATATTTTTTATTTCATCATGTTAGGCCCATCGAATTTTCAAAACTTCATTCATTCTTTCAAAAAATTCATTATGACGATTAATTGATTTTAATCATGTTTGCATAGGCGCGGGTCAAATGCATAAAGCTTCGTTGAAGTATTCAAAATTTGAGCAATAATTTCCTAGAAATCTTCTTTGAAAGTTTTGTAAATCATCAACATTGATGAAATATTTATAAGATGGTGGTTCGTCATTCATACAATTCCAGGTGGATATCTACAATTCAATTCTAGGTGGATGTATTTAATTTAATTTCATTTTATTTCAGGTGCATCAAATTTGAATATGAAAAGCATCTTAATGGGTAGCAAGCATTCGTCACAGCGTATGGTAAGTGCACCCATACAAAAATGATTATTATTGATGGGCTGTCAAAGTCAAACCTAATACACGTAGAGCAACAGAAAACTACGTATCTTCGACCCAGAATCAAAATTCTCGAGTTTTATGCAGATTCCTAGTTTTGGAAGCATTTATCAGACCCAATAGCATTATTTTACATCATACTCTGTCATCATCAATATCTTGAGATGACAAGGAAATATGTTTTTGAGCAGTTTGTAGCTACAGATTAGTTAAAATCAATTAAAAAAACTCCTGTTAAATTTTTAATTGAATTAAACTCAACAAAATTCCTGTTATATTTTCAATTAAATAAAACTCAATCAAACTCCCGTTGTATTTTTCAATTAAAGAAAACTCAATGAAACTCCTGTTGTATTTTTTCAATTAAATAAAACTCAATTGAATTCTTTTACATTTTCAAGCGTTTCCAAACTTTTTCCTTGTAAACTCAAAACAAAAAACTAAGATATTTATGATTCACGATAGAATAAAACAAGATTAGAAAGATAGAAGAGAATGCGAAATGTCGATTAAAATTCATATGTAAGACACTGCCACCTATCAGCTCTAATGAAGTTTTCTTCTTATTACTTATGATGGTTGACAAGGCAATAAAGAAATTTGTAAACTTCATATTCAAAAACACGAATCAAATAGATAACACGCGTTATTCTTTTTACCCACTTCATATAAAAAAGTTATCAATCATCTTCAAGACTCGGCTCTATCAGGCCCTATTCATGATTAATCTAATTTATCACGTTTTCTTTACAAGTAGGTTGATGAATAGGTTAATAGGATACAGCCATTCTTGAATCATTACTTACCGTTTGGATATAAACCTTTTCAAATAAACCCCTTTAACATTCATACCAAGCTCACATCTTCGAGTAGTGTAAGCATTAACATGATTCTCATTAAAACCCCACAATATGCATCAATCTTACGCTTCTACTCCACTGCTGTAAAATCAATATTTTCAAACTGTAAAACGCAAAAATGATTATTGTTATGGAATCAATATTTGTTAAAACTCTTGATAAAAATTATTTGATGACACATTTTTCGTTCAAAACATTTAAGTGTTTGCTTGAAATTCAGAGATTCTGCTTCACAAGCAAATGCTAAGAGCTTTTGGTAAACCATTTAAGTACTTTAATTACGTTTGATTTTTCATTTCTCAGCTGAGAACGAGAGTTTTGACTTACACAACGTATAAGTGGAGTTCTAATCAATGTCAATACAGGAACGGCTGGTACCAGCTAAAACCTCGACTCTTTCACAGCCTTCGCACTTGTTTTGTATTACACAGTTGTTAAGGCACTTTGCTTCTAACCAAGACCTGAGATCGATTCCTACCACCTGCATTATCTCGCTAATTAATTTCTGCTGGTACCGGCTGTTTCTGTGTTGAGCCGATCCGTCTACAGTAATAAAAATTCTCCGCAGTACTGAATGGTACCCCTCCACAGTGCTGGCTGATACCCCTCCACTGTACTGATAGTATCCCCTAACAGTACTGAACACGCTTCAATCTACTGATAGTATCCCTTCAAAGTACTTATGATATCCCTTTAGAGCTCTGAACATCCTCCACAGTATTGAACACACTCCACAGTACTGAACACCCTCCACAGTACTGAACATCCTCCACAGTACTGAACATCCTCCACAGTACAGAATATCCTCCACAGTACTGAACATTCTCAACAGTACTGAACACCCTCCACAGTACTGAACATCATCCACAGTACTGAACATCCTCCACAGTAGAGAAAACCCTCAGCAGTACTGAACATCCTCCACAGTAGAGAAAACCCTCAGCAGTACTGAACATCTTCCACAGTACTAAACATTCTCCTAAATACTGAATGGTATCCCTCCACAGTGCTGGCTGATAGTATCCCCTGATAGTTCTGAACAAGCTCCAATATACTGATGGTACCCCCCCCCCCCCCAAGGACTGATGATATCCCTTTAGGGCACCGAACATCCTACACGGTAGTGTACACATGTTCACCAGAGTGAAAAAAATAAACTATTTACTGTCAAAATTGCAGAGTTCTTTATAAAATAAAACTTGAAAATATCTCGGAATATACCATAATCCTTTACCAATTAATGGTATATGTTTCTTGAAGAGAAGCAGGATTTGGAAAATCAATCGAGATAATTTGTGAGAATAGCGTTCTAGAGATCAAATCTAGAGGTCGTGGGTTCGAGTCCTACTCGGGTCATTTTCATTCTCACAAATTATCTCGATTGTATATGTTTCTATTCAGATGACGCATTTTCGTATATTTTTAATTGTAGTTTCTATATTTATAACCAAAGACCTAAATTAATTGATGCAGATAACGCAAAAAATAGCGTGCTCTGCTCTTCTTAAGCTGCCAGTGAACACGCAAATACATCAGAGCTCAGCAACCACAAATGTGATCGTAAATATTCGCTTTGGCCCTTCACGATCGTAAATAATCAATTTAGACTGGTTCTTTCAAGTCGTTAACTTTCCTTATGACTTTTTAAATTGGATTGCTTTTATCGATCTAATTTCTCTTATGAAATCAAATTGTTTGAGAAGACTATACACAATTAAACGTGTAGCAGATGCTGATTGGTTTAAGCAAGCAAAGCATCCATGTTCTCGTGTCACGACTTACGACTTTACGCTTTGCTCGCAGCTTTTACCAGTGTCAGTAAGATTGCGAATCAGAATCAGAGACGTGCGTCGGAAAAACTGAGGGGTTGTAGATTTTGAATTTGGACCAACATCATCTATTTGTGGTGAATTGGAATAGAACTTGAATTTTCTATCACCCCGTGGAGCCTTCCTTCTCTGACATAAGTGGCATTTGAGTTAGTTATACTCATTTTTTATAAGCAATTGCTTTGTAAGCAAGTCAGTACTCGACATGACAAAAACTAAAGCAATTCCTGTACTGGATCGCGGAATGCTAAGCAATTTGATAATTATTGTTAAGATCCTATTGGCAATGAAAATAATGGAGCACCATAGAGAAGTAGGTTTTAGTGGTTATAGTGCCACGGCACACTTAAGTATGCAAGATACCCTTTACATTTGTTGTACAAAAACACGGAGATAGTATTCTAAGAAAAAAATCTTCAAGTATAAAAAGCTAAGCAATTGCTTAGCAATTTTGAGTACTCATATTGGCCCTCTAGCTAAGCAATTTTCAGTACTGAGCCCAAGCTGAAATTGCTTATAAAAATAATGCGTGTATTTCGTTTAGGGCATTTTCCATCAAATTTTTGTTGTGAAGCGGTTTCGCTGTTTGGAAAACCGTTCCAGTTAGACTTGCTCCACGAGTCCGTGTCTTTCTGCCCACTCCAGTTTTGTGATTCAATACATGAAGAAATGTTCTGAGAATGATAAAAAAATCGTCAAGTTTAAAAGTGAAGGTCTGTTGGTTAATGTTCGAGGTTTTTCAGCTGATGTTAATGTCTTTATTCACATTCAATTCTTAATGACCGAACACAGTTCTAGTTCCACGTTGGCAAACACCAACTGCCTTACAAAGGTCCATGGATGTTTTACAACGCATCCAAGTTTTAACTTCACCTTACGGTTGTGCTGCTTATCGGCTATTATATCGGTTAATCGTGTGACAAAATTTTTGCAATCAATGCCCATGCCACTGATTACATAGAAGGCTATGGGTGTGAACGAACCATGTGCAATTTCAAGTACACGTTGGTTGTAGGCATTTTTCTTCTCCCGTTTGTTGGCCTCCTAATATTTCTTGAGGTTATGGCTTATATGTCAGTAAGAATACGTACAAGGGAAACTGAATTTCAGTGGTCACTGCTGGCGAAATGAACAAAAGGTCATATCTGTTTTGATGAAGTCTATGTCTAAATTGAATTGGCCTTAAGCCAGAAGTAAAACGAGAGGGGAAAGCGCCCCAAGTGAACCAGGGAACCAAAGGACCCTTGACATCACTATCAGATGTGCTCTTCTATCTGGCAACCTGCTAATTCCAAAAGTTCTTACGAGGAACTTGTCAACGCATTCATCGACCAACTAGAGAATGATACAAACTTCTCCATTGATGAAATTGAAAATTTGTTGGAATGATGGTATGCCCAAAAGTAAAAGTACCCTTTAGTACCGCACATCCTCCAAAGTACAGGATGGTATCCTTCCACAGTACTGACGATATGCCCCTTACTGAAGTACTGAACATCTTTCACAGTATTGCACAGACGTTCCCTAGGGTGATAACTTTGGAAAGACGTAATTTGATTTGTTTGAGCTTCATCCTCACACCACTCCGTTTCAATTTCAAACCAATACCACATCAGTGACGACGGTACTCGTGGTTCCCAATGGCTCTTATCGTTGCAAGTTCATAATCGTTTGATTCTGTCTCCAAATCGGCACTGAAATATCGCGATGACATCTTCCTGGCTAGCATACGTGGAAAATTGGCAACCCTGTTGAAAACCCCATCGAAATGCGTGTATTTCTTACTGTAAATAAAGACATTCACAAAGACGCTTGAAACTTGCAAGAGGTACAGAAGTGTATAGATGCTGCGTATCCACCAGTAGACATGGAACGATATGTACACACCTTGGTGGAATACGCACATTGAAAGGCTGCAGACACTGAAGAAGATTACGATATTACGCAGCATTTTCGATCGACGTTTCGACAACTCAAGCTCCGTCCGGTGTCTTGCATGTACGTGAAGGTCCCTAGTGCGGGCGTTCTGCCTTAATGCTCTCGAGATAAGGTAGCCAGTGATGACCAGAACGAGGCTGCAATCAAGGTCTTTCATTAGGTTGAATGCCGATGCTTCGAGCTTGTAAGAGTTCTTCCAGCCAAGAGACGTACACATTTTTGTTTCATTTTTCTCATCGATGACAATCGTAAATGTTATTAATTCTTGGAGTACTAAAATCACACTGATCAACAAAATACAAAGAAAAACCTTGGCAATCCACTTCTGTATGATATCCCGTCTTTGGAGTGGCTTTGTCAAGGCTTTGTAGCGCTCGAGTGAGATGAGAACTAGTATTCCTTGTGATACGCTGAGGTTGATCGGGAGAATCGCCATCACAACCTTACATCCTATCTCGGCGATCAGCTATTCTCTGAATTTGTTGAGGGTGCCGTATGCGAAGACGGTGTTTGGCGTGGCTGCACCAAGCAGATCGTTAGCAGCGAGGTACACCAGAATGGTATCGTAAGAAGACAGGGGTGCAGCAGTTCGAAATTTCAGCACATAGATGACAGTAATGTTTCCCAATATTCCCAAAGTAATGGTGATGGTAGAAACTACTGCAAATATGCCTGCAAACCATGGAAGCAAAGTTTCGTATCGACAGTGCTTTTGAGTTCAGGGTAAAAGAAAAGAGTTAGTTAGATAAAGGTGTAGTCATTTAATGCAATTGGACAAGTTAAAGTTTGCAAACTTGAGTTTCACTACTGTTTATTGGATACAGATTTATGCATTGGTAAGGAAGGTATGATTAAAAAAATTATTGTCCCTTTATCTCTGCTTCATCAAGAATGTTGGTAATGCTATTTTGGTTAAGGATAAGGCGATTGACTGCTTCTGGAGAGAACCATCTTATTAGCCACAATCAGTTGTCTTCTTGAAGCATATTCTTGCATTACTTTCATGCCAAGATGTATTTTTCAAGCTTTAATTCATGCTTTCCAAAACAACTTTTTATGGAATATAGAGTAAGGAAGTTTTGAAAGCTACTTACTCTGTTTCTTGAGTTGCTCAATTATATTGGAAATGTTGTTTTAGGTAAGGTTAAGGCGAATAGTTGCTTTAGAAAGGAATCATTTGATCAGCCACCAAGCATTCTTCTTTATGCATAAATGGTGATTGGGGGTACTGCTGCACCTCATGTCTTTACTTGATCAATTATACTGGCAATGTTTATATGATTAAGTAGTAGTTGCTTTTGATGAGTAACAAATGTCTCGCTTCCTTACTTGATTAATTATATTGGCAATGTTTATATGATTAAGTAGTAGTTGCTTTTGATGAGTAACAAATGTCTCGCTTCCTTACTTGATTAATTATATTGGCAATGTTTATATGATTAAGTAGTAGTTACTTTTGATGAGTAACAAATGTCTCGCTTCCTTACTTCATTAATTATATTGGCAATGTTTATATGATTAAGTAGTAGTTGCTTTTGATGAGTAACAAATGTCTCGCTTCCTTACTTGATCAATTATATTGGCAATGTTTATATGATTAAGTAGTAGTTGCTTTTGATGAGTAACAAATGTCTCGCTTCCTTACTTCATTAATTATATTGGCAATGTTTATATGATTAAGTAGTAGTTACTTTTGATGAGTAACAAATGTCTCGCTTCCTTACTTCATTAATTATATTGGCAATGTTTATATGATTAAGTAGGAGTTGCTTTTGATGAGTAACAAATGTCTCGCTTCCTTACTTGATCAATTATATTGGCAATGTTTATATGATTAAGTAGTAGTTGCTTTTGATGAGTAACAAATGTCTCGCTTCCTTACTTGATTAATTATATTGGCAATGTTTATATGATTAAGTAGTAGTTGCTTTTGATGAGTAACAAATGTCTCGCTTCCTTACTTGATTAATTATATTGGCAATGTTTATATGATTAAGTAGTAGTTGCTTTTGATGAGTAACAAATGTCTCGCTTCCTTACTTGATCAATTATATTGGCAATGTTTATATGATTAAGTAGTAGTTGCTTTTGATGAGTAACAAATGTCTCGCTTCCTTACTTGATCAATTATATTGGCAATGTTTATATGATTAAGTAGTAGTTGCTTTTGATGAGTAACAAATGTCTCGCTTCCTTACTTGATCAATTATATTGGCAATGTTTATATGATTAAGTAGTAGTTACTTTTGATGAGTAACAAATGTCTCGCTTCCTTACTTGATCAATTATATTGGCAATGTTTATATGATTAAGTAGTAGTTGCTTTTGATGAGTAACAAATGTCTCGCTTCCTTACTTGATCAATTATATTGGCAATGTTTATATGATTAAGTAGTAGTTGCTTTTGATGAGTAACAAATGTCTCGCTTCCTTACTTGATCAATTATATTGGCAATGTTTATATGATTAAGTAGTAGTTGCTTTTGATGAGTAACAAATGTCTCGCTTCCTTACTTGATCAATTATATTGGCAATGTTTATATGATTAAGTAGTAGTTGCTTTTGATGAGTAACAAATGTCTCGCTTCCTTACTTGATCAATTATATTGGCAATGTTTATATGATTAAGTAGTAGTTGCTTTTGATGAGTAACAAATGTCTCGCTTCCTTACTTGATCAATTATATTGGCAATGTTTATATGATTATGTAGTAGTTGCTTTTGATGAGTAACAAATGTCTCGCTTCCTTACTTGATTAATTATATTGGCAATGTTTATATGATTAAGTAGTAGTTGCTTTTGATGAGTAACAAATGTCTCGCTTCCTTACTTGATCAATTATATTGGCAATGTTTATATGATTAAGTAGTAGTTGCTTTTGATGAGTAACAAATGTCTCGCTTCCTTACTTGATCAATTATATTGGCAATGTTTATATGATTAAGTAGTAGTTGCTTTTGATGAGTAACAAATGTCTCGCTTCCTTACTTGATCAATTATATTGGCAATGTTTATATGATTAAGTAGTAGTTGCTTTTGATGAGTAACAAATGTCTCGCTTCCTTACTTGATTAATTATATTGGCAATGTTTATATGATTCAGTAGTAGTTGCTTTTGATGAGTAACAAATGTCTCGCTTCCTTACTTGATCAATTATATTGGCAATGTTTATATGATTAAGTAGTAGTTGCTTTTGATGAGTAACAAATGTCTCGCTTCCTTACTTCATTAATTATATTGGCAATGTTTATATCATTAAGTAGTAGTTACTTTTGATGAGTAACAAATGTCTCGCTTCCTTACTTCATAATTATATTGGCAATGTTTATATGATTAAGTAGTAGTTGCTTTTGATGAGTAACAAATGTCTCGCTTCCTTACTTGATCAATTATATTGGCAATGTTTATATGATTAAGTAGTAGTTGCTTTTGATGAGTAACAAATGTCTCGCTTCCTTACTTGATTAATTATATTGGCAATGTTTATATGATTAAGTAGTAGTTACTTTTGATGAGTAACAAATGTCTCGCTTCCTTACTTCATTAATTATATTGGCAATGTTTATATGATTAAGTAGTAGTTGCTTTTGATGAGTAACAAATGTCTCGCTTCCTTACTTGATCAATTATATTGGCAATGTTTATATGATTAAGTAGTAGTTGCTTTTGATGAGTAACAAATGTCTCACTTCCTTACTTCATTAATTATATTGGCAATGTTTATATGATTAAGTAGTAGTTACTTTTGATGAGTAACAAATGTCTCGCTTCCTTACTTCATTAATTATATTGGCAATGTTTATATGATTAAGTAGTAGTTGCTTTTGATGAGTAACAAATGTCTCGCTTCCTTACTTGATCAATTATATTGGCAATGTTTATATGATTAAGTAGTAGTTGCTTTTGATGAGTAACAAATGTCTCGCTTCCTTACTTGATTAATTATATTGGCAATGTTTATATGATTCAGTAGTAGTTGCTTTTGATGAGTAACAAATGTCTCGCTTCCTTACTTGATCAATTATATTGGCAATGTTTATATGATTAAGTAGTAGTTGCTTTTGATGAGTAACAAATGTCTCGCTTCCTTACTTCATTAATTATATTGGCAATGTTTATATCATTAAGTAGTAGTTACTTTTGATGAGTAACAAATGTCTCGCTTCCTTACTTCATTAATTATATTGGCAATGTTTATATGATTAAGTAGTAGTTGCTTTTGATGAGTAACAAATGTCTCGCTTCCTTACTTGATCAATTATATTGGCAATGTTTATATGATTAAGTAGTAGTTGCTTTTGATGAGTAACAAATGTCTCGCTTCCTTACTTGATTAATTATATTGGCAATGTTTATATGATTAAGTAGTAGTTACTTTTGATGAGTAACAAATGTCTCGCTTCCTTACTTGATTAATTATATTGGCAATGTTTATATGATTAAGTAGTAGTTGCTTTTGATGAGTAACAAATGTCTCGCTTCCTTACTTGATCAATTATATTGGCAATGTTTATATGATTAAGTAGTAGTTGCTTTTGATGAGTAACAAATGTCTCGCTTCCTTACTTCATTAATTATATTGGCAATGTTTATATGATTAAGTAGTAGTTACTTTTGATGAGTAACAAATGTCTCGCTTCCTTACTTCATTAATTATATTGGCAATGTTTATATGATTAAGTAGTAGTTGCTTTTGATGAGTAACAAATGTCTCGCTTCCTTACTTGATCAATTATATTGGCAATGTTTATATGATTAAGTAGTAGTTGCTTTTGATGAGTAACAAATGTCTCGCTTCCTTACTTGATCAATTATATTGGCAATGTTTATATGATTAAGTAGTAGTTGCTTTTGATGAGTAACAAATGTCTCGCTTCCTTACTTGATTAATTATATTGGCAATGTTTATATGATTAAGTAGTAGTTACTTTTGATGAGTAACAAATGTCTCGGTTCCTTACTTCATTAATTATATTGGCAATGTTTATATGATTAAGTAGTAGTTGCTTTTGATGAGTAACAAATGTCTCGCTTCCTTACTTGATCAATTATATTGGCAATGTTTATATGATTAAGTAGTAGTTGCTTTTGATGAGTAACAAATGTCTCGCTTCCTTACTTGATCAATTATATTGGCAATGTTTATATGATTAAGTAGTAGTTGCTTTTGATGAGTAACAAATGTCTCGCTTCCTTACTTCATTAATTATATTGGCAATGTTTATATGATTAAGTAGTAGTTGCTTTTGATGAGTAACAAATGTCTCGCTTCCTTACTTCATTAATTATATTGGCAATGTTTATATGATTAAGTAGTAGTTACTTTTGATGAGTAACAAATGTCTCGCTTCCTTACTTCATTAATTATATTGGCAATGTTTATATGATTAAGTAGTAGTTGCTTTTGATGAGTAACAAATGTCTCGCTTCCTTACTTGATCAATTATATTGGCAATGTTTATATGATTAAGTAGTAGTTGCTTTTGATGAGTAACAAATGTCTCGCTTCCTTACTTGATCAATTATATTGGCAATGTTTATATGATTAAGTAGTAGTTGCTTTTGATGAGTAACAAATGTCTCGCTTCCTTACTTCATTAATTATATTGGCAATGTTTATATGATTAAGTAGTAGTTGCTTTTGATGAGTAACAAATGTCTCGCTTCCTTACTTGATTAATTATATTGGCAATGTTTATATGATTAAGTAGTAGTTGCTTTTGATGAGTAACAAATGTCTCGCTTCCTTACTTGATCAATTATATTGGCAATGTTTATATGATTAAGTAGTAGTTGCTTTTGATGAGTAACAAATGTCTCCCTTCCTTACTTGATCAATTATATTGGCAATGTTTATATGATTAAGTAGTAGTTGCTTTTGATGAGTAACAAATGTCTCGCTTCCTTACTTGATCAATTATATTTTCAATGTTTATATGATTAAGTAGTAGTTGCTTTTGATGAGTAACAAATGTCTTGCTTCCTTACTTGATCAATTATATTGGCAATGTTTATATGATTAAGTAGTAGTTGCTTTTGATGAGTAACAAATGTCTCGCTTCCTTACTTGATTAATTATATTGGCAATGTTTATATGATTAAGTAGTAGTTGCTTTTGATGAGTAACAAATGTCTCCCTTCCTTACTTGATCAATTATACTAGTACTATTTGAACAATTACTTCTATGGCAACTAAGATAACATTCATAACAACAAATACTACTATGGAGACAGTACATAAATTTGACGTCACATTAGATCAAACTTAAATGTTTTTGTATGTATCTGACCAAACTGAGAAAGAAATGCAGCTACAGACTTGCAGCAGTTGATTTGACGTCATAATGGCATCAAAGAAATTCATATTCTTACGCATTTTATCTCAACTACTCGTCACATTTTTGCTTCTCCTCTTCTATTTCTAAACGATTTGTAAAATATTTTCAGCTAAGGACACTTCCGAATAAATTCTGGTTTTAATGATACCTTTCAATTTGCTGTGAGTTTAGTGGTTCTCGAGTTTTAAGCGGACAAACATACATACATACATACATACATACATACATACATACATACAAACATACATACAAACAGTTCTGTTTTATATATATAGATGTTTATATGATTAAGTAGTAGTTACTTTTGATGATTACAAATGTCTCCCTTCCTTACTTGATCAATTATATTGGCAATGTTTATATGATGAAGTAGTAGTTGCTTTTGATGAGTAACAAATGTCTCGCTTCCTTACTTGATCAATTATATTGGCAATGTTTATATGATTAAGTAGTAGTTGCTTTTGATGAGTAACAAATGTCTTGCTTCCTTACTTGATCAATTATATTTTCAATGTTTATATGATTAAGTAGTAGTTGCTTTTGATGAGTAACAAATGTCTTGCTTCCTTACCTGATCAATTATATTTTCAATGTTTATATGATTAAGTAGTAGTTGCTTTTGATGAGTAACAAATGTCTCGCTTCCTTACTTCATTAATTATATTGGCAATGTTTATATGATTAAGTAGTAGTTACTTTTGATGAGTAACAAATGTCTCGCTTCCTTACTTGATCAATTATATTGGCAATGTTTATATGATTAAGTAGTAGCTGCTTTTGATGAGTAACGAATGTCTCCCTTCCTTACTTGATCAATGATATTGGCAATGTTTATATGATTAAGTAGTAGCTGCTTTTGATGAGTAACAAATGTCTCGCTTCCTTACTTGATTAATTATATTGGCAATGTTTATATGATTAAGTAGTAGTTGCTTTTGATGAGTAACAAATGTCTCCCTTCCTTACTTGATCAATTATATTGGCAATGTTTATATGATTAAGTAGTAGTTGCTTTTGATGAGTAACAAATGTCTCCCTTCCTTACTTGATCAATTATATTGGCAATGTTTATATGATTAAGTAGTAGTTGCTTTTGATGAGTAACAAATGTCTCCCTTCCTTACTTGATCAATTATGTTGGCAATGTTTATATGATTAAGTAGTAGTTGCTTTTGATGAGTAACAAATGTCTCGCTTCCTTACTTGATCAATTATATTGGCAATGTTTATATGATTAAGTAGTAGTTGCTTTTGATGAGTAACAAATGTCTCGCTTCCTTACTTCATTAATTATATTGGCAATGTTTATATGATTAAGTAGTAGTTACTTTTGATGAGTAACAAATGTCTCGCTTCCTTACTTCATTAATTATATTGGCAATGTTTATATGATTAAGTAGTAGTTGCTTTTGATGAGTAACAAATGTCTCGCTTCCTTACTTGATCAATTATATTGGCAATGTTTATATGATTAAGTAGTAGTTGCTTTTGATGAGTAACAAATGTCTCGCTTCCTTACTTGATCAATTATATTGGCAATGTTTATATGATTAAGTAGTAGTTGCTTTTGATGAGTAACAAATGTCTCGCTTCCTTACTTGATTAATTATATTGGCAATGTTTATATGATTAAGTAGTAGTTACTTTTGATGAGTAACAAATGTCTCGGTTCCTTACTTCATTAATTATATTGGCAATGTTTATATGATTAAGTAGTAGTTGCTTTTGATGAGTAACAAATGTCTCGCTTCCTTACTTGATCAATTATATTGGCAATGTTTATATGATTAAGTAGTAGTTGCTTTTGATGAGTAACAAATGTCTCGCTTCCTTACTTGATCAATTATATTGGCAATGTTTATATGATTAAGTAGTAGTTGCTTTTGATGAGTAACAAATGTCTCGCTTCCTTACTTCATTAATTATATTGGCAATGTTTATATGATTAAGTAGTAGTTGCTTTTGATGAGTAACAAATGTCTCGCTTCCTTACTTCATTAATTATATTGGCAATGTTTATATGATTAAGTAGTAGTTACTTTTGATGAGTAACAAATGTCTCGCTTCCTTACTTCATTAATTATATTGGCAATGTTTATATGATTAAGTAGTAGTTGCTTTTGATGAGTAACAAATGTCTCGCTTCCTTACTTGATCAATTATATTGGCAATGTTTATATGATTAAGTAGTAGTTGCTTTTGATGAGTAACAAATGTCTCGCTTCCTTACTTGATCAATTATATTGGCAATGTTTATATGATTAAGTAGTAGTTGCTTTTGATGAGTAACAAATGTCTCGCTTCCTTACTTCATTAATTATATTGGCAATGTTTATATGATTAAGTAGTAGTTGCTTTTGATGAGTAACAAATGTCTCGCTTCCTTACTTGATTAATTATATTGGCAATGTTTATATGATTAAGTAGTAGTTGCTTTTGATGAGTAACAAATGTCTCGCTTCCTTACTTGATCAATTATATTGGCAATGTTTATATGATTAAGTAGTAGTTGCTTTTGATGAGTAACAAATGTCTCCCTTCCTTACTTGATCAATTATATTGGCAATGTTTATATGATTAAGTAGTAGTTGCTTTTGATGAGTAACAAATGTCTCGCTTCCTTACTTGATCAATTATATTTTCAATGTTTATATGATTAAGTAGTAGTTGCTTTTGATGAGTAACAAATGTCTTGCTTCCTTACTTGATCAATTATATTGGCAATGTTTATATGATTAAGTAGTAGTTGCTTTTGATGAGTAACAAATGTCTCGCTTCCTTACTTGATTAATTATATTGGCAATGTTTATATGATTAAGTAGTAGTTGCTTTTGATGAGTAACAAATGTCTCCCTTCCTTACTTGATCAATTATACTAGTACTATTTGAACAATTACTTCTATGGCAACTAAGATAACATTCATAACAACAAATACTACTATGGAGACAGTACATAAATTTGACGTCACATTAGATCAAACTTAAATGTTTTTGTATGTATCTGACCAAACTGAGAAAGAAATGCAGCTACAGACTTGCAGCAGTTGATTTGACGTCATAATGGCATCAAAGAAATTCATATTCTTACGCATTTTATCTCAACTACTCGTCACATTTTTGCTTCTCCTCTTCTATTTCTAAACGATTTGTAAAATATTTTCAGCTAAGGACACTTCCGAATAAATTCTGGTTTTAATGATACCTTTCAATTTGCTGTGAGTTTAGTGGTTCTCGAGTTTTAAGCGGACAAACATACATACATACATACATACATACATACATACATACATACAAACATACATACAAACAGTTCTGTTTTATATATATAGATGTTTATATGATTAAGTAGTAGTTACTTTTGATGATTACAAATGTCTCCCTTCCTTACTTGATCAATTATATTGGCAATGTTTATATGATGAAGTAGTAGTTGCTTTTGATGAGTAACAAATGTCTCGCTTCCTTACTTGATCAATTATATTGGCAATGTTTATATGATTAAGTAGTAGTTGCTTTTGATGAGTAACAAATGTCTTGCTTCCTTACTTGATCAATTATATTTTCAATGTTTATATGATTAAGTAGTAGTTGCTTTTGATGAGTAACAAATGTCTTGCTTCCTTACTTGATCAATTATATTTTCAATGTTTATATGATTAAGTAGTAGTTGCTTTTGATGAGTAACAAATGTCTCGCTTCCTTACTTCATTAATTATATTGGCAATGTTTATATGATTAAGTAGTAGTTACTTTTGATGAGTAACAAATGTCTCGCTTCCTTACTTGATCAATTATATTGGCAATGTTTATATGATTAAGTAGTAGCTGCTTTTGATGAGTAACGAATGTCTCCCTTCCTTACTTGATCAATGATATTGGCAATGTTTATATGATTAAGTAGTAGCTGCTTTTGATGAGTAACAAATGTCTCGCTTCCTTACTTGATTAATTATATTGGCAATGTTTATATGATTAAGTAGTAGTTGCTTTTGATGAGTAACAAATGTCTCCCTTCCTTACTTGATCAATTATATTGGCAATGTTTATATGATTAAGTAGTAGTTGCTTTTGATGAGTAACAAATGTCTCCCTTCCTTACTTGATCAATTATATTGGCAATGTTTATATGATTAAGTAGTAGTTGCTTTTGATGAGTAACAAATGTCTCCCTTCCTTACTTGATCAATTATGTTGGCAATGTTTATATGATTAAGTAGTAGTTGCTTTTGATGAGTAACAAATGTCTCCCTTCCTTACTTGATCAATTATATTGGCAATGTTTATATGATTAAGTAGTAGTTGCTTTTGATGAGTAACAAATGTCTTGCTTCCTTACTTGATCAATTATATTTTCAATGTTTATATGATTAAGTAGTAGTTGCTTTTGATGAGTAACAAATGTCTTGCTTCCTTACTTGATCAATTATATTTTCAATGTTTATATGATTAAGTAGTAGTTGCTTTTGATGAGTAACAAATGTCTCGCTTCCTTACTTCATTAATTATATTGGCAATGTTTATATGATTAAGTAGTAGTTACTTTTGATGAGTAACAAATGTCTCCCTTCCTTACTTGATCAATTATATTGGCAATGTTTATATGATTAAGTAGTAGCTGCTTTTGATGAGTAAGAAATGTCTCGCTTCCTTACTTCATTAATTATATTGGCAATGTTTATATTATTAAGTAGTAGTTACTTTTGATGAGTAACAAATGTCTCGCTTCCTTACTTGATCAATTATGTTGGCAATGTTTATATGATTAAGTAGTAGTTGCTTTTGATGAGTAACAAATGTCTTGCTACCTTACTTGATCAATTATGTTGGCAATGTTTATATGATTAAGTAGTAGTTGCTTTTGATGAGTAACAAATGTCTTGCTTCCTTACTTGATCAATTATATTGGCAATGTTTATATGATTAAGTAGTAGTTGCTTTTGATGAGTAACAAATGTCTTGCTACCTTACTTGATCAATTATATTTTCAATGTTTATATGATTCAGTAGTAGTTGCTTTTGATGAGTAACAAATGTCTCGCTTCCTTACTTGATCAATTATATTGGCAATGTTTATATGATTAAGTAGTAGTTGCTTTTGATGAGTAACAAATGTCTCGCTTCCTTACTTCATTAATTATATTGGCAATGTTTATATCATTAAGTAGTAGTTACTTTTGATGAGTAACAAATGTCTCGCTTCCTTACTTCATTAATTATATTGGCAATGTTTATATGATTAAGTAGTAGTTGCTTTTGATGAGTAACAAATGTCTCGCTTCCTTACTTGATCAATTATATTGGCAATGTTTATATGATTAAGTAGTAGTTGCTTTTGATGAGTAACAAATGTCTCGCTTCCTTACTTGATTAATTATATTGGCAATGTTTATATGATTAAGTAGTAGTTACTTTTGATGAGTAACAAATGTCTCGCTTCCTTACTTCATTAATTATATTGGCAATGTTTATATGATTAAGTAGTAGTTGCTTTTGATGAGTAACAAATGTCTCGCTTCCTTACTTGATCAATTATATTGGCAATGTTTATATGATTAAGTAGTAGTTGCTTTTGATGAGTAACAAATGTCTCGCTTCCTTACTTCATTAATTATATTGGCAATGTTTATATGATTAAGTAGTAGTTACTTTTGATGAGTAACAAATGTCTCGCTTCCTTACTTCATTAATTATATTGGCAATGTTTATATGATTAAGTAGTAGTTGCTTTTGATGAGTAACAAATGTCTCGCTTCCTTACTTGATCAATTATATTGGCAATGTTTATATGATTAAGTAGTAGTTGCTTTTGATGAGTAACAAATGTCTTGCTACCTTACTTGATCAATTATATTTTCAATGTTTATATGATTAAGTAGTAGTTGCTTTTGATGAGTAACAAATGTCTTGCTTCCTTACTTGATCAATTATATTTTCAATGTTTATATGATTAAGTAGTAGTTGCTTTTGATGAGTAACAAATGTCTTGCTTCCTTACTTGATCAATTATATTGGCAATGTTTATATGATTAAGTAGTAGTTGCTTTTGATGAGTAACAAATGTCTCGCTTCCTTACTTGATTAATTATATTGGCAATGTTTATATGATTAAGTAGTAGTTACTTTTGATGAGTAACAAATGTCTCCCTTCCTTACTTGATCAATTATATTTTCAATGTTTATATGATAAAGTAGTAGTTACTTTTGATGAGTAACAAATGTCTCGCTTCCTTACTTGATCAATTATATTGGCAATGTTTATATGATTCAGTAGTAGTTGCTTTTGATGAGTAACAAATGTCTCGCTTCCTTACTTGATCAATTATATTGGCAATGTTTATATGATTAAGTAGTAGTTGCTTTTGATGAGTAACAAATGTCTCGCTTCCTTACTTCATTAATTATATTGGCAATGTTTATATCATTAAGTAGTAGTTACTTTTGATGAGTAACAAATGTCTCGCTTCCTTACTTCATTAATTATATTGGCAATGTTTATATGATTAAGTAGTAGTTGCTTTTGATGAGTAACAAATGTCTCGCTTCCTTACTTGATCAATTATATTGGCAATGTTTATATGATTAAGTAGTAGTTGCTTTTGATGAGTAACAAATGTCTCGCTTCCTTACTTGATTAATTATATTGGCAATGTTTATATGATTAAGTAGTAGTTACTTTTGATGAGTAACAAATGTCTCGCTTCCTTACTTCATTAATTATATTGGCAATGTTTATATGATTAAGTAGTAGTTGCTTTTGATGAGTAACAAATGTCTCGCTTCCTTACTTGATCAATTATATTGGCAATGTTTATATGATTAAGTAGTAGTTGCTTTTGATGAGTAACAAATGTCTCGCTTCCTTACTTCATTAATTATATTGGCAATGTTTATATGATTAAGTAGTAGTTACTTTTGATGAGTAACAAATGTCTCGCTTCCTTACTTCATTAATTATATTGGCAATGTTTATATGATTAAGTAGGAGTTGCTTTTGATGAGTAACAAATGTCTCGCTTCCTTACTTGATCAATTATATTGGCAATGTTTATATGATTAAGTAGTAGTTGCTTTTGATGAGTAACAAATGTCTCGCTTCCTTACTTGATCAATTATATTGGCAATGTTTATATGATTAAGTAGTAGTTGCTTTTGATGAGTAACAAATGTCTCGCTTCCTTACTTCATTAATTATATTGGCAATGTTTATATGATTAAGTAGTAGTTACTTTTGATGAGTAACAAATGTCTCCCTTCCTTACTTGATCAATTATATTTTCAATGTTTATATGATAAAGTAGTAGTTACTTTTGATGAGTAACAAATGTCTCGCTTCCTTACTTGATCAATTATATTGGCAATGTTTATATGATTCAGTAGTAGTTGCTTTTGATGAGTAACAAATGTCTCGCTTCCTTACTTGATCAATTATATTGGCAATGTTTATATGATTAAGTAGTAGTTGCTTTTGATGAGTAACAAATGTCTCGCTTCCTTACTTCATTAATTATATTGGCAATGTTTATATCATTAAGTAGTAGTTACTTTTGATGAGTAACAAATGTCTCGCTTCCTTACTTCATTAATTATATTGGCAATGTTTATATGATTAAGTAGTAGTTGCTTTTGATGAGTAACAAATGTCTCGCTTCCTTACTTGATCAATTATATTGGCAATGTTTATATGATTAAGTAGTAGTTGCTTTTGATGAGTAACAAATGTCTCGCTTCCTTACTTGATTAATTATATTGGCAATGTTTATATGATTAAGTAGTAGTTACTTTTGATGAGTAACAAATGTCTCGCTTCCTTACTTCATTAATTATATTGGCAATGTATATATGATTAAGTAGTAGTTGCTTTTGATGAGTAACAAATGTCTCGCTTCCTTACTTGATCAATTATATTGGCAATGTTTATATGATTAAGTAGTAGTTGCTTTTGATGAGTAACAAATGTCTCGCTTCCTTACTTCATTAATTATATTGGCAATGTTTATATGATTAAGTAGTAGTTACTTTTGATGAGTAACAAATGTCTCGCTTCCTTACTTCATTAATTATATTGGCAATGTTTATATGATTAAGTAGTAGTTGCTTTTGATGAGTAACAAATGTCTCGCTTCCTTACTTGATCAATTATATTGGCAATGTTTATATGATTAAGTAGTAGTTGCTTTTGATGAGTAACAAATGTCTCGCTTCCTTACTTGATTAATTATATTGGCAATGTTTATATGATTCAGTAGTAGTTGCTTTTGATGAGTAACAAATGTCTCGCTTCCTTACTTGATCAATTATATTGGCAATGTTTATATGATTAAGTAGTAGTTGCTTTTGATGAGTAACAAATGTCTCGCTTCCTTACTTCATTAATTATATTGGCAATGTTTATATCATTAAGTAGTAGTTACTTTTGATGAGTAACAAATGTCTCGCTTCCTTACTTCATTAATTATATTGGCAATGTTTATATGATTAAGTAGTAGTTGCTTTTGATGAGTAACAAATGTCTCGCTTCCTTACTTGATCAATTATATTGGCAATGTTTATATGATTAAGTAGTAGTTGCTTTTGATGAGTAACAAATGTCTCGCTTCCTTACTTGATTAATTATATTGGCAATGTTTATATGATTAAGTAGTAGTTACTTTTGATGAGTAACAAATGTCTCGCTTCCTTACTTCATTAATTATATTGGCAATGTTTATATGATTAAGTAGTAGTTGCTTTTGATGAGTAACAAATGTCTCGCTTCCTTACTTGATCAATTATATTGGCAATGTTTATATGATTAAGTAGTAGTTGCTTTTGATGAGTAACAAATGTCTCGCTTCCTTACTTCATTAATTATATTGGCAATGTTTATATGATTAAGTAGTAGTTACTTTTGATGAGTAACAAATGTCTCGCTTCCTTACTTCATTAATTATATTGGCAATGTTTATATGATTAAGTAGGAGTTGCTTTTGATGAGTAACAAATGTCTCGCTTCCTTACTTGATCAATTATATTGGCAATGTTTATATGATTAAGTAGTAGTTGCTTTTGATGAGTAACAAATGTCTCGCTTCCTTACTTGATCAATTATATTGGCAATGTTTATATGATTAAGTAGTAGTTGCTTTTGATGAGTAACAAATGTCTCGCTTCCTTACTTCATTAATTATATTGGCAATGTTTATATGATTAAGTAGTAGTTACTTTTGATGAGTAACAAATGTCTCGCTTCCTTACTTCATTAATTATATTGGCAATGTTTATATGATTAAGTAGTAGTTGCTTTTGATGAGTAACAAATGTCTCGCTTCCTTACTTGATCAATTATATTGGCAATGTTTATATGATTAAGTAGTAGTTGCTTTTGATGAGTAACAAATGTCTCGCTTCCTTACTTGATCAATTATATTGGCAATGTTTATATGATTAAGTAGTAGTTGCTTTTGATGAGTAACAAATGTCTCGCTTCCTTACTTCATTAATTATATTGGCAATGTTTATATGATTAAGTAGTAGTTGCTTTTGATGAGTAACAAATGTCTCGCTTCCTTACTTCATTAATTATATTGGCAATGTTTATATGATTAAGTAGTAGTTGCTTTTGATGAGTAACAAATGTCTCGCTTCCTTACTTGATCAATTATATTGGCAATGTTTATATGATTAAGTAGTAGTTGCTTTTGATGAGTAACAAATGTCTCGCTTCCTTACTTGATTAATTATATTGGCAATGTTTATATGATTAAGTAGTAGTTGCTTTTGATGAGTAACAAATGTCTCGCTTCCTTACTTGATTAATTATATTGGCAATGTTTATATGATTAAGTAGTAGTTGCTTTTGATGAGTAACAAATGTCTCGCTTCCTTACTTGATCAATTATATTGGCAATGTTTATATGATTAAGTAGTAGTTGCTTTTGATGAGTAACAAATGTCTCGCTTCCTTACTTCATTAATTATATTGGCAATGTTT
The DNA here is from genome assembly GCA_963924455.1 of Pelagia noctiluca. Taxonomy (NCBI): domain Eukaryota; kingdom Metazoa; phylum Cnidaria; class Scyphozoa; order Semaeostomeae; family Pelagiidae; genus Pelagia; species Pelagia noctiluca. The sequence continues at coordinate 15,560,714 of OZ004325.1, forward strand.
ATATGATTAAGTAGTAGTTACTTTTGATGAGTAACAAATGTCTCGCTTCCTTACTTGATTAATTATATTGGCAATGTTTATATGATTAAGTAGTAGTTGCTTTTGATCAGTAACAAATATCTCGCGTCCTTACTTGATTAATTATATTGGCAATGTTTATATGATTAAGTAGTAGTTGCTTTTGATGAGTAACAAATGTCTCGCTTCCTTACTTGATCAATAATATTGGCAATGTTTATATGATTAAGTAGTAGTTGCTTTTGATGAGTAACAAATGTCTCGCTTCCTTACTTGATCAATTATATTGGCAATGTTTATATGATTAAGTAGTAGTTGCTTTTGATGAGTAACAAATGTCTCGCTTCCTTACTTGATCAATTATATTGGCAATGTTTATATGATTAAGTAGTAGTTGATTTTGATGAGTAACAAATGTCTCGCTTCCTTACTTGATTAATTATATTGGCAATGTTTATATGATAAAGTAGTAGTTGCTTTTGATGAGTAACAAATGTCTCGCTTCCTTACTTGATCAATTATATTGGCAATGTTTATATGATTAAGTAGTAGTTGCTTTTGATGAGTAACAAATGTCTCGCTTCCTTACTTGATCAATTATATTGGCAATGTTTATATGATTAAGTAGTAGTTGCTTTTGATGAGTAACAAATGTCTCGCTTCCTTACTTGATTAATTATATTGGCAATGTTTATATGATTAAGTAGTAGTTGCTTTTGATGAGTAACAAATGTCTCACTTCCTTACTTGATTAATTATATTGGCAATGTTTATATGATTAAGTAGTAGTTGCTTTTGATGAGTAACAAATGTCTCACTTCCTTACTTGATTAATTATATTGGCAATGTTTATATGATTAAGTAGTAGTTGCTTTTGATGAGTAACAAATGTCTCGCTTCCTTACTTGATCAATTATATTTTCAATGTTTATATGATTAAGTAGTAGTTGCTTTTGATGAGTAACAAATGTCTTGCTTCCTTACTTGATCAATTATATTGGCAATGTTTATATGATTAAGTAGTAGTTGCTTTTGATGAGTAACAAATGTCTCGCTTCCTTACTTGATTAATTATATTGGCAATGTTTATATGATTAAGTAGTAGTTGCTTTTGATGAGTAACAAATGTCTCCCTTCCTTACTTGATCAATTATATTGGCAATGTTTATATGATTAAGTAGTAGTTACTTTTGATGATTACAAATGTCTCCCTTCCTTACTTGATCAATTATATTGGCAATGTTTATATGATGAAGTAGTAGTTGCTTTTGATGAGTAACAAATGTCTCCCTTCCTTACTTGATCAATTATATTTGCAATGTTTATATGATTAAGTAGTAGTTGCTTTTGATGAGTAACAAATGTCTTGCTTCCTTACTTGATCAATTATATTTTCAATGTTTATATGATTAAGTAGTAGTTGCTTTTGATGAGTAACAAATGTCTTGCTTCCTTACTTGATCAATTATATTTTCAATGTTTATATGATTAAGTAGTAGTTGCTTTTGATGAGTAACAAATGTCTCGCTTCCTTACTTCATTAATTATATTGGCAATGTTTATATGATTAAGTAGTAGTTACTTTTGATGAGTAACAAATGTCTCGCTTCCTTACTTGATCAATTATATTGGCAATGTTTATATGATTAAGTAGTAGCTGCTTTTGATGAGTAACGAATGTCTCCCTTCCTTACTTGATCAATGATATTGGCAATGTTTATATGATTAAGTAGTAGCTGCTTTTGATGAGTAACAAATGTCTCGCTTCCTTACTTGATTAATTATATTGGCAATGTTTATATGATTAAGTAGTAGTTGCTTTTGATGAGTAACAAATGTCTCCCTTCCTTACTTGATCAATTATATTGGCAATGTTTATATGATTAAGTAGTAGTTGCTTTTGATGAGTAACAAATGTCTCCCTTCCTTACTTGATCAATTATATTGGCAATGTTTATATGATTAAGTAGTAGTTACTTTTGATGAGTAACAAATGTCTCCCTTCCTTACTTGATCAATTATGTTGGCAATGTTTATATGATTAAGTAGTAGTTGCTTTTGATGAGTAACAAATGTCTCCCTTCCTTACTTGATCAATTATATTGGCAATGTTTATATGATTAAGTAGTAGTTGCTTTTGATGAGTAACAAATGTCTTGCTTCCTTACTTGATCAATTATATTTTCAATGTTTATATGATTAAGTAGTAGTTGCTTTTGATGAGTAACAAATGTCTTGCTTCCTTACTTGATCAATTATATTTTCAATGTTTATATGATTAAGTAGTAGTTGCTTTTGATGAGTAACAAATGTCTCGCTTCCTTACTTCATTAATTATATTGGCAATGTTTATATGATTAAGTAGTAGTTACTTTTGATGAGTAACAAATGTCTCCCTTCCTTACTTGATCAATTATATTGGCAATGTTTATATGATTAAGTAGTAGCTGCTTTTGATGAGTAACAAATGTCTCGCTTCCTTACTTCATTAATTATATTGGCAATGTTTATATGATTAAGTAGTAGTTGCTTTTGATGAGTAACAAATGTCTTGCTACCTTACTTGATCAATTATGTTGGCAATGTTTATATGATTAAGTAGTAGTTGCTTTTGATGAGTAACAAATGTCTCGCTTCCTTACTTGATCAATTATATTGGCAATGTTTATATGATTAAGTAGTAGTTGCTTTTGATGAGTAACAAATGTCTCGCTTCCTTACTTGATCAATTATATTGGCAATGTTTATATGATAAAGTAGTAGTTGCTTTTGATGAGTAACAAATGTCTCGCTTCCTTACTTGATTAATTATATTTTCAATGTTTATATGATTAAGTAGTAGTTACTTTTGATGAGTAACAAATGTCTCCCTTCCTTACTTGATCAATTATATTTTCAATGTTTATATGATTAAGTAGTAGTTACCTTTGATGAGTAACAAATGTCTCGCTTCCTTACTTGATCAATTATATTTTCAATGTTTATATGATTAAGTAGTAGTTGCTTTTGATGAGTAACAAATGTCTTGCTTCCTTACTTGATCAATTATATTGGCAATGTTTATATGATTAAGTAGTAGTTGCTTTTGATTAATAACAAATGTCTCGCTTCCTTACTTGATTAATTATATTGGCAATGTTTATATGATTAAGTAGTAGTTGCTTTTGATGAGTAACAAATGTCTTGCCTCCTTACTTGATCAATTATATTTTCAATGTTTATATGATTAAGTAGTAGTTACTTTTGATGAGTAACAAATGTCTCCCTTCCTTACTTGATCAATTATATTTTCAATGTTTATATGATTAAGTAGTAGTTGCTTTGATGAGTAACAAATGTCTCGCTTCCTTACTTGATCAATTATGTTGGCAATGTTTATATGATTAAGTAGTAGTTACTTTTGATGAGTAACAAATGTCTCGCTTCCTTACTTGATCAATTATGTTGGCAATGTTTATATGATTAAGTAGTAGTTGCTTTTGATGAGTAACAAATGTCTCGCTTCCTTACTTGATCAATTATGTTGGCAATGTTTATATGATTAAGTAGTAGTTGCTTTTGATGAGTAACAAATGTCTCCCTTCCTTACTTGATCAATTATATTGGCAATGTTTATATGATTAAGTAGTAGTTGCTTTTGATGAGTAACAAATGTCTTGCTTCCTTACTTGATCAATTATGTTGGCAATGTTTATATGATTAAGTAGTAGTTGCTTTTGATGAGTAACAAATGTCTCGCTTCCTTACTTGATTAATTATATTGGCAATGTTTATATGATTAAGTAGTAGCTGCTTTTGATGAGTAACAAATGTCTCGCTTCCTTACTTGATTAATTATATTGGCAATGTTTATATGATTAAGTAGTAGTTGCTTTTGATGAGTATCAAATGTCTCCCTTCCTTACTTGATCAATTATATTGGCAATGTTTATATGATTAAGTAGTAGTTGCTTTTGATGAGTAACAAATGTCTCCCTTCCTTACTTGATCAATTATATTGGCAATGTTTATATGATTAAGTAGTAGTTGCTTTTGATGAGTAACAAATGTCTCCCTTCCTTACTTGATCAATTATATTGGCAATGTTTATATGATTAAGTAGTAGTTGCTTTTGATGAGTAACAAATGTCTTGCTTCCTTACTTGATCAATTATATTTTCAATGTTTATATGATTAAGTAGTAGTTGCTTTTGATGAGTAACAAATGTCTTGCTTCCTTACTTGATCAATTATATTTTCAATGTTTATATGATTAAGTAGTAGTTGCTTTTGATGAGTAACAAATGTCTCGCTTCCTTACTTCATTAATTATATTGGCAATGTTTATATGATTAAGTAGTAGTTACTTTTGATGAGTAACAAATGTCTCCCTTCCTTACTTGATCAATTATATTGGCAATGTTTATATGATTAAGTAGTAGCTGCTTTTGATGAGTAACAAATGTCTCGCTTCCTTACTTCATTAATTATATTGGCAATGTTTATATGATTAAGTAGTAGTTACTTTTGATGAGTAACAAATGTCTCGCTTCCTTACTTGATCAATTATGTTGGCAATGTTTATATGATTAAGTAGTAGTTGCTTTTGATGAGTAACAAATGTCTTGCTACCTTACTTGATCAATTATGTTGGCAATGTTTATATGATTAAGTAGTAGTTGCTTTTGATGAGTAACAAATGTCTTGCTTTCCTACTTGATCAATTATATTGGCAATGTTTATATGATTAAGTAGTAGTTGCTTTTGATGAGTAACAAATGTCTTGCTACCTTACTTGATCAATTATATTTTCAATGTTTATATGATTAAGTAGTAGTTGCTTTTGATGAGTAACAAATGTCTCGCTTCCTTACTTGATCAATTATATTTTCAATGTTTATATGATTAAGTAGTAGTTGCTTTTGATGAGTAACAAATGTCTCGCTTCCTTACTTCATTAATTATATTGGCAATGTTTATATGATTAAGTAGTAGTTACTTTTGATGAGTAACAAATGTCTCCCTTCCTTACTTGATCAATTATATTGGCAATGTTTATATGATTAAGTAGTAGCTGCTTTTGATGAGTAACAAATGTCTCCCTTCCTTACTTCATTAATTATATTGGCAATGTTTATATGATTAAGTAGTAGTTACTTTTGATGAGTAACAAATGTCTCGCTTCCTTACTTGATCAATTATGTTGGCAATGTTTATATGATTAAGTAGTAGTTGCTTTTGATGAGTAACAAATGTCTTGCTACCTTACTTGATCAATTATGTTGGCAATGTTTATATGATTAAGTAGTAGTTGCTTTTGATGAGTAACAAATGTCTTGCTTCCTTACTTGATTAATTATATTGGCAATGTTTATATGATTAAGTAGTAGTTGCTTTTGATGAGTAACAAATGTCTTGCTACCTTACTTGATCAATTATATTTTCAATGTTTATATGATTAAGTAGTAGTTGCTTTTGATGAGTAACAAATGTCTCGCTTCCTTACTTGATCAATTATATTTTCAATGTTTATATGATTAAGTAGTAGTTGCTTTTGATGAGTAACAAATGTCTTGCTTCCTTACTTGATCAATTATATTGGCAATGTTTATATGATTAAGTAGTAGTTGCTTTTGATGAGTAACAAATGTCTCGCTTCCTTACTTGATTAATTATATTGGCAATGTTTATATGATTAAGTAGTAGTTACTTTTGATGAGTAACAAATGTCTCCCTTCCTTACTTGATCAATTATATTTTCAATGTTTATATGATTAAGTAGTAGTTACTTTTGATGAGTAACAAATGTCTCGCTTCCTTACTTGATCAATTATGTTGGCAATGTTTATATGATTAAGTAGTAGTTGCTTTTGATGAGTAACAAATGTCTCGCTTCCTTACTTGATCAATTATGTTGGCAATGTTTATATGATTAAGTAGTAGTTACTTTTGATGAGTAACAAATGTCTCCCTTCCTTACTTGATTAATTATATTGGCAATGTTTATATGATTAAGTAGTAGTTGCTTTTGATGAGTAACAAATGTCTCGCTTCCTTACTTCATTAATTATATTGGCAATGTTTATATGATTAAGTAGTAGTTGCTTTTGATGAGTAACAAATGTCTCGCTTCCTTACTTGATCAATTATATTGGCAATGTTTATATGATTAAGTAGTAGTTGCTTTTGATGAGTAACAAATGTCTCGCTTCCTTACTTGATTAATTATATTTTCAATGTTTATATGATTAAGTAGTAGTTACTTTTGATGAGTAACAAATGTCTCCCTTCCTTACTTGATCAATTATATTTTCAATGTTTATATGATTAAGTAGTAGTTACTTTTGATGAGTAACAAATGTCTCGCTTCCTTACTTGATCAATTATATTTTCAATGTTTATATGATTAAGTAGTAGTTGCTTTTGATGAGTAACAAATGTCTTGCTTCCTTACTTGATCAATTATATTGGCAATGTTTATATGATTAAGTAGTAGTTGCTTTTGATTAGTAACAAATGTCTCGCTTCCTTACTTGATTAATTATATTGGCAATGTTTATATTATTAAGTAGTAGTTGCTTTTGATGAGTAACAAATGTCTCGCTTCCTTACTTGATCAATTATATTTTCAATGTTTATATGATTAAGTAGTAGTTACTTTTGATGAGTAACAAATGTCTCGCTTCCTTACTTGATCAATTATGTTGGCAATGTTTATATGATTAAGTAGTAGTTGCTTTTGATGAGTAACAAATGTCTCCCTTCCTTACTTGATCAATTATATTGGCAATGTTTATATGATTAAGTAGTAGTTGCTTTTGATGAGTAACAAATGTCTTGCTTCCTTACTTGATCAATTATATTTTCAATGTTTATATGATTAAGTAGTAGTTGCTTTTGATGAGTAACAAATGTCTTGCTTCCTTACTTGATCAATTATATTTTCAATGTTTATATGATTAAGTAGTAGTTGCTTTTGATGAGTAACAAATGTCTCGCTTCCTTACTTGATCAATTATGTTGGCAATGTTTATATGATTAAGTAGTAGTTGCTTTTGATGAGTAACAAATGTCTCGCTTCCTTACTTGATTAATTATATTGGCAATGTTTATATGATTAAGTAGTAGTTGCTTTTGATGAGTAACAAATGTCTCGCTTCCTTACTTGATTAATTATATTGGCAATGTTTATATGTTTAAGTAGTAGTTGCTTTTGATGAGTAACAAATGTCTTGATTCCTTACTTGATTAATTATATTGGCAATGTTGAAAAAATCAAAGCAGCAAATCTCTTCCAGCTAAGCTAAAATACAATTGCAGAGTGAAAAACCAAGTTTGTTCTATTAATCGCAAATAAACTGATCTTTGGGTATCTGTCATCCAATTTATTCAATGATGTTTAACAAAGTCTTTCTAATGATTGAAGATGCAATGATGAAACGAACGAAAAGAAATGCTTGAGCAGCAAATCCCTTCCAGTAATGATAAAATACAGGTGCGAAGGAATAAGCAATATGATTTAGTTCTTCACATACAAATTTCTCTATTATTGAATTTGCCTTTTATCACAATTTATGAATCTAGATGCCCTTCTATAATGATCTCAGAGTGGTACTAATGTAAATAAGATGTTTCTGATTCAAAAGGACCAAAGGGTGAGTTTTCTTTTGTGAACATTGTTGATAAGTTTTCTCGCTGGCTGCCGAAATGTGGTTAAGTAATCTAATGTTGTGAAAAGCTTAGAAAGTATGGTGATGCAGGGGGGAGGGTGTTGGCTAAATTGTTGCTAGGGGTTTGCCCCTGGTGTATTTGATAAGCACCAAAAAGATAAATGAACGTGCAAACCTAATGAATCACCATACTCGTCACCATACTCGGATAAACATTGAGCTTAGTCAATCAAAAAGGAGTTCAATGTTTGGTATAATGAGAAGAAAGCTAGTGGGAAAAAGAATACTGTAGACAAAAGTTTATTGTTCGTCTCACCTGACTCCCGGTTATGATTGGTCGTTTCTCGTTACACGAATGATCCACCTTTTTTCTGATTGGCCAATTTCAATTCAAAATTGGGTGTGAAAATTCGTTAGGTTTCGTGTAGGTCCCCTTTCCTGCGTTTTCTGAACAAAAATTACAACACAACGTCATCCAGTATTAAGTGGATATCGTATATAAAAATTATATAAAATTGTATGTTATCGTCTTGAAAAATCAGATTAATTCAATAGGTATGAATTTCTTCAAAATCTGTATATGGACCATGAGGATGTAATGTACCATGTATTTGCACTTTTCATGCGATTGACCATAAAGTCCCATAAGAGATTCATCACAGAGACGTAGGAACCGGGGGGCACTGGAGGCACGTGCCCCCCCAAGATTTTGCAAAAAAAGAAAAAGTGCCCTTTTTACCATAGGTATTTTGCGCCATTTTCGCAAATTTAAGGTATTTGAAAGTGCCCCTCAAGCGGCAAAAGTGCCCTTAAAGAGTCATGCCCCCCCCAAGTTTGAAATGCTTCCTACGTCCCTGATTCATCATATCTATTTCCTCATGGGCACAATTCAGATGTTAAAGCTATTAATACCTATAATTAAATCAACTTAAGGAAGAGTCCTGTATTCCTGAATTTCGAAAGGTTCTATTTTTGTTCTTGCATGACAAGCTTGTCGAACTGGAATTCTGCTAGTGCTGCGTTGGGTTCGCTTCTGGTGATTCTTTGCAGAGTTTTGAGTTTGTCAGCAATGTTCTTCATGCTGTCGTACTGCTCGGGAATGAAGTTGCTCTCCAGGAAGTCTTGGAGCTGAAATAGTCGACAAAACACTCAAAATCATCAGGACTGTGGAGGGATACTATCCAGTTTTGTGGAGGATGTTCATCAGTGTTAAGGGATACTATCAGTACTGTGAAGGAATTCCCTGAGAACTGTGGAGGATATTCAGTACGGTGAAGAGAAATTATCAGTAATGTGGAGGGATACCTAGTAGTATGGAGGATGCTCAGTACTGTGAAGGGTACCTTAAGTATTGTGGAGGATGTTCAGTACTGTTAAAAATCGCAAGAATTGCTTAAAAGAATATAGAGAAGGAAATGAATTTCAATAAGGAAAATATTGAATGATTTGTGCTTAGCTTACGTGAATGTCACCATTAGTGTTTGCGCTTCTATGGAGCTTTTCGATTAAGTTCGTTACTTTTAACTCAAGTTCCAAAACAGCCTTCAGTGCTTCTGTTGCATCCTTCCAAGTGGACGTTTTCTAGCAAACAGAGAATGAAGATCGAATCATTTTGAACCCTTTTTTTCGTAAGAAAACCTCAAAATATCACGGTATAGCAATAATAAAGTAATTTAGTAAAGAGAGTTTCAATGAGATCATTTGAGACTTTCTTATGAACGTGTAGGTTCAAAGTTGCTTATGATAGGTTCAAAGTAGCTTTGAAGGGGGAGAGAACGACAGGGCGTCAGAGAACGTGTAAAATTGCGAAATGGAAAAAAAAGGAGAGAAAATAGAAGAATGAACTCACGACTAATTTAGTTCCTTCAATGGGTTTATATTCAACTCTGGCTCCACGCTTGCTTTGGTACTCGATCATCTAAGAAAAAAAGAAATTATCAAATTCGGAGCTGGGGGGTGGTTGATTGCATAGGATATCCAGTAAGTTACAAAGTTAATTCGATGTGAAAATTTTGTATTACACAAATTATAAATTATTATAGAATAGGCAAAATCGTATACGAAAGAACAGGCTTCCAGTAAAACAAAAATGTCGATAGTCATGCCAACAATGCTAGCTAGGAAGAAACTGCAAATATTAGCCTAGCCAGTGTTTTCCCGCCAAGCCAGTAGAGTCCCTAAATTGCAAGTAGCATCTTTTTTAAATATTCAAATATTGCAGTATTGGCTCAATATCTGACCAAACAGTTTTTCAGAAATGTCCTTAGAGGCTAATGTCCATGGAATAAGAAGTAACTCTTTGGTGAAACTGAAATCACGCGAAATCATCATTAATCACCTACCTTTTGAGCATGCTTCAGTTCCTCTTGTGAGTTTTCCAATAAAAACTTGCTCAAGCCAGGCAGATAGTAACTTTCATGTGCGAAGAAATTACCCTGGTAGAGAAAAAAGAAACGAAAAAAGAGTAAAATGAGCCACTGTAGGGAAAAGGCGAGTGGATTTGAGACGTATCTAAAATCAGATTAAAAGATAAATTTAGTTTAGTCCAATAAAGAATTAAAGAAAAGTATTTAGAATAACTTTTCTGGCGTGATATTTAGATGAGTTAAAGACAAACAGGTGAAAAGATTTAATTTTCAGTTTTTGATATGATTCAGATTTTTGTCTCTCCTGTTAAATCTAGACCTTGTTTCCCTCACTCTGCTATCGTCTGTCCCTGAATTTATCTTTAGATCCCAACAGAGCCCCAGATAGCAAGCACAATCCACGAATAACCAGCCCCAAATAACCTTTAATCCCTGGTGCTTTATAACAGGGGTTTTTCCTGCCAAATAACATCCTCTCTCGGAGTGAGTATAGCCACTGTTTACATGGACAAAGTCAGCCATTTCTCCCTCCAAAAGTTGAGGTGGGGTTAAAAGAGTATAAGTGTTTATATTTGAATATGAATTCTTACTTCGTCTCGTGCATGCATGTTTTCAAAACCCTACCCTAGCCAACTTGTGCGTAATACCTAATATTCGTTTTAATTCAAACTTATTAAACTTCAGGAGAAGAAGGAGAGCTACAAGAAATAAAAATGTACGAAGTATATGTAGGACTGTCCCTGTATCGAAAAGAGATAAACACAGCAAAGAAGGCAAGCATCTCATTGCATTTTCTTACCATCTTCAGGTAAGCATAGAAAGCATCCAATTCCATGTTTATCTGGTCATCAACAGCTTGCTTTAGGTCGCATGAGTAATCTTTCGATGACACTGAGCAATCTGCAAATAAATAACTGCCATTAAATCAGTCAAGAGGCAAAGGATCTGTTTTTGCTGAAGCGGAGAATCATGAATACTTTCTATACTTTCTCAACGATTCTGCACAATTCTCATCTGTGAAAAATGATTACTATATGAGACATGGTCTGATAGTTGATTTCCTTTGAATTCTAATGAAATCGAGTTTTTTAATTTCAATCTAGTTGGTTACAAATCTACAACTGCTACAATCTATTCTAATACCCTCGTATTTTATCTTAACACTTTAAGGTTTCATTGATATTGTGCATTTCTCTAAGAAAAGGAGACTCAATGAATAAGGTCAAGGGAGAAGAATTATACTTTCAGGGGGGAACTTAAGTCGTAGGGGGGAACTCAAATATTTCTTTGACAGGGATGCTCTTCTTCCATTGACAATTTTCAACTTTCCAAAAAAATAGGATACGCCTCAATTCAAACCCCTCCTGAAATACTTAGAATTCTTCAAAATTCAAAACCAAAATGGGAACATCCAAGATGCACACTGCCACAAAAACCAGATAAATTCCTGAAAATCTCTAGGACACAGAAAATAGCACAAATTTAGCATTACCCAGAAAAATATCTTGACAGTTTTCAAGCCAAGAAAAATAGAATTTGGAGAAGTCCTGTCAAAATATCAACGAGTAAGCCCCCTGGGATTTAGTGGACCAAGTGGTCGGATGGGCCAGACCAGAACAAGTAATACTGTTGTGCTGTTTTATCAGTGTCTCCCTTACGCAATCAAGACAAGCTTCAATCTGAATCAGGATTGTTTTGATTTGTAATCCCAATAAAGTGGAACTTCATCTTGCTGCTTAAGCATTGAGGTTGCAAATTTAAAAAATGCACGGAACTAAACAGTTCTCCTTAACACATTCTGTTGAGCTGTCCCAAGAATCTAGAGTACCAAGCTCGGTTGCATCTAGGCAATTAACCCTGACTGTAAACCAACTTTTTAAAGGACTTTTTCAAAGAATAATTCTGAATTCTGAATCTAATCTCACCTTGGGTTTTAGAAGTAGAATCTGTAGGTAATTCATTCTCTGGAAGAAATGCTACATTTATCCAATGCTGATAAAAACGTACCAAACCGGTTCTTCCAAAGATCGGAATATATTTGGCTTTTTCAAATGCCCCATAACTTAAAAATCCTTTAAATTGTTTAAAATATTAAGTTGCGGCACGCCAAGTAAATTGCAGGAAAAGATAGATTTCACAGCTTCACCTCAGTGGCAGAGAAAACACTTAATACGATCATGAACCTCTGCGGGGCCGGATCCAGCACCAACAGAAAGAGGGGGGGGGGCGTAATACATATATCAAAGGATAATGTAAGGGAAATAGGGTATTATTAAGTTAATCGATTGTTTTTCTACCAAAATAGGGTGGGCGTAATAGATAAACCAATACCAGCCATCACAACACTGTCTGTAACCTCCCTTACACATGATTTTCAAGTCTGGAACAGGGTTAACAAAACAACAACTTGCCCTATCAGCATAGATGTCATTTACGCATGCGTTACCTTGTCAATGATCGTGATAATGTTTGAAATTGCAGAGTAAATTCAGCTAATTGAAATTAATTCTTACTATTTTCTTCGAAGCCTGATGCATTCTGAAATAGAAAATAACAATATGTTACGTTACAATATGATCCACAAAATCATTTGGCTGTATGCTAGGAATGAATCCATCCCGGAGCCTCGCCCATCATTGACTAAATAAGGACATTAGTTATGGGGTCTATACACGTATTGTTTTATAAAGAATTGCTTTGTAAGCAAGTCAGTACACGAAAGAGAAAAACTTAAGCAATTCCTGTACTGGATAGGGGAATCGGACTTGACAAAATAGCTAATGTATAATCCATATCTTCAAACAAATTGAAAATATATCGCTATGTATATTCATACTTAAGTCTCCAAAATATATACATTAAAGCAAGGCAAAAATTGGAAATGGATAAACTCGTCAAAAATAGATATCCAAACGGTTTGGTTACTCATCTTTGATGACTTTATCCATTTTGGTCCAAACCCTTGTTCTTACCATTATTTTGAAAACTCGAGACTATATTCATATCAAAGTCGAGAAGCTTACCACATACATTAAAATCGTGAAAAGTATACCCATTCATTTGGACGGCACCCAAAATACCCAAGTACCCCTGTTAAATAATAGAGGGTTGCAGATGGATAAGATAAAATACTTACCAGAACTAATGGAAAAGCAAGACAAACCAGTGTGCATACGAACAGCTTGTTCATGCTGAAAATTAATATTATTGGTGTATTATTAGGATTCAGGTAACCATAAACTAATGTTAATATACTAAAGTATAATACACTATATTACAGTAACAGTATTACCTTCAGTAAATGTGATTTATTCCTCCTTACTATAGTATGAAGCCCTATTTACCTTTTTTTTGGATCTAGGTATTTTTAGTGTTTTAGTTCAAAATACCATAGACAGTATTTTCTGTTGCCAGATATATATTTTCATTCTTATTTCAATGGTCTCTCAAATTTCTCAAAGTTTTTATTCCCCTTCTTGGTATTTTCAAGGCTCAAAATAATTTTGCATGGGTATTTTTAAGGGTTTCAAATTATGGTATTTGAGTTCCTCTTTTGGGTGGAAGCTTAGGCTATACAGTGTATTTTAATTACGTAGGGATAGGTTCAGCGTCTTGGAAGGACGTCGAGTCACTGGAACAACATGTACCAACTATAGTAGAAGGCTAAAACACAAACACGCATTTTTTATAAGCAATTGCTGTATAAGCAAGTTAGTACTCGATAAGACAAAAACTTCAGCAATTCCGGTACTGGATAAAGGAATGCTAAGCAACTTTAAAGTTTTAGTTCTGATCCAATTGGCAATGAAAATCGTGAAGCAGCTATAGCGGAGTAGGATATAGTGGATATTAGCCTTCCAGCAAACTATTGTATGCAAAATACCACCGACATTTGTTGTTCATTCACTTGTGGGATAGGACTCTAAGAAACCAATTTTTAAGTAAAAAAAGCTAAGCAATTGCTAAGCAATTTTGACTACTCAAATGTGCCAGCTAGCTAAGCAATTTTTAGTACTGAGCTCCAGCCGAGATTGCTTATTAAAAAAAATGTGTGTAAAGTACACTCTTTTTTTAAGAATACTTCATTTTTTCTGAGCCTCAATATTCATATTTTTTGCTATTTTGAGCCTAAAAATATTCCTAAATTATTCTTAAAGAATAAAATACGGATATGGAAATAATTTGTTAAAATTACAAATGCCAAAACACACACCAACAGTATATGTAAATATGGTGACATAGGATCTTGAGCCTGACAATATTCTTAAAATATTCTTAAATTTCACCGATTTTGAGCCTCATTATTCTTATAAAATTTATACTTAAAAAAAATTCAGTAAATCACTCTTCATGGTTCTACATATGAAACAAGTTTGGGCTTGCATTAGTAAGCCAAATCTTATGGGCATTGTCAATAAATCTCTTTGGAAATCCAACAAAATGAAAATAATAATGTTTTATTACAAGAAACTATGCCAAGTCTTGGTACCAATGTTTCTTAGCTTTCGCCCCAATTCTGTTTGAAAAAGTTTTTCAGCAATTTCCTTTCAATCTATTTTGTCTAAACTTCAAAACCATATGAAAAACTAAGGTTTCACCTTAAGGTTTATCGTTGTTATCGTCGTAGACTTAGTTATTGGTATTGGATGAAAACCTTACAATTCTGAAGAAGTGAAGTGCACTGGGTATTTTTAAACATATAGTTTGATGGAAAAGCAAACATGAAGAGTCTCTTGAACTCTTGATTCACACAAAAACCTTCTACCAGTACCAAATTTCCATGTAAAGATTCAGCATGGACAAAAAGTTCATACATTTTACTTTTTCAATTCTTTGAACAATTTTATAAGAACACGAGCCCCAGATTTTGCCAAATCTTAAGAACAATTTAAGAACAAACTGAGGCTGAACATTTCAAGATCAATATAAGAATTATACGAAATAACAATGAGACTTATTACAAAACAAGCAAATAGGCAGCACACAGATAAATCAGATGGTCAAGCGAGTCCACATTTGAACAACTGATAGGGAAAACAGGCTTCCAAATCGTTAAAAACTAAGAACAATTTTGAGAACCTTCCAGGCTGAAAATAGAGGAATATTTCAGAACAGCCAGCTTCAAATCAAATTTACTGGTTCTTATAAAAATGAGTGTTTTTAATACCAAGAGGTAGAATTCCAATTAAAATTTATTGCTTTGTCTAGGCCTATGCAGCCACAAGGTGAGAGGCCAGTGTGATGAAATCAGATTTTAGTGTCACAAGATCATTGACAGAAAACATGAACTGTTCACTAAAACATAATAACTCGTCTTATTGTTCTTATTGTTGAATGTCCGGCGGAAGTGCACACGAAGAGCACTACTAAATCTCGTGACCAGTTTGCCAATCGTAGGGATCCCACCTACAGCTGATATTTCACGCAATGCATTATAGAATATGCCCCTAGCAACGCATTAGCAACCAAAACTAATGGCTGCAGGATGAAATATCAGCCATTGCTAAGACAGATATAGGCCTAAGCAGTTCAATAAAAGTGTTTGTTTCGTGAGGTGCTGTTGCCAATAAGTGTAATATAATAGCTCGACCCTCGACACAATTTTGTATCAAAAAAGCACATAATAAATTTACACGACGTTTCGAGACTGTGTTGAGGAGATTTAGTCACAGCTTAGCTAATGGAAATTCGCTCATTTAATGTTTTTAAGATAAACAATGCAATGATACACAAGTATTGCTCAAACTTTTAAGAGGGAGAGCGTAGGGGACATTTATGTGTAGACCTATCTACTGAGAGTGGCAACTCGTAGAGACAAGACCAATCCAATTGTACCAATGACGATCTGAAGACATGTCACGACATAGGCCAAGATAATCTTTCAGAGATTTTCTCCTCTTTAAACTCGTATAATAAACGAAACCCTCACTGTCGAATAACAAAAATCTGAGAAATTTCTTACTAGAAAACAAACTTCTTGGAAACTCCTACAGTCGAAACATATAAGAACAGCTATATGCTACTTGCGAGTTTTTTCCGAGTGGGGTAAAAATTTTTGTTTTGTTATGATCAATATTGCAGTTCAAAATTTTTTGAAGACTAAAGCCAAAAATGTTATTCGCAAGACCTGAATCCACGATCAAATTGAAGAGAACTTTCAATACTCAAAATGTAAACAGTTGGAAAAAACTTTCAGTACTGTAGGTGGGTGATTTTTGTTCTTCTGGTTTTTGATTTTTCTTACAGAAATACGTGAAACTTAAAAGAAAATACGTTAGACCCCTCCTCCCCGCCCTTTTTATTGCACTTCTTACGCCAAAACAAAGTTTGTGTTAAGTTGGTGTTTCTGAAAGGGGAAATAGGAAACTATAGATGGGCAACTCCCTGCAAATAGGGCAAGTCCCAATTTCTACAAAATTTCAAGAAATTCATTCTCCAACTCAATTGTCGTTTCAGCAATCTATTCAATATGAATATTATGCTTTGAGACATATCTTTCATCGTCATCAATGGAACAAAGATACGAATTTCGGTTAATCGAGTCCAAAAAGTTAGAAATAATATTTAAGAGCAGAAATTTAAAGGTGTAACTGCAGGCCTTGTCTTATATGGTTATTATTAATAGTGAAAATATATGATAACAAATACAATAATAATTAGTCAACAATACAATTGAAAAACTTCATGTAATATAAGACTACTTACTTGGAATAGTGGAGAAAAAGTATAGAAAACCCTGTCACTGATACTTCTTCTGCCGACTGTATTGCAAGGCCAAAGGAATGAAGCAAGAATTACAAAGAAAGAACCATAGAAAAGTTCTCAGCTGGATGCCAAATGCACGTTTTTTTATAAGAATATCCTCGATTAGAAATCTGAATCAGAAATTCGACTCTGAATATCTTCAAAATGACATATTAATAACACTGAAAGGAAGAAAATAGTGGTTAATGGATAATCCATGAGGTTAAGATTACCAATCCCTCCAAAAACTCAGTGTTCCGACAGGATAACATAGGCTTGAGCAAGGTTCCTTTTAAAAAGACGTGTAGCTGAGATGTCGAAACAATTGAATTTTTACCAAAGTTCAATGCTCGACAATAGAAACGAGTTACGACAACAGTTGCTCGTCCCTTTCTCCTGCATGTTTGCTAATTCAACACTTCAAATTAGAATTTCTGAATTGAATGAAAAAATCTCGGCATATTCGATGTTATTTACATAATGTCCACAACATCGAAAGAGTCAGATTTTTTCCGGGACTTGTTTGGGACTTGTTGTGAATACTTTTTCTTGGAGGTAAAAAGTTAGTTCCACTCGATTTTCTTGGAGAAACCCATCTCAAAAACCTCCACTGCCTCAAAAATGTTTGAAACAATGGTTTTATGCCATTAAAATATGACGTCATATACACTGATTTCAATTGTTCTGCCCCCTCCCCAATCTGTGATTCATGGAGGGCTAGAAATGCAAATTATTTATAAGCAACTTTGAGGGTTATACCAGTTGAAAGGAAAGTGTATGTAATTCCTGTATACGCCTATTATTCCACATCAAACGGAAAACGTAAATGTTGATCTAACAAAAATGAATTCAAATCTTCTTTCATCCAAGCATGTTTGAGAGTCACAGGCAATGGTCAAAAGCTGAAAAATGATAAATGAAAATAATAACAAGATAAGGAGGGGAAAAGTCCAGATGTATCTTGTTGCAAAACCCTGTGTGGTCAAGTATACATGTTTCTTATTTATAAGAAAGTCTTAATTCACTCTGAACTTCAAAGTCTGAACTTTCCTAGCAATTTGCCAATTCCACTATTTTCTTACTACTTCACTACTTTCTTAAAAAATACTCTCTTACAGATAAAAAATGAGTAAACAATGTTCAGCACTTTCAGATTTTCAGAATATTGTAAATACTCTATTCAGTCCCGAAAGGGGTTACCCAGGGCTATAACCCCCACTTTTTCTCTTAAGATGCCTTTTTCGTTGGGGTTTTAATCAGTGGCGGTTTTAGGGGGAGCCAGGGGGGCCATGGCCCCAGGCCCCGCGATTTTGCTACAAAAAAGGCCCCGCACCTTTCATAAAATAAAAAATTATCTCCTTCATAATGAAACATATAAGCTATACTGAACTGTTTGTTTTACTTTTTATTTGGTATTTCTATAACATATCAAGCAAATGTTTCACATTTTTACTACATTGGTAATATACTACACTCACACTTAGCAAAAATATGAGTTGTACAAGCTCTTATTAAAGAAAACGCAAAAAATGATATTGGGATCAAATTTTAACCGGGCGTAGGGGCCCCGCAAATGTTTTCGGCCCCAGGCCTCGCAGTTCCTAAAACCGCCACTGGTTTTAATTCTTGTGTCTTATCAGAGGCCCTGATTCGAGAGGTGGAAAGGTGGAAAGGTACTTGGCCTTGTCAGGGCATTCCATAATGGTCAATAAAGAGAATATATCCTTAAGTAATGGGTACAGTATCATCATACCATCATGTGACCTTTGCTCTAGTCTGGGAAGATACCCCAGGGAGTATTTCAATATGAACTTGACTTGACTTGAATCTGGGAATGTACAAAGGACCCAATCCTATGGCTGATTTTTCAAGAAATTTCTACTTCTATCATATTGTTATCAAAACTAACCCCACTTACATGAATTATATTTATTCATTTTTTCGAGCCATCGCGAGAAACCCAACCCTTATACAAGAAAAAACTATAAATTGGCAAACACATGTAGAGAATTTCAGTTTGAAAACCCACCCACATGAGGGCAAGGTCCCATGCAAACATGTATTGAAGTATCCCTTGGATCCCCCTGGACTGAATTGGCCTTTATCCTGCACCAGGTGTGCCAAGTGTGTTAGATAATGCCCCCATTTAGAACAGGATAATAACCAACCAGATAGACATGGTAAGGGTAGACAGGCCTGCAGGAAGTGGAGGGGACAAATGGTTCCCAAAATCCATTGTGTCAAGATGGCGATCAAACAGGGCTGGTTCTAGGAAATTTTTTTGAGGGGATGTAAGCTTTTATGTGACCAGCTAATTTCTTTACGTATTTGATAGTGAGTATTTAATGTAGATTTTTGTAATGCTAATTTACTGACAAAATATCAAGTGAATTGCCAAACTCAATTCTTAGTTGGGGGTGTTACACCCCCTACAGCTCCCCCATGAAAAATGCCCTGCAATTGGGTAGGCAGAGGCAGCGCCAGGGTTAGACTACTCCTAAATTTGTTTTTCAATAATGAGAAACTTTCTCATGGGGATAGCATAGGTACCCCTCTACGGGTAATAAATAATGTGTGCTTTTGGATTCAAAGGTCTTGACCTAGCCAGCCTGAACTCCCCTCACTTGTTTGAGGTAGGGGCCCTCGCCGTTAGGAGGGCTTCAAATGCACTTTTTTCCACTTCGGAGGTTTGCTTGTCAGAATTTTGCTGGAGGGAGGCTTCCCCCCTGCTGGGGGAATTATCTGGTCGAGTTCCAGTCGAGTTGGCCTAGAGAGGTCATTTCTTCATTCTTTTTCCATCTAATAAGTACTTCGTAACAGCTCCTGCATGATAGCATTCGTGCATTTGTTGAATCCCTTTACCTTTCATGCCCCTTGAAAGACGATGAAGTTTAGGCTCAGTTGGCCATTTCTTCCACAGCTCCGCAGCTTTCCCGCCATGTCAAAAACTTGTCCAGGGCTCGTGAAAATTTGCTGCTCACGCATGCGTGATTGCAAGGAAACGACCTCTGCACCAATCAGAAGCTAGCTTTCTTCCCCGCCGCGAATCTCGTTCGTGCGCAGCCCATGCACAGCAACACAGAAATATTAATGGAAGTGTGGTGGATGGAAATACAATCGCCTTTCCATGTTTGATCAACAATAAAACAGTTTATGACCGAAATAGATGCAAGAAAATCATCCCATGTTGCTGTAAATTCACCATTCTGTGAAAACATCCCCATGATCACGATAAAAACTCGGCTTCCAGTCCGCAGGAGTTTCAAAGCGACGTACTACTGATCAAACAAAGAAATGATCATGGCTACATTGGACAGCAACCCTTCTCTGCATGCTTCCTGTGCCGGCGAACAAGTTTGAGGATTTGTGTATTTAGTTGGCATCTTATTATTTCACGCATGGCGAATCCAGGTACGGCGGTAACCAGACTGTTTGTCGATCGCTCAGGTAGATTGCAACAAATATAAAACTGAATATTAAAAATGAAGATCTGAAAATATCCCTTCGATTTTTTCCCGATCGGTGATGTAATTATTGTATTTGATTTTTGCAGCCTGACGCCTAACTGTGTTTTGTTTACATAATCGATATTATCAGTGGACATCAAAACATCGAAAAATGGTTTTCATATCCGTATTTTTTTACGATATCGACGCAACTTTCGTCAGTTAGGAAGCCATCAGCCCCAGCTACAGTGAATAACATGTTACGCTGACGTTGAACGGCCTTGCTTATTTTCATTTCCATTCATCCTTTTACTTTCGCTTTGCTATTTGATACTTGAATTTACGACGATAATGAATATTTATTGTTTGGGAACCCACCAACTTCGGCCAAAATAGATTCTCAAAGCAATTATGGGGAATTTTAATGTGATGATCTCAGGCCCCCTTCACAGTTCAACAAAAGGTGAAGTACACGTTTTTTTTTAATAAGAAACCGGTTTATAAGAAACCTAGTACTAGAGCCCCAAAAATTTAAGAAACTTTTAGAACTACATCAATATCTTTAAGAAACAAGAAGAAATAAGAGGACTTTCTGAGCCGGAAAGTAACATGTCGACAATACAATTTTGCTTGATTTAAGTTTCCCACACGTTTTTATTTAGAGGAACACTGGATGATGAGTCTACTTGTATTAGTAGGTGGGTTTCACTTACATACAAGAAATATGCGAGGGAAAGTGCAAAATTTTATGTTAAGTGCGTATCTAAAATAAGAAACTTTTAAGAAACTTTTAGTACTAGAAACTGGTGAAAAATCAAGAAACTTCTAGTACTAGGACCCAAGCTAGGTTTCTTATAAAATAAAAAACGTGTACACGTATTCGCGTATCATATGTCTTCATTCTTTGCCTCCCTTTGTCTCTCCACTGCTCCACAATGCAAATGAATTTTGTTTACTCCTTCAAAGAATTCCCCTGAGCTCTTTATTTTCACTTTGCTTTGGTTGAATTATTTATCCTATGATTTGTTCAAACAATTTACTTTGGTTTGAAGAAGCTGGATTAGGAGTTTTTCCAAACAAGGTTTATCTTTTATGCTCTCAAGACCGGAATAAACTATGCCCACTCCCTCCCCCCTCAATTATTAAATTTTCCAAAGAAACCCACCCAAAAAATCTTATTTTAGACCCCTGATTATTATTTTCAAGGGTCATATTTAGATATTGAGAAATCATGATTTTTATATCCACCCTAGGTAATGATTTGTATTGTGGGGATTGATATCATCAGTAATGTGGAGGGTATTCAGTAATGTGGAGGGATATCATCAGTAACATGAAGGGATATCTTGCAGTAATGTTGGGGTATTCAGTAATATTGCGGGGTATCTTAGAGTAATGTGGAGGTTCCACAGTGATGTGGAGGGATGTCTCAAAGTATTGTGGAGAGATATCTTGAGGAATTGTGGATGTATATCTTAAAGTAATGTGGATGGATATCTTGCAGTCCAGTGGCCGGATATCTTGCAGTAGGATGGAGTGATATGTTGCAGTAATGTGTGTGGCGGTTATTTTGAAGGAAGCACAGTAATTTAGAGGGATACCATTCAGAAGTTTTGATAGATATCAGGAGTGTTGCAGGGGATCCCCAAAACACCCAAAACTTCTCAGAGATATCCCTGTATATTTCTGAATATCCGATGTGTACTTCTCACAGATATAGGGCCCATGCAACCGGGGAGCTGCACCCCCTAGACCCCTGCCAAGGCTCTGCCCTGGACCTTTGGTCATTGCAGCATACCTCTGAGATACTCAGGGTATGCCCTATAACTTTTCATATTCTTACTTTGGTCCCACCCACTACAAAAAATTTTTGACTTGGGACCTGAGATATAGCTCCACACTGCTGCTCAGCCCCCATGCATTACTCCCCATACATTGCATCGGGTAATTTTGAAAACACCTGAAGAGTGATATTATCTTTACAAGTTGTTGTCAATATGAGAAGATATGCTGGTATCAATTTTAGATGCAAAGCAACCCAGTTAAAGTGTTTTTTTTCAGGCCAGAGTTGATTGGCCTTAGGGTGCAATTTTAAAGGGGTTCCAAGGCAGGAGACTTTTAGTAAAGACCTTTTTTGGCCAGTTCAACATTGACAATTTGCATAGGTAAAGAGACCCTTCAGATGCATCATTGTTTTGGAGTGGTTGCATGTGCAGTCGTGTGCAGTAATTCAGCTGATTGTGGTTAGAGATTCTGAATGGAATGGATATTAGATAAGGATAATTAGACATACAGACTGTATCTTTTTCTTTTCTTTGCAGATCAAGGAAAAAATGAACAAAGAAAAGCAGCTGCAAGCAATAGTGAGGATCTGAAAAATTCCTTGGAGGTAACACAGATAATTCTTCCCCTTAAAAGCCAAAAGCTTACAATAAGTTGATAGATAAATTTACCTGGAGTTGGCATTTTAGGTCAGCCAGCTCACTCAAAAGAACTTTCAACAAAGAGCAAGAAAATTAGGACACGCTTTCTCTTAACAATTTTCCTTTCCAAAACTTTCAATCTGTACCCAAGCTTTATATTTGAAAAAAATTGCTGTTCTCTTGTGAGTTTATGTATTCTTGAGATTTTAATTTGTTTACAGAAAGCTGTTTTGGCATCGCCTTTAAAGACAGGGGAAGACAAGCCTGGTGCAAGTATGTTTTTTGTTTATTTCATTTTCACAACTGTGCTAAATTTACAGGTTTGTTATGCTTATGCTAAGGTATACGGAGCAGCAGTATTTATTCACGCTGTCACTAAAGGATTGCCTAGAAAGATCACCTAACCCTTGCTTAAAAAATCCTAGGCTCAAACCTGTCCCAGTATGTAACAAGAGACTTACCCAGCTCTCAGTAATTCCACGTACTTAAGGGAATAGAAATCACAAGAGATGGTCACATCAAGAAGTAGGTTTGCACTGCTCAATAAGTCACCTTTTCTGACAGCGTTTTGTGTCTTGTCAGAAAAAGTGGAGATTGCAGGGATGCCCGAGTGGTCAGATCATTCGACATTTGTTCAAAGGGTCTTCAGTTTGGAACCATATTCAGACCTGTCACAAAATATGAGGAGGGGATTTGCCAGCTCTCTGTAATTCCAGGCAAAAGGAATTACAAGATGTGATCACATTAAGAGGAAGGACCAGGGTGCTCAATTTGTCTACCTATTCAATGGGCCTTTCGGGCTTGACACATAAACCAATACATTAAAAAGATAGAAAGTGTATTTTCCTATCAACATCAATATGTGTATTAACTAATACTCTATAGAGCAAAAGCAAACATCTTTATAGTCAAACAAAAATTATGTGGTTTCCATGCCAAGGAGAAATTAAAGTGCCTTACCAATGCCTTATTATTCTCATAAAAAATGGAGTCCCTTTCAACAAGTTCATCCAGTTTTATGGCCAAGGCTTGTGTCGACTGGATGTTGTGATCAAGTGTTATTTGTATCGCTTTTTAGGTCCATATGGCAAGCAAACTGTTGTTTTGACTAAAGCTCAACAAGCCAAACTTCCAAGGCCTATCGTTGTCTCAAGCCAGCCGGTTATTCTACCCAAGCCTGGCCTACAAAATCAGCAAGTATGCGGTTTTTCTTATTGCTTTTCTTAATCATCATTATATTTGTTTAACCTTATTTCATGTTCACCTGACATTCTATGTTTTTATGGATAATTTTTGCTTAATTTCAAAACTTTGGAAACTACAAGATGGATGAAATGGGCTCCTGAATTCTTTTTGGAGGCAAGAAAATTTTTACACACAATAGAAACGTAAAGACCTCTATATCATTAGTATTTATTTTCTATTGCCTTATTTTGTAGTTGCTGAGATCCCCACAGCATCACAGTGACCATGTGACCTCTGGAATGATATCTGCCGATTCAGTGATTGCATCTCCCAGCCACTCATGGTCAAGGTATGTTACAGAGAAAATATCAAAATCAGAAATACATGCTTGAAAAATTGTTGCCTGTCTTGCTTTACATTTCCTGGGTTGTGTATGGTTATTCTTTGTGACTGATTGATTTCTATATATATAGTTTAAATGAATTGCACCAGTTTGAAAATATTTGAAATTCCATTCTTGCCCCTGAATAAACCCCCGCCTTAAGGATGGTTTACTTTAGATTGGGGCATTTTCAATAATTTGCCCAACTTGAAGCTTATTTTAGGGTACATACATATTCAAAGGGGTTATTTATTTGCGAAATTGAAATTCCAGTTGATAATTGTTCGAGTGGAAGTGGCTACAATATTTTATGAGGTACGGTATTTGATAATTGAAATTTGAAAATCTCGTTATAGCTCAAACCCTGGAAACAGAAAACGAAGGGCAGAATTCGAACAAGATTATTTGGATAATGACAGGTATTTCATTGCACATTATTTTGAGGAGCTACTTCCAAAAATATCAATTTTATTTTTAATATCTAGTACCATATGAATAGAGAAAAGTTGATGACCTTGATCAAACGATTTAGGACAGCGTGCTCAAAAATGGTGGGAAAGTCTTGGGTTTTATTGGTATATAATTTCAGGAAAGAGAGAAAAATTGGAAGCAAAGCCAACAAAAATAACTAATAAAGCTATTCGCCTGACACTCATCAGAGTGGTACACTAGAAAGAGAATGAAAACAAAACTAAAAAATATGCCATGCCTACATGTGGATTGGAATTGACCAATCAGAAGTTGAATGCTTGGTATCATGAGAACCAATCATCATTGTTAGTCGAGTGAGACGAACAATAAAATGTTATCAAAAGAGCCCCAGAGGGAAAACAAGCTCTGTCTATGCCATATGGGATCCATGGTCTTGATGTGGACGGATTCCTGAATTCCTAAACAAAATATTGACCTTGCGTTGCGCTGTTGATGAAGCAAATCATTATCTCTAGAATGGGGAGAAAAATCAGAGACATGGTAAAATATGATAAATATATACTGAAGCTTTTGTCAGACACTCATTACAGCAATCTGTTATGTACCAATCAAGACTGTTCTGATACCAGCGTTGTTGTTTAAGAACATCACTGGTTGTCAAACAGATGGTTTGATAATATAGATTTATGCAAATAGGGCAGAGCAAGAAAAACTCATTTACTTGGTTAATAGAAATTTTGTTTTGAATTTTACGACTTTGTCTTTTGTTTGAGTTGATCTGTTGTGATGTTTTGTTTGACTTTGATCCAAATCTTTTGTTTAAAGTTTTTAAAACATTTCTAGAGTGAGCAAAGAGCAAGCCTAGAAATAGAAAATTGATTTAAAGCCATTTGACATCTTGTGGTATCTGACCTTTAGTCCTAAAAATGAATATTTATTCTCTTTGAAATGCGTTAATCCTACCAAATATTTTGACAAGTTGACATTTGCATTGTAATGTTGAAGTCTAAATGTTATGTGAGAGGAACTATGCAGGCCTTTGTACAAGCAATTTTAGCTTGGTTTAAAATTTCTATGGTGGAAAACAAATTTTAGGTAAATTGCTGAGCAATTGTTGAAATTTTTGTTCTAGATATTTGTGACCATAATCTGTGTCCTCCGCTTGGTTTGAGATAGAACCTGCAAAAATACAATGCACGGCTTTTATAAGGAACTGGTCTATTAGATACTTAGAACTAGAATCCAAAATTGTTGTAGTACTACAATCCTTGCCATAAGGTGTTGAGACACAATGGCAATTCTGGCATTTTTTTACGGAACTATCGAACTGCAAGTTGAGTTTTGAGCTCCCTCTTCTCCTAAACCATTGTTGATACTAGGTCTGGATGTCACCAAGGATGTTGCAGATGCATTTCTGCACCAAGGCAACATCCAAAAAAACATTTTTTAGGTTGAGATAGGGGTCTTTTGTCGACAGTTGGTATATATTGTATGACAATCAAGGATTGTCTCGTACCTTTTAACAAGGATTGTAGGATTTTTATAGACCACCTTCTTATTCTTTATTTCTATATAATTTTAATGTTCAGATTTATTCTCAAATTATTTTAGAAAAAGGAAACGTACGCCAGCAAGGTCAACAGATAAAGGAGGGAAAGGCCTACGACATTTCTCCATGAAAGTTTGTGAAAAGGTCCAACAGAAGCAAACTACCACCTACAACGAGGTAATAGAAAATATTTTATAGCATTGAGATTTTCACTCTTACATTGATTTGCTGTAATTCAAGACCTGCTTCAAGAGTTGTGTCAGCGCATTGCTGTGCTGAAAATTATTTGACACAAGCATGACATGGCACATCTTTTTGATCCAAAGTCTCTTGTGGTGACTTTCATACCTGTACTTTCATAATCTGTAGGTGAATTTTAGTATTGTTTTTTAGGTTGCTGATGAGCTAGTTCAAGAATTCAGCGACCCAAGTAAACAGATAGCTACCTCTTCTGATGTGGTGAGTTTCCGAAATCTCTTTCAGCTTTTTAGGTCTTGGTTATATGCTTTTTTTCTTGTTCTAACTGTGATCATGTGATGTATAATCATTTCTAGCTAGTTAATCAAATCAAATCAAATTTTATTCAACAACAATTTTACTGGTTATTATTCTAAAGTTTTCCTTTAAAAAAATTGATAGAAAAAGTTGTGAAATAGTAAAATTACAGTAAATGTTGTCATATTGTGAACTTTTTTAACCAAAACAGAACAAATGGTAAATTAGTATAACAAAAATAAAATAAAGGTTGGGAGGGGAACAAGTTGGTTTAGTTAGGGATAATTCTTTACTTATAATTGAACCACACTCAACATATATTTTCTCTCAAAAAGACCTCCTTCAATTCAGGTTCTTTTCCTATCCCAAGTCATATTGTCATCCTCTCAAGGATTATGTCTGTTGTTTATTCTGACTAGTTTCGTCAGTATATAGTTGTTTTTTTTCTTTTCGACAGTCATACGACCAAAAGAACATAAGGAGGCGTGTTTATGATGCCCTGAATGTTCTAATGGCCATGAACATCATATCAAAAGAAAAAAAGGAGATTCGATGGGTTGGTTTACCAACCAATTCTGCTCAAGAATGTCTGCATTTAGAGGTACGAATATGAGTATCAATCTAACTTTCAGATTAAACGAATTGCAGGCATACAGTTGTCCTTTTCATGATCGAGGTAATAGATATAAGGAACCAAATCAACTATAGGGATGATTGGGAGTTTTTTTCATTTTCATTTTTTTCATTTTTCAATATATTTATCAATCAACTCTAAATACAATTCTATACAATACAAATTAAACAACAACAAATACAAATTATACGACAATAATATTTTAGATTAAAAGAAAATTGAATTAAACAGAAAAATAACTATACAAAATTGTATTTAGAATTGATTGATTGAGGAGGAGCTCTCTAAGTAGATTAACTAATCGAGAGAGAGCCCCCCCATAAAAAACTAAATTAATGAATTAATGAAAGAAAAATGATTTCATAAAATGAAATAAAAATACAAAATAGCCAGATTCATCTAATAGAGACCGAGTACATAGGTATATTATGGTTTATTGGGAATTTATTAGACATATGCATCGATGAAATGAGTTTTCAATTTAGACCGAAAAGTTGTAGGAGAGCTAGCAACACGAATAAATAGTGGAAGGGTGTTCCAAAGTTTAGAACCATAATATTGGATGGTTTGAAGTCCGTACAATGTGGTATTTCTAAACGATTTAAAAAGATCCCCTCTGGTTGCTTGACGAGTTGCAATTTTATGGATGGCTGAATTTGGCTGGAAATAGCCATAAAAATAAGGAGGAGATAGTTTATTGATGGATTTATAAACAAAGGTTAGGATATTCAAGTGCAAGATATCTTCAATTTTAAGAACCTTTAATGATTTGAAAATTGGCGATGAGGCAGCAGAGAATGGTTCAAATTTGATACAGCGAAGGACTTTCTTCTGCAATCGAAGTAGTGGGTTTAAGTAGGATTCAAAAGTAAGTCCCCATACAATGATGCCATAGTTTATAAAAGAAGAAAATAGTGAGTTGTAGAGGCTGATAAGCATGGGGAGTGAGCAGTAATGTCGCACTTTGAAGAAAATACTAGAGGTTCTGGACAATTTTTTACAAAGTTCAGAGGTGTGATACTTCCAAGTAAGATGTTCATCCATAAGCACCCCTAAGAATTTTACATACTTTGTCTTTTGAATATTCTGTTTACCAATTTTAATATTAAGATCATTGGCAATTTCCTTTCGAGGAGAGTGAAACAATACATAATTAGTTTTACTTATATTCAGGGCAAGTTTGTTAGAGTCAAGCCATAGTTTAACTTTCTTCAGTTCTCTATTAACTTTCTTTGTGAGTAAAGCAGGATCATCAGATTCACAATAGATATTGGTGTCATCAGCAAAAAGAAAAAAGGAGAAAAACTTAGATGAATTTGTTAAATCATTGATGTAAATAAGAAACAGAAGTGGTCCCAGTACCGATCCTTGTGGGACACCACAAGATATTTCACGTAGGGATGAGGAATGGCCATTTACAGAAACATACTGTTTCCGGTTATTGAGATAAGATTTGAACCAATTCAATGCAATTCCTCGGATACCATAGTGTTCCAATTTCTTTAAGAGTATGTCGTGGTTAACTGTGTCAAAAGCCTTTTGGAGATCGATGAAGATTCCACAACCAACCCTGCCCCTATCAAGTGATGACTTGATAGTTTCAGTCAAACTAATAAGAGCATGGTCAGTTGAGTGACCTGTGCGAAAGCCAAATTGCATACAAAACAGTATTTCATAAGTTTCAAGAAATTTATACAGACGTTGGTGCATTACTTTTTCAAAGATTTTGCTGAAGATAGAAAGGAGAGAGATGGGCCTGTAGTTAGATTTTAGTGTGGTAAGTCCCTTCTTGAAGACTGGCACCACCTTGGCAATTTTCAAGTTGTCAGGGAATATCCCTGATACAAAAGATTCATTGATGAGTACAGAGAGATCATTTGAGATTGGTTCTTCAAGAATTTTCAGAAGCTTGACAGGTATACTGTTTGGTCCACTTGATTTGCCAAGTTTTAATGATTGTATAAGAGAAGACACCTCAGAAGCTGTACAAGGAGAAATGAAGAAAGAATTTAAATTCAGATTAGACAAATAATCCAATGGAGATTTCGGGGTTCTTGGGATTTTTTGTGTGATGCCACAAGCAACAGTAGTGAAATAGTTGTTAAATTCCTCGGCCATTTTGGCAGGGTCTGAAGTTTTTGTATCATTCTCATCCTTTAAGCATGAGATGGTTTCAACATTTCCAGGTTTAAGACTTATAATGTTCTTTATCCCTTGCCATAACATTTTCATATTGCCTTTATGTTCATCAAAGTACTGATGGTAATAATTTTTCTTACTTTCTTTTATTTCATTTACAATGCGATTCCTAAGTTTTTTGTATGCATTAAGGTCGCTTGTAGACTTTGTCAGTTTGAATTGGCGGAATAGTTTATCTCTAACTCTCATCATTTTCTGAATCTGCCGGTTAATCCAAGGTTTACTTCTCAGTTTTAGTGCCTTTTTTGATAATTTTTTCTTTGGGCAATGCTTTTCGACAAGATTATGAAGTTTATGCAAGAAGGTTTCAAATTTTTTATTTATGTCAATCTCTTTGTCATTCAAGTATGAACGTTCAACATCTTTATAGTCCGAAATGAAATTTTCCTCATTTAAGTTTTTGTAATCATAGACATAAAAGGATGAGGTTTTATACTCAGGGGCATTGTTGTACAGAACAGTAAATTGAGGAAGGTGGTCAGAGATACAGGATAAAATATTCCCACCGTATATGTTACTTTCTGTGGCATTATTTACATAGATATTATCAATGATGGTAGAAGAAGTGTCAGTGATGCGTGTAGGATGTAAGATGGCTGGTTGGAAGTGATGAGAAAACATCATGTTAACAAATTCATTTGTAGCAGAGTGGCAATCATATTTCAATAAGTCTATGTTAAAGTCACCCATAATAGCAATCAACTTATTTTCTTTTGCCAAATCCTCAATTTTCCCATGAAGATGGTCATTAAACTTGCTGATATCAGAATTTGGATGTCTATAGACACAGCAACAAATCACATTTTTTGCATTTGGATTACAAATCTCAACCCACACAGTTTCAAAATCAGCATCACGCACACAAAGATCATCCCGCTTATTAGCTTCCAGATTGGATCTAACATATATTCCAACACCACCGGCTGAGCTGTGGGAGGGGGTATAATAAAAATTATAACCAGGTAGTTCAATATTTGCTTTCACTTGAACATCAGATGTAACCTTAATTTCAGATAGTCCAATAACTTGAAAGTTAATACTAAGGCTAGAGAGTAAAGCATGAAATTCATCAAAATGAAGAGAGTGGCTTCTAATATTCATATGAAAAAGTGCAAAATCTTTATCCGATAATTCCATAGAAGCAATATCTTTTACAGAGGCATATTCTGAGGTAATGTTAGAGTTAATGTTCTCATCTGTATCATAGTCAGATAGGTTAGGAAGGTTACTTACTTTAGACAGGATTTCAAAAGATGGTAGAGAGTCTGTGATGGAGGGCATTTCTATTTCATTTAACCCGAAAAAAACAGTGTCGTTTACCAAAGTGAAAGGAAAGATTTGAGAGTTATTCAGTGTTAAACAGTCAAGACATTTCCATTGCTTTTCGTCTGGCTCTTCCACAAGAATTTTATATTCAGAATCAGAGATGTTATTACATTTACTATGTATCCATTTTTTGCATTGATCACAGAAAACTGCTTTGTTATTTATCTTTTTGTTGCAAACTCCACAAGAGAAATGTGTATTTTGAATGGGTCCTAGATCATTATTAGTATTTCCCAAAATATCTTCATTTTGGCTCAAATTAGAGGACATCTGGCAAAAATAAAAAAATTAAAACAATAAATAAAAAAATGAAAATAGAAAAAAATATTTACGATTAACACAAGAGGACTGATGCTGTCTCTGTGCTTGGACAAGTGGCCTACTTTCTTCTTTTGCCTTTTGCAAGATCCCGTTGATATGACAGCGAAGCAGATTTGATTTCGTCAGTCACTTCAAAGTTCTTATATTGCGTCATACTTTCTGATTTGTAGAACAGGAGAGCAGGGTACCGTACAAACATCTTCCAATCCTTGTTTTCAGCCTTCAAATACTTTCTCACTAGTAACATTTCACTTCGTTGTTCTTGGACTTTCTTTGAAACCATCTGGTCAATGTAGATGTGGACTGTTTTGCCATTGATTTGATAGGGGTGCTCTTGAAGAATTTTTGGTGCAGCATCTAGAATTTCTGAGGAGTCTGACCATCTGAGAAACTCCACGAAGATGGGCCTAGGCCTATCATTGGAGGCAGATTTCCTGGCTGCTCGATGGGCTCGCTCAATTTCTACATCAGCAAAATCAAGATGTGATTCAATAAAGTTAGAAATAAGACTTTTGCAATTTACCCAGGTATCTTTTCCTTCAGCGCCTTCAGGAAAGCCACGGAAAACTAGGGTTTTGCGCATTTGTCGATTTCTCAAGTCATCGAGCGTGGCTTCCAGGTGTTCAATTTTGGTTTCTTTTGACAATAAATCGCTTTCAAGCTCTTCAAATTTTGAGGAAAGATCATCAATGTCACTTCTCATTTGCTCTTTTTGCTCCTCAAGCAGGGTAATCTTCGTTTCAGAAGCTTTAATTCGAATATCAATTGATTTGATTCGACTACCCAGCCTGGATTCCAGAGAGGCCATCTCACTTTTGAAGCCAGCTATGATAGACGACTCCAGCCTCTCCAAGCTTGGCATTAGCCAGGCTGGCGGCTCTTCATTTACATTACCTCCCTCTGTAGACTCTGTAGATACTTTCTCAGACTTTTTAGGTTTTGGAGGCATCTTTCGGTGGTTGACTCGAGAGATTCGAGATCTCAAAAAACTAAAAATCAACGGGCCTAAAGTCCAGCACGGAGCAGATTTTATACGTCCGACGTTGACATCAGAAAGAGGCGAGTGGTGTGAATAGCTTAATGGTTGACCTACATGGTGTTTGTATGCGCTAGCATTGCTTTGAATAAAATGGAATTGAATTCGGACAGACTGCTTCCTACAAGTCTTTCTCAACTGGATTCTAGTCTTCCCAACACTATCAACACTAGCATTGCCTTTGGCAGCATGAGCTGACCAAGGTGTCTTTTTCTGGTCTGGAGGATTTCAACCAGCTCTGTGCATGAGATTTTCTCACACAAACAGAATTTATACAGCAGTCATTTTCCCTGCCAGCAGAGGTTGACTGATACATGGCTTTGCCTCCAGACAGATGTACGATATTAATTATGGAGCAGTGTCTTTTTATATTTTAATGCTCTTCCTTATGCGTAACCTTTTTAGTTGCCTCTTACAACAGGGATAGGGTGGCTGAATTCTCACCCCTAATGACTGGGGAAGTATTTGGGTTTCTTTATCCGAATCTATTCATTTTATCTTAATTTATTGGAATCAGCAGCAACTGAACATTTTGCTTATTCAATCACAAGAGAAAGGTTTATAATCCTGTTATCAATAAATTGTTAACATGAAAAGAAGTTGAACATTTTTATTCTTCACAACGAATGAAGTCTACCTGCAAATAACATGCCTTACTTCTAGAGAAAATACGGTATGATGGAACTCATTGCACAATAGCTTTGGTTGAGTTAGTAAAGTCTTAAGTTCTTTTTTTTTCAAAGGATCAAAAGAAGGAAAGACTGGAAAAAATCAAGCAAAAACAACTTCAACTACAAGAACTCATATTACAGGTAAGGACTACCAAAACAGAACGGCCTAGGGTGCCCACATTAATTTGTAGGCCCTTCTAGCATTGCAAGTGTTGTGAATGGTAACGGTACCCCGAAAAGAGATGTTACCTTTCGCCGTTTGCTCTTGCATTTTGCATTGTTCACTCGTAAATCAATGACTGATTCAAGAACAAACAACCAAAGATGCAATTTTGTTCCAGGCAAATTTCGATAGTGGCACCAAAAGCCCTTTAATGGTCTCTAGGAGCTTATTTGCAAAAAATCAGAATAGATAAACAAATTGTAAATGGAAATATATTTGGATAAACAATTCTATGCTGTCTGGTGATTCCTTCAACATGAAACTAAATGTCAAAGCGTGAACTTGCTTTTTTCTTTGTTTTTGCATTTGTGAGAATTGCATACTTTTTCATATGAGCACTGCGTGTTTTGTTTGATGACCATGATACACCTTTTGCTGATCTACTTGTCAGAGGCAATGGAAGAACTGTCCATGTTCAGAATTTACAAAGACTGATGATAGAGATTTACAAAACATTACATCATCAGAACCCTGTATTTTTGTCTGAACTATTCCAGAGACGAGATCTTATTCCAGAGACGCGATCTCAGAATAAAGGGAACTGTTCTACTTCCTATTACCATCCGCTGTGGCCTTCGGTATGAATTTAATATCCTTTAGGCATAGCATACTCTGGAATAGCATACCAGATGCGATAAAGAGCAGCGTATCAATAGCTTCCTTTCACCCAAAATCAGAAGATGGGTTGGGAAAGAATGCAATTGCAAATTATCTTTTTATTGTAAAAATTATGGTTTTTATGTATTTTAGTTAGATAGTTGGTCTTTATTAGCGGGCTCGTTTAAGAGTATGAGCTATTATTAGCTTAGCTTTAAATGAACTGTAAATAAGGATTTTATTATTGTTCTATTATTCTAAATTCATTCGTAGGAAATTGCATTTAAAAACCTTGTTGAACGGAACAAAGAGGCGGAGAATAAGGCTGGTATACCTGATGGAAATGGAGCCATCCAGCTTCCTTTCATTGTTGTAAACACAAGCAAGAAAACTGTCATCGACTGCAGTATCTCCAATGACAAGTAAGTTTACTGATATCTTCTCTAATTTCCTGTTTAACGTGCTAGCCGGACAAAGGTTTAGTTTATTAACCAAACAATATTAAACAAGTTCGATACTGGCACGGTTGAAGTGGGACATCTAAGTTGAACTCTTAGCAGCTGCTTTGCCACTGTCGCTGCATTTGCAGAAGCTGGCAGTAGCTTACTCTGGTTTGACTCCATTTTAAATGTCGCACTGTCTGCCATGCCAAACTAAACCTGGTCATTTGACATCCTTGTTAACAGCTGAGAGCTAACTATTCAAATTTGTCCCCCTTAAAAACTTTGTTACTAGAAATCTCTACCCATTACCAATCACTGAGCGTTATTCAAAAAACGCTTGCTAAAGCAGCAATAGAGGGACACGCCTAAATAAATCTCCTAATTTGCTAAACTTGTGTCAAAAAATTCTATTTGGTACAGCACTTGCAGTGGTACAACGTATAAACTAGGCCTAAGTTTTTAAAGGGCCTTGGTTTACCTTATTTGACCAACACGCAATTTTTGCGTTCTCCACTCTGCAGTTGCCGTCTTGTTTTTTATTAGTGACGATTGTTGTGCTTTTTCTCCTCAGATACTGGTAAAGTTGGTATTGAAAATGATATTGTTCGTATTTGTCTCTGTAGTTTTTGATATAATGCTCTTTCAATCTATTCGACAAGAGAGGGCCTAAAATTTTCAACACTTTTCGCAGCATGAATTTTGACATGGACCATTTCGAACAGGGCCTCAGTCAGAACTGGGTTCATGCAGCTGCAAAATTTGAATCTCAGACGCACAAATTTATTTGACTGAGTAGGTGTTCTGTTAATAAAGGTTGACAAAGTTTTGATCTTGAAATTCGTTTCTTTTTTAGAACGGAATACTTATTCAACTTTGACAACATGTTTGAAATACACGACGACATTGAAGTTCTCAAGCGAATGGGAATGGCGATGGGCCTGGAAAAGGGTGCGTGTAGTCCTGAGAAGCTGACAGTCGCAAAATCAATGGTTCCCAAGGCTCTGGAGCCTTACGTCCGACGTGAGTTCAATTCTCTTTCGATTTTCAAGCTCCCCTGATTTGAAAATTTCATTTCAATTCAAACACAAAAAGTTTCCAAATAGCTCAGTTGGTAGGGCAATGGAGTACCATGTCAGCGGTTGTGCGTTCGAACCCTGCTCTGGTCGTTTTTCATTCTCACAAATTATCTCGATTGATTTTTTCTAATCCCACTGCTACTTCTCAAATTTACATCCCAAACCTATTTATTGGTGGGAGTTCGAAAGTTTTCCTGGTGTAGGAAAGTTGTTGCCCTTTTGCATTACCTGTGTACTTGTTAACGATCCTGGATGCCTCTAGATTTATTTGAATGTTTGACCTATCATTCAATTTAAAGCTATCACAATGTAAGCCTTCAACATCAATAAATTGTAATGAAGTTGCAAAGCTAGGGAAATTTGTTTACAGTAACACTATTCTGCTCGTTTCTCATTCACCTTTAAAGCAATAATGTTTTAAACCTTCAAAAAATCTAAGTCCTCAACGTCAATGAATTTTAATCAAATCGCAATGAAATGGTAGATTGTAGAATTTGTGTACAGTAATACCATCCTACTTGGGTCATTTTTCATTCTCACAAATGAGTTTGATTGATTTTCCGAATCTTGCTTCTTCTCAAATCTAATTAACAACCCTATCCGGTGGCTGGACTAGGATGGTCCTCCTGGTGTGTGAAAGTCGTAAAGAACTGGGATAGGTGCGTCTCTAAATTCGGTGAGAATTTGTGCAATTTTTCAGTTTGATATGAAGGAGGTTGAGCCTATGAATAAGATTACTAATCGAAGAATGGATTGATAGTTGATTGGCAAACTTACTATCTTTGTAAGGTGTTGATTTATGTGCAAAGCACAATGAACCCGCTGAATAGGTAAATTAATCGAAGCAGTGCATTGATAGTTGATAGTCAAATACGCCTGCTATCTTCGTAAGGTATTGGTTTATGTGCAAAGCACAAAGGGCCCACTGAATAGGTAGACGAATCGAAGCAGTGGATTGATAGTTGATGGGTAAATACACTTGATATCTTTGTAAGTTATTGGTTTATGTCCAAAACACAAAAAGCCCACTGAATAGCTGAACTAATCGAAACAGTGGATTGATAGGTAAATAGGCTTAGTATCATATAAGTTATTGGTTTATGTGCAAAGCCTAAATAGCCCACTGGATAGGTAGACTAATCGAAGCAGTGGATTGATAGTTCATGGGTAAATACACTTGATATCTTTGTAAGTTATTGGTTTATGTCCAAAACACAAAAAGCCCACTGAATAGCTGAACTAATCGAAACAGTGGATTGATAGGTAAATAGGCTTAGTATCATATAAGTTATTGGTTTATGTGCAAAGCCTAAATATCCCACTGGATAGGTAGACTAATCGAAGCAGTGTATTGATAGGTCATAGGCAAATACTCTTAGTGTTATTGTAAGGCATTGGTTTATGTGCTAAGTCGATTTGGATATATTATTCATGGAAGTATTTATTGAAACGAAACCCATTCTCGTAGAAGATTGCCGAAAATAAAGTGACAGACGATCTCTAAATTCAGCATCTTGCATCTTGCATACTAAGTATTTCTTACTTCTGCTGTCGTGATAAACGAAGCTCTATGCATTGCTGTGAAGACTGGTCGATTCTTAGCAATGCAGAATGCAAGATGATACAAACCAATTATAATTTGATATCATGTTCATTACCTTATACCAATAACTGTGACTTAATATTTCTTGTTACTTTTGTCATAATTGTTACGCTGTCAGAAACTTCTCACTCAGCGAGACGTGCAGAACACAAGTTTATCGGCCATTTTTTATTCATATCATCATTAATCCAAGACAACAAGATAACAATCTAAAATATAATATGAATAAAGAAAATAAACAACGTATGTGGCCTGAATCAGTCTGAACAAATTTAAAAGGAAACGAATGAACGCCCAAAAGTCTACTAAATGCAACGACTAAACGGAACGAACAGACAAACGTTATGCTTTACCGGTTTGGCCTTGACAAAGCTTGATAATATTTCACAGTTGGAGGGCAGCTCCTCGTGGTGGTTTCTTGATCTTCACGCCTCTCTTTCGGACTGTTTTGAATTAAGAGTTTCATTCAAGCATAAAATCAACAACGACAACAACCGCGCCTTCGCAGCTGTTACAATAATATTTTAGCTCTTAGCATATTAAAAATTGCTGTGTATTGCTGTGACAACTGTTTAATGCATATTAATGCAGAATGCAACATAATACAAACTTATTTGCAATCCAACATTTGCTTATTAACCAATAACAGTAACTGCGATTTGATATTTCATACTTCTGTTTTCATAATATTAAAGCTCTTAGCATATTAAGAAGTGCTGCGTATCGCTGTGACCACTGTTAAATGCATATATGTGCAGAAGGAAATGAAATAGACACTTAATAATGATTTGATGTCCTGTCTTATATCCCTGGAAGATAAACAGTGACTTCAGTGAGATTTTTTGTATACCGACTTCATTAATTATCATTCCAGATTAGGGGATTTCTTTTTACAACATTACTTTCTTTGTTTGTTTATGTTGAGCTGCGAGATAGAAAGCTTTCAGTTGTATCTCGTTTATATTTATATTATGTGTTGGAGGGGCTTCTGCGAATGAAAGTCCTCAGTGAATGTAATCACCCATCGTTCTTTCAAATGGCGTAGATAGAAAATTTATCAGACGGGGCAATGATCAAAATTAATTCAGTTATTTTGATTTTATATGAAATTTTCTGATTTAGTTAAATTTTGTTTTTTGTTTGTTTTAGAGTTGTGTTTTATTGAGGAAATTTGGGGGTTGGACTGCTAGACTTTAAAACCCCAAACATAATCATGTGTAATCCTACTAAAGCTATTTTTGAAATTAAGAAACTCCTAAGAAACTTTCAGTGCATGAAATTCGTTAAATCCAAGAAGCTCTCGGTGACGGGCAGATCCTTAGCCTCTTATGATAAACGAGTTGAGCTAAACCACGACTTTCCAGTTTCTCAGGATACTGACTTAACGCTTAGATCTTGTTAACACAAACTGCGACTTTCCTGCGTTTTGCTCCTGTTCCTGTAAGCAACCGTTTAGCGGAGCTGTTTAGGCGTAGTTGGCTTGCAGGGATATCGCAGGATTTGCAAAACCACATCTTCTGAACTGCCGTATTGGTTTAGGATTTGCAAAAGTGACTCAAAATCACCTGTTTCGGATTTCCAACCGATTCCAAGCTGATTTTAAACTGTAAGACGGCAACGCAGAGCTGTCAGAAGCTATCTTCCTTCCTCCGCACACCTCATCCCCCGCAACTAATAACCTAGATCAATTTTTAGAACAAGCTTCTTGGAGCAATTACAGGATGTAGTTATTCTCATTCAAAGGGTACTCAGACACGTACTAGCTTCGGCTTGGCCTTATTACAATCACCCGATTTGGTCAGGCCTTTGTAACAAAGCTCTTCGATTGAGCAAGGAGTTTATGCTTAACCTGCTAGCCGGCAAAGCTCCAAGGGAGACACTTTCCAGAAGGGGTATACATGCAATCAATCACTATATATTGTAGTAAATGAGGTCGTTACAGAGTTAATGTTTAGTATGCTAGTCTACGAAAGACCATAAGAGGCCTTTTTCCAACAGGGAAACGGTAGCACACTATATCACTATTATTGTAGTAAATGAGGTCGTTACAGAGTTAATGCTTAGTGTGCTAGTCCACGAAAGGCCATAAGAGGCCTTTTTCCAACAGGGATACGGTAGCACACTATATCACTGTATATTGTAGTAAATGGGGTCCTAGTGAGTGACATATTGTTTAATTTAATTTTGCTAGTATCGATAGCAGAAACACTTCTAGCAAATGTGTAGAAATTGCTTACTCAAATGTGGGGCATTACTGTAACTAAATTTTTGACCCCCATAATAGCTGCACACTCGGACTATACACTGCAATAACGATATATTCGATGCGTACACGAAATACTCTACAATCCTCCTGAAATAAGATATTCTCTTACCCATATATTTCTTCCTATTGAGAAATTCTTGTTCTTCACGTCTGTATGTGCATCTAGAATATCAGAGATGAATCAAGCTACGTTTTGCTTTCCTCGCTGAATTAATTGCTTTAAAAACGGTTTATCTTTTTTAGAAATGGCCGTGGGAGGCAGCATAGAAGGAGAAATTGCAAACATTCCGTCAAATAGGTAAGAATGGTCTTATACCCTTTGCTTTCCTCTTCTATTTTTCTTTTTTGATCATCCTGCTTTTGCATCTCTGCAAGTTTCAAATCTGTTTGTTTCAGACTTCATCAATAATAGCCAAGGGGAAGGCCTCTCTTGCAAAAAGCCGGTACATTTTCCTGTGACAACCTGGAAGTTGGGCCAATAAACAGGGGACAGTTTTCCTATGGCCTTAATGTCATCATTCCTGAGCACAAATCGCCAGAATTAAGGCACTAAACTCTATGTCAATTTTGACAACAAGAGAAAAACTTTTCTTTGTCAAGGACACCAATTGTCATAGCTAGGGAAGCTTTTTCGATTACCAGGGCAACATTTTCTATGACCAAGGCTATGCTCACGCTGCTCCAGATTCGTTTTCATCGGTTTTCATTTTGATTTCTTCTGCCTGTCCACATTGCAATGGGTAAATATGAAATCTCTGCGAAAACAATGAAGTGTTCACATTGCTCTGCTACGGGTCGGATTATAACGATCAAAGTACTATTATAATATAAAGTATCCGTTTTTGCGTTTTTGCTGTTCACACTGCGCTTTTGCGTTTTCAAACGCCTCCGTTTTCAGGCTGGAGTAGTGTGAACCGAGGGTGAAAATTTATACTCTTTTATCCGTTTTCATATGAATACAGAGCAGTGTGAACGGGGCCACAATCAAGACACGATTTTGCATAATTAGGGCAACATTTTCAATGATTAGGGCACAAACGGACTATGCGTTGTTACGAGACGTATTTCTATAATGCATTGCGTGAAATAAGATCTGTCATCCTTTGCGGTCTATTACATGAACAACAACAAGCAAAAAGTAGAGTAGGTGAATACGTTTCGTGATACAAAATGACTGATCAAGGAGTTACAAAATCAAGGAGGGGAATATATTCAATTGGAACCCCCGCTGGGGGAGTTTGCAGTCACGCTGAGTTTCTAGATTACATAAGCCGTCTGGTTTACAAATATTCCGTCTAAGAGTCGAGGTCTTTCCATTATTTCATTTTATTAAATATTAATGGTAGGTTTTCACAATATAAACAAGTTCACTAATTATGAATTTTGAAAGGTAACTTTATTGATTGTATCTTGAAAGTTATAAACTGCAGATTAACGCGTGGATTCGTTTTCAAGAAACCATTATGGCAGATGAAATTAATTGCAATTGCATTTTAGGCCTGTGATGAATTTTTAACTGGATTCGGTAGTTTGTTCATCCGAGTGAAGCTTTTACGAATATGGCATCCGTACTGTTCTCTGTAGCTTTGTGATTTTTCAGAAATGGCAAGATAACTTTGTCTAAATATGCTCTCAGCTTTAAAACTATCATGGCGTAAAAATGCTAAAGTAAACCATACCTAAGTTCGCCTAAGTTGGTCGAAGTGGCATGGATGCAATACATTTTAATGTGTTTGAGACAACATTTTACATAAATTGATTTGTGAAACGAGACTTTTTCTTGTTGGTACGGTAAATTTTGCAGCTTCTTAATTGACATATTTTATAGGTACTCTCCCGCTACTTGTTGGTGCTTCGCCTCAAGAGTTGCTTTAAATCAACGATTAGTCCCTCTTAACAGAAAATGGAACGGAATAAACAATTGAATCTCATGACTTTGCTTCTTATAAATTGATAACCTTCCTGATGAGAAATAGAATGGAATTAGCCATGGAATCTTATCACTCTAGCTTATTTTTCTATATATATATACTTAATTTATTTCTTTCATTTTTTCAGATCAAGAAGAGCACGTTCACCTTCACCATTAGCAACCCCCATTGCTGCGCCGTCATCCCCTGCTGTGAACAACAACAACAACAATCGTTTCAACCGCACTGCATCACGGGCCTCGTCAGTAACCTCGTATACAAGTGAGAGCAATCGCTCGGGGCAACGAACTCACACGCCATCGCCTCTGCCCTCGTTTGAATCTGGCTCGGACTCTGAGAACGAGGATGAGGAATCACAGGACACTTTTACTGAGACAAGTAACGATGCGTAAATCCCCCCCTCGGCTCATCTCTTTCGCTGAATTTATACCACACATTTTGATATCTTATTTTGGCACGATCTCGTGTCTCGACCCATCATTTTGACCGGCTCAGAAATTTGGGACACTGTCAATATTTTCAACGGTTGAGATTGCATGTCGCAAACGTCAGGAGTGGAAAAGTATCGGACCACGGGATCATTGGTTCGAGAAAAGGTTTTGAGGCTCAGAACGAAAGGAAAAATAGAACAAATGACTTAGCATTTGAATAAGCAATATTGTAGCTCCCGAAAACGGCTAAACAGACGCAGACTTCCTTAGCATAATACAATGTCTCAATATGCCTGATGTGCCACTGTCTCAATGTGGGTGTGTCCCAATGTTAATGCGTGCTATTGTGTGGATATTATATACTTCAGAGGGCTGACTAAACTTTCGTTATTGGCTGCTTGTTTACTAGCTAATAACCATCCCATCAACTTATTTTTCTAGCTTTCTCTCGTTGATAAGGCTTTTGACAGTCTTGTGCAACATCACAAAACGGTTTTGATTTTCCCAAACACATTTTCTCTGCTAACTGTACAACATGAACTGCGGTCCCAGAAGAAAGCATTTTTCCACCCCTGGCAAACGTTGGCAACTTGTGAGAGAAATTTCTGCTAGTGTAAACCAATCAATGGTGTTTTGCATGCGTTTTTCTGTCGTTTCCGTCAAAATAATTAGCACTCAATAGTCATTCTGCGAGATGGTAGCTATTATTCCACGCAATGCATGATGGTAATTCACCCCTTGGCAACGCATTAGCTTCTGAAACTGTAATGATCGGAGGATGACAAAAGCTGCGACATTTAGGCCCTGTTGATTTTCTGAGGATGATGAAATTGCATTTGAAGTCTTTACGGGCCGTCTGGTTACCATCGGTTATTAATTTCATTCTGAATAAATAATGGTTATTTCTTACTGCCCAGGTGCATCCATTTTTTTAATAAGAACATGATTCCTATGAACGACTCGGGTTATGGTGGAAAACTATAGAGCAAACAATATTGCGGAACAGTCTTTCATCAGAACAGAACTTGGGAATCTCAAAAAAATATTGTTTAGAACGAGAATGAAGACTCTTAGCATTGGCTACAATTTACTGCCATTCGCCAAAATATTGTATTCAGCTTCATTCCCTAGGCTTGGGAATGTTTCGTAAATATTTCTCTTATTTTCCACATATCGTGGTTACAAATCAAAATGATTTTAATGAGTCAAGTCGTATAACTTCTCGAATAGAGGCTTATGAATAATTGTGTAAAAGATGAATAGACTGAACGCATTTCGCAACGACTCTGAACGATTTTGAAACGAATTGAAACTGCTTTGGTACGACTTCCATTGCAACTATTATTCAACCTATTTGGTAATTCACGAGTCAATGGAAAATAATTATATTTATTCTCCCTTTGCATGTCCAGTCTCGTCTTTGATAGATGAACAAATAGACGACAAACAGGTCGTGTTTCGATATATCCAGTATTTGGTCAGTTTCGCAAGGTTTTGTACTGACGTATTATAAAATTATCATAAGTTTGACACTGCAAATAATTAAAAATTATGATAAAGCTGTATTGTATAAATATCTCCATCTCACTTTGGGTGGGCTGGGGTGGGTTGTCTGTTCAACAATTATACTATGGACGTGTGATTCCTAGATGTGCGTCACAGCTTTTCGTACTTTGAGCAGTTGCAACATATCAGGATTTTCCATTGTATCGTTTCTTGCAAACCAACATGCGCTACCACTGCGTGAGTGAAGACTGCTCTTTTGCATTCTCGATTGAACTGAGTGTGAAAGATATCCAGCACCATCCTTGCAAATTTTCACTGTTTCGATTTGCAACCCAGTAAAGTTTGCCTCATTGACTTTGAAAGGAAGTATAGACCAAATTGTTAATGACTGCCGAATATGTCAAAGCTTTCAGATACACATTCAGCACAATGTTTTCTGGTCCGAACTTTAAAACTGTACCGTGTGTGCTAGAAAAAGTAGACGTGTTTGATGATGAATCCATTTTTATGTGACATAAACTAGAAATATTTTGAGTTGACGCCGATTGGGAACCGGGCTTTGCCTTATTATAAACTGGGAAAATGTGATTGCACTTCTTGGGACCCTGGTACTGGGAATTGGGAATGAAAAAGTAAATTGGGATAGGGATTGTTGAGCGTACTCAATGCAATTTTCGGTTCATAGTGGCTTATCAAACCGTCCTCTTTTTCTGGCTACCCACAATCCCCTACAATCTAAGTACGGACCATGAAGAAAATAAATTTGATTTATATCCATGATCTGTTTTAAAACAATAAACACAAAAACCTGTGTCCTTCTGTGACTCTTGGTTTCGTGCTTACGCGAGTCTGTCTGATAGGTGCGTAAGCAAGAGTCAAGTGTATCGAGCACTATAGCCAGGATAGGCACTCTCTACTCGAGTTAGATATAATGTGTTTTATAATCCTGAGTTTTGATTAGAGTAAGGTTAGGAACAGAAAAACATATTGCACCGAATGTTAATCTGCATGCATGACGGTAATATCTGCCAGCTCCTGTAAATACGGTAGTAAAGTAGGGGTGATTTCTGTAACAATATCAGTACTGTAATATCAATTGTCTAACCTAGTTTTATGTTACATTCGTCAAAGAAAAACAGTCATATTTTAAACCACCATTTTCTGCTGTCGTT
Organism: Pelagia noctiluca; assembly: GCA_963924455.1. NCBI lineage: Eukaryota > Metazoa > Cnidaria > Scyphozoa > Semaeostomeae > Pelagiidae > Pelagia > Pelagia noctiluca. The sequence continues at coordinate 15,604,838 of OZ004325.1, forward strand.
TCTCTGACTCGCTTTTGAAAGTTGGCTCATGAAAGTTCGAGTTGAGTTTTAGATTTTCATATTAAAAAATAGCTTGGTACAATAAATATGAATAATAATAAACGCATACTTTTAACTTTTACCAGCCACAGAATGAATGAGCAATAATTATTAACAAAAAAGGTTACAAGCAAGTGTTGTCAATAGCAGCAGCAAAATACACTCATTTTTTATATGAAACTATGCAAAATCTTGATACCATAATTTTTTTAGCTTTTAGCTCAAGTTAGGTACGAAAAGATTTTTACAACTTTCTTAACCCAAAAACCTTTTTACCGTGAACTCGTATCGATATCAAAATCATGAAGTTCTACCTTAAAAAATCTAACATGTTATATGTCGTGACCAGTAATGCGTAATAATAATTACTGCTGCGGAGGAGCGTATCATCACTGTGGAGGACCATATGCACGCTGTGGAGGAGCGTATGATGTTGATTGTCAGATATGATGAGAAGTGATGTCAGGCTGACGGCGAAGACGGAGGTGTTTACGTTCACATTTGCAATAATCAGCGCAAATGCCCGAACTTGTCAAAGCTGAATATTCATAATTATTAATTCAGAAATTCAAATTACATTTAATGTCGGCTGTGGGATGCTAAGGACGCCAGAAATCACCTGAGCTTCGTCGTGATATGTGAATGATTTGGCTGTCTTATGGTGCGGAAGGCAAACAGGCCCGAGGCTCTCCCGTGTAATCCAGATCGTAAGCAACTCAAGTGGAAGATAAAAAACAACAACTGCTGTCTGGGATTACAAGTTTGTTCAATTTTTAATTTACTCGTTGTAGCATCTGTTGCCGTTGTGGAAATGGCTGCAGCAACGACTTTGCCGCTTCCCGGTTCTCTCCTGAATGCCGCTCCCCAGTATGCGAGAAATAATACCGAGCTGCAAAGATGCTTGGCTTCAAACCTGACTAAAAACTTCACTGCTGATAGCCGAGACCTGACAGTTAACCTTCCCGTTTGCACGAACTTCAGTTGGGTAGAAGTATTCCCTGCAACTCTTCCAGCTCAAACTAATTCGAGTTTAAATTCAACTGTCGCGATCGACTGCAATTTTATTTTTGATATTGAAAAGAAATTAATTGAAATAGAAAAACAATTTTTGGAATTCGTGTCGGTGGTGAGCCGTTTCGACTGCAGAGATGAATATAAATACTCGATGAAGAAGAGCTGTCCAGATTGTCTGGTGAGTAAGATAAGTCATTTAGATTATCAGGAATGTTTTTAGTAAGTCTGCAGTTAAGATAAAAGCGATCTGTCATCGATCCCTGCTCTCATTAAGTCGGGACAGCTGGGAGAATATTATATATTATGGATATCTACTAAATGCATTACTACTGCCCATCCCAGGGTTAGGGCATAGGGGGTGGATCAATTGATGCCCTTTCAATCTTCAGAATTCGCAGCAGCTTCCATAGGCGCAAGGATGAATACATTGGTGTAATATATGCTCCAGTGTGCAGGAGGGTGTGGCAGTTGGTTGTTTTAAAGAGGGCCCTCCTTGGAAAACATGTATGTTACGCTGAAGATCTTCGGCATGGAGCATCATTGAGAACAATAGAAGAACAATAGGTCTATTGTATTCAGACAATTGTCGTTGTATAAACCTTCGACTTAGCAAATAAAAACTTTCCACAGGGGCCCAATTGCCAAAGATTTCTACATACTGGCTATAATTATTTGTCAGGTTTATTCCTGCTCTATCTGAACTACTAAATACTCTGATAAGTGTCAGACAAATCTTTTGTAATTTTATCATGTTTTGCTAAGTTTTCAATTTTCCTCATACATCCTCAAGTTTTGCCGATCGAGAATGTACCTCTATGTTTCCTTGTTGATGCTATTTAAAGAGCATTTTTATAGAGTTTTGTGGGCAAAGGAAGCACAAGTCCTATGGGCACTACCCCCATGGTCTCACTTCAAATCACCACTATGTGGCTGTTTGCAACATAGCAATATCTCCAGTGTGCACAAGAGCAATTTTCATGGATTAATATGAATTTTGGAAATATCAGCCTCTCGCCTAGGGTCTGATCTGTCAAGGGTATCTTATTATCTGATATATTTTTGGAATGAAAAGTTTTTTGAAATAAGGACAATCATATTTTTTGGTCAAGTCTAGAATTTCAAGACCAAAACACTCTCATATCATCCAAAAACAAATAAATGGACTAGAACACTCAATATTCTAAAACTAGACAGAATAGAGCACCTCCCCAATACATTCAGCCAATAATGGATGCTGGGGCAAGCAAGCAAGCATATTTATTTCTTAACGCAAGGCAGAGTTGGGCAGCTTTACAGCTGATGTGAACCTGCAGCCTTGTTGGGGCTTCATAGATGTTTAGCCATTTGGCAGTCAAGGTAACTAGGTTTGTTACATAAACGAGCCCATGAACTCAAGTTTTCCTTCCAGCTAAGCAATTATCAGTCCTAAAACATAAACCAAACTGAAATTGCTAATTGATTCATTTAATGATACGGGAAATAATGTGTTTATTTGGTAAGCCAGAGACAGAATTAAGGCTGAAATCTCTGATTGTCTGGAGGTGTATGTTATAATTTCAGATATGCCTGACGGATGGAGTGAAGCTGACTCTCGTCCAGCAGGTGCCGTCTCACATCTGCAAAACAGCTGCTTAATCTTAAGAGCTAGAGTATTTGAAAGATGTGGGTGGAAAACTACCTGAAACTTATCCGCCAATTAATCTTAACCATTGGGGATTGTTGCAGTCGCCAGTCTCCCGCAAATTTATTTTGGTTCATGAGACAATAGAAGAACCAAGGAGAGTGGCAAACACATAGGGCGCCAGGAGGTGTGGTTGCCCCCAATATTTCAGGAACAATAGCGTTTTGTTCCAAGACAATAGGAAATGTCAAATGGATTATTCTAAACAATGGATATTTATAATTGCCAAATTGCCCATCATTAAATGTAGGGTGGGGCATAGGGGGCAATATTCCCAAGTTTAGATTGCAAGTTCCTCTCCCCCATAAAACCTTAAAGCCATTGAAAATAGACAAATATTTTCAAAATTTCTTAATTTTTGAACATCTGATGTTTTGTAGTTGTTTACAAAAGAATGCACTCTTTCAGAACTCTTTCTCTTTCCAATTGAATCTTTCTTAATGCTTGTCAAAACAGTTTGCAATGAAAACAGAATTGTACTTTGATCTGTTTGAATATAAACAAACATTATTTTAGATTGCGAGTCGCTTTTTTGATATCTAAAGAACTTTTATTTGGTAGTTTCTTTTATAAGAAGTTGCTATGCAACGAAAGAAGTTGATATGCAAAGAAAGAGGTTGAAAATGTTTTGATTATTTCAACGTTTCTTTTATCAATACATCTAAAAGTCAAAATAGTTTTTATTGAAAATGAAATTCAATCATTTAATTTCTTTGAGTGCAAGCAAATATTCTTGTGCATTAGTTTGTTGATATTTGGAGATCTGATATTTTTTATAATATTCACTTCATTCTTCAAAATTGATTTGATATAATGACAAGAATAAAAACTGCTTCTAAAACTACATAATAGATATTTGGTTGTTGCATATAAAGAATTTACTTGCACAAAAGATATTGCTATGATGGAGGAAAGGACCTAGGGGCATTGAGGTCATGTGCCCCCCCCAAGATTTTGCAAAACACAATGAAGTGCCCTTTTACTTTCAGAAAGTGCCCTTAAGGTTATAGTAAAACGTTGTCCTGAAATAGTTGTGCCTTCTCAGTTTAAAGATGTTTCCTGTGCCCCTCCTTGCTATATAAAGTCTTTTCATAAACTTCCTTCAAAATAGTCTAATGAAATTGCATAAAAATTGTCTTGATATGGAAGACCACATATTTAGTAGTTTCTTATAAAAGAAGTTGCTATACATGAACTTTTCTCACATCAATACATCTCAATACAAGTCAAAACAGTTGACCGTGAACAATTGGTTTTCAACTGGTTGCTTTGAGTATTATATAAACATATGCTCTAACTCTTGGTAGGCCCTCCACGTCCTTCAATACTAATTTCAAACACTCTGCGGCCTAACAAAGAATTTCCAGCTGAAACCATTTGTTCTATTCATTTGAGCATGTTTGAATTAGAATCAGCCTTCCTAAAAGCTGTTCAAATAAGAGTTTAGGAAAGTTTTGCACTTTTAATATTAATTTGCCATCCACTCTAAGGCCGTATATTATTTCATAAATATTTAGCATATCTATTTAAGCATAAATGCCTAAAACTCAATCAGTGAAAACCAGAGTTATTGAGATTGATTTTTTGGTTTGCCAGGTGGTGAAAGAATTTTCGGGTGATTTTAGAAAAGAAGGAATTTTTACCTGTTTCTCAAGAAAGTCACTTGATTAAAAGCGTGTTATTTTCTCCTTTATTTAGTTTTATTGTAGTTTAGTTTAGTGTTATTTTATCATGCTGTACGTTTTTTATAAGAACCACCTTTTAAAAAACACCATGTCAAAATTTGGGTTAGAATGTTTAAAATCAACTCAAAAATAAGAAACAGGCTGGCTGGTGCTTTACTAAATTCTAACATTAGATAAAGAAATTATTATCATTATTATATCAAAGCCCCTGATTAGAGAGTTAATCGGCAGTATAGTGAACACCCAAATAGTACTGAAAGCTTTTTTCTAACACTTGTCATAGTATCAATCATTCATCATATATGTTTGGCTGATTCAATCCGCCTACACAAAATGTGTAATACTGATTGACGAATGCTGCTCTCTTATTGAGTACTAGCGTCTACCGATTATCCACTTTCTCAGTGCTTTGCACTTCGCAACGTCCATTTCCTCAGCGCTTCGCGCCTCGTCTTCGTAAATTCTAAGTTTTTAACGAATTGAAAGAACACTTCTATACCAACTAATATAACTTTCATGACAACAAATACACTTCTTTTGAGACAGTTGTTCTATCAATTTGTTCAGCCCTTCGCGCCTTGTGTTTTTAGAGTCTGCTCGCCCTTGCTGGTATCCATTTTCACAGTGTTTCGCAATTTACTGTATCCATTTCCTCAGCACTTTGCGTCCCGTATTCATAGATTTTGTACTTTTTGAACAATTACTTCCATGGCAACTAAGATAACTTTCATGACAACAAATACTACTATGGAGACAGTACATAAATTTGACGTCACATTAGATCAAACTTAAATGTTTTTATGTCTCTAACCGAACTGAGAAAGAAATACAGCTACAGACTGTTGGTTGATTTGACGTCATAATGGCATCAAATAAATTCATATTTTAACGCAATTTTTCTCAACTACTGGTCACATTTTTGCTTTTCCTCTTTTATCTATAAAAGATTTGTAAAATTTTTTCAGCTAAGGACACTCCCAGATAAATTCTTGTTGTAATGATACCTTTTATTCTGTTGTGCCTGAAGCAGATATTGAGTTTTAAGCCGACATAAATACATACATACATACAAACATACATACAAACAGTTCTGTTTTATATATATAGATGTTTCTATTTACCGTGCCACCCAGCCTGAGTAAAGCCTTGAGGAGGGGGGCCTAATTCTAGTAGGGAAGCAATGACATTAACTCATTTTAAACATTTTTGACTTAAATCTTATCTCAATTGATTTTCAGGAGGCTTATAAGAACTGGTTGTGTCTGATGCGGCTGGATTTCTTTGAAAACGGACAGAGAATAAAACCCTGCCTAAAAGACTGTTATGATGTCATACGAAGTTGTCCCTCTTTTCAACCAGATGATAGTTTCAGTCATGGGGGTCACTCAACTTTTGATTGTCCTTCTTCAGGTGAGGAACATGCTTGCATTTTTTATTTTTTGCTTTGTCATTGATTTTCCTCGCTATTCTTAAGTTTTGAAACACCAAGAACTGTCCTTTTGCTTTAGCCACACATCGTTATTACTTTAGCCTTCTGCCAGGAATAGCAGAGAGCTGACAAATTCTGTCCTCACAAAGTCTTAAGGTTGGCTCGAACCCACGGCCATTGAACAAGGATTGAGTGATCCAACACCTTGTCCATCCTTGTCACTAAGGTTAAATAGAACCCAGGCTCATATGAGTGGGTAGGTTCTTAACTGAATCGCAATCTATGTTGGATATATTCCACCTTCTAAAGAATAGCAATTGAATACAACTAATCCTTCTTTTTAGGAGATGTTCTTGATGGCTATACAGACTATGCTGCATCAAACTGTAAAAGCAAAAGAATTCATTAGGTAAATCAGAATATTTTGTCAATGATAACAAGAATTGTCATCGCTGATACCAGATGAAATCAGTACTCAGTACTCTCTATCCCAGCCAACTTTTACCCCCTAATTTCCCATTAAGTACTCTATGACAATGTTCCCTATGCGCAAGCGTATTTGTTTGAAATGAAGCCCTGCTACTAAAAGCCAATCTAGAACAAATCAATTAGCCCTTGTTGGTTTGAGATGAGAGTACTGACTGTGATTCAAGATGGACAGGATTGCTAGTAATATTCCCACTATTCCTCCTGGGATGCAAATCTGGGATCCTCAGGGCAGGTACAAAAGTGTATTCTCTTCTCCCTGATTTTAGCATGTCCCAATTTCGTATTCAATTGGGATTCGTATTTGGGAAAGCAAAACTGAAAAACTTTGTAACAATGATTATAATGTTATTTATTTTTCTAGTAAGTAACTTTTAATTTTGTAAGCCTCATTTGAGTTGTATGAGTCACTTAGGTCGCGGGCTATCACGGCTGTGGAAAATTTCGAAACGATTTTGCAACAATAAGATAATTTTTTGATGATTTTAAGACAATATGGTTTTTAGCAATCCCATGACTGTGATTTAAAAAGGAAGCAGGGATATTTTGACCAGCTCTAAATAGCTCTAGATGTAGAGGAATCAGTCAAAAAATTTCCATTTTTTTCTTAAATCAATTAGAATCTGGAGTAGAAGATTACAGTGGCTACTATCATTAAAATTGCATTTAGTGCTGACCTAAGGTGAAAATCTGCCACAAGTGTGAAAAATCTCAATGAAAGCAATCTTAAGTCATCCACAGCTGTGGGTCCCATTTAAGGATGTAAAATATAACCTCATTCTACAACTTTATTTTACTTATTTTAGATTGTTTTTAAAGTATTTTATCTTCATTCTTATTCAATATTCGCTAGTTATGATGCATTTCAATTGTTCGTATTGTGAGAAACTAGGCTCAATGGATCACTTTAAATAGAATTCAATCTTGGTTTACTGCAAATTTGCGCCCTTGCGCAAAGGAATCTGGGAAATGTTAACCCAATGTCCTTTGCAATTCAAAGAGAATGCAATGCATTAAGTGATGCTCAAATGGCAGAATTGCATCAATTGGAAATTGTAGAATTAATTGGAAAGTGGTTCTTTCTTGCATTGTACTTTTTTTGCCTTAATTTTGGTGGGAAAAGTTTCTTAATTAGTTTCTTAACTCGGAAACGTATCCTAAAGTTTTCTTTTCAATGAAAGGTAATAGCTTCCCATTAGAATTTAGAACTTTAACAGAGCATGTTTCTTGTTGAGATTCTAAAGAAACTACTTGGAGCTTTTCTTGAAATTAAGCACATCTTATTGTATTTAAATCATTAATCAATGTTTTCTGTAAATTTGTAACTAACCAATGAATGTTTTGCTGGGATTAAGAATCTTTTTGTGCATTGTATATAAGATAAACTCAAACGCCCTTTTCTTTTTACTTCAAACCACTTTCTACTAGATTTAAACTCCCTGGTGATTGTCTGTGAAGTACTGTGAAGGGTGTTCAGTACTGTGCAGGATTCTCAGTACTGTGAGGATACCATCAGTACGATTGAGGATATTCAGTATTGTGGGGGATACCATCAGTATAATTGAGGATGTTCAGTACTGTGGGGGATGCCATCAGTGCAATTGAGGGTCTGATGTACTGTTGGTGATACCATCAGTACAATTTAGGATATTCAGTACTGTTGGGGATACCATCAGTACGATTGAGGATATTCAGTAAAGTGAGGGATACCATCAGTACGATTGAGGATATTCAGTACTGTGGTATTACCATCAGTATAATTGAGGCTGTATAGTACTGTGGGGAGACCATCAGGACTGTGGAGAAATATCATAAGCACTGTTGATATCACCTTCACGATACTGATGATATCCTCCACAGTGTACAGTAAGTACTTCACCGACGTTTTTAATGTAAATTTTGGATGATTTGCAAGCCCATGGGTGTATTTAGTTTGGTGCTGTTAGGGGCAGCTGCCCCCATTTGCCTATAAGACGACTTTTGGGAGTAAACTTATCAAACATTTGGTGTCCCTTTGAAAATCTACTATCTAGCTATATAAGGAGATAGAATGGAATGTTAAGGATTGAAACTCTGAAAACCCTAATGCAGACATTTCATGATGAATTTTGCATCGTGTATTTTTTAATATCTCTCAACATAATTTCCAATTATTTCAATTTTCCCTCATCTCGATTTGAAGATCATTGCCTCGTCGAATTTAATTATGGTATTTGAAAAGCCGATAGAAATCCGTTATAAGGCGATAAGGGAAGCTTTGTTATGGAAATATCATCTTAAGAAAGCTTACGAGCAATCCTGTTTGTTAAGAACATCAATCTCCCACGAGAACAAAGCCTCCTTTCACATGATACGGATACGGAATAAGACATGACATTGCCTATTTAAGAAGTGCAGTGAAATTAGGTTTATGCGGTGAGGATGAGGCAAATTTAGATTCTGTAGGCAGTAGAATCCTTGCACGCTTAAATTTATAGTGTTATATTTGGTATTAGTGTATTCTTTATCTGGCAAACAAACTACAATTATATTTCAATTGTTAGTCTATATTATTTGGAATCAGTTTTAGCGAAGTTGAGATTGAAATGAGCAAATGTCTTATTGGTGGTTTTCCAATGGGAGAGCTGTTGTGCTATGGTTCATGGTCTATCGTAGTTGCCCTTTACTTATATAGGCTAATTGGTAGTCTTTAAATGGTACAAAACTTCAAAATAGCCAGAAATTTCCGATATTTCTGGCAGGTCGTAGTTGTTACGAAGCCCGCGAACCAAGCATTTCAAAGGGGGTATTTTGGAATCACCCTTTGTTGCAGAGGATACCTGATACAAGCTCAGAGCTGGGGGCTTTGATTGAAGTTTGGGAAGGGGTGCCATTACAGTTTCTACTATAATAATACCCTTGACAAAAGTTAGATACGCTAACAACTGTTATAGGCTTATAAGTTTGAGAATCCAAAAGTCAAATTTTTGATGTTGCCAACTGCTTTTGAATAATTTTTGTGTTCGATTTTTAGTATTTTGGCATGACATTGCAACATGAAGGTTGTATTTCCCTGTATTTCCAAATAGGGGTATATTTTGTATGATGATGATGATGATGATTAATAATCAGTCTGTTTACTGCGTGGCATCAAATACCAGTAGCTGCGTAGCATCCTAAACATTTGCGAGGGTATTAGCTTGGGACTAGAAATTGCTCCAGCACAGCGTGACTCAAGAATCTCAGTTGATTAATTTGGACCTCTTAACAAAACGTGAAAAGGCACAGTTCTTCGGAGCCATTCGTGAATATAACATAGATGCGTCAGCCATTTTCTTTTATTTCCAAAAAGTTCCTCCACATGCAGCAAAACATTATGCAAGAATTTTGGGATGAAATTTGTCAATTCTGATGGAATTATCAGGTAGGCTGGCAATTAATTTAATTCTTTTCTATTTCACGTTGTGATAGCAAATGCCTTGATGTTTGGTGCACAATGAACATGGTCGCACAGCGTCTAGTAGCTGATGATGGGTGCCTGGCTGATGATGTCGTTGGTTTCCGTGGGGAAAGAAGGGGGGGGGGGGCAAGAGTAATTTGACCATCCATGACATCTTGTCACAGGCAGGAGGCCTAGCCTGGCCATTAAAGAATACGAAGACATTTTTCATAACCCTAATGAATATACCTTATACAAAACTGATGAAGATCAAAATATAAATTACTTTTGAGAGCTGTTGGTGTGGTTGGGTGTCCATGGTCTGGGCGGCTTCTAGTCAACTTGCCCCACTACCAACTTGCCCTACTTTTATAGTCAACTCGCCCCACCATTTGAATCAACCTAAAAACCAAGTTACTGTTTGTAACTGTTGAATTATGATGCGACGCAACGTGACAGCTAGTGTGACTGAAGCTTTAGGGTATTGTCAGAGAGGGTTTGGAGAATTAAGTGTAAAAATAGTGAAGTATTATTGATCCAATACTGATTCAAATAATGTAAGTCACTATTTTGCTCATTTATTGTTATGTCAGCCAGTTAAAACTCCCCATTTATCAAATTTCAATCATCTAACATTGAAGCTAAAAAAGTTATTTAAACATCACAATCAGGTTAGATTTTATGGCGTCTCAAAAATTACTAGTTTTGTAAGCCACTAACACTGTCAGCCACATAAATTACTCAAAATGTTATTGACTTGGTAAGCCAATTTATTCTGCTCCAAAATGAAATTAAAAAGTAATTCTTCTATTTATCTTTACAGAAGTTATTTCTGTCAGCCACATCTATTACTCATTTCACATACAAAAATATGACTGACATTTGAAATGTCATGAAACAGGCTTCTATTTTTGAACATGATCTAAACTTGACAGGGCACATCAGTTTAGAAGGTGTACATAATACTTGGCAGTTATTGATTAAAAATGTGCGAATGTCCTGAAACAGGATCTTCTTCATTATTGATTCTTCCAAAAACGTTAGTTACTTTAACTTCTGATAAATCTGCAGTAAACATTTGATTTTATTAAGCGAGAGCAGCGGCGAAACAAAACAATTTTGATAGTGAGACAAACTCTGGGCGATCTATGATTCATAAAAACTACTGCAAAGATCTAATTCAATTCAATGAAGCCGAGTAATCAAAATTCGATTCATTCAATTCAGTGAACAAGTGTTCAGAAGCTGGCACGCTGTAACGCAACAAACTTTTGGGAATTATTTCAAAATATATGAATGTAAATCATTGAAAGTGAAGGAATTCCCATTATTTCAACAAAGAAGAACACAAGACAAGTTAAAATGGAAAACAAATTCAAGAAATTCTGGAAAAAAATAATTTTCAAATGAATTGTCCCACTGAAAAAATTATTTTCGCCAAAGTTGACTACCGCCTGTGCGGCGGTGGCGGCAGTCTGGATCCGCCCCTGGCCCATAGTCCAGTGGAACAACCTAAATGTTACCACAAAATAATAAATTTAATTGTGTTTCTTTTCTCAGGTGATAAGATTTTAACAACCAATCTTCAAGTAATATCTTTTCAAAAATGTGCTCCAGAAGGAAGAAGGAAGCCGAGCCAAAAAGACCTCCACCCTACATGGTGGCATTGTATGATTTTGACCCGTTCACACCATCAGATGTCATCCATCAACACCCTTCATACACAGCTCCTGATGTGAGCAATCAACTGGCTTTCAAGCGAGGGGACCGACTTCAGGTCTTGAGTGAGGAACTTGATTGGTGGATGCCATGCAAGCAAGCAACATCCGATGACCAGGGTTATGTCCCATCATCACTATTCGCACCAGTGTGTGTTGTCTCAACTGAAAATAACGGGTGAGTGATCTGAATTTTCCTTAAAAGGTTGAAATGTTTTTTGTGGATGTATTTCTGGTATAGGATCCCATCATCTTTTGGTTATTTTTACCCAATTTTTTCAAATAAAATCTAACGAACCCAAACACAAACCTAACCATAATCTGAATCCAGTCAGAACTTAACCCCAGAACTTGACCTTATATCAACTGGTGGCCTTAGAACAGCTAAGTGTTTAAAATCAGCTACAGTACTGTGTATACCTGGTACCGGACAAATATAGACAGCATATAATATTTCATGCCTATTGCATATTTATATCTTTGTTATCATTTCAACTAGTGGATTGACAATGTTGGTCGTTTTGCGGGAATATCTATCCCAAATATTGATTTGCAACAAAATCATCTGCTGTGAGAGTGTCCTTGAAATATATCAAGTTAAGCAAATTGTAAAAGGTTTCAAAGCTTCAGTGAATTATGGGTATAGAAACCATGTTTTGTGTTAAGAAGTGGGGCTCTGAAAATCAATAGGGATGATATGTGTAAGTAATGACTTGAGTAGGAATTTTACGCTGGTCTGGCTTCGTACACTGGCGCCTTGACCACTGAGCAATCAGCAGTTACTTATTCTTGAATGCTTTGAGTATTTGATTGACATGTTTCTCTATGTTTTGTTTGCAGAACTAATTTCCACCAGATTTCAGAAACTGAAGACACGGAGCTGATTGACACAGATCTGATTCCCTGCATAGAAGGACAATATGTGGACATGAGTTACTTTCCCAATGCCCTTGGTGCTACCAAAGCACAAAAGGTATGATTAAAAATGTCAACCTGGTATTTTTTGATTTTCAATTTCTCTACTGTGAGTTTTGATTCATGTAACGGATAAGTGCGGTTCACAAGAATGCCTGGTACCAGCAGAGAATAAGCAAATCATGGTTGAGAAATGAAAAATAAAAAAGATATTATAACACCAACTATCAAAACACGGCTCCTTGCCAGCCTTAGCTTTTTTGCTGTATGTCACAATTGCTAGGCCACTTGGTTTCTAAACAAAGGGATTGTGAGTTTTGTTTCCTACCATGATCTATAACTCAATTAAGATAGTTGTGTTAAAAGGATGACCAAAGCAGTACTTGATTCTACTAGTAGAGGACTTAAACATGACGCTTCAAATCTCTTACCTCAAGAAACCTTGAAATGCAGATAAACCATTTCAATCTTAGAAACACATCAAAACACTCACCAAATACAGAGGACCATCCACAATTGCCCAGCAGGTCATGATCAGACCTTTTTCTGCCAGAGAACTTGGACTAAATATTCCTTGACCAGACAAATGATTCTTGTATGTCTGCAATGGATAAATTATTTTGCCATTCTTCATGAAATGTCAGGGAACCTTTTCCAGTGTTTGATCAATACAGAACTTGAGGATGGCCAGGAACATTAGAAACAGAACAAAAACAGACAACCATTGTAGATAATGGTCTGAAACTCATCGTTGTTGTATGACAGAAAGAAACGGAAAATGAAACACCAATCATCCCAGAGGTTCCAGTGGAAGAACAATCAACTCATTCGATATCAATTTATTGGTTATCTCACTGGACTCTCTGTGATGATTCACTGTTTCATTTTCGACACACTTCTCTGATGTCAGACTCATGGTTTCCGTGGGACCTAGTCTGCTGGTTTTCCGTGCTAGCTTCACATGATATAGTTAATTATGATGAATCGGTATTTTTCAAAACACCTGTACAGTGTACAGGTCTTCCCATGGTGATCAGTGATGTCATCACAAAATCTAGGGATTGCATTGTAAAAAATCTTGAAAAATAGGTTTAAATTATTACCATCGCTATTCTGTTGTTAGCATTAAATTCAGTCTTTGCAATTAACTTGATACAAGATATTTTTATGGCTATCAGAGATAATTGATTTTTTGGCACTTACTTATGGTAGACCTATCAACATTTCATAATCTTATTGGCTTGTCTCCAAGCTTGGAAATTAGACACTAACTAAAGTTCTGATATGCTTGTTAAGATAATGATAAGAGAATTCCTCTCGTCTTTTTAAAGAAAATTGTATGGTTGATCCTTATAACATTAAAAGCTCTGATAATAAGAATGCGGTAAAGAGTTGAATTTATCAGCATTTTCAATCAGTGTGGATTTAAGTCTAGACATCCTGGAAGAGGAAAAAAGCTTTAAGTTGGGTTTTCTGGAAACATCTCAAAGAAAGCTTGACAGGAATACCTTAAGGGAGAAGGAGATTTGGGACAGATGATATCTTGTCTGAAAATCTTGTCTGCCAGCTTTTTTATATGCAGTAATCCACTGTAGATCTTCATTCACACAAATTATCTCAATCCAGCTAGATTTATAGATCAAGGATCGCCCTTGCAAGCCAGGCCTAGCAAAATTAATTGCAAATATCTGGTTCTTTGGAACTTTATTTCAAAGATATTCTAAAGCAAATGTTAATTGGCCCAGTATTATTAATATCTATTTTCTGTAAGAAGTCTAAAACCTAATGAACTGATCATAGCTAAATAATGAGATGGCATTCAAATGTTTGATGATAAAGTCTTGCTCAAATCAGAAACATTCCCAAATATATTTTTCGATTTCTTTCAGAAAACTTCACCTAGAGAAACAGCCAATATATTTTCAAGAATAACATTTTGGTGGATGACAGGGTGAGATATCTTTTTAGTTTTTTGATCCCTTACTTACAAAGATTTAAAATATAGTATGGAAAGGATATCTAAAATAAGCGATTAAATTTCATTTAGGGTACTACAACTTTTCCCAAAATTTAGATTTCTCCAAGAAATAGATTAGAAGTGTACTAAAAAGAAAGAGCAATAAATGCTCTTTAATGTGATACCAGATTCAGTGGAACTACTTGATGGGTTTTCAGGAAAAGACCTTAAAAGTTCTACCCATCTTTTGAAAATCCCTAGCCACCCACTTTTGGTGGCTTTGCCTCCCTGAAATTTGAAAAAGGGAGAAAAAAGGTAAGGGCTACCAGCACATTTGTCCATTTTTGGAAATAATGAATAGGAAGTGCAACTGGGATCAAAGCAGCCCTGAAATAAGCCTAGACAGATTTTTGATTGCAAAATATCCCCGCAGAACAACTAGAAGAGAGCTGATAACAAGAAGGGAGGACATATACCAGGTATGTCCCGGCGTCCCATTCAGCTTTGGATTATGCGAAAGTATTTGACAAAGAGGTTCATAATAAACTTGAGACCCTGACTATTGTGAATAAGCCAATAGGAAACAGTAGACCTCCTTTCAGGGACAGAAGTTCCTATTCTGATTTCCTGCTCTGAGATCCCCTACCCTTAATCTCCGCAGGATGCCCCTTGGTATATTGTGTATACATTTTGTCTTCTTACGGTTGTTAGATTGATGATCAAAGGTTTCAAGAAGCCTCTGGTAGATACGGACTTATGGTCACTCAGTCATGACAACCAAGCAATCAAGCTGACTGCCTCACTCCATAAGCAGTGGAAGAAACAGATTGATAAGCTACCAAGGTGAGTTTTGCGCCATGTTTTTTGGTTCAGCTGATGAAGAATAACCCAAGCCAGAACATTTTACATGAATAACTTATCATGATGTAAATCACTTCTCATGATGCCTTACTTAGTAGGACTACTAAATATCAAAGGCTTATCATGGTAATTGGTTGCTATCATGACAAATATTGTGTCAGAAACAGCCTTGATAAGACCGAATGTATTTACATTGTTCTACTAAATATCAAAGGCTTGACGTGTTAAGTGGTGACTATCATGTCAAATATTGTGTCCGAAACAGCCTTGATAAGACCGAATGCATTTAACCCATGCTATGCCAAATTGTGGTCTGTCTAAAGTATTATTCTTGGATGAAATGTTTGCGATTTGCTCCTTTTGGCCAAGAACCTCATTTTTGATATGCAAATATCTACAAATACAGAAATCGTATAAGTTTACTCTTTCAAAAATATGAACCTTTTGAAATTTTTTTCAATCGAAAGGATTTGTGTGAAATTACATGTCCCAAAGAGAAATTGAACACACCACGACTGTATTTGTACGTCAGTTCCCTTATGCAATGAGCGTCGGAGAACAATTCAAATTGCAACTCTAACAATGTCAATCACACAGATTGCACCATAAATTGTACACATTTTTTGGGCTGATATTTGGGAAAGTGTAGTAGATTTCTCTCGTGAAATCTTGAGTGATTCAGTGTGTTACTTATGACATTCATCTTTGCAGCACCGAAGTCTTTGGCAACGAGCAGAGTGAATCTAGCAGTGAAGATTCTGGTATAGATGAACAAGATAAAACAACAACACAGAATGAACCCCACACCCAAGAAAAACTCGATGAGGAAAATACCCAAAGCGCAGCCAACGATATCCCAAAAAGTCCAGGTAGCTCAGAGAGTCCCTCAAACGGCACTCCTAACGGCTCACCCAGTAGGGTTCCTTTTGTGGAAATAAAGGACAAAAAGGAAGAGAAAAAGACAAAAACAGATGTCCCTTCTTTATGGTACACACTGTTTCGCTGTTTTGGACCATTGTTCATGTTTGGTGCGTTTTTCAAGCTCATCCACGACGGCTTACTGTTTATCAATCCATATATTTTACGGTAAGTTGTTGTTTTTGTTTTTGTTTTTGTTTGCATAAAGAAAATCATGATGGCTAGGCGGTATATCTCGTTAATTTATGACGGAATGGAAATATTCTAGCAAAACGTGAACGAATTAAACCCTGGGGTAAATGTGATTTGAATTTCTGTGTTCCTTTAGGAACCCTGCAAGAAGCAAGATATCCCGATAAAGAAGAGTTTTTCTGACCAAAAATGATTTTGAAAACAGTCCCTTTCATTTCATATTGAAAAGTCTTTCATCCTTTCATCTTGCAGCCATTTTGAAGATTTAACATCAAGAGATGTATCCTCCGCAGTTACCTGTTTATTTTCATACTTTACAGGCTGTTCATACAATATATAGAAGGCAAAGGCCCACAAGAGTCATGGCGGGGATATGTCTACGCCCTTTGCTTCTTTGCCGTTGGGACAGGACAGTCTTTGTGCCTTCAGCATTATTTCGACAAAGCAGTCACCACTGGCATGCGAGCAAGGTCTGCTTTTATGGGCATCGTTTATCGAAAGGTATTGTTCTTGACTCAATTCAAATACCCACTTATTTGGATGAAATAAAATTACACTTTATAGGCCTATTAGTCCTTCGGCCCTTTATATGCTGAAAAATTTTGAAATCCTTTCCCATCCATTTAGTTAGTTAGCTTGTTAGTGAAACGAAAGCCGCTTTATTAGACATTGATTCTATTAGAAAACTTGAAAAGCATAATGAAAGTGCACAATTAGAAAAGAATGCAAAGTTACATCAACTCATTTGACTGATTTGCTAGCACAGTAGAACTGAGTAGAGTGACTAACAAAAGGAAACGAAGGAAATTAATAAGATTTTTAGCATGAAAAGTTACAACAATTGACACTGTCAGTTCCTAGACCAACCCTGTATAAAGACTCCAGTTATTCAGTTACCTGTGTTTCCAAGTTTTCCAGTTATCCTACTTTTAACTCTAACTCAATCAAACATTTGTTATTTCTTGGAGGTCGTGGGTTCGAGTCCTACTCGGGTCATTTTCATTCTCACAAATTATCTCGATTGATTTTCCAAATCCTGCTTCTCCTCAAGTTTTCTCCTGCAGCTCTATCCACTGATTGGACTGCGATGGTCTCCCTGGTGTGAGAAAGTCGCCGCCCTTCGGCAGGTCCAGTGTAGTGTTAAAGAGCCCAAATAGGTTCGTCTCTGCATTTGGTGAGTGGTGGTGCAACAATTTGTGTGAATGGAATGGCCTGGGTTGCTCGAAGCCCCGTTTGCGCAGTGGTAGCGCTCTAGAGTACGAATCTAGAGGTCCTTGGTTCAAGTCCTACTCGGGTCATTTTCATTCTCAACGATTTTCTCCATTTTTTTATTTCCAGATGCTCCTCCTCAGCAACAAAGGGAAGACGAAATTCTCGTCAGGTGACATGGTCAACCTGATGTCTGTTGATGCCACGAAGTTCCAAGACATCACGACGTATATGAACATGGTTTGGTCAGCCCCCCTGCAGATCATTCTGTCTGTCACCTTTTTGCACAATCTGCTTGGCTGGTCCATCTTTGCTGGGGTTGGCATCATGTCGCTGCTTCTTCCATTTAATTACTGCGTATCGAAGAAGATCAGGGCCTCACAGGTATGTCCTTTTCATCGATGTGACACAGAACCAGTTAAAGGGATCGTTCGGTCATGTTATCAATGAAGTCAAAATAAAGGATATATGACGTCAAATTCTCGTCTTTAAAACGAGGCAGTTTGTGAAGAGGATTCCCTAT